>OX457029.1:56736847-58019347 GCA_949752745.1 Protula sp. h YS-2021 | reverse complement strand
TCACCTGATTCAGTAACACGGGGCACCCCTATCACGTGATTCAGTAACACGGGGCAGCCGTATCACGTGATTCAGCGACACGTGGCAGCCGTATCACATGATTCAGTAACACGGGGCAGCCCTATCACCTGATTCAGTAACACGGAGCATCACCTGATTCAGTAACACGGAGCATCACCTGATTCAGTAACACGGGGCAGCCCTATCACCTGATTCAGTAACACGGAGCAGCCATATCACCTGATTCAGTAACACGGGGCAGCCCTATCACCTGATTCACTAACACGGGGCAGCCCTATCACGTGATTCAGTAACACGTGGCAGCCCTATCACGTGATTCAGTGACACAGGGCAGCCCTATCACGTGATTCAGCGACACGGGGCAGCCCTATCACCTGATTCAGTAACACGGCGCAGCCATATCATATGATTCAGTAACACGGGGTACCCCTATCACGTGATTCAGCGACACCGGGCAGCCATATCACACGTCATAAAGCCAGCGCGCCATGGGATACCTTGTCGTGCTGATCCGTCAACTCCTGCCGTAGCTGTTCGCGGCGATACATGTACTGTTTGTCCAGCTCGTCTTTCAAACTATGAAGTTCGTCCTCAAACTTGCATTTCTCTTCTTCAAGTAATTTCTTACTATTTTCTTCCAGTTTAGCACGCTCTTGGGTGCCAATTTCATCCATCTGGCGGGAAAAATGGTTATTTACAGATGTGCATATAGCCGTCTTAATTTCAAAGCAGGGTGCGCTTTTTTTTTCTGGTTAAGCAATACACACGAAAGACATTAGATTTGTTCAAGTAACTCGCATGATAACACGTATTATTTACAACCTTCCACATCAACAATTCTTGTTGTAATTTTTATCCCACTCCTTTTTGTCCATCTGCCTTCCCTATAACCACAACAAACTTTCAACCCCATTTTCAAAACCTAAATGCGCCCTCCCTCCCTCCCTCACCGGTAGCAAGTAGTAAGTACCAGGCAAAGAGCTAAGAAGATGTCAATCAATCGATTCCCGCGAAAATAACAGCAAGGCAAATGTTGAAAAAAAAAACAAGTTTGTCCAAGGACAAAGTCCCAGCTTACGAAAAGCAATAAGACCCATTCCAGCGTGCATGAGCGAAGGAATTTCCCTGATTTATCAAGCTTCAAAAGATGAGACGGCAAAGAGCTAGCTCAATAATTAATTTAGCACCGGACCAGAACATAGACCGATAAATGCATACAAAGATTTCTTTCCAAGAAAAATTGGGAACAGATTTTTTGTATATCTGGTAGACTGGATAGATTGCCATAGATACCTTCAAACAACGCTCGCATTTCGGACCAGTGCGCATATTTATGTAACTTGCCTCGATGCGCGGTTCTAATTCAGACAAGTGCGCATGTTTATTTAATTTGCGTTGATGCGCGGCTCTCATTTTGGAACAGTGCACATGTTTATTTAACTTAATAAAGATTAATGCGCGGTTCTTATTCCAGACCAATGCGCATGTTTATTTTACTTTCGTACTTATTTTGGACAAGTGCACAAGTTTCCTTAGGTTGTCTTGATGCGCGGGTCACAACATTCGTACATTATCGCCCACCCGAAAAATATTATATTTATCATATTTTCGGGTCCTAGAATTGTTTCCTGCACTTTTAAAGCGAAAATTACAACTTTCTTGCATTATCGCCCAATATTCCCTATTATCGCCCACCCGAAAAATATCACATTTATCATATTTTCGGGTAATAGAATTGATTCCTGCACTTTTAAAGCGAAAATTACAACTTTCTTGCATTATCGCCCAATGTTCCCTATTATCGCCGACACGAAAAATATCATATTTATCATATTTTCGGGTAGTAGAATTGATTATTGCACTTTTAAAGCGAAAATCACAACTTTCTTACATTATCGCCCAATGTTCCCTATTATCGCCCACACGAAAAATATCACATTTATCATATTTTCGGGTCATAGAATTGTTTCCTGCACTTTTAAAGCGAAAATTACAACTTTCTTGCACTATCGCCCAATGTTCCCTATTATCGACCATCCGAAAAATATCATATTTTTCATATTTTCGGGTCACAGAATTGATTCCTGCACTTTTAAAGCGAAAATTACAATTTTCTTACATTATCGCCCAATATTCCCTATTTTCGCCCACACGAAAAATATCACATTTATCATATTTTCGGGTCATAGAATTGATTCCTGCACTTTTAAAGCGAAAATTACAACTCTCTTGCATTATCGCCCAATGCTCCCTATTATCGCCCACATGAAAAATATCACATTTATCATATTTTCGGGTCATAGAATTGATTCCTGCACTTTTAAAGCGAAAATTACAACTTTCTTGCATTATCGCCCAATGTTCCCTATTATCGCCGACACGAAAAATATCATATTCATCATATTTTCGGGTCATAGAATTGATTATTGCACTTTTAAAGCGAAAATCACAACTTTCTTACATTATCGCCCAATGTTCCCTATTATCGCCCACACGAAAAATATCACATTTATCATATTTTCGGGTCATAGAATTGTTTCCTGCACTTTTAAAGCGAAAATTACAACTTTCTTGCACTATCGCCCAATGTTCCCTATTATCGACCATCCGAAAAATATCATATTTATCATATTTTCGGGACATATAATTGATCCCTGCATTTTTAAAGCGAAAATTACAACTTTCTTGCATTATCGCCCAATATTCCCTATTATCGCCCATCCGAAAAATATCATATTTATCATATTTTCGGGTTATAGAATTGATTCCTGCTCTTTTAAAGCCAAAATTACAACTTTCTTACATTATCGCCCAATGTTCCCTATTATCGCCCACACGAAAAATATTATATTTATCATATTTTCGGGTCCTAGAATTGTTTCCTGCACTTTTAAAGCGAAAATTACACTTTCTTGCTTTATCGCCCAATATTCCCTGTTATCGCCCACCCGTAAAATATCACATTGATCATATTTTCGGGTCATAGAATTGATTCCTGCACTTTTAAAGCGAAAATTACAACTTTCTTGCATTATCGCCCAATGTTCCCTATTATCGCCCACACGAAAAATATCACATTTATCATATTTTCGGGTCATAGAATTGATTCCTGCTCTTTTAAAGCGAAAATTACAACTTTCTTACATTATCGCCCAATGTTCCCTATTATCGCCCACACGAAAAATATTATATTTATCATATAATCGGGTCCTAGAATTGTTTCCTGCACTTTTAAAGCGAAAATTACAACTTTCTTGCTTTATCACCAAATATTCCCTGTTATCGCCCACCCGTAAAAGATCACATTGATCATATTTTCGGGTCACAGAATTGATTCCTGCACTTTTAAAGCGAAAATTACAACTTTCTTGCATTATCGCCCAATGTTCCCTATTATCGCCAACACGAAAAATATCACATTTATCATATTTTCGGGTCATAGAATTGATTCCTGCTCTTTTAAAGCGAAAATTACAACTTTCTTACATTATCGCCCAATGTTCCCTATTATCGCCCACACGAAAAATATTATATTTATGATATTTTCGGGTCCTAGAATTGTTTCCTGCACTTTTAAAGCGAAAATTACAACTTTCTTGCTTTATCGCCCAATATTCCCTGTTATCGCCCACCCGTAAAATATCACACTGATCATATTTTCGGGTCACAGAATTGATTCCTGCACTTTTAAAGCGAAAATTACAACTTTCTTGCATTATCGCCCAATGTTCCCTATTATCGCCAACACGAAAAATATCACATTTATCATATTTTCGGGTCATAGAATTGATTCCTGCACTTTTAAAGCGAAAATTACAATTTTTTTTACATTATCGCCCAATATTGCCTATTATCGCCTACCCGAAAAATATCACATTTATCATATTTTCGGGTCATAGAATTGATCCCTGCACTTTTAAAGCGAAAATCACAACTTTCTTGCATTATCGCCCAATGCTCCCTATTATCGCCCACACGAAAAATATCACATTTATCATATTTTCGGGTCATAGAATTGATTCCTGCACTTTTAAAGCGAAAATTACAACTTTCTTGCATTATCGCCCAATGTTCCCTATTATCGCCCATCCGAAAAATATCACATTTATCATATTTTCGGGTTATAGAATTGATTCCTGCTCTTTTAAAGCGAAAATTACAACTTTCTTACATTATCGCCCAATGTTCCCTATTATCGCCCACACGAAAAATATTATATTTATGATATTTTCGGGTCCTAGAATTGTTTCCTGCACTTTTAAAGCGAAAATTACAACTTTCTTGCTTTATCGCCCAATATTCCCTGTTATCGCCCACCCGTAAAATATCACATTGATCATATTTTCGGGTCACAGAATTGATTCCTGCACTTTAAAAGCGAAAATTACAACTTTCTTGCATTATCGCCCAATGCTCCCTATTATCGCCCACACGAAAAATATCACATTTATCATATTTTCGGGTCATAGAATTGATTCCTGCACTTTTAAAGCGAAAATTACAACTTTCTTGCATTATCGCCCAATGTTCCCTATTATCGCCCATCCAAAAAATATCATATTTTTCATATTTTCGGGACATATAATTGATCCCTGCACTTTTAAAGCGAAAATCACAACTTTCTTGCATTATCGCCCAATATTCCCTATTATCGCCCATCCGAGAAATATCATATTTATCATATTTTCGGGTTATAGAATTGATTCCTGCTCTTTTAAAGCGAAAATTACAACTTTCTTACATTATCGCCCAATGTTCCCTATTATCGCCCACACGAAAAATATTATATTTATCATATTTTCGGGTCCTAGAATTGTTTCCTGCACTTTTAAAGCGAAAATTACAACTTTCTTGCTTTATCGCCCAATATTCCCTGTTATCGCCCACCCGTAAAATATCACATTGATCATATTTTCGGGTCACAGAATTGATTCCTGCACTTTTAAAGCGAAAATTACAACTTTCTTGCATTATCGCCCAATGTTCCCTATTATCGCCCACACGAAAAATATCACATTTATCATATTTTCGGGTCATAGAATTGATTCCTGCTCTTTTAAAGCGAAAATTACAACTTTCTTGCATTATCGCCCAATGTTCCCTATTATCGCCCACACGAAAAATATTATATTTATCATATTTTCGGGTCCTAGAATTGTTTCCTGCACTTTTAAAGCGAAAATTACAACTTTCTTGCTTAATCGCCCAATATTCCCTGTTATCGCCCACCCGTAAAATATCACATTGATCATATTTTCGGGTCACAGAATTGATTCCTGCACTTTTAAAGCGAAAATTACAACTTTCTTGCATTATCGCCCAATGCTCCCTATTATCGCCCATCCGAAAAATATCACATTTATCATATTTTCGGGTCATAGAATTGATTCCTGCTCTTTTAAAGCGAAAATTACAACTTTCTTGCATTATCGCCCAATGTTCCCTATTATCGCCCACACGAAAAATATTATATTTATCATATTTTCGGGTCCTAGAATTGTTTCCTGCACTTTTAAAGCGAAAATTACAACTTTCTTGCTTTATCGCCCAATATTCCCTGCTATCGCCCACCCGTAAAATATCACACTGATCATATTTTCGGGTCACAGAATTGATTCCTGCACTTTTAAAGCGAAAATTACAACTTTCTTGCATTATCGCCCAATGTTCCCTATTATCGCCAACACGAAAAATATCACATTTATCATATTTTCGGGTCATAGAATTGATTCCTGCACTTTTAAAGCGAAAATTACAATTTTTTTTACATTATCGCCCAATATTGCCTATTATCGCCTACCCGAAAAATATCACATTTATCATATTTTCGGGTCATAGAATTGATCCCTGCACTTTTAAAGCGAAAATCACAACTTTCTTGCATTATCGCCCAATGTTCCCTATTATCGCCCACACGAAAAATATCACATTTATCATATTTTCGGGTCATAGAATTGATTCCTGCTCTTTTAAAGCGAAAATTACAACTTTCTTGCATTATCGCCCAATGTTCCCTATTATCGCCCATCCGAAAAATATCACATTTATCATATTTTCGGGTTATAGAATTGATTCCTGCTCTTTTAAAGCGAAAATTACAACTTTCTTGCATTATCGCCCAATGTTCCCTATTATCGCCCATCCAAAAAATATCATATTTTTCATATATTCGGGACATATAATTGATCCCTGCACTTTTAAAGCGAAAATTACAACTTTCTTGCATTATCGCCCAATATTCCCTATTATCTCCCATCCGAAAAATATCATATTTATCATATTTTCGGGTCATAGAATTGATTCCTGCTCTTTTAAAGCGAAAATTACAACTTTCTTACATTATCGCCCAATGTTCCCTATTATCGCCCACACGAAAAATATTATATTTATCATATTTTCGGGTCCTAGAATTGTTTCCTGCACTTTTAAAGCGAAAATTACAACTTTCTTGCTTTATCGCCCAATATTCCCTGTTATCGCCCACCCGTAAAATATCACATTGATCATATTTTCGGGTCACAGAATTGATTCCTGCACTTTTAAAGCGAAAATTACAACTTTCTTGCATTATCGCCCAATGTTCCCTATTATCGCCCATCCGAAAAATATCACATTTATCATATTTTCGGGTCATAGAATTGATTCCTGCTCTTTTAAAGCGAAAATTACAACTTTCTTACATTATCGCCCAATGTTCCCTATTATCGCCCACACGAAAAATATCACATTTATCATATTTTCGGGTTATAGAATTGATTCCTGCTCTTTTAAAGCGAAAATTACAACTTTCTTACATTATCGCCCAATGTTCCCTATTATCGCCCACACGAAAAATATTATATTTATGATATTTTCGGGTCCTAGAATTGTTTCCTGCACTTTTAAAGCGAAAATTACAACTTTCTTGCTTTATCGCCCAATATTCCCTGTTATCGCCCACCCGTAAAATATCACACTGATCATATTTTCGGGTCACAGAATTGATTCCTGCACTTTTAAAGCGAAAATTACAACTTTCTTGCATTATCGCCCAATGTTCCCTATTATCGCCAACACGAAAAATATCACATTTATCATATTTTCGGGTCATAGAATTGATTCCTGCACTTTTAAAGCGAAAATTACAATTTTTTTTACATTATCGCCCAATATTGCCTATTATCGCCTACCCGAAAAATATCACATTTATCATATTTTCGGGTCATAGAATTGATCCCTGCACTTTTAAAGCGAAAATCACAACTTTCTTGCATTATCGCCCAATGCTCCCTATTATCGCCCACACGAAAAATATCACATTTATCATATTTTCGGGTCATAGAATTGATTCCTGCTCTTTTAAAGCGAAAATTACAACTTTCTTACATTATCGCCCAATGTTCCCTATTATCGCCCACACGAAAAATATTATATTTATCATATAATCGGGTCCTAGAATTGTTTCCTGCACTTTTAAAGCGAAAATTACAACTTTCTTGCTTTATCACCAAATATTCCCTGTTATCGCCCACCCGTAAAAGATCACATTGATCATATTTTCGGGTCACAGAATTGATTCCTGCACTTTTAAAGCGAAAATTACAACTTTCTTGCATTATCGCCCAATGTTCCCTATTATCGCCCACACGAAAAATATCACATTTATCATATTTTCGGGTCATAGAATTGATTCCTGCTCTTTTAAAGCGAAAATTACAACTTTCTTACATTATCGCCCAATGTTCCCTATTATCGCCCACACGAAAAATATTATATTTATGATATTTTCGGGTCCTAGAATTGTTTCCTGCACTTTTAAAGCGAAAATTACAACTTTCTTGCTTTATCGCCCAATATTCCCTGTTATCGCCCACCCGTAAAATATCACACTGATCATATTTTCGGGTCACAGAATTGATTCCTGCACTTTTAAAGCGAAAATTACAACTTTCTTGCATTATCGCCCAATGTTCCCTATTATCGCCAACACGAAAAATATCACATTTATCATATTTTCGGGTCATAGAATTGATTCCTGCACTTTTAAAGCGAAAATTACAATTTTTTTTACATTATCGCCCAATATTGCCTATTATCGCCTACCCGAAAAATATCACATTTATCATATTTTCGGGTCATAGAATTGATCCCTGCACTTTTAAAGCGAAAATCACAACTTTCTTGCATTATCGCCCAATGCTCCCTATTATCGCCCACACGAAAAATATCACATTTATCATATTTTCGGGTCATAGAATTGATTCCTGCACTTTTAAAGCGAAAATTACAACTTTCTTGCATTATCGCCCAATGTTCCCTATTATCGCCCATCCGAAAAATATCACATTTATCATATTTTCGGGTTATAGAATTGATTCCTGCTCTTTTAAAGCGAAAATTACAACTTTCTTACATTATCGCCCAATGTTCCCTATTATCGCCCACACGAAAAATATTATATTTATGATATTTTCGGGTCCTAGAATTGTTTCCTGCACTTTTAAAGCGAAAATTACAACTTTCTTGCTTTATCGCCCAATATTCCCTGTTATCGCCCACCCGTAAAATATCACATTGATCATATTTTCGGGTCACAGAATTGATTCCTGCACTTTAAAAGCGAAAATTACAACTTTCTTGCATTATCGCCCAATGCTCCCTATTATCGCCCACACGAAAAATATCACATTTATCATATTTTCGGGTCATAGAATTGATTCCTGCACTTTTAAAGCGAAAATTACAACTTTCTTGCATTATCGCCCAATGTTCCCTATTATCGCCCATCCAAAAAATATCATATTTTTCATATTTTCGGGACATATAATTGATCCCTGCACTTTTAAAGCGAAAATCACAACTTTCTTGCATTATCGCCCAATATTCCCTATTATCGCCCATCCGAAAAATATCATATTTATCATATTTTCGGGTTATAGAATTGATTCCTGCTCTTTTAAAGCGAAAATTACAACTTTCTTACATTATCGCCCAATGTTCCCTATTATCGCCCACACGAAAAATATTATATTTATCATATTTTCGGGTCCTAGAATTGTTTCCTGCACTTTTAAAGCGAAAATTACAACTTTCTTGCTTTATCGCCCAATATTCCCTGTTATCGCCCACCCGTAAAATATCACATTGATCATATTTTCGGGTCACAGAATTGATTCCTGCACTTTTAAAGCGAAAATTACAACTTTCTTGCATTATCGCCCAATGTTCCCTATTATCGCCCACACGAAAAATATCACATTTATCATATTTTCGGGTCATAGAATTGATTCCTGCTCTTTTAAAGCGAAAATTACAACTTTCTTACATTATCGCCCAATGTTCCCTATTATCGCCCACACGAAAAATATTATATTTATCATATTTTCGGGTCCTAGAATTGTTTCCTGCACTTTTAAAGCGAAAATTACAACTTTCTTGCTTAATCGCCCAATATTCCCTGTTATCGCCCACCCGTAAAATATCACATTGATCATATTTTCGGGTCACAGAATTGATTCCTGCACTTTTAAAGCGAAAATTACAACTTTCTTGCATTATCGCCCAATGTTCCCTATTATCGCCCATCCGAAAAATATCACATTTATCATATTTTCGGGTCATAGAATTGATTCCTGCTCTTTTAAAGCGAAAATTACAACTTTCTTGCATTATCGCCCAATGTTCCCTATTATCGCCCACACGAAAAATATTATATTTATCATATTTTCGGGTCCTAGAATTGTTTCCTGCACTTTTAAAGCGAAAATTACAACTTTCTTGCTTTATCGCCCAATATTCCCTGTTATCGCCCACCCGTAAAATATCACACTGATCATATTTTCGGGTCACAGAATTGATTCCTGCACTTTTAAAGCGAAAATTACAACTTTCTTGCATTATCGCCCAATGTTCCCTATTATCGCCAACACGAAAAATATCACATTTATCATATTTTCGGGTCATAGAATTGATTCCTGCACTTTTAAAGCGAAAATTACAATTTTTTTTACATTATCGCCCAATATTGCCTATTATCGCCTACCCGAAAAATATCACATTTATCATATTTTCGGGTCATAGAATTGATCCCTGCACTTTTAAAGCGAAAATCACAACTTTCTTGCATTATCGCCCAATGCTCCCTATTATCGCCCACACGAAAAATATCACATTTATCATATTTTCGGGTCATAGAATTGATTCCTGCTCTTTTAAAGCGAAAATTACAACTTTCTTGCATTATCGCCCAATGTTCCCTATTATCGCCCATCCGAAAAATATCACATTTATCATATTTTCGGGTTATAGAATTGATTCCTGCTCTTTTAAAGCGAAAATTACAACTTTCTTGCATTATCGCCCAATGTTCCCTATTATCGCCCATCCAAAAAATATCATATTTTTCATATATTCGGGACATATAATTGATCCCTGCACTTTTAAAGCGAAAATTACAACTTTCTTGCATTATCGCCCAATATTCCCTATTATTTCCCATCCGAAAAATATCATATTTATCATATTTTCGGGTCATAGAATTGATTCCTGCTCTTTTAAAGCGAAAATTACAACTTTCTTACATTATCGCCCAATGTTCCCTATTATCGCCCACACGAAAAATATTATATTTATCATATTTTCGGGTCCTAGAATTGTTTCCTGCACTTTTAAAGCGAAAATTACAACTTTCTTGCTTTATCGCCCAATATTCCCTGTTATCGCCCACCCGTAAAATATCACATTGATCATATTTTCGGGTCACAGAATTGATTCCTGCACTTTTAAAGCGAAAATTACAACTTTCTTGCATTATCGCCCAATGTTCCCTATTATCGCCCATCCGAAAAATATCACATTTATCATATTTTCGGGTCATAGAATTGATTCCTGCTCTTTTAAAGCGAAAATTACAACTTTCTTACATTATCGCCCAATGTTCCCTATTATCGCCCACACGAAAAATATCACATTTATCATATTTTCGGGTTATAGAATTGATTCCTGCTCTTTTAAAGCGAAAATTACAACTTTCTTACATTATCGCCCAATGTTCCCTATTATCGCCCACACGAAAAATATTATATTTATGATATTTTCGGGTCCTAGAATTGTTTCCTGCACTTTTAAAGCGAAAATTACAACTTTCTTGCTTTATCGCCCAATATTCCCTGTTATCGCCCACCCGTAAAATATCACACTGATCATATTTTCGGGTCACAGAATTGATTCCTGCACTTTTAAAGCGAAAATTACAACTTTCTTGCATTATCGCCCAATGTTCCCTATTATCGCCAACACGAAAAATATCACATTTATCATATTTTCGGGTCATAGAATTGATTCCTGCACTTTTAAAGCGAAAATTACAATTTTTTTTACATTATCGCCCAATATTGCCTATTATCGCCTACCCGAAAAATATCACATTTATCATATTTTCGGGTCATAGAATTGATCCCTGCACTTTTAAAGCGAAAATCACAACTTTCTTGCATTATCGCCCAATGCTCCCTATTATCGCCCACACGAAAAATATCACATTTATCATATTTTCGGGTCATAGAATTGATTCCTGCTCTTTTAAAGCGAAAATTACAACTTTCTTGCATTATCGCCCAATGTTCCCTATTATCGCCCATCCGAAAAATATCACATTTATCATATTTTCGGGTTATAGAATTGATTCCTGCTCTTTTAAAGCGAAAATTACAACTTTCTTGCATTATCGCCCAATGTTCCCTATTATCGCCCATCCGAAAAATATCACATTTATCATATTTTCGGGTTATAGAATTGATTGCTGCTCTTTTAAAGCGAAAATTACAACTTTCTTACATTATCGCCCAATGTTCCCTATTATCGCCCACACGAAAAATATTATATTTATGATATTTTCGGGTCCTAGAATTGTTTCCTGCACTTTTAAAGCGAAAATTACAACTTTCTTGCTTTATCGCCCAATATTCCCTGTTATCGCCCACCCGTAAAATATCACACTGATCATATTTTCGGGTCACAGAATTGATTCCTGCACTTTTAAAGCGAAAATTACAACTTTCTTGCATTATCGCCCAATGTTCCCTATTATCGCCAACACGAAAAATATCACATTTATCATATTTTCGGGTCATAGAATTGATTCCTGCACTTTTAAAGCGAAAATTACAATTTTTTTTACATTATCGCCCAATATTGCCTATTATCGCCTACCCGAAAAATATCACATTTATCATATTTTCGGGTCATAGAATTGATCCCTGCACTTTTAAAGCGAAAATCACAACTTTCTTGCATTATCGCCCAATGCTCCCTATTATCGCCCACACGAAAAATATCACATTTATCATATTTTCGGGTCATAGAATTGATTCCTGCTCTTTTAAAGCGAAAATTACAACTTTCTTGCATTATCGCCCAATGTTCCCTATTATCGCCCATCCGAAAAATATCACATTTATCATATTTTCGGGTTATAGAATTGATTCCTGCTCTTTTAAAGCGAAAATTACAACTTTCTTACATTATCGCCCAATGTTCCCTATTATCGCCCACACGAAAAATATTATATTTATGATATTTTCGGGTCCTAGAATTGTTTCCTGCACTTTTAAAGCGAAAATTACAACTTTCTTGCTTTATCGCCCAATATTCCCTGTTATCGCCCACCCGTAAAATATCACATTGATCATATTTTCGGGTCACAGAATTGATTCCTGCACTTTAAAAGCGAAAATTACAACTTTCTTGCATTATCGCCCAATGCTCCCTATTATCGCCCACACGAAAAATATCACATTTATCATATTATCGGGTCATAGAATTGATTCCTGCACTTTTAAAGCGAAAATTACAACTTTCTTGCATTATCGCCCAATGTTCCCTATTATCGCCCATCCAAAAAAATCATATTTTTCATATTTTCGGGACATATAATTGATCCCTGCACTTTTAAAGCGAAAATCACAACTTTCTTGCATTATCGCCCAATATTCCCTATTATCGCCCATCCGAAAAATATCATATTTATCATATTTTCGGGTTATAGAATTGATTCCTGCTCTTTTAAAGCGAAAATTACAACTTTCTTACATTATCGCCCAATGTTCCCTATTATCGCCCATTTGAAAATATCATAGAAATGACCTACTGACAACAAAATTACTGAAAAGTCCAACCAAAAGTACTTGCATGTAACATATTGTGCCCCTCTGCAAATTGAAACTTTGCTTTTTTAAGAAGAAAAATGGAAATTTCCAATTTTTTAAAAGCTGCAAACTTCGAAGCTCAGTGGATTCAAAAATAAGGCGAAATTCAAAAATCGAAAAATGTACTTTTTTCACCCCTTAGTTCTAGTTTCTTCATCACAAATTTCGGAATCTTCCGATGAAAAATGAGGGACTAGATAGATTTTTTCGTATTTTGCCCAAATCGGCAATAAAATCGCCAAAAATGGTTTAAACCAAAAAATAAAAAAAAATTCCTAATGCAGTAGAAGGTTAAAAACTCGCGTTTAAAATTTGGTACGAATCGGATGAAAAATATAAAAAAAATATTCCACTTTAACTACTTTGTTAAGAAAAAAAAATGGAAATTTGCCAATTTTTAGAAGTTGCAAACTTTGAAGCTCAGTAGATTCAAAAATAAGGCGAAATTCAAAAATCGAAAAAAGAACTTTTTTCACCCCTTTGTTCTAGTTTCTTCATGAAAAATTTCGGAATCTTCCGATGAAAAATGAGGGACTAGATAGGTTTTTTCGTATTTTGCCCAAATTGGCAATAAAATCGCCAAAAATGGTTTAAACCAAAAAATAAAAAAAATGCTAATGCAGTAGAAGGTTAAAAACTCGTGTAAAAAATTTGGTAGGAATCGGATAAAAAATAAAAACGATATTCCACTTTAACTACTTTGTTAAGAAAAAAAAATTGGAAATTTGTCAATTTTTAGAAGTTGCAAACTTTGAAGCTCAGTAGATTCAAAAATAAGGCGAAATTCAAAAATCGAAAAAAGTACTTTTTTTACCCCTTAGTCCTAGTTTCTTCATAAAAAATTTCGGAATCTTCCGATGAAAAATGAGGGACTAGATAGGTTTTTTCGTATTTGGCCCAAATTGGCAATAAAATCACCAAAAATGGTTTAAACCGCAAAAATAAAAATATTTCCTAATGCAGTAAAGGGTTAGGAACTCGTGTTTAAAATTTGGTAAGAATCGGATAAAAAATAAAAAAGTTATTCCACTTTTAACGGTCGCGGGACGGACAGACGGACGGACAGACGGACGATACTTGCCCCCATCTGTATAGCCCTGTTGGCTAAAAAGCAAACTGGGCTAAAAAAAAAGACATCGGATAAAAAATGTAGGACGAGATACATTTTAAATTTTTTTCTTCAAAAATTCCCCAAAAATTAAAAAATCACCCGATCGACTAGAAAAGCACAAGCCGTATGCACGACACTTTAGGGATGCCTCATACCAAAAATAAATCACATCGGGTCAAAAATGTAGGAGGAGACACATTTTAAATTTTTTTCTTTAAAAATTCCCCTAAAATTCAAAAATCACCCGATCGACTAAAAAAGCACAAGCCGTATGCACGACTCCTTAGGGATGCCTCACACCAAAAATAAATGACATCGAATCAAAATTGTAGGAGTAGATGCATTTTGAATTATTTTCGAAAAATTTTGCTTTAAAAATTCCCCAAAAATACAAAAATTGCGCGATCGACTAAAAAAGCACAAGCCGTATGCACGACCCTTTAGGGGTGCCTCATACCAAAAATAAATGACATCGGGTCAAAAATGTAGGAGGAGATACATTTTAAAATTTTTTCTTTAAAAATTCGCCAAAAATTCAAAAATCACCCGATCGACTAGAAAAGCACAAGCCGTATGCACGACCCCTTAGGGATACCTCACACCAAAAATAAATGACATCGGATCAAAATTGTAGGAGGAGATGCATTTTGAACCAAAGTTTACTAAATAAACAACTAACTAACTAACTAACTAACTAACTAACTAACTAACGGACACCGCCCGCAAACCGATAGGAATACCCCAGCTTACGTGTAACGTAAGCTGGGCTAAAAAGCAGCAAAACATTATATTGTTCGCAACGTCACACTTATTTAAAAGAATCACTTAAAACAATTCTCACCAACAGAAAAACCCTTTGTTTTAATATAACAAAAATGAAGAGGTTACAGAAACATAAAATGGAAAATCAGTAAATGGCACACTGCTTTAGTCTCACACAGTCTAACCTCGGTGCGTATTTTATCCAGGATGGCAGCCCTCTCACTCTCCAGCTTCGACTTCTCCCCGTGCTGAAGGGACTCCACTTCTCGGCGTAACGAATCCAGCTGGCTTTGAAGCTCAGTTCTGTGCAATAAATAAATTTAAAGCATACATGCTGTTTAGTGCAATGTGGCCATGTTTCAAAACTGTATATTAAGAGTTTGCAATGTTACTTCATCAATCTGTTTTCGTTCATTTTATATACAGAGCTTTATTTATTTATTTATTATTATTATTATTATTATTATTATTACAAGTTTGTCCAAGGACAAAGTCCCAGCTTACGAAAAGCAATAAGACCCATTCCAGCGTGCATAAGCGAAGGAATTTCCCTGAAATATCAAGCTTCAAAAGATGAGACGGCAAAGAGCTAGCTCAATAATTAATTTAGCACCGGACCAGAACATAGATCGATAAATGCATACAAAGATTTCTTTCCCAGAAAAATGGGGAACAGATTTTTTGTATATCTGGTAGACCGGATAGTTCGCCATAGATGCCTTCAAACAACGCTCGCATTTCGGACCAGTGCGCATATTTATGTAACTTGCCTCGATGCGCGGTTCTAATTCAGACAAGTGCGCATGTTTATTTAATTTGCGTTGATGCGCGGCTCTCATTTTGGAACAGTGCACATGTTTATTTAACTTAATAAAGATTAATGCGCGGTTCTTATTCCAGACCAATGCGCATGTTCATTTTACTTTCGTACTTATTTTGGACAAGTGCACAAGTTTCCTTAGGTTGTCTTGATGCGTGGGTCACAACTTTCGTACATTATCGCCCAATGTTCCCTATTACCGCCAACCCGAAAAATATTATATTTATCATATTATCGGGTCCTAGAATTGTTTTCTGCACTTTTAAAGCGAAAATTACAACTTTCTTGCATTATCGCCCAATATTCCCTATTATCGCTTACCCGAAAAATATCACATTTATCATATTTTCGGGTCATAGAATTGATTCCTGCACTTTTAAAGCGAAAATTACAATTTTCTTGGTTTATCGCCCAATGTTCCCTATTATCGCCGACACGAAAAATATCATATTTATCATATTTTCGGGTCATAGAATTGATTATTGCACTTTTAAAGCAAAAATTACAACTTTCTTACATTATCGCCCAGTGTTCCCTATTATCGCCCACACGAAAAATATCACATTTATCATATTTTCGAGTCATAGAATTGATTCCTGCACTTTTAAAGCGAAAATTACAACTTTCTTGCACTATCGCCCAATGTTCCCTATTATCGACCACCCGAAAAATATCATATTTATCATATTTTCGGGTCACAGAATTGATTCCTGCACTTTTAAAGATAAAAATTACAATTTTCTTACATTATCGCCCAATATTCCCTATTATCGCCCACCCGAAAAATATCACATTTATCATATTTTCGGGTTATAGAATTGATTCCTGCACTTTTAAAGCGAAAATTACAACTTTCTTGCATTATCGCCCAATATTCCCTATTATCGCCCATCCGAAAAATATCATATTTATCATATTTTCGGGTTATAGAATTGATTCCTGCTCTTTTAAAGCGAAAATTACAACTTTCTTACATTATCGCCCAATGTTACCTATTATCGCCCACACGAAAAATATTATATTTATCATATTTTCGGGTCCTAGAATTGTTTCCTGCACTTTTAAAGCGAAAATTACAACTTTCTTGCTTTATCGCCCAATATTCCCTGTTATCGCCCACCCGTAAAATATCACATTGATCATATTTTCGGGTCACAGAATTGATTCCTGCACTTTTAAAGCAAAAATTACAACTTTCTTGCATTATCGCCCAATGCTCCCTATTATCGCCCACACGAAAAATATCACATTTATCATATTTTCGGGTCATAGAATTGATTCCTGCTTTTTTAAAGCGAAAATTACAACTTTCTTACATTATCGCCCAATGTTCCCTATTATCGCCCACACGAAAAATATTATATTTATCATATTTTCGGGTCCTAGAATTGTTTCCTGCACTTTTAAAGCGAAAAATACAACTTTCTTGCTTTATCACCCAATATTCCTTGTTATCGCCCACCCGTAAAAATATCACATTGATCATATTTTCGGGTCACAGAATTGATTCCTGCACTTTTAAAGCGAAAATTACAACTTTCTTGCATTATCGCCCAATGTTCCCTATTATCGCCCACACGAAAAATATCACATTTATCATATTTTCGGGTCATAGAATTGATTCCTGCACTTTTAAAGCGAAAATTACAACTTTCTTGCATTATCGCCCAATGTTCCCTATTAACGCCCATCCAAAAAATATCATATTTATCATATTTTTGGGACATAGAATTGATCCCTGCACTTTTAAAGCGAGAATTACATTTTTCTTGCATTATCGCCCAATGTTCCCTATTATCGCCCATCCGAAAAATATCATATTTATCATATTTTCGGGTTATAGAGTTGTATTCTGCTCTTTTAAAGCGAAAATTACAATTTCTTACATTATCGCCCAATGTTCCCATTATCGCCCACACGAAAAATATTATATTTATCATATTTTCGGGTCCTAGAATTGTTTCCTGCACTTTTAAAGCGAAAAATACAACTTTCTTGCTTTATCACCCAATATTCCCTGTTATCGCCAACCCGTAAAATATCACATTGATCATATTTTCGGGTCACAGAATTGATTCCTGCACTTTTAAAGCGAAAATTACAACTTTCTTGCATTATCGCCCAATGCTCCCTATTATCGCCCACACGAAAAATATCACATTTATCATATTTTCGGGTCATAGAATTGATTCCTGCACTTTAAAAGCGAAAATTACAACTTTCTTTCATTATCGCCCAATGTTCCCTATTATCGCCGACACGAAAAATATCATATTTCTCATATTTTCGGGTCATAGAATCGATTATTGCACTTTTAAAGCGAAAATTACAACTTTCTTACATTATCGCCCAATGTTCCCTATTATCGCCCACACGAAAAATATTATATTTATCATATTTTCGGGTCCTAGAATTGTTTCCTGCACTTTTAAAGCGAAAATTACAACTTTCTTGCTTTATCGCCCAATATTCCCTGTTATCGCCCACCCGTAAAATATCACATTGATCATATTTTCGGGTCACAGAATTGATTCCTGCACTTTTAAAGCGAAAATTACAACTGTCTTGCATTATCGCCCAATGTTCCCTATTATCGCCCTCACGAAAAATATCACATTTATCACATTTTCGGGTCATAGAATTGATTCCTGCACTTTTAAAGCGAAAATTACAACTTTCTTGCATTATCGCCCAATGTTCCCTATTATCGCCCATCCGAAAAATATCATATTTATCATATTTTCGGGTTATAGAGTTGTATTCTGCTCTTTTAAAGCGAAAATTACAATTTCTTACATTATCGCCCAATGTTCCCATTATCGCCCACACGAAAAATATTATATTTATCATATTTTCGCGTCCTAGAATTGTTTCCTGCACTTTTAAAGCGAAAAATACAACTTTCTTGCTTTATCACCCAATATTCCCTGTTATCGCCAACCCGTAAAATATCACATTGATCATATTTTCGGGTCACAGAATTGATTCCTGCACTTTTAAAGCGAAAATTACAACTTTCTTGCATTATCGCCCAATGCTCCCTATTATCGCCCACACGAAAAATATCACATTTATCATATTTTCGGGTCATAGAATTGATTCCTGCACTTTTAAAGCGAAAATTACAACTTTCTTTCATTATCGCCCAATGTTCCCTATTATCGCCGACACGAAAAATATCATATTTCTCATATTTTCGGGTCATAGAATCGATTATTGCACTTTTAAAGCGAAAATTACAACTTTCTTACATTATCGCCCAATGTTCCCTATTATCGCCCACACGAAAAATATTATATTTATCATATTTTCGGGTCCTAGAATTGTTTCCTGCACTTTTAAAGCGAAAATTACAACTTTCTTGCTTTATCGCCCAATATTCCCTGTTATCGCCCACCCGTAAAATATCACATTGATCATATTTTCGGGTCACAGAATTGATTCCTGCACTTTTAAAGCGAAAATTACAACTGTCTTGCATTATCGCCCAATGTTCCCTATTATCGCCCATCCGAAAAATATTATATTTATCATATTTTCGGGTCCTAGAATTGTTTCCTGCACTTTTAAAGCGAAAAATACAACTTTCTTGCTTTATCACCCAATATTCCCTGTTATCGCCCACCCGTAAAAATATCACATTGATCATATTTTCGGGTCACAGAATTGATTCCTGCACTTTTAAAGCGAAAATTACAACTTTCTTGCATTATCGCCCAATGTTCCCTATTATCGCCCACACGAAAAATATCACATTTATCATATTTTCGGGTCATAGAATTGATTCCTGCACTTTTAAAGCGAAAATTACAACTTTCTTGCATTATCGCCCAATGTTCCCTATTAACGCCCATCCAAAAAATATCATATTTATCATATTTTTGGGACATAGAATTGATCCCTGCACTTTTAAAGCGAAAATTACATTTTTCTTGCATTATCGCCCAATATTCCCTATTATCGCCCATCCGAAAAATATCATATTTATCATATTTTCGGGTTATAGAGTTGTATTCTGCTCTTTTAAAGCGAAAATTACAATTTGTTACATTATCGCCCAATGTTCCCATTATCGCCCACACGAAAAATATTATATTTATCATATTTTCGCGTCCTAGAATTGTTTCCTGCACTTTTAAAGCGAAAAATACACCTTTCTTGCTTTATCACCCAATATTCCCTGTTATCGCCCATCCGTAAAATATCACATTGATCATATTTCCGGGTCACAGAATTGATTCCTGCACTTTTAAAGCGAAAATTACAACTTTCTTGCATTATCGCCCAATGTTCCCTATTATCGCCCACACGAAAAATATCACATTTATCATATTTTCGGGTCATAGAATTGATTCCTGCACTTTTAAAGCGAAAATTACAACTTTCTTGCATTATCGCCCAATGTTCCCTATTATCGCCCATCCGAAAAATATCATATTTATCATATTTTCGGGTTATAGAGTTGTATTCTGCTCTTTTAAAGCGAAAATTACAATTTCTTACATTATCGCCCAATGTTCCCATTATCGCCCACACGAAAAATATTATATTTATCATATTTTCGCGTCCTAGAATTGTTTCCTGCACTTTTAAAGCGAAAAATACAACTTTCTTGCTTTATCACCCAATATTCCCTGTTATCGCCCACCCGTAAAATATCACATTGATCATATTTTCGGGTCACAGAATTGATTCCTGCACTTTTAAAGCGAAAATTACAACTTTCTTGCATTATCGCCCAATGCTCCCTATTATCGCCTACACGAAAAATATCACATTTATCATATTTTCGGGTCATAGAATTGATTCCTGCACTTTTAAAGCGAAAATTACAACTTTCTTGCATTATCGCCCAATGTTCCCTATTATCGCCCATCCAAAAAATATCATATTTATCATATTTTCGGGACATAGAATTGATCCCTGCAATTTTAAAGCGAAAATTACAACTTTCTTGCATTATCGCCCAATATTCCCTATTATCGCCCATCCGAAAAATATCATATTTATCATATTTTCGGGTTATAGATTTGATTCCTGCTCTTTTAAAGCGAAAATTACAACTTTCGTACATTATCGCCCAATTTTCCCATTATCGCCCACACGAAAAATATTATATTTATCATATTTTCGGGTCCTAGAATTGTTTCCTGCACTTTTAAAGCGAAAATTAAAACTTTCTTGCATTATCGCCCAATATTCCCTATTATCGCCCATCCGAAAAATATCACATTTATCATATTTTCGGGTTATAGAATTGATTCCTGCTCTTTTAAAGCGAAAATTACAACTTTCTTACATTATCGCCCAATGTTACCTATTATCGCCCACACGAAAAATATTATATTTATCATATTTTCGGGTACTAGAATTGTTTCCTGCACTTTTAAAGCGAAAATTACAACTTTCTTGCTTTATCGCCCAATATTCCCTGTTATCGCCCACCCGTAAAATATCACATTGATCATATTTTCGGGTCACAGAATTGATTCCTGCACTTTAAAAGCGAAAATTACAACTTTCTTGCATTAAAGCCCAATGTTCCCTATTATCGCCCACACGAAAAAATCACATTTATCATATTTTCGGGTCATAGAATTGATTTCTGCACTTTAAAAGCGAAAATTACAACTTTCTTGCTTTATCGCCCAATGTTCCCTATTATTGCCCACTTGAAAATATCATAGAAATGACCTACTGACAACAAAATTACTGAAAAATCCAACCAAAAGTACTTGCATGTAACATATTGTGCCCATCTGCAAATTGAAACTGCTTTTTTAAGAAGAAAAATGGAAATTTCCATTTTTTCAAAAGCTGCAAACTTCGAAGCTCAGTAGATTCAAAAATAAGGCGAAATTCAAAAATCGAAAAATGTACTTTTTTCACCCCTTAGTTCTAGTTTCTTCATGAAAAATTTCGGAATCTTCCGATGAAAAATGAGGGACTAGATAGATTTTTTCGTATTTTGCCCAAATTGGCAATAAAATCGCCAAAAATGGTTTAAACCAAAAAATAAAAAAAATTCCTAATGCAGTAGAAGGTTAAAAACTCGCGTTTAAAATTTGGTACGAATCGGATGAAAAATAAAAAAGATATTCCACTTTAACTACTTTGTTAAGAAAAAAAAATGGAAATTTGCCAATTTTTAGAAATTGCAAACTTTGAAGCTCGGTAGATTCAAAAATAAGGCGAAATTCAAAAATCGAAAAAAATTCTTTTTTCACCCCTGAGTTCTAGTTTCTTCATGAAAAATTTCGGAATCTTCCGATGAAAAATGAGGGACTAGATAGGTTTTTTCGTATTTTGCCCAAATTGGCAATAAAATCGCCAAAAATGGTTTAAACCAAAAAAAAAAAAAAATTCCTAATGCAGTAGAAGGTTAAAAACTCGTGTTAAAAATTTGGTACGAATCGGATAAAATAAAATTCCATTTTAACTACTTTGTTAAGAAAAAAAAAATTGGAAATTTGCCAATTTTTAGAAGTTGCAAACTTTGAAGCTCAGTAGATTCAAAAATAAGGCGAAATACAAAAATCGAAAAAAGTACTTTTTTTACCCCTTAGTCCTGGTTTCTTCATAAAAAATTTCGGAATCTTCCGATGAAAAATGAGGGACTAGATAGGTTTTTTCGTATTTCGCCCAAATTGGCAATAAAATCGCCAAAAATGGTTTAAACCGCAAGAATAAAATATTTCCTAATGCAGTAAAGGGTTAGGAACTCGTGTTTAAAATTTGGTAAGAATCGGATAAAAAATAAAAAAGTTATTCCACTTTTAACGGTCGCGGGACGGACGGACGGACAGACGGACGACACTTGCCCCCATCTGTATAGCCCTGTTGGCTAAAAAGCCAACTGGGCTAAAAAAAAAGACATCGGATCAAAAATGTAGGACGAGATACATTTTAAATTTTTTTCTTCAAAAATTCCCCCAAAAATTAAAAAATCACCCGATCGACTAGAAAAGCACAAGCCGTATGCACGAAACTTTAGGGGTGCCTCATACCAAAAATAAATCACATCGGGTCAAAAATGTAGGAGGAGACACATTTTAAATTTTTTTCTTCAAAAATTCCCCTAAAATTCAAAAATCACCCGATCGACTAAAAAAGCACAAGCCGTATGCACGACTCCTTAGGGATGCCTCACACCAAAAATAAATGACATCGAATCAAAATTGTAGGAGTAGATGCATTTTGAATTATTTTCGAAAATTTTGCTTTAAAAATTCCCCAAAAATACAAAAATTGCGCGATCGACTAAAAAAGCACAAGCCGTATGCACGACCCTTTAGGGGTGCCTCATACCAAAAATAAATGACATCGGGTCAAAAATGTAGGAGGAGATACATTTTAAAATTTTTTCTTTAAAAATTCGCCAAAAATTCAAAAATCACCCGATCGACTAGAAAAGCACAAGCCGTATGCACGACCCCTTAGGGATGCCTCACACCAAAAATAAATGACATCGGATCAAAATTGTAGGAGGAGATGCATTTTGAACCAAAGTTTACTAAATAAACAACTAACTAACTAACTAACTAACTAACTAACTAACTAACTAACTAACTAACTAACTAACGGACACCGCCCGCAAACCGATAGGAATACCCCAGCTTACGTGTAACGTAAGCTGGGCTAAAAACGAATACACAACAGAATAAACAGCGGGGACGCCCTCTAATCAGGACAAGGGTTTGGCGTCACAGTGCCAGTGATTGCTTGCCCACCTTAGCCGGCTCTCTTTCTGCCGCACTTCCGCATTGTGCTGCTCCTGCAGTGTCTTCAGCTGCTCACTTTGATCTCGCTGAAGTCGCACCTTTCTCTCTTCTGCCTCCTCATTGAGTTGTTTTTCTAGGCGCCTGTTGTTGTTTTTTTTTTAATTTATGCTATTTATTTGTTTTTCACTTTGTTCATTTGTGGAATTGCAAGTTGATATTTTTAGACAGCTCACAGGCAAGAAGCAAGTGTAAAACAATTTTCTAGATGTGTTTTTATAAGCTACTTCAGTTACCGATGGCGGAATAAGATCAAGGCAATATTTTCTAACTGTTCAGTATTTTTGCCATATTTTACATCAGGTTTTCACCTGATGTAAAACGGCTGCAGTGTGGCTGTTTTAACTGACTTGCAGGGAAGAACTTACCGTATTTCCTCTTTTTTCTCTTCCTCCAGCTCTTTCTTCACAGCTTTAATTTTTTCATCCTTCTCCTGAAAAGGTGCACAATGATGTCAGCGTGGATTTTTTAAAAAAAATTTTTGCACAGTTAATTGCACTCATGCAGGCTAGTTACAAGTATCCTGTCTTTCTGGTATTTAACAATGCATTATGTATCCCTGATAAGCTATGAAACGATTGGTGTTTTTGTAACAAAAGCTCGCCAGGTGGTTTTTCCCAATAGACACTATCGTGTGCAGCCTGCACATCTGCATTTCTCTCACAAAACGTTCCCATGAAAAAAATTGTCAGGGAAAAGGCGAAAAAACTGCAAAAAAGGTAATTCTGAGAGTTATCAAAATACGCTATTTCCTGCTTACGGCAATTTGAAGCAACACGTGGTATGGTGACAATACGACACTAAAAGAGAAATCTTACCTCATACAGCGCAAAATACGAAACTAAAAGAGAAATCTTACCTCATACAGCGCCAAATACAAGACTAAAAGAGAAAGCTTACCTCATACAGCGCCAGCTTGATGTCGTCAAACTCCCGCTGTATGCTCATCCGCACTTTCTCCAGAGACTGGTCAACACTCATACGACTGATGCGCTCCACCTCATCTACGTCATCGTCGTCCTCGTCAAATCTGACGTCACTGTCGTACAGGCTCTTCGCGCGTCTGTCAACATACAAGCAACGGTAAAACTCAATCCTGCACGAAAACGTTGTTGAAACAACAATACGAGTACAGGATTCAAACTATTTTTTTCACAAATAACTACTGACAATGCACAACCATGCCGTTCATATTCTGAATATTCAATCGAAATTGGTTAATTGTGTGAACAATTTTCCCAAAACAGTTTTGCATTGAATGGATTTATGTGATTATCCAGCACATGTTACAGTCCCATGAAGGGCGAGGGATTTTTCATATATATAGCCCACAAAACTACTCATGTCCAACATATGTACTCGACCAAAATCCCCACTCGTAAGCCTTGCTTCCGCTCCCCCCTCCCCCCTCCCCCCCCCCCCCCCACCCCGCTTCTCTGACATCCTCGAGCCTTACTTTTCGGCGGCTTGTGCGGCCAGGGCGGCTCGCTTCTTTCTTTCCTCGTCCTCTGGGCTCTGTTGCTTGGGTGACGCCTTCTTGGTCTCCGCCACTGACGTCGACTTGCCCGTCGGGTCTGCCCGGTCCGTGGGCTGCTGCGAGGCCGACAGTGAGTGACTCCCGTGTATGTCAAAATCCTAGAGTTATGCAGCAAGAATTTACCGATAAATCTTGTGTTAAATGCACTTAGGCAGAAGCGACAATCTGATTTAACTTGACCAGAATTAGACATTCCGTTCTCAAGTTCTGTGCAGGAAAATGAGTTGTTGCAAAGGACATCAAAATATCTATCAACTTAAAGCATATTTAGGTATGACATACTGAAGAAGTCAAAACTAACACTTACATTCGACTGGGCAGGGGTCATCATTTCTACTCTTTCCGACAAATTTTTATCGATTCCAAAATCCTGCAAATAATGATATTATTAATAATAACGATAATGATTATCGTAAGAGTAAGCTTTGTTTTTTTTTTTTTGTTTTTTTTTTATTTTTTATAATTTTTTTTTTTTTTTTTTTTAATTTTGGCTATTTTTTTCTCTCACACACGAACTGCATTTCCACTCTCCCCCCCCCCCTACTCCCCACCCAACACTCACCTCCCATACAAAAAGGAACAGTCACAACTTCCAACTTGAAATCTTGGTTTTAAGTATATTGATGGAAAGTTGAAAACTTACGACATCTTTTTGGTAATCGTCTTCGGTTTCCGTTTCAGACTTTTCCTTCTTTTCTGGTTCACTTGGGTCATCAGTTTCCTACACAGTAAATTAACCAATGAAATCACTTCAGCGTGAAATTAACTATACACAAGTTAAGAATAAATCTGACAATACAGAGCATATACGGGTGGTAATAAAAACTGTAAATAACGCACACTTATGGTCACTTTTTCAACCCAGGTCTAGATCTGGTTTGCCAAAGTTATCCCTACGGAAAGCGGGTCCGGACAAAGGTTGTGAAAATCACCCTTAAGGGACTTGGAAGTTGGTTCGATTTTTTAAACATTATTTGGAGGCGACCACAAGTACAACAAGTCAAAAGTTTAAATTTAACGAGTGACGACGCGATTTGAAAAAAGTCTAATGTTTTACCTCGTAACCAATTTGCTCCAATGGCTGAGTGGTCATGATGTCAAACTTCTTCTCTATTTGCTCGTCCTATCAACGACAAAATACGCAGCAACTTGCGAGTTCTTTCGTATAAAGTCAAATACATTTATTCAGCTAGGGGTATCAACGTGATGAGGAATACCGGATTATTTTATATTAAAATTACATTTTGGATATCCATTCAAAACATTAGTATTCATTAGTCTGTTTCGACCGTATACATTCATTCGCCCAGTTATTTTAAACACAGTAGTCCACATTTAATTTAAACAAACTTAATATGAAATCGGATAATAACTGTCGCTGTAGTCCCAAGTGCTATAGGGGTGAGGGTTATGTCAGTTTTCCTGGACTTTTAACACAAGGACTAATTAACACAATACTTGATATTATAATTTCAGAATATTTTACAGGACGTTATTATAGAAACTAGACACGCGTGCAGGGTCGGGGAGGGGGGGGGGAGGCGGCAGTTACGCGGGAATATCAGTGATGCTGGGCATGTGCACGTTCTCTGAGGGGGTTGAGTGGGAGACAGGGTATGTCCCCTTGGAGTCATCAGAGATGCTGGGCATGTGCACGATCTCTGAGGGGGTGGGGTGGGGGGATGGGGGGGAGGCAGTCACCTGGGAATCATCCGTGATACTGGGCATGATGTGCACGTTCTCTGAGGGGCTGGGGCGGGGAGATGGGGGGGGGGAGGCAGTCACCTGGGAGTCGTCCGTGATGCTGGGCATGATGTGCACGTTCTGTGAGTTGCTGGGGGTGGGGTGGGGGGATAGGGGGGGGGCAGTCACCTGGGAGTCGTCCGTGATGCTGGGCATGATGTGCACGTTCTGTGAGTTGCTGGGGGTGGGGTGGGGGGATAGGGGGGGGGCAGTCACCTGGGAGTCGTCCGTGATGCTGGGCATGATGTGCACGTTCTCTGCACGTCCCTCAGACAGCATTGTGCTCGTGGCAGACATGTCCACGCCCAGGCTTCCCTCCTGCAGTGACGTGTGCGTGGAGAACCGCGACTAAAAGAGGAGCAATGATTTTAGTCAAAACCTTATTCCCTATCCGATGGAGGGCCTTCCGTTGGGGAACACGTTCGTTCAACCTGCCTTAGATTTCGTAAGCTGTTCGGCCGCACAGCCCTAACACTTCACAGACCAAGAAGTACTCTGGAACTTATTTCCCTTTCACACTAAAAGGCCATAAGACACTTACCGACGAAACCTGAAAAATCCTCTCATTAATTTTTAATATATGAAATAAGTAAATTCAAAATTAATTTGCCGTCTTATCCACTGAACCTGATAGAATAGGATGCGAACGTTTTCTTTCGCATGGTGTTATTGATATATACTTATTTAATCTTTAATAATGGCATTCGAAAAGAGGACTGAAGACTCACGTCGACCGAGCCGCGCAGGTAGTTCTCTGCTGACGTGCGCATAGCCACTTCCGTGGAGAGTCTGGGACCCGTTCCCGGGTCATAGATAGGATCTCCCAGAGAGCCCCGCAGAGGCCCGAGCGTGCCCTGACCTGGCAGGCTACCTCGCAGCGTACTCCCAGGACTTTCTGTGCCTTTGAGTGGGTTAAGTGGGCCCTAACGGTTTCAAAAAAAATCACTCAGATGTTAACGCAAATCCATTTTTAAAGCGGAATCTTGCAGCTGTGCATAAACATCATGTCTTTTAGATCTGAAGGCGACAGAAAACTTTCCAGCTAAGATTTGTCACGTAATCACACGCAGCTCCTCAAGCTTTACCCTTTTTCCATAAAAACGCCATTGCACGGGAAAATCTGACATGGATAAAGACATTAAATTCATCCATTTTTAGGCCATATGGAAATGACTACTACTACTTTTACTACTACTACTACTACAACTACTACCACTACAACTCAACCACTACTACTACTGAGCATAAAACTAAAACTTAACTGGGAAAACTTAAAAAGGACACAAAGTAAATGGAGCTCAGGACCTGCCATTTCATAAAAAAAAATACGGAGTCACTGCAGAGATTACACAGCACGCCTATATTTCTCAGAGCATTTCCACTGATGCCAACAACAGATTATACTGGTTCACAACATTGATGCAGTATCTCGGCCTACTTGTATTTATTTGTTTGCGTTACCTTGGTGACTGGACCCAAGCCGCCGGTGCTTTCGGCGCTGGTTCTCACTGTGCTCCCGGGTGACTGGACTATCTTCAGTGGCGCTAATCCCTGCTCAAGCCAAATTGTGCAGATCGATTACCATTAGCTTGTATTTCACGATCACTATCACACGACTTTTCTCTTCTTTTCTCTCTCTTTTTCCTCCGATGTTTTACTGCGCCTAAGCTGTGCGCTTCTTTTATACGATAGAGTTTCTGAAAGACGCTCTACCAAGTTTCCATGTAAAACAACTATTGTAGTCCGTATATACGGCGATGAACCTAATCCTCCACTCTCAGCTTAATAATTGGTAAATACACCCATCCCACTAACTTCAGAATGCTCGGAGACCCATTTCAGCCGCACATCACACCATAACCACTTACAGACGTCATGCCGAAAAATTACTTTTTAAAAAAATTTCCCTGGCCGTATTTTTCTTTTTAATCAAAAATTCCTCCTGGGTTATATGCCAGTTTACAACAGAAACATCTTATTCACTTTGTAAACAAACTGACAATTATGACCAAAAGCCCGTCTTATATATATCTTTCTTGTTATTTTTTTCTCTTTCTTCGTTATCGACAGTAGATTCACTCTCAGGCAGGACCCTGCACACCAGATATTCTTGTTTACCTTTTGTTCTCCTTTGTTCTTACTGCCTTTCTTTTGCGCCTTTTTCGCCGCTTTCTTGCTTCCTGTGTAAAACAGTCACAAAACAAGACCTTATAGCAGGAGGCGCTTTTAGGCATTAAAAAAGGAAGCAAACCAGAAACTTCCACCTCGGCCTATCACATACAGTTGAACCCGGATAATAGCCAATTCTTCAAAGAACATTATGCGTTTACCACATTCATGTGGTTATCCTGCATATTTTAATAGAAAAAGGACGGTAATGGATTTTACAATTAACCTGGTTATGCAATTAACACATAACAACTTGGGAACTACTTCCTCACCAATCGCATTTAACACCGACAACTCTACTGTTTATAAAACAGCTACAGATGCTTCAAGCTGAACTTCAAAGATATTACAAAATCGTTGCTTACAATACAAACCTTTATCGAATCCATCTATAAGTTTAGCTTACAGAAAGAGTAAATATCTTAAAGAGGAGGTATTTACTGGTCACAGTTTATCTAATGGTTACTTATTAACAGGGATGCTCATAAGAACTTTGACTGTAATAATATACAACAACATAACAATAACTAAACAACATTTCGACAAACTGTTTTTCAGAATCAAGACAAACGCCGACCAATACACAAAAACCATGTAACGCCTTTTCTAACAACACGTTTATGTACAAAGCACGAACTTTAAGTTCATCAGTTCACAAATTCCTTAACACATCTTACGCAATTCTTATCCACTATGTTTCTCACTCCTACTGGCGTTCACGCTCTTTTTCCGTTCAATGCCGCCAACCACTTGAATAAATTTTTTCTTCGATTGGGTGTTTTCTGGAGGCCCACTTAGTTCAGCTCCCGTTTGTACACTGACTGTTGTTTTCGCACTGACGACTTTGTTCCCTTGTATTTCGTCATTGTCGGACTGTGACTCCTCATACGCCAGCCGTGTGGGAACGTCAGGTTTCGTGACGATGATGTCATCACGACAGCGCGCGCTGAAGTCGCTAGTCACGAACATCGAATCGAGAGATTCACAGTCCGTGTGCTCGCCACCTTGCCCAGGCACGCCGCTGTCCTGGGGGAGGCTTCTCATCCCCAGGCCACTTGTGCCCTGCTCCACGTCACCCTGGGTTATCGAGCCATCAGCTAGGACATGACTGGAACCACTCGAGGACATATTATTGTTTCTTCCAGTGACTGAAAATATCTCATTTGTTTTGTTTTCGGCTTTATTTTCATTCATTTTGCGGCCACCTTCTGATGTGTAATTATTCTCTCCAACATATCCGCATTTATGATCGTTTTCAACGGCAGCTGTTTCAGCCTCAAATCTCTCGTTATCTGGTGAGCCGGGTGGAGACTGAAACATATCACAAGAAGCTGTATCGACTCGTCTAGCCAAAGAATCATCTTTCTCCGTTTCCAAACATTTCACATCACGCCCATCAACAGTTACATTCTGTTTCTGAATTGTATGAAATACCGGTTCTTCCTGATTCATATCTTTGGGATGGTCCACTTCCATTGCAGTTAGTGTCTTAGATTTGGCAGATTCGCCGCTAGAACTTTCGGTGAGGTTAAGCACACACAGGTTGGTACTCTTTATATCCAAGCGACAGAATATTCCATTGCTGGCATCGTACACGTTGTCGGAATTCTCATCGGCGTTGCGTTTGAAAAATTTCCTCTGCACACTGTCTAATAAAGAGAGTGTTTCGTTCGGCTTCCTATACTGTTTTCCTGCCTTTCCTCCAGAGGACGCCATGTTGCTGCGCTGGTCCCCGCTCAGCTTTGATGCAGCTAGTTCACTACCAAGCGATTTAGCCTGATGCGGTCCGAGGTCTTTTATATTAGCAGGGATATGCATTGTGTTTCTCGAGTATTCGCGATGCAGGGCTGTGCCACGAGCCTGTTGGTATAAGGTCGCACCACCAGTCATATCTAGGCCAGAAGAATCAGCATCATTACCAGGTTCAAGGTCGCGCGATATATTTGAAAGATAGTTCACATTAGTACTCGAATTGACTGTGTTCGAAACCTTGATACTATTTTCCGATGGTGCGTTATCTTTGTCCTGTAAATAGCCATCGTTAGATGTTGAACGCCAAGCTGCATCTATAGAAGTAAATGCCTTGCCCGCCAGGCCTTTATACTCCTCAGTGCATCGCTGATCTACCATATGTTTGTCAACATTGCTAAAGCGTTTACGCGCTCTTGGAGTTAACATTTTGACGATATTTTGACCGAAGCGTAAACGTTTTGGCACTTTCTTCGTACTCTCTTTATCAAGCACCTCTTTACCAGAGCCAGTTGCTGCTGGATTCATAGCCCCCGGATGTGACGTCACTACTGAAGAGGGAACGACAGGAGACGGTATGAAAAATGGCTGCTGGGAATTAATTGACGGCACATGAATCGGACTGACGTTGACTAACTGTTGCGAGGCATGGCCTGGTGTCAATGCAGCACTATCACATTTCGATCCAGCACCATGACGTGTGGGGCCAGCACTTACACGTGGTTTTTCGGCTGTTTCCGATACTTTAAAACTGAACGGGTCGATTTTCTCAATCGTTCGCCGGCCAGGCTGTACTGGAACGAATTGCTTTTTGAAGGTTTCCACATTTCGCTGATTGCTGATCCTGTCCGGTGACGATTTGAAATCACAGGACATATCAGGTGATTTGGGCAGTTGTTTCTCTGTGAATCCTGCTTTACTTTTCAAAACAGCATTCTCTTGGTTGCGATACGCTTTTGATAAATCGTCACTGCCAAGTCCACACGAACTCAATGCCGTTGCTTTTTTACCCTCAGTTTTTCCGCAATCTTTGTCTGTCCTGTCTGTAGATTTGGCATGACTCTCTTGGTCTGGTGTGCGCAGCTGTACACCAGTCTCACGCCGGAATTCCTCTTTAGTTACGCCTGCCTCTGTGGGCCTGTATCCGGTCTCCCCAACAGTATTTTTTCCTCCTAAACTCGACATTTTGTTTTGAGGAAGCAAGTCAGTTGAAGACGAATCATTCGTCTCCATTTTGCCTGAAACTGGTGTTAATCTGCGAGGAATAAGAGGAGAAGCATACAGCATACTTTTGTTCACACTCCCATCGGCACTGCAGGCTTGAGCGCCATCAAGTCCAGCCATACTGCTGTTTGCTCTCTCTTTTCCTAAGTTCTCCTCGTCAATGCCAGCAACAGAACATTGCACGTCATCACTATCAGCTGCGGTGTTGTCTTGGCTTGCATTCTTTTCACGAGATTGGTCTAATTTCTTACGGCGTCGTTTAGACTTCTTCTTTTTCACCTTGGTGTTTTCATATTCGTCCATTTTCATGGGTGCAAGCTTTCCCATAGCGACGAATTTCCTATCGCTTTCAGGCTCTTCTTACATCAAGAAATAAAACAGTACTTTATTTTTCAACCAAGCATTTTGTACTCAAACTTTCCAATTTAATGGAAATTCGCAGTTATATTTACAACGGATAAACCTTAATATACACAAGCAATACTCCCCCCTCCACCCCTGTACCCCACGACCCTGCCCCGCATCCTGACGAAGAAGTTCACGATCACTCACAACATTTCCGCTCATTTTTTAGTCACGTCATTCTGAAAACTCTCTAAACATTTCAGAAGCAATCATTTGCAAATAAAGATCACTACGACACATCCACAAATTTGAGAAAGGCAGGATTTTCTTTTTTACCTGCGTGTAAGGTAAAGAAGTTGAGCCAATAAATCGTAGACGAAAGTTTGAAATCATTTTGAAATACCACATAGCGAATTAATTAAACTAGATGCTGTCAGAGAGCAGCAATATCCCCCGTGAAACCCTAAATATTACCCCTATGCAATATCTAAGCTGGACACCCTTCCTTGAAGTCCACTCCGTTTGCATATATGTCGATTTATGACGATTTTTAAAAGCTTGTCATTTTGTCAATTTTGCTTCGATCAAACTGAAACCTTGACGTTGCACATCTTTATACCCTATATGTTGCCTATATGAAATATGAAAGCTGAATTATGCTTCGTTGATATAGAAGTGGTGTCCACAAAGTCCTATACATGTGCACATATGTCTATTTTCGACGATTTTCAAAAGCCTGTCAATTTGTCAATTTTGCTTCGATCAAACTGAAACCTTGACGTTGCACATCTTTATACCCTATATTTTGCCTGTATGAAATATGAAAGCTGAATTAGGCTTCGTTGATATAGAAGTGGTGTCCACAAAGTCCTATACATGTGCACATATGTCTATTTTCGACGATTTTCAAAAGCCTGTCAATTTGTCAATTTTGCTTCGATCAAACTGAAACCTTAACGTTGCACATCTTTATACCCTATATTTTGCCTGTATGAAATATGAAAGCTGAATTATGCTTCGTTGATATAGAAGTGGTGTCCACAAAGTTCATACATGTGCACATATGTCTATTTTCGACGATTTTCAAAAGCCTGTCAATTTGTCAATTTTGCTTCGATCAAACTGAAACCTTGACGTTGCACATCTTTATACCCTATATTTTGCCTGTATGAAATATGAAAGCTGAATTATGCTTCGTTGATATAGAAGTGGTGTCCACAAAGTCCTATACATGTGCACATATGTCTATTTTCGACGATTTTCAAAAGCCTGTCAATTTGTCAATTTTGCTTCGATCAAACTGAAACCTTGACGTTGCACATCTTTATACCCTATATTTTGCCTGTATGAAATATGAAAGCTGAATTATGCTTCGTTGATATAGAAGTGGTGTCCACAAAGTTCATACATGTGCACATATGTCTATTTTCGACGATTTTCAAAAGCCTGTCAATTTGTCAATTTTGCTTCCATCAAACTGAAACCTTGACGTTGCACATCTTTATACCCTATATTTTGCCTGTATGAAATATGAAAGCTGAATTATGCTTCGTTGATATAGAAGTGGTGTCCACAAAGTCCTATACATGTGCACATATGTCTATTTTCGACGATTTTCAAAAGCCTGTCAATTTGTCAATTTTGCTTCGATCAAACTGAAACCTTAACGTTGCACATCTTTATACCCTATATTTTGCCTATATGAAATATGAAAGCTGAATTATGCTTCGTTGATATAGAAGTGGTGTCCACAAAGTCCTATACATGTGCACATATGTCTATTTTCGACGATTTTCAAAAGCCTGTCAATTTGTCAATTTTGCTTCGATCAAACTGAAACCTTAACGTTGCACATCTTTATACCCTATATTTTGCCTGTATGAAATATGAAAGCTGAATTATGCTTCGTTGATATAGAAGTGGTGTCCACAAAGTCCTATACATGTGCACATATGTCTATTTTCGACGATTTTCAAAAGCCTGTCAATTTGTCAATTTTGCTTCGATCAAACTGAAACCTTGACGTTGCACATCTTTATACCCTATATTTTGCCTGTATGAAATATGAAAGCTGAATTATGCTTCGTTGATATAGAAGTGGTGTCCACAAAGTCCTATACATGTGCACATATGTCTATTTTCGACGATTTTCAAAAGCCTGTCAATTTGTCAATTTTGCTTCGATCAAACTGAAACCTTGACGTTGCACATCTTTATACCCTATATTTTGCCTGTATGAAATATGAAAGCTGAATTATGCTTCGTTGATATAGAAGTGATGTCCACAAAGTGCTATACATGTGCACATATGTCTATTTTCGACGATTTTCAAAAGCCTGTCAATTTGTCAATTTTGCTTCGATCAAACTGAAACCTTAACGTTGCACATCTTTATACCCTATATTTTGCCTGTATGAAATATGAAAGCTGAATTATGCTTCGTTGATATAGAAGTGGTGTCCACAAAGTCCTATACATGTGCACATATGTCTATTTTCGACGATTTTCAAAAGCCTGTCAATTTGTCAATTTTGCTTCGATCAAACTGAAACCTTGACGTTGCACATCTTTATACCCTATATTTTGCCTGTATGAAATATTAAAGCTGAATTATGCTTCGTTGATATAGAAGTGGTGTCCACAAAGTTCATACATGTGCACATATGTCTATTTTCGACGATTTTCAAAAGCCTGTCAATTTGTCAATTTTGCTTCGATCAAACTGAAACCTTGACGTTGCACATCTTTATACCCTATATTTTGCCTGTATGAAATATGAAAGCTGAATTATGCTTCGTTGATATAGAAGTGGTGTCCAAAAAGTCCTTAGCTTGAAGAGGGGACGGACGGACGGACGGACGGACGTACGATATGTAGCTTATGTGGTAGTCGCTATGTGGTAGTCCAAAAATCCTGTAATTAAGTGGTAGTCCGTTTCATTGTGTGGTAAAAAAATATTTTTACGTTTAAAAAATACTTATGTGGTACACTACCACATAACGTACTGTGTTATGTGGTACATACCACATAATGTCAGATTTATTTTATAGACTGCCTTATGTGGTAAATACCACATAATGTACTCTGTTATGTGGTACATACCACATAGCTTCAGATTTATTTTAAAGACTGCCTTATGTGGTAGATACCACATAATGTAACGTTTATGTTTCCTATTGCTTATGTTATATACACCACATAGCATCCCATTTATGTTAAAGATTGCTTTATGTGATAAATACAACAATGAAATGCCTTTAATGCAACGCCTTTAGCGAAGGCACATGAAAAGTTCGAAGTGTCCTACTTCAATACTGGCGCCTAAATAAAGTGTAAAATAATGATATTACTTTTGTGCATTGGGCCATAGCTTATGTAATGCTTTCCATACTTCAAAGAACGGGTATATTTGGATATTACTTTGGCTAGTTTATTTTAAAACATGTATTAAAATACACATAAGATATAGCTGCAACATAAAACCTGAGACACTTAAGACTCTTTGTATTCTATTAATTCCAAAGGTATATCACAAAATCACTTCTAAAGGAAGAAACAATTTGAGTGCTAGTTTCCGTTACCTAAATTCGACCAGTACCAGGAGTCTCAAGTGTTTCGATGACTGTACATCTTAACTAGCCTTAAAATACTTAAGTAGAAAAGCGGACTTTCGGTGTACTGTCGTCAAAGGCATCAGACTTAGTCAATGCCCTATATCATCACTCGGTACACCTAGTCAAACAATTCAACAAAGTCAAAAGGCCTGCTAAATAAATAAAAGTAAGACCTCTAAAAAGACAATCCTCAAATACTTTATAAGTTTCAAAAACCGCAAAAACGTTCAACATGTAGTTCATGATATTACTTGATCCACAGTCCTTAACCTTATGTGGTAACAAACCACATAATGCAAAGGACCCTATTAAACCTTTAAAATTCAGTTCGAGCTCTCGAAATAATATCTATTTTCCAAAGATATATAACAAATCACTTCTTACTGAAGAAATACTTCGCATGCTAGCTCCTGCTACCTAGTCAAACAATTCAACAAAATCAAAGGGCTTGTCTAAATAAATCAAGTAATGCCTCCAAAAAGAAAATCCTCAAATACATTTTCAGTTTCAGAAACTGCAAAAAATGTTTAACATGTAGTTCATGATATTACTTGATCCACAGTCCTTAACCTTATGTGGTAACAAACCATATAATGCAAAGGATCCTATCAAATCTTTAAATTTCAGTTCGAGCTCTGGAAATAATATCTATTATTTCCAAAGATATATTACAAAATCACTTCTTAGTGACGAAATACTTTGCATGCTAGCTCCTGTTGCTTATATTTGCTCAGTAATATGAGTCTCAAGTGATATTGCTTGATCTACAGTCCTTAACCTTATGTGGTAACAAACGACATAATGCAAAGGATCCTATCAAATCTTTAAATTTCAGTTCGAGCTCTCGAAATAATATCTAGTATTTCCAAAGATATATTACAAAATCACTTCTTAGTGACGAAATACTTTGCATGCTAGCTCCTGTTGCTTATATTTGCTCAGTAATATGAGTCTCAAGTGATATTGCTTGATCTACAGTCCTTAACCTTATGTGGTAACAAACCACATAATGCAAAGGACCCTATCCAGTCTTTTTTAAAATTCAGTTATAGCTCTCTAAATAATTTCGATGCAATGAAATACCTTTAATGCAACGTATTTAGCGAAGGAACATCATAAATTTGAAGTATGCTTCTTCAATACTGGCGCCTAAACAAAGTGTAAAATAATGACATTACTCCTTTGTATATTGTCATAGCTTATGTAATGCTTCCGATACTTCAAAGAAGAAACAATTTGAGTGCTAGATGCTGTTACCTAAAATCGCTCAGTACCAGGAGTCTCAAGTGTTTCGATGACTGTGCATCTTAACTAGCCTTAAAATACTTAAGTAGAAAAGCAGACTTTCGGTGTACAGTCGTCAATGGCATGATACTTACTCCAATACCTTAAATCATCAGTCAGGGGTACACCTAGTCAAATAATTCAACAAAATCAAAAGGCTTGTCTAAACAGATCTGGTAATACCTCCAAAAATACCTCCTTAAATACATTTTCAGTCTCAAAAACCGCAAAAATGTTTACCATGGAGTTCATGATATTACTTGATCCACAGTCTTTAACCTTATGTGGTAACAAACCACATAATGCTAAGGATCCTATCAAATCTTTAAAATTCAGATCGAGCTCTGGAAATGATATCTATTATTTCCAAAGATATATTACAAAATCACTTCTTAGTGAAGAAATACTTTGCATGCTAGCTCCTGTTGCTTATATTTGCTCAGTAACATGAGTCTCAAGTGATATTGCTTGATCTACAGTCCTTAACCTTATGTGGTAACAAACGACATAATGCAAAGGATCCTATCAAATCTTTAAATTTCAGTTCGACCTCTCGAAATAATATCTATTATTTCCAAAGATATATTACAAAATCACTTCTTAGTGACGAAATACTTTGCATGCTAGCTCCTGTTGCTTATATTTGCTCAGTAATATGAGTCTCAAGTGATATTGCTTGATCTACAGTCCTTTACCTTATGTTACCACAACATGTAGTTCATGATATTACTTGATCCACAGTCCTTAACCTTATGTGGTAACAAACCACATAATGTAAAGGACCCTATCCAGTCTTTTTTTAAATTCAGTTATAGCTCTCTAAATAATTTCGATGCAATGAAATACCTTTAATGCAACGTATTTAGCGAAGGAACATCATAAATTTGAAGTATGCTTCTTCAATACTGGCGCCTAAACAAAGTGTAAAATAATGACATTACTCCTTTGTATATTGTCATAGCTTATGTAATGCTTCCGATACTTCAAAGAAGAAACAATTTGAGTGCTAGATGCTCTTACCTAAAATCGCTCAGTACCAGGAGTCTCAAGTGTTTCGATGACTGTGCATCTTAACTAGCCTTAAAATACTTAAGTAGAAAAGCAGACTTTCGGTGTACAGTCGTCAATGGCATGATACTTACTCCAATACCTTAAATCATCAGTCAGGGGTACACCTAGTCAAATAATTCAACAAAATCAAAAGGCTTGTCTAAACAAATCTAGTAATACCTCCAAAAATACCTCCTTAAATACATTTTCAGTCTCAAAAACCGCAAAAATGTTTACCATGGAGTTCATGATATTACTTGATCCACAGTCTTTAACCTTATGTGGTAACAAACCACATAATGCAAAGGATCCTATCAAATCTTTAAAATTCAGATCGAGCTCTCGAAATGATATCTGTTATTTCCAAAGATATATTACAAAATCACTTCTTAGTGAAGAAATACTTTGCATGCTAGCTCCTGCTGCTTATATTTGCTCAGTAATATGAGTCTTAAGTGATATTGCTTGATCTACAGTCCTTAACCTTATGTGGTAACAAACGACATAATGCAAAGGATCCTATCAAATCTTTAAATTTCAGTTCGACCTCTCGAAATAATATCTATTATTTCCAAAGATATATTACAAAATCACTTCTTAGTGACGAAATACTTTGCATGCTAGCTCCTGTTGCTTATATTTGCTCAGTAATATGAGTCTCAAGTGATATTGCTTGATCTAGAGTCCTTAACCTTATGTGGTAACAAACGACATAATGCAAAGGACCCTATCCAATCTTTTTTTAATAATTTAGTTATAGCTCTCTAAATCATTTCGATGCAATGAAATGCCTTTAATGCAACGCCTTTAGCGAAGGCACATGAAAAGTTCGAAGTATCCTACTTCAATACTGGCGCCTAAACAAAGTGTAAAATAATTACTTTTGTGTATTGGGTCATAGCTGTACTGCTTTCGATACTTCAAAGAACGGGTATATTTGGATACTACTTTGGCTAGTTTATTTCAAAACATGTAATAAAATACACATAAGATACATCTGCAATATAAACCCTGACACACTTAAGATCTCTGCATTCTATTAATTCCAAACGTATATCACAAAATCACTTCTAAAGGAAGAAACAATTTGAGTGCAAGCTTCTGTTACCTAAAATCGCTCAGTACCAGGAATCCCAAGTGTTTCGATGACTGTGCATCTTAACCAACCTTCAAATACTTAAGTAGAAAAGCAGACTTTCGGTGTACTGTCGTCAAAGGCATCATACTTACTCCAATACCTTATATTATCAGTCAGGGGTACACCTAGTCAAACAATTCAACAAAACCAAAAGACTTGTCTAAATAAATTAAGTAATACCTCCAAAACGATAATCCTTAAATACATTTTCAGTTTCAAAAAACCCCCCAAAAATGCTTACCATGTAGTTCATGATATTACTTGATCCACAGTCCTTAACCTTATGTGGTAACAAACGACATAATGCACAGGACCCTACCAAATCTTTACAATTCAGTTCGAGCTCTCGAAATAAGATCTATTATCTTCAAAGATACATGACAAAATCACTTCTCAGTGAAGAAATATTTTGCTTGCTAGCTTCTGCTACCTATATTTGCTCAGTACCAGGAGTCTCAAGTGATGATATTGCTTGATTTACAGAACTTAACCTTATGTGATAATAAACCACACAATTCAAAGGACCCTATCCAATCTTTTTAAAATAATTTAGTTATAGCCCTCTAAATAATTTCAATGCAATGAAATGCCTTTAAGGTAACGCCTTTAGCAAAGGCACCCGAAAAGTACGAGGTATCCTACTTCAATACTGTGGTCTAAACAAAGTGTAAAATAATGATATTACTTTTGTGTATTGGGTAATAGCTTATGTAATGCTTCCAATACTTCAATCAACGGGTATATTTGGATTGTATTGTATTGTTCTTTAGATCCCTTTCAACTGCTATGGTCATGTCGGGATCCCCCTGCCACATTATACTGAAATGGGGCATTCCACCCATCCTTCTAACCCTTACATGTGGAGTGCCTCACAGGGTAGCAAGGAGGCGTCCCTATTTTAAAGTCTTAGGTATGAACCGACCAGGGTTTGAACCTGCGATCTTCCAGTTTCGAGGCGGACACTCTAACCACTAGGCCACCGAGGCTGGTCTGTATATTTGGATACTACTTTGACTAGTTTATTTCAAAACATGTATTAAAATACACATAAGATTTATCTGCAACATAAACCCTGAGACACTTAAGACCCTATGCATTCTATTAATTCCAAAGGTATATCACAAAATCACTTCTAAAGGAAGAAACAACTTGCAGAAAAGCCGACTTTCGGTTTACTGTCGTCAAAGGCATCATACTTATTCCAATGCCTTATATCATCAGTCAGGGGTACACCCAGTCAAACAATTCAACAAAATCAAAAGGCTTGTCTAAATAAATCAAGTAATACCTCCAAAAAGATAATCCTTAAATACATTTTAAGTTTCAAAAACCGCAAAAAAATGTTTAACATGTAGTTCATGATATTACTTGATCCACAGTCTTTAACCTTATGTGGTAACAAACCACATAATGCAAAGGATCCTATCAAATCTTTAAAATTCAGTTCGAGCTCTGGAAATAATATCTATTATTTCCAAAGATATATTACAAAATCACTTCTTAGTGACGAAATACTTGCATACTAGCTCCTGCTGCTTATATTTGCTCAGTAATAGGATTCTCAAGTGATATTGCTTGATCTACAGTCCTTAACCTTATGTGGTAACAAACCACATAATGCAAAGGACCCTATCCAGTCTTTTTTTTTTAATTCAGTTATAGCTCTCTAAATAATTTCGATGCAATGAAATACCTTTAATGCAACGTATGTAGCGAAGGAACATAATAAGTTTGAAGTATGCTACCTCAATACTAGCGCCTAAACAAAGTTTCAAATAAAGATATTACAGTTTTGTATTTTGTCATAGCTTATGTAATGCTTCCGATACTTCAAAGAAGAAACAATTTGAGTGCTAGATGCTGTTACCTAAAATCGTTCAATACCAGGAGTCTCAAGTGTTTCGGTGACTGTGCATCTTAACTAGCCTTAAAATACTTAAGTAGAAAAGCCGACTTTCGGTGTACTGTCGTCAAAGGCATCATACTTATTCCAATGCCTTATATCATCAGTCAGGGGTACACCTAGTCAAACAATTCAACAAAACCAAAACACTTGTCTAAATAAATCAAGCAATACCTCCAAAATGATAATCCTTAAATACATTTTAAGATTCAAAAACCGCAAAAAATGTTTAACATATAGTTCATGATATTACTTGATCTACAGTCCTTAACCTTATGTGGTAACAAACCACATAATGCAAAGGATCCTATCAAATCTTTAAAATTCAGTTCGAGCTCTGGAAATAATATCTATTATTTCCAAAGATATATTACAAAATCACTTCTTAGTGACGAAATACTTGCATACTAGCTCATGCTGCTTATATTTGCTCAGTAATAGGATTCTCAAGTGATATTGCTTGATCTACAGTCCTTAACCTTATGTGGTAACAAACCACATAATGCAAAGGACCCTATCCAGTCTTTTTTTTAAATTCAGTTATAGGTCTCTAAATAATTTCGATGCAATGAAATACCTTTAATGCAACGTATTTAGCGAAGGAACATCATAAGTTTGAAGTATGATACTTTAATACTGGCGCCTGAACAAAGTGTAAAATAATGACACTACTCCTTTGTATTTTGTCATAGCTTATGAAATGCTTCCGATACTTCAAAGAAGAAACAATTTGAGTGCTAGATGCTGTTACCTAAAATCGCTAAATACCAGGAGTCTCGAGTGTTTCGATGACTGTGCATCTTAACTATCCTTAAAATACTTAAGTAGAAAAGCCGACTTTCGGTGTACTGTCGTCAAAGGCATCATACTTATTCCAATGCCTTATATCATCAGTCAGGGGTACACCTAGTCAAACAATTCAACAAAATCAAAAGGCTTGTCTAAACAAATCAAGTAATACTTCCAAAAATATCTCCTTAAATACATGTTAAGTTTCAAAAATCGCAAAAAAGTTTAACATGTAGTTCATGATATTACTTGATCCACAGTCCTTGACCTTATGTGGTAACAAAGCACATAATGCAAAGGACCCTATCAAATCTTTACAATTCAGTTCGAGCTCTCGAAATAATATCTATTATTTCCAAAGATATATTACAAAATCACTTCTTTGTGAAGAAATACTTTGCATGCTATCTAGTGCTGCCTGTATTGGCTCAGATATAGGATTGTCAAGTGATATTGCTTGATCTACAGTCCTTAACCTTATGTGGTAACAAACCACATAATGCAAAGGACCCTATCCAGTCTTTTTTAAAATTCAGTTATAGCTCTCTAATAAATTTCGATGGAATGAAATACCTTTAATGCAACGTATTTAGCGAAGGAACATCACAAGTTTGAAGTATGCTACTTCAATACTGGCGCCTAAACAAAGTGTAAAATAATGACATTACTCCTTTGTATTTTGTCATAGCTTATGTAATGCTTCCGATACTTCAAAGAAGAAACAATTTGAGTGCTAGATGCTGTTACCTAAAATCGCTCAATACCAGGAGTCTCGAGTGTTTCGATGACTGTGCATCTTAACTATCCTTAAAATACTTAAGTAGAAAAGCCGACTTTCGGTGTACTGTCGTCAAAGGCATCATACTTATTCCAATGCCTTATATCATCAGTCAGGGGTACACCTAGTGAAACAATTCAACAAAACCAAAACACTTGTCTAAATAAATCAAGTAATACCTCCGAAAAGATAATCCTAAAATACATTTTAAGATTCAAAAACCGCAAAAAATGTTTAACATATAGTTCATGATATTACTTGATCTACAGTCCTTAACCTTATGTGGTAACAAACCACATAATGCAAAGGATCCTATCAAATCTTTTTTTAAATTCAGTTATAGCTCTCTAAATAATTTCGATGCAATGAAATACCTTTAATGCAACGTATGTAGCGAAGGAACATAATAAGTTTGAAGTATGCTACCTCAATACTTGCGCCTAAACAAAGTTTCAAATAAAGATATTACAGTTTTGTATTTTGTCATAGCTTATGTAATGCTTCCGATACTTCAAAGAAGAAACAATTTGAGTGCTAGATGCTGTTACCTAAAATCGCTCAATACCAGGAGTCTCAAGGGTTTCGGTGACTGTGCATCTTAACTAGCCTTAAAATACTTAAGTAGAAAAGCCGACTTTCGGTGTACTGTCGTCAAAGGCATCATACTTATTCCAATGCCTTATATCATCAGTCAGGGGTACACCTAGTCAAACTATTCAACAAAACCAAAACCCTTGTCTAAATAAATCAAGCAATACCTCCAAAATGATAATCCTTAAATACATTTTAAGATTCAAAAACCGCAAAAAATGTTTAACATATAGTTCATGATATTACTTGATCTACAGTCCTTAACCTTATGTGGTAACAAACCACATAATGCAAAGGATCCTATCAAATCTTTAAAATTCAGTTCGAGCTCTGGAAATAATATCTATTATTTCCAAAGATATATTACAAAATCACTTCTTAGTGACGAAATACTTGCATACTAGCTCATGCTGCTTATATTTGCTCAGTAATAGGATTCTCAAGTGATATTGCTTGATCTACAGTCCTTAACCTTATGTGGTAACAAACCACATAATGCAAAGGACCCTATCCAGTCTTTTTTTTTAAATTCAGTTATAGGTCTCTAAATAATTTCGATGCAATGAAATACCTTTAATGCAACGTATTTAGCGAAGGAACATCATAAGTTTGAAGTATGATACTTTAATACTGGCGCCTGAACAAAGTGTAAAATAATGACACTACTCCTTTGTATTTTGTCATAGCTTATGAAATGCTTCCGATACTTCAAAGAAGAAACAATTTGAGTGCTAGATGCTGTTACCTAAAATCGCTAAATACCAGGAGTCTCGAGTGTTTCGATGACTGTGCATCTTAACTATCCTTAAAATACTTAAGTAGAAAAGCCGACTTTCGGTGTACTGTCGTCAAAGGCATCATACTTATTCCAATGCCTTATATCATCAGTCAGGGGTACACCTAGTCAAACAATTCAACAAAATCAAAAGGCTTGTCTAAACAAATCAAGTAATACTTCCAAAAATATCTCCTTAAATACATGTTAAGTTTCAAAAATCGCAAAAAAGTTTAACATGTAGTTCATGATATTACTTGATCCACAGTCCTTGACCTTATGTGGTAACAAAGCACATAATGCAAAGGACCCTATCAAATCTTTACAATTCAGTTCGAGCTCTCGAAATAATATCTATTATTTCCAAAGATATATTACAAAATCACTTCTTTGTGAAGAAATACTTTGCATGCTATCTAGTGCTGCCTGTATTGGCTCAGATATAGGATTGTCAAGTGATATTGCTTGATCTACAGTCCTTAACCTTATGTGGTAACAAACCACATAATGCAAAGGACCCTATCCAGTCTTTTTTAAAATTCAGTTATAGCTCTCTAATAAATTTCGATGGAATGAAATACCTTTAATGCAACGTATTTAGCGAAGGAACATCACAAGTTTGAAGTATGCTACTTCAATACTGGCGCCTAAACAAAGTGTAAAATAATGACATTACTCCTTTGTATTTTGTCATAGCTTATGTAATGCTTCCGATACTTCAAAGAAGAAACAATTTGAGTGCTAGATGCTGTTACCTAAAATCGCTCAATACCAGGAGTCTCGAGTGTTTCGATGACTGTGCATCTTAACTATCCTTAAAATACTTAAGTAGAAAAGCCGACTTTCGGTGTACTGTCGTCAAAGGCATCATACTTATTCCAATGCCTTATATCATCAGTCAGGGGTACACCTAGTGAAACAATTCAACAAAACCAAAACACTTGTCTAAATAAATCAAGTAATACCTCCGAAAAGATAATCCTAAAATACATTTTAAGATTCAAAAACCGCAAAAAATGTTTAACATATAGTTCATGATATTACTTGATCTACAGTCCTTAACCTTATGTGGTAACAAACCACATAATGCAAAGGATCCTATCAAATCTTTAAAATTCAGTTCGAGCTCTGGAAATAATATCTATTATTTCCAAAGATATATTACAAAATCACTTCTTAGTGACGAAATACTTTGCATGCTGGCTCCTGCTGCTTATATTTGCTCAGTAATAGGAGTCTCAAGTGGTACTGCTTGATCTACAGTCCTTAACCTTATGTGGTAACAAACCACATAATGCAAAGGACCCTATCCAGTCTTTTTTTAAATTCAGTTATAGCTCTCTAAATAATTTCGATGCAATGAAATACCTTTAATGCACCGCATGTAGCGAAGGAACATCATAAATTTGAAGTATGCTACCTCATACTAGCGCCTAAACAAAGTTTAAAATAATGATATTACTGTTTTGTATTTTGTCATAGCTTATGTAATGCGTCCGATACTTCAAAGAAGAAACAATTTGAGTGCTAGATGCTGTTACCTAAAATCGCTCAATACCAGGAGTCTCAAGTGTTTCGATGACTGTGCATCTTAACTAGCCTTAAAATACTTAAGTAGAAAAACAGACTTTCGGTGTACTGTCGTCAAAGGCATCATACTTATTCCAATGCCTTATATCATCAGTCAGGGGTACACCTAGTCAAACAATTCAACAAAATCAAAAGGCTTGTCTAAACAAATCAAGTAATACTTCCAAAAATACCTCCTTAAATACATGTTAAGTTTCAAAAATCGCAAAAAAGTTTAACATGTAGTTCATGATATTATTTGATCCACAGTCCTTGACCTTATGTGGTAACAAACCACATAATGCAAAGGACCCTATCAAATCTTTACAATTCAGTTCGAGCTCTCGAAATAATATCTATTATTTCCAAAGATATATTACAAAATCACTTCTTAGTGAAGAAATACTTTGCATTCTAGCTTCTGCCACTCAGGTGATGGTATTGCTTGATCAACAGTCCTTAACCTTATGTGGTAACAAACCACATAATGCAAAGGATCCTATCCATTATTTTTTTGGTAATTTAGTTATATATCTCTAAATGATGTCGATGTAATAAAATTCCTTTAATGCAGTGTTTTCATGTGTTGGTGTGTTGTAAATACAACATATATGGCTTACGTATTTTGCGCGGTATGATAGTGTTTTTAAGCTTTTCCGAAGAACCCTTTCCTGCTTCGCAAATTACAAGGACATTCTTTAGTGCCTTCGCAAATTACAAAGGGTATTCTTTAGTGACTTTATAGTCACTACCACAGTGTGCAACGGACTCTTGGTTCTTTGTGTTATGTGGTGCGTACTAGACGTAGGTTGTGTAGTAGATTGTACGCCCAAGTATACATTATGTGGTAGGTGCGACTACGTCAGATCCGTTTTTTGTCCGTCCTAGGTGGCGCCACTTTACGGTGGCGTCCGTACTGCCGTCCTTTTGCCTTAAGTGGTATCCGTGAGCTATGTGGTACCTCTGTACGCCCAAATGGAACTTAAGTGGTAACCACATAATGTGTACCACATAAGTCGCATCTACCACATAATGTATACTTGGGCGTACAATCTACCACATAACCTACGTCTAGTACGCACGGACGGACGGACAGACGGACAATCTCAAACCTATATCCCTCCGTTTCACGGGGGATAAAAATACACATAATCTTTTACAAAAGCTCAAGATATTTTTTTAAACAGAGACCTCACTGTTCACCGTTAACTATTTACTTATGCCCTGATAGTTTACATTTTTGTCGCGTTCGAAAGAAAATGCTAAAGGACGCGGGGTACTGACTTGCAAATAAGTTGGCATTGAACATAGGACTGACACTGACCTGCAGCCGGGACGGGCTTACGTCTTTCCTCCTGCACCTGCTGACAGTAGAACTTATCGCATGGGTGGTCCCATATGCTATCCCCCGTCATGAAATTGAAGTAGTAAATGTCGCCATTTGGGTCTTGACTATAAAAAACAATGCAAATATCTATCAGTAATAGGTATGAGAAAATCAGTATATGACTAGCTATGTGTGAGAAAGTCATCAGATTAAATTGGCCCCGTTGTGTTAATCCATCAAGCCTTAAAAGAACACGAAGAAAGCCAAAACACTTCCTTTCATTCAGCAAATAAAATTACCCTTGTAAAGAATTAATCACGTGGTCTGCATTACGTATGACCAGGGAGATGTAAATGAATGTAGGTTAAAGGCTGCAAGTCGTAATCCAAAATAATAACCACATTTTTTGACAAATAACTAAAATGTGTACATTTACTTAAAACGATTTATTTCAAATACGCAAAGTTTTGTCAACGCTTTAATTTGCAAATTCTCCAGTTGTCAACTGCTATAAATAGCAACAACATGAACGCACTGGGGTCATTACCGGGAAGGGGATGCCATCGTGCTTACAACGATCAAACCTAAACTTGACACTATAAACATAATGAATACAAAGCCACCCATTTCAGCAGGTTTTGTTGATGGCCCACCACAACAGCCGTTTTATCGTTGGGGAACACCTTTGGGTCTGATCATTTAAACGGCAAAAGCACCCTAGAATCATCCTAGTGTCGTCACTACTGGTTACAGAAATTGGCAATTGACGCATTCGGGAGTCGAACCGTGTCTTCTTATTTACCAGGGTTTCCAGTGCTCCGGCAGAGGCGCATTGATACCCTCACGTGCAATCCACAATAAGTGGCTTTCCGTCTTGGGGTCGATTCCTATCACTCTTGCATACTCAAAAATCTCTGCGAAATAAAAATTGCAAAACCAAAGTGTTATTAGCTTCACGTAATTGCATGCAGATGACAAAAATATTCTGCGGATACCATTACCACAGGGGCCCTGAATGTAATTTATTTAAGCATAATACGTCTATGCTTACATGAATTTATCAGATCTGTAATGAATGAAAAATCAAGGACCACCCAGTATTACATTCTGCTATATGACAGGTTGCTGCACAATCTTGCACTCTTCTTTTCTAAAGCTCAATCAAAAAATCTCTTAACAGTTTTACTGGGACACAAATAACAGAGCAACATAAAGACATCGCGCAAAAAAAAAAAAAAAACAATTTGTGAAATGTAAACGTTGTTACATGGACATCTGGTTGCAGTGGAATTTTCTCTCACCTTCTTCAGTGGGCTGATAGTTTTCGTCATAGTCCTCCTCAAGGATCAACTGTTCATTGATTCGCATCATCTTGAAAATTGGTGTTGAAAGTTATTGCCGACACAATAGTTATAAACCTGTAAAATCCCAAGAGCGTGATGGTTTGAAAATTAGCTTTATATCTCCGAGGAAAATGCAGCACTTATCGCTCCCTAGAACAACCATCACCACCATCAACGTCACCAGCAGGACCGACGTTATCAATACACTGATACTACCGATATCACATCTTGCGATATTATAAAAATATCCAGTTTTTTTTCTTAATATCAATACTTTCTACGGTCTCAAATTTTATATAAAAGACGCAACATTATTACACGGAGCATAAAAACTGTTGGAAGTCGATCACCTCAAAAGCCACCGATTTATCTGTGGTAGCTTCAGACTTAACCAACTGCAAGCCGGGAAAATATATGTTAAAAAAATCCTCACCAAACCCCACACGCTCACCCACTCACATCGGAACGGCTCTGCATTGCCCTCCCACCCTCTCAACGATCTGGGTGCTACCGTACCTCCCTTCCTCTAAAAAGTTTATAGGACATACGGGTGAGGGGCGACTTTTGACGTCATATGGCGTAACGTGTACTCCAAAATGCGCCAACTACAATAGCAACCGGTAGTCTAAGCCAAGGCATGATCTCACCATGCTTGAAGTTGATCCGACTTGTCGTCCGGAGTTATCGTGTTAACAAAATCAAGTGTCCACAACACGTTTTGACGTCTATGACGTCAGACGTTGTGCTATATATGCCAGAAACAACTTGAATCGTTATACACACCCAAGGGATTATCCTAACAAGTTTGAGGGTACTCTAATTTTCCATTCTGCAATTACAGCGACGACATATTTTGTGCGTTATGACATGGTCTGACGTCACATGTTGTTCAATATGCGAAAAAAGCAATAGCATCCTGAAGACCCACCTATGTCACAACCCAACCAAATATGAAGCTGATCATTCTTGTCATTCTCCACAAAATCTAGTGTCCACAACATGTAATGATGTGATATTATCTTGCGCTGTGTATACCAAATATAATACGACCTACCCAAGGCATATTCCTACCAGTTTTGAAGCTGATCTGACATGCCGTTCTAGGGTTATAGTGATGAAGCATTTTATACGTTTTGACGTCATATGACGTCAATCATTGTGCAACATGCACCAAGTACAATAGAAACCGACGGATCCACCCACTGCATAATCCCATCCAATTGTTTGAAGGTGATCCGACTTGTCGTTCCACAGTTGTCCTGTTAACAAAGCGTGTTAACACGTAATGACATCATACGCTGTGCTATATATACCAAGATTGAAGCTCGCTCGACGCTGCATTTACAGTAATGCCACGTTTTAACGTTAAGTAGATGCCACGTGCTGTCCAATATAAGTCAAATACAATCCCAACCGGTGGATCAATCCTAGGTATTATCCCACCACGTTTGAAGCTAATCCGACCTTTCGTTCTCGAGTTATTGTGTTAACAAAAGCAAGTGTCCACAACAGACGCAAGCACTTCAAACACACTGATACACACATATACAGTACAAAAAGTGAGTCAAGTTGCCGCGCCAGGTTTTAGTGGTTTTTCCACCATAACTTCAATGTTCCTCTTTTTAGTGTGCGGTCCCTTTGTATGTTGAAAGTATACGATTTTAGACATATTTCCACGTTTTGCATTAAGTGGTATCTCAGTTGAAGTAGAAATTATAGGCGATTATTATTTTTAGAGTAGTATTCCTTTCTTTATCTTTTAAACTGCTATTTTCTGTCATCCCCAAAATCACTTCCTCGTGCAGCAATAATGCACGTACAACAGTCGTTTTTCATCAAGCTTCAGAGGATATGGAGCAAACTGCTTTTCACATTACAAATGAAGTTTATTCACAAAGCAGAATTTGCTCAAAACACTACATGCAATTTCCAATCAGCTTGGAGAGTTCTGAAAAATTACATTTTCGAGATATATGTTGTTTTCGAAAGGTGGCGGCGATACGGCAAAAGACTGCGTGGGTCTAGATCACAAGTAACAGCGGATCGTTACTATCGTCCTATTCGTAGGACAGACAGAGGATTGCAGCCAAAGTTATCAAGCATGATGTGGGAGAGGTAGATTGAGCGACAATTTCAGTGGTCAATATGTAGGTAAAAACGCCTTGGTCCTTACCTGCTAAGTTGCCACAAAATCTGTCACGTTATGATACAAAGAACGGAATAAAATGGTAACCACTATAAACGGAAACGTGAATTTGGCATTGAATAGTCTGCTCATATGCCCGTATCATCGGACTTCTTGTTTGAAGAAGTACTTTATGTTTGAAATTTTTGTACAAAAATGCTTTAATTCCTTTGATGACAGTATCTTACCACCACTCGAAGAAATGGACAATTTTATCTTGGTTACATTGATTTCAGGCATATAAAGGGACACTTCATCGTTTCCCCATACTGATATTGTGACTAAAATATCATAATGACTACCCGCAACCAGATCGGAACAATGAATTACCCGATTACCTATAATTTTTATAATTTAAATTTATAATTTACTAAATGAAACAGAAACCTCTTCTTTCCAACAATGAATAATGGAGAGAATGTTTTACAGATAATATATTTTACAGATAATCAACAACGCCTTTATTTGAATTATCGGTCACTTGACTTTGGTCACATCACATTTAAAATTCAGAACGTAAACAAAATTTGACACATGAGCGCGGAAGCTATCTTTGCTTCAGTTAAACTAAGAAAAAAAAAAAAGACTTGCAGCCCCAAAAAAGTTGGGCCTTTTTGGCAATAAAACGTATATTGTCCATGAACTTTCAGTAAATGTTTGAATAACAGGGACTTGTATACAAGATAAGTCCTCAGAACATGTGTAATTGACCCCTATTAGCCGAACAATGGAAGACTCCATAGCTCTAGAAGTGAAATATACGAAGGTATTTAAGGAAGAGCTGACTTGGAGTTAGAAGTGACTTAATCCCGAGTGACCCTAGTCCATCAACACTCCCCTACCCAGACTGGAGAGGTGGGAGTCACCTGGGACTAAGAGTGACTTGGAGCTAGGCTAACGAGTACAAGGACGAGACAGTAATTGGGACAAAATTATGGGTTTTTAACGATTTTAGGGAAATATCCCTCAACTTACACGTGAACAAATATATACCACTGACAGAAGAGGTCTAACTGAACATTGCCAATACAAAACACAGCAACTTCCCAGTATACGGACAAAAGTAAAATTATACAAAAGTATAAATTGTGTTTCTAAGGTAAACAACAGACAAGTTTGGGACATAAAATGTTGGCCTGAACATGAACCAATCACAAACAGCATTACAACCGATGTCCCAGAACATGAACCGATCACAAACAGCGTTACAATCGATGTCCCAGTACAAAGATGGCGACGTCAACAAATAAACAGCTGATCAATCTGGCTGGTTTTATTAACTTTCCTCTTGAACAACAAATGTTACTTTCAATTTTATGTTACAATATTATGAGATACACTTTCCCAAGTATTTGGCTCTAAGGATATCCAATAATAAAATGAGTAAAGCAGGTTGCAGCGTAACAGCGTTAAATGTCTCATTCTACGCTCCGTCCCATTCTACGTTCTGAGCCTTGTACTGATACAACATTATGAAAAATACTCTTCCTAGTATGTAGCGCTAAGAATATACAGTTGAACCATACGTTTTCATCTATTTTGATCAAACTTCCCATTCTTGCCTCCTTACCGATTTTCGGTCTCCTACAACGTTCTACTTGTACAGACATACATAGTCCCAGCGGACCCTTTCTATCTTCCTAGGACAGAAAGGGTCACAGTTCCTACAATAGAAATGGCCATTGGTCTCAATTTTCGAGGCTCTGGATCTTTCGGCGCTCGTTCAAGGACAACGAGGCTCGAACTGGCAGGCTTTTTCTTTAAAAGCACACTGAGGAGCACCTGGCGCATTATTTTCGACCTCAGCAAAACTCCCAAACTAGAGTAAAGCGTGGGTTTGCAACTGTGGATTCACTGTTGTTGTGGGCGATAATGAGGGATTCGATATCCTGATCTCAAGAAAACACATATTTTTCTCTGTAAAAAATTGTTATCTGACCATAAAACTTGTGTGCCATAATTTATAATTGGGCCATTTATGTGATGCACCCTTTTTAAAATAACACCGTTGGCCCCAGTCGTGCGCCGAGATTTGAAAATTGACATCAATGACATTTCCTATTACAGGAACTATGACTCTTGCTGCCATAGGAAGACCGCAAGAGTCATCTAGGACTAAGACATACAAAGGGATCAGGAATTAATGGTGCCAAATCGTTCAATATGTGTGAGCTGTGTGAGTAATAACTGCAGGCAGCACTCTGTATTAAACTCGAAAGTAATAGCTGTTCATACAAATGTTCGCAAATAATACCTGAGTCTACAATAATGATATTTTTAAAAGAAAATAAGATGCCGTTCCCTGTACTCCGCCATTTTTAAACATAAACAAACGAGTGATAAAATTATTCACACCAGCCTGGAGGAATAGAGTTTTATAATTAGTTTTATAATTAGTTCACGATTATAATTAGTGAAAAGGTTAACAGACCTTTTGAGGTGGGTTAACTATCGGCAAAGTATGAGAAGCTGTTGTGATTTTTAAACAGAGTTAAAATCTTTTCATACAAGGGCGTAAAAGAGTTTAAACAAAATTATTTAAGCCATTCAGATTTAACTGGGTTTATTTATGCCGGATTTTGTTTGTTCATACAGCGACTTAAACGGGTCTTACTAAATCAAACCGATTCCAGCCGAGCTCTATTCAAAATACGATTTATTTTTTTTTATTTATTGCTTTGTTTCTGACTCGAGGTCAATATTTTGAATCTTCACAATGCCTTTCAGTGATTGATACATTAGCAACATATTTACTATATGTTACGATTGTGGTAATAATTTAGTCATATCTTTCAGTGAAACAAAAACAAAATGTGTCATATTTAGAAGTAAAAAGGATAAAGAAATCGAATACAAAAATATAACTTTAGGACATCAAAAAATAATGCATTGTAACGTGCAAAAGTACCTAGGCCATATTTTTTGTGATAATCTTATGAGGATATTAAGCGACAAACGAGAGTTATATACTCTAGGGGTAATGCAATAATAAATAACTTTAATCACTGTTCAGAAAGTGTAAAAGCTATCTTGTTCAAAACATATATCAGTAACCTTATACTTCCCAGTTGTGATCGTATTGCAAGAAAGGGACTATGTATCAGTTCAAAATTGCTTATAATAATATTTTTCGCGCTTTTTTATAGAAGATGTAGTATATCATTCGAAATGGAATTACGTAATATTAGACAATATGATGAAGTTATGGAAGTATATATTAAGAATACCAACAGAAGGTTACATGAATCAGAAAATGCAATTCTGCGATCATTACGCACCAGTGATATCATGAGAAAATCTAATTTAATGCGAAAATGGTATAATGTGTCGTATAAAGTTGATGGCATTAACTAACTTCTGTAAGCCCTTAAGAGATGGTGCTAAGATTACTCAATCGTCTGCATAAAATATGTGATTTATTTATTGAATTCCTAGAAAGCAACCAATGTTTACATTATCCAATTTCCTACTAATGCCATTTACATATATATTAAAAAGAAACGGTGATAAAACACCATCTTGCCTGACTCCATTGAAAAGAATGAATTATGATGAGGCAATCTGACCCCATCTTATAGATATACTTTGCTTTTGATATCAGTATCCTAATAGACGCACAATATACAATGGTACATTATTTTTCAATAACATATCAAACAATTTTCGGTGATTTACTTTATCGAATGCTTCGCTTGCACCTAAATAATATACAAATATACTTGATCCCATACTATTATAATGCCTTATTACTTCTTTTAATAAAACATTACACATATCCGTCTTGTGTTGTTTTTTACACCCGAATTGATTTGCTTTAGTAGCAATTTTGTTTTGAATTTTGGACAACAAACATTTTTCCATAATTTTTGATAATGTAGAGGCAATTGCAATCGGTCTATTGTTAAGTCAAATTCACTGGTGTATTATTTAATGTTTATTAGCCATACGATAATGCGTAACAAAGGCGATGTCGACGACGATAACGACGCGCACGATGACGACGACGACGACAAACTCATAAGTACGATTAACTGCAGAAAAAAAAGAAATAATAGAGAAAATGAGAGTAAAACCTATGGGTTATATAAAATTCAATAGTCAACGGTCTTAAAATCAATAATGAATAACGTTGTTTACGTACTTGAACGTATTAACAATATGCCAAGATCATAGCATTTAACACAGGGAGGCATTTCCAATAAGCGGCCATTATATTTACATACCTTACGTAACAACGGGCATTTGTATAATAACCAATGCCTAAGCAATTCACTAATATACGACAGACCAAGATCTATGAACACGCAGGCCAAATACGGATCTGCTTACATTATATAATTCACTGAGTTATATTTTCTAGCATTAAAACAATTGTAGTTATATAATTAGAATGCACAAATAAAACAGCGATCTTACCGTAATTTTTATGGCCGTTATCTCATTGACTTAACACAAACTATTCAACAGTTTAATTGCAATTCCGTGAAATTATTACACAATGTCCTAGTACATGTTCTACTCAGTTGCGGTTAAACCGTAATTCATAATTATTGTCTTACTACCACTTAATTTCTTTTATTAATCACTCCTTATACATGACACCTCTTAACCCATCGCGACATGCATATCCTTCGCAATTAATATATCTTAAACTGAATTCTTTGCTGTCCATGTCATTCAAGAACATCCGGTATTTGCTTCAAACTATATAGAAAGAACGGACTCGACTGCCCTATATATATGGTACATTGTTGGCACCAAGTATATCAAAGTTAAATACCCATTAACACTCTAAACCATAAGTAAACAGGCTAATTGCAATTGTATACACAACACACATCTTGCATTGACACTCATGTGATATACCACTTAAGACTTAAGAAGTTGGCATTTGATTCCAGACGTTAACATTAATCCAGCTAAATGTAATCTTTGCCTTACGCGACACTGCCAATTAGCATAATTACGCACCCCTTAGCTGCTGATACAGAGCAAACTTAAATGCAAACGTTAAGACTTAGTAACACGAGATTACGCAAGTAAACAACAAAAGAGAATCAGCTACATAAAACCCTTGATCTACATAATGTGCTAAAATTCACCAAAACATTGGCCTTAACACCGGCTCCCTTAATTGTACAAGGACAATTAATTCAATGGTTCAAGGACAATGTAACTACATTATACTAAGGAATGGCAAATGAATCCACCTAAATAGAATAAAGTGATTTCCAGCAAAATGGTAAATTTCTCGACTTATTTTACGCTTATATACATGTGATCCTTTCACCAGCGCCACGGGTCATTTTATACTGTCTCTCTTCGTCGATTCGCACGTGAGTAAGAATTTAATTGTTCTCTATATCTGACTCTAACAGCAAACACAGTTTATGTATTGGCCTTTCTAACACGTTTCCCTTGGTTTTGACCTTGACAGTTCTTACAAGGCCCTTATCGTCATGAAATGTCTCTGCGATACGCCCAAGTGCCCAGGTATTTCTCGGATTACTGTCCACTACTAAAACGATGTCGTCTTTTCTCAAGTTACGACGTGCGTTTTCCCACTTCTGACGATTTTGCAAAGTCAAAAGATATTCCTTTGTCCATCTTTTCCAAAACGCATCCGCAAGATACTGAATTTGACGCCATCTGCGTCTAACGTAACAATCTCTTTTGCTGAAATGACCTGGGGGTAACATTGGGTATCCCTTTAGAAGCAGGAGATCGTTAGGCGACAACACGGTCAGGTCGTTTGGATCGTCGGAGGATTTCGCTAGCGGTCGGCTATTTAAAATGCTCTCGATTTCTCAGAACAGCGTATTAAGCCCCTCGTCGTCAAGTCGTATGGTTTGTTCTTTCATCAGGCCAAACATTGTTTTCCGAACAGACCTGATGAGGCGTTCCCATACGCCTCCAAAGTGCGATGCAGAAGGAGGGTTAAATGTCCATTCTATACCTTTCTGCAAACACTCCGCATTAATTTGATTCTGGTTCCATTTTTGAACTTCTCTTCGAAGCTCCCACTTAGCTCCAATAAAGTTCGTTCCATTACCGGACAAAATTTTCTTCACATCACCCCTTCTGGATGTAAATCGGCGTATCGCATTGATACACGAATCTGTAGTCAATGTCGCGGCCACTTCCAAGTGGATGGCCCTTGTGACTAAACAGGTGAAAATAACTCCGTAGCGTTTTACCACCGACCTGCCTCGTTTAATCTCGAAGGGACCGAAGTAATCCATACCCGTATTCGTGAAGGGGGGATAGTCGGGAGTCACCCGATCAGATGGCAAGTCAGCCATTTTCTGGTCGCTGGGTCGGGCGTTATATTTTCGACAAGTTACACATTTCGATATCACTTTCCTTGCTAATGCGTTGGCGCTTGTTATCCAGAAACATCGCCTCAGATGAGAAATCGTGGTTTCTCTTCCGGAGTGTCCGTTGGTTCTATGGAAGTGTTGCATGAGTACTGATGCAACGCTAGAAGATTTTGGTATGAGAATGGGATGTCGTACTTCATACGGAGCCACCATTTTAGTAAGTCGTCCGCCGACTCGCAGAATACCATCCTTCAAGATCGGATCAAGTTTGAGGATCGAACTGCTACTTTTGATTGGTTTGTTATTTGTTAGCGCGTCTAACTCGCTTCTGAAGTGTTGTTGTTGCACGCATTGTATAATGCAAGTTTCAGCTAGTTGTAGGTCTTCACAGTTTAACGCTAAGGTATTGGAAGCGGCGTTTTGTAAGGATAACATCTCCCTATCGATCATTCTGTTTCGTAATTGTTCCTCGGAGTGCTTGTGCTTTGTGTTGAGCGCTTTACGAACTGAGGCCCAGTGTTTAAGATTCTGTGTGAACTTCAAGCACCATGCCATGACTCTCTTGAGCTTCCACCATGTGGATATACGTGTAAACGTTGACTCAAAGGTTGCTTCGGCGCAACTCACGATCGCGTTGACACTCTTCTTGAGTTCAGTGTCATCCGTAGAAAGTTCTGTGTTCACATGGATGGCGAAGAAAGTCGGGGCCTCTAATCCAGCTCTGAGCCTTATCGTCGTCTGGAGATAGACCTCGAGAAGCGAAGTCGGCTGGGTTCATGTGCGTCGGTACGTACTTCCACTGCTTGTTACACGTAGCATCGTGGATTACGGCAAGCCTGTTCGCAACAAAGGTTTGAAATCGCGAACTCTTGTTTCCGATATATTTGAGAACTGCAACACTGTCGGTCCAGAAGAAACTTGTGAATGAAATGTCCAGTTCGTCCGTAATCACTTTACTAAGTCTCACGGCTATCGAAGCAGCTGTGAGCTCCAGGCGTGGAATAGAAATCTTCTTGATGGGGGCTACGCGAGACTTCGCTAAAACTAGGCGAACGAGTACCTCGCTGTTGTTAAGAGCTCGAAGGTACGACACGACGCCGTATCCAAGTTCACTTGCGTCACAGAAAGTGTGGAGTTGGTAGGTTGCATCCTTGCTCACGCTTGAAAGGAAACAGCGCGGAATCTGGAGTACCTCAAGTTTGGGCAGAGCAACCAGCCATTTCTTCCATCGCTGACTGTCTTGATCGCTCAGTTCATCGTCCCATTTCATGCCCTTCTACACAAGTCTTGTAGAAGAATCTTCGCTGGTAGAATGAAGGGTGACGCCAGACCTAGTGGATCGTATACTGAACTGGTCACAGACAGTATTCCTCTTCGGGTGGCCGGCTTGTGTTGAAGTTGAACGTCAAAGCAAAAACTGTCCTGATCGACCTTCCAAGTGACCCCAAGTGCCCTCTGTGTAGGTAAGATATCGGTCTTAACATCCAAGGTCCTCACTGAATTTGCTCTTTCTTCTTCTGGAATCGTTTCTAGAACTTTCCTGCTGTTACTTATCCACTTAGTCAGTCGAAACCCACCAGCAGCACACAGAACTTTAAGTTCCTTTATCAACGTTACGGCTTCTAAGTCGGTACTAAGGGATCGGAGACAATCGTCGACGTAGAAATTTCTCAGAATGGTGTCCTTGGCAACGCCATCCCCGCTATCGGCAGTAGCTCTCAATGCGGAAGTCGAGCAGCTGGGCGACGAAGTAGCTCCAAAGATGGGTACTGTCATGCGGTATGTCTTTGGGCACTTTGCCATGTCACCATTTGGCCACCATAGGAATCTCAGAAAATCTCTATCATCTTCCGGTACTTGTACCTGATAAAACATGGACTCGATGTCTGCCATAATTGCGACGGGATTTTGCCTAAATCTGAGCAGGACGCCCAGAAGGTTGTTGGTAAGATTTTGGCCTTGGAGTAGGTTATCATTCAATGAGATTCCCTGAAATTTTGCAGCACAGTCAAACACCACCCTTATCTTTTCAGGCTTCTTCGGATGGTAGACACCATGGTGTGGTATGTACCAGATACGACCGTCTTGGCGTTGAAGTTTGGATTGTGGTACCTCCTCCGCATGACCCTTCTCAATCAGATCTTGAACAAATGTCTCATAATCCTGTCGGAACTGTGGATTCCTTGTCATCTTGCGCCCCAGACCGTTTAGCCTTTGCATGGCTAAAGGTCGGTTATCTGGGAGCTGCACATTGTCGTTTCGAAATGGTAAGGCCACCTGATAGTGACCGTTTTTTAGTGTTATAGAACTGTCTACCTTTGCTACGAATCTCTTGTCTTCCAGTGAAGGTTCAGCCTTGTCGTCAATTAACTTTTCTGGAAAGTCAATATTAAGTGAGTCTCTGTACAACCTTTCAAGCCGACTTGACTCCTCTTTATCTTGCATAGCTTCGAGACACAACCTGTTAACTGTTTCATTTGGCATATTCCCTGTCGCCTTTCTCACGACGTTCCAGGGTATCCAACCTAGAGGCGATCGGATTGCATGTGGGCTTCTGAGTGGTCCGGTTCTGATTTCAATTGGTGTAAACGCTCCTGGAACATTATTTCCAATGAGCAGGCCGATGTCGGAATCTATCTCGGGCAGCTGTATATCGCTGAGATGAGCCCAGTGGGAGATGTCGTCAGTGACCGGTATGTGCTGCTGTGACACGGGTATACTTTCTTTCGTAATCTAATACTTCTAGACCATTAATGGCTTGGCATTGCATAGTGAACGTCGAATCGATCGTGTTTATTGTTGCTTGTCTTGTCTTTCCAGAAGCACCAAGATCGTTCATGAGTCTGGTTGTGCAAAAGGTAATGCTGCTTCCTGGGTCCAAAAAGGCGTAGGTCTTCAGAGTCGTTGCTCGATTCTTTAATCGTACTTGCACAGGGATGATAGCCATCGTGCAGAATTCATCCGCGCCGGCTCCAATAAAGCTACAAGTCTGGAATTGCTTATTATTGACTGGCTGGTCTGACTTGGGTTTCGCCATGAATTTTATTGACTCTTCGTGAATGGACGTCCGGTGACGGTCCTTGCAAACCTTACACGTACTTATATTTGTACACTCGCGCTTTCTGTGTCCTGGATTCAGACATCCGAAGCAAAGCCCTTTGGATTTCATAAAAGCGTTTTTCTGTTCAGAGGATGCGCTGGAAAATGCGAAACACGAGTCAACAGAATGTCCCCTTCCTTTACAATATAAGCAAGCCTGGGATCCTTCTAGGCAGTTTTCGGTTCTGTCGTTTTCGAGTGGCTCATTAGTAGCAAAAACTGACCTTCCTTTGCTGTGGTTTGGTGCTGACATCTGTGTGTAGACTTCACTCAGGGCTGCTCTGCCATACGTGGGATCCATTGCTTTCTTGGCCTCGGACGGGACAAAGTTGACCAGATCCTCGAAATGTACGTTGGCGTTTCGATCCTTTGTTGCAAGTACGATAGAGCGCCATTTATCGTGTAGGTTCAACGGCAGTTTGGACACCAGTCTTTTCATGTTTTCTGAATATTCGAGAATGCGCATTTCGTCAATATCGTGGATCGCACTGTTTACTTGGCGGAGGAATATGGCATAGTTATCGAGTGCCATGCTGTCGTTTGTCTTAATAGACGGCCATTCGAACGCTTGCATGATTAGTGCCTGAGCTATAACTTCTCTGTCGCCGTACCGATCCGTAAGCTCTCGAACGGCAGCCTTGTACGCTAGTTCCTCGCTAAGATGTGAGTATCCTGCAACTATGCGGCTGGCTTCACCGGTGGTATATTGCTCGAGGTAGGCCATTTTCTCACCTTCTGTTTCACAACATGTAACTATTCTAGCTGTAAACTGTCTGATGAATGCGTTGAACTTTACAGGGTTGCCGTTAAATCTTTCAACTTCGAATGTTGGCTTCTTCATTTGTTTGACTATCGACGATAGCGTGTTTCTCTCACCCGAGGAGTCCGTCGATTCTGCCTTAGAAGAAGCTATTATCACGCGTCTTCTGTCTCCTACTTCTGATGTTTGTGTAACTAGAGCTGGGAGTGACAACTTTCTACTGACCTCCGATTCTTAGACCCTTTGACGAACGGGCGAGTCATTCCGTGGCACGTTGTGGCTGTAGTTAGATCGGCGTGATACTGAGCGAGCATCTGCGTTCGAGTTAACTAAGTCAAGAGACCGTTCACTGGCTTTGTCGAATTCTTCTATAACCCTTGTTCGAGCTTTCGATTTCTCCAGCTCTTCTGTCACCGCGAGTCTGGCCTTTCTTTGCTGTAGTTCGAACTCCGCTTGCATAATTGTTTGTCTTTCTTCTAAGTTTTGGCTTCTACCATCAGCTCTGCTTGCCTTTGCTCTTCCTGTATTAAAAGCATCGCGCTGTGATGGGATGAGTTATGTGAATGGCGTGAAGTGCGCGAGCGACGGCTACTGACGTGCGATATTCTGTCAGTTTCGTCCGCTTCTTTGGCTGCTGCCCGTGTGGATTTGCGAGAGCGGAGTGATCGGACCGACCTGATGCTGCTAGCATGAGATCGTCTGTCCTCATCCTGAGCAGTCTGTATGGCTTCAGAAGCGGTATCGTTAAGAAATTTCTTCACTTCGTCATCAAATGTTCTAATAAACTGTTCTCTGTCATGAAAATTCATAACATATATGTCGCGTGTGTCTCTATCCATTTTCTGTTCTTTAATTTCGTCGTGCTTTCCTTGGTATGATATAGTTAATTAAACCCATTTTTTAAGCGATTCGAGCACTAAGCTCCTTTCACTGGCCTTCATTTGCTCTCGAATGCTTTTACTCAGTTCTTGCATCGCCATAAAAGTGTTGGATTGTTCTGCACGAAGTGCCTCGGATGGACACGTGTAAGTCCTCACCGTAGTGGATCTGGTGCGAACTCCTTGCGTTTCACTTGTGCTCGCCATATTGTATCACAGTATCCAAAATAAATTACGTTAATTGTTGTTAAGTCAAAGTCACTGGTGTATTATTTAATGTTTATTGGCCATATGATAATGCGTAACAAAGGCGTTGACGACGACGATAACGACGCGCACGATGACGACGACGACGACAAACTCATAAGTACGATTAACTGTAGAGAAAATGAGAGTAAAACCTATGGGTTATATAAAATTCAATAGTCAACGGTCTTAAAATCAATAATGAATAACGTTGTTTACGTACTTGAACGTATTAACAATATGCCAAGATCATAGCATTTAACACAGGGAGGCATTTCCAATAAGCGGCCATTATATTTACATACCTTACGTAACAACGGGCATTTGTATAATAACCAATGCCTAAGCAATTCACTAATATACGACAGACCAAGATCTATGAACACGCAGGCCAAATACGGATCTGCTTACATTATATAATTCACTGAGTTATATTTTCTAGCATTAAAACAATTGTAGTTATATAATTAGAATGCACAAATAAAACAGCGATCTTACCGTAATTTTTATGGCCGTTATCTCATTGACTTAACACAAACTATTCAACAGTTTAATTGCAATTCCGTGAAATTATTACACAATGTCCTAGTACATGTTCTACTCAGTTGCGGTTAAACCGTAATTCATAATTATTGTCTTACTACCACTTAATTTCTTTTATTAATCACTCCTTATACATGACACCTCTTAACCCATCGCGACATGCATATCCTTCGCAATTAATATATCTTAAACTGAATTCTTTGCTGTCCATGTCATTCAAGAACATCCGGTATTTGCTTCAAACTATATAGAAAGAACGGACTCGACTGCCCTATATATATGGTACATTGTTGGCACCAAGTATATCAAAGTTAAATACCCATTAACACTCTAAACCATAAGTAAACAGGCTAATTGCAATTGTATACACAACACACATCTTGCATTGACACTCATGTGATATACCACTTAAGACTTAAGAAGTTGGCATTTGATTCCAGACGTTAACATTAATCCAGCTAAATGTAATCTTTGCCTTACGCGACACTGCCAATTAGCATAATTACGCACCCCTTAGCTGCTGATACAGAGCAAACTTAAATGCAAACGTTAAGACTTAGTAACACGAGATTACGCAAGTAAACAACAAAAGAGAATCAGCTACATAAAACCCTTGATCTACATAATGTGCTAAAATTCACCAAAACATTGGCCTTAACATCTATAGTTGGATCAACTGGATAAATCTCCATTTTTTGTCTTTTAATATTGGTGTAATTGCTGTACTCTTAAAAGATTCAGGAAGGTAGCCATGTTTGCATATCGCATTAAAACACATGGTTATTAAAGGCTATATACTCATTTTTCGGGGATTCCACAAAGAAGTAACAAAGACGAGATAATGACAAAACAAAATCACTCTTATGCATAACGTGAAAATTTGTCAATGACGTTTTATGTTAACATTTTATATAAAAATCCAGTTGTACCGATGTTATTTTTAATTGAAAGGATGCTTTTAAGATACGCTTTGGGAAAATTATTGGTAAAATAAAAAAATATTATATTTTTTCTAAATTGTCACCCTTTCAATTAAAATAACATCGGTACAACTAGGTTTTTATATATAATATTAATATAAAACATCATTGACAAATTTTCACGTTATGCATAACAGTGATTTTGTGTTGTCACTACCTTGTCTTTGTTACTTCTTTGCGGAATCCGCGCAAAATGAGTTAACTTCTAGTTAACTGCACCACTTAACAAAATCGGTCAGCTATAACTTTTATTTGTTTCACGAATGCCAATTGACCAACTGCATTAGCTAATCGGAATTGTCAGAGTTCACTAGTCTTGTAAATGGTGTAAAATGTGACTGTATATTGAATGTGTGTTGAGTACCATATGGAGTGTTTTGGTATATAAACCTAATAGAAGTGTTCTTGCCTTAATTTTTACAATAATTCAATTGCATTTGGGTAACGGTGCTGTTAGATAACTAACTTTGTCATATCTATAAAGAAAAGGAGCTGTTGTAAAAAAAGGCTTTAACTGTCAGTAGATACTGAGAATTAGCAAGGAAGAAGTTTAAAAACTTTATCCAAATGCAAATTCTAATAACAATAATAGAATAGTTAAGACCTGTACATGTCTCATTAAGACATGCCCAGATCTCAATAAAAGAGAAGTTCAACTAGGCTGCGTTCTGAACCTATATATATTCAACTTAATTCACCGAAATTCCTCTTCAAAGATATAAATATTGGCAGTCAGCTGCCGGACAAAAAGTTCAAATCTAAGATACACAGATGATATAGTGCTATAACAGCAGAATCACCAGAAGAACTCAAAAAAAAAAATAGTGAACAGAGTCAACAATGCCGGAAAACAGATGAACCTGATAATGAGAGTGAAAAAAGTAACATCAGTAAGCGGCAAGGAAGGAGTACCCCATGTGACAATAACTAAAATTGTTATAGTAAAGAATATTAATTCGAAAACAATGTTTAGGCTATTAAAATGTTAAGTATTGTCGGCTCTTTTATATAGGAGAGCAACGTGGACAATAAGCCAGTCAAGCAGAGGAAGACTGGAGGCCTTTAAAGCATGGGGCATAAGAATTATAATGCGGGTGAGGTGGACAGCACAAAAGACCAATGAAGTCGTCCTACAAGCGATAAAAACTAAGAAAATTATGTTTCAAATGGTGAAGAACCGAAAATAGCTTACTTTGGTCGCTTTATGTGCCATGACAGACCTCAGAGTCCCTTTCGAAGGGATAAGTTAAGGCAAAAGCGCACGAGTAAGGCCAAGGCTTCACTACTCACTAGATATTCGATACTGAATGGGTATGACATGCTGTGAGAGCCTCCATCTCATCCGGCCACCCAGAACCAGATGGAGGACCGTCATGGTCACCAACCCCACAAACTTCAATACTGCACTTTGATTGAGAGAGCTCATGGATAAAATATACATATTAAGAACATAATTCTTATATTAAATTGATGTTCTTCCTGTAATACTAGATGATCATTTTCATAGTGATGTAGAATTGTCTACAGAATTACATACAATTTCTCGCTTATTATATTCATAATATTCTGGATAATAACTAATTAACGGTATTCAGGCGTATCCCATACCGTTTCTGTTTAGAAAGCCTAGAAAAAGCCATGTTAGCAATTCTAATAACAAAACTAGTATATTTTGGAGGATCACTTGAAAAAGTAATATTTCTATATTTCTATTCACATACGTACATTATATACAACCAATGTCCCTGCTAAAAAAAAGTCGAATAACCGGTAAAACAAAATACTTAATGGACAAACGACGCGGGGATAAAGCAATAGCTAAGTTTACGTGTAGCCGTAAGTTGGACTAAAAAGAATAAAGTGTTTAAAGAGAACAAATCTCAATATTTTAATGAATCTTTATTCCAGGAAGTACTATAACAAAGTAACAATATTTTTCCTGCAAACACATTGTGAACTCAGAGCTTCCAACGTTGTTCGAGCAGTAAAAGTATAAATTCAGATCGATAAACTTGGGCACATTTGAGTGTTCGCCTGTGTCACGAAGTAAAACGAAAACAAAAGCGAAATTAAACAGACAAAAATATATGCTTTATAAATTACAATGTAAAAGGAATAAAGTAGAAAAATGAAAAACAGTTTGAAATAAAAGTTCAGACCACAAATCCAGTTCAGATCTAACAACTAATGATCATAAATATTTTACCGCTAAAAACTTATAAAAAGGAGCAGCAGACTACTGCCACCCCGTAGGTGTTTCCAGTTGCTTTTTAAACTAAAATAGTGTAAAACAACCATATTTGACAAAATTCACTTATATTATCATTTTGAAACTGACTTTTCCAGACTCTAACCTGCCAAGATTCTAACTCACATCACCAAAATACAAGTGGAATAACAACAATGTTCAGTAGTAATGACCTTTGAATGGGAAAGCTGAGAATGCATACGTATCTTAACTTAATATTACGTGAGCTTTACGATTATGTGAGCACTTAACGAACCCGTAGCATATGATAGCTAATCAAATTCCTCGACAGCAGAATCAGTTGTTTACAATAAAAAGAAAATAAGAACAGATATACTTCTGTTGGTATATAAGACCCGGAATACGCCTCCTGTACTTAAGGACCGGTGAGGCAGATCATCTCTCCAAGATCATAAAATATATATATTGCAGTAAATATTCGTTTTCTGCAGTGTTAAGTAACACTAATTTCTATAAACAATGACCAAAAGCACCGAATTTTATAACATAAATATAAAGAAGACAATATAAATAAAATATCTGATGAGCCAAAGTTTTAGTGCGGGTCTCAAAAAGCGAAAGAGGGGAGGCGAAAAGTAACGTGGCCAGCACACCGTTGCTATTTTAGTCTAAGGTATTTTGATCTCTTTATAAATTCATGGATAAATAGATTACACTAAGGTAAACACGTACAGTTAGAAGTGCAAAGGCACAGAAAGAAAATAGTTCAAGCAAAGTGGATAGAAAACATAAGGCAGAATGCAACAGATTAGACTAATCATTGGAAGAAATACAGACTCAATGCCAAGTATTCACGACGATAAACATACCAATAATCTCATTAGATCATCTGCGTGTGTAGTTGTACAGCATTTTAACACACATATATAATTTTATTAGACGGAGAAAGTATACGCATTCTTTAAAGAGTCTCGCTGCACTGCCTAACAATAGAAGAAAACCACGAGCGACCATGGAATGGTTGATGTGTGGTTAGTACTCTAAACAATCCAATATCTCTATCTAGGAGTGCTCCTAATGAGGGTGTTTTGTGACACATTTCTTTCTCCTCAGAGAAACTATTTCGTGACGCCAAATCAGCGAATACTTACAAACATACTAGTTTCTGCCACACGAGCGTGAACAGTTGAAATTTTCCTAAGTCATGATTTTACGTCACAACTAAAGGCTTTTACATATTAACACTAGTGTCACAATATTATTTGCAAATACAGCATTACATGTAAAACATCACAGATTCTGGTGCGTATCACAGGCTTCATACATCGTAGCGGCAGATCACAACTCTTCGTTAATAAACATCAATGCAAAAATAACTACTTCTTCTATCAAACCCACTCAAAGATCTTTTTCCAGCCGTTAAAAATGTAAATCATTCAGGTGAGATCTTTTAGCATATACTGAATAAACGATTTACATGAGGACTACTTTGTACTTGACTACTTTGTCTTCTGCAGACAGCCACATCGATTTTTCTCCATTTTGGTTAGTTTTATAACTTCAACAGTCCAATACTAATGAGTAATACAAGGGTTTGTTTTTATTAATTAATATTCAGTGAGATTTTAATCGGTTTAATTTCACACTGCTATAAAAAAAGTCTCAATGTTACAGTTTGTTTTTAGAGATAAGTGTGAAAGGCGCAGTTCAACGCCTTCATTACCCTTTTAAAGCACGAATAAAATGAATTTCAGACTGCAAGCAAAGTCCACTTTCAGTACCGCCTATCATACTGACTGCTCTGAGAGCCTGTATTTGGGCGGCGCAGACCTCCACCCAGGGGTAACCCTGTAGTGTACACTGGCCCTTCTTGCTGCTGGAAGGCCGGGTTTTCAAAGGCAGCTGCGAGAGGCTGGCGGGGCAGGTAATAACCCCTCCTCGGTGGCGATATATCCCGATCTGACGTCGGTGCCTGGTGATCAAATGCCATTCTCGGTGGTTGTCCGGGGACTGGAGCACGGCTGCCAGCGCCCAGAGCCGGGCTTGTTTGGGCGCTCGCTGCCGGGAAAGGGGCGACACGCGACTGGAACATAATATTGCGCAGCATTACCTCGATGTTGCCCAGTTGCGCCTGTCTGCCCTCCATCTCGGCCAGGCGGCGCTCCCAGTCGCTGTCGGGCGGGTGCGACTCGCGCCCCGTGAAGCCGTCAGACGAGGTGGCCGCGCCTCGGCTGTCCAGCCCGCGAGGCGTCGGCTCGGGTCTGGGCTCGGGCCTGGGCGGGGGCTTCTGGGATGCTCTCAAGTGCCTTATATCGTCAAAGCTTTCGTCATCGTCCTCGTCTTTCTCCGTATCACGTGACCTCGTCCTTTTCTTTTTCTTCACTCTGCGTTTTGGCTTCTCGTCACCACTAAAATACACAACTGCTTGTTTAAATCTTCCATTTAATAATGATTTTTTGTTTTCCTAAAGATTTTCTTTTTTCAGTGTGTGGTTTATGAATATTTAAACATGATTCTTCATCCGTGTGTGCTTCCTTTTTGTTGAAAGACAAGTGGGTAACTACTGAAAAAAAATCGTTCCTTAATGATGCAACCATCGAGCGACTGTATAAAATAATAAACAAATGACTGTTTTAGAAATAACATTCGAGACCTCACTCCACTTATTTTAACCACAATGCTAATTACTGACCTATCAACGACTGCCGCCGCCCTGGTGACCTCGGGGGCATCTAGAGGCTTGATGGGTGGCACAAATTCTGGCCTCTCGGTCGACGCTTTACCGGGCAAATAACCGTAATCCGGATGCTTCTTCGGTTCTTCTAGTTTGCTGAAGTCGTATTTACCGTACGGATCTTCCACTGTGTCAAGGAGGTTGGGGAATTTAAGCTCAGTGATGTGTTTTTCTTTCGTGTCCGAAGTAAGAAGGTTCGACTCTTTGTCCGACGTCTGCTCCGGTATCGGCTATTAAATTAAGAAAAAAGCATGTGTTTATTATAGGGATGTTTATGTTTCTTTATAAATAACTACACAGTAAATCCCGGGAGAACACAGTACTAGTAATTGCGGCACGGGACTGTTTTCTTCAACAAAAACACACTACAACGCTAAAAGACTAAACGAATATCGTCGTAGAACTCCTTTTATTGGCAAAATATACCGTGATTTCAGGTGTATAAGTCGCGATTATATACTGGTCTTACTTTTTATTTTGCTTTCCTCGATTTATACAGTGGAATTTTTTAAAAGAATTTTTAGAGAGCTATACTATCAATAGTCAATCTCCTGAGTAAAACAAGACATGTAAACTCAGTGCACCAGTCACAAAGTGGACTAGACTGGTAACACAGTGAACAAGGCATGTAAACTTAAAAGTCTGACCCTGCCCTCTCCCTGTCGCCAGGACACCCAGAACCGGAGTAGCTTAATATCTTACTTTAGCTGCTTCTCCTTTAGTGTCTGGCAAAACGAGACAGGAGTACGGTTGCTATAGCAGCAGACAGGCCCCGTTTAATAGTGTGCATGGTGCCGGTGCTACCCTCTACGGAGTACGTCTTGCCAAAGTAATAGGGTTTTTTTTTCGCATGCGTTTTATAATCATTAAAGAGGCAAAGGAAGACCCTAGAAACTATAAAAGCGAAGACAAAGAAAAATCCGTTCAGGGTGACCAGCGCTAGTAAACCAAAGCACTAAATCTGAATGGGGCAAATGTATGAGTGTTGTGCAAAAAAAAGGTGGTTTGGGGGATGGGGGTGGGAGGAGGCGGCACCGGAATAATAAGGCCTTCAAAATTCGCCTTATGCACGATTCGACACACAATCTTCTGTTTATTGTCTGTTCTTTTAAAGCAACCTCAACTTGTACACGGATCGACTTATGCACTCGAAATTGCAGTATTATCCATTCACAAATAAAGCTACGCATTATTCAGGTGATTTGTTTAATAGCCAGAGAGCTCACGGCTAGGTTCTGGTGCTGTGGTGGTTCTGAGGTCGATGGCCTACTTGACTCAGGAAAGGGTACCGTGCTGGAGATGTGTGAGTCAAACAGACTCATCTCGCTGTCACTGCGCAACATCTTGTTATAAACACACACAAACGAACAGTTGTTAAGATAAAATATAAATAAACGTCAACAAATTAGCCCCTGTTCTACATGTAAGTCACGTCAATTCTCTTTTCTTCTCAAAACTTTTCAAAGTGCACATGATAAAAAAATCAAGAAAATGACATATTTTGTTCACTTGCATTCTGTATCTTTAGCCCTCCATTGCCTTGGTGTTGCTGTCACCAGGCCAACAGTTACCAGAGAGACAGAGGAACCCACAGCTGATGTTAGAGGGAATGGTAACACATTGAAGTGTCAAAATATGATTTATGCTACAACGTTGAGATACCCATTCACACAGAATTTAAGAACATGCAAAATTAAAATGTATTTCAAGAAGGACTGTGGATTAAACTAATTTTTTTGGAATAAACTGTTTTTGATTTAAAAAAAATAATATATCTTACTGCATGCAACTTATGAACATCATTAAAAAATTAAAGATGTGCAATCCTAAACACTCACAAAATTAATGGTGACCAAGTATGTCAAAGACATAAACTAAAATATTAATGACCCTCTTTTCAGCCAAATGTACATCTACGACATGTTTAGTATTTAGAACTACAGATAAATCAATATGTATGATGCATCCAATACCAGTAAGGAAGGAAGATTGTTTCAAATTTTAGATTAGTTCATTCATATTAAACTGATCCAGACACTGAAATCCCGCGATGGGCTTATCCATCTTTTGGGCTGAGATACAGCGCTGATCATTTCACCAGATTTAACCGGTTATTTCGGTTATTTTCTGATCTTATACCACAATCCCACGAAGACACTTCTGTTTGTTTACTATTTAATATTGTTTAATATTTAAGAGGTATATTAGCAAGGTAAGAAGAATTTAGGACAGTTTTTTCAGGTTTTATTTAATAAATGTATATTTTAAAAAAATCACAAGAATACACCTATGTTGAAAAAAAAATTCCGAGGTAGCCCCATGCAGAATACAGTTAAGTGCCTTCATTTACCGAATCTCTGATATTACAGGGGACTTCAAACACCCAAACAGAAGAAAGAAACTCAATATGAAAGGTACTACAGCTGTATGAGTGTTATCAATTAGCACAACACTACTGTCGGTTTTCCGTGCAATTCCCAAGTGCAAGGGAACACCCCAACTCATCTATTATGACGTCACACTTGATGCCAAATCACTGATGACAAATCACTTTTCACCCTTATTAGAAACTATTCTTACATATTTACACATTTTAATGCTACACTTCAAGGCAATTTTTAACTAAAGTAAACTCGATTTAACTCAAATCGGTCAAGTTAAATTTTCGGATAAGTCAAGCACTTTGAGAAGCCCCGAGCATTTTGTGTTATATTAGTCTCATGACATTTCCACATAAATCAAATAACATTTGTTGTTACGATTTCAGGCAAATGAGTGAAACAGCCTCCCTGACTGTATGCTTCCCGGGTTGTTTACACCCAATTTCAACAAACGGAAATGGGAGTGGGGGGGGGGGCGTAATCTTGCACGGACGGAATGATTTACAAGGAAAACCGGAATATAAAAATTTTAATTACCGCTTTCATCTGTAATATATCAAAGACAAAAAATTGTTTTGTTCGTTATCCAGCGATATTTCCCATCGATTTTTTCTTACCATATACCACGCGACTGGATAGAGGCATATAGATAGATATGAGCGGGTTACACTTTCAAGCATGGTTGTTCAGACAATAAAACCTCAAGTTTATTTTAGTTCTTGTCGACAAACTGGGCTGAACTGAATGCCCACTAATCCAAAGACAACCAAACAATTTGTTACCCGCAAATTTTCAAATTTTTGTCCGTTTGAGCTTTGACAAATTTGCGTATATTGCTACCATCCTAGCACACCGTATACTTTACACCATATCCCGCTTCAAAGGTACCCAGTTTTCGGAGGTTCTACTGTATCAAACTTAAGATTTTTAAATAACAATTGTGCAGAAATTGAGGCAAAAACTATCATTTGCAAAGCTGTTAGCTAACACTTACAGGGTTGAGATTTCGCGGTCGCCCGGTCGCCCGTGGCGACCAACTTTTGGCTCGGGCGACCAACTTTTTCGAGTTGGTCGCCCGAGTGGCTACTAACTTTTTTTCTGAGTATTTTCAGGTAAATTTTGAGAAAATTGCGCCGGGCGACTAACTTTTGTGCCGGGCGACTAACTTTTTAAAGTTGGTCGCCCGAAGGGCGACCAGAAAATTGTACGAAGTCTCAACCCTGACTTAGGTTACAAACATTCCGTGACAGAATTTCTCCTGCATATAATTTTACACTCTTCACATTGTCTCTATGTATATCTTTTCGTTTCAACTTATCTCAATTAAAACCAGTGCACACCAGTTTCACAGAGCCAACTGGCACAAATCGTTAACAGAGAGAACTAAAATATTGTATTACCATGGCATCTTTCGACGTGTGTCTGCGTAGTAAAGAAGGGCGGCCATCTTTCTCAGATTTGGCGTTGTCCGACAATTGATGGCCCATCAGCTGCTCTTCTTTCAGTAACTTCGTCACCTCGTCCACTCTGACAACAGAGCAAAGACAACGTAGCACGAGAAATCTGGATACGAGTCCCCCGCAGGCGTGCAATCAACAATTGAGTAGCTTGAACAGTTACGGCTACACTGCACCGTAACTGTTGTACAAATTGTACAATTGTACAAATCAATAAGTTGAAATTTTAACGGTCTTTCCATTTTCCCATTTTTTGAAGAAAATCTAAAAATAATTCCTCGTTGCACAGATGCACTATATAATCTTTGTATGTACAACAGAACAATTGAATCGTTTTAATGGTTACAGAAATACTGGCGCCGACAAACACCCATGAATAGGTCAACTGTGCTGAATTTTAAAAGTTTTCCCGTTTTCCCAGTTTTTGCAAAAATCTCAAAATAACCCCTCGTTGCACAGCTCCACTATATAGTCTTTGCATGTGGAAGAGAACAATTGAATCGGTTCAGTGGTTACGGAGATATAGCGCCGATAAAAAAAGTGTCGACGGACGGACGGACAGACGGACGGACCCGAATACTTTTCCCCCGCTTCGCGCTACGCGGCGACGGGGACTAAAAACAGATTCTATAATTTGCAAGCTTTCCACATAGGCACCATAGTACGTAAGCGATTGGTCTGTACAATATATTGGGTTAATATTTGTGTGGCCGGTGTAAGGACATACCTGAGATGGATCTTATTGATTTTCAGTTCTATGCTGTCAGTTTCGGAGCTGGCGGAGCGTAACAAGTACGCCTTCTGCATCTCACGCTCAAAGATATCCAGTAGCTCCGTCTGCTGCTGTGTGTGTTCTTCTTCTACAACGTAAACACGTCATCAATACGTCTGGTGTCATTCGTTAACTTATGTTGTCGTTTTTTTTTTTTGCTCGGTTCGGTTTCGAATGTTTGTCAAAACCGAAAAATTCTTCCATAGAGTCTATTTTGTCTTACAAAATATTGCCGAGAAACAAATTACCTTCCTTTTTTAATATTAAAATAACGCAGTATGGCAAAAAAAAAAAACAAAAAAAAAAACAAAAAAAAAAACAAACAAAAAAAACAAAAACAAATAATGATAAAATAACAATTAGAAGATATTGTAGTAGACCCCGTTTTTATATATGTATCTTATATGTATATTTGCAGTAATTTATGGGTATTTTTGTTTAGGGAGGTAATCGCAATTATCCCGAGTAGGTGTCACAGAGTTCTCAATCGCGTGTTGTATTCAATTCATAATTACACCCGTGTCACCGAACTACTCAATTGCATTTTTGTACTCAGGTGTCAGCGGGGTTCTGAACTGCGTATTCTACTCAGGGTTGAGTTGCGGCGGTGAGAAATTGCAATTACCCATGAGTAACCGCTGAGTACGTGTCACGCTGTGCTCAGTCTTGAGTTGAATTTCGTGTCAAATTATCGGTATAAATAGGGCTGTTTTTCTAGGGGTTATCATTCATCAAAACCGCGCTTATAGTTAACAGTCTCGAGTTGTTTGCCATACGATTTGAGCTCACTAAAATAAGGATAATATTAGAAATAAAATAACAGTCACTCGGGATAAAACTTGGATAAATTACGGGTAGTTTATGGACATTTCTCGCTTTAGAGTGACTTCAAAATTTAGAATTAAACTGTGTTGCAAATAAGGATTATTTAAGCGCGTCCGAAGAGCTGTGAAAGGTTGGTTTATTTTGTTCTCTGTATATAGGAATAACTTTGAATATTATTTTGGAACATGCCAGTAATTAGGATGTTCGTTATCTCTTATAAGGTAAATAAAGTGCATCTCCTAGGACAGTAAAATTAGACAGTAAGGTTGACCTCCGGCAAGCTTCAGTGTAGTGATTTTAGGTCGCAAAAGGTCACTTGTTTACAGATGTGTTTTGCGCTTGCCGGTAGTTCCAAAGGTTAATGATAAGCATAATGGTACGCTAGTCTGTGATTGGTCGGAAATCTGAGACGCGTTGGTCTTGATTTTCAAGAGAAATAAATATAATAAAATATGTATGTTTAAAGTTATCAAAAGTAATATTTTCGCGTCTGGTTATTTATATTATATATATATTATGTATAAGATATTTACGGAGAAATAATTTAGAGAGATTATGTCAGTAAATCAGAGGTATATTTGGGGACTATTTTCTCGCGTAAGGTTTCCGGACTCCGCCGCCTCTCGGCCAATCAAAATCAAGTCACTTGTTAAATTATTCCGCGTTTAGGGTTTATAAGGGCATGTTTTAGACAAGTTAAGGAGAATTGAGCTGGGTCTCAACGAGTTCAGATAGCCGGAGAAAGCAAAGCGAAAGCCATAGTCTTGCTTGGTTGGACCAAGCAGAGAGTTATACGACTTCTGGGAAGTCGTGTTTGGTGATTTCGGTGCTTTTCTTTGGTCAAGCGGTGCCCTGTGAGACTTTAGATCTCTTCACCAATTGACAAAGAAATTTTAGGGTTAAGTAAGAAATACGTCGGCACGAAATGCTGCTGAACTTCTTCAATTGAAAGGTGTCCTGTGAGGCTCGTGATCTCTTCACTTCTTGGCGTTGCCAGTCATTTAGTGCCCTGTGAGACACCAGACCTCTTCGCCTATCAATTGAAGCTATTCCCCAAGCTAGGTTAATTCCTAAATTGAGAGGTGCCCTGTGAGGCTCGTGATCTCTTCACTTCTTGGTGTTGCAACCATTGAGTGCCCTGTGAGACACCTGACCTCTTCACCAATCAATTGTAGGGATTATTTGATTAGGATCAGTTTAGCTGCGAGGTGCCCTGTGAGGCTTGTGATCTCTTCACTTCTTGGCGCTGCCAGTCATTTAGTGCCCTGTGAGACACTCGACCTCTTCACCAAACGGCGAGACTGTAAAGTTAGGGAACGGTCCCAGGGACCGATCTGGAGTTAGGACACGTTATAGGAACAGTGAGGACACGCTAGGATCGGCCAGGGCCATTTAGGACCAGGGAGGGTCAACACGCCCTTTTACAGTATCTGATGTGAATACACAGTTGAGAGTAAATGTGTAATCAGTTTTATGTGTCCCACTCCCAGTGTTGCCACGGAGTCGTCAAGAAAAAAAAGGATAAAAAAAGGATAAAAAAGGATAAATTTGAGAAAAAAAGTATGAAAAAAGGATAATTCATATTTTGCTGAAGATCGAGAAAACATTAATGTTAATCATATTGTATCATTTTATTGTAATTTCAAGGTTCGCGCTGGGTTCTCAGGAAAGTGAATCAAAAAGCGAAAGTGTGACTCAGTTAGGTCCAGAAAAACTCGGTGGGTTCTCAAACAGTGAGTCATTTCGTAAAAAATGCCCAAAAAGTGGACAAAAACCCCGCCAACGCGAATCCTGAATTTATAATGCTCGTTTTCACAGCGAATAAAAAATATTTGCATACCTGATTGTACTTTACAAATTTATAGAGGAATCCGGTCAAATTGTGCCAAAAGAAGAGTTTTGAAAATTGGTACTAAATATTTTTAAATGCTCCCATTTAGCCAATTTTCAGCGGATCGCCAAAAAAAAAGTAATTTTTCAAGACAGGCCTACCTAGACAATAAATGCTCAAAATTGGAAAGGAATCCGATCAAAATTGTAGGAGAAGAACCATTTTGAAAATTGCAGGCTTGCCGGAGGTTGTTTTAAAAAAAGAACGCAAACTGCTAAAAAAAGAACGCTTGATGACAAAAAAAGTACAAAAAAAGAACGCTTTAGAAAAAAGAACAAAAAAGTACGCCAAAAATGTTGAAAATAAAAAATATAAAGACAAAAAGTGTCCTCAAAAACGCCCCAGCGGGGGAGGTAAACAAACTTTGTTGGTAAAGTGGTAAGTATTTCTTCAGGCATGGCGCATATTCGTGTATAAGCATGTGAGATTGAGAAATTATTCCCGCCGATTTGTAATTTGTTGCAAAAGTGGATGCAGGTTTGCCGGCGGGTGGACAAAAACTAAAGAACGCAAAGGTATGAAAAAAGACTCAATTAAAAAAATAAAAGATTAAAAAAAGAACGCCTCGAAAACAAAGACCAAAAAAAAAAAAAAAATAAATAAAGAACGGCAAAATTTATTTCTATTTTGTTTAACTGTATAAAAAGCCAATAAAAAATAAAAGCATATCTTAAAAGTTTTAGAGTAAACAAAGGCATAAAATAGTTAAATACTGTAAAAGTAATTGAAACTAAATTTAAGTGAAGGAAATAAATGAAAAACCTATTTTCCTATCCTTTACAATTTAAGAGATTGTAGAACCGTTGCAGGCGCGTAGTACAGCAATTATCTTAAATTACTATATTTTACTATTTTAAATGAATTGACAGAAACCAAAAACAGGATTGTCCATGGACAATGCCCCAGCAAACGAATGCTGATGCCAAGATTATGACATATAAGTATAACCCGTAACCCAAATTTCAAGACAGAAAAGCTGGCGTCATTCAAGATTTTTATACAAAAACGATTTATCGTCAATATATCCGCCAATTCTTGGCGACATAACAAAAAAGTAACAGCCACGTGTTTCGGTCAATTTTTTTTTTTTCGAATCGTCGAACAAGAAAAGTAATAGCCAGGTAGACATATATACCACTATATCCATCAAAATTTTAGGACGTTTCCATTTAAATTTTACAAGGAGATACGTTGTCATGAACATTATTTTTGGTTAATATTTCCACCAATTTTATCCGAATCATGAATAAACGTAATAGTCAGGTGGGTACTATTTTTGGCGAATCACCAAAAACAAGCATGTCCAAGGACATGACCCAAACGAGTTACCAAATAAGGAAAGAGAGAAAAACTCTGAAACGAATACTGTTAGGCCAAAAAATGAAGAACTTTGTTTCTGAACATAACTTTTTCATAATTTTAATACACAAAAACGTGTTTCCCCGGGAGGAAGCTGCCCGAAAAGGGATGTTGGAGACGTTGGGTTTTGACGATTCACCTATTTACCGACATTTACACAATTTTACAAAATTTTTTATATTTCACCATTTCGGCATTTTTTTGTCATTTGCGAAAAAAGCAAAGACCAGGTGGAGAAGCACCTAAGAAACTTTTGATTAAAATTTTATAACTGGAATAGTTTGACAATTCAGTTATTTACTGCCATTTATTCCAGTTTTTGCCAAACTTCAAAGTTCCGCCATTTCGGCACTTTTTGGCCAATCGCGAAAAAAATAATAGCCTGGTAGGCGAACCCCTCGGGAACATCCCTTCGTAACATCTAAACGATTGGAGTAAAACTGTAGGAGAAGTAGCATTTTAAAAATGGGTCAAAACGGACACAAAAAGTGCCGCCATTTTTTCAGTTTTTCGTCACTCGTCAAAACAAGTAATAGCCAGGTGGAGGACCACCCAGTGAAGATTCCTGCATAATATCAAAACGATTGGAGCAAAACGGTAGGAGGAGTAGCATTTTAAAGAAAAAGTTTAACATACGCCCATAGATTCAAGCCCCCTATGGTGATACGACTAACCCAGTTCGACAAAGCCGGCTGGGTTAAAAAACCATATAGGTACTAATTTCCGCTCCCATAATTCTAAATTTTAAGAAGGTAACATTATGTTCCTAGCGCTGGTAACGATTTTAGTAAGAATTGGTTTTTCACCAATATTTCCGCCATTTTTTCCGAATAACGCAAAAACAATAACCATGCAAGTACCAATGACCACTATCTTTAACAAAATTTCAAGACAGTACCAAAGACTGTAGTTTAGTCTTTGACAGCACGGCCATTTCTGTAGTATGAGTTTCATTTTTCGTCAATATTTGCGCCAATTTTTCCAAATTACGAAAAAAAGTAAAAGCCAGGTAAGTACCAATGATGGCTATCTTTATCTAAAATTGGAAGACAGTAATAGCCAGTTAGGCAGTAGTTTATGCTACTTTTACTTAAAATTACAATGAGGCTATTTTCCCGGAGTTCGTAAAGATTTTACTGAAATGTCTTTGGTTTTTCGCCAAAAAATCGCCGCTTTTTGCCAACCACTAAAAATTCATAGCCAGTTAGGTAATATTAATTACTGCCGTTACTTAAAATTTCAAGACACTAACGTTACTTTCTTTGAAATAGTCAAGATTTTACGAAAAAACGTTTTTAAGCCAATATTTTCACTAATATTTGGCGAATCGCCAAAAAAAGTTACAGCCAGGTAGGGAGTAACTCCTGCTACCTTCATTTTAAATTCCACAAGACTATTTTCCAGCAGTTAGTTAAGATTTTACTAAATGTTTTTTTTTTGTTTGTTTTGTTTTTTAAATTTCGCCACAAGCTTAGCCAATGTTTGGTCAATAACCAAAAAAGTAATAGCCAGGTAGGTAGTACCTCCGGCTGCCTTCACTTTAACTGTCAACACAGTACGACTATTTTCCAGTAGTTTATAAAGTTTTTAAGGTATTTTTTTTTTTGTTTTTCGCCAAAATCTGGATCAGTTTTTGACCACTCACCAAAACAAAAAGTAATAGCCAGGTAGGCAGTAACGCCTGGTACCTTCACTTAAAATTTCAAGACAGATTGCTTTCCTGGAAATGGTTAAGACGTTACGAAAAAAGTTTTTCAGCAATAGTTTCGACGAATCGCCAAAAAAAGTTACAGCCAGGTAGGTGGTAACTCTTGCTACCTTCACTTTAAATTCCAACATGGCAAGACTATTTTTCAGCAGTTAGTTAAGATTTTACTGAAAAGTTTCGCCAGCTGGCCAATCACCAAGATTAAGATTTTACTGAAAATTTTACCCCGTTGGCCAATCACCAAAAAAAAGTAATAGCTAGGTAGTAGTAAAGCCTGCTAACTTCACTTAAAATTTCAAAACAGTAAGATTAATTTCCCAGAAGTAGTTTAAACTTTACGCAAAGGATCTGGTTTTCAGCTAATATTTTCGCCAATTTTTGGCGAATTGCCAAGAAAGCAATAGCCAGGTGGAAACTTATGCGCCCTACCTTCCACCACAATTTCAAGATATTCAGGCTAAAATCCTGGGAGAATACGATTTTTCAACTTAAAAGCGTTTATTCGCACATACTTTCAACAACTGTTACATTCCTGCTTCTGAAAAAAGCTGGGGCTAACAAAAAAGAACAATAAAGAACGCTTGTGGAAAAAAGTACGTTTTGAGACAAAAAAAAAAAAAAGAACGATGCGAAAATAAAGACTAAATCTTTTAAAAAAGTACGATCCGGCAACCCTGAAATTGGCAACCGAAAAATTTTAAATGCCCCCTATTTAGCCAATTTTTGGCGGATCGCCAAAAAAAATTTTTTAAAGAGAGGCCTACCTGGAGAACATTCGTTTGAGAGGAATCCGATCAAAACTGAGGGAGAAGAAGCATTTTAATTTAAGTAAAAGTTTACACACGTACATACGTACATACAGACGACGGATACCCCTCTATTGATGTGATAAGACCAGCCCAACATGGTTGTGCGTACGTACTTTATCGATGGTCCCTAGGGACATGCCACTCAAACTTACAGAATGAAGTTATTGAAAATCTTTCAAGAAATAAAAACTACTCAACATCATTTAGAATACTGGATATTTTACAGTGTGATAACACATTGAATACGTTTACAGAATATATGTTTCAATTCTATGAAAAAAATACCCTTTCTCTACACATGTATTGATTTTAACAATAGACGCTGCAAAAAAGTTGGAAATTACATACACATACAGTATAAGAGCGGTTAATATTATGGCCTAATCATGGGTTATGACTAGGGTGAGAAAAAATTATAGCAGAAAAAAAAACATAACTAATTAGGAAAAAATGATATTTTGAACGAAAAAAGAAAATGAAAAAAAATATCAAAACAAAAAAAAAAAAAAAAAAAAAGGATGAAAAGCGAAAAAAAAGTATAAAAAAAGGATGAAAAGCGAAAAAAAAGTATAAAAAAAGGATGAAAATTAAAAAAAAGTATAAAAAAAAGTATTTAAGGATAAAAAAAGGATAAAATCGGGCTTTTTCAAAAAAAAGGATAATCCTTTTAAAAAAGGATGATGTGGCAACACTGCACTCCTGTTCTTGTTGTATTTATAAGTTAAGATTATACCAATAAAATTTATGTAACTGTTTTAAGAGTTGCTTATTCTGCTGAGAGGCAGTAGCTTAACCTTCTACTTCACACAGTACCTATTCACAAATACATAAAAAAAAGAAGAACCACAGTTTGTTACAATATTGACTTATTTACATGACTTAGTTAAATCCTTTTATCTAACTGGTCAATTCCCAAGTCAATAATTTTCGAAGTTGACAGTAAAGCAAAAGTCGATAGGGCAATTATCTGCAATCAAAACCCGAGTTACGTCTTGTGTTCCGGTCAAACAATGATTGACTTGGGAATCGACCAATCAGGTTACAGCATTTAGCCAAGTCATGCAACAGATGTATGAGAGACTTAGGCAGAAATAACACGTATCGAAACCTTTATTGGCTTTGGCGCAGCAGCACTGAATGATCCAGCGAGTGCCGAGCACGATGTGCTCAAAGATGACGAAGGGTGCGGCCAGGCTGGGCTTCACCTCGTACTCCACCACCAGGAAGTACATGCCGAACTTCCAGATCTGGATCGAGTTCGTGTTCACTTCCTCAAACACGTTGCTGGTTGTCATAAAACAACAACATCGTGAAGATATATTGCATTACATACAAACAAAATATACAAAGTACCCTGTCAGACATGCTGTGCTTAATACTTTTGTATGGTTTAGTAATTGTGTTAGTTCCCTAGCTGTTTAGGGAAAATTCACTAAAGAGTATGCGCATCCTCGTCCTGGAATGCAAAACTTAATCCAATGATTAAAACATGTGGACACGCAAAGCCCAAGACCCAAGCACCGCCACCCCTCCCCCTCTTCGTGCGTACGCAATGTATGGATGCTTTGTTTACTGTATATCGCAGCTGAAAGATCACTTTGTTCTGTGTTATGCACAATCCTAGATCCGCGCCTCGAAAACAATAGGAGCGTTCACGCGAGGTTGACAATAAAGGGGATTGAGCGCTGGGTAGCAGCACGCCAATGATCAGTGGGTAGAGACAGGGGGGAGATTGGGGATAGCGGTTGATGAGAGGTACTCAGGTAAAGATAGCGATGAGGAGGTTGAGGAGCAGCAAGTTTCACATGAGCAGGTACAGACAGGTGAGCCCCTCCCCACTCTCACCCCAAGACGTGAGGATAGCGGCGGATGCGAGGTACTCACGTGAAGATAGCGATGAGGAGGTTGAGGAGCAGCACGTTTCCGATGAGCAGATACAAACAGGTGAGCCCCTCCCCACCCTCACCCCAAGGCGTGCTGATAGCGGCGGATGAGAGGTACTCACGTGAAGATAGCGATGAGAAGGTTGAGGAGCCGCACATTTCAGATGAGTAGGTACAGACAGGTGAGCCCCTCCCCACTCTCACCCCAAAGCCTGCGGATAGCGGTTGCTGAGAGGTACTCACGTAAAGATAGCGATGAGGAGGTTGAGGAGCAGCACGTTTCCGATGAGCAGGTACAGACAGGTGAGCCCCTCCCCACTCTCACCCCAAGGCGTGCTGATAGCGGCGGATGAGAGGTACTCACGTAAAGATAGCGATGAGGAGGTTGAGGAGCAGCACGTTTCCGATGAGCAGGTAGAGACAGGTGAGCGCCGGTACCAGCATGTTGAACTCCGGGCACGGGTTGCCGTCTGACATCGTGCCGTCCTCCGACTCGCACTCATCCGTTCTGCCTGCGCCCAACAGTGTTATGGTGATTTTCTCAGTCCAAGTCTAGACCTAGTTCATCAGTAACTTGAGGAACCTCGGTCTGTACAGGCTTTTAATGAATTCGCTTTTTTACAGCTCAAATTAAAAAAGTTATACTTATTAAAGGGTAGTCTAGTAAGCTTTTTTTCGACTTGAAAAAATTCAAATCGTCAACTGGGGCCAAAAAACCGACCTTCGAGTTCCTCCAGAAAGAGTTCGCCATAGATCTGCCAGTAGGGGTAGTAGAAGATATCCCGCAGCACGAGCCAGTAAGGCTTGCGTGTGGGGTACTGCAGGGCGAGTGTTGTCACGCCGTAGCCGAGGAGAAAGACGACGAGGATCATGATGTATAATATGAGCTCCTGTACCTGCAATCATTAGCCCATCTCCTCTCTGTTCACTATCTTTCTCCGGTTATAGCATACCCTGAGTGACACAACCCATCCCAGTAGAGAAAAAAAAGATAAGCAAATTTTGCGATATCTAACCGCCACATTCACATAAATGTCACAGGTGTATTAGCGAGACTCTGGTGAAGGCTTTGTGTCGAAACTATTTTTACCCCGAACTTCTAAAGAAGCCAAAGCACTCGTTAAAAGTATGCAGGTATGCATGTTATAAAGCTAGATTTTTTCGTCTAAATGTCTTGAAATTTTGTCTGAATGCAGGGGGTATAAATTTTGGTAACGGTCATTACACTATTACTTTTTTCGTAATTTGTAAAAAAATTGGCCAGTTTTTTTCGTCAAATCTTAGGCCACATGAACTATACCCAACCTGTGGAGCCTCTGTCGTTTAGATTTTAATAAAAGAAAATATTTTACGCCAACATATCAACCAATTTTCGACTTGCAAAATAAGTAATAGCCAAAAAGACAAGTAGCAGGGGCACTTATAGCCCCTTCCTCTCACATATCGATCATTTTTTTTTTGACGTTTCCACAAAGATCCCAGGATCAAAAAATTTGGTTGAGTTCAATATTTCCGTAAGTTTTAATAAATCATCAAACAAAAGTAAACGCTAAGCAGGTAGTACAGTCTGCTGCCTTTAACCAGCATTTCAAGACAGTATAACTATTTCCCTGGCCTCAGTTAATTTAGATTTTACTAAAAATGGCATTTTTTTATGCCAATTCTTCCATAGTCAGGTGGATAACAATGCTCGCTATCTTTAAACATAAACTTCGAAGAATAGAGCCATATACAGTAATGGCAAGGTAATTACCAATGACCGCCAAAATTTTATTTCTCTGGCATCGGTTAGGATTTAACTAAGAAAAAATTTTCGCAAATATTTCCGCAACTGCTTTATGAATCACCAAAAAATAATAAAAATAAATAAATAAAAAAAATAAATAAATAAATAAAATAATAGGCAGATAGATGCGTACGCCACTTTCCTGCCATCAAAAATTTAGAACTTTCCCATTAAAATCCTAGGAGATAGGTTTTTATGAAAATTGGTCTTTCGCTAATATTTCCGCAAATTCTTCGCGAATCGCCAAAATACGCACATACTTTCATCCATAGCTATAGCACCTGCTTCCACAGAAGCTGGGACTAAAATCAAATCCATTCAAATGCTGCATGAGGTTTTTATTTCAGCAATTTGTCAGCAGGCAAAGTCACTGAAGTAAATCCCAGAGCTTAACAGGCCAGGCTGGACACGTACCATTCTGGCGATCATGACTAGTTTGGGTCCCAGGTAGCTGCTTGCTGTGTAGAAGCTGAGCACGCGCACAAAGAATAATATACAGTTGATGCAGTACACTGTCTTCGCACTTCTGTACGTGCCGTACTCTGCAAAGTGAACACTTAAGTGATATACGCCATTAAAAAGGCGATCAAATCGCTACTTCGGCAGTATCTTCCACAGCCTTCCCCACAAACACTGCGATAAAAACGAAATAAGGTAATTTGAAAACACCCACTCAACCTCCCAGATGGTCTATACATGCCGATACTAATTTCATTTAAATTATAGTGAATAAAATGTACCACTTTACATCGCTAAAAGCATAATGAAAGTATTGCTTAAACTTCATACATGTACCCGCTTTACTCACTGCGTGTGGTTTTAACCTTTTTCAACCACACATAGTGAGTAAGGATACCTAACGCTCCGACTGCTGAAAAACTGGCGTAAATTGTGATACGGCTAAATGTAAAAAAACTATGTCTTTCTTATTTATAAATTGAAAGTATACGTATTGTAAAACAAAACAACCTGGGACCGAATTCTTCAATTTGAAATCAGTTTATCGAATTGAAATAAGAAATCAGAAGAGTTTCTTGCCTCCATTGATTCTCAAAAGAAAGCCGAGCAAGGAGAATAAAATAATGAGTAGATCAATGCGGTTAAAAGTCGAGAAATTCCACCACACTTTTATCCGCTCCAGGACACTGTCTGCTTTCGACAAGAAAAACATCTGTAAAATAAATAAATAAACATTACAATCATAAATAAATAAATAAATAAATAAAATGAAATAAAATAAAAAGAAATAAAAGTTACTTTTGCTTATTTCCAATATTAACATGTGTTGTAATGATGAAAAACAGGCTGTTCATCAATAAAACCAAAAAAAAAAAAAAAAAAGAAGGAGGGGGGTCACTCGCTCACCTGCAGGTCTTAGTCTTGGAGGGAGGGGGCGGGACTGCAGACATGATGTAGCGTCACTCGCTTACCTGCAGGTCTAAATGTGGGAGGGAGTTGGCGGGGCTGCAGATATGATGTAGCCTCACTTGGTCACCTGCAGGTCTTAGTCTGGGAGAGAGGGGCGGGACTGCAGACATGATGTAGCCTCACTCGGTCACCTGCAGGCCTTAGTCTCGGATAGAGGGGGCGGGGCTGCAGACATGATGTAGCCTCATTCGCTCACCTGCAGGTCTTAGTCTCGGAGGGAGGGGCGGGGCTGCAGACATGATGTAATCTCATTCGCTCACCTGCAGGTCTTAGTCTTGGAGGGAGGGGCGGGGCTGCAGACATGATATAGCCTCACTCGCTCACCTGCAGGTCTAAACATGGGAGGGAGGGGCGGGGCTGCAGATATGATGTAGCCTTACTGACTCATCTGCAGGTTTTAGTCTTGGATGGGAGAGGGCGGGGCTGCAGGCACGATGTAACCTCACTCGCTCACCTGCAGGTCTTAGTGTCGGAGGGAGGGGGCGGGACTGCAGACATGATGTAGCCTCACTCGCTCACCTGCAGGCCTTAGTCTCTGATGGAGGGGGCGGGGCTGCAGACATGATGTAATCTCATTCGCTCACCTGCAGCTTTTAGTCTCGGAGGGAGGGGGCGGGGCTGCAGACATGATGTAGCCTCAATCGCTCACCTGCAGATCTAAACGTGGGAGGGAGGGGGCGGGGCTGCAGATATGATGTAGCCTTACTGCCTCATCTGCAGGTCTTAGTCTCGGATGGGAGAGGGCGGGGCTGCAGGCATGATGTAGCCTCACTCGCTCACGCATTCCACTCACCTCTCTCACTTCTTCAAACGCCATGGTGACGATCCACACGTATAGTATAATCTCCAGGGTACCCATAGATCTGTCGTAGTCAAACAGCAGCATGTAGCAGTACGCGATCAGGAATATCAAGTACATCATCTGCAAAATATTACCGTGCTTACACAGTACTTAAAAATACTGAGGATCCACAGTATCAGGCCAGATCACTTCTTCATTTCAGACTTTTACTGGTGTTCCACTGTTGATCGGAAGTTTATATACTGTATGCCGAAACTAATAATCGTCTCTGACCCCCTCCCCCTATTTTGGAACTCTTTCTCCATAGTTTTTCTCCCCTAAGAGGTATTTTTTCACAAATGTGAAAAAACGTCATTTTCAAACTTAACAAAAGTGATATGGCAAGAGAATGACTTACCATCTTGTTCGCCAAAGTGACCACGCCTGCAAAATACAAACTACAACAGGTGACTCTTACCATATTGGAGGCAAATTTCACGACGGGAGCCCGGAAAAATGTGATCAGTTTGTTGCAAGCCTTGTTCCTCGAGCTGCTATCCAGATCTTCAAATTCCACCAAGCACCAAACAAGAGGCGGGAAGATAATGCAGAGACCGAGCTTGATCCAGTGTACATTGATGCCGCGGTTCCACGCCTTATCTAACACTTTCTGGCACGCTACGCTAGACAAGAATTCCTGTGTAAATAATAATAATAATAATAATAATAATAATAATAATAATAATAATAATAATAACAAAAGAAAACACTCAAATGTTAAAACTTCATTAAAATAGCGATATAAGTTTAAAATCTTTTTACTCAGATTCGTAATATCTACTTATTGCTAAAACAATACCGTTGAGCTTTGCCGCTTTTCCTGGAGTAGAATTCTTATTAACTAAATGACTTGGGGTTAACGTCCTCTTCAATACTAAAAGTCGGACACAAAACAGAAGCTACCGAAATATTTTTTTGAACACGTCACATCTGCAGCCGCGTCCAAAAAAAACAAATATTGGGTTCCACAACACCGCGTAACACAGAAGTCTGGCGTCCTAGGGTTTGAGGTCAGAGGCGGGGGGGGGGGGGGGGGTGGGGTTCGGGGCAATATTTAGTTTTGATCTCTACCTTGTCCTGGGCTTGGGCCGCCATCTCCAGACAGTTGAGGTCCTCCCACATGGGGCACTTCCGCTCCAGCAGCTCGGCCGCATTCTCTGGGTGGGTGTAGTGACACTCGTCAAGCACCTTCACCGCTAAATGCTCAAACTCTCTGCAGAATATCAAAAGCCATGCTTTTTCTCCTTGGATATATATTGATATCTTCACGCGATAAAGTGATATGACCTGATATTTCTGAAGCTCTTTCCAGCAGAACCTAATATTATGTAATTTACCAAAGAATTGCGAATAATGCCAAACGAACTGCAATTTGATTTGGATTTAGTACCCAAAACTAATATGCGGCAGGAAATGGTTTGTTATTATTGCCTGAAGGGTTTTAACTAGTTCCTTGACACTAAATCAGGAGTAAAAACTGAGCATGGATGTCCAGGTACAGCATGGTTCCAAGGTTAAATGATGTGTCATGCTTGACTTAAATATACAAGTGGCTGACTGAACCAGGCCGTTCACAAAGTGCCTCAAATTATATATATATATATATATATTATATATATATATATATATATATATATATATATATATATATATATATATATATATATATATATATATATATATGCATGGCATCAAATCTGGTTTCTGTTCAACACTCACTCTTTATTCTGCAGGAAATTATCTTTGAGATCCAGATCAAACTGTTCGACTATGTTGGCCATGCTGAGGTAGATTTGACTAGCGGCCAGGGCGGAGGAGATGCACTTGTCACCCCGCTCCCACAGGAACTTTGCCATTTCATGCCTGCAAGCATTAAGTGAATAATGTGTGCTTTGTAAATAATGCCGGAACGATGTACAAGAATGCATTTTTGAGAAGGATAGGGGGAGAGGGATATATTAATCCCGGGAAGGTAGGGAATGGGTTACTTTACCCTGGATGATTTTTAATAACCCAGATATCTAGTCTACATACAGCAAAAAAAAAAAAAAAAAAAAAAAAAAAAACAAGAATTGAACGATTATTTCTAACTAACTTCAAACATTTTATTTTGCACAGGTCATGGGATTCCGGTTAGAACATTCAGCCGCAAGAGGCTACCTGTTGGTGAGCACAGCCCAGACGAAGAGCTCTCTGAACGGTTCTGGAAACTTCTCTTCTTCGTCCGATGTGTAGGCCGGGTTGTTGTACGATTTCATTAATCGCTGCAAAAACCACACTTTTGTTGCATCAATCAATTTTTCAAGTTTCTTTTTATTTTTTCCTGAGATGGAATTATGGTTTTTGAATGCAAATATAGTAGGTTGTCGTTTTATCAAAAAATAATCACCAACAATACATCAGTCATCGCACACACTCAAGTGCTGATTTATGGCAATAGGACAAAATCCGTCAGGTTAAACACCTCCGGGACAAAAGCCGCCGGACAAACATCCGCTTGAAAAAAGCTGCCCCAGGTAAAAACCACCTTATATATTTTTTAAGTGAAGCACTCAGAAACCTTTTCTAATTTCTAATTCCAATATATTATTATAGAAATAAAATATACAATAGACCAAGACGATCACAAAATCAAATTAACCACATCACAGTGATAAGCCATTCAAATTTTGAATGAAACCTTCAGTTGGAATTTGGCACTTAAACTGTTACAAACTACAGCCAGTGAGATGGTCATAGACTGATAGAAACTAGAAAGAAAAGGTGAAGATCAATTGCAATTTCGTATTGAACAAACAAATTAATTAGTTATATTGTCCAGACTATGTGGGCTTTATATAATCAAGCACAACTTCGACCAATTCATATTTTGCCACGGAGAAGGTGTAGATTTTTACTTGCAAATCAACTAAATGCTCCAGACCTGGTTCGACTTCTGACATAATTGCAATTAAAATTATTATGATGATACTGGAGTTACAAAAATATGAACAAATACTGTGGCGGTTTTTATTCGGGTGGATTTTGACCTACGGCAATTTTTTTCCAAGCGAGTTTTGCCCAGGCGGGTTTTCTCCCGGTGGATTTTATCCCAAAACCCTGCTTAATTAATATTTACTCATTTTCTCACCATTAAATATTTTTTGCTACACTACTTTTTTGCACGTAGTTAATGGGAAAACTCTGATCACAAACAGGCTGAACTTGACAGCTGCTTTCACCATCAGTTTCTGCAAATCGTTTCGCTTTTACACAATTTATTGCTACAGTTTTTTTTATCTAACCTCAAGCAGATGATTGATGTCTTTAAGTGTAACTTTTTTCTTGACAGGAGTTTTCAACATGCCATACATGAACAGATGGTTGTTCATGCTCTGTAAAAAAAAAAAAAAAAAAAAAACAACTAAATATACATCTAAAAATCTTACTGAATGTTGCGATACTTTCAACTTTTCTATTTTCAGAACACTCATCGTCCAAGGATGCTATTTGCTGTCGAAGAACTGTGCAACTACTCCCTGTGTTGTTACTTCTCTATGTGTTCTTATACTAAAACAATCCTTTATGATCAAAGCACTCGGTGACAGACAGCTACTTACTGCGTTGTATAGCTCCCCGAGTACTTTGGTGGTGACAAAATCCTTCATGATCATGCCGTTGTTGAGGAGAAGTTTGACAAAGTTCACTTTGTTTTCCCGTAAGGCTTGTGCCATGACCGGATTGAGCTTTCCTAGAAGTGACAAAATAACGCCCCAAGTACGTTACTAGTTTGCCCTTTTTAAAAGATTTCCCTGTTATTTTACAAAAGCAACAAAAAATAAATAGCTTATAATTCTAACATGTTAAGTAAACAAAAGTGTCCAAATCTTCCTGTTGTAGACATAAAAATGCATGCTGGGTATTAGTGGAAATGTACCCATAAAGAAGACGAAGGTTAACAGGATTTGAGGGCAATTATCTTACTAAGTGACTTGCCCCAGGAAGGAACAACAGGATGTGGAAGAATGTCAGTAGACAGGGTTCGCGCTGGGTTCTCAGGAAAGTGAGTCAAAAAAGGAAATGTGACTCAGTTGGGTCCAGAAAGACTCGGTGAGTTCCGAAAAAGTGAGTCATTTCGTAAAAAAATGCCCCAAAAGTGGACAAAAACCCCGCCAACGCGAGCCCTGACTAGAGATAAGGGCACTTATGTAAACTTACCGGCCGGCCAGTTGATGTCTTTGTTGAAGATCTTTTCCTCTGCTACGTCGCTTCTGTTCCATGTCAAGGCCAGCATAATCTGCTCATACAACTGATCCGTGTCTTTCTCACTTGCACCTTGACCTTCAATGAAAAGCAACGATACATTGACCTTGGCCTTCAAACGTAACCTTTCCTGTGAAATTCAACACTAATGACACACTGACTAATATTAGGGCTGAACGCGCAAAGATATTAACGAGGCCACATATTCTGTGTGGAACAGGGCAGGGGTAGTTGTAAAGGAGTACACTTTTGCTCAGGTACTTTTTGAATGGTAACAAAGTTTGGATTTTAAAAAGATACGGGTCCAAGACTAGTTATGTAAAAATTGAGCTGGGCATCAAAGCATCAAGTTTTACATTTTTACCTTTCAGAAGCGCTGCTAAAATAGCGACGTCCATGGCCTCATCTTTGTTCATGTCGAACACACTAATCTGTGAACAAAAACAAGAATTGTGCACATGGAAACACGTACGCACACCAAACAGATACCAAGCAATAAATAAGCTGTGCACAACATTTTAAATCCCAAGGCATTTCAGCTCTGACCTCCCCTCCCCCCCCTTCCCAAACCCATTCCGTTCAGCCTAAAATTTTGAACACATGGTCTCGGGCAGATCAAGCGCAGTTGGCAATGACATCTCTCAGATCACGCCCAATCACAAAGCAGGAACGGGCTCTCTCCCGAGACGTCCAATCAAAGAGCAGCAGCGAGCTATCCCAGAACACGTCCACTCACGAAGCAGCAACGAACTCTCCGAAGACCAGTCTAATCACAAATCAGCGACTACCTCTCCCAGGACACGCCCACTCACAAAGCAGCGACCAGCTCTCCAAGACAAGCCTAATCACAAATCAGCGACTACCTCTTGCAGGACACGCCCACCCACAAATCAGCGACCAGCTCTCCCAGAACACGCCCACTCACAAATCAGCGACTACCTCTCCCAGGACACGCCCACTCACAAATCACCGACCAGCTCTCCCAGGACACGCCCACTCACAAATCACCGACCAGCTCTCCCAGGACAAGCCTAATCACAAATCACCGACCAGCTCTCCCAGGACACGTCCACTCACAAATCAACGACTACCTCTCCCAGGACACGCCCACTCACAAAGCAGCGACCAGCTCTCCCAGGACACGCCCACTCACAAATCACCGACCAGCTCTCCCAAGACACGCCCACTCACAGATCAGCGACTACCTCTCCCAGGACACGCCCACTCACAAATCAGCGACCAGCTCTCCCAGGACACGCCCACTCACAAATCAGCGACTACCTCTCCCAGGACACGCCCACTCACAAATCAGCGACCAGCTCTCCAAGACAAGCCTAATCACAAATCAGCGACTACCTCTCCCAGGACACGCCCATCCACAAATCAGCGACCAGCTCTCCAAGAACACGCCCACTCACAAATCAACGACTACCTCTCCCAGGACACGCCCACTCACAAATCAGCGACCAGCTCTCCCAAGACACGCCCACTCACAAATCAGCGACCAGCTCTCCCAGAACACGCCCACTCACAAATCAGCGACCAGCTCTCCCAGGACACGCCCACTCACAAATCACCGACCAGCTCTCCCAGGACACGCCCACTCACGAAGCAGCAACGAACTCTCCAAGGACACGCCCACTCACAAATCACCGACCAGCTCTCCCAGGACACGCCCACTCACAAATCAGCGACTACCTCTCCCAGGACACGCCCACTCACAAATCAGCGACCAGCTCTCCCAGGACACGCCCACTCACAAATCAGCGACTACCTCTCCCAGGACACGCCCACTCACAAATCACCGACCAGCTCTCCCAGGACACGCCCACTCACAAATCACCGACCTGCTCTCCCAGGACACGCCCACTCACAAATCACCGACCAGCTCTCCCAGGACACGCCCACTCACAAATCACCGACCAGCTCTCCCAGGACACGCCCACTCACAAATCACCGACCAGCTCTCCCAGGACACGCCCACTCACAAAGCAGCAGACTCACCAGGTGCTTACTCTCGCAGCACTCAAGCACGAGATCTTTGTGTATGGCCAGCTCCTTGTCGACATTACTGCGTTCCTTCCACGTCTTACTGTAGGCGTTGAGCAGCATCTCCTCCAGCTGGTTCTCGTGGTGATCCGTCGCCATGCGCTGCTTCGTGGCGTCATCCCTGCAACGTCAACACGCTTATTATCTGCATAGTCCACGAAGTTACTGTCAGCAGGTCAACATACGCGTGGTAAACAGAGTCAACTATTGTCTGCCCAGTCAACACAGTTGTTGCTGCAGTCAACACTCTTACTGTATATGTTTATACACAGTCAACATACTATTAAATGTACAATCAACACAACTTCTGTCAATATAGTCTATTATCTGGACAGTCAACAGTTATTATCTGAACAGTCAACACACTTATTGTGTGCACAGTCAACCCAGTTATTATGTGCGCAGGCTATTATCTAGACAGTCAACACTGTTATTGTCCACACAAATCAACACAGTTATTTTCTTCACAGTGAACAGAGCTATTGTCCGCACATTCAGCACAATTGTCAGTTATTATTAGTTTTTGCAAATCTTTAAATTTGTAGGGCTATAAAAAATGTATAGGCTGTGAAACTTATTAACCACACACTTACCAAAATGACTTGTCCATACCCAACCATTTACGAGAACACAACACACAAAAATCAACAACTTCCTTTCAAAGTTCTTGACTACAAAAAGCACAACGTTTTGATTTCGTAATGCAGAAACAAAAACTCTAGTTCAATAGAGCAGGGACACGTGTAAAATATTAGTTTTAGTTACAAATTCCCAAAGCTGTCATGTTCCGGTAGTCCACTACACACATCATAATACGTACCCCACAGAGCCCGACTTTCTATTTTGACAGAAGAAAAAAAAATAAAACGAGAATAGCGGTATTCAGTGAACACTGTACGAAACTACACAATTATACCCCAACCCCTCCCCCTCCGACTCCGTCCCATTTCAGCACGCCTCGCACGCCATCGACATGAGCCAGACATATTGTTCTGGGGCTTAGTTATTTGCTCGGTGAAAAGAGAAGTTAGACCGGGACAAGCTTTTACCCACTTGCGTACTTTTCCCTCCTGGCGTACTCAGAAAATGCCTAGGACTCGCATTAGCACTACGGATTGAGACGGTGTGAGATTTAATTTCAAGGACTGTTTTTTTTTTTATTTTAACTTCTCAATTAGTCATCTGCAATGATATTCTTGCTGCTACATCGCCGACAACTGTCGCACGAGCGGAGTTCGTGTTGTGAGTATTATTGTGAGATGTTGAGCGTACTTGCGCGCCACACTGAAGGTGTAGGCGAAGGCGAGGATATCTGCGGCACGGCCCGTGCCCTCGCACAGCACGACCGGGATGTTACGTTTCAGCGACTTGGACGTGTCCAAGATGGCGTCCGTGCCGCCCTCTACCACCACCAGCACCACGTGCTTGCCCCGCTCTGCCACAATAAAGTCAATAAATCAATCAATAATCAATTGATCACACAATGAACAAACCGATCAACCAATAAGAGCTTGAAAACCGGACTTATTTTATACTATAGAGCTTTAAACGCCAGACAAATTCACCGTGCAGTTACACGTACTCCACACTTCAAGACTTGTCTTATTTTATTTTCAGTTGTGGGAATTTCCTTGTGTAATTTACACTATTCTTCTCAGTTACATTTTTTGTTTCACTCAAACAAAATTTAATCCTTGATCCCTGGTCTCGCATTAAACCAAAAAAACAAGCTGGTTAAAGTTTTTGCACTTACTGGCAAGCTCACTCTCGAGAGCTGCGCGGAAGACGGCCACGCCCTGGTACTTGCCGCGCATGCCGTCATCGACCAATAGGAAGTGCGTGTGGTTAGGGTTCAAGGACACGGGCTGTGCCGGCAGGATCTTGTTGCTTGCCGTATAGGGTTTGTGCCAGTGGTCCACCTGCGTAGCAAATGCGATTTTCAACGCACATGTAGGGTCTGTGATAAAGGACTAAAATTCGACAAGAGATGTGGCCATAATACTTAAATAGCATGTAAGTAGTGTTTCTTTCGGTCATACAACTATGTCAATTAACTGATTCGAGCCGCCCCACCACACAAGCTGAAAAAGTTATATAATTGGAAGAAATCTGCGACTCCTTTAAAGCAAGATTGAGTTTTTCTTTGTTGTGTTTGTTTAAAGAAAAGCTTTTCTATTGGGAAATCAAGGCGTTCGGCACGAGTCTAGGACAAAAGCCCCCGGGACAAAAGCCACCGGGCAAAAACCATCGGGTCAAAACCCACCCTATGACAAAAACCACCGAGACAAAATCCACCCAAATGATTTTTTTAATTTAAGAAATAAATCGAACTTGCGCAATTACATTAATTGCATTTGGAGTCCAGTAAATCTTATTGACTCAGGGGTTCCTTTGGATTATTCAAGGACGTGCGGTGTTGTTTGGGCAAACTAAAGACCAACGACTCCGGAGACATGTTCTCATTGGATCAACCTTAATTGGACCGACTCCGCAAAATAAAAAAACCTATTTTAATTGGTGATACTACCACAGCCTCATACAAAGCCGACATGCTCGGGATGGCATAGTGGGTCTGTAATCGAGAGTTCAAAGCTTGTACTTTTACATTTGAGAAGTAAATAAAGATGTGAGCAATACTGAGGTGCTTTGAACAATTGCATTTTACTTATTTTAATTTAGAAGAGAAGCAAAAAAACACAAAAACAAAAAAGAAAAAAATCATTTGGGTGGATTTTGTCTCGGTGGCTTTTGTCCTAGGGTGGGTTTTGACCCCGTGGTTTTTGTCCCGGGGGCTTCTGTCCTGTTACCGTTCGGCACTTACACTGGCTTTCTCATGAGTAAGTAGACGGTTGCGCTCCACATAACCCCAAGGTGCAATGCCAATGCACCGCAATGTATGCGTGTAGCCAAAGCGGTCCCATTCGTAAGTCTGTCCTTCCTCCACCGCCTCTCCCACGGCCTTCATCACGCCCATGTTACAACCGGAAGTGATGATCCACGCATGTGTCGACTGCGCAGCCTTATAAATCAATACAGATCTTCACCTGTTTTATTTAATTTCTACTTTTGTACGATAATTATACATTTTATGTTACTTTTTTGTCAACAACTGGATAAGGCATTTCCAATATTAACAGAAAAAGATCGAAAGGAGTGAATCCAGTTCTTTCTAAGAGTGTTCATCTAAATTTACGCAACATCTAAAACAAAACATTAGGACTGAAGAAGCAGAGTCTAAGCAGGGCGATAGCTTTATCGTGTTCCATACTTATCGGTTTTATAGCTCAATCCCTATACAAAAATCAAATATTCAGGTTACGTTTTACATGTTCCGATGTGTCATTCGTCAAATCTTGAATATTTTATGAAACAGTTCAACAAACTCTGTAAAACGACTGGCAGTCATCTGCTTTATCTGACTGCTCGACCAGCTGATTTGCATTATTTTGATTCACTGGCAGAGTAATCAAAACTGATTCCACCGAATTTCATAAATTACCTCAACCAGACCGCGGTTAAAGACTTCCTTTTTCTTGCCGTCCAGTTTGAAGTTCTTGGCTCCACCAATGACTGTAATGACTAGATTGGGTTCGAACGGGTAGTACATGCCCCAGTAGTCAATCATTAGCGTCATCACGTCCTCGATTTCACTTGTATCTAGAATACATCAATTAAAAGTGTTGTTATAAATTTCCAATAATCGAGTCTCCGGAATCCCATCCCCCTCCCCCGCCCGCATTTCTCAACTTTCCCTGCCCTGCTCCGCTTTACCAAGCCTAATCATCTATCACAGAACATTGCCTGTAACATTTATAAACGCTATTTACTTTGAAGTTTACTCGTACCCCATTTTGCAGTGACTATCTTGTAGTAGCAGCGAATTGCCACTTTAGGTCAAGATGACCTGGGTTCGAGATGAGTGGGGATGGAACACTGTGGGGCTGACGTGAGAGAAAAAAATCGGATCCGCCATAACCTGGGCTTGGAGAGACCAGATTCCGAGGCAGCGATACTGGCCATCATACAAGCCCATTTTATTTTATATTATATTTTATTACATTTTATGATATTATAACATACCCGACAGACGGACGAACTTGGAGGGTTTATGACCGCCTGACTTCTCATTGATGAAGTTGATTTCCCCAAAAGCATTGGTGACGATTTCTTTGATGTAAGACTTATTCCACTCCGCGCCTGGTTTCACTTCGCCAAGGTCATTTTCCGCCGCACTGTGTCCTATGGTTGGAACGGAAAAAAAACATCCCTAGTTATAAGTTCTAGTGACGATTGTATCCTTTTTATTCAAAAGGAAGGCCGAAAGATTCAATGGGAGAAAATTTTCAATTTTGTGACAGGTGATCTAACCCACTGATAGGTGATAATTGATAGGCGATATAACCCACTGCATTCGCTTAGGTTACGCAATCGGAGCTAAAGTCAGTCCTTAGTCACCATCCCTGGCAGGATTCGAACAAAGGGACATTGGAATTGCCGGACACATGCCCCACCCCAGCCAACCGTCACCCTTCTATTTTTATCCTTTTACCACCCTGTTACAAGAACCGAAACTTTAAGCGCATTTATTAGATTACTTTTTACAGATGCGTCATGTTTATATTGAAGGGAACGTTTAGGATACAGGAAGTGGATTACCTGAAATGTGTTCATCGGTGCCTTTCGTGTGTTTGTGGTGATCGTCGAAATTTCCCCCGCACATACATCTACACAGTAGCATTTGTTGGCAATTTCATTACGTTAATGTGATACATACATGCATAAAAATGAATTTAACAATTAATGGAAAAAATAATGAATAATTAGAAAGGAGAAAAATAAAAGCATCTCCTTCTATAGTTTTTTAATGCACGACTTTTAGCTAAGATCGTCGCACATGTGGTTGGTACACACCATTTTTTTCACCTAAATATACTGCATTTCATGTCCCAGTCTAAATGATCATATAAAAAAGAAAAGGAATCACGGTATGTCAGAAGTTGAAACAAAAACGAGGACTCACAGATCTGATGTGTTCTTCGCCGGTTTTCCATCTTTCGATGGTTTGGGTTTTTGCGCAACAAAGTAATGGCATTCTTTCCGCAGAAACGTGTCCTCGATAAAGGCGATCATCCCCCATCGCTTTCTCTGTTGAACACGTGATAATTTTTTTTTCACTTTTCAAGATTTTCCGATTGCATTTGAAAAGAATTTCCTTTTTACCGGCCTTTCAAACTTTAACGCCAATGATACAAACAAGCATTAAAATCCGAGCACAGGCGTTAACAATCTTAGAATTTTGTTATCAAGAATGTACAGGGATATAGTAACATATAACGCACTAACTTACATCGGTTTTCTCAAAATATAAGATTCAAACACGTTAGTTTTAGCATATCAAACAAATGCCTGGCACAAGTCCCCGGAATACCCGTGAAAAAAAAACATCCAAAACTCGATATCTTAAACTGTTTAAAGTACTGATCTGATTGCCTCTCTTGAAAATTACTTTTTTGGCGATCCACCCACCAAAAAGTGGCCAAACCGGGAAGGGGGCATTTTTCGGAAGCCAGTTTTCAAAATGCTTTTTCTTCCGAACTTTTGATCGCATTATCTTTCAATTTTCAATGAATGTTTATCAGGGTTTTTCTCTTGAAAAACTACTTATTTTGGCGATTCAAAAGAAATTGGTTAAGTGAAATTTTTGGGAGCCAATTTTCAAAGTGCTTCTACTCCCAAGATCTGGATCGCACACATTTCAAATTTTGTACGACAGTTTACTAGGTTGGCCTTCTTGAAATTTTGGGCGAGTCGCCAAAGACTGGCCAAATGGGACATTTTTAAATGTTTTGGTAGCCAATTTTCCAAAGGTTTTTTTCCCCACAATTTGGATCAGATCGTCTTCAACTTTTGCATAACTGTTCACTACACGGTCCGCTTTTGAAAGTTACCTTTTTTTCGATCCGCCAAAAATTAGTTAAATGGTGGGCATTTAAAAAATCGAGTAGCCAATTTTCAAAATGCTTCTTCTCCCACAATTTTCATCAGATTTCTTTCCAATTTTGAATGATTGTTTCGTGGATAGGTGTGTCTTGAAAATCAGCCTGTCATATGTTAAAAAGTTACTCTATGGCGATCCACCAAAAACTGGCCACACGGGGTGGGGGAAGAGGCATTTTTTGGAAGCCAGTTTTCAAAGCCCTTCTTCTTCCACTATGTTGGTGTGATTGTCTTCATATTTTTCATAAATGTTCACTGAGCGGTGCTCTTTTGAAAAGTTACTTTTCTGGCGATCCGCCAAAACTGGCTAAATGTGTGTGTGTGTGGGAGGGGGGGGGGGCATTTAGGAAAGATTTAGTAGCCAATTTTCAAAATTTCGTACGAATTTTCAATTTTCAACAGCCGGGCTTTGCAATATGACTACGATTTTTCGGCGACCAGACAAGCCTTTTGATAAGTGATTCACTAGATCCCGGCTGGTCACAATGTCATTGGACATCCTTGTTTTTGCTTACGAGTTCCTCATCGGCGGCCTTCTGCTCGTCATGGCCACGTGATGTCCTGCCCACCAGGCCACGGTTTCCTCCTTGCGGTCTAAAATGTAGTAACATCGAACAGTTTATTAACTCTAAAGGCTAGTGCAACTTTATATCAGTTTTTATCTGCTCAGGTGTTTTCTTTTTTCACTTTTCATCTTTATATCGGGGCCTTTACAAACACTAACTAGAACGTACGGTGCACCCTAAAATCAGCGGTTATCATTTCTACTTGTACCCTACTATTTAGTTTGCATTTTCGTCAATTTAAATTACCAGCATCACCTCACGCATGTATCATAACATTTCACACGCCACGTACAGCCTTTGGCCATTTTAATTATGGCTCATGTGCTATTTCTGATATACATGTTCTTTAACTAGAATGGCCAGCGCACTTTCACTTCATGATCATGATAAATATCAAGTAGAAAGGTAAGTGTAACTTGCCACAAGTGTCTACACAAAATTGGGATTATGGATTCCTTTTGATTTCTTATATTTATCGTCAGTGCATTTTCATATCAAAATTATAATATACATTAGCCAGAACATCTTATCATCAATGGCTGAACTATGTACGGCTCATGCGATCTTTTAACAGCTAGCATTTTCACTAAAAAGCGTGAATTCTGTACATATACATCAAAGTCACTGTAAACATTAATCGAAATAGTTAGTGTACGCGATCAACAAAGACCACGGTTAATAATGCTTAGACCTTATTTTTTAAATTGTGTGACCAAAAACCAGATTAATCAGCGCATTTTCACAAGTCACTCCAGAAAACAACTAGAATGGTCCCGGCACCTTGTCATCAATGTCGACTCCAGATAGGGCTTACTTTTTCCCTGCCATGTCACCAGATGAGAATGCATAGTGTAACTAGATTACACTGGCTGGTGCATCTTGCTACCGATTACTTATTAACACAAAGTGGCGTGCTTGGCGCATCCTTACATCAATGGCAACAATATGCAGAACTTAAGTTTTTTCCTAAGATAAACTTCTTGACCTAGAATGGCAAATGTATTTTCACTTCATGATCATGACACGCACAGAGGTGAGTGCAACTTGACACAAATTTCAAACCAAACTGGGATGACGGTTACCTTTCGGAAATTGTTTTTATAATAACATCACCTGCTCCTTTGCCTTGACTCAAACTCAGCAGCCTCAAATGTAACAGAGCTTTGTCTTCCAGGGCTAACTGCGCCAATCACGGTCTCTCTCTTAGTCAGCCCGCCAGGCGTAATACGCCGCTGTAACGTCTTGGATATCGGCATTCTATTCAGCCTGATTTAATATATAATATATATATGTATATGTATATACAAAGTAGGAGAGGATACAATTTCAGTTGTTCATTGCATATTTGTATCGTTGGTGAAAATCGATAAAACGATAGCCAAGATCTATAAGCACTGGTTAATTCGTCCAAAATCAATCGGTGCTATCGCTTTATTGCAACCAAGCTTACGGTTCAATTTTGTATTTTTCACTGTATTTTCACGTAAGTTTTTTTCTCCTTTTTCAATTCGCAAGGACTTGTTGGAATGAGTCGAGATACGGTTCCAAAGGAAAGTAAAACACGCGCTTGTGCCTGTAGCGACGCCCCATTGCCCAGTAAAAGCTCGTTGTGAAGACATATACATGCATGTATTAGCGTTTCACTGTTTAAAACAATCGTTTATAACGACATATTTTCTAGGTTGCCGCCATGTCGTCACATCGAGGTGGAACTGTATATCCAGCAGTTCCCTTCACCCATAAACACATCTTTCTACATATCTTACAGTTATATCCGCAGGAGCACAATGTCCCTTGACATTTTGCTATTTCATACACAAAGAGCTCTCTCTCTCTCTCTCTCTCTCTCTCTTGCTAAATTTGACAAACTTTCCACTAATTAAATTTTATCTTGGTACGATTACTACATCTAGGGACCGGAACAATGAAATACCCCAGTATCTGGAGGGATTGGACCATTAAAATAGTTTTTCTCAGTCTAAATTCTACCTAATCAGGAGAAAACTAAGTAATTGTCCGGCGATTTAGTAGTGTTCAGGAATATCATATTTCAAAATTCAAGACTGATCTCAAGACTGCCCTGTCAAATAAGCTTTGAACTTAGGCATCGATTTTGCGAAATTACAACCGTAATTTGAGAAAAAAATTAGGAATGCATTGATCAACTATCCGCGTTAAAACCGGACTCAACGCCACTTAACTTCTCAGACATACGTGTGTCCAATCTCTCACCCGTGAGTGTCAGAAAGTAGACAAAGGGGGACATTTCGCTGCTGGTTTTATGCAAAACAATGCAAACAAATTATTCAAGCAGCGTGACAGAGAACGTTTAAAATATGCGCCTGTACTGCTTTTCTTCAAAACTAGAAAATCATCGACTCCCACCCCCCCCCCACCTCCCCTACATCCCTGATGAAAATTATAAGGACAGAGCAGAATGCCACTCCTGACCATAAAACTTAATAATTTATAATTGGGCCATTTACGAGTATGTGATGCACCCTTTCTAAAATAACGCCGTTGGCCCCAGTCGTGCGCCGAGATTTGAAAGCTGACATCAATGTCATTTCCTATTGTAGGAACTATGACTCTTGATTCATCATAGGAAGACCGCAATAGTCATCTAGGGCTAGGACTACTTGTAAACCGGTGCCTCCGTAGCTGATCGAGCCGCTTCTTTGAGCTGGTCAATATGAATTATATACCACTCAAAGATTAACATTTGAAATGAAAAACACAAATATATATAACGTGCTTTGTATTTAATATGCTTATACCTTCAAACTACCACACCGTTAAGCTTCTTACACATCTTTAACAGTGTGTCTGAAAAGTTACAGCCGCCATTTTCTCACCATGGTGCATTGTAAACAAACCGAAACACGTTCGGGTGTAAAATTGGCAGATTTTTATTGGCACCTTTACACACAACACATTACACCACAAAAGTTTATAGCTTCATTTATTTTATATAAAATGTCACATTTATATAATCTGCAAATTTATCTAGTACTAAATGGAAGTGAACGTTTATGGTATCAATGTACGATATACTTTCGAAATATCAATTAGAGGCTAGAATTATCGATCAGTCGCACGCAGATTTTGCGGATACATTTGTGCGAGTCATGAGTAATCGTTTTGATTGGTGGCATCTCACCCAACTGTTATCGCAATCTCAACAGAACCAGTATGTGGATTATTTCCACATATATAACCCACCTGATTCATTCCCCTAACAATTCCTCAACTTAAGAAAAGCACCCAATGAGTAAAAATTTACTGTTTGCTCAATTTAATTAAAAATAGCCCAAAACGTTTAAAAAATATGCCTTTCTTTTCAAATAAAAAAAAATCTGTTACGTTTTGCTAGCTAGGAATGTGTACTTAAGAACGGATAGTTTTTTCGAATTTTGCATAAGCAGCATAAACACTGTCATGCCAAAGACACTTTGTTTCCCATAACCCAACGCTCCACGACACGCATTTGGCCATCCTTACCTTCCCTCTTAAAAGAACCTGTAGTGCCTATTCCTCCTCTTCCAGTTCCTGTAATTCACTTTCTTTCGCTCTTATCCTATTCACGTAGCTTTTCGATCATTTCATGTTCCCATTTCCGACATCGAAATCTATTTCTAACTCTTATAAACTATGCTTACATGGCCGAGTTTGAAATCATATCTATGATACATAGCAGCATCTTTGAATATGCTGCTTTGAAATTACCATTTCACTTGTTTAATTACATTATGAGCATCTTGCTAACTTAGAAGACACAATTTACTGATAAAAGAAACAGTATATTGTTTTAATTTTGAGAAATAGACCAAATGTTTTCAGTTTTGAAAGATTAAATTTTGCTTTTATTGAGAATAGAATCGATGTGATGTTTCTTTGATAACAAAATTTGTTTCGGGTTTCTGTGTTTCCTTTTACTAACAATGCAGTTGGCAATATTCTAATTTATATTCTAATTGACAACAACAAAAATCGGCGGCCTACGTGGAGTTAAAAGTGTTCCTAGAATTTGACTACAATCTAGGTAGGACGTCTCTGTCGCTATACGAGTACACTTTTCTTGTCCTTTCCACAAGTGAAACCTTCGTTAAAAGCCAGCAATCTATTGGCACAGTCTTCAAAAGTACCAACGGTGATACAGATTCGATCTCAACCTGTAGTTATTGAGGTTAAACCTTTTGGCCCTCTTGTATTTCACTATACATAGTGCGGTCACATCTAAAATCTTTCTTGAACTTAATTTCTACTCGTAAATACCTATATTTCTTATGCATTTGGACTAATAAGTTGTAGAAATGCCTTTTTTACATTTCCGCGAAACTTCTCCGCAAAAAGTGTCTCCAGATAACGAGAAATTATCCAAAAGAACACCTCTCGTTTTCCGAGAATCTCTTGGTTTTTCAGAAGAACGCCCCTTATATGATCGAGGTCTCGGGTAATCCATCTTTAACAATCTGCTCGTCGTCTAGCCTCACTATTGTAAATACATCCGCTTCCGTGTTTGTTGTTTGGGTAAATTTTTTCCAAGTTCGGATTTTCGAACTATTTGGTGGTTCAGGTAATAAAAACATTAACAGTGTCACATATATTTGAATGGTCTTCCCCCTTTCAAGTCATATAAATTCAAAATGCGGTCTCGTAATAGGCCAATTCATATTTTCTGGTTTTCCGATGGCGGTGTCGTTTCGATTGAGCTAATTGCACAAAGAAATAGCAGGGTGAAAACAAAAGAATTCTTATTTTCTGTCAGTATACGCACTTGGCTAAAGAGGCTAACCGTAATTGAGAGAAAAGAATGAAGTCTTGCATTGTCCACAATTTTCTTAAATTCCCACCAAAATAACAAGTTTTTTTGTACTACCAGTACGAGGGACAGGAGATAGAATTGGCTAGAGTAGATCGTAATTTATGACGTCAAAATGCTAAATTCCAACTGCACTAAATCAGCCAGCAGCAAGTTTTGCAACCCCATCGACTTAAATATACATCATTTTTTTATATACAAGGCCCAGACCGTTGAATGGGACGGAGGATAGAATGGGACATTTGACGCAGATAGGCTGAAACTTGCTTTACTGATTTTACTATTGGATATCCTTAGGTCAACATACTTGGGAAAGTGTATCTCATAATATTGTAACATAAAATTGAAAGTATCATTTGTTGTTCAAGAGAAAAATTAATAAAGCTAGCCAGATTGATCAGCTGTTTATTTGTTGACGTCGCCATCTTGGTCCCGGGACATCGGTCGTGACGCTCTTTGTGATTGGTTCATGTTCTGGGACAACGGTTGTAACGCTGTTTGTGATTGGTTCATGTTCAGGCCGACATTTTATGTCTCAAACTTGTCTATTGTTTACCTTAGTAACACAATTTATACTTGTGTATTTTAATGTCCGTATACTGGGAAGTTGCTGTGTTTTGTTTTAGCAATGTTTGGTTAAACCTCTTCTGTCGGTGGTATATATTTGTTCACGTGTAAGTTGACGGATATTTCCATAAAATCATTAAAAACCTATACTTTTGTCCCAATTTCTGTCTCGTCCTTGTATATTGGACAAAATAAATTTGTTTTGAACATCTTCAGAGGTTTTCATTTGACCAATTTTGATCTACTGTAACCGTTCGTTCTCCCCCCTCTCGTACAGTATTCTTAAACGACTCTTGAGTTCTTCCTATGACAGCAAGAGTCACAGTTCCTATGTTAGAACATTTCATTGATGTCAATTTTGCTAATCTCGCATGACTGGCCCAAGTATTATTCTAGAAAGGGTGCATCACATAAATGGCCCAAATTTCAAATTGTGGCGCACAATTTTTATGGTCAAATAACAATACTGTACTGAGGAAAATGTGTTTTCTTGAGATCAGGATGTTGAAATCCCCATTATCGCCCACAAAACATGAATATACAATTGCAAAACCACCCTTTACCATAGTTCGGAAGTTTCGCAGAGGTCAAAAATAATGCTCCATGGTACTGCTCAGTGTGCTTTTAAAGAAAAGGCCTGCTAGTTCGAACCTCTGTGTCCTGGAACGCGCGCCCAAAGATCCAGAGCATCGAAAGTTGAGATCTATGGCCATTTCTGTTACAGGAATTATGACTCTTTCTGTCCTAGATATACGGAAAGGGTCTTCTGGGACTACCAGCGCAGTAGTGCACGGGGGAAAACGGTACAGCGATATGGAACATGGAAAAATCTAATCCGTGGTAACTGACAAAACCCAAATTATGACCACATCTTCTGCACACTACCAACTTATCCGCGGATTATTTACTATTAAGAGTGAACGCGATATACAAGTGAGCAGAGTGATGCAAATAAAGGTCATATTGACATCACTGTGGCATAAAAATAATTGGTCGTGCGAGTTGCTAGTTTGTAATTCCTATATATGATCTATACAGCAACAAATCTATGCAACAAAATTTGTCAAAACTATTCGGATATTTGTAACAAGTTTACCTGAACGCTCAGGACATGATTCAAAGCAACTTTCGTACTTTCACCCATTTTTGCCGAGTCATTCTGGGTATTCAGTTACTTTGCGGAAGTGAACGGTACCTCTTTACAAAACCTTAAAATAATGTCGACGTGAGTAATGTTAAAATTTGAAAAAATGTATATATATATATTTTTAGACATCCGCTATGCTATGAATTGTTGAAATAGTGGAGGTATGTGTTTAGGAGCCTGATTATGTCATGGTTATACCATGAGAAAACGCGTTTTGTATTTGCATAACTGGCTAATGGCTTTCACATTGGCTGCGGAAGTGACGGTACCTCATTTCCAAACCTTGAGAAGTGTTGTGGAGAAAATTGCTGAAATTTTCAAAAGTAAAAGTTTCTGTGGGGAGGAAACTGAATTGTGGCATAGTTCTTTGTTCATATGCATGGTTATTTTGTGGAACATCCGATTGGTTTCTGATAAAACCATGCCTAGTGGTTAATGGGAAACTCCACATGCTTTAGGAAAGACAGAAAATAGAGACAGGAATGTGGACAACATTTTTTGGCGTTATCTTTTTGCCAAGAAAACGTGAGTAATCTGGGCTATATAGTCACACCTTGTTACCTCTTTACACATTGAAAAAGTATCGTGGAAAACAATGGTGCAATTTGAACAAAAAATATCAGAGAGGCCGAATATTGCAAGCTTATTTTTAGAACCCGGTCATAGTAATACCAAGGGTATTCCCATAACCTTGTGGTTATATGACTTACAAACAAAATACAAACACAAACATTCTTTTTTTTCCTTTTTGATGCCAGATAACAAGTGAAAAAGTGACAGGAATAAAAAAAATGGACAATACTGAAATTTAACCTAAAATATCCTGGTTAACTCTGTAATTTCATCCAAAAGAAAGTGTTGCGAAATTGCGATATTGATTAACAGATTGGTAATTAAAGTAACATTGAAGCAGCTGGGGTGGTACTCAAGGCAAGGAAACATTTTTACATATCAGAATTGCTTGCGGCTATTAAGCACAAAGTATCTCGCCAATTAAAAATGGTCTGGAAATTGAGTGACAGCCAAGGTGTGAATGCATGGACTAAGATGCACTGTTTTTTTTTGTTTTTTTTTTTGAGAGCATGATTAAGATGCTCCTTGTTTCATTAGTGCGAGGACAAAGGTGCACACGGTACATTTAAAGCTCCATCAGTAAATACCTCTACTTAGTGAACATCCTATGATTAGTGGACAGTATTTTATTTGAATTTCCAAATTTCACAACGAAATTTGCCTCTGTTTAGTGAACAGAGCTTGTGAGGTTTTGCACAGTGATCAGGCACCCCAGAAAACAAAGCAACAAATGAAACGTGACATGCTGCTGTCCATGCCAAAGGCAAACTGCAATGATACCTCAAGACACAAATTTAATACAAAATGATTAATAAGTAAACACTGATAAACAGAGTGGTGTGACTGAAGGGAGCTATTTTAAAGGAGGACATATGTTAGAAGTAGGCTGTTGCGAGAAACCGTCAAGGGTAAACATTTTGTTTTTGTACTTTCTGTGTATGTAGTGTTTTATGTATGTTGTGCGTCTGTTGCTTTTCTTAACACGTCAGTTCGAGAAAGAAAAGTCAGATCAGCTTCAAACCTGGTGGGATTGTGCTTTGTGTTGGTGCGTCGGTTGGGGTTGTATTTGACTTACATTGGAGGCCGTAAAACGTGACAGTTGTGTCATTACTGTAACCGCAGAACGAAACTTCCGATTAGCTTCAAGCTTGGTAGGATAATTAGTCCGCTGGATGCTATTGTATTTTACGCATATTGGACAAGGCATGGCGTCATATGACGTCAAAACGTGAAAAATGCGTTGTCACTTTACCTTAAGAACGAAACGTCGAATCAGCTTTAAACTTGGGAGGAATATTCCTTGGTTAGGTCCTACATTTCAAAATGAATTTGGTGTATATAGCGCGACGCGTGACGTCAGGTACCGGTATTATGTGTTGTTGACTCTAGATTTTCTTAACAGGATAACTCAAGAACGACGAGTCGGATGAGCTTTATATTTGGTGGGATTATGTCTTGGGTAGATCCGCCGGTTGTTATTGGTTTTTTACGCATGATGCCATAGTATGTTAGAACATGGAAAATACGCCATCACTGTAGCTGCTGAAAGAAATGTCGGATCAGCTTAAAACTAGGAATTATGCTTTGAGTGGGTTTGGCGGTTCATATTGTATTTGGCATATATAGCGCAGTGCATGAAATCGTATGACCTCAAAACGTCTTGTTGAGACTCTGGACTTTGTTAACACTCGCGAACGACAAATCCGATCAACTTCAGACTTGGTTGCATTATGCCTTGGATTAGACTGCCGGTTGCTATTGTAGTTGATTCATATTGGATAACACCATATGACGTTAAAACGTAATTGTAAACTGGCGCCTCACCCGTTTTCCTATGGCAGTGAATAGCTATTCCGAGGTGAGCAGGTGAGCTAGTGGGGTGTGATGAGCGTCGGAGGGGGAGAGAACAGATGGTTAACCAGTACACAAGTTTTCGTGACTTGTTGGACACAGCATTACACAGTGTGTTCTTTAGGCCTTTTCTGATACGATCGTATGTAACGCCTCTGCACAACTATCTGTTGATTTTACTGCGCTGTCAAGAAGTTGCTTTCCCTGCTCAGCTATTCCATATATAGGAGCGTTTATGCAAGACTTGAATGTCGCACCAGCAAGTATTTTAGTGGGTCGTCTGATCTCCGGATAAAAAAGACTTAAGAAGTAAAACCTCTGTAGTGACCACTTTCCAGACCCAGATTAAAAATATGTAGAGTATCATTGGAGTTTATACTGATCACATTCTACTTTGCTCAACTTGTACCTAGACGTATATAGAAATTAATTTAAGATAGCCACAAGTCAGGTTACGTAGTCCACCCGTCCTTCAGGAATGGGATGAAGGTGTTCACAACCCCACTTCTGGGATCAGCATATATCTATATTCAGATATATTTATAAATGTAAAAGGTTTCATAATTCTGAAACGGTACAAATTGTAAAAAAATTGTGAAAACGGATGGAGTATCGGGGGAACCTTTTCCTTTTGTTTGCAAAAAAGTAAACGGGAATGGCTATCTAGTAATAGTGTTTGACATGTTCGGGTACACCACTGTTGGTGTGCACTTTATTCTCTGATTTTTATTTTGGTCTTGGCCTAAATGCAAGGTCACAGTGGCCGCAGTCTTGGATTTAAAATTCCGGTTGGAGGCTGTACTATCTAGGATGGCTTTTTTCAGGGTTATGGCTTCAGTTCAAACGTTAACAGCTGGGAAGCGTAGACAGCCGTTCTCTGACAACGTAGAAACACCGTGTGAATTTGAGGTATGCGGTGACGCAGGAATGCAAGAAAACCAGAAGCGCATTGTGTGTGAATGCGAGCGTCTGGGTCATACTCACCACGAGTGTTCACAATACGGCAGCTTACCAGTAAGTTCCTGTCAATGCGCAGTTTGAAAAAAAATATAATACTTCAGTGCTTAATGTGAAATGTTTAAACTGGGTTTTGTAATGGTGTGGTAATACACAGGAGTCTTCATTATTTGTATGAAATAAATACCTGGCAATTGTCTGTAAATATCAAAGAATATTGTATTCTGTATTGTATTCTGTGTCCACACAAGTCACTGTTAAGGGTAAGGAATTTGGCACACCCAGCAGAAACCCGCAGTCCACTTCCCATCCTCATAACTCCCCCCCCCCCCCAGTCTCCCTCATACACCGGGTTGTCCAGTGTAGGAAACTTACGCGGAAAGGAGTTGATTCTGATAACTGATGTGAAAGTAGATTAACTCGCTTCAATGCCAGTTTTTTACTAAACAATCAAACAGTTTTATCGTTTTTGTTCGCTACAGAAAAAGACATGTGATGGAGTTTCTTCTCTGCAGTTCCACTCTTCACAAAACAGCTTTATATCGGGTGATATGCAATATGATTTCTATGCTATGCAGTGCAATAATAACACATCGGGTACTTTATGTTTGCTTTCATTCAGATTACGAGTTTATGTACACACTCTTGTAGTTCATGAATGAGAATAAATCGATGGTGGCATCAATAACGTGACGCACACAATTGTGATTCTTTTTAAGATTTAGCACTAAGCAGTTCTAAGATTTTCAAGAAAATTGGTAGCGCTACCTGAAAAGTAGTGGTTCTGTATTGCAGGAGATGCTATATGCACCTAATTGGCAACGTCCATATTTTTACGCTAGATTCACAGTCATTACATGGTTCATAAACAAGATGTAAAAAGTTTTCCCTCTTGTGTTTGTTTTCTGCATAATGACGTTGTGTTAAGTTGTGGTTTATGACAACATGCTTTGCAGCTGTGAATTTGAATACTGTGTCATACCCGCATGCAAAAGACCAGCAAAGCAGCGCTGGCGGACAGGACGAATCTCACATGGAATCAAGCAACGAGCAGATGGAAGTAAGTGAGGGACAGATGGAAGTAAGTAAGGGATAAATAGAAGTAAGTTAGAGATAGATGGAAGTAAGTGAGGGACAGATGGAAGTAAGTGAGAGATAGATGGAAGTAAGTGAGGGATAAATAGAAGTAAGTCAGAGATAGATGGAAGTAAGTGAGGGATAGATGGAAGTAAGTGATCGATAGATGGAAGTAAGTGAGGGATAGATGGAAGTAAGTGATCGATAGATGGAAGTAAGTGAGGGATAGATGGAGGTTAATGGACACTTCGGCCCAAGACCACTTCGGTCGAACCACTTCGGCCCAACGCGAAAGACACTTCGGCCCAACCTTGGGCACTTCGGCAAATCTTCATTTGGGCGTTTCGGTCCATAATGGCAAATGGTTAGGGATGACACAAATGAAAAAATATGAACTTCAAGACAGTTCTTACATTTATTTTGTTCACTAATTGAAAGGAATCATACACCATAATCATGAAAACACATGTAAGACGTAAAATGTAACTATACGACTGACCAGAAAACGCCGCAGCTTACACACCACAATTTGGATGACATCCAAAAACACATAAAAACACTTGTCCTTGTTTTCGCCTTCACTGATTTGGGCCATAAACGCGTACAACAGCTTTCAGGAGTTTTGAGGCCGACTTGTTTCCACTCTTGTATTCGTCCCAAAACCTGCAAATTTTTGCTGAGATTGTTGAAAACTTTTTGGACTGAAATTTTCTAAGTTTACCATCAGATGCCAGTCTCTTCTGAAGTACGGCAACTTGCGCTTCCCGGTGCAGCAGGTCAACGAGGACGTACAAGTTTAGGTTGGCATTGACGGCACGCGCATTTAACCTGCAATGCCAGCCCTCAACATCATTGTTGGTTCGTATGACACGCCCAAAAATGCACCATTCATCGACTGCCCACACGGAGGAATGGATCCAGTTTCGCTCTATGTATTCTATCAGACAGGCCAGGGCGATATTTTCTCCAGTTCGCTCTTTCAGGTGTTCAAATGAAGGCTGGATGTGAGTCGCGGGCAGGAATTGGAGCGCCAGCAGCTTTCGAATAAACCTGAAATTGTATTCAAGTATTTTCTGTTAATTTTCTAGGTTATGGAGAAAGTTCATTGTGAATTTACTCAGGGCATGTTATCTTTTTGCTTCGTGTAATTCATTATTACTTTTCTCACCTGTGTACAGAACCCTGCTCCATGTTCTGCTGTTGGAGTCCTAAGCTTTGCGCATGTCGCCAGACTGCTTGAGACCAGTGAAACACGCATCCCTTGATACGGTCTTGGGTCAACTCATCCCAATGCCAACTCATCCCAGGCCAACTCATCCCACCCTGAAAGTCAGCTTATCCCACTTTACATACCAACTCATCCCACCCTGAAAGTCAACTCATCCCACCAACCAACTCATCCCACATTATTTTTTTTCATTCTTCGGAAATGATAAGTAATAATAGAAATACAAAACAAAACTTTATTAAATAATCTCAGTCTCTTCGCATGACAATCTTCTCATCACTTTCTACACACCACAATCCTTTTCAGAATAACAACTTCTCAAGGAATATGGGTGTATTAAGAATAGCCAAAGCTTACTCAACACGATATACTCGGGTAAATCACAACTACCAAAAATATCGGCTCATCAAATTGCGTTAATCCTACTCCAGCGTTCATAGCGAAAACCAGACGTCAAATTCCAGGATTTTCCAGGACATTTGGAGGTAAAATTGGTTGAAAAATCTGTGACGAAATCGTGAGTTTGTTTACTTATTTGGCGGCCATTTTGGTGAACTACAAGTGCCTTTTCTCTCTTTGCAAGACCAAAGTTAAACTGCTGTAACTCAAGATTGAAAGCTTGTCACCCTTTCCAAGAACTTTTCCATTGAAGCGATGGCTTTAAACATACTCCAGATTGTTCAAATAAAAACAAATTCCAGATACCAATGGAGTAAACTGAATTTATATTTGGTCTTGCAAAGAGAGAAAAAACACTTGTAGGACGTCAAAATGGCCGCCAAAAAAGTAAACAAACTAGAGTTTTACAACAACCAATTTCAGGATTTTCAAGGATATTTGCAGGTGACATTCCAGGATTTTCAAGGATATTTTACAATGAAATTCTAGGATTTTAAAGGATTTTTCCAAGAATTTAAAAAAAATTTTAAATTCAAGAATGTCGTTATTCGATTATCTATGTGTACATTATATTTTTAAATCATACACACAGGAAAAATAGCTATATTTCATAAATTAGAAGAAATTAATTACGAATTCCAGGATTTTCAAAGATTTTTTGTCAGATTCCAGGATTTTCCATGATCCTTGAATGATTTTGCCGAATTCCAGGATTTCAAATATCGCTATGAACCATGTACTCCGGGTCCAGTTAAATCGCTGCCGTTCTGATTGCAATTGGAATTTGTCACAATGCCACAAGGGCAAGCATGGTTTCGGTGATTTTATGCAATTGAAAACATAAAACAGCAGATCACATATTTTGGTACTTGCATCCCAATTGCAATTTCCCGCAAGGCGACATGATTCATGCAATTCAAAACATGAAAAGGTATATTTTGGTGTTCGATTGAATGGCTAAGCTCAAGTGCAATTAATATTCCAAAGCATTCCCCCTGTCTCATCTATCGTTCAAAATCTCAATACTCACTACTATTATTATGTACCCGACATATGAGTGTAATTGCAATTTACTATATAACACACGACATTTTGGCTTCTGTGATTTCATAAAATTGAATGCATAGGAGGGGAGAGTTGGGATGAGTTGGTTGGTGGGATGAGTTGACCTCTAGGGTGGGATGAGTTGGTATGAAAAAAGTGGGATGAGTTGACCAAAGTGGGATGAGTTGGCATTGGGATGAGATAGCATTGGGATGAGTTGACCAAACCCCCTTGATACTTATCCCGGGCCCAAATACAGTGCGGAAAGCTTTCCAAAGCCCTAAAAGTAAAAGGACATGCATTATCATGTTATCATTTACTTCGTCATCGTTTATCATTTTTTAAATGAGAACCGTTTTTAAAGAACATCAGTATTACCTTTTTCGAACTCGGCTACGGCTCCTTCGATTTCTATGGCCGGCGGTAAGCTGCATATCGCTTCTAGAACCTGTAAAATAGAATCAAATTTTACACACCACAATGTAGTCATTCACAAGCAAATGGACAGTAACTAGTTTTCACTTTATGTTAGTTTCTAGAATGTTTTAATACCTTACTGTATGCTTTTTTGTGCACCTTAATATGTAGACAAATATCAAGACTATTTTCTTTTGACAACAGTCTTAATAATGTGCTATACCTTGACGTAGTCCTTTTTCTTGCGCCTTGACATCAAGACGAACACTAGAGGTACTTGTTTCATGTCGTCACTGTCACTCTTGACAAAGGCATGCAGGCTAAAGAGTTGGTAAAATGGTTGTTTTACGACTTTGAACGTCCCATCCATGTACCAGGTTCGGGCCCTTGCAAGCATGGACAGTTGTGCATCAGTGCTGAAGATCAAATGGCGTTGTTCATCAACTTGCACATCTGCTTTCAAAAAGTCGTTTGGGATAAACTGGTGGTTTATCTGTAACAACAAAATAAAACAGTTTCATTAATAATAAAGTTTTTATTTCTTTGGTGCATTTCTTCATCTCATTTTCATGTCACTTCTTATTTTTTTTTTTTCATGCATTATTTTAACTTAATTTTTCTTTTTCTCTTTTCACTTATTTACCGTGAAGTTCAGGTCTTTCGGATTTTTGGGACGACCGGATTCTCGTACGCGATTAGCCATGCGAACCAGATTTTGGGGTTTTGGAATTCCTGGTCCATCTGCCTGTTCTACCAGAGCCTCTTCAACTATCTTTAAAGCTGGTTTAAAGAAGTCTTTCTTGGCTTCTTCTCTCACCTAAAACATTACACAAAACGTGTTAGGAAAGAGGATTTGGGCAGACGTCATGCGAAACATTTTACACACCACATTTCGGTCTTCATGACATAATATGTAAAGCCTTTTTTACCTGTTTGACGACAACTGCCTTCAAGTTCATTCCCGCCTCCGGCCCATGGCAATGATCGTGAAAACCGGGTATAAAACAATTTCCTCGCTGCGTGACTGTGGCTTTGCAATTGCAAGTCTTGTTCCGCACACAGCAACGCCAGAATATTCCATTTGGAGTTTCCCTCTTAATGAGTAGGAATAACCCTTGTTGTCGGTTAATTTCTTTTTTCCTTTTGTGGAGCCCTTTTCAATAACTTCAAAAACGATGTCAAAACTCTCTGTGTTGTCTAGTTGTGCGTCTTGGGGCGGTGGCAGGCTCTCTTCAGCCGTCCTAAGTTAGCAAAAGAAGAGATTCCGAATTAATAAATTAAATTTCCAGTTTCACAGAATAAAGACGGAATATTTGTAAAACCCTCTGGTTTTTTTCTTCTGCACTCCATTGAAGAGTCGCCACAAACAGAATAATTTAATTTCACTTACACATAAGGTGAATTTCAAAAACCGGAGATAGGATAAATCTCTCTTAAATCGGAAAAGTTAATTCCTCTTGCATGTAAAATAAGTTGTTTTCAAATACCGGAGATGCGATACAATAATAAAAAAGCCTTTGTAATATCTCTTTTATTACTTAATTAAAGGGTAACATTATTAACCAGTCTGGGTGTGTAAAGTGGTGTGTTGACACATTGACTAATGTTAATTGCTCAAAAGATACCTGAATAGTATCAAAGTATCCCTGAAAAAATGTTGGGCAGAAGTGTCACAGGTGGACCGAACTGGTTATGGGCCGAAGTGGTAAAATGACAATAAAAAGCTGGGCCGATGTGTCCAAAGTGGACCGAAGTGGTTTGGGCCTACCTGGTTTTGGGCCGAAATGTCTAAATCCCTAGATGGAATTAAGTGGGAGATAAATGGCAGTAAGTGAAAAACAAATGGAAGTAGGTGAGGGATAGGTAGAAGTGAGTGAAAGATAGATGGAAGTAAGTGAGGGATAGGTGGAAGTAAGTGATCGATAGATGGAAGTAAGTGATCGATAGATGGAAGTAAGTGAGGGATGAATGGAAGTATGAGGACTTTTTGGTGCTGTAAAACAAAAATAAGTCACTCTGTGTTTAAGTTGTCTAAGCATTGCCTCGGTAACAAAAGGAAAAGAAAGTGGTCGCTATAAAATTAAAACCTCACAAGTATTAATAGCACTTTCTGCTGGCGGCAGTTCTTGTGTCGAGATCTGTTTCACTAAAATCAGCACCCGAATAACGATGAGTTGTGTGCATTGCTGTGTTTGTAATTTCAAGGTGTGCCAAACCGCCCATCAAGAGCCGAGACCGTGCCTGCGCTGTGTCTCTGGAGAATCCGTACGTACTCAATACAATCAGGCCATGCATATTAACACGTAGTGTGCAGGGGAAGAGGGAGTTGTGAAGAATTCGTCCGTTGAATTTTCTAAGGGGGGTCGGTGTTCTGCAGGGCTAATATTTTGTGATAGAAAATTGAAAGTTTAAAGTTGAAAGTTTCGTAAGAAACATGAAGATATACAAGGGGAGTCATATGTAGTGCTACAGCGATATATAGGGATATATGTTGCCCATCTATCAGATATAGGGATATATGGTGCCCATCGACATAGAAATGGAACGCTTTTTTGACGTCCGTTTTGTAGTAAAATCTTTTTCTTCTTATCATTTTTCCGTGTCGATTTGCATGGTGTATTTGATTTGTTGTAGGGCCACATTAACCACATTTTGTCCTAGCAGTAACGGTGACATTCTTCCGTCATCCTATGCAGAGTGCCTGCCAAAAATACGCGTACGACATAATCTAGAGCTGGCTGTTTTGCATTATTTATGCAATGAACTCACGGCTCCTGGAGTGTTCATTCGGTTTTCTGAAAGAAATCTCAGTACTCCCCCCCCCCCCTAAAAAACTTAAGTTGTTTGTTGTAACAGTTGCCGTGATGAAAATACATTTCAAAAACATTCGTTGTTCTGAATAGTAGTTTGAATAGCTGTCGTTAAACTTAACAAGGCTTGTAAATGTATATCCTTGTTGAGAATGATGGTGAATTGCAGGGTTTTATTTACTTTTTTTCTGTTGTGAGAACAGAAATGTGGTTTGAGACGGAATCGCTTTCTATTCGTGCTATCTATAGAACGACAGGAATTCTGCGCAGGGAATGTCAGAGTGATGTGTTACAGGGCAAGTCTTCTTATCATGAAGATTTATCAGGTGTTACATATTGTCAATGTTTGTCTACGTGGAGGTTCTAAAGGCCTTGTATCAATGTAGAGCTCTCACAAAAACATACTTTGGAACTGTTTATATGTAGGCCAAGCAAAAAAGAACTGTTAAGTAACGTCTTGGAATGTCTGAAGAAATTTATTATTTGAGTACAAAAGCAGGGGCTTGCTCAACTAACCTGCCAGTAGTGATTCGTCGGCTTTATCTCCAACCTGACCCTCCTACGCAACCCCGTTTATCTGATAATGAAATTAAATACGTGACAAGACGCAAGCGGTCTCAGTGGAAATCTTGCCATCAATTCATATACCAGACCGAATGGTAATAAATTAAAACCGAATTTCTCATTGATTTGTTTGAACTATTCATACAGTAATGTGAGTAAATACGATGAGTGCAAACGACGTCGATCGTTTCAGTCTCATTGCCTGTCCACTGATTTTTAGTAAGTTATTAGGAATAATTCAGACCACGTCGATCGTTTCAGTCTCGGTGTCTGTTGACTGATTTTTAGTAAGTTATTCAAAGAGTTTATGAGAAAATTGTAAAATAAGAGTTTTTCGTTGCTTCTTGTACAAACATTAGAATTATAAGAATTCACAAATCTGCTTCATAATTTATTATCTGTCATATAACTAGATTATTCCTTGTAACTTTTACAGTGCAGTTGATTTTTTATATCGCTTTATTTTTTATTCATGAGTAGATTTGCATGAAGAAAATGTGTATAAGGGTATATTTTGCTTAGTAAAGTTACGTAGGATACTTGTTCTGTATGTATTTTTAGTTGGGCACGTATACATAAAGGCTGTGTGAGCATTATGCGGCCGTGTCCCCATTTAAATTGTCTATACACTCATCAGTTGCGCAGTGTTGTAATGTATAGTTGGCGAGGCATTTTTGTTGTTTCAGATTTTAGCGTATTGTTAAACTTGTTACGTCATGAGCTACCATCAAAAAATGTTGTCTGTTAAGTATGCAGTGTTATTCCAGCAGCTTTGGCATAAACTGTGTTTTTGGTTACAGTTATTGTTTAACATTATGATAAGTTGTCGCTCCCATTGTTCCGAATTTCTAGAGCGGCTGTTTAATCTGTAAGTTTACACATCATTTCAAGCTTTAATTAGCCGCACCTTAACCCCCTATCTCCCCTTCCTGCTCCTCCCCCCCCCCCCCGCCTCTCCAACAGTAAAGACTTCAGTTTTCGTTTCGGTCTTCTTTTTTTTTTTTTGAGAGAGAGAGAGAGAGCAATTTCGAATTCATCACGTGTATAGAAACATAGATGACATATTTTGGTGAATTTTAATTTTACAAAGTTTTTCAGTACAGTCGAAACAGGTTAATTCTATAGCCAGTTTTGTAAAGAATGTTATGCGCCTACGCGATTCATGCGTACGATTTTGTCTGTAGCCCATAGCCTTATGGGGCTGTTATGCATATCGCCCGTTTTTTTTTTTTATCGTTGATGAACAAGTTTTATTGAAGAACGGCCTTTCTTAGATGTTCACCTGGAAAATTGTTTCTGGTCTCGTTAAATAATTTATGCTTCTCATTCCAAAGTTGCCTTGGTATCCGGTGTTGTTCGACGTGGCATTAATGCTCTTGGCAGTCCGCCAAACTTGCGGGAGTCGACCATAATCTTTTTTTTTTTTTTTTTTTTCATTTTTATTTGGAAGACCTCGCCAGTTTCCGGCAGATGAATCCACTTGAAATATTATGTTTGCGGAGAACTGTGTGGATTTAGATTTTTAAATGCTATAGTACAGCTCACTCTTCAGCATATCGTTTGCAACAACTCCAAGCTACTGATCGCTCAGTGGCGATTACGCATGTGAAACATTTTACGGAAAGTGCCGAAACGATTTGTTTACAACCCGACAGTCATGACGGTGATTGCACGTTTTATAGACCCCTGTATCTCTCATCCAGCGGGCGCATTCTCTTCTGATCTTTTCTGCACCACACACCGCTTATTGGTCACAGAGCTTTGTCTGGTTTGCCCATCGGGTGACGTCTTTAGAGAGTGTGTCATTGTTGTTGTAAGTTTTGACTTTCATAAGGATTTACGCAAATTTTGGTAACGTTGCGGAGAATGGGTCGCGAATACGTAAGCGAGGGAACCGAGTTAAAACTTGAATCCAAAGAACTTCAAAATTTGCGTAGAAAAGGTAGTATAGACAACAAATCACCAAAAAAAAAAAATATTGAAATTTAAAATGACCTCTTCTCTGTTACGTTTATACGAGTTGCCCATTGTTAAATAGACAACAATTGTACTGATGTGCAGCCTCCTTATATAATTTAAAATGTACAAGAGAGTTTTTAAATTTGCCTGTTTTAATAATTGTCACATAAATATACGCACATTTCAAGGTCGACTTGATCTTGTCTTATAAGGAACATGAGATACACACTGAGCCACGTCTTGTATTGGTTTGAACAGTTGGTGAACCAAATCTGTAGATTTTAACTTAATTTATTGATGCGATTTAAAAAAAAATGTGTTGAAGTTATGTTATTTTGAAAATTAAAACTGTAATGATGTCCTTTGTTAACGGTCTGTTGGATACTTTAAAGAGCATCTCGATTTTTAAAATTACAGGTGTTTTGTGTTAAAATATTTGGTAATGTTCAATCGACGTTATTGGATGAGAAGACACGTTATGGCGGTGTCTCTCATTGTATTGCGTGAGAAGACACGTTATTGCGGTGTCTCTCATTGTATTGCGTGAGAAGACACGTTATTGCGGTGTCCCTGATTTTATTGTGTGAGAAGACACGTAATTGCGGTGTCTGTCATTTTGTTGGGTGAGAAGACACGTTATTTGTGCATTTCCATTCACAAATTTTAGTGATCCTCAAGATTTTATCGTCAATAAAATTTGCTATATTTTTATAGTGATTGTTTCATTGTGTTTTATGTTTACTTAAATCATTGGCATACATAAAAGGAGCCATCGAAACACAGTGTAGAGAAAAAAAGGTTTCTCGAAAACTTTCCTATCAGCCCACACTCACAGAGAACATGCGATTTTTGTGTCCCCCGCCCCCCCCCTCCCCTCTCCCACGCCCCCCTAAAGGAGAAACGTTTTGCTTTTGTACCTCCTGCGTCTTGTGAGGCTGTGCGGGGGGGGGGGGGTGTATTGAGTGTGTGTATGTAGTGTGTCCGTATCTTGTCTGTGAGGCTGTGCGGGGGGTGTATTCAGTGTGTGTATGTAGTGTGTCCGTATCTTGTCTGTGAGGCTGTGCGGGGGTGTGTTGAGTATGTGTATGTAGTGTGTCCGTATCTTGTCTGTGAGGCTGTGCGGGGGTGTGTTGAGTATGTGTATGTAGTGTGTCCGTATCTTGTCTGTGAGGCTGTGCGGGGGTGTGTTGAGTATGTGTATGTAGTGTGTCCGTATCTTGTCTGTGAGGCTGTGCGGGGGTGTGTTGAGTATGTGTATGTAGTGTGTCCGTATCTTGTCTGTGAGGCTGTGCGGGGGTGTGTTGAGTATGTGTATGTAGTGTGTCCGTATCTTGTCTGTGAGGCTGTGCGGGGGTGTGTTGAGTATGTGTATGTAGTGTGTCCGTATCTTGTCTGTGAGGCTGTGCGGGGGTGTGTTGAGTATGTGTATGTAGTGTGTCCGTATCTTGTCTGTGAGGCTGTGCGGGGGTGTGTTGAGTATGTGTATGTAGTGTGTCCGTATCTTGTCTGTGAGGCTGTGCGGGGGTGTGTTGAGTATGTGTATGTAGTGTGTCCGTATCTTGTCTGTGAGGCTGTGCGGGGGTGTGTTGAGTATGTGTATGTAGTGTGTCCGTATCTTGTCTGTGAGGCTGTGCGGGGGTGTGTTGAGTGTGTGTATGTAGTGTGTCCGTATCTTGTAGAGCATTGATTTTGTTACACGGTAACACTCGGAATGAATCGTCGGATTTGCGATTATGCCTTGGGCTCGTATTGGACAACGCGTGACTTCATAGGGCTTTAAAACGTGACAAATGCGTCATTAGTGTAACAGCTGAACGAAACGTCGGATTGGCTTCAAACTTGATAGGGCGATGCTTTGCTTGGGTCCGACAGTTCCCTCCCTCCCCTCCCTGAAGCTGAGGCGAAAGTGAAACTCCTGCTTTCAGTCCCAGGCCGTACCTTTGGATATCCATAACCCACGCTCCAGCCTACCGAGATAACCGTTAACCCAAACAGGAAGGACAATCCAATAATAGGTGATTTCGTAAACAAAAACTGAAAGAAATATAGCACCGTTTCAATGTTTATTATTTGAAAGCATGAAGCCAACATACAGTAAAACGATAGTATATTGCTATTGTATAAATAAGAAAGTTTCCATTTCAACAAAAAAAATCCTTCCTTGTAGTTGTGGACATTTCTTCACAACAAAAACATACGTCGACTAGAGTAAACCACAGTATGACTTAGCGTTTTTCGAAACAAAAATGACTTTCTGATATAATTGTTGCTATTACGAGTTCTTACAAAGAATAAATACACGAATAACAAAGACTGCAGTGACTATCAATAAAAGCTGCTTGTACAGAGATTCTACATCCTGACTCCATTTACATGTTAGCGCTTGTTTGTTTTGGCAATATGACGTCATGTGTTGTCCAATCAGATTGGGTAAAATTTTGTCTTGGACATTCTGACTGGACAACACGTGATGTCATCCAGCCAAAACGAACAGGCCATAAGCAATGCTAAAAAAATACACACTAATCGCACAGTTTACGCTCAAAGTCTCACAGACAGTATTATTTTAAACATATTTATGCACAATGTTTATACATACAATACTTAAACAGACCAAATTTTAGACAAGCTTTTTCCCTTGCAAAAAGGTTTAAAATAATGTTAATCACATTTCGGCATTTTTTCTCGATTAAAACACTGCTTTAGATTATAGACATTTAACTCAAATGCAGTAGAATTACAAACTGAATGGAGTTTTTTTTTTTTTTTTTTTTTTTTGCATGGAGCGTTTTACAAACAGCTACGTGCATAACGATTTAAATACAAGCGCGATCAAGAATCAGCTGCCAGTAAATGCTAGTGAGTTTCCGTTCTTAATGTCAAAACGGAGCCAGATTACGTAACTTTTTACATAACATCAAAACGTGTTAAAATTGAAGTGATCGTAATCTGAGATGGTCGAGATCCATTATATAACAACAGAAAGCCCTTGCTTAACTTATATCCTAATACATAAACGTCGCTGTTCAACTTATGTACTTATAAATTCGTATTTTCTTTTAGTATGAACAATGCATAGTCACACCCAGGCTGCTAAATGCCCCTACATCGGAATAACGGCACCTGCAGTTTTCTGCCTGATTCCCTTATGCTATACATCACCTGCCAAAGGTAACTTTAACTTATACTTTATTCAAAATTCTGCGCATAGTTTCTGTTATTCTAGGAGCAGTAATTGCCCTCCGTTTCCAGCTCTACACCACGAGGTTTGATTTAGATTCACATATCGCCTTGTATATCACGCGAGTCTTGCTTTCACTTTATCTCACAAAACAATCCAAAAATCATCAGAAGTCTTCATTTTTCCAAATTGCTCCTGTAAGAAATAGTTATGACGAACCAAATGCAAACAGTGACGTATTAAATCCACGCTGAGTGAGACATGGAAAAAATATGTCACTCCGGGATCAATCTTTTTATCAAACTGAAAACAGCTACTATCATGGGATAAACAAACAAAAAACATTTCCTATGGTATTTTCAAAGGAGAGACAAATCAGTGTCAGACTATTTCTGTGTTGATTCCCTCGGGCAGGTTGATAAATAACTTGTCACTAAACCAAGCACATGAGAGGCCGAAATACGCCGCCTATGCTCCCGCTACCGCAGTTCTAACGCACGACTCAGTTGCTGATATTTGGACAAATAACAGATATCAAGTTCACCTCCTAGTTTAGGTTCTCTTTAACACTGTACGGTTCATGATGCTTTACTAACCAGTGGCCGTATTCACGAACATCTAAGTTTATTTACTTAGATATTAAACTTAGATCTCAAGATTAAACTGACGTAAGTTTACTTACTTACATCATATTCACAGAAGTAAACTTACGCAAGTTTAGGAAATTACATTCTAAGTTCAATATTGCAAAATTTTCATAAATATAGTACGACTAATCGTAATCACATAAACGGGTTGTCAATGTAAATACCGGAGGCCGATGAAAACTTTTAGATGTTTCGGGTCGGCAAAACGTCTTCTTGTTTCCGACTCCAAATTTTCGAGATTTTCCACCAAAAAATGAATACTATCTCTGGAAAATCTATATCGAGTTAAGAGTAAATCGTCACTGTAAACCTCAAACGGATTACTCCTATCTCGAAACACTCTTTCCCTCCTTAAAACCCTTTCATATTCTCCTTTTAATCTCATTAAAATCATTGTTGCAAAGGTAAACAAAACACTCCGGCTATTTAAATATGGCTTTGAATTGAACTTAGAAATCGAAGTGTATTCCGAAGTAAACTTAGAATTTTGAACTATTACTTGAGTGTAAGTTTAAACTTACATTTTGTGAATACCGCTTAGTTTAACCAACACGAATCTAAGTTTACTCTTACATTTTTGCACTTAGATTGTCTCTAAGTTTAAACTTACACTTTCGGGAATACGGCCACAGGACAATAAACAGTTACTAGTATTAAAAAAAATCCTTCTTCCCAGGAGGCAATTTATTATGTTTTTCGTAAAAGCAAAATATTAAATTCTATTTGTTTTGTACACATGAAACAACGCTTTCGAGTAACATGAAAAACTGGGTGTTGCCTGAAAGCCAGCCATTCCGCGTTAAAAATCCGACCAAACCGTTTTTCTCCAGGCACCTTGCATTCAAAAACAGACAAACAATTAGTTCTTTTCCTAAAATTAAACCGTTCTTTATTTACAATTCCGGAAAGGAGTCCGTTGTCATGTGACCTTACGTCATCGTGCCGTACTTACAAGGCTGGACTGGCATCGTAAAAACACTGTCACGTGTTGACCAAGAAGCACTTAACACCAATAATAATATATATATAACTCTTCACACTGGACATTTTTGTACAAAACTGTAGAATACACCGAACACACGGAAATGACGTCATTACGAGCACACACTAAACTGTATAAAATTATGTATAAATACAAATAATTTCTTAAAAGAACACATAAGAACCACTTTCATATGGTTAATATCCCCGTCCCCAAATTATTTAATATTACACACTGAAGAATGATTTTGACAGTTTTTTTCACAGGAACGAAAAATTACCCATCAGCTATCTCATTTCCGGTTGATTCTGTGACGTAACCGCATTTGAATTTGACGTTAACTCATCGGCGTTTATATCTGTTGATGGGTCGGGATTCATTTTCGCCCAATATTGACTGAAATGAATAGATTAAAGTTTTCATGAAAACACAAATGAAGAATCTGAGAACAGCTGTGCCGCAAATACTTCTGTTGTAGAAGAAACCATTTCTCGGACATGAACACAACACTATTTTTTTCTGTGTGTTTCCTTTACAAAAAATCGCAAGTTATTTCTATCTTAAGCTTTTATAAAGAGTATAAATTTCAAAATTAACTCACAACAAAGACAGCATATAATACTTGTGGCGCAAATAATACTTGTGGCGCTCTTTTCTGTGAGTCAAAGTAAGAACAATGATGGGGTTTTTGAAAACTCCATATAACATAAAAGAAATTCCCTTACTATTCTCTGTTGTAAGGCTGAAACTCTTTGCAGATCGTCTCCAAATGACTCGCCACTGGGTCATTCTCCTTCAGTAAAACATGACATTGTATTAACAGTGCTATCTTTAATGCTATAAAACAAATTGAAGTGAAGGAGCAAAAAGAAATTCAGAGGACCTTGTTCTTAACTGAACGACACTCACTAAAATGCTACCGAAAACTGGATCTGATTGAGATAACACTGAAATTATATTTTCCCATAATCACAGTAACTCTCTGCAATCGATCAAATCTTACAACGTTATTCCAGACCTCACTCCCATTCAATACATGTTCACTAAAACTTGAAAGTCTTACCCCGAAACAGCCTGGTATCCGAATTATCCAAAAGCCCTCCCAAATTCATGACCCTCCCCGCCACCTCTCCCCCCCCCCCCACACACACACACGAGTTGGGCAGCTCTAGGTAGTGACAGCGGGGGATTCCACTACCCCTCCCCCTCATCCACACATACGAGCTGGGCAGCTCTTGATAGTGCTAGCGGGGAATTTCACCACCTCCCCCTCACACCCCCGCCCCCCTCCACACATACACACACACGAGTTTGGCAGCTCTTGGTGGTGACAGCGGGGAATTCCACGCACCATGGAGCTCTGATCCTTGAGCCGCTTGGAGTTTTGCTTTGCTAGTCGCTTTTTCTTCTTGTGTAGTGGTTTCGATTCGATAATCATTTCCTCCAGCTCGTAAGTAGGGTCACAGTTCAAGTGGTCTTTCTGAAAGATGCATGCCAGGAACTGTCAGTAAATTCACAAGCGAAATGATCCGCACTAAATCGCAACCCGCCCCCTACCCCTTCCCCTCCCCCCCCCCCCCGCCGGGGCCATTCCAGGGATCACTTCCAGCCGCATCCGACACAACCAGCATCACAACATCTCTTCTATCATAGGCTGCTATTTATTTACTAACGACGTGAAAGAAGTTAAGGCGCAGATTTAAGCAGTACGTTTTAATAACAACATTTCCGAGGAATCAATAAAAAAACACGCCATAACATTAAGTACGTTACACCATGAGGCCTCCGTAACAGAACAGAGCTAATGCAGAAACAGACCTTAAAAGCCCAACAATTTTGGCTTTCCTTAATTCTTATTTTGATATGAGGACAAAAATCTATCGAAAAATAACAGGTTTCTCGTTTCAAAGGTGTTTCATATTAACGATTTACTGTAAGAGTCTTTTTTTTCTCGCGATAATTTTCCCGACTTTTTATTAACTCTTCTAAGGTTGCACGAACAAAACTTACTTTTGGTATAAAGGAAGGTTTGACAGATTTTTGAAGCACAGCATCAAAGTTGATATCACACATGATGGCTTGTTGCTGCAGGCTCTCCACACTTTGTAGCCTTCCTTTCGGGTCCAGTGTCAATAACTAAATGGCAGATCAATTCATTTATTTACTCTGCGTACGTGAAATTAACTGGCCTTTATTTTTCCCACAAAAGAACTAGTGGGAATTAGGGATTTGAGAAAAAAGGGTTCGAAAGCATGTTTGGATAATTAACGTGACTTTTGTAAAAAGAGAAAGGAATGTTATCAGCCCTTGTGGAAACCGCATTCAGGAAAAAAAGTAAACCAGCCTTAAATACACAAGCAGTGTCAAAAAGGGGGTAAGAATCGATCACATGGCCAAACGGAAAACACACAACTCACTGACGCGGTACCAGATAACAGGCTCTGTAATCTCTGCTTAATGGAAAAGAGTGAATTCTTTAGCCATAAAACAAACAAAAGAGTTGTAGAGCGACTTAATGCTCACTCATAACTAAGGTGGATACTGTTAGGTCTCTGAGTTCGTGGTTGTGTGGGAGAAGGAAAGAGGGGGGGGGGGGCTATCATTGGCACGTGCGCGATGGCGGAGAATTAACAGTGCTTTTTTTTGGGGGGGTGGGGGGTTGGAGAGGGGTCATGACCGAGTACCTCCATCTACCGCTTATGAAAACAAATTTTACAGGCATCATTGCCTATCGTCTCTAAATTACTGTTAGGTGGATACTGTTAGGTCTCTGAGTTCGTGGTTGTGTGGGAGAAGGAAAGAGGGGGGGGGGGGCTATCATTGGCACGTGCGCGATGGCGGAGAATTAACAGTGCTTTTTTTTGGGGGGGTGGGGGGTTGGAGAGGGGTCATGACCGAGTACCTCCATCTACCGCTTATGAAAACAAATTTTACAGGCATCATTGCCTATCGTCTCTAAATTACTCCCCGCCCCTTCCCCCAACTGAAAAAGTTTTGTACGCTTTGACCTCCCGCAAGTAAAGTTCGCAAGCAGACGAGGGCAAAACGCCCAGGTGTTTTTCTGTCCTGATCTTTCCTCGAAAACAAGTACACCAGTCCCCCGCCGCACCTCCGTTTTTGAAATAAAACAGTTCGAGTGACCTTGACCATCGACCAAAGGTCACCAAAATCTAATGAGGTCAAGATCCTTAGCTTCATAACCCAGCTGCCAATTTTAGTTGTAATCCGTCCGAACCTGACATATCATGTCCACAACAGCGTGCACATGACGCACAACCTGAGATATTGTGTCCCCAAGAGAAAAATTTAGAAGTTTCAGTGACCTTAAAAAAGTTACCTTGACCTTTAACCCAAGGTCACCAAAACCTAATCGGGTCAAGTGCCACCATTGTACCTACCAATTTTGGTTGAAATCTGTCCAGCTAAACTTGAGATACCCGTCTTATACAACAGCAATCATCCAACTGCAGGCTTTGCTGCTCTCGATCAATCTCGATCAATAGCTAATGAGAGCACATTTGCACTTGTTAAAAAATCTGGCAATTTTTTAATTTTCGACAAAAATAAAAAACAACCACGCGTTGCACACCTCCTACATACGCTCTCTCTGTGTGCAAGAGAAAAATAAAATTCCTTTAATAATGACTGAGAGCTAGCGCGTACAAACTTACCACTATACATCGGGGCAATTGCACATTTTCACAACATTTCAAAAATCTGGCAATTTTTCAATTTTCGACAAAAATAAAAAACAACCACGCGTTGCACACCTCCTACATACGCTCTCTCTGTGTGCAAGAGAAAAATAAAATTCCTTTAATAGTGACTGAGATCTAGCTCGTACAAACTTACCACTATACATCGGGGCAATTGCACATTTTCACAACATTTCAAAAATCTGGCAATTTTTCTATTTTCGACAAAAATAAAAAACAACAACGCGTTGCACACCTCCTACATACGCTCTCTCTGTATGCAGGAGAAAAATAAAATTCCTTTAATAGTGACTGAGATCTAGCTCGTACAAACTTACCACTATACATCGGGGCAATTGCACATTTTCACATTTCAAAAATCTGGCAATTTTTCATTTTTTGAGAAAAATAAAAAATAACCACGCGTTGCACACCTCCTACATACGCTCTCTCTGTATGCAGGAGAAAAATAATATTCCTTTAATAGTGACTGAGATCTAGCTCGTACAAACTTACCACTATACATCGGGGCAATTGCACATTTTCACAACATTTCAAAAATCTGGCAATTTTTCATTTTTTGAGAAAAATAAAAATAACCAAGCGTTGCACACTCCAATACACGCTCTCTCTGTGTGCAAGAGAAAAATAAAAACCCTTCAATAGTGGCTGAGATCTAGCGCGTACAAACTTACCACTATAGATGGAGACAGACAGACGGACCGACGGACGGACACGGCCCGTTTCATAAGTCCCCCGCTCCGCGCCACGCGCGTGGGCGGGGGACTAATTAGTGGAAAACCACACAGACATGTCATAATTAATAATGTACTACTTCAACCATCTTTTTATAAGGAAACACACAGCAAACATATTGACACCTGTTTGAGCAAACTGGTAGTGCCTTGCTGCCACTGACTGGGATAACTCGGGCTTGTTGTAGCAAACAGATGCTTGATTTCTCCCGGTGTGCTCCCTGAGTGAATGTCGTACGGCCTCTGCAAATTACTGCAACTTATAAGCTCTCGTTCTTATGAGCGAAGACATTTAAATGTCACATTGATACAACTGTGCGCCCAGCATCTTGTATTTTTATTCATTCATGTGTGACATTATTCTAAAGCAAATATTTTGTCTTCATTGCGTGCTAGAAAGGTCTACGTCGCCTACAGGATGGAGCTGGAGGGGGGAGGGGAAGGGGGTGGACGGGGGGAGGGTAAAGTTAACATACCCTTCCTCTTAGCATCTCGTAGGCACAGATACCGACAGCCCACCAGTCCACGGCGTAGGAATACCCCGGGCATTCTTCCAAAGCACACGCAAACACCTCCGGTGCTACAAACAATTTAGACCAGCACAAAGCAAACCAATGAAAACGACTTGAATTCCTCGCACCAGCTGAAATGCTTTAACTTCAAGAGCAGTACAGTCGGTGCTGCTACACACTCTCATATCTAACGAATACACAGCCACATTTTCCTCCCGTACAAAGCTCTTACATATATGAGCAGATTTACTCGGACACGAAATCATCACCACCTTTTTTTTCAAATTTTCTTGCCTCTTGTACCTTTGCCACAGAAAGGAACGGTATTTTTTTCTGAAAATGACAGACAATTGAATGCCATATATTTTTGTTTACTTTGGAGATCTAAGTCATTTGACTCGTGAGCCATCCATGTGATTTGTCACCCGCCCATATGACTTGTGACTCACTGATGTGATTTGTGATATACCCATACGACCCATCCATATGACTTGTGAGCCGCCCACATGACTTGTAATCCACCCATATGACTTGTGACCTACCCATCCGACCCGCCCATGTGACTTGTGACCCCCCACATGAACTGTGATCCACCCATATGACTTGTGACGTACCCATACGACCCGCACAAGTGACTTGTGACCCGCCCACCTGACTAGTGACCCAACCATTATACGTACCCATATAAGGCTTTGTGCCGGACATAGATGTCGCTACGTGTCCATCCTCAACCACAGCTGCCACATTAAAATCTGTTATATGTACATGACCTGCAAATACAGTACAACAATGCAGTACAGTCAGTGCACGATACTTTGGGTAGTGAGACTGCAGAACACAAAAACACTGTCACATTTATGATCTGATTTTTGACAGTTTTTAATGTTCAAATTTTTTTGTGTGGGTCGTGAACCATTTAAATAATTATTACCACTTTTACAAGCACTTTGCATTAGAGGAGAGACAAAATCTCAATGAGTTTATTTTAGTATCTATTTTAATGCATGCACAAAGGAGGCTTATTTTATTTTAAGCGTGACAGGTGGCGCCCCCTTATTCCTTTCATGCTGTCAATTAACAATCTAATTGCCATGTTGGGCTTCAGAGCAAAGGAGCGGGATCTTGCTAACGTAATGACGCCACGACGTCGCTGCGGGCGTTTGACGTCAAACATCCAACAGGACACCGCGGTTTGGTGCAATTTGCCCCAAAAACCTTGACTGCCCTCTTGCCAAATTTATTTCAAGCAAAATTTAGACAACTTTGTAGGAGGATATAACCCTTTTTTTTAAACGATTTTTTTTGCCAAATCGACAAAAGTTGGTGAATCGCAAATTTGAAGACTCAACTAGTGCATGTTTGCGATTCTCCCGCCCCCACAACCCCCCTCCCCCCCCAAAAAAAAAAACAAAAAAAAAAAAAACAAAAAAAAAACAAAAAAGCAAATAAAAACCAAGAAAGATATAGATTTTTTTCCAAGAAGATGAAAAGGCTGACGGACAGGCAACTGATGCCCACACTTATAGTCCAGGATGGCTAAGGTCATCTGTCCTAAACCTATTATAACATATCACATCTTTCAATTTTCAACAAATCTCACATTTTAGATCCATTAAATTTTAAAATATAACAACATACCATCCTCGTCAAGGAGAATGTTGTCAGGCTTTATATCCCTGAAAAAAAAGCAAGGTTAGAAGCAATTTTAATATCTTCGCAAGACCCTGTTTTGATTCGTGAAAATTTCCGCTACATAATACTCAGTTGTTTGGTTGTAAGCTACTGCTTTAATTTTATATTCGGTTTACTTTTTACAACGTGATTAGAAATTGCATACATATAATTTTTTATATCAAATACAATATAATATGCAGTTATGGCACAGTAGCATCAGCAAAAACATTTGATGACGACACGGCCTGAGTAGCAGTTCTTTTCACCTACTATATGAAATCAGTTCTCAGATAAAACAGTTGTCAATGTAGAAAATATGTAATAACTTGACATGAATAGAAGTAAGTATTCCATAGGATAACAAGTTTCAGATACGTAAGACAATGTTAGTACCTGTGTATGATACAGTTTGTTTTTAGATAGTCCAGGGCCATTGCTATTTCACAGATATAAAGAATAACACGCTTTTCGTCAAAGTGCTGATCGTGTTGTATGTGATACCGCAAGTCACCCCCCAACAACAAGTCCACCACCATAAACATATCTTCTTCATCCTAGTGAGACAAAAACGGAAGACATCTCTGATTTATTAAGCACTTCCATCTCAATATCAAAGGGGACGGCTGAAGCGCTACAGCTCGTCAGCGACTTGGGGCCGACTCAGGTTTGTGCGCATGGCATTTCTCATCTTTCAAGGTAACACATAGCCTAGTACTGTAATATCTACCAGTTTTGCCTTTTCGGTATATATATATATATTAACATATTCACAAAAAGTATATATCAACATATTCACTGGTCACACAAATCATTTGAGAATCCTACATGGCCCATATAAACACATGTTTAAACAGGGGCTCTGCTTTGAAAATGAAACTTACAAATTAAAACAAATTACATTTGATAATTCAGTTATGCTGTTTTATTTTTGTGATTAAATAAACTACAGAGTTGTTTTTTTTTTTTTACCTGAAACGTGAACCAAAGGTTGACTATAAATGGATGCTCTAACTGCTGCAGCAGCTCCATCTCCCGGAAAACATTGCGCACGGCATCCTTCTCAATACACATGGTCTTATTCATGTACTTCATCGCGTACATCTTCTTACTCGTCTTCTTTTGAACAATGCATACCTGACATAAGCAAACAGTTTCTGTATTTTTGTAAATCATATTTACATAACTTTGTGGTCAAAGCTTTAAGCTTTTCGCTATTCAATGTACAAGTATGGTAGATCAAAAATTCTCCTCTTAACAACATCCCTAGTACCGAGAGTTTCCGAAAAGTAGCTCCCCCCCTTTAAAAGCTCCGGGGCTCTTATTAGGAAACTGTTTCCCAATAGAAGCCCCGGGGCTTCTATTTGGAGTTAAAATAAAGACCTGAAAAAACAGTTTCCTAATAAAAGTCCCTCTCCTTCTCTGCAAGTCTTTTTAGAACTCGTGTTTACTCGCAATGCAGACACGGTGCACTTAATAATATGATGTGAGGCAGCCCCAAGATATGTTCTGCGGCGTTGCTTAATCATGTGCTTCGCACAAGGCGAACAGACATCCCCCCCTCCCCACTGCCACCTTTACTCCGGAGTATTACTGGAAATGTAACGGGCTGAGTACCGAAACGGGCTCCTCCTTCCCTGTAAGTCTGTTTAGAACTCGTGTTTAGACAGACTTACAGGCAATGCAGACACGGTGCACTTAATTCTTTGATGTGAGGCAAACCCCTCGACACGTTCTGCGTCGTTGCTTAATCCTGTGCTTCGTGTTTTACACAGGACACTTTACCAGACTTTTTTTAGTTACTGTTGTGTTTTTGTGTTTTGTTATTCTTTGTGCGGATATGCGCAGCATGTAGCGCTTTAATAAAAGACTGATGGTAAATTTTCTTTTTTTCCAATGAAAACTTATCAACACCCCCCCCCCCACCCCATCTAAAAATAGAAGCCCCGGGGCTCTAATTATGAAACTGTTTCCTAATAGAAGCCCTGGGGCTTCTATTTGGTTTCAAAATGAGCGCCTGAAATTGGCCATTTTCCAAATAGAAGCCCTGGGCTTTTTTTTCGGAAACCCCCGGTAACGACTGGTTTAACTTTTAGCCCACTTCCCAAATATGATTTTTCGAAAACTTCTTAACTTTTTAAGGATATGTCAGCATCCCATACTACATTTGTTGTTAATGGAGGGCGATCGAAAACGACAGAGATAGTCCTTTAGAGACTCGTCATACTGATGTTTAGATTTTACATATGTATTTTATTAGAAAAAGCACAAGTGAGAGTGCAAGCACTCGACTTTAAAAGATCTGAATGCCATTTGTTTTTGTTTTCATGAAAGGATAATGCCGAAACGAATATCCGGTGATAACAATAATCTAGATCCTCATTTGCCTGGCAATGCGATCATTTTACCAGCTACACAGAGCTAAATTAACCGATTAAGGAATGAAGTTGTTCCGATCGAATTATAATCTTAATGACCATAAATAACACATACACAAACCAATGATTTAATATCTACACTGTGTTGAATGTATAGAATATTCACATAGCAGTTGAATTTACTCAGAAACTAAATATTAATCACAGTGTTGTCCACGAATTCTCTGCATAAGCAACAGTTTTTTTCACTTGGCTTTCCCCTTGAGAAAATAACGGAAATACTGCATACCTTTCCAAAACTCCCTTTTCCGATAGCCCGCAGTATCTGAAAATCATCCAGGGTAACTGAAAAACGAAAGTTAGTTTATTATTTTCAGCTACACAGTACCATTCGCTTTCGTCTGAGTCTTCTGCAGATTAATTTAAAGTGGCCCGTTCGACTAATCACCCATACACTGCAAATCCCATAAGCAAAGCTTTCTTGCAGGCCTCATGCTCGACATAATTATTCACTTTTAGAGTACTTTGTATGCTATATTTTATAATAAATTATTTTATAATAAATTATTCTTTCTGCTACCTGTTTGCGTCGGCAAGCTACATGATGTTCTCTGTTCCTGAGATTGGTTGCCACCCATATCGCTTGACTCGTTTATTACTTAACCATTTCCTGAATAAAACAAATAAATACTAAGCTGTGTGAATCATCCCCACAGGCTTTCTAATTCATTCTATTTGAGCATACAATAAAATCTCTACATCTATGTTTCTGATGAGAAAAATGTTCCCTATGAAGAGCTGTTATTTGATTAGAGATACACTTTCACGAGGAACTTATGAAATAAATGGGTTCTATCGCCGAGGCAGTATCCTTGTGTATTTCTGTGTATGGTGCTTTAAAATAAACTAAGAAAATTAAAACCTGTACAACTTTTGCGTAAACTGATCGATAATATATGAAAAAATAGCAAAATAGAGCCCTTCAAATCCACACTCAGAAGAATTATGGTGCATTACTTTTAACCTCAACGAAGCCACAAACTTGTACACCATTTGCGCAATACTCAACACTGAGGGATGCACATTACGACTAGATGGATATCGCTCTACCAATATTTACTCGGTCTACCCCTCACCAAAGAGTGACATCATCAATCAAATCTTTATGCCACGCCATCAATACGCTCCCTGTGCAACATCCTGACTGTACTTTGCAGGTTACAGGTGATGCTGTCCTGAGATATAAATTGGGACAAACAGCCCAGTATATCAAACCAATATCCAATACTCATAAATGTGTATTTTCTGACTCGTGTCAATGGTAGTGGTCTCGATCAGATTGCATACTTTTTTCCTACTCGCGGTAACATAATGTTAGACATTTTTCTACAAATCGTCCGTCACTAGTAAACCGTGCGCAAGGTATGCGCGGTACAAATGAGCACGGTATGGTCGATTTAGACGCAGTCCCCAGACGCAACAAACCGGCACGATGCGAAATAAAGTTATGAAAACAAGCAAAAAAAATTGTCCTCCACGGAGAATCAAACGTCTTTCAACTCGCCAATAATGCTTGCATAACCGGGGTAAAAATCGGCCAAGCACAAACACCTAGAAAGTTTGCCAAAAAGAGTCATGGAAGGCGTATAGCAATTTTGTAAATGACATGATTTGTGACGGAATCAAAAGCAACCCCAGCAGATTTTAGAGTTTGTGAAACGAAAAGTAAACGCTACATATCTTCGGGTGTGGCCCCATTGAAACACAGTGGAATTACTCACATAAATCCAAAAGTCAATATTCTCAACGACCAATTTGCATCGGTTTTCCAAAGTGAAGAAGGCCAGCAACCATCACACATCTTGGTCCGAGTCCAAATCCAGACGTCTCGGACATTACGATCGACCAAGCTAATAGAAAGCGACCACATGTCTTTTGGCTCCTTCAACAATACGGAGAAGCTTAGGTACAGCAAAATGAGATCCCCAATGACTCGAGAGACTGTTTAAAGAAGGCGATAGCAGTTGACCAGCAAAATACAGACTCAATCTTCCTCACCAGTATCTGTTTTAAAATGCTCGAGAACATAATTCATAGCCATCTTATCCAACACACAACTCCATCTTATCCAATGCACGGCATGGTTTTAGACAATTTTAATCTACAGAATCACAGGTCATCCTAACCATAAAGTCCTCAGTAACAACGTACAAAGAGATTCCATACTCATCGACTTTTCAAACGCCTTCGACATGGTCCCGCATCAGCGTCTCCCTTACAAGTTACCATATCATGGTATGAGACGAAAAACGCTAGCATGGATTGGAGACCTTCTGCGTCAGCGGAGCTAATATTTAGTTGTTGGAGGTCAAACCTCGAAAACAGACAAAGTGACTTCTGTAGTTCCACAAGGTCACGTCATCCGTCTTCTTTTCCTACTCTGCATCCATGATTTACCCCGACTATGTCATGCCTCCTTCACTACCCTTTTTGCAGACGATAGTATGGTCGGGCGCACAATTCGCAGCCAGAGTGACACTGAAGTCCTACAGAAATACCTCGATCGCTTGCAGGAATGAGAAGCAAAACGGATGAAGCAGTTTAACCCAGACAAGTGTCATAACCAGAAATTTCCCACCAAAGACCAGTACAAGATCTGTGGTTAAACTTTGAAATCAGCCCCTAGCGCAAAGTACCTGAGTGTGACAACAGATCAGAAGCTGTCTGGGAATTTGGGAACCTAAATGAAAGCTATCAGAGCATGCGCATGCAAGTTTAAGTTGGCTGCAGCGTTTGGGTTTTTTAACACTTGACAAGTCTTTGACTTGGTCAAGGCTTATATGAATTTGTGCGGCCAGCCGTGGGTGTTTTTTTCTTGACTGTAAAAATTCACTTTCTTGTCTCAGCTTCTTCTCGGACACTACAGGCCCTAGGACCACACAACTTTGTACTTATCTAGAAGTTGTTCTGTGCGTCTGCATCTACGATTTCGTTTTAATGCTCAAAACGCCATGCGAACACAGCTGATTTTAGAATAAATAACAAGTGTTAAATACAGCATATTAAAAAGCAAAGTAACGGTTGAGCAAAACAGCACAGCTTAGGGGCGTCACGCGAGCTCTGCCTGCATAGAGAAAAAGTGCCAGTCCGTTCAATCAATAAAACCGTTGAGTCAACATAACCAAGCAAATGTACACAGTTTATACACGGAATTCAAGCTGTGATGTTTGCTAATATATCAATTGCATGACGATTTCATTACAAAAACCTTGTCCAAATAAAACATTGACATACTAATAAGTACAGAAAATTAATATTAATTGAGAACGGGGGGGGGGGGGGTCCAGGTGGTTTCCGCGGGAGGGGGGGGGGGCTTTATAGTCATTCAGGAGCGCATTCCAAAATGAGTTTTGCTTGTTAACTTTTAATTTTTGTCAAGTTTTTTAACTTTTAATTCTTGTCAAGTGTTGAAGATTTCGCTTGCGAAATGCCGTTCTAGTCCCAATTGCTAAAGAGTGATGCAATTTGGCTCACTGATAGACGGAGATTAGACAACGTAAAATCGGTATTTTTTTAACCATGACCTTAGAAAACGATTGACATCCTCGGCCATGGTCAATGTCAAAAACCAGAAATGGGCCATTACCTCGAAAACGGTTAGAGATAGAGCGATTTTGAGCTTTTTTTTTCGACCCTTTGGGCCTAAAAGGCGCTATGTCAGAGGTGCCTCGGTGACCTTCACTTCCTCGGACAGGGCCAAAGTAAAAAACCGGAAGTGTACAATGATCTCAAAAACGGTAAGAGATAGAGCGATTTTGAGCTCATTTTCGACCTTTCGGCCTAAAAGACGAGGACGCGGCCTATATGGCGTTTTTTCCTTCAAAATGGACTTCTGTGTGCTATATGCCGTGGCGTCCTTTCTCGGTGAACCGCCTAGTACACATAACAAAAGACTTGCTAATAACCCACACGTTATCTTAATTCCCGGCACACATATACGACAATGGTTAAAATAACAAAGGATTTGCTAACAGCAACTGGAGTATATGTTGTCGGACTTGCTTTTGTTTGTGAAAGGGGTACACCTATAGATAGTGCAGGACAGAGCATAGTCTTAATCCCCAGAACATACACAATCATAGTTATAGTATAAGAACAATGTGAACGTACATTTTCTCTAAATTGAGGTGCGTCCTATATGCCGTGGCGTCCTATATGCCGTTTTACTTTCAAAATGGCGATTTTGCCACCCCCCTGCGTCCTATATGCGGGGCGTCCTATATGCCGTGAATTACGGTACATGCTATTGTACAAACTTTTTGCAGAATAGGCGCAATTTACAATAAACTAAATAGTTTATATTTCTTCGTTATAGTGGAGAAAAATTAGCTTCGCCACTCAGTTGTTGATATTTGTTTACGTTCAGGGGTTTACATGTCATGTGACCGGGTGTAGGACATTTGACCAACCGAAATTTGACCAACCGAAATTTGACCAACTGAAATTTGACCAACCGCAATTTGACCAACCTCTTAATGAAAAAACGGACATTTGACCAACTTCATAATTTATTGTTTTTCGTACCACTTATCAGTAAAACATTAGCAATCACAAATGTTCCGACAAAAGCAACATTTAACCAGTTATAACACTACAAGTAAAAGTACTGTCCAAATGTACCGGGATGGTAGTAATCTCTTATCCTCGCAAAACTTCACATAAAACACGTACCTGAGATGACACTAAAGCTTCCACCAGATCTGGGTTTGTTTGTATAACGCCTTGTATAACGCCAGATTACGGAGATTAACGGGGCACGTGGAACTCAGCCTTATGACACTCAGTGACAGAGAGGGGATTCGCACATCTCTTTGATGCGAATGAGCACTTCTTTGAAATAACTTTATCTTACGAAACCTCGAACTCCTAGATTTACAAGGTTATGTATATCTAAAACTGAAAGTTGGTCAAATGTCAGTTTTTCCATTAAGCGGTTGGTCAAATTGCAGTTGGTCAAATTTCTGTTGGTCAAATTGTGGTTGGTCAAATTGCGGTTGGTCAAATTGTATGTACCCCCATGTGACCAGAGTCAAATCTAAATAACGGGATTATGGATTTTTTTTATAAAATATATAGTCAAATAATTGATAGGTGCAGGATTAGGCATACATTTATTCTATACACCTGTAATATTTATCTTAAATGATATTTAGTAATATTCATATTATCTTATAGTTTCTTTCATGGTTTTTGAGATATCAATTCAAAAGTTTTTGGTGTATTACAAAATTTTTTCATACAATAAACCATACTACCTGCATGTTAACAAACGTCAGTTATTGCTGAAGATTTATGGCTCTCTCTATATTCTCTTATTTTCTAAAAGCGTAATAGAAGTTGTATATCATTGCCATAGCTCTTTTGAAGACCTTAAGCAAACGCCGTTGAGCTCCTTAAGTAAGACGTGTGGGTCATTTTATTTTGCACATAATCGCCACCGCAGTGGGTCACACTGAGCGAAGTTGACTTGTGTAATCGTTATATAGCAAGGAATTGAAGCGGCAAGCCAATCCTCCTTTAGAAAGCTGCTTCTTGAGTTATCTTTTCATCCGTCATGAGGAAAGTGGCACGCCCAGACGGCGGCCCCAGCGTCGTCATGTTGTTACTATATACGAGCAGAGACTGACTAGTCCACAGTGACTCATGATACAGCCAACCAAAATTTTTGACATTAAAATAAGCGGATTCGTACTTAGACTTTTTCAGAAAAACTTTTGCGTTTCGGGAGAATTCGGTTGGGATAAAGGTATGAAGAAATAAAAAAAAAACTGGCAAAAATCGTAAAAATGCCATTTTACCAGAAACACATTCAACAGCTGGCCATTGAAGGGGCTGAATAACATGTAAGATAGTTTTCAAAAAATCCTATAATGGCTTTTTAAATTCGCAAGTGTGCATATTGAAAGGAAATTAGAATTTTGGTGTTTCTTTACAATTTTTGTACTAAAAACGTTTGCAGTCGAATTTAGAGACTTGAAACTCACGTTTGAGGATTGTCTTAGTGCCTGCTGTACGGAGTACAGGCCAGAACTGGCAATGGAGAATTTCAAAGAGCTCATTCCACTTATTGAAAAATCCATGGATTATTTATTTAATATAATCCTGTTTCTTTTCGTTTGCTTTGCTGTGGTGGAATGGACACATATTTTAATATATGTTTTTTTCCAGGATTTCCTGTAAACGGGCGGATACAGGTTTTTGTCAAGGAGAATGGGGGTGGGGGTGGGGGGGGGGGGTTAAAATAAAAAGTCACCCGAAGTAGCGAGTTTACAAGTCCCAACTTTTTTGGGGAACACGAAGTTTAACAGCCTATTTTCTTTAATTTAGAGGGTGGGTGCAACCGCTGAACCCCCTTGAATCCACTGGTAAACGCAGTATATTTTTCACATACAAACCCGCGCCCCTCCACTACTTTTAGCGAAATCCTGCATCCAGCGATGCTTTCTTCTTGATTTCACCTATAAACCGGATATTTTTCATTGTAATACAGTTACTTACCCCTCCCCATCTAAAAAATACAAAGAACTTTTGGACTCATTAGGGAATGGTTTAACCCTCTTCAGAAGCAGGATTAACTTTTTGGTTTAACCCAATGGGCTCACCCGTAGTTAACGTTCGTGAACTTCACATAAGTTAAACGAAAGGTTTAAACTTGGTTTAAAACACAAAGTTAACTGTTCGGATTAAGTTATGGGTTAATCTATTGGTTAAGCTGGCTCCAAGAAGCGGCACCCTCCATGGTTTCCATTTACCACTACAATTCCTCGCTATATAACGATACACAAGTCAACTGCACTCGCTTTGAGGCACCTTTGTAGCTACTTTGTGAGAGATTCAAGGACCCATAAGCCTTTATTGGCATTTGCTAAAGGCCCTCAAAGTACAACATTAATGATATACAACTTCTGTATTACGCTTTCTTTAAAAGAAAAGAACATGGAAACAACTACATTATATGTAACATATCTCCCGCAATAACTGACACGTGTTTGCATACCAGAAGCGTAGTTCATTGTGTTTTTGAACTGATATTTTTAAAAAGCACGAAAAACAACTAAAATGTAATTACTATGTGTGAACAGAATACATTTATGCTTAATTCTGCACTGATCAATTATTTAAGTATACACGTGACAGATAATCTATAACCCCTTCACTTAAATTTTTGGTCAATTGACTTTGGTCATATTACATTTAAAGACTGGAACGTAAACAAACATTTAGCAGCTAAATGCGGATGCTAACTTTTCTGCACTTTAATGAAGAAATAAAAAATACACAACACATTAAAAATTGTGCCTGTTTCACAAAAAGGGTATATTTGGCATGAATATATGGACTTTCTGTAAATGTTTGAATAACAGGGACTGGTATGAAGGATTCATGCCTCTGATCAAATGAAGTGGCTCCTATTAGCGGAACAGTGGAAGGCGTCGTAGCTCTGACAGCGAGATATACCGAGTAAATGTAAGGATGAGCTGACTCGGAGCTACTCGTCTGGTTTAACTAGCTTCAAGAAGCGGCTCGCTACTGGGGATCGACTACCGCTCTGACAGAGATACGTATGAGATAATTTAAGGAAGAGCTGGCTCGGAGCTCGCTCGAGGAAGAGGCCTGGTACTGAGAGAGATATACGAAGTTATTTAAATCAGAGCTGACTCGGAGCCGTGTTAAGTCTTATTGGCATTCGTTAAATCCCCTACGTTAAATATCTCTAAATCGGCAACGATATACAACTTCTGCGTTACTTTCTTTTAAGGAAAGGAATATGGAAATAACCACAAATATCCAGCAATATATGGCATTTCTTTATATCCAGCGAGCATGGTTTATTAAAAAAAGTGAAAAAGTGACAGTACATTTCATAATTATTCACCAAAAACTTGATGAATTTGTATTTCAAAGAGCATAAAAAAAACTAAAAGTAAAATATTGTGGGTGTACAGAATAACGTTATACCTAACTCAGCATCTATCAATTATTCGAGTATACACTGTATACTTGTCAAGTTACCGTCCGCCGATATTCAATGGTTGTTGCACAATTACCCTCGTGTTTTGGACGAGATCGCGTAATGCTTTGGTATGTAGCAAATGCAGGATTTTACACATGTAAAATGTCCTGATTCACGATATATTTTCTTCGGGCAGGAATTTCGAGCATAGCTGGAACTCGCCACTTTATTCTATCATCCCGAAAATCAATATTTTAAGTGCAAACTGTAAGATATATCAACTCACTTATCAAAATGACTGCTAACAGCTATAAGGATTACATGTGAGCATAAACCTGACACTGACATTTGGCAGTTGTCAGGAGGTTCGGAAAAAAAATCATTTCTGGGATAATTGTTGTTTTCGGGAGGTGGCGACAATACAGGCACAGGTGGGTTTAACCTAGGTCACTGGTATCTTTTACAGAAAACTGTTATCCCTTTATTTAAATTGTTGGTCACTTGATTTAATCACGTGACATTTACAGCCCAGAATGTAAACAAACATTTGACAAGTGACTGAGGAAGATTCGTAGCTCTAACAGAAAAATATACGTACAATGCTTCTTAAGGCAAAGCTAACTCAGAGCTGATAGCTCCAATAAGGGATCCGCAACTGAGGTTCGGCAGTTAAAGAAATATACCAGGTATAAATAATGAAGAGCTGACTTGGAGGTAATTCGCACTTTCGGCTCTTTCCGGTGGAGGTGTTGTTTCGACTGCACATTTTTTGGGATAAATTATACAGAAATGATAAGGGAAGAACATAAAAATTCTAATTTTCTTTCAACATGCACACTTTCAAATTTATAAAGCCATCATATGATCTTTTAAAAACTATTTTACTTATTACTCAGTCCCTTCAATAATCAACATGTGAATATGTTTCTGGCAAAATGGAATTTTGTTGATGTTCCGGGTTTTTTTCTATTATTTCTTTATATCCTTATCCCAAATGAATTCAGCCGAAACGCAAAAACTTTTTGGCAAAAGCGAAAGTGCGAATTGGCTAATACGGCGGCAAGTGTAGAAAGGAGAACCAGGCCATCGAACAAAATAACCAATTTGGCTGTTATCTTATGATCGTGAAGCACAATTAGAATTTTAAATCTGACCACATACATAGGCAGACTATGCAGTCGGGTGGATCCTTAAAAAACATGTTTTATGTGAAATGTTTACATTTTTATTTCCGGGTAGATATATCCGCACAAGATGTCTTGCGGCTTAGAGGGACTCTGATAAAATTCGACACAAGAATTTTTTATACAACTTGTTCCTTTTGCTGATTAAAATGTCCTCGTGGTATCTTCAATTAGCTAAGCAACAATATGAGATGATTTCTAAAATTAACAGGTATATTTGGGAATGTGTGTGTGTGTGTGTGTGTGTGTGTTTTTTTTGGTTTAATTTATTACTGTCGCCGACAAGAGCAAAAAGGTTTTCATGACCCTAGCAGCCGTGAATTAAACGTGTACTGCACTACTCCTTTCTTGCTTATATATCACCTTTGATAGCAAATGGGAGCATATTGCCACTTTAATAATAAGAAATGTGGCTTGCGTACATTAAAAGCTTTAGTAATTGAACATGCAAACGCATAGATACTTTTTATCAGTGAGGAAAAGAAAAGTCTTTGGATTTAGACTGTTCGTATTGCAGACAAATAAAGATCTTTAAGTGCTTGGAAGTTTTTCAATGCTGATTTGATCAGAATGATTAGATCGCACTAAAAGCTATAAGAGAGAATTTTAAGACACCCTGCTTATATCTATTTGTCGTGGATATGAAAAAAAAAACTAAATTCTATTTCTTTCATGAATATGCTAGTGAATAATGTTTGTGAACATTGAAATCAAAACATATAAGAAGGACAACCAACGTCTGTTTCTGCACACAGATCTTCTTTCGTAAAAAATCTATCCGGCTAGCCAAAAAAAAAAAAACAGACCGAGGGAACAAGCTAGTTTTCTTACGCACATTTCAATGTTATAACAGTGTTTTTATATATGTTTTGGGTCACCACATAAAACAGTCTTTACATTGCTGCTGAAAGGAATCATGTAAGATTCTTTCCAAGGAACAATTCCTGTTTTGTTGGGGCTCGATATTAAGCATAATGTTTTAGTTTATAAGAATTGTCATAAATATCACCATTCGAGAATACGCCAGTTCAATGTTATGTTTTTTTTTGCTTGAGACATTACCAATGAAACGAGAAATGTAATACGTCGGCCCAATGTCTTTTCGGCATAGATTAGTGACATATGTACATCATAAGATATCATAAATACTTGTCTATCACTTCGCTTCACATGCCACTACAGGGTCACATACCCTGGTACTACCCGTTTCAGGTGGGCCGAAAGCATTGGTCGAATATTTCTGAACCGTAACTTAAAATTGACAAATTATTCAAATTCATAATTTCTCAAAATTGTATGCTATTACCTTTATCTGTTGCCACGTAACCGTGCGTCAAGATGGAGAAAGTTTTACTTCCGGCTGCGAAATATCATGTTATCATTTCGTCCATGGTTGTATAAACGTGATTTGTTAAATATTTCTCATCTGCTTTATTATTAGTTATTAACCGTGTGATAAATGTTATTTCTTAATGTTTTGTTTATATGAGACATAAGTGATCATGTATTATCGCCCATTATGCCTGAGGCTCTCGAAGTTCTGTCAAATTTAAAAAATGTAAACGAGGAATTTTATCGGTCAAGGCAGCATAAGCGAGTATTATGTGACGCACAATTTGAGACAGGTGTCCCCTCATATCCACATCAATAGAGTGTGGAGAGACAGGTCATATAAACAATTTCCTTAGTCCCAGCGGACCTGAACTTGCGGTCCTTTCTTTGACAGCAAGAGTCATATTTCCTTTAATGGAACTTGCTGTTGATGTCAGTTTTCCAATCTCGGTGCATGGCTCGGGCCAGTGGTGTTATTTTAGAAAGGGTGCATCACATTAAAAGGCTAGTCCCAGCGGACCCTTTCTATCTTCCTAGGACAGAAAGGATAACAGTTCCTGCAATAGAAATGGCCATTGGTCTCAATTTTCGAGCTCTGGATCTTCCGGCGCACGTTCAAGGGCACCGAGGCTCGAACTGGCATGCCTTTTCTTTAAAAGCGCACTGAGAAGTACCCTGGCGCATTATTTTCGACCTCAGCGAAACTCCCAAACTAGAGTAAAGCGTGGTTTTGCAACTGCGGATTCACTGTTGTTGTAGGCGATAATGAGGGATTTGATATCCTGATCTCAAGAAAAACACATATTTTTCCCAGAAAAAAATGTCATCTGACCAAAAAACTTGTGCGCCATAATTTATAATTGGGCCATTTATGTGATGCACCCTTTCTAAAATAACGCCGTTGGCCCCAGTCGTGCGCCGAGATTTGAAAATTGACATCAATCACATTTCCTATTATAGGAACTATGACTCTTGCCGTCATAGGAAGACCGCAAGAGTCAGCTAGGAGTAATTAAAGGCTGAATTATAAATTATGGCGCACAATATTTATGGTCAAATAACAATTTTGTACTGAGAAAAACAGATGTTTTCTTGAGATCAAGATACAGAAACCCCATTATCAACCCAAAGAAAAATGAATATACAGTTGCAAAGCCACTCTTTACTCAAGTTTCGGAGTTTCATCAGGTAGAAAATAATTAAACAGGATACGTCTCAGTTAGCCCCCAGTGGCTGACTGAAATAAGTGTAAGTGCGAAAGTTGCTTGGTTACATGGCCAGAGCAATTGGTGTACTTGAAACTGGCATCTGAGAACTTTTGTAACTTATTATTTTCGTACTGCCTGCTGTACAGACCATATTACAGGCCACTTCTCAGTGGTTTTTAAGAAAAAGTCTGCAAGTTCGAACCTCGATGTCGTGGAACTAAAAGATCCAGTGCCTCGGAAGTTAAGATCAGTGGCCGTTTCTGTTGCCAGAACTATGACCCTTTCTCTCTTAGGAAGATGGAAAGGGGACTACAGTAGACCGAGTCTGTAATCCGTATATTCGGTCTGTATAGCAGCCACTAAGACAATGAAAAGTTAAAGAAGTTTCCGATGCATGTTCTAGGTCAGGGGAAGGTGAATTGCTTGCCGGTGAATACTAAAAAAAGGAAAAGTTGAATTTGTTTTGATTCTTGATCACCAATGGAACTTACTTTAAAAGATTATGCTACATATTCATGTTGATGTTTACCATCACTGGACGTTTACACTTTTTTAAGGTTTAAAGGATTCAATGGACTTCAATTTTCAGTTCTGTGACAGTTGACTTAGCTCACTGCATTCGTTTAGCTAAGACAATTGCTTTTCACCCCTGGGCCACATTCGAATTCAACTGAGCTAATCGTCACCAAAATTCGTTGTCAAGAAACGTCCTTGCAGTTTTCAAAAAAAAAATCTGATCGGATTGTTTACGTATTTACTGTTATCTGTTTCGGACTAAAGATTGATGTACCGAAATACAGTAATTGCAATCGAAGCGTTTCAACGTTACTGCATTGCCTGATCCAAAATGAAGTTTTACAGATACAATCTATAAAGGCTTTTGAGTTTGGAACATGGCAATGAAAAGCAAGCTTTGAAAGATTTACCACTTTAAAATTTGGCTGTTTTAATAAGTCTTACCCGTGCTTTTATTAGGCCCCAACCCTTCGGATTGGGGCCTATAGGTTTGGGGTGTCCGTCCGTCTGTCCGCCATCGCTTTATACTCCTATGAATTCTGGGGGCGGTTGGGGCCTGCGTGTGTTTCACAAATACTTACTTGTTGTAAATGATTAAATGCATGTTCATGGGACAGCGTAAATGAGCAATTAATCTTTTAAATTGCAATTTTTTAAAACAGGATATGTAAAAATTTACAAGGAAATGTCATTTTCTGAGTCACAGTGCATGGAGTAAGCAAGACAAAAGGACAATACTTGTTTGATAGGAAATGCTCACAGCACAAAAAATGAGGATGCACAGTAAAGCCTCCGTTAATGAACACCACTGCTTAGTGAATACTACCTTTTCAAATTTTTAACTTCCGTTTGAAATTCACCTGTCTCAAATTGAAGTCGATGACTATATTCAACCGGGTGACAATGCCAATGTCCAGAATAAAGCAAAAAATCTTGCGAGATAAATGCAACTTTGGTCGTATTGGTATGTTGTTACATCAAGAGTGTGGAAAAAATGGCGCTTATATATTGGTGGCATTATAGGTCGGAAATTACGGTATTCTATAAACCAGTCACTTACACTCATTGGCACACAGATGCTTATAGCTGTGCTCAAAAATAAAGAAATACAGATTTATTCTTCACGTTGTAGGTGGATTGATTGATTCGACGGCAGATAAACTAAAACTGAAAAATAACCCGGATGGGATAATGTGCAGTTAAACCTGCTGGCTGTTGGCGAATGTCGGATTTATTTTAAGACCTGTCCCTCCTTCTATTTATCGAGCAAAATATGGCTGGGTTAAGTGGGCATAGTCCTGAAGAAGACAATTCAGCCCCAAAAGAGAGCACAGTGAAAGCAAATCACGATCGACTTCGAGAAGAGGAAGAAGAAGAAGAAGAACCGGCTTTGCAATCTGCTACAACAAGGCAAAGAGCTCGCGTGCAAGAAAATGTGCGAAGACTGCTGGCAGATGCAATCGCGACTGAGTCGCATTGTTTGGATTTGTCCAGGAAAGAACTGAAAACAATACCAGAAGAGTTATTGCATATTCCAACATTAAAGGTACGTGTATTCTTAAGAATCCTCCAAATATAGCCATAGGTGGCTCCGACAAAAGGCCGAGCGACAAACGGACTCGTTTTCCGGTTTCGACCTTTTGACGCTTGACTTTTTGACGCTCGACCGTGTGCCACTCGACCTTTTGTCAGGGATTTTAGCCACAATATGCAGTTTATAGCATAACGCTTCGTGACAAGACTCCTGGTAATGATAAAGTTCTTCCTGTTTGTCTCAAACCATTGTCATGTTCGGTGGTTTCTCTTCAGGATAAGCCTTTTGTAAATGGTGTAAATTTTATATTTACGTATGCTATATATGTTAATAAACTGCCGATTCTTTTTATGTTTTCAGTATCTTTATCTTGAAGGAAATAATTTAGTTGGATTGCCAGAAAACTTTTTTGACTGTCTTCCAAACTTAGAATGGTTAGATCTGCGCCAGAACTATTTAGCTTCTATACCCAGCACATATATCGGGCGCCACCAACACCTGAAAAACATTTTATTAGAAGGAAATGAGTTAAGAACACTGCCTTTAGAATTAGGTAAGCGCAGTAATGCTTATATGCTAGAGTATTAACTTGATAAGCTGAAATAAATACTGTATTTGAAGATGCCAAGTCAGACTGTACGAAATTGCTCTTTTTTAAGTTTTTTTTCGGGAATTTTATTGTGCACAGCCATATTTCAGTATGCGCTGCGTGGGCATAAACTACAAGGAGCACTTACAATACAATATATATGCATCTTTCACAAGCACGGCGTTTTCTAACAATAACTTTGCTTATCAAAAATCACAATTATGAGAAAAACAAACAAACAAGTTATAAATGAATCACAAACATCTATCAGTATATCATATCCGCTTCTAAGTTTGAAAACACTCCGCCAAAATAGGTGCATTTCAATTTAATTTATCTTCAGATAATGTTTGCATGTCTGCATAATATCATAATTTTGCGTTTCTGATAAAACGTTCTCGTGAAAATTTTCCTCGTTGACTCTAAACTGATATATATGATATTTTATTAACATAGAGAGGTTATCCTCTCTAATATTATCTTTTCCAAGAAGAAAGTCCCATTTCTCAAAATTAAAAGAATTTAGCTTCTCTGGCTTTCTGACAGTCCAAAAAGAAGTGCATTATCGTATCCGAAGTGTCACAATATTTACATGTATCGGATTCTAAAATTTTCCAGTCCTTTTTCTTCTTGTTAGTTGGTATTATATAATGAATGAGTTTCAGTTGCAGGGCCAAAAGATAAGTTTCTTTAGTACATTTTCTACAAAGTAGCATGCTAGGTAAAAACGCCACGTAGAAACGCTTTTTTTAAAGTTAATTACATGTATATTATGTGCAATAATTCTTTATCTGTACAAGTTTGAGGCTACTGTCTTTTTCACTTCAGGGCTTGTCAGTACACTAAACGGTCTGAACATAGCCAATAATCCTTTGGACTTCCCACCACAAGAAATTATCGAGGGAGGCACTCAGAGCATTCTGTCTTTCTTCAGAGAAATGCTTCGAGCGAAAAGCCAAGGCAGAGCACTCCCAGGTAAGAAGCGTCAGTTATGTCTTACGCCTTTATTATTATTATTATTATTATTATTATTATTATTATTATTATTATTATTATTATTATTATTATTATTATTATTATTATTATCTAAATTTTGAAGTGCCTTTCAAGTTGAACAAATTGTATGTTGACATACGTGTTGCTGCCTCGAGTGAACGGTGGCGTTTTACTAAGTATCGGAGAAGTGTCATTTTTATGGCAGATATAACACAGTTAGAGAAACCAACAGCGTGCTAAATTAACACCTTCCTTCCGTTTTTTTTTTATTGTCATGACTTTTATTTTGATACCTGTAAAGATGATGACCTTGGATTACACCAAGATCCTTTGCAGAGGAAAATTGAAAGTTCTTTTGGTTTGTTGTTATTATTTATACATAAAATGTAAACAAGAATTTTATTAAAGGGTTTGTTTATGTTGTGCAAGGAAAGGCTTAGTTAAGGTTTAATCCTCAGATTCTTTCAATGTTTGTTTTGTTTTGTTGTCGCGCTGAATCAGTTATAATAAATTGTACATAATTAAAAAAACTTATTTGAATAATATTTGTGGTATGATGGTTTTATTGTTATGCACACTATACTGCAGGTTCTTTCTGAAGGTGATAAGCTTGCTCGGGGTACTGCCTATCACTTTTGAAGTAATACCCTTAAATATACTGTGCATATTTGTATTTACTTTAAAGATGATATTGGTGAGTATTTAAACTGTACAATAAAACCAGAACATAGTTAAAATGATGATATTAGCCGGTCCTGGGGTTCTTTTTTTTTTTTTTTTTTTTTTTTTTGTTGAAAGCAAATCCATTTATTTAGTTAGCAATATGTAGATACAGGCAAGATTCAGTTGAACTAATGTGAATATCTTGTTTTAAAAAACAACGTTTGAAATATAGGCGATATGAATATTCCTGACGGGCTTCAGTTAGACGGTTTAGATCGTAAGTGTTCCAGCCGCACAATAAACATTACTCTACTGTTCTGCATGCATATTCAAGACACACATAGTGCATTCAGGAAAACAAATATATATATGTTGATTTAACACGTAGCAATGTTATGCGTACAGGCTAAACGGAGTAATGTTCGTTGTCGGTAAAAGTGTTTGGTAGTTAAGTGGAACTATTTTTGCAGGTTTTTTTGGTTTATTATAGTGGTGATACATGGATTTATCCGCTTCAGAGTATTGCTTTAAAAATAACAAAAGAACAAGCTGTCATTTTTGAATTTTGAGTCGTCGCTTTTGGTATTTTTATTGCACATATAATTTTGAACTAACAAAACAACAAATTTTATGCATTAAAATGTTATTGCTTCAATGTTTTACTCAAAAGGACAGGAAATTTTTAAGAACACTGTCATGTGGTCGGGTACCAGAGGGAGATGGGGCACCTTTTGCCTGTCTCTCATGTGGTCGGGTACCAGTGGGAGGCGGGGCACCTTTTGTCTGTCCCTCATGTGGTCGGGTACCAGTTGGACGTGGGGCACCTTTTGTCTGTCCTTCATGTGTGTTCGGGTACCAGTGGGAGGTGGAGCACCTTTTGTCTGTCCCTCATGTGGTCGGGTGCCAGTGGGAGGTGGAGCACCTTTTGTCTATCCCTCATGTGGTGTGGTACCAGTGGGAGGTGGAGCACCTTTTGTCTGTCCCTCATGTGGTCGGGTACCAGTGGGAGGTGGGCACCTTTTGTCTGTCCCTCATGTGGTCGGGTACCAGTGGGAGGTGGAGCACCTTTTGTCTGTCCCTCATATGGTCGGGTACCAGTGGGAGGTGGAGCACCTTTTGTCTGTCCCTCATGTGGTGGGCTACCAGTGGGAGGTGAGGTGGGGCACCTTTTGTCTGTCCCTCATGTGGTGGGCTACCAGTGGGAGGTGAGGTGGGGCACCTTTTGTCTGTCCCTCATGTGGTGGGCTACCAGTGGGAGGTGAGGTGGGGCACCTTTTGTCTGTCCCACATGTGGTCGGGTACCAGTGGGAGGTGGAGCACCTTTTGTCTGTCCCTCATGTGGTGGGCTACCAGTTGGAGGACGCAGGGCACCTTTTCCCTGTCCCTCATGTGGTCGGGTACCAGTGGGAGGTGGAGCACCTTTTGTCTGTCCCTCATATGGTCGGGTACCAGTGGGAGGTGGAGCACCTTTTGTCTGTCCCCCTTGTGGTGGGCTACCAGTGGGAGGTTGGGTGGGGCACCTTTTGTCTGTCCCTCATGTGGTGGGCTACCAGTGGGAGGTGAGGTGGGGCACCTTTTGTCTGTCCCTCATGTGGTCGGGTACCAGAGGGAGGTGGGGCACCTTTTGTCTGTCCCTCATGTGGTCGGGTACCAGAGGGAGGTGGGGCACCTTTTGTCTGTCCCTCATGTGGTGGGCTACCAGTTGGAGGACGCAGGGCACCTTTTCCCTGTCCCTCATGTGGTCGGGTACCAGTGGGAGGTGGAGCACCTTTTGTCTGTCCCTCATGTGGTGGACTTCCAGTTGGAGGACGCAGGGCACCTTTTCCCTGTCCCTCATGTGGTCGGGTACCAGTGGGAGGTGGAGCACCTTTTGTCTGTCCCTCATGTGGTCGGGTACCAGTGGGAGGTGGAGCACCTTTTGTCTGTCCCTCATGTGGTGGGCTACCAGTGGGAGGTGGAGCACCTTTTGCCTGTCCCTCATGTGGTCGGGTACCAGTGGGAGGTGGGCACCTTTTGTCTGTCCCTCATGTGGTCGGGTACCAGTGGGAGGTGGAGCACCTTTTGTCTGTCCCTCATATGGTCGGGTACCAGTGGGAGGTGGAGCACCTTTTGTCTGTCCCCCTTGTGGTGGGCTACCAGTGGGAGGTTGGGTGGGGCACCTTTTGTCTGTCCCTCATGTGGTCGGGTACCAGTGGGAGGTGGAGCACCTTTTGTCTGTCCCTCATGTGGTGGGCTACCAGTGGGAGGTGAGGTGGTGCACCTTTTGTCTGTCCCTCATGTGGTCGGGTACCAGAGGGAGGTGGGGCACCTTTTGTCTGTCCCTCATGTGGTCGGGTACCAGTGGGAGGTGGAGCACCTTTTGTCTGTCCCCCTTGTGGTGGGCTACCAGTGGGAGGTTGGGTGGGGCACCTTTTGTCTGTCCCTCATGTGGTGGGCTACCAGTGGGAGGTGAGGTGGAGCTCCTTTTGTCTGTCCCTCATGTGGTCGGGTACCAGTGGGAGGTGGAGCACCTTTTGTCTGTCCCTCATGTGCTCGGGTACCAGTGGGAGGTGGGGCACCTTTTGTCTGTCCATCTGTGCCTGTGTTAACTTGCAGGACAAAACTCATCCTCAAAACTCAGTTGAAGAGAAGCCAGTTTTGGTGCAATTGCACCTGGTGTAAAATGCTGTTATTACATTTTTGTAGTTAATCAGGGTGTGTAGGTATATCTATAGGCATATCTGAAAAGACACAATGCTCAAATAAAAAGTATTTGATTTCTTTCTCCATTTTCCACCCATTTAAAAAAATTGTGTTCTTGTTGTTTAGTTATGTTAAGAACAGACTAAACTTTGCAGTTTGGGTTATGATATGAAACGCTTTTTCTAACGATTTCCTGTTTGTTTTTTTACGATTTTTTTCTGGTTTGCCACAAGTATTTTTCAAGCAGAGATGTATTTGGAGCAATGAGTACAATGCTACCACTGTAAAGCGTAGATAGTTAGTTTTTTTTTATCATATGAGCTCGATTTTTATCAGTTGCCGATGCAGCTGATGATGAAATGTCCTGCCGAGGTCTAACAGAAAGACATTTTACCACTCAAATATAACACCGAGAAAGAGGGATAGAAATTCGCGCAATAAATGAAGTTAAGGAAAAGCAGTTCCCGTATAATGTTACACCCTACGTGTGTCCTTTGTTCTTAGGATTTTGAAAAGAAGCAGTCATATCGGGTGTTGAAAATTTCTCTAGTTATTTGTGTGTGTGTGTGTGTGTTTTTTTTTTGTTTTTTTTTTTGTCTCGCGTTCAGTTTTTTAATCTGGTGTTATGAATTACGTGTATTTAAATGAAGATACGACTTTGGTATTGTCTTTTGACAAATGACAACGTACCAAAATTGCGTGTATTCTAATGGTATCCACAAGATGGTGATTCAAGCAGGGATACGAAACTCGGCCCATTCCGAGCCTCAGTAACATGCGGGGGAAGATGGGGGAGGGGGGAGGAGGGGGGGGGGGGGTAAGCGACCCAGCCTTGTCGTCCGTGGCACGAAGCTGTTTTACCGTTACAAATGTTAGAGCTCCTATACTTTTAAGATAGACTTTAACATAGATTTTTGAGATACGGCTTTAATTACGGTTTTATGCCAATGAGAGCGCACCAAAATTGAGTATATTCTTATGATATCCACATGTTGGTCATTCAACCAGGGATATGTGGAGGGGGGTGGGGGCGGGAGGCTGAAGTGGGGCCGCATTTATAGCCGCGGTAAGATGTGAGGGAGTGAGCGATCAAACCTCATTTACGCTGCTTCGGAGTTATTTCATGCTGGAAATGTCTTCTGTTTCTATTTTTTTTATTTTTTGTTTGCTTTGTTTTGTTAGAATGGCTTCCAGATTTTACATAGGAATACCAAATTTGGCCGATATATGGAAGGTGATAAAGTCTGCCCGAATCGTGGAAATGGGGTGGATTTAAATCCCAGTTTGAACACACATATGTTTTGAGTAGGAGTAACCACTCGACCTCAACCTTGACCTTGAGATTTTATAACTGGTATACTGCTGTTAATAGGAGTACGGTTAGTTGGTTATTATGTCAAAAGCGGCTAGAGATTCATATTCGATTTCTTCGCGGCCCGTATAAGAGATATCATGGTAACCTTGGCCTTCTCGGTCATGGTCAAAGTTTAAAATCGGATGTTTACTATTTTCTCGGAAACGGTTCTCGATTTTGAGCGTAGCTTTGACCTAACTGGCCTGATAGACAGTTTATAAAAAAGAAGCTAATGAAGGAGGGGATTGGTAGTGTAGGTGACTAGGATAAAAAAGACGTAAGTAGTTGGTAGCGATACCTTCCTGACCCGAATAAAAAGATATAAGTAGTTTGTAGCGATACCTTCCTGACCCGAATAAAAAGATATAAGTAGTTTGTAGCGGTACCTTCCTGATCCGAATAAAAAGGCGTAAGTAGTTTGTAGCGGTACCTTCCTGATCCGAATAAAAAGGCGTAAGTAGTTTGTAGCGGTACCTTCCTGACCCAGATAAAAAGATGTAAGTAGTTTGTAGCGGTACCTTCCTGATCCGAATAAAAAGACGTAAGTAGTTTGTAGCAATACCTTCCTGACCCGAATAAAAAGGCGTAAGTAGTTTGTAGCGATACCTTCCTGACCCGAATAAAACGACGCAAGTAATACCTTCTTTAACGGCCGCATACAGATCGGGATGAACAGACGTACAATAAACTTGTTTGTGGCGACCACTTACCAGAGGCGGAAAAGAGACATACAGTAAAACCTGTTGCTACTGACCATCTTCCGCGGTCAGGTGACCATACCAAGACAAAGTGCATTTAGCTGTATTTTAGGTAATAAGTGTGATGGTATTTATGCGTAAAAGGATTAGGATTGCATTCGGCGCCGCACCAATATTAAAGGGGGAGGGGGTCGAGGCTTTTGCAAAAAAAAAAAGACACTTATAGAGGAGGTAGTTGGGATGTAGTGTTTACTTTCCAGACCATGATTGAAAAAACGTACAGTAAAAACGTTTTGTAGTGACTTAAGACCCAGATAAAAAGACAATAATACGTTTTAACCTTGATATCCAGATAAAAAGGCGAACACAAAATTTTTTGAGTTACCACTTTCCAGTCAGTTTTTTTTTTTTTTTTTTTTTTTTTTGGTTTGATGACTAAAAAACCAGCGTTTAAATTATAGAATACGCGTATTAACTATTATTATGCTGCTACTTTTTAGCTTTTAAACTGTTTCTGTTACGAAATGCAATTGTGGGATCGCCGAAGGCGCGAGCCAAAAATTTTTAGGATACATTTCTGCTCTGTAACACAGTCCCGTGAATTGCAATTCCCGAGGACTATTTTCTAGTTTTAGAGATAAAATTCTAGCTATTTCAAGAGTATGGTTAAAAGATAGCTTGTACAAGGGTATGGCAGAAAATTAGCTGTTTCAACGGCATGATTAAATTTGAACTAGTTCGGGGGCATGGTTGAAAATATATATGCATGGCTACTTAGATTTATGTAAATGTTACCCGCGTATATTTGTGAAAATATTTGGAACGAAGTGAATACCAAGCCACATATATTATCAAACTGCTGCTCCAGCTCTAACGCAGAGAATCGATAAATCAGTTATAAACAGAGAATCGATAAAACAGTATGGTTTCGAAGAAAAAAATTAAATAAAATTTCAGTTTAGAAAATGTCAGGAGGTTCAAATGATTAATTTTTGGATGACGTTTTTGTGCCTTTTTGACGTTTTTAAAAGTTTTTTGTTGAGTGACAAGTAATGCAATGTGAAGTATAACTGTCTTGTTGTAACGGGCCATTTGTATTACAGTGAAGTGTCCACTCGTCACTCCATTGCTTGCGGCTAACGGGCCTTTAAAGCTGTAACATAATTCTGTGCACATGCAATTAGGCACATTTTATTATCTGCGTTCAGTGTAAAATGAAGCTTTCCGCGTGTGAAGTTAAGTAACCATGAGTCAGTTATACGCTCACTTCTTTCTTTTCAAGTCCAGATGACTTGCTTTTCATTTTAGTGTCGCGTCTGGAAGAGTTTAATGCCCATGGAGATAACATGTCAACAGATTCCGAAGAGAACGGCCAATTATACAGCAGTTACCACAAGCTAAATATGGCGAATGCGCTTAAGGTATTCTTGGTGCTTGAGAACACCCTTTCAAACGCTGTTGTTGATTGTTTGAAAACATGCACTTCAGTGTATCACAGTGATTACATGTACAGTCAAAGGACATAATTGTTCGTCACCTTGTACGAGTTCGCGTTGGACACCGCGAGTGTTCTATATTAGGGCGTTGTATTTGAATACTTGACAACGTAATTGTTACGTCATGAGTGACTATATCCATAGTAAAATCAATGCAGATCACTTTCTTATAAGTATTGTGACAAGTTGTTTTGATTTTACATGTAAAATTTTAGCATATAAGGATGGCTTCCAGTAGGAAGGAATATGGAAGTGAACTGAAACATAAAAATGTAGAAAGTTATAAACAGAACAGAAACACTTCAGAATTGGCAAGAATTTTTAATATACCTCGGATTTGTAGTATTATGTAAAAATTTGAAAAAGAAAAAGGTGTTGAAAATCGTACTGGTAGAGGGAGGAAAAATTGCTTACTGAAAGAGACAGACACCATCTTTTCTGGATCATTAAAGCAAATAGAAGACAAACTTTGGTGGACATAACTGGTGTATTTAATGAACAAAAATCACATAAATTTTGTACCAGAACTATCAGAAGAAATATTAGTAGTTTAGGGTTTCAACGGAGGGCCAGCAAAAAACCATGCTCAGTTACAGATGTCAACAAGAAAAAAAAAGGAATTCAATGGTGCAAAGAAAGAAAACATTGGTCAGTTGCGGGACAGTGGAAAAATTGGATTTTTAGCGATGAAAGTCAAATAATTTTGGGAAGTGATAACCGCATTTATGTTTGGAAAAAAGGCGACGAAAAGTACAACCCCCAACTCGTGTGTTTAATGGTTTGGGGATGTGTTACCTATCAAGGGGTAGGAACAATTACCAAAGTTGTATTTTCAATAAATGGTCAAAAATACGTAGATATACTAGACAAAAACTTTTGGCCTGTAATTGCACAGCATTTCCCTCATAACAATTATGTTTTTATGGATGACAATGCACCGGTTCACAGGGCTCGAATTGTACAAAATTTTGTAATGTAAAACAATACTAATACGACAGAGTGGCCAGCACAATTCCCAAATTTAAATATAATGGAAAAATGTGCTTACATATCAAAAGAAAGCTACAAGAAGCCGTAAATCGAATAGACAATCAAACAGAGCTAATGGCTGAAATCAGACGCATCTGGGAAAACACACCACAAACCCGAATTCAAAGTTTATACGACACTATTGCCGTTCGTATTTCGGAAGTAATAAAAATTAAAGGTAATTTAACCAAATATTAAGGTAAGACAATTTTCCATTGCATTACTAGAGAATATTGAATTCAGAATGAAAACAATACCAATTCGCCGCCATTTTGTAAAATGACGATCAATTATGTCCATTGACTGTATTTGAAAGACGTTTGCTGAAATAGAAAAACGGAAATACGCAAATACCGAAATTTGTTGAAGGATATTCAACTGCAAATTTACAAATTTTCAGAGCACATTGAACCCCGAGTAGCTTGTTAAGTCTGCCTGACACACAGAGTCAATTTCTGAACATAGTCTAGACCTGGTTTCCCGGAGTTAAGGGTTCGGAAACCAGGTCTAAACTTAGGCTCAGAAATTCAACCACAGTGTTTGTACGTTTTGTGTGTATGTGTGTACATGCAAGGGTAAGAGTGTTTGTATCGGTCTGTTATGAACAAAATGTTGTGTGCAAGATATCTCGTGAACGGTCCGGTCGACTTCAATCTTGATCTGCTTAGTCCTTGGGTAGGTTTGACGTTTCTTTCAACTTTTGACGCATGTTACATTATTAGGAATGGCGTATGACGTCATTACGTAAAAATTCTTAGCCGATGAACATCGGAAAAAGTTAAAACTTGTTGGGATTGTTGATTGGTGGGTCCGAAAGATTTTGTCAAATTGTGTTGCGAGTAGAACGAACGAGTTGCGGTGTATGACGTCATCACTTAAAATATGCATATATTTTGAACAAGATCTTGTGTGCAAAATACCTCCATAATGGAAAGTCATGATTTTACCGCTGCACATCAAGTAGAAAGACAGAGTTATTTCTACTTGTTGGCCTTATTGGGGAAGAGATACACACTGTTTGAGGCCTCTCAGCCAGTACCTACCAGCAGTTATTCGATGACTCACCTTTAGGAGAAGCTGGTAGTTTACTGGATGTTTTCAAACTGAATCATCGGCTCCTGCTGAACATCTCACGACGTCATTATTCCCCAACTATATGACGTCATTTCGAACATCTCACCCAACCGCCACACGGCAGCGTTGATGGAGACCACAAATTTTTCTGTGGATACTCCTCAGGTCAAATGGACAGATCTATCAACTTTTGATGGGTAAAGTAAAGTTCAGCAATGCGTATGACGTCATCACGTTAAAGCCTTGTGTGTAAGAAAAAAGTTCAAACTTGGCGGGATTGTTGCTCAGTAGATCCGAAAGATTCTGTCAAATTTTATCTCGAGTAGAACGCATGAAAACGACATATGGCGTCATCACGTAAAATCTGTATATTATCTGAACAAGATCATGTGTGCAAAATATCTCCCCAACGGAATGTCGTATAGAATTCAAATTGTGTATGGATATTCCTTCAGTCAGTCAAATGGCTGTGTCAATTGTTGACGCATGTAGTGAAATTAAGATATATGTATGACGTCATTATCCCGCGACTATATCTCTGAAACTGAAACTTCACACACGGATAGAGCACATATTGAACATATTGAAGGTGTGCAGCGTCGCATTTTTTTTTTTTTGGGGGGGGGGGGGGTGTTCATGAAATAATGACAAAATGTACGATTTATTTCGATTATTGAAAACTCTCACACATTGCATATGTGCTGCATCGTAATTTTGCTCGGATTCATGAAAAATTATCCAAATTATTTTGAAACTTGTGTAATTAAACGTGTCGTCCAGGCTGTGTTTCCGAAGCTTTTGTCAAAATTTAAAATTATAAAACTTTTAGAATTGTGAAAAATGTTGGAGTAGGTGATACTTTTCAAACCGACTTTATCACCGATTTCACAGGTCATCCTTTGATAAGTGGCACGTTTTTTGTTAAATATCAAATTCATATGAAAATTAAAAAAAACATATAATGTCACTGCTTAAAAAATGCTACGTGATATATTTTGCAGTCGCGGCATTTAACACCACCCTCCACTTTCCCCGTTTTTGTCTGTTTTTTTTTTTTTCTTTTTTTTTTCTCTTGTTAACTAAGCATAGTTATTAACTATGCTGGGGATTTCATTCCAGAAAATTCTCGAATGTTTGTGAATTCTTTAGAATGCTTGAAAACAGCAGCAACATAACTATCGATCCATGGCTATATTTTACATTGGGTGTAATTAGATTATTGATGAGTTACTCACCTACCGCTATTACGTAACGTTTCACTCGGTCAGGAGTGCGTGTCAGTTGTGGTGCATTGTAAGTCTTTATCTGCTATAAAAGGCTTGAATGTGGGAAAATGAAACACACGAACTGTATGTTTATACCAAGAAGTATGACGCATTTGATTCAACGAGGCATTTGAAGAAATCCCCCCCCCCTCCTCTCCATTCACTCGTCCCACTTACGTTTTAGTCAGAGGCGTGTCAGGATTTGTGGACACGGTATGGCCTTAACCTACCAGTCAGAAATAAAACGACTGACCATGGAATGTTATGGTCGTATTTACTAGAGGTGTGACGGTTCGTACCGAAAACCGAGAACCGAGAAAAGGCTTCGGTTCGGTTCGAACCGAAACCGAAAAGCCAAATCACGGTTTCGGTTCGGTTTTTTTACTATTTGTAACAAGATAATGCATTAATTTGGTAATGTTATTTTAGTTCTTTAGTATAGCTTAGTTTTAGTATATATTGTCACATCGGACAAATCAACAAATGTTTCACACACTTTTTTTGGCACCTATGACGAATTCCATCCCTTTATTATGGCTAGATGTGAGTCTGTCAGTCAATATCAATGTAAATTCTTGTGTAAGTAAGCTTTGAGGTCATAATATAAAACATAACCGTTATATGTCAGGTTTTGTATCTGTTCTAAGGTAAAAAGAAATATCGGATTAAGTGAAGGCAATTATAAATAAATAAAAAAAAATAAATACGTATATATATATATATATATATATATATATTATATATATATATATATATATATATATATATATATATATATTGGAAAAGAAAACTACCGGTTGGTTTTGCTGAACCGAACCGAAAAAAACCGAACCGAACCGAAGATTTTTGTCGAACCGAACCGAATCGAACCGAGCCGGAGGTGAACCGTCACACCTCTAGTATTTACATGCCTCAGCAGGTCTACGTACTGTTTTTTTTTTCGCTGAAAACCTGTTTTCATTTGGTTTCTTATGGAATGCCGTTTTAACATTTAATGCTTATTTTTGATATCAACATATATTGAGATATAAATAAATCAATGTAGATCTCATTAATTTATATTTTGCTATCAATAATTGAATTTTAGATGGCAAAAATTTATTTTTGAGATAAAAAATCAATTTTACAAACCTTAATAATCTGACGGGAGACACACATTCACATAAAATATAACGAATCAATTAAATTTTGGAGATGAAAATTTGAATTATTGAGATCAATAATAACAACACAATTTTTGATCTCAAGAAATGCTTATTTTTTGTACAGTAAAAAATTAAAATACAGATTCTGTATACATGGGCAGCCATTATTTATTTACAGATGCGTGTTTCTGAATTTTTTATTTAAAAAATAGAATGATATTTTGATATCAAGAATCAGTTTTTGAGATCAAAAAATCGTTTGCAGATTTCAAAATACAAATTAAAAAACTATCAGTCTGAAATAATGATATCTGAAATAAATTCTTGGTATCAATATATAGAAAATCAATTATTGAGCTCAAAATTGATATTTTGCTCTCAAATATTTCATTTTTGCTATCAAGAATTGAATTTTTGATTTCAAAAAATCAATTTTAGATATCATTTAATCATTTTTGACATCACTAAATATTTCTTGATATCTCTAAATATTTATTGACATCAAAAATTATTTTTTGAGATCAAGAATACATTTAGAGATATCAAAAATACAATTACACATAGCAAAAATGAATTATTGATATCAAAATATGGATTTATTGAGATCAAAAATTAATTCTTGATATCAAAAAATCAATTTTTGAGATCAAAAATTAATTCTTGATATCAATAATTCACTAATAAATGTGAAAACGGCATTCCATAGTTTCTAAGCTGTTTCACATATGGGAGTGATTATGTAACAGTTAGCATTGTTTGCAGTACCTAGAAGTATTTTTCACTTTTAAAGTGTTGTGACTGGCTTTTTTAGTTCTTAAAGTGGAAAGGGTGAATGCGGTAACTAGTTGTTATTCCCACTTGGCATTGAAAATGCCAAATGGGGATGGATTGCCTCGAATTCTTCACCTATTTTTCCTTTTTTTCTCGCTTTTTAAAAATTTTTTTTCTTCTTCCGCCGAATCGGTTTCCAGACATCTCCTCCGAGACCGCTGAAGCTAGACCAACCAAACTTGGCACATGTATGGAGGGTCATCTGAAGTGGTGCACCTGATAAAAATTTTTGACCTTGACCTTACTGGTCAAGGTCAAATCGCGAAAAAGGTGAAACGGTTTTCTGACAATTACTGCAAGGCCGTTGAAGCTAGAAAAGCCAAACTTGGCATATATATAAAGGGCGATGTGATCTAAAGCAACCAATAAAAATTTTTGACCTTGACCCTGACCATGACCTTGAAATTGCGAAAAATGTTATTTAAGAAAAACAATGAGTTATCTCGAAAACGTCCGAGACCACTGAAGCTAAACCAACCAAACTTGGCACATATATGGAGGGTCATCGAAAGTGGTGCACCTAATAAAAATTTTTGACCTTGACTTTACTGGTCAAGGTCAAATCGCGAAAAAGGTCAAACGGTTTTCAGACAATTACTGCAAGGCCGTTGAAGCTAGAAAAGCCAAACTTGGCACATATATAAAGAGCGATGCGATCTAAAGCAACCGATAAAAATTTTTGACCTTGACCTTAACCATGACCTTGAAATGGCGAAAAAACGTTATTTAAGAAAAACAATGAGTTATCTCGAAAACGGAAAGAGATAGAGCAATTCTGACCACATTTTCGACCTCCACCCCCTATACGACGATACTTAAGGTATAACTTCCGGTGTCCTTGACCTCCAGTTCACGTTCGAACCCCAAACCGGAAGTTGGCCTTTATCTGGAAAACGGTAAGAGATAGAGCAATTTTGACCTCATTTTCGACCTCTACCCCCTATACGACGATACATAAGGTATAACTTCCGGTGTTTTTGACCTCCATGTCACTTTCGAGCCCCAAACCGGAAGTTGGCGGGGGATGGGCGTATGATTTTATTATCGCACTTCTCTATGATTCAGAGACGATTATATATATATATCATATTGCTGTCATCGTAGGTAAGTCCTTTTCTATGCTGTACTGACTCGGAAATCTCTCTCTCTCTCTCTCTCTCTCTCTCTCTCTCTCTCTCTCTCTCTCTCTCTCTCTCTCTCTCCCCCTCTCTCTCGCTAACGTGATTATGAAGTTCCACAATGTTATCATATCGTTTACGATCCCAAGCATTGAGGGAAATCAAAAATACCTTTCCTCTCTTTATCTCAGTGTGACATTATTTATGGCGGCTTTTGGTACATTTCGTCGACATTAATTGCCCAAATGCAACAAATATTGGATGGTGATGGTGGTTGTTAGGAGGGGGTGTGGGAGGTTGGTGTGTTAGATTTCTTTTCCCTTATCGTCCTTCAAGATTTACATATCCTGTGTGTGTTTTTTTTTCGTGTGTTTCTGCTGCATTTTTTTGGAGTAGTCTTGCTTTTCCTATGCGCTATTTGATGTACAGTATCAATTCTACATCGTCCAAGTTTGGATCTCTCTCTCTCTCCCTCTCACTCTCTCTCTGTCTCTCTCTCTGTCTCTCTCTCTCTCTCTCTCTCTCTCTCTCTCTCTCTCTCTCTCTCTCTCTCTCTCTATATATATATATATATATATATATATATTAATCACAGGATGCACACACACACACACACACAGACACACACACACATATATATATATATATATATATATATATATATTATATATGTGTGTGTGGCTGCATCCTGTGATTAAGTGATTTATTCTACTATATGATAAACATTTTTGGTGTGCGTATGATTTTATTCCCACTTGGTATTGAAAATACCAAATGGGGAAGGATTGCCTTGAATTCTTCACCTATTTTTTTCTCCTTTTTTTTCTTTTTTGCGCCGAATCGATTTCCAGACATCTCCTCCGAGACCGCTGAAGCTAGACCAACCAAACTTTTCACATGTATGGAGGGTCATCTGAAGTGGTGCACCTGATAAAAATTTTTGACCTTGACCTTACTGGTCAAGGTCAAATCGTGAAAAAGGTCAATCGGTTTTCAGACATCTACAGCAAGGCCATTGAAGCTAGAAAAGCCAAACTTGGCACATATATAAAGGGCGATGTGATCTGAAGTAGCCGGTAAAAGTTTTTGACCTTGACCTTGACCTTGAAATCGCGAAAAACGCTTTTTAAGAAAAACAATGATTTATCTCGAAAACGGTAAGAGATAGAGCAATTGTGACCTCATTTTCGACCTCCACACCCTATATGACGATACTTAAGGTATAACTTCCGGTGTCCTTGACCTCCAGGTCATTTTCGAGCCCCAAACCGGAAGCTGGCCTTTATCTCGAAAACGGAAAGAGATAGAGCAATTCTGACCACATTTTCGACCTCTACCCCCTATACGACGATACGTAAGGTATAATTTCCGGTGTCCTTGACCTCCATGTCACTTTCGAGCCCCAAACCGGAAGTTGGCCTTTATCGCGAAAACGGTAAGAGATAGAGCAAATTTTTGGCCTTGACCTTACCGGTATAGTTAGTAGCATTTAGGAGGATATTCTACATTCAGACATGTGAAAATTGTTAACAAACTGCAATATCATCTACCTTCCGTTTAAAGTTATCATTCCAAGTGGGGCTAATTCGCTGTGCGAATTTCGGTCTAGTTCAGTAAGTTTTCCCACATGAAATCATTTTTTTTTTTGTTTTTTTTTTTTTTTCACACAAGTGGCCTTAATCTGACAAAAATAAAATTGTCTTTTTTATTTTTTAGTCAGTTCCTACAAAAGATTCTAAGTCAGCAATGTTCTCAAGTGCCGAAGACTTGAACCTGGTGGGCCCTGTGCCGCAGTCGGCCTCCCTGCACAAGCCAGTCAGCTATCAGGAGCTCAGGCAAATGCAAATGGATCGGCTGGAAAAGGCTGGAGTTTTGCAGCAAAGCAGAAAGAAACCCGGTGACAAGTAGGTGTCGCCCGCCCCTCCCCCCTGCCCCCTTTGTTGGTGGGGGGTGGCTGATGTTGATGTACGTTAAATGTTCATTGACCAAGTAACAAAAAAAATATTGCCTAACCTCAAGGTGTTACAGCGATATATGACTAAGTGAGTTCAGTAGAAAAGATAAGAAATGGTAAAGTCTGAGATAATGAATTATTGAGGAAAATGTGAAAGATTTGACTTGTACTTTGCTTCGAAAAACTAAACCGCTTAGTCTTTTTGCGTAAAAACAAAAGATTGATGAAGTAACGGCTAAAGTCTGCTGCTTGTGATAAGGGGGCCCCGCGATAGGATCTTAATGTGAAAACCACAAAACTTGACAAATTTGATCATATTCTGTGCCTTGTATTAACTGATGAGATACCCACAAAAGAAATTAGGAACCTTGAAGAGTTATTGATGTGAAGAAAGAAAATTGGGAGCTCAGACACCCTTCGTGTGCCTCGAATACAGGGCGAACTTAAGTTACTTGAAGAATAACAAATTAAATACAAAACCAGTTGGCACAAGTTGCACTTCTCTCTTTGGTAAGTAAAAGAATTTACATGGAACTGGAAAGCTGAAATTAATTTTCCTGATATATTTGCGGCGCTGTAGGAAAACGCGCAAGGGCGGGAGAAAGATCGTGGATGTGTATCCCGATGCCCCAGGCCCGGAACTCGTCGAGCAGCGCTATATAGAAGAGCGCCGATTGGCACGATTGAAAGAACTCAAAGAAAAACAAGACCTCATTCTGCAGAGGCGAAAGTAAGCAAATGGGGCTATGAGTAGGAATTTGCCATGAATTATTAAAAGCCCATTGTCCTGTAAACAGTCTCACTGGGACTGTCACTGAGGGGTAATGCGATCTGTCGCGCCCCCCTCCCCCCCCCCCATGTTATTGTTTTAATCTTCAGATAAATCCCTGACACATAATGGTCACCCCAGGGTCCGCCCACTGAATAATGTGACATATTTTGAAGGGTGAAGAAAATTCGTGTTTGCAAAACACATCGCAGTTGTTTTGTTGCGCTTTTTTTACTGGATTTGTTTTTGTTGATTGCATTACAACATTATTTCTGTACAAAACGCAATTCTTTTTTTCTTTAACTGCTTCATTATGCATATTTATGTTGAATCTCCAACTGGTAATATGCGATTTGTAATTCAAAACCGAAAGTACAACGGTTTTGTGAGTGACATTGTTGATCAGTTGCACTTATTGAACACCTAGACAGAACCAAAAAAAACAAAAAACAACTAATTTACATTAAAATATTTAAATCAATATTAAAATTGCCGGACCATTGGGCGTCAGATGTGTAATAATAATAACTATAAAATCGAGGCAGTATATGAGGCAGTGCAATGTGTTTTTGAAGAGACGCAGACAAGCTGCAGAAATTCCGCGACGACGGCAAGCGACTGCAGCGGGACAAGATGCTGGAAAAAATGAGAAACGGCGGCAAACTCGGTACTTCCGCTGCAGAAATAAGAACTGTGGAATAGTAAACGTTGTTAAAACTACGTGGCTGAGCGAAAAAGATTTTATGTCTTCTTTGCGTTTTAATATTTGAAATTTCTTGTTTTCTTTTAGTATTTCTGCGTAAAAATAAAAACAAAAGAGGTTGTTGAGGACATATTTCGCTTGCAGATTACGAGGAACCGGCGAAAAAAGCCCCGTTTGACATAGAAAAAGAAGATTTGAAGATGATGACGAACGAAGAAAGAATTGCTGTAGGCAATTTTGTTTGTTATTTATTTATTTTGTTGTTACACATGCGCATGTATGGGCTGTAACCTAAAGCTCGATGTTATGAAATGACAGTGTTTCACGTTTTTATAGGATTTTTCCAGAGTTATCCACCCAGATTTATTTTGCCACTGCCTTCAAACTTTAAACCTTTGTTGTTAGTTTAAGAGATACGTAACGAGCTATATTGTGTTTTGAGCAGCAAGATATCAAGGCCAAGCACGAGAAGATAAGACAGAGGCCCATGTCCCCTGGCACCCTGCAGAGGATGGAGGATGCCAGGTAATGTGCAGAATAGTGATCACTTTTATACCTAATGTGTTTTCACATCATTTTCATCAGTTAGTGCATTAGACTAAAAGTCTACCTTGCTACTGTGCCATTATTTATTTATTTTTTAAATTTAATTTTGATGCTCTTTTTTGGTTTTTATTTTTGTTGGAAGTGCTTTTTAGTCTTTGGTTAATGTGAAAGCCAGACAGTCACGTGGCTTAATGATGGATCCGTCTGGGATTTTTGTGTTTAGATCTTCAAAACCTATAGCGATACACAAGTAAAGGCCGAAGAGTAATTATTAAATAAATAAATAAAAATAAATATATAAAAATATGTTGATAACTGCACACTTGGGTCAGCAAATGAACGATGATGTATTATAAACATAGCTCAGATCGGTGTAGATAACTGTTTGCTTGGCAGCTGCAGGTGGGTACGCTGTCTTTGAACATTAATTTCCAATTATTTACTGGATTTGAAATAACCATTTATATTTGACTTTTCGTTATAATTTTGCGTCTGTTTTTTTAGAGCGGAAAGAGACCGTGAACTTGAACGGCGAATCAAAAGCCACACGGACAACATGCAGGAGCGCCGGCGGAAACCCAAGGGTACCCCTCAGCAGGAAATGGAGGCTGCCATGCGCGAGCTTGAAGTGGTGCGTTACATATCCTTCCATAGCTTCTTTTGATACTGGGGCAATTAAATAATGGGCTGGATTAATACTGTGATATCTTTATTACACGAGAGTGGGGTGGGGGTGGGAAAGGGGCGGCCTGGAGCGGTGATACAAAACCATGCAGTATATTACAGTCTTCATGCTTTTAAATACATTTATAGCTAAAGGCTGGGGACAGGAACTTCTGTGGGTGCTGCCGCATATTCTGTCGGGAAAAGTCATTTTCCTTTTTTTATACAGGATGTTTTGTCTGTAACATGCGTAATTCTATACAATGTATAATTCCTTTCTTTTTCTTCTTTCTGGTTTAGTTGTTTGAAATAGTTTTTAGACCGAGTCCCTTGAGACAAACGTGGATATTGTCATTGAAATCATCTGGCAAGTTCTTTGGTATGTCTGTTTGTGGACAATTTCTGGTTCTTCCTACAGCTTCTACAGAATGACTTTCAAAACAATTCCTTGTATCAAACTTACACGTCTTTCAAGACATCTCAAACATGTTCAGTTAAGTGGCTGCTGTATATTTTTATTATAATCTTAAATTATTTATATATCCAGTTTCAAAGGCAACGCTTATCAGGAGACATTCGAATCATCAAGACTTTCCGGAATCTTTTAACCAGTGGGTATTTTTTATAATAGAAAACATTTGAAGTTTGTGAGACTGTACTTCATTCCGGTATCTGTCCAGCCACTTTTTCTCAGTCTGATTTTATTATCATTGATATTTGTTATACCATAAAGTATCGAATTGACGGGCCAAGTCACCTAATTTTTTTTTCGCAAATAAGCATATCTAAAAATATTTTCATCTCTGACGCATCAATATTTTTCAAAGCATTAGTGTTAAATCTGAGCCTAGAACAAAGAACGAAAACAAGCAAAGCCTTGGCCTACTTTTGTCGCCTGTGCAGCACGTGATATTTGTCAAGTAACTTAAGAATATTTTTGAGGCAATTTTGTGATTACGGTAAAAGCCTTTAAAAGTCACACCTGTGCTCACAGCTATTAGGGCATATGGGGCTAGTGTTGCATTTAGATGTTCCATTGTCAGCTTATAAAGCTATTCTGTGACCATACTCGGCTGTTATGGCCAGCCAAGGGAAAAATAACAGCTGAAAAAAATCCAAGCTCTCTCAAGTATCTTGTTCTTAAATACATTCAATGCCTGTGGTTTATTTGGTTTTAGTTCCAGCTTCCAGATTATAACGGCTTTTTCATGTGCACAATTTGATTCCGAATACTGGAATATTGTCTGGTTGACCATGTGGAATCCCTTTTTTGGCGATTTTTCTGCAATGTAATGGCTGATTTGTTATAACAGTTTTTCCACGGGGACAGTTTAATTCCGAATACCGAATACTGTGATCTGGTTGACCACGTGATATTCCATTTTTTTGCGATTTTTCTACAGTATAATAGATGATTTACCCCGCTTACGGGTGCATCATTTAATGTTTATAGACAGGAATAACGTTTTGTCCTCACTGCCCTTTTTATAATATAGCAATCAGTCGATAAATAGCTGCGGCTGGGAAACGTTAACTGCGAGTAATGCTTCAAAAATAGGAATCTTTATGACACGAAATTGCAATACATTTTTTTCAGCAATGTTTCATAAGAAAAATTGGGTGGTTTTCGTTTTCTTCATCACACACCGGCTGACGCAGCCATATACAAGCCTAAACTATAAAAATAGAGATATTTTTATTCATTATGGTACCCTGATGGGCTTTCTATTAGGTGCTTTCATCATTCCTGTCAAATTGGAAAGAAAGAGTTATTAAAACTGTAATAAGCGGAAACTTTAAATCTGTTTTTAACCAAGAAAGTAGTTTATTTCCTCATCAACTTTTCACACGATTGCAGCAGGATCCCGTAGTGCCTGCAATTATTTGGTTTCACCAACTTAGCAGATATGCACCTTTATACAGGTACTACGCCCATTACTTACTGAAAAGAACGATAAAGCCACACACCTAAAGGAGCACTTAACGGCGTTCCTGGTTTATAGGCCTCCTGTATTCTAATTGTACGTTTCTGTCGGTGTTTTTCGTGCGGCATAAACCAGTTCGCACTTCCGTCCGCCATATTGAAACAAGGGGTAGAGTCGATGTTGAAGGCGAACACATTCGCGCTTTCTTTCTTTGCTTTTTTGCTCTATGCATTTTTATAAGTTGTACGATCTTGAGAATATATTTCAAGGCCGAAGCAGAGGCGAGTGGAAATCGATAACACCGGGTCGGTTTAACCAATCTGAGGGGTAGCCGATGCCGGGTTAAGTGGGGTTTAATGTATTTGAGATTGGCTTCTCTCACTGCTGCATGGCTATTCGAAACGCTATTTTCACATTAGAAGTTGTCCGCTCTCTGTGTTTTCTCAGCCAGAGCTGCTTCAGTCATGGCGTAATTGCTGCCGGCTTCGGCTCTCCCTTGTCATTGCAATAACCTCTTCCTGACTTAATTAATAAACAGCGAGAGCTTCAATCATGACGTTGTATTAATGATTAGAGCCCTCACAACACTTCAGACACACTGAACTAGCTCGGCTGTTATTTCAGAAGCGAGGGACAGTAGAAACAGGACACGAATTCAGGGCCTTTGAACCGTATAGTGCAAAGTTATTTTAGCGCCTTTGTTCTCGCAACATAAAGTTGTCTGTAGTCAGTCGCTGTGCGTGACCGGGGTGAAAAGCAACTGTGATGTAAGACAAGCCAAATCATTTATCTACCTGCCATTTCCTTTCGGTTCTTTTTCTGAGACGATTTTATCTGTTCTTATCAGAGCTTTAAGCCCTTCTAAACGGTCGTGAAAAAGTGCAAGTGTTAAGTTATGATTCTCGTTTCATATGCCATGCCATTTTCTGTGCAAAAGTGATCCCATTATCATTTGAATGGATTGCTCCGGACGTTGTTTTACAGTTCTCACACAAGCTTTCTGTTTAGTATTCATGGCTTGACATTTGGCTGACTTCCTCGCACTGGTAGCCGGGGGCTTATGCGGAGCAAGGACGTCCTATATGTGACGTTGTTCTGTCCTCATCTGAAATGAGAGCACACACGGGACGTCTCGCTTGGAATCAATGTTTTTTCCGCAGCATCGAATCAAGATCTGCCGAAGTTTTGTCATCAAAAGTATTCTGTTTGTTAAATTAGCGGGACGCGGAGTTGGTGACATTTATAAGCCAAGCAGCGGTCTTACCCAGTGAATAATACCACCTCAATTCACAGCAAGCCTTTTATATTCTCAAAGAGAAAATGCACATTTTGTTATTATTATTTTTTGTAGCGGAGAGGGGGGGGGGTTGAGTAAGGGATGGGTGGGTGTTGCTTAGTGCATGAACACGTACCCCATAAAGTGTCATTATCAATCCATTGCATTCTCTCTCTTTCTCTCTCTCTCTCTCTCTCTCTCTCTCTCTCTCTCTCTCTCTCTCTCTCTCTTTCTCTCTCTCTCTCTCTGTCATTTGATTTTGTTGTAAGGAGCGGCAAGATAATTTTAAGAGCGTATGCAATAGACCTGTTCACGCGATTAACTGATTTTGTGTGTGTTTTTAATTATCTGAGGGGCATCTGGTATTTTCTTCCACTGTCACGCTTTCATAAAACAGACACCACTTTGCTCAATCAGTATTTCACGTTTTATTGCTTCTCTATAAATAAATAATTCAGTTTCTCAGGATTTTCTTCCGACGATTTGATTTTTTAAACGTTACAGCAAGTGTTAAATGACAACATGTATGTGCTGTTGTGTTCTGTTCCTTTTTGTAACAGGTAAAGCAAATGCAGAATGCGTTGATAGAGCGCTATCGGAAGCTTAAATATTGGCCATCGAAATAGCACAGGTTCGACATCGAAATCTCACCCCAACGCACTACACTGTGTGTCGAGGCTAATACCGAGTGTTTCGTTTGAAAACATATTTTGGAAATTTTTTATTCTTAAATCTTCTGCTCCGTTCACTGCTCGGCAGTTGCATTGTTGCTAAGAAATCACAGATTTATTGGGTTTAAAGACATTGTCGCCAAATATATTTTCAGCCACATTTAGGACAGATATTTTTTTCGGAAAAGAAACATGCCACTCTCAGTTTGGATGCCTTTCAGAAAGAACATTTTTAATCTCTGTGAAGTAACTTTTATATGGCCAGTTATATTCAGCTAGCAAAGGGTTAATAAGTACGTGAGTAGTCATTCACAGATATGGAAAGTAGCGGGCTGAGTCGACTCACACAAACCCAGGGGAGAGGGGGAGGGGGTGTCTGTCCCCAACCCCAGAATATTATCCCGCCTGCCCCGTGTTAAAAGCTTTTCCAAACCTATGTATCCATCACAGAATGAGATGTATAGATACTGTATGTCTGAACTAGAAGCGGAACAAATTTCCCCAGTAGCGCTCCATCAAATATCTCTGGCTTAATTTGATATTCCAAAACACATCTGTAGTCTTATGATGTGACTGGTTGGGAAAAATCGAAATCGGTTTTTTTAGTTTAAGGACTTAAAAGGGTTAAAGATTCTAAAGTACTTCTGAACAGTCCTTGGCTTAATTTTCCATAATCTTAATGCCAAATATATCGGAAACAAAAAAAAAATAACAGAAATGTTTTCAAAGTCGAAACACGTATAACTGAATCATATTCTGTGAAATAATTTCTGACGCTTTGCGCTGATTTTGATACTGAATATTTTTGAATTTGAACTGATTTGTACAAAGCAATTAATGTGAAATATAAGCCTGCTGATCTGTAGTTATTTTTTTTCACCCGTAGTAATGTCTGATAGCTAGCGAATTTAAAATAAATCCGTTGAGTGATTGCGTATTTTAAATGGGCTGTTGCGCGTCTAGAACCGAATCGTGACCGAATCGTGACATGTGAGACTCGTGGAGTGGTTTCTTCTTCCTGCATAAGATTCACGCGCGTTTTTCTTGGAGATCAGGAGAAGTGTGTTGAATTCAGAGCCATCAGACAAAGGAAATGGTCAAAAAATATAGTCGTCACGGAAAGCGTCTGCTGTCCCTGAAAATTTTGTCTGCTTCCGACGTGGCTGCTTCTTGCTTATATGACGTGGGAAGGGTATTTTGTGATACCTACTAAATTTTGTGGCATCGTTTTAAAATCCTTTAAATTGTTCATGGACGGAAGAGTTTGTTGCGGTGTACACTGCATTCAAGTGAAGACAATGATGATCCAGAGCCATGTCGGGATGTTAATGTCTTAACGTTATGTAAAGGTGAAACTCTTCATCCCAATCGTGCGCCTCATGGGCAGCCTCTTTTCTCGCCGACGCATTCTCAGCACCGACTGATCTGCACCTACTGATCTGCACCCACTGATATGCACCCACTGATCTGCACCCACTGGTCTACTTGGATTGGCAGTAGGACATGATGTAATCCAGTCTGACCGCTTTCCGGCCTCGGGGACTAGCAGGACGTCATGATGTAGCCGGGTCTGACCGCTTTCCGGCCGCGGGGACTAGCAGTAGGTCATGATGTAGTCGAGTCTGACCGCTTTCCGGCCGCAGTGACTAACAGGACGTCATGATGTAGTCGAGTCTGACCGCTTTCCGGCCGCAGTGACTAACAGGACGTCATGATGTAATGCAGTCTGACCGCTTTCCGGCCGCAGTGACTAACAGGACGTCATGATGTAGTCGAGTCTGACCGCTTTTCGGCCACGGGGACTGGCAGTAGGTCATGATGTAGTCGAGTCTGACCGCTTTCCGGCCTCGGGGACTAGCAGGACGTCATGATGTAGCCGAGTCTGACCGCTTTCCGGCCGCGGGGACTAGCAGTAGGTCATGATGTAGTCGAGTCTGACCGCTTTCCGGCCGCAGTGACTAACAGGACGTCATGATGTAGTCGAGTCTGACCGCTTTCCGGCCGCAGTGACTAACAGGACGTCATGATGTAGTCGAGTCTGACCGCTTTCCGGCCGCAGGGACTAACAGGACGTCATGATGTAGTCGAGTCTGACCGCTTTTCGGCCACGGGGACTGGCAGTAGGTCATGATGTATTCGAGTCTGACCGCTTTCCGGCCGCAGTGACTAAGAGGACGTCATGATGTAGCCGAGTCTGACCACTTTCCTGCCACGTGGACTGACAGGACGTCATGATGTAGTCGAGTCTGACCGCTTTCCGGTCGCAGTGACTATGAGGACGTCATGATGTAGTCGAGTGTGACCGCTTTCCGGCCGCAGGGACTGGCAGGACGTCAGGATGTAGTCGAGTCTGACTGCTTTCCGGTCGCAGGGACTAATAGGACGTCATGATGTAGTCGAGTGTGACCGCTTTCCGGCCGCAGGGACTAACAGGACGTCATGATGTAGTCGAGTCTGACCGCTTTCCGGCCGCAGTGACTAACAGGACGTCATGATGTAGTCGAGTCTGACCACTTTCCGGCCGCGGGGACTGACAGGACGTCATGATGTAGTCGAGTCTGACCGCTTTCTGGCCGCAGGGACTAACAGGACGTCATGATGTAATGCAATCTGACCGCTTTCCGGCCGCAGGGACTAACAGGACGTCATGATGTAGTCGAGTCTGACCGCTTTCCGGTCGCAGTGACTAAGAGGACGTCATGATGTAGTCGAGTCTGACCACTTTCCGGCCGCAGTGACTAACAGGACGTCATGATATGGTCCAATCTGACCGCTTTCTGGCCGCAGGGACTAGCAGTAGGCCATGTGTAATCCAGACTGAACCCTCTCAAGTTACTACGACCAGCCGTGAGAATACAAAAACTAATACGTCTTAAGTGGCAATGACAGTGTAGATTGGACAGAATGTGTTTAATTTTAAAGCTAATTGACTTGAGAAATGGGGGTGACAGAAACAGTGAACGACAGGGTACATTACTATAAGAAGCTTTGTCCCTTCAATTGAATTTATAGCCAACTTAGTGCCATCTTCCTTTACGAGGCCATTGGTTTATTGCCGTCTGATTACTTCAGAACATTAGTTTACTATCATCCTAGTCAAGGACACTGGCTTTATTTTTGCATGTGGTGGTTTACTTATTCATTTTTGCCACCCGCCTTGTGCAAGACGCTGTTTTTTGTTTTGTTTTGGTCGAAAGCATTGGTTTACTGCCATATACCTAGTCGAAAACATTGGTTTACTGCCATCTGCATAGTCGAAAGCATTGGTTCACTGCCATCTACCTAGTCATAACCATTGGTTTACTGCCATTTACCTAGTCGAAAACATTGGTTTGCTGCCATCTGAATAGTTGAAAACATTGATTTACTGCCATCTACCTAGTCGAAAATATGGGTTTACTGCCATCTGCCTAGTCGAAAACATTGGTTTGCTGCCATCTACCTAGTCGAAAACATTGGTTTGCTGCCGTCTGCTTAGTCGAAGACACGGGTTATCCCTTCCGTCATTATTTACTGCTAAAATTATTTAATCTTTTGGAAAAAAGTATTTAGTCAAAAGCGTAGCGAATTAGTTCTGTATATATTCTTGTGCATGTGTATAAATGTATGACCGCTGTATTGGTATTACTTACCGCATTGTCTTAGTCACTGAAACAAACTGCGAAAAGGATGATGCGAAAATAGTGACACATTTCATTGGTGGACACTGTTCTCAGCGAGGCGCCTGATTAATTTACTGAACCATTAGTCTCTTGATGGACGCACGTACGTAACGTGAATGTTCCTATGAATCTAAATAATGGCAGTTTATTAGAATGATGGCTATTACTTTTATCCACAGCGGATAAGCTGGGGCAGTTTCTGTCACGTAACATTAGAAACAGACCCTGATGTTTTTCCTTTCAGCAGTCAAAACAAATTGTCAGGACCTGTCACGTTTCGATTTCTTTTTTTTACCAGATTGCCCAATTTCTAGTAATGACGCAAAAGAGTAAAAACAAGATAGTTACCGACTAACAAATTGTTTCCTCTTATCAGCATGAAAACAGACCCTGCGACAGTGCGGCATCCTTGCATTGAATAATTTGTAAGACGAAGGATGGGAACTTGTCTTCACATAATCCTATTGATTAGCGTTTGGGAAACCCTTTTGCCTTAGGATCTCTGAGGGGCTGGGTAGCTGGTTTAATGTCACAAAGAACTCCAGTGATAGACGTGTTACCCTCTTTACTTATGGACCTGACGTCACAGGGATGTACTTAGTTCCGTATGTTTGTTCATCTGCATAAAAGCAACGACAGCGACAAAAATATCCTAACAGTCGAAAATAAAAAATGAAACAAACATGAAGTATAAATAAATAAACAATAATAAATATTATAAATTAATAAGCAGTGGAATTCTGTTCGAGTTCTGGCCTGTGCGACCTGACACGATGCAGTCAGTTGTAGTGCCGCCGACTCGAGAGCTGTAGTTTTAAGAAGAGTAGCGCAGTAACTTGAGATGTTTCTGGAGTCGATTGATTGGTTGCGTTTCTCCCTGGGGACCCGTGTGTGCTTAACCAAATAAATATACTTCTGTCCACAAGCTCATCGAATTCTCCATTCTCACAAGAATTGAATTTCCACCCATACACAGGGCTTGTGGCGAACTAATTGAATTTCCAGAGCCTTGGCCAAGATGTTTCCCGAGAAAGTCTTGTGGATTGAGACATGATATGTTGCCACAGGAAAACAGCTATTAAGTTGGCATGCTTGTGTGTGTCGTCACTGCTTTGGTGAACGATGCCACGAGTGGGTCAGCAAGCCAGTGGCCAAATGAAGTCAGTCTTCTTATGGTTCTTGTTTTCTGTGCGACAAACTAGTCAATGCTTTGTCTGGAATTACATAGGTCACACCTGAACCACTGTCCTTGGACACTGCTATCACGAGAAAATCAATTTCCCCTCCTGGTTTGTGTGAAGGTCTAAAAACGAAATGCTAAACTGCGTCGACGCACACTGCAGACGTAAGCTTTACAGTAATCATTAAAATGCAGATTTAAAAATTTACATTTTGACCGATTAGAAATGCATCAGCGACAGTTATCGGTGTTCAATATTGTTGGCACTGCATTAACTGAGCTACTGCCATTGGGTGTAAGAAGCCATGGATTTCAGATCAAAGAACTTGCAACGAACTGGGGGTCTTATTTTCCATTTTATGTCGCTTGAGTTACACACAACACAAAAACACACCTCTGTCTAAAGCAGCCAATGTGAGGATGCCTTTCTTTTAGACTGGGCCTTTCTTACAAAGATATGTAAGGACAAGTTTGATTAAACAACTGAAAATCACGCAACAGCCTCTTTAAATGCCTTTCACTTGAGCAAGCTGGAAAAATAAGGATAGCTCTTATGGCTAGCTTTGATTGTCTGTGGCATAGGTGAAATTAGCCTTCATTAGATTTTGATGTCAGCCTTTGTTATTTCAATATGACTTTTTCTTTTACAAATATACTGTTGCGAAAATATCATTTTTATATTGAATACTGTAAAAGTGAAAATTAGCTCTGTTTTTTTTATTATTTTGTTTTGTTTATTTTTTGTTTTTGCTTATTACAAAAGCGGCAGCAGTAATACGTCAATACTAGTTTTTAAGCTTAATTAGCTTTAGTTTGACTGCTGCTGGCGAAAAAGTAAATCGTGTAAAAACGCTTCAACCAAGCAGTGCGCTAAATACTAAAATTTAAAAAATTTTCACTTGTACATTTTCCTGAAATTTTTGTATTATTGTTATTTTTTTCAGAATAGGAAAACATTGTTTGATGGTAGAAATAACCTTAGCTAATTTACTAGAGCCAGTGTTATTTTTAGATTTTCTGCTTCAGTTCCTTTGTTCTCCAGATAGAGGTTCTAGTGAATAAAGACGTTCATTGAAGTAATAACGGCTGATAGGTGGCGCTGTCAGACTTTCTCAGTCATTGAGTTTGCAGTGAATTGTCCTTGCTGTGAATTTTAAGTGCCTTAGCTAACTGCCTTGAGTGTAGTCACGTGCGGTTTGATTGCGGTTTTGAGTGTGGTATTGATGCGATGGTATTTGTCATCATTACGGTGCGATCACTCACTCTTAGGGCTGACACCAGGTTATCAACTTGTCGATTGGAGAACCGTGATAGTTGTCAAGTTTAAGAAACTTTTAAATGAATCGATCTAATGAGCATTGGCCTGAAATAGTACCTCATCTGAAATGAATAATGTTAAAAATTAAAATGACAGTTCCTATTATAATATATATCTATATGTCAAATGTTATCGCCTTTCAGTGAGGCTGATTTGCTACAGGATTTCGGGAAGTTAGAAGTATTGAAACGAACAAACGCATTATTTGGGCTGTTTTGCTCGGATTTGACTATTTGATTTAAAACGCCATTATATATTTTACTTTCTGAGGTAGAGTAAGAGTTCTTTTTTATGATATTCTATGGGTTGGTCGATCGTTTTTTTCTCTTGAATTAACCAGATACATATTTGCATATTAAGCAAACATATATTATTTATGAACTTTTCTAGAGCACAAGTCCAGTCCAAAACACAGTTCTGGTCTAGCATATGAAACCGGTCTGGTCTATAACACCGGTCTAGCCCACGAAACAGATCTGGTCTATAACACCGGTCTAGCCCACGAAACAGATCTGGTCTATAACACCGGTCTAGCCCACGAAACAGATCTGGTCTATAACACCGGTCTAGCCCACGAAACAGATCTGGTCTATAACACCGGTCTAGCCCACGAAACAGATCTGGTCTATAACACCGGTCTAGCCCACGAAACAGATCTGGTCTATAACACCGGTCTAGCCCACGAAACAGATCTGGTCTATAACACCGGTCTAGCCTAGGACACAGGTCTAGTCTAGAAAACAGGTCTTGTCTAGAACACCGGTCTAGCCCACGAAACAGATCTGGTCTATAACACCGGTCTAGCCTAGGACACAGGTCTAGTCTAGAAAACAGGTCTTGTCTAGAACACCGGTCTAGCCCACGAAACAGATCTGGTCTAGAACACCGGTCTAGCCTAGGACACAGGTCTAGTCTAGAAAACAGGTCTTGTCTAGAACACCGGTCTAGCCCACGAAACAGATCTGGTCTAGAACACAGGTCTAGCCTAGGGCACAGGTCTAGTCTAGAAAACAGGTCTTGTCTAGAACACCGGTCTAGCCCACGAAACAGATCTGGTCTAGAACACAGGTCTAGCCTAGGACACAGGTCTAGTCTAGAAAACAGGTCTTGTCTAGAACACCGGTCTAGCCCACGAAACAGATCTGGTCTATAACACCGGTCTAGCCTAGGACACAGGTCTAGTCTAGAAAACAGGTCTTGTCTAGAACACCGGTCTAGCCCACGAAACAGATCTGGTCTAGAACACCGGTCTAGCCTAGGACACAGGTCTAGTCTAGAAAACAGGTCTTGTCTAGAACACCGGTCTAGCCCACGAAACAGATCTGGTCTAGAACACAGGTCTAGCCTAGGGCACAGGTCTAGTCTAGAAAACAGGTCTTGTCTAGAACACCGGTCTAGCCCACGAAACAGATCTGGTCTAGAACACAGGTCTAGCCTAGGACACAGGTCTAGTCTAGAAAACAGGTCTTGTCTAGAACACCGGTCTAGCCCACGAAACAGATCTGGTCTATAACACCGGTCTAGCCTAGGACACAGGTCTAGTCTAGAAAACAGGTCTTGTCTAGAACACCGGTCTAGCCCACGAAACAGATCTGGTCTAGAACACAGGTCTAGCCTAGGGCACAGGTCTAGTCTAGAACACAGGTCTTGTCTAGATCACCAGTCTAGCCTCTGAAACAGGTGTGATCTAGAACACAAGTCTATTCCAGGACAAGGCCTAGTCTTCATCTAAGTAATACAACGAAATGTGGGCAGTTACCGGTAATTCAGCATCCTTATTTCCGCTATTCCAGTGTCTTTGTCAGTTGCACTTTCGTACCTTATTAGTATAATGCTTATACCCCCTCCAGCCCCCCCCCCTCCCTCCCAGCGCGATGTGTTCTCAGTAACGCCTTCGCATAAGGAACGGTTAAGTGACCGGCAAAATGTTATTTATACAGAACTGTACCCTAAATAAAGGTGATATATGTCAAAAAATAAGAAATAGGTTAAAAAGCATGTTCCCTAACGGGAGGTGTTCCTTAACCGGAGTTGCTCCTTGCCAGGAGCTGTTCCTTAACAGGCGATATTCATTGCCGGGAGTTGTTCCTTAACGGGCGGTGTTCCTTGCAGGGAGTTGTTCCTTAACGGGAGGTGTTCCTTGTGGGAGTTGTTCCTTAACGGGAGGTGTTCCTTGCCGGGAGTTGTTCCTCAACGGGAGGTGTTCTGTATCGAAGACTTTTCTCCACTGTTTTGTCTTACAAAGAATGCAGAATGGAAGGTTAACAACGCCATTATAGATGCTAGATATATCTTCTCTAGGATCGCATCCCCCATGGCTTCCTCTCGGTACCCATAAAATTGTATTTTCCTTTCGAAATTCTCCGTCCAACATAAAAGAAAACTGTGTTAAAAATCGTTTGCTCTTGAAACCCTTCTGTATCTTGCGCTGTGTTAATCTGTTTATCTCATCCTGTCATGTATTGGGGCAATTTTGTTGCAAAAAAGCTCAAAGAGTCATTTAATTAACCGCTTACAATTTAATATCAGGGGGAAAGAAAGAAACACCTGCACGTTTTTGTGGTCACATTTTGTCTTCTAGCATAAAATCTTAGGACTAAATAATTTATATGCAGTCAACTGGAAAATGCGCCTTGGAATATGAAACAAGTTCTCATTTCTTTTTATGGTTGAGTGATAGAACTAAAGTAGGAATGGTTGAGAAAAGTCACCTATTCATTTCCTTTTTTTTAATATATCCAATCTTGGTCACTGTTTGGAGTTAGTTGTAGAGACAACAAAATGATCCGGATATTTTGTTTGTGTTGGCTGTTGTTGGGTGGAACGCCCGCGAACCAGTTAACTACCCAACGACTGGCTCTGTGATCTTCTACCAGTGCCTGGATCTACTTGCAATATACAAGTGCCTGTCTCCAGTATACAAATGCATGACTGCAGCATATAAGTGCCTGATTCCAATATAAACCACGACAGAACGCCCGCTGGTACATCGAGAAAAAACTCCAACCGACAGCGTGATGATGGGCATACCGACAGCCGACAGCGTGATGATGAGCAACCGACAACCGACAGCGTGATGATGAGCAACCGACAACAGACAGCATGATGTTGGGCAACCGATAACCGACAGCCTAATGATGGGCAACCGACAGCGGACAGCATGATGATGGACATACCGACAACCGACAGCGTGATGTTGGGCAACCGACAGCCGACAGCCTAATGACGGGCAACCGACAGCCGACAGCATGCTGATGGACATCCCGACAACCGACAGCATTATGATGAGCAACCGACAATAGACAGCATGATGATGGGCAACCGACAGCCGACAGCATGATGATGGGCAACCGACAGCCGAGAGCGTGATGATGAGCAACCGACAACAGACAGCATGATGTTGGGCAACCGACAGCCTAATGATGGGCAACCGACAACAGACAGCATAATGATGGGCAACCGGCAACCGACAGCATGATGATGGGCAACCGACAGCCGACAGCATGATGATGGACATACCGACAACCGACAGCATAATGATGGGCAACCGACAACCGACAGCATAATGATGGGCATACCGACAACCGACAGCATGATGATGGGCAACCGACAACCGACAGCATAATGATGGGCATACCGACAACCGACAGCATGATGATGGGCAACCGACAGCATAATGATGCGCATACCGGCAAACTTCTGCAGCAGTTGTATATTTATGTTAGAATGTAGAATTAAATTTTAACTTGCATTTCCCATTTATGTTCTGTGCTCGCATACCTTAAATCTACCAATCATGTTGTAGCAGCAATCTATATATATATGCATAGGACTTTGTATCAAGATAGCCATCGTCTATGGAGCGGAGGGCGTGGTGGTTGGGGAGGTGGAGGTATTTTTCTCATGTCGTGTTTATTGTGAGAGAGAGAGAGAGAGAGAGAGAGAGAGAGAGAGAGAGAGAGAGAGAGAGAGAGAGAGAGAGAGAGAGAGAGAGAAATTAGGGGTTTATTTATAAATATGACGGATATATCTTCTAAGTGTTACTGAACGAAATAATGCGTTTACACCCACAGGCCGTAACTGGACACCACACGCGTGCCTGGAAACTGCTATTTATAAGATTCAACCATCACCAAATTATTTTTTACAATGTACAGCTCTTTGCCTTTATTTGGTGCAGTAAATTTATCCGGGACGCTGAATGTTTTTATTGTGAAGTATTAACTGCATTTTGGTGTATTGTGTTACCTTACGTACCGGAAGTTCCTCTTATACCAATAAAGGAGTAACGTGAAAAGTGTGTACACTTGCCAACCCATTGATACAACATGATTTTTCGGTCACTTTCCAGCAAATACTGAATAGCATATTATTAAATAGGTGTCATTCGGCATAAAAAGCATTATTTACTTCAATGATAAATAAGGTGATTTTCGAATCATGTTATGGTGCATGTATTGACAACGTATTGTGAAGAATTGCACATTGCAGTGCCCTCACTCGCATGCCCGTTGAATTTGTTGGTGTTAATACTGTTATCCCCGGAGTTTTTGTGAATCTGATGTTCTGACCAATCAGTACTCACCTGTGCCAGAGTTGCGTTTTCAGAAGCTGAGAAAATCCACACCAATTTAGTATCCACTTTTGTTATCACTGCGATTCTCGCTTGATATATCCCAGCAGTTGGCACAATGTTGCTGTATTGTATTAAATGAAATTGACATAAAATGTAATCTAACTTTCCACGTTGTTTTTCGAGAGGAGAGAAAGTTATGTTCTGTTGTTTCCACTAAATGATTTATATCTTACAAAATGGAATTCTCTTTCATGTATTTTTACTCTCAAATGTTTCTGCTCATTGCCCACTTCGGTATCAGAATAATTGGAGCATCTCTGTATTGCAGTTAGAGACCAACGACCCCAGTGGCAAGCCCCTGCTGCTGGCAAAGATTAAGCGACAGCAGAAGGCCTTCCTAAATGGCTATAACATCCGTCATACATTGTTAGTTATTATGCATTTGTCATTTGCTGTGAGCGAGTTACACCGGCCTCCATTCTTAACGAGAAACTGGATTCCGTGATATTATTTTTCGCTACCATATAAAGATACAACCACAATAGTTGTGCCTTGGGCTCTGTAGTTCTTTTCGTTCCCTTTAAGGCCGTGATGGATGGCATCCTATTTTTTCGGGTGATGGAAGGAGGGTATGTACAAGTTTTAAGGGCTCTTTCGGTGAAATTTCCAACAAACTATTTTCGATATTGACGAGCAACTAACATACGTTTTGACGTCATAATAGGCTGACGATGAAGATTGACTGGATTCTTGTGGCAGTGGAAAGTGCAAAATGCAGCAGAAATTTAAGGAACTAGAGCGGCCAGTGCACATAAAACATCAGTGTGCGGGATATACAGTGGACTTTCAATTAATTTAATGTTTAATTTCTTGTTATTATAAACAAAAACATATATGTCTTCTTGATTAAATCCATAGTTTTGCAAAACCCCATTTCCATTTCTCCATTTACAGAAATAAAAGAATAATTTTCTGCAAATGTAATCATAATTCGTTAAGGTAAATTCAAAGAAAACAGAATGTTGTTCACAAGAATGACGTCAAAATGTTCTGGAAACTGCCAATATGTAACTATATGCAACGTGTTTTTATCATGGGATACAACCCCAGACCCTTAATAAACAAGCCTACATTGTAATCCCTGCACAACGTTCATCTCATAAATGGTTTACTTGAAGAGATGGCTGCGCTGTACTTTTGGTTAACAAAAGAGCCCACAATAAGGGTAGAGGGGCAGGTCAGATAAAGGAAAATACATCACTTTATATTTTTACGTAATGATGTCCATTTAATTCCCCTGCGCAATTCAAGTTTTGCAAAACAATTCGATTTATCAACTCCTACCAAGTTTGAACTTTCTCCCATGTTCAGCCATTGAGAAACTGGGCACACAAGATTTTCACGTAGTGACGTCATACGGCTTTTTTTATTTCGTCATATGCATCCAGAGTTGATAGAGCGGTCCGATTAACCTAAGGACGCACACAAAGTTTGGAGTCGATCCAACTTCTCGTTTTCAAGATATCTTGCACACGTTTTCTTCACAGCAGACTGACACACACACACATACACACCCAGAACGCACAAACACAAAAATGGAGACATAAATATAGCCTACTAGAAACAGTGGACTGACTCGCTGCTGATACTCACAGATTTTAGTTTGAGATAAATCTCGCAAACTTTCTAATCGTATTAAATTAAACTACAGGTTTTATGCCAGATAAATGTCTGTATGAGCTAACTCTCCGGAAAGCTGCATTGATATGTCGCTTAGTTAGCGTAGTCTTACGCTGTACTTAATGGTTGTGTCGGTAAATCGTATGAGGGCGAGGGAGTGGGGGGGAGGGGTTACCCGAGTGTAGAGATTTTGGTTATATCTGACACTGGTTATCGAATTTCCTCTGACGAGCCTCGTGAAGGCGAATTTTACAGTCATTTCATTGGCTCGAGTGTGGCCCTTGGCTTTTCTGGATATCAGCGGATTGCTTAGTAACGTTATACACCATAATATAGTTTATATTGACTTTACGTCAGTAACTGGTTGTTAAGAAGCATAACGCGGCAAAAGTTCGAGGTATATTATTGCGGAAACAGACTGGCACACGTTTAGGGATTATTTCGCCAATAGTTATCTTTGAACACGTGAAAACCGTTCGAGCTGAAATGCTCATGAAACGTGCTCTTCCACTTCGGTCTAAGTCGTTATTTCGTTATCTCATTATTTGCTCCGATGAGTGCTGTAGAGTAGGGTTAGATACAGCTGATGTCTGCGGAAGTACGCTGGAGGTGGTCGCTCTTAGTGCGGTAATGGGAGAACTATAATTGTGAGAGGATAAAACCGTCCAGTCCTGCATTGAGCAGAGGACCATGCCTCACAGCAGCAACAACTCGGACATTGCTTTCGTTTCTAAAGGAAAAAAGTCCGTCTAATTGGTTTTGCTTTTACGGAGAAGTGCCCTAAAAACTGTGAGGTAAATGCTCAAGTTACTCACAGGTATAGACATAGACAATACCAGACAACTGGCATTTTCATTGAGTTAATTCAAAACAGGACAGGTCCAGATGTGGTAGTTATTTCACTTTCCAGTGTGGGTTATTATTTTAAAGAGTTGTTTGTTTACAAATTTCGCATAAAATGTGCGTAGAAAGGCACTGCTTTAACACAGTACCGAATACCCGTTACTTAAATGGAGACGTTGCTTTGCTGATGATGCTTAATTTGGCAAGTTTTATAAAACTGTTTTAAGCTGAAAACGGTAATTTTACGAACAGCTTTAAGACTCCCTAATGCGCTGTCTCTGCCATCATTGGCTGGTGTAGCCTGAGGACTTCGCCTTCAATAGCTGATGTAGCCTGAGGACTCCGTCCTCCTTGGCTGGTGTAGCCTGAGGACCCCGTCCTCCTTGGCTGATGTAGCCTGAGGACTCCGCCATCATTGACTGGTGTAGCCTGAGGACTCCGTCCTCCTTGGCTGATGTAGCCTGAGGACTCCACCATCATTGACTGGTGTAGCCTGAGGACTCCGTCCTCCTTGGCTGATGTAGCCTGAGGACTCCACCATCATTGACTGGTGTAGCCTGAGAACTCCGTCCTCCTTGGCTGATGTAGCCTGAGGACTCCACCATCATTGACTGGTGTAGCCTGAGGACTCCGCCTTCCTTGGCTGGTGTAGCCTGAGGACTGCACTCTGATTGGCTAGTGTAGCCTGAGGACTCCGTCCTCCTTGGCTGGCGCGTAGCCTGAAGATCAGGAAAACGTTTCCTTAGGAAACGTTACAAGGCTAAGATCTGTTGCTTGGTATGGAGTGGCGGCCTCACTCGTCTGCACCTATAGGCGAGTTCGTTGCGTCCTGGTCTCCCCCCCCCCCCCCCTCCCCTCTTTGTTTATACTCAAGAATAGTGTTGTAGAATTTTTAATACTAATGTTGATGTTGAAATTTTATTACAATAATCTGATTCTTTAGTCACAAAATAAGACAATTAATGCGTTAATAGCATGATCCCGATCTCTCCACCCCTCCACCCCACCCACTCTTCGGTCCACGTCTGAACCTGGCCAGGGTGTATCTGTGAATCCGGTTCGAAAGAGCAGATGCTTTGACTGATATGTGTACGTTTAAGTTATTCCCAGTTGGGTCACGCTTCTCGTTTGAAATGCTGGAATGTCAGGGAGTCTGGTGACTGGTTATCCATCAGCCAATTAGCCACTTAATCTGTGACTATGACGTCACGTTTACCCCCCGCCTTTCAGCTGTGCGTCACAGTGAGCTGTTTGTGTCAGGGAAACCAGGCTAAACTATGTCAAGACGATCTAAACTAGACCTTACACTAAGACCTTTGACTGCTTTGCATTACACTGAATTAGCCTCATTGGGGGTGGGGGTGGAGGGGGCGAAAAACGTGACCTCGACTTCAAGTTCCTTCAAAATGAGTAATAAGGCTTCTCAAAGCAGCTAATTGCGTCATTATACTTCATATCTCCAAAGATCTATTACTCAGGAAACTTAATACATGTTTTTTTTTCATAAATAGAACGCAATTCAGAAACAAGGGCATGTCATTCCTTTGAGACAAAAAAAAAAAAAGCTGAAACTAGTAGGTCCTTAGTGCGTCCTTATTGAGTGTCTTCGTGGGTTGAGATCTCTGCCTAGCTCATCTGCTGTCAGAGAACCACTAACATTTCTACAGAAGACTGAGGCTTTGGCTACGGATTCGCCGAGTCGGTGTGTTTGTTCCTTTTGAACGGGGGGGGGGGGGGGGGGGGGTGATGGGCAAGAGTTGATGGTTCGTCCCATGGTGTGTTGCTAATCTCAGGAAGGGGAAAGATTTCTGGTAACCCTTGCCGAGGGCACATATTGACTGATGGTAGAAAGTTTTGACCGGTGTAAGGGTAATCATTACTCTTTGTAAATTATTATTTTTTTGCATCCAATTGCTTCACACAGTAACCTTCATAAGTGTCAGATATCGTGCCATCGTATTATGGGCTTCACATTTGCCGGCACTTTATGATTGAAGCAAATAGTGAAGTATACAGTGAGCTCTTTTCTGCAATACAATGTAGGTGTAACAATTCTTTCACACTCGATTCGAAAGAATAGAAAATCTAGGGTGTAGGGGCGGAGGGAGTGGAGGGAGTTGGGGGGGGGGGGGAGGCTGGACGGTGGGCACAACGACGGTCACAGTTTATATTGAAACTTTTTTTATTTTGACCATTGAAATTATTTAATATTTGTTAACAGTCTGTTATTAATATAATTATTTTTTGTTATTATTTAAGAAGCAGAATCTTACCCTGCTCCTTCTACCCAGACGGAAGTTGATGTTATTTGTCTTGCAGAAAAAGATCACATACAGATATAGAGTTACATAAGAGTGTCTCCATTTGATTAGATGCCGTGCAGCCGACACTTCTATGTCAAGTGGAATTAACTGCTTGATGGTCTTAGTAACGCTCGGTCGATGTGTCTTGTTTTCAAAGGACTGTTAGCAAAACAGCTTCGTATGGTAATAACGATTGATTTGTGGCTCCGCTCGACTTATGATGCGATTAGCCCCTTCCAAGTTTTGAAAATCAGTAGTGCTCCGATGCCTGAATGAATAATAAATAAATGATACGATAGCTCGACCAAGGTAGAACCCAGACTTGCTGATCATGCGAAATAAGGGAAAGACACACATAATACCTGTGCTGCGAAAAAAACGCGATTTGTTTACAGAAAATCAAAATTTTGATTAAATGAACATATATTTAAGGCTGAAAGCTGTTCAAGGGTTGGAAAGTCAAACGGCCATGCAGAGTATAAATAACTATGTGAGCTTCAAAGCCGAGAAAATAGTGTGATGGTCGGCCCCTGCAAACAAGACGACACACTGAATGTTTCATTTTCGTGTCTGATTGATAATTTTTACTGCAAGGTTCAAATTTAGTATTCTGTTTGCAAGCAAGCATTTGCGTTGAAGGCCGAAGCCTACGTAATGATACAATTGCTGAAATAAAAAAAACGGCTGTCACGGAACCAACACAAAAGACATAAAAAGCTAATGGTCGTTATTACGCTGCTTTCAAATAAGTCTGTAGACGGGAACTGAACGTGGCTCGAGTCAGCGCACGAACTGCACACTTCATGGCATCATCTGTCATTCTCTGCCGTACCGTATGCCTGCCTCTCCATAATGATTTACTGTAAAACGAGAGAAGCTGCAAAAAATGGCACCCGGTATCTTTTTAGAGACAGGTAATCGAAGCAACTGCATTTGGTTAGTTAGAGCAATAGGAGAATGTTAACCGCCATCTTACCACCCCGGCTGACGTATAATCTGAGGTCTTGAGAGAATCAGGGTGACGATCTAACTAATCCATCCAACAGATATTCAGTCGATCAACGGGTGTACGACAACATTTGATATTTAACATTTTGTATCTTGAGATTGGTTCTATAAGAATCCAAGATGATTACCTGTTGCTGTGAACACGTACGCATGATTTCAGTTGCTTAACCTCTATAAATTTAGTCACCCTGCGTCATGTTTTCTGCCTTCCGCGTGCAATGAAGCAAGACAATAAACAAGTCCATAGTTTCGACGCGCTTGCTCAAAAACCGAATTTTCTGGACCCAAGAGATAGATTAAATTAAACGAAATGGAACAATCCACAAAACTCGTTTTACTCAAACACTGCACATTTTTTGGATTTTTCAAACCTTTTAGTGATGGGACACTTAATTTAGGAAACTATGTAAATGCCTTTTCAAGTGAAATGGCACTAATGAAATGGTACTTAATGCAAAGAGATTTTCCTGTTGTTTTTTTTTTTTTCCTTTGAAGCCAATGTAGTTTTATCCCCACTGGAATGACTACCTAAATTCGTACTTCGAACCCTTAAACGAAACTGTGTTGTTCATAGAGCTGTCGGTCCGCTCAGTTTTCTTCTCATGAGAGCAAAAACAAACCCAAATTGCTGGTTTCAGATAAAAAAACCTCATTAAACTGTCATGGACGGGATTACGGAAAACGACTAGTGGAGTCATAAATTGGTTTAGCTGATACAGTATAGAACACAGGGATAGATAATGCGGGTGGGTGCTCTGCATTGGATTCGGACACGCGTGGAAGGCCTGTGAACGAACCGCGCAACGGTGAGCTCATTGGCCTTTCCCAAGTGTCCGAATCGAATACAAAGCTCGTCTGTCGCTACTATAACAGACACAGAATCCTGCCCTTTGATTCCAAACAGAACGGCGTTCGGATGAGTGTGACTAGCAAAGTTTCGTACGCGGTTAGAGAACGCAGAATTTACTTATCATTTCCTTATACGGGTGTGCATTGTCACAGAATTTACTTATCATTTCCTTATACGGGTGTGCATTGTCACAGAATTTACTTATCATTTCCTTATACGGGTGTGCATTGTCACTAGGGGCGTGTTCTAATATGGTACAGAAAACAGAACAGAGTTCCTTCGAGTCGGTATGTGTTGGAGTAACAGCTGATGGATCAAAACGCATTTTTAGGCACTTCAGATTTATTGGCCGGGACATAAATAAAATCCAGTGACATTTACAGGAATTCGGAAAGAATTAACTAGATATTGTTATCTCTTCTTTTAGTTGTTCAAATGGGCTGGGGGGTTAAAGTTCTATATGGGAGCGTTTTCACTCATGCTTGCTGCAAGAAAACAATGCATTTTAGTCCGATAAGTTCCAATGTGTGGTACAAGAGCCGGCAGTACATTTAACACTCTTACTATTTCATAGATATACAGTGGAACCCGCTTATCTCGAAGTGGCTGGGACCAGCGAAATTTGTTCGAGATATCCGAAGTTCGAGATATCCGATAGAACTAAATTTGAATTCGAGATGATTATCTTAGCCTAGATATTTGAATAAACACATGATATTACATATGTTTGTGGATATGTTAGTTGTTTTATTGTAAGTGTCTGATTTAGTTAAAAAATATGATGTTTAATGAAATATTAATAACCTTGATTAATTTTTATAAAGAAAGCTTTTATAAAATAGTAAAAGAAACAAAATTCAATTCATATTTTATTGATAAAATCGGTAAAATTGTTAAAATACAATATGTTCATAAAAGATATTCACAAAATACACAAATTAAATCACGTAAGTGTTTTCAACATTAATCACAAGGCTGATCTATTGTTTTACTAGGTTATCGAAAAGTGACATGTTCTCAACCTAGGATTGACAAGGGCTTTGTTGTTTCTATTACATGAAAATTCAATAGATGTATGCCTTTTGATATCAATTCAAACAATATTTTCAAGTTTGATCTGACCGCTGTGCTTATAACTTTAAATCATAAAGAAATAACTTCGAGAAGTTCGAGTTTTGTAATGAGATTCTAGTCATTTTTTGCCAAATTCTGTCAAAAATATGAAAAATTTTCAGCCCAAAATATGTTCGAGATAAAAAAATTCGAGATAACCGATAATTTATAAGACTTATATAATGAAAAAACATCGGGACTTGGCAATTTGTTCGAGATAACCGAGTGTTCGAGATATCCGAGTTCGAGATAAGTGGGTTCCACTGTATATCAAACAAATAAGAATTAACATTTATCCCTCGTTTATCGGAGGGATATAATTGAGAGCTTTTCCGTCTGACTGCACTGTGTCCGGACTATATCTCCGAAACTATAAATCGGATTTTTTTGAAAGTTAAGACAAGGATAGAGTACATATTTAAGGTGTGTAACATCGGAATCGTGAAAAATTATTAGTAAATGACACTTTGAAATTTGATAAAACTTTGCGTCGTGATATAATTTTGTCTGCGCAATTGAATGTGACTCACAGTGTCTCCAAAACTGTTCTTCCGATTTTATTTTAAAATTTTACACACGGGTAAACAGATATTAAAAGTTGCCAAAATAACTTTTTTTTTTTAAATAGGAAACTTAGCTTTTGTTGAAATTTAAAAACGCAAAACTGTTAGAATTGTAAAAAAAAAAAAAAAAAAAACGTGATGAAAGTGGCAGTACTCTGTCACTTTTCAAACCGACTTCAGCACCGATTTCATTCGGGGAATCATGTCTCTCTTTGAAGCTTTTTTGTCAAAATAGCCGAAGATTGAGTGTCTGAACAGGTTATGCTAATAATTCTATAAAAATGTACTATTTTTATACTATTTATGCTTTTTCCTCAAAAATTCTTTTAATACGTTTTTTTCTTGCCTGCTCTGTGGCTACACAGCTCACGGTGCTCGGTCTCATTGATACCTGTACTGAGTACCATAGAAGTTTTTCGGCCGCAAGTTTACATTTAGTCTACTCCGGAACAGACTCACTGACTCGGAAGCGCCTTGCTTCGTTCAGGACTTTCTTATATGCCTCATATATATTTAAATAAAAGGGTGTTTAGCATAGATTAAGGACACAGTATAACTGATAGGATTCTCTGTATATTTCAGACTGAGCGTCATGAGTTCTTTCTTGGAAAAGACTCCCTTTATCGATACTGCCTTATATCGACCTCAGTAAAAATAGATGATTTGCTTGATGTATTCTTATTGTAAATAATACAGTGTTATTTGACATCTACGATTACAGTGCAATCTTTAACTTGTCTATGGCTAAGAGATACTTACAGACGAACGGACGGGTAGAGATGGGTAGAAAATATATCACCACGAGATAGTGCAGTATCAGGTAGAACTAAAAATCCAGCTGATTGGTTTCATAACTTAAGTGACATCTACAGAATATTTTATACTTACTTGTGCAAAGCTGTGGAAGAAAAATTTGAGACACGCTCTTTTTTGTTTTTATCCAATCATTAAATGATTTAGAAATAATTGTTTGATGCAAGCAAATTGTTTAAAAATATTATAATGAAGTTATCACTTATTCCAGAATGCTCTATGGTACTGCGAGGCTGTTAGATGTCTATGCTGCTGTTGATATATTCATGTGTAACACAAGTATTTTATATATCCATGTTTCACTCAGATTGTATGAACGTGATAAATTGAATCTGAAATTCTCCAGCATAGGTTATGAAATAACAGGGAGTACCGTCAACTTGAGGATGCCCATGCCAGTGATTTGTCCCGCATCGGTCCCCGAAATGAAGGAAGAGATTGCTGGCAAATAGCGAGTTATGACACTATGTGACAATGAGTTTATTGACTGAGCCCCTTAAAAGTAGCCCGAAATGCCGTCGCAGGTCGCACGGCACGGGGTGTCACATGCCATGCGAGGAGGGACATAGAGCTCTCTTGCTCTCTGAGTTCACGATCTACATGATCTCATTTCATACCACCCCCTTCCACCCCCCTCCCCCCATCCCTCTCTATGGAAAATCTAATAGTCTGTATTTGGTGACGTCACACTGTTTTTTTCTTCTTTATTACTGATTTGTAGCTTATTTATCGGAAAGATATAATCAAAATCTTCGTAAGTGGCGATATGATATGCACTTTTTAATGCAGTACAGCGTTTGCTGTCGGGATGAACCAGTGCTTTTACTGAGTGAGGTACTATTTGTTTCTTGGGATTGCTAGTTGGCTCACAGTTCCCAAAACCGAACCGTTTTTAGTCCGCCAGTGAGTGCAATGCAAAACAGCTGAAAAAAACTGCATTATTTAATATAAATATTCTGAAACAAACAGAAAAAGCCTACCAAAAATTCTGAAACAAACAGAAAAAGCCTACCAAAAATACTGGTTTCTTTTTACTTCAGAATTCTTATTTTAAGTGTTAAAAGTTAATATTTATAAAATTTTCTAATTTTCTCATTTTTCTTTGATGCGTTTCAACCCGCGAAAGAGAAATATCAAATTTATTTATCCTTGAGTAGATTTCCATGGCAGAAAGATCACGAACTGATCACATTGAGCAGTCTTAAAAATTCACATTCCATTCCCTTTCAGACCAGAATCCAGAAATTTGTAAAATAATAATAATAAAGAGACTTTCGTGTTATTCTATGTCAGTTCCAATTAAAATTTATCTGAAGGTTTTGTGTGACGACACATGGCGATATTCTCTTCTGTAAATGACGTAAAAAGAGTTTATGTCTTGATAATTTATGGGATATTGTTTCGCGAGCTTTTATAAGGTTGTGTCTGAAATACAGATTAGGCAATTGAGATGTGTTGTGCATCAGCCATCGTGGCGGAGTTCGGTAAAAAGTTGATTCCGAATTCCCCATCAGCCCTGTAGAAACGCGGTTTACCTGGGAAACTGGTGCATTTTTCACAACAGTTTACGGCATCCGGACCTACTCGCGTTTCCAGCTTAACCAGTCTGATTGGCAGAACGTCGAAAAAAAACGCAGATCGTGTCTGTATCTTTGTAGACACTGGATTTTCAAATATGTGCAAAAAGTAAGCCGTAAGCCGGCATAAAATGGTAACGATGTGATCAACAGGGGCCAAAAACCAGGGTTATTAGGCAGCTGTTCAAGTAGTGAAATCGTGTGGATACATTGATTCGTTTTCCAATTTAGAATGTTTTTGAGATGTATTAAAGAAACGAAGTGAAAAGCATGCCATCTAATGCCATCTAATCTGAGTGGGCTATGACAACTGACGCTGTTAACAGAACGAAATTTACCACTCAGTTTGTCATCCAGGGCATATTGTTTCGCGTCTAGACACGTGTGAAAAATTAGCGAAAGTAAAATAATGAGCAACTCTAGTTCACTCTATGTGTGCTGAGAAATTGTTTATTATCGTAAACAGCTTAAAAAGTTAATGGATTCGCCATTGAAAATGTACCCTTCAGTGTTTCCTGCCTATTGAGCGGACTTTGTGGTTGTCATAGCAACGCTTGTGCTTGGTGTTTTCATCTTCTGCAGCTTTATATCGTAGATTATCTTTTGAACTGTTTTTAGAACGTCTGTTCTTGCTTTGAAAATTAGTGAAGAATTATTTGATCGGTTTTCTTTTCCCGTAAAATGACATTTTGGTGCCAGAAATGACACAGATGAATTTTAAAATTCTGGCCTAATTACATTTTTGGGTGTACATAAATTAAATAAAACCCTATGTATTGATCATACTGAGGACAATAAACCTACCTAAGTCTTGTCACTGTCGAAATATTTGAATTCATTATTGAATCTTGTGTATTTCTCAACGGACTGAATTAACTGCGGTTATAGATTGTCGGTTGTAGAGCAGAACCTCATTATGACAACGGAGATATAACGAGTGAGCACAGATAAGCTTTTCTCGCTTTAAACCTATCGGTTGTAACGACATACCAATTATTTCTTCGGTCCCAACCATGTCGTTGTAACGAGGTTTCGCTATGCTTACAACCTACAGTGTGTCGGGTTTTAAAGACAAACAAGTGGGTCAGTGAAACTGACTATGTCCCCCGCCGACGTACAGTCCCAGTATTTGATTTTGTTAGGTTGGACTACAACCCTTCGTATCATATTCGTGAATTTTAAAATTCCAGCTGGGCCAATATCATTGGGCCAACATGGCTCATTATTTACAATACCAAGTCTTGTTACCACCCATACTACCTATGTGTACAACATTTTGCCAATTGTTTAAAAAAAAATGTAGGCTTGAGTGTGTTAACAAACTCATTCCAGTTGTGAGGGTTGTGAAAATTTCTAAAGCTCAGCTGGGCCAATGTCCTTGGGCCGACAGGGCTCATTTACAATACCAACCTTTGTTGGTTGCAATACTTCCTATATGTAAAATATTTCACCAATCGATCCAGAAATGTAGGCTTGAGTGTGTTAACAAACTCATTCAACTGAGTAAGGATTGGGAAAATTTGTGAAGTTCAACTGGGTCACTGTCCTTGGGCCGACATGGCTCATTTACAATACCAAACCTTGTTGGTTTCAATACTACTCATATTTAAGATATCTTGTCAATCGATGCAGAAATGTAGGCTTGAGTGTGTTAACAAACTCATTCCAGTATGTAAGGGTTGTGAAAATTTGTGAAGTTCAGCTGGGCCAATGTCCTTGGGCCGACAGGGCTCATTTACAATACCGACCTTTTTTGGTTCCAATACTTCCTATATCTAAAAGATTTCAACAATCGATCCAGAATTGTAGGCTTGAGTGTGTTAACAAACTCATTCAACTGAGTAAGGATTGGGAAAATTTGTGAAGTTCAGCTGGGCCAATGTCCTTGTGCCGATAGGGCTCATTTACAATACCGACCTTTGTTGGTTCCATTACTTCCTATCTCTAAAAGATTTCAACAATCGAACCAGAAATGTAGGCTTGAGTGTGTTAACAAACTCATTCGACTGAGTAAGGATTAAGAAAATTTGTGAAGTTCAGCTGGGCCAATGTCCTTGGGCCGACATGGCTCAGTTACAATACCGATCCTTGTTCGTTCCAGTACTACCCATATATACAATATCTTAACAATCGGTGGAAAAATGTAGGCTTGAGTGTGTTAACAAACTCATTCGACTGAGTAAGGATTGGGAAAATTTGTGAAGTTCAGCTGGGCCAGTGTCCTTGGACCGACATGGTTCATTTACAATACCGATCCTTATTCGTTCTAGTACTACCCATATATACAATATCTTAACAATCGGTGGAAAAATGTATGCTTGAGTGTGTTAACAAAAAAAGTGTCGACAGACGGACAGACGGACAGACAAACCCGAAAACTATAGTCCCCCGGCGGGGGACTAATAATTTTTTTCCCATTACAAGTCGTGCAGCGTACAAACTGGTTTGTCAACAGCCGTGACATGTTCCGTAGAGCTGAGGGTTGTTAGGCTTTACCAGTCCCGCACTTTCGTATTGAGATTCACATGTGTTAAGTTTTTGCGCTCACAAGATTTTAAGATTTTGTGTTTCAAAAGTTTTTGCGTTCACATGTCATGTGTTAAGATTTTGTGCTCGCAAGTGTTGAGTTTTTGTGCTCACAAAACTTTAGATTTCGTGCTCATAAGTGTTAAGATATTGGGTTCAAAAGCCTTTAGGTTTGTGTTCACAAGCGTTAAGTTGTTGTGCTCACAAGCGTTCACATTTTGTGCTCGTTCGCAAGTGTCAAGTTTTTTGCTCACAATTATGTAGTTTTGTGCTCACAATATTAATATTTTAGTTTCCAAGTGTTAAAATTTAGGGCTTTCAGGTGTTAAGATGTTGTGCTTACTATTAAGCGTTAAATTTCAACATTCAATAGCAAAGTCATTATTGTTTTATATCGCTAATTTTGAAGTACTGTACATATCCGTCAGAATTGCTTGGTTTTTTTCGATTCTAGCCCTTGGGTTGGTCATCTGAGGAATTCTTAATTTGAGTATGATTTCTGTAACAACGTCCATTAAAAAAGATAGTTTCCTTTTCATCCAAGTTGTTTCTGAAGCACTTAAAGCAGCATCTTAGCACCTTGGGCATGTGTTAAGTTATGCCTTGATTAACCCCGGAAATTTGTTTTGGATAATCATACTGCTAAGATGAAGTCACGCACATATGTAATTCGATTGCAGCGCTCAATTGGGTAATTATTTCCCACCGCCAATCATTGTTTTTATGGTCATGCTGTAGACGTTTCATACCACTGTGTGATGTTCTTTCTTGGAACGTCTTCCATGGTATTGGTATTTTGCATTTGAAAAGAACAAAGGATTTACCTGTGAAAAGGAAGTGCTTTAAAGCCAGGAAGTGATATCAAACCATTGATCCACACCCGAGTGGTATTGTTCAGTTTTATTTTTGTTCAGCTCACATTTTTATTTTTTGTTAACCTCTGTGCTAAAGCAAAGCTCTGTGCTAAAGCAAAGAATATTAATCTTCTTTGGCTAAAGTCAGGATTAAGAAGAATTAAAATGGACTGTCCAATGATAGTCCAATTCTACTTTGCACATACCGACACAGGTACATGTATAAGAAATGTGAAAAAAACTGCGTGTAGTTAATAGGAGGAAACGTAATTGTTCTTTGCTCGGACCACCGGTTGATACTGTCTTTTCTGGACCATTAAGACTTAGTTATCCTCAGTTATCCTTAGTTATCCTCAGTTATCCTTAGTTATCATGTGGAGATTTGGGTTGGATCACTTAGAGTTAGTCTATAATAGAATAACGTACTCATATGAATCTTGCTGGAGACTAATTCTGATTCTGAGCTTAAAGAAGTATCATCTCAGATTCATCAGGTATTGGCGCTGCATGATCCAAGCCGATAAAATCTCCGAGTTATTCTGCACTTGGCGTATTGAATTTCAAACGACAGTCGGATATGCTTATTACAGACATGCAGATCTTGAGCTTGGTGCTTTGTCTTAAGAAATAACTGTTTTTTTTTGGCAATATAACAGGACCGAGGGTGTTACCTTACTCTCTGTCTATTACCATGCGCTCGGGCTGTAGACCGAAAACAAGACCTGAAATATTAAGAAATTGTCGAGAATTTCCGTGTTCATCAACTTGGTCAACAAAGGAAAATGACTGAATGTTTTCAGTTGGAGAAGTTTCCGCACGAGGTAAATGTAGCTGGTAAATCAAGTCTCACCTTTTGATTATTCGCATAAAACAACTCCATGAGGATCAAAGGCGTAACACAGTGACAGTACTCAGAATGACTTATTACTGAGAGGGTATCAAAGGGTCTTTCGGCACGCCGGGGAAACAATTTATTGTGTCTTTGGGAAATGATGCTTTTCTTGTTTGTTTGTTTCTTTTTTTTGTGGGGGGGGGGGGGCGACATACGTTTTTTATATTTGAAGCGTCTGTTCTCATGAATGAATAGCTTAGTAAAACAAAATGTTTTGTATCTCTTTCCCTAACTTGACACTACACGTTTAGGGGTCGTTTTAAAAAATTATGGAGACGCATACATGAATGTTCCCTCCACTTCAACTTTCTTAAGAATGGAAATTTTCAAAGAAATTATTTTTTTGTGAGAGCAGTGTTTTAAAGGGTAACCCCCCCCCCCCCCCCGCCTCCCCTCCTCCATCTTTCATCCCTGTCGGGACCTGTTTACAGAAAAAAGGCTGTGACTGAACTGAAACCCGCAAATTCCTGATCTTTCGCAAGAGGGGTTACTCATATACATGTTGGTAACCATGGAAACATAAACTTGCATTGAGGAGTCCATGTGTGTGTTCCAGTTTTGGACCCCCTTTTTATTGAATGCGGAGGAAAATGCCACACCGCTCGAACTGCTCTTGGCCCTTCAATAACCCCCCCCCCCCCTCCTCCTATCTTCTCGGCCTCTTTATTGACAAACAGTAAAAGAGGTGCTACTAAGTGCCCCCCCCCCCGCCCGCCTCGTTCAGATCGCCATTCGATGTTACACAGATATATTCATAAATTGTTTACTTGTCCACTTGTTTATTGTCTGACAATATCGGTGAACTGTAAAACGAATAGGTTGATTGTGCACGGTATAAACTACAATGGTAAATTCGCTTTGTGTGGAAACTTCTCCATTAACACCTAAATACAGAGGGCCAGTTATTCAGAGTGAAAGGTCAAAATTTGGATCAATTAGTGCTTGGCTGTTAGACCCAATCTGGAGGTGTTCACTAATGGGGCTTCACAAAGCTTTTCACGGCATTTAACTAACCCTTTCACGTTAGAATGTGCTGTGACGTATTGCCTGTCCAACCCGCAATACTGTTTGGTTTTTCAAAACTGCCATGTATAAAAAGCCATGGAATTCGGATCCTTTCTCGCTTTGTTCTTTGCCCATAGATTAAGGCCGTGTATTGGCGCCGGGTCCATGTAATTATAACCCCATGCAATCCGTCAGTGGAAATGGTCATGCCAGCCTTTTGACATGCAAGACACGCATTACGCTAAAGTCTCATATAGCCTAGAATGATAAATGGCAATAAAGACATGCATATGTACTGTGTTTCAGTGTCACTTTCCGAAAAAAGATGACTTTATCAATGGCATTAACTAAGTATGGTCCGTAATTATTTTTTATGTTGTCATTTTTAAAGATCTGGGGTTCGTTCAAATGTTTAAATTTAACATCGGTCTTACGCATGAGGCCGAAGAATTGGGTTTTGTACAATTTGCAGAGAATCTTTGAAACATAAATTAATCGAAACGATATGTTTTCCATTCGATTCTAAATATTTGTTATTATCGTGACGGATTAGTGAATAAATGAACAAATCCTTAAATTGCAGGCTGCAGTGAATCAACGTCAACAAAAGGTCAACAAAGTGTCACCAGTGAATCTACGTCAATAAAAGGTCAACAAAGTGTCACCAGCCAAAAGACGCTTGTTCAGTTTTTTTTCAAAAATTATTATCAAATTATTTGCTACATTGTTTTATTTGTTGAAGTGCGAGTTTTTATTTTATATGTCCTTTTAGGTTCCATTTTCATCGCATCCGATTTGATCAGCCCTGTACTTTGCACTTTTCTGTTGTTTTCATTTTATGTGCTTATTTTAAAAACCATTTTTGACATAAATTGGCTGAAATTCTATTTTTTTTTTCAGAGTGGCAAGATGATGGTACAAGTAATATAAACACATTTGCGTCTTCTTTACTTTGCTGTTATGGGTCATACATTATGTACAATTTATGCGTCTCAAATTAAGGTGCTCAGTGGGTATTTTTATTGCTTAAAATTGTACACAAAAGAAGAAAAAGTTTGTTATTTTCGTGTTTCAGGCGGAGCAACTGCAGCAAGAGATCGAGGCACGGCGTAGGGAGATGGAATACCGCTTCACGGCATTCACGGCCGACCCAATCACTTCCTCAAATCGAAGACGGCCTCCGCCAGACGCAAAATAGTGCGTGCTTTCTCAGTGCCCACCGGCTGTATATTAACATATTGCTGATGACTGCCAAGTTCTTTTTTGCAAATTGCATTCAAACGGTTCCCCGACCGTTATAACGTAACATTGCGACGAACAAGTCACACCATTAATCACGCCGTAACAGGCTGATGTCTGCTGCTGCTATGACGTATTGTGTTGACGTCACTGTTGACGATTTAGGGCACAACCCGGTGCACTTCATCACTTAAGCCGTAGATTCACAGCCATGTCAAACTGAAATCTTTCCGAAAACGTGCAAGCTGTGTTTTTTAAGTAACAGGAACACCATAGTGATGCAGTTATAGTGTTGTTATTTTTGTTGGTGTTTTTTTATTCTCATACCATTTTCGTTATTGAAGGTTTGTTAAAACGTCGACACACAACAGTTGACATGCACAGCTAACAAATCCGTCCACTTATATTGGAAGAGAGAGAGAGAGAGAGAGAGAGAGAGAGAGAGAGAGAGAGAGAGAGAGAGAGAGAGAGAGAGAGAAGAGAAGAGAGAGCTGAGGCTTTTTTTTTCGCAAAGACATTTTGTGTTCAATGTTAAACCTGGTTTGCGGTTATGTGCTGTTTTAAGTGGCGCCTTGGGCCAACTATTTTTGCTCAAGCTACAGCCCAAACAAAATTCTTTAAGACCTGTTATTATGCATGAGCTGAAATAATTGTTTAGAATTATTTGGAATTAGGCCTCTGTATCTACATAATCTCTACATGATGAGAACGTACGCCATGTCTACATAATGCCTATGTAATGAGAACGTACGCCATGTCTACATAATGCCTATGTAATGAGAACGTACGCCATGTCTACATAATGCCTATGTAATGAGGACGTACGCCATTTGTCTACATAATGAGGATGTACGCCATTGCTGCAACAGAAATAAAGGGTGATATACATGTGGTGTGTATTATTTATACTAATGATTTAAAGGTGCGTTCCTGTTATTCCCCATGATTGTGGTGGGAGGGAAGACGGGGGACTACAGCTTTCATTTCTAACACAGTGAAAAAAAAATACATTTCAGGTGTGTAGCGTTGTATTATTTTCGAAATGAACCAAAATTTGGCCGAAAACAATGTTGAATTTTGGTCAGTCTGAGAACTATTGTTTCCTAAACTCGGTGTTGCTGTGCACGCAAAATCTCCGAAACTTTCAGCTACGGCTTTGATTTCTTGCACAGTGAATATTTCTATATCGCAGATGTGGCTCTTGTTGTTTTGAAATCGATCATAAATTGGCTGAAATGAAAATTTCTCGTTGAAATTTGATCAAAAGGTGTAATGTTACTCCTTTGAGTTAAGATTTTGTACAAGTAATTTCCCCGAGATTATATCGTATATGTATTCTAGTTTTTTTGCAGTGAAACTAAGTATGCTGCAGATGTGCACGGTCGTATCTTTTTCCAAATTGATCAAAAATTGCCTGAAAAAACAAGCATGTCCAAGGACATGACCCAGCCGAGTTACCAAACAAGGACAGAAAGAAAAACTCTGAAACGAATACTGTTAGGCCAAAAAAACTTTTTTCTGAACGTAACTTTTTGATAATTCCATACACAAGAACGAGTTTACCCAGGTGGAAGCTACCCGAAAAGGAATGTCGGAGAGGTTGGGTTTTGACGATACACGTATTTACCGACATTTACACAATTTTACAAAATTTTTGAAATACCACCATTTCCGCTTTTTTTTTTTTTTTTTGTTGTCATTTGCGAAAAAAAAAACAAACCCAGGTGGAGGAGCACCTAAGAAACTTTGATTATTTTATTTTATAACTATTTGAAAAAGACTGAGAGAAATTAATCGTTTGACAATTCAGTCATTTACAACCATTTATTCCAGTTTTTGCCACACTTCAAAGTTCCGTCATTTCGGCAGTTTTTGGCGAACCGCGAAAAAAATATTAGCCTAGTAGGCGGTCCCCTGGGGAACATCCCTGCCTAACATCGAAACGATCGTAGTAAAACTGTAGGAGTAGCATTTTAAAAATGGGTCAAAACGAGCACAAAAAGTGCCGCCATTTTGTCACTTTTTCGTCAATCGTCAAAAAGTAGCAATAGCCAGGTGGGGGACCACCCAGGGAACATTTTTGCGTAATATCAAACGATTGGAGCAAACTATAGGAGGAGTAACATTTTAAAGAAAAAGTTTAACATACGCATATACATCCAAGCCGCCCTATAGTGATACGACTAACCCAGTCCGACAAAGTTAACAAAAAAAAAAAAAAAAAAAAAAAAGGACTGTTGAACGTGCTTCCAGGACTTGACATTGTGCGCACAAGTTCTGTGCAACTGTATCAGCTGCTTGCTCTCATATGCTGCACAGCATCATGCATTTGCATTACAATTGACCAAAACTAACTGAAGATGCTTTGTTCAGTGTGAAATATGGTTTCACCATGGCACTACATTCTTGTCACAAACCAGAACTTATTGTTTCTACCCTTCCAATTGCTTAGTTGGGTTATATTGAGCTGGACAGTTCACACCTCTCTAGATTCGGTAAAAGCCGAAGGCCAATTAACCGTTTCAGTTTTTGTAACTTTGCCGTAATTTTACAAACAGCACTCACATTACACCAACTCTATGAAAAAAGCATGGTGATAACACTGGAATTCCGTCCTATCGCAGTGGCACTTCACCGGGTCCCGGAGTGAAACTAGATCCGGACGGACACCGCAGTCTCACCATAACCATAGATGAACAATCAAAACCTTTATTACACAGACTGCCAAAAAAGTCGTGACGGTCCTTAGTGTTTAACACCGACCATTTAATTTTGTCAGAACATCGTAAAAGGGAGGGGTCCCTAGCCAAACTCCATGCAGAAATTGGAGAAAGAAAATCTCTGATGAAACTAGAACAGTCCTAGGTTTTTGAAAAAGAATGCCCATCATTCTTGCAGACGGTGGAGAACACGTTACCGGGAAAACGCAAGCTAACTGTGTATAAGTCTCCTGCTGTGAAGTCCTTCGGCAGGTTCGCGATCGGGCACTCGTTGCGAATATATCCCTTCCATGATATAGCCGTGTGTTTACTTAATTCGCTGGCGAAAATGTAGACGCGCGAGAACTTTCGGTAACCAACAACCTTTACTGTTCCTTCCTCTCCGACGTACATTTGCAGCTTTAATAGCACGCGACACGCATAGCTCGCCCACACGCATCTCTCCTACACGCGACAAGCAAAGCTCGCCCACACGCGACAACTCACCCACACACGACACGCATAGATCGCCCACACGCAACATCCATCTCCTACACGCGATACGCACAGCTCGCACACACGCGACTGACAAGCTCGCCCATACGCGATACGCACACACACGACTGACAAGCTCGCCCATACACATACACGCGACTGACAAGCTCGCCCATACACACACACGCGACTGACAAGCTCGCCCATACACACACACGCGACTGACAAGCTCGCCCATACACACACACGCGACTGACAAGCTCGCCCGCTGTTGCCTTCCTCCGGCATCCAAGGCTCTGGGGAAACAGTAGCTGATCAAGAAAGAACAGTCAGATTTCTTTCACTGCTGTATGTTTATCGATTACGAGACGACACAGCTATTCAAATCTCGTTGCGATCTTGGCTTTAAATGAGTGAATAAAACGCGTTCTGGTGTAAATGAAGTTTAATTGCATATGGCATTTTTTTCAGTAAGATAAAGTAAATACCAACAAATAACAGCATTCATTAACATATGCAGTTCACGAAAAAATAAATAAATGAAAAGCACAGCAAAAGAAATTGATTCCCATAATTGTCTCATTACATCGTGGATCACCAAGCATAAAAAAAAAAAAAAATCGAAAGTAACTAAGCTATTCACAAGAGGTTACTACAAGACTGGTCGCACAACGCTTGAGTCTTTTTTTTTTTTTTTTTTTTTTTTGCCAGCACACCGAAAACCAACCCACCGCTAAGCTGACTTCTATGGCCGACGAACATCACAAAAAAAGCTGAAGCTGACAGGATCAAAAGCATCATCTTACAGTTGGGTGGGGGGGGGGGGGGGGGGCAGGACAGGTAGACACTAAACTACATAAGTTTATAAAGAAAACGTTCCATTTCAAAACTCATTGGGCCGACATAAAATGACTTATGCGTCAATGCCCCTGTAATTTTATTCTACACTATTCTACGAATGATTCCATATAAATTAAAACTACACTTGTCATCACTTCTTGTCACAACTGTCAAACTAGGAATTCAATCTTGTCACAACTGTCAATCTAGGAATTCAATCTTGTCACAACTGTCAATCTAGGAATTCAATAACAAGTCTGCCATTGTCATTCTCACCACCAAGGTTTCCGTTTGGAACTTGTTCCAAAACCATTTTACGATTATAACAATGTGGTATCAACCATATATGTCATCAAACAGCGTTGTGTCCCTCAACCCACAACGTGCAAACAAACAAGGCTTTGTTGGTGCGCTAACCGCACAGGCTAGCCATCCAGACGCTCATTGCCACCTAACCGAGACCACACCACCAATCCAACAGCGGTCTAACTGACGTCATCAAGTCTAACTGACGCTATGATGTCCATCTCATTTGAGAGGTACACTGATCACTGTCCAAGTCTGTTATACCGAATACAAAGATTAAAGGACAGCTAAATATGAAAGAACGAGAAGTTTCCAACGTAATGTAATCACTTGTAAATACAAAAAAAAAAAAAACTCAACAGGCTGTGACGAATGAATGGCTACAGCGCATGAGAATGAGAACACACATCAACCGTTAGGGTGAGCATCAACAAACAAACAAAAAAGCCCGCGCTGGTTCTCTTAATGCACACCGCGTGCAAACAGCAAAAGCCACAACTGCGCAGCACACATTTTGCAAATACCGTCCGTACAAAGTTTCTTTATTTTCTCTCCCCCTCTCTTTATTTGATTGTTATTATTTTATAGTAATGTAAACACCGTAATTGTCACATTCAAATATACGAGGATGGGTTCACAATAAATAGACATGGTTCCCACACCTCAGATGAAATAAAATTCCACGAATTTCCAGGAGCCATGGGAATAAACGGTATAGTCGAAGTGCTCCAGATTTTCTTATCATATTTCAAGTCCTCTTGTGGGACAACACAAATAAACTCTTTTCCCCCTTTTAATAGTAATTTACATAACAACATATTCCCGCTACAGTCTCAACTACTTGTTATCTTGGACAGGTTGGGGGTATTTTCAAATTTAAAAATATTCCTAAAAAAATTATGTCGAACTTTCCAACCTCGCTCTGATACCAAATTTCGAATTTTTGAAGTTCAAAAATATCACACATTGAAAGTACTACAGGACATCATAGGCATAACAAATATTACGCCTTTAATTCATACCAACACTAATCGCAATGGCCATTTTATTCCCTTTTTTTTTTCAAGTTCGCAAAATAAATACTGAAAGAAAAATATCACGAAATCTTAACAACTTTCAAGCAGTGGGGCAACTGGAAACAAAATCCATTCTGCCCATTCAACAAAAAGTTCACATGCAAATACATAGCCGAAGTGTTCACCATCCAGGTTCTTACTATAACAGATCCATTACAATCATATTATTCAACTTATAATTGAGCTCCATTTTTGTTTGTTTATCCTCGACACAATATCAATGAATATTCATTCAAAATTATAACGTAATAAATTACTCTCGCGAATTCTGGAAAATTCCACGAAACGGAGGTTCTGTATTTGCCTCGCAATCAGCTTTTTGGTAGTTATTTATATCTTCAAAATTTGCACTAACAAACTCTCTGTTTAGCTGAACGTTTGCACACGTAGCCTTGCCACCAGCGTTTTAATAAACTTCATCGCAGCCATGCACAAGGAGCAACAGTTAAAGCCAATAAAAGCCTTCAGGACAACACCGTAAACAAAAGTGCCATTTCCTAATGTCCGCCACGAAAGCAACCTGCTACTCGATGACTCAGTTCCGGAGATTACAGCAAGACAACTTCTCAATCAGCCATTACCGAAACCACTGGAAAAGCCCACACCTTGTAATTTTTTCGAACGTTAGGCACACCTTCCGATTATTAATTCAATGTTTTTTCTTTTTTATACAGATGCCGCACTGTCGTTTTTTCACTACTGCTCATCTCCTTCGTTCTCTACGCATAGAATTTCTTGAAACATGAGGAAAATGTCCGTATTAAGCAGCTAGGTGACAGCTCTGTGTTAAGAAGCCGCGACGTCCCCTCGCCCGCTTCATCAATAAGCTACACCGCCTTTTTTCTTGCCCGAGAAGATGTCCTTTAGGTTCACATTGACCTGTATCTTCTCACGATTTCCAACCGGTGTCGAGTCCAAACAAAACCTGAAGAAAACACATTAAAATCAGAATCCAACTCGTATTGAAACCGTACTCCCTTAAGTTTTTCTAATACATTTCGAACGTTATAACTCTCAAAGGGATCAGTTCAACATGTAATGGCTCTCCCCTCCAACTCTGTAAACTTGTAAATGACACGGGCTCGATCACAGGGTTGTTGGCTAAACTGAAGGTCAATGACTAACCTTTTGAACTCCTCAATTTCGCGCTCAAATTCGTCCATGTCTGGGTGCAGATCTGTCTCTTCTTTCGGCAAAAAGATTTCGTCTAAAAAAAGCGAAGTAAGTTCGACTAATAACACCGCAATGTATTACTTTTAAACAAATTTTCCTTTCTACATTCAGGGGTCGTTCTCGGGCTCGTCGAAATCCACGGAAAATTTGGAGTCGGGAAATTTGTGATATTTTCGCTGCGAAGATAACCACAGCTGAAGCATAGCAAATCTTGCGGAGTGTAAATTCGCGAGCGCCACAGGCGCGAGCGCAAAACATTTACACCTGACAACTTAAAATCTCCAAAACAGTATCTGCAAGTACCGAGCCAAAAAACAAAAAAAAAAACAAAAAACAAAAAAAAACATTGTTGACGAATTCAGTTCATCTCGAGGACCACAAATTCCGGCTTAAAATCAACTGAAAGAAAATGAACCCTGTACATTTTCCCGACGCAACCTTGTTGTCTCAGTTATTTTTTTTTTTCACTTTTCATTTTTTAAAATACCAGAGCCCCGAATTATGTTACTTACCAACAGACGTGAGCTCGTCGCCATTCTTATTCTTCTTTCTGTTCTTCCTGTTGCGGCCAGAACCCTGACAGAATAATAGTATTTTACAGCCTGGACTACGTGTCAAAGTGTTACGTAACAACGTGTCAGAAACACGACACATGTTCTAAGCGATTAAGTTGTCAAACCATTGCCAATAGATTTTCAGACGATGATTTTTAAATTTTGCGGTCACTTTGTGTTGGATCCCCTAACATGGCTAATTCAAAGCTGGATTCGGGGCAAAGGCTGAAGTGGTATTTTCGAAAAATGGCCAGGCTACAAATACTGTTAAACCTTGCACATTTAACACAAACTTCAAAACAATACCTGTTCATCTTTTCTGGGCGTGGTGGGAGCTGAGTTTGAAAGCGATCCCTCACTGCGACTCTTGCCCTGTATGGACACCCTGGGCTCCACCGCTGGCCTCTGTTTCGTTGGCGTCGACGGCACTGACCGCTGTTCAAAATTTAACTGCACGCTTGTTTCGCTACTGGGCTCGATGCCGTGGCCGTTGGTGCGCCTCTGGTTACCCTGGTCGGGGGTCGCTGGCGCCGAGCTGGTCCCCTGCGGCAACGGGATACGTATGGGAACACTCTGATTGATCACTGGCACTTGCAGGATCGACTTGGCCACCAGCGGGGTCTTCTGTCGGTGGGGCAGCGTACGCGCGGCGTGTAGAATGGGCCTGTTCGGGCGTACGGACCGGACCGGGCAGGCGGGACTAGTGACGGGTACAGTCACCACCGTGCATGGTTTGCCAGGCGCTGAAAGGTTGGCGCCACTGGCTGGTGGGGACTTGCTGGTGGGAAGCAGGCTGTGAGCCGGTGTCGGTGCGGGCTTCATCGCCGGCCACGGCTGCTGCTGTCGGCACATCTGGATGTTTGTTTGATTATGGGCATGAACTGAACTGGAAGCCTTGTGATCTTGTGACATACTACTGGTCTTGTTATTGGCCACCTGCACGTTACCAGACTGTGGCAAATTAATATTCAGCGTCACATTCGATGCCATAGAATTCTCACTCAGCAGCGGAGGCGGCGACGGCAGCATTGTGGTCTCATTCGGCAGCACGGCGCTCCCGGGCCGGGGTGATTTGACCCCAGACGCTGAGCTTTTGGGCCCCCGCTTCACCTTGACGCGGCTGATGCTGGCGCTGACACTACTCGGGATGTCCCCGTTCAGCAACGGCTTGGCACCGAAGTCCATGATGTCAATCGACGCCGTGTTGATTGATAGACCGTCGGATGACACTGATGGCGACGGGGCATTGACCTTGACCTGCTGTTTCACGCCGGTTCTCGCTGGCACCGTGACCGCATGACCCACTTTGACGTTAGTTATCGAGGCAGATTTCGTTGTAGTCGGAGCTGTGTTTTTAGTAACGACTTGCTTCGGGCCTGCGTTGACCGCAGCTTGACTAGTATTCACCTTGCTTTGTTGCGTTTGCTTCGCCGTCAGCAGCTTGTTGTCCACTTTCACTTTCTCTTTCGCGTTCTTCGCATTCGTTTTACCATCACCTGCCGCTGGTTTCCCCGTTCTGACGTCACTCGCACTACCTACACTCTTGTTTTCGTTAGCGGCCGATCTCTCTCTTTCCTTCTGCTTTCCCTTCTTCTTCCCTTGCGCCGGGCCTTCTGGCTTCTTGTTACTGTTCGCCTTACTTTCCTTATTTTTCGCCTCTTCCAGCTCCTGGGCTCTCTGTGCCTCTATCTGCTTGGCCCGCGAGCGGTTTAGGTCCTCTTGGAGCTTCTTGGCCTGTTCGTTGAAGTCTGAGATGCGCTTCTGGTCCAGTTCTCGCTTCTTCTTCAGCTCCGCTAGCTCTTCTTTCTTCGCCTTTTCCTCCGCCTGTATCAAACATGTCCGATGACTTGTCATGACATGTCCCATGACTTAACATGACAAGTTTCATCTATATTTTCAGTTCTTTGCGATTCCTTAACGTTTTGTTTCCTACCACACTCTCCTTCAATTACACTTACCAGCTGATCACTTTTGACTGCAAGCAAAACCAAATGTAATTTGTAAGAACTTTATGTAAGCAGTTACTGCAGGAAAATGTGCCCAAAGAATATAAATTTTACTTGGAGTAAGTTATTTAACACAACTACAGACCTTTCTCTGCTTCTGTCGGGCCCTTTTCGCCGATTTCGTGCTCTTCTTATCAACCTCGCCGCTCTCGCTACCGTTGATGAACTTGAGAAGCTCGTCCAAGTCCTTACACCCCATGCTGGCGTGGCCGTGCAGGGTGGCGGCGGGGGCGGTCTTGGCGGCGACGGCGGCGGCTGGTGTGTGGCTGGACGTCTCGTTTCTGCATATGCCCGCCGGCTTCGTCTTCTCGGCACGTTCGCACTGTACATCCGGGCTTTGCTTTTGTTCATTCTACACGGTAACAGAGTTACAGGACACAACTCGTAGAAGACCACGACTGGAACAGCACGTTTTGTTCATCCATATGGTAGCCGTCACGTAACCATTGATTTATTCGGCTACTAAATGTTGTAAATACTCTGAGCAGGTTATTCGGCTTCTAATGAATAAGCCAACTGCTAAAATATGAACCGTTCCGTTACTTTTCTTTGAATCGAGTTAAACTTTCAACAGATGAATTTCACACGTTTCAAAACATACAGTAACCGCATTTATGAAGCAGGTTTTACAAATCTAGACATTTGAAACTGGATTTTTACGTCGCAGTTTTACCCATTTTCCAACAATTTCATCGCATTTCTGAAGTATTTACTGAAAATGTCTGTTGATGCCTGTGTGTATTTCTTTTTGTGCGTGACGCGATAGCATTCGACAGAAGATACCTTTTTCTTAAGTCTTTTACGAAGCCGTTCCCTCATCTCAAGATTTCTGCTTTGTGGCACAGTTGGCGGCTAAAAACAAATTAACATGAGGAAGTACTGCTCATGCCAAGTCTTCTTCTTGTTTCATTTTCTGTATTACTTTCGACTTAGCTAAAACTCTTTCCCTTCTTACTGAAACAGGTTTTGTGGGCACTTATAGGGTTTAAAATGTACTTATTATTTCAGGCCTATTTTCTTTGGGGGGGGGGGGGGTGGGGGATCGGGGACGTACCGTGGACTGGCCGAAGAACTCGCAGTAGCAGCAATCACAGTACTTCCCGTCCTTCTGATTGGACGTCGACGTGGAAGAACTCTTCTCTGAGCAGCTGTCGTCAATACTGTCGTCGTCATGGTTACCGTCGCAGTGCCCCTCGCAGCCCGCCGACAAGGGCAGGTGCGCCGGGCTGCTGGCGGCCTGCCCGTGGGGCACCGACGACGTGGGCAGAGTCATATGTGACGTCGAGGTGGTTAACTGTTTCAGACTCGTGGCGGCCATACCCAGCGGTGTAGCAGTGTTAGTGTTGCCTGTGGATGCCTGCATCACAGTGCTTCCCGCCACCTGCATCACGCCGCCAGAACCTGCCAATCATAGTGACGTCATAATACCAAAATAACCTGTCAATCAGTGATGCCATACCCTTATTAAAACGTCCAAATACACCCATCCATAGCGATGTTCTTGTTTTACTATTTCTGATTTTTTTTAATGAAAAGAGACAAGTTAATAACCCTGATATAACTTGACACGGTTGAGGTTATGAGCAAAGCAGAATGAGACCCTCACCTGTGCTATGTGTGAGCTGGTGAGTGCAGGTCAGGAGGTTGAGATTAGGCATGGCTTGATGAACAGAGGTATTCATGTTCTGCAGGTTGTGGTTCTGAAACGCCTGGAAGCCTGCTCCCGGCTGTAGCCCGTGCTGTTGTTGTTGCTGCTGCTGGTTCTGTTCACTAATGGCCTTTTGCAAAGCCGCAGCCGCACGGATAAAATCAGGATTCAACTTCAACTGGTGTTGCATATTATTTGCACTGGATGACGACGACGACGGCATGGGGACTCCCCCCGGCGGCGATGACGTCATGGAGGGAATCCCTGCGTTTGGTGACGACAGCTGGGGACAGCTGAAGGCACTGGTCTGCGACGTGAACGGGTGTTTGAAGCAGAATTCACTCTGCGTCGTCGTCGTCGATGACGTCAGAGAAAGTGAGCTCTGCAGATTCGACGCGGCCGCCGCAAACGACGAGATTGACGTGGGTGCAGAAAATGCGCCCAGACCACCCGAGGGAGGCGGCGGCGACGGAAGCTGGTTCTTATTTGGACTGGGTGGCAGACCAAAAGTGAAGGCGGTGGAGGCGGGTGAGGAGAGTGATTGTGTGCACGACACGGGGTGAGAGACGGTCGTGGTGGTGGTCGTGGTGGCGGTGCGCGCCTGGCTGCCGCGCCCGTTCTGCTGCTGCTGCTTCTGCTGCTGTTGCTTGAGCAGCGCCTTGCTCACCTTGAGGATCTTGTTGTGCGCATCGGTGAAGGCGTTGTTGACTGAGTCCTGTTTGAGGCCCGTCACCGATGTGGTGATTCCCGTACTCGTGGTCACCGTGGTCGTCGTCAGCGGCTTGGAGGCGGACACGCATTGCTGCAACACCGTCGACGTCTTCATCAGGTTCACACCTACGCCGCTCAGATCACTCATAAACGGGTTACCCGTCAGTAGTGGCGGCGTCGACACGTTGAACAACTCGCTTCCTATAGTTCCGCTGTATTTTTGACCTCCACCGAACAAGAGTTTGGACGTAGGGTCCCAGTCCCAGGTGGTATCAAGGTCTGATTTTCTTGGCATGAAAGACTTGGCGGTTTCAGTACTGGTCTGTGGAGTTGACATGGTTGGATTTACACCGTGTAACTCGTACAGCTGTGGTTGAAGTATGGACGGCCGCATCACGTTATGACCTACCAAAGTAAACCGCACAATAACACCATTTGCCCAAAGATGAAACTGAGATATGAAAACTGCCTTGAAATTCAGTCGTTTCACTTAAACAATTACGCAAGGCGTTTCTAAGTAATACGATTCTGACAACCATGAGTTGGGTGGTATCAAATAGCTCGTGTCGCACTCACCGACTTCCTGCAGCGCTGCGGGAGCGGGCACGGGCTGCGGGAGCGTGCTGGCGCCGTGGATGTGCGGGTAGAGGTGGAAGGCTGCGGCCGCTGCCGCGGCAGCGGGGGCGGCGGGGCGTCGCGGCGACATAGGTGGCGGCGGCGGCAACACGTGGTGGTGCGGCAGGGACGCGGTAAGCGCGTGCACGCCGCTCTGCTGCAGGCACGCGTGGCACTGGCACTGCTCACCCGAACCCTGCTCCTCCAGCTGCTGCATACGCAAAGACGTATTTCCCTGATTCTTCCCATGACATTCAATGCGCATTACCCTTTCCCCTCTATGTTACTTTATTCTTACTCAAAACCGTCATAATGTCGTTTAGGGGCCCCCAATTCTTTGTGTAGCCAAAGTCTCACCTCTATAAACTAACACTAATCTGTGACTCAAGTTGACCTTATCCCTAAGACTTACCTAAATCCCTAAAAATTCAAATTTATTCAGTTCATAATGTAGCTATAGGAATCTAGGGGCCGGTCAATCACACAAGTACCCTTAAGGTGTTGGACTTCCATCCCAGGTTTATTTGATTTAAATAAATTATTTAATTTTAATGGCTGTTGTACTATTTCCAAGCTTTTAGCATTTTCTCTCTTTCTTTTTCTTTCTGATACTGAAACATTTCAATAACCTGATTACGATCGGTCAGAATCACACGATAGCTGATAAGTTAAGGCTCATTAACTCAGATTACAGTTTCACCTTATCGAGTATTTTCTGTTGAGCGCAGTTGTGGCAATCACATGGCCGATCCTGGTTCTTTGTTGACTCCGACGACAGAGTGTCATCATCCTTTAAATTAATACACTGCCTGCATGTTCAAAGCGTACACAACTGTCCACACACAAGTGACTGCAATCACTTCTGAAACATCTCCAAACCCTTAATTAAACAATCAATAAAAGAAATGGAAACCAAAGAAGTGGAAAAAAATCCATAAAATGCATACGCAAGCAGCGTGGAGAAAGGCAGGGGGCCGAAGGGGGTACCACTGCGCATGCGTTAACATCAGTCAATTGGTTACCATGAAAAATTTTCAATCTGTCTTTACGGGTTTTTTTTCGGGGGGGGGGGGGGGGGGAGGGGGGCGGGTAAGAAGCCTGGAATTATATGCATATGAACGGTCCCTATGTAGTTCAAATATTCACGGCACAGTTTTTTACTTCATACAGCAACGACTGCCAGGTCACAATCGTGAGGGAGATGGTGTACCTTTTCCTGGCCGTCGCCCTGCTGTCGCTCGCCCTTGGCCACGAGTTCGTCGCTGTCCTCGTCGCCCTCGTCCGTACTGTCGTCGTCGGAATCGGCCGAGTCCGAGCGCTTGTCGATCTCCTCCGGTATTTCTTCTGCTAGCCTGCGAGGCGAGGGGAGAATGAAACAGAGACACGTTCACGATATACTGAAGTGCATGTTCCCTTAACAGATTATCCACACAATTACTGCATTAAATGCCTTAAGTTCACTTAACGCAAAAAAGACAAAAAAAAAAAAAAAACAGCACAAGGCGCCGAAAGCAAAAACACGTGAAATACAAAGCTTCCCGTGGCATCACGACGTCAGCCCTTTAAGGCGTTTGGGTTAGCTTTAGAAATGCCCTTTGGGATAATGGCAATACTAGAGTCATACATCAACAAGCCGCAGAGTTCTCCGATCCAAAAAGCTGACCACCAAAGCCACAGTGGACCGTTCAATCCCGACTATCAACCCTTTATAACATACTCTATTAATTTAGCGCATTATAATATATGTTCAAGCATGGCACCAACTTCATACTGTAATCACCATTGTACACAGCGCAATCATGGTTACGGCTGTAAAAGGGTTGATTGTAATTTCACCCCTTTCTTACTTTTACCTGCAGTTTATGCTTTTATATTCCGTGTAATAATTTTCTCAGTCTTACCTAAAATTTTCTTCGAAAGGAAACATGTTTAACCGTTCGGGATGCACAGTAATGGGGCTTTCCGACCCGTCACTCGAGCTCGTACTGGACATAGAAGGAGGCGAAACGTCGATGACATAGCGTGCATCATGCTGGAAGGCGGGCAGACTGCTCGTCGTGTGCACGGGCAGCTGTTCGGCTACTTCCGGGTTGATAATGCCGCACGTGATCATGTGCGATATACTGCACTCGTCACACGGACATCTACAGAGAGAACGGCGATGTGAATTGATTTCTGTTACGCCCTTTAATATATCACACAGAAAGTGTTCCTCACATCTATATGGAAACAAATGCATCCCCTATCTTTTATATTTCTTTTACGTTTGCGGCACATAAAGCGATTCAATAAGACAGCTGAAACTATTTGCAACTGTAACTGAACTATGCTGCTTTGTACAAACTGCTCGTATCGAAACCAAATAATCTTTGTGATCATATTCACAAAGCCAGCGAAAAACAAAGGCTTATGTATCCAGGAATACTATTTCACATGTTCATACATAACTCAAGCCCAACAGTGAAGATTTTTTAAATTTCCAAAATCACTTTCGGTAAATTTACATGTTTTCAAACGTGCTTCAGTAGATGAATGCTATTAAATGGCACCAACAATCGCTGTGAAATAAGATCTTATGAACAAGAGCTCTGCACAAAAAAAAGTAAAAATCCTCGTAATCACGGGTATGCTAGGAATGCCAGGCTTTTACATAAGAACTGAACAATCACACCTGAAGTAAGGATTTATTCTTCCTCGTTATCTGCATCTACCATTTTGCAAATGTAGGTCCTGGTAAGCAAATAAGGTCTCACTTATCTACGCCATTTACCTTTTTCTGTTACAGTTTGGACACAAGCAATCATCTCCCGCCTTTGTTCCCTTAAAAATGCTTCTCATAGTTTCACTCAGTTGCGCGTCTAAACTGCTGGCAAAGAGAATCAATTACAGTATGAAAAAAACTTTTTATTTGGAAGTTGCATTTTTCTTTTCTTTTTGTATCCTTGTTAACTATTTAACATTGTTGGCATGATAACCAATTTCTCATCTGTGTGTACAGCATTTCAGCTGGACTCTTAAATCGCACAATGCACTTGTAAGCGCCTACACTCTTTCACCACTATCTCACTCCACAAATACACGACTTCCCGACGCAACCCGCCACCCCACCCCCCCCCCCCCCCCTCATGCTCCTCTGCTCAATCGCTTTAAAGCTCCCTCGCTTGCTCGTCGACTCATGAGCCCCAAATTCTTTCACAGAACAAGAACAGTTCTATCATACACGGGAACGGGGTCGAAAAAAAAAAGCCACAAAACTTTTTCGTAAGTTTTCGAAGGGAGCCGGGGGGGGGGGGGGTAATAAAAGCCAAAACCATTTCTAACCGGAATTACACCGATTTCAAAAGTAGTCCACTTGGCAAAAAAAAAAAAAAAAAAAAAAACGCCAGAAAAGCCGGAAGACAGCTTACACATGCGTGGAGTCGTTGTTGTTGGCCGCCGAGGACAGAGTCGTTTGTGTCGTGTTGAGCACTTTCTCTTCCAATAACTTGCGCTGAGCCTTGAAGAACTCCCAGTCTTCCTTCAGCATTTTCTGCTTGGCCTTCAACGCCGTCTTGAAACAAGAACAAAAACGTGCTCAAATTCTATCCGTGAGAAACAACGCCAAATATCTCATCATAAAAGAAACCTCCATCAAACTTGTAGCATTTCCAGCCATACAGCCGATGCCTTGCTTCATTTACTTCACACTTTACAGTCGACATTTCCTCGGCAAAGACGCGGACTTACTTGTTCGTCATTGTACGTTTCAATGAGCTGCTCGCACTCCCGCCACACCACGGAAATCACAGACATTTCATCGTCGTACTTAAGGTAACGATGCAGGATATTCGGATACGTGTCTTCGTGATACGCCTCTTTGGAAGCCGCTCCCAACCTGATGGACAAACATGAAAACTGCAAGGACGAACAGCAATCACCTCATATATAACATCTGTGGACACCATTCCTGAGATACAACACAACACGTCTTTGAAAGTTATCTTGATACCGTTTCGCTTAAAGCGTCATTTCATCAAGCTTCACCATTTTATTTACCTTTACTTTTCAACATATAATTTGCATAAAAATTAGCCGGGTTTCAACACAGAGACAGCACTAGGTTTGCTAACGGACCCACCTTAGTTGCGTGATGAGCATAGGAAGACTATTCTGTACTACGGGATCGGTGTAGATAATACTCTGAAAGAGATGTTTGTTGTGGAGCTCCCACGTCAGATTAAAGCGCTTCAGGTGATCCATCTGCAACAGGAACCGACATCAGAAAACGGTCAATCCCCCTCCCCCCCCCCCCCCCCCCGTAATCAATGGCAAATCTTAAATACAAAATGTAATATAACGAACAAATTGCAGAACTCGCTGTCGGTCACAACATAAAAAAATCCAAATGCTGAGATTTTAACAGCAGTGCACAGCCAGACGGCAAAGCATCACAGCATCTATCCGTCTGAACTCAAGCAGCATTTCAATTTAAACGGAAATATGTGGGGAAGGTGGGGAAGGGGGGGGAGGTTTCCCTAGTGGCTTCACGCACTTACAAGTTCAGTAAGGAAGGCGGCCAAAGTCTTTGCGGCCGCACAGAGGTTGGAATACTCGTCGAGGAGCATGGACACGAACTGCTTGGCTTGCGTCGGCGTCTTGTGGCCGGCTGTTAGCTGCTTGAGAAGACGTACTTTCATTTCTATCACATATTCGCGGCCTTGCGATTCAAGCCGTTGAAACAACTGGTGAGCGTCTTTTATCACAAGTCTGAAATCAAATAAACACTCAAGCTCAAAGAAACACTACCCCACCCATTCAGTTCTACACGGTAAACATCCTAAGCATGTTTTTTTTTTAACTTACAACCATTTCAATTCTAAAGCGCAGCAGCACAGAGGAACTAATTTCAAAAGCGCCACACACGTTTAACTGGCCCGAGGAGAAATATTGTCACTCCCTTCTCCTATTTTCATTCAATGTTTCGTGCCTTCAGAAACACGCACGACACTTCAAGTAACTGCGAATTCAGAGTGACTTAAACAACTCACCTATGAACTAGTTCTTTCATTTTCTTGGTGTCGAGGAGCGACATGCTGTCGTCTGCTCCCTGCGACAAGCCTGTGCCCGCCTCCCTGTACACACAGCGCACCACGTGACGCAGCTCCTGCCACACCTTCATCAACTCCGCACTTTCCTTTTCTTCCTCGCTTTCAATTTGCCTGCAAAGAAAAGCAGCTTTCTTACTGGTAAAGGAATAGAGAAGTATACAATACAGGTCTAAACAGTAAGCGTTTCACTACGAGCATATGTGCGTGTTCAATTTTAGAAGATATTCTAGTAAAGTAATTGCGAACAGAAATATAACACGTGACCTTCACGCTTTCTGCGTCTTCTCAGGCATCAGATCAACCTGGAATCACTGTCACTTTCCTAAATTGCGTATTTCTTAAAATTAGGTGTTACTACAAGCACATTTGTTAAGCAAAACCAACTACAAAAAAAAAGAGTGCTTTATTTTCAACTTGTACTAAAACAGCGAACTCGATGGCGTTCTGTTCTTTACCTTCATAATGTAACATAAACAATTTTGTTAACGTCACCTCCTCTCGCTACAGGCCTCGCAGTTGCACAGAGTACCGTTGGGCGTGGTCGGTTCGGAGCTGCTACTGGTGGACGATGACCAGGACACGGCAGGCTCCAGGCTCGGCATGCACGCGCTGTCCAGCTTCAGGTCCCGCTCCTGAAATACAGTGAAACCTCGCTGCAATGGCCATACACCTTCCGGGTTGCTTAATTGCTCATTGGACACTTGTGTTCGTTCACTAAAGCGACGTGAATTTTTATACTGAAAAAAAAAATCGAAGAAAACAGTGTTTACCACACAGAAGCTGTTAACTAACGGATTTTTTTTATCAATTAAGAACACAAACATCAACGAAACGAACTCAGTGGGGAATGCGAACACGATATGCTGCTTGTGGAGTGATCCCATAAAGAAATTTTTCGGACTTCTCAACAATGTCAATAACCCCCCTCCCTCCTCCCATATTTGTGACGTCACACATTCACGCAGTTAGATACGTGAATGTGAAGAATAAACTTATTATTAATTCAGTCAGGTAACAACAGCTATTCGGTGATATGATGGGAGTATCCTCCTTGCACCTGCTCTTCACAAAGGCTGAAAATTTTGCCGAAAACAGAACTGACCATGCTCACTAGGAGAGAAGCCACTGTGGTGGCAACCTTCTTGCCCTCATCATCCCCGCTTTCCCTGCACTTCTTGCACAGCCACAAGGGAAGCTGGTTCACGCTACCGTTCTGCTCCTCTACAAACACACAGCGGCTCAGTGAGAAATCTACGAATGTCAAGCTGTTGTTCAAGTTTATATCAGTGCTTGTGTCGAGTTATGTTTATTATTTTAAGTATGACCAAAGCCAATACCAAGTGTTCAGATCTCGATATGGTGAATCAATTTCGTCGTGCTGAAGAAAACAGCTATCAAAAATAACTTTCATATATTCAAGCCTTTCTTTTCCAGAAATGATTGATTTCTAATGACCACACACAGCAACAAAAGAATTAATATATATAAAAATTTGTTGAGATAGAAAATCTGAGTCACGTTTTCCCGTTATTACGATGACAATCCACCCATGGTATGGTACAGTTTATACAATTTGCACTTTTATCTAAATGACAGAAATCCCCGAAAGCAGCAACGAAACAGGTGAAGCGGAATGGTCCGACTTACCACGGTTAGTTTCTTGACTCTCAGCTCTCTTGCAGCCACACATCAAGCAGGTTTCTGTGAGATACGGGTTCCGACCTTTGCTGATAGGAGGCACTGGTGGATCACTATCCGTGTCTGCGTCCATCATGTTCTCCAGTTCCTGAATTTCCTCTTGCTTTGAAGGAAAAATATAAAGGTTTGATCACAGAGGTTTGTTAATGTCAACGCCAATATGAGGGGGGAGGATTGGGGGGGGGGGTGGAGACGTACACATTTTGTCTTGTGATTGATAACATGTTTTCGACCAAACGAAAACCCAAACTACCACGATGTAGGTGTGGTCGCCACCCCACTACCCCCCCCCCCCCCCCGGGAACCCCCGGTAAAAAACGAGGAAATAAAAGCAATTTTCACCGCCTAGTTCAAAAAATAAAAAAAAACTTTCTGTACGTTTTTGGCTCTGCTGCTCTTCCAAATAGCCTACTTTGTGTTACTGACACGAAGTGATGTACGTACCCAAGTAACAGTACTCCCTTCCTGACACGAAGTGATGTATGTACCCAAGTAACAGTACTCCCTTCCTGACACGAAGTGATGTATGTACCCAAGTAACAGTACTCCCTTCCTGACACGAAGTGATGTACGTACCCAAGTAACAGTACTCCCTTCCTGACACGAAGTGATGTATGTACCCAAGTAACAGTACTCCCTCAACCCTTTTACCAGTTTTTTTTCCACTGTGTATTACCCAGTTAAATTTCAACCCTGTCACCATCGTAGCCAATTAGGACTCTGAAATATCAATGGTTAGCTTTTTAATTTTATCCATAAATACGGCGAAATTACCATACTAATTCAGTATATAAATACACACTCAGCCATTGACTAACACGTTGGTATTTAAAGTAATATTTAGGCCACTGGGTGCTAGTCAAGGTAAGAAAAATATTTTGACCCATTAAAATTGCTTGCGCCTACTCAGCACAAAGTATGTGACCAATTTAAAATGGTCTAAGAACTGAGTGACTGCCACGACATCGGTGCATGGACTGAGATGAGCACTGCTCCGTGTACCGCTTGTTACGCTGCATAACTGTAAAGTGTACACACTTGCTAAGTCCAAAAAAATTGTGGGCAGTTTTTGACAAGATGTTATTTGTAAATTTTTCATCGCTTTTAAAAATAATATGACGTTACACATCTACAGTATATATATTTTCACTGTGCAAGGTTGCAGGACACTTAGACAAACGGTCATAAGCGAATTGCTGCGGACATAACATCGCACAATTGTCCAAAGTCAAACGTAATTTTTCATTTTGTCAATTTTTCACCGATTTCAAAAATAATACGGCGCTGCACATCTACAAATATTTTTTTTCTTACTGTATAAAAAATCAGAACCGAACCTCAAAGAGCCTGAGAACTTGCGCGGATAAAACTATATGTTTCCAGCGGACAGAAAGACATAACTATATCGCTCGTTTAAACGGGGGATAATAACACGAGTATAAAACAACACATACAAAAAAATCCCGAATACCTGCCTGCTTCCTATATGATATAGTGGGAGTTCCCCGGAATATCCACCTACTTTATATATAACGCAACCACAAACCGTGGTTTTTCCAGAACTGGTTTCATCTTTTAAAATAGATTTCACCTGTTATCTGGCAAAAAAAAAAGTCTGAATATATTTTGTTCGTAGGTCATATAACAACGGAATTTTGGATTTCCCTTGGTATTATTATGACTGGACCGGGTTCTAAAAATATACTCGCACTCTACTAGTATTTTTTCAAACTTTACTATTGCTCTCTATCACACTTTTAAAATATGTAGTATAAATAGGTACCAAGATGTGACTACATAGCCCGGACAGTCAAAAATATACTTGCACTATTTTCACTATCCCACAATTCATAGCAAAGAGCGGGCGAGTAGAATTTTTTTTAGATTTTACCATTACTCCCTACGACACCTTTCTAGTATTTATGGTTCTGTAAAGAGGCACTATTCCTGCCAAATAGGTTCCAGCGCGAAAGTTACTTTTAAGCATCCCCTGAACATTTCGGTATACTTGAAACTCACATTTAAGTGAACTTTTGAAACTTAATATCTTGCTACTGCCTGCGGTGCTGACGTATGTATGAATTACAGGCTCATTACTGGGTTCGGCACAACGAATGGATCGCTACTGAGGCACCACTGTGGTGCGGACTTAAATGAGTCCTTATAAGCGTTTGCTAAATGCCCTCAAAGTACTACAGAAATGATAAACAACTTCTGGGTTACGCTTTCTTTAAAAGTAGAGCAGTGTGCATAGCCCAAATATTCCCCACAGCTCCCCCACCCCACCCCCCCTATCAGTTAAACACGACCATCAATGTAAACCTTAGACATAGCAAGAGCTGAAATTTTCCAAGTCCAGTTGGTGCATTTTCCTCGGACGAACCTGGCCCATTTAGAATACCGATCTGTGTTTGTTCCCACAGAAGCTACATACCAAGTTTCATTAAAATCCTTGCAGCAGTTTTTAAGTTATCGTGTTAACAAGCTGTTGATGACAGACCGACAGACGGTCGATCGCATATATTCCCCACATTCTGTGGAGAATAAACAACGAATACAGAAATATCCAACAATTTCCGGCGATAACTTACATATGCTTACACATTTATTGTATGAAAAATGTAAAAATATTTTTTTTGTTATTTTACACCAAGAAAGTTTGATTCGATACTTCAAAAGCATGTAGAAATTAAAAATAAAATAAAATTTATGCCTCTTTCTGCATCTATCAGCTGTATCAGTGTATATCAGACAGATAACACATGATCCCTTTATTTTACTTTTTGTTCACTTGACTTTTAGAAATGACATTTAAAGCCGCGAATATAAACACTGATCAGCCGCAAAAAAAAAAAAAACTAAAAGATATGCAGTCCATTAAAATTGCGTATATTGCACATAATTCACAGTAAATGCTCGTACAACAGGGACTGTTATCCAGGATTTGAGCTTTATGTCAAGTCGACCAAATTAGCTGAACAATGGAATTCTTCGTAGCGAGGACAGAGAAATATATGAAGTAACTCAACAAAAACCCGGATTGGACCTGATGAAGACAGAGTAGTACCAAGAAGCGGCACACTACAAGATTTCCACGCGCCATTTCAAATCTTCGCTTTATAACGATATGTTAGTTAACTGCGCTTGCTTTGAATCGCCTCTCTAGCTACTTTGTGTGAGATTCAACGACCCACAAGGCTGCATTGGCATTTACTAAAGGTTCTCCAAGTACAATGACATATAAAAGTAATGATATAGGACTTTTATGTCACGCTTTCTTTAAAAGAAAATAATACGGAAATAACCACAAATCTTCCGAAATAGCTGACATTTGCTTGTATTCAGGGAGCATAGTTTATGATGTGAAAAAGTAACAATAACTCTTGCGGTTACCCATGAGAATACTTTTGATATAATATTTCTGGAAGAATAAAAAAAATTAGAAGTTAAATATTGTGGCTGTACAAAATAAATTTATAATTAATTCTGCATCTATTAACTATCTTAGTATATATTTTACACACAATCTATAACCCTTTATATAAACGTTTTGTCACTTGACTCTGGTCAAATAACATTTAAGGTCGGAACATTAACAAACATTTGGCATGAAAGTGCTGAAGCTTACTTTTCTGCACTTTACCGTACCTCAGAACATGTAAATTTGACGCCTGTTAGAGGAACCATGTAAGGCTTCGTAGCTCTGACAGAGAGATACACGATGTTATTTAAGTCACAGTTGACTCGGAGCTAGACACAGCTACGTGGAGCATGGGCCACGTATAAATTCCGCAAAATCAGGAGCCATTAAGTTGAAACCACACATAAAACCAACTAAAACAATTTAACCTTATTTAGCAACTTAATGCAAGGGCTGGATTAACCTCACCTCTGTCTTTAGCAAGGAATTTGGTGGAATGGGACCACTCGATGGGTTGGGTTTTGTTATTTTGCGGGTCCGTTTCTTCCTTGCTTTTTTATCTGCTGAGCCCATAGTTTCAACTAATTTTCATGTCAAACGATAGCAGTCTTCACAAAGAAAAGAACAGTTTCTGGCTCAAGCTAAGTCGCTAAAAACGATTCGTAACAAATACCATCTCCGTTCTTTCTATCAATTTCAATATGGCTAACATTAGTGTTTACACTTGCCGCAAGGTGGCGTTTTAACCTGGAGACGAACCCGACATTTATCAAACACTTGACAAACCAACTTGTAAGATCATTTAGAGAAAGAAAGGTTTTTTTCGAACTAAACTCTTAAATGTGTGTACATGTCGTAACACTTTACAGGTGCAATATTTTATAATGTTATCATACATAATCCGTTTATTATTCATTCCACCTGAAATATGATTGATGCAGTTTTAAAAAGTGAAAATTCTACTGAAATATTGGGCGTTACTGTTGGTTCAAATTGTAAATGTGATGAGTACGTGAAAAAGGCAACATTTCCCTGCCAGCACTTGTTGTTTCGGGTTAACAAGGTAGAACTCTGCTAGCTGGACCTTCTAACTGATGTTTAAAATCCCTTGTGGACATCTTCATGAACATCAACTTTGCTGTATGGTGGGGAAAGTGTTAATTTTGTTCTAAGATTTCATACAAATTTAAACAAAACAAAATTTTCTCATTTAGCAGTTTTGATTTTGTTGGGTCTTTTGGTTGTAGTCTCAGGTCAGAATCCTAACAATTTGCAACGTTTCAGAACAGTCAACAAAATAACGATTGCAGTGTTTAATCGCCTGTAAAATAGTTGAACTGTTAGTTCATGTCGAACTTTATTGCGAACAGCCACTGATCGAAGGAACAACGTTGCCCAGAATTGTTCATTAATAATATGGTACTAATCAAAGGAACAATACTGTCTTGAATTGTTAGCTATTGTATGTCTCTATTGAAACGTAAATCTAGTGATAAAAATGAGACAAAAGCTGAACGCAATGGTCTAATTCACAGTATTAGAAATCTTGTATAATAAAAAAAAAAAAAAAAAAAAAAATAATAATAATAATAATAATAATAATAATAATAATAATAATTTTGCCACTTTGTGCTACAGCTGCGATCTAGGTTCATTTGCTATCACTGGTTACTTTAGGAGGTCGGTCATGCATACATTTTTAATAATGATATTGTCATCCTCCTTGATTTTCTGTCACCGTTTGTTTATTGGCGAGGGTGACTGTAAGCTAGAACATAAAAAGTAGTTGTATCGTTGTTTAACTTGACTGAGAAAATTGTTTAACTAAAAATAGACACACGAATACCTTTAGTCGAATCACGTTACGCGTTATTGTTATTATTTTTTAATTTCGAAAATACAGGCTTGTATACTACGAAGCCGTTCACTAGGGATTTCTAATGTATTAAGCATTGGTTATTGCCATCCATAAAGTAAATTTTGAACGGGTTCCCCCTGTTGCTATGTTTACAATGCGTTGTCAACCAACCGACCAATCAGCGTCGGTACAGTTGGTGTCGTGTGATCGAACCATACCCAACTTATCGCGATCCGATTAACAGAAGTTTTTCTCCGTCAGCAATTTCTGTAATTATGATGGATCAAACCCAAGGTGGATGCATAATTATTGGTTATTATATATCTTGGATAGTAGATTTACGTATACTGTAAGTTTCATATTATTTGGTTTACGTCTTTCGAGTTTGCTGTCTTTGCTGATTCCTACATGTGTTAGTTCTGGGTTTTGTCAAACCGGATTTCATTCGGCCATCAAGAACTAATTGTAGTTTATAAGCAATTCACAGTGAGGTTTTACCTCACCGTCAGCAAACAGTTTGCATCAAGTCGGCTCTGCAAACAGGAAAGTTTCAATTTTCCACCCACCTTCTTCCATTCTGTTAGCGGCAGGGCATTGTAGGGACGTCGGACGCGCAGTTAATCCCAGGTTGGGGATTAACTTCCACTCTCCTTGCGAGGTTGCAACCACTATCTCCTTCTGTGGCTATGCAAACGCTGATGTGTTGTGACGACTTGACACTGTATCGAGTAGTGAAACCGTTCATTTCCACCTCTGGTACGGCATTTGAGTCGTTCACAGCGGCGACGTACCTGTGACGCATCGTTGCATCACCAATGCAGTGTAATCGATACAGGTACGACCAGTGATCGAGTATGAGCAGATGTTTGACAGCATCGACCTGTCACACGGCAGCGTTGCTGTTATACGCAGATGTCACGACTTGAGCTGCGTGGATACCAGGCACAATCATGTGCTTGGTATCCACGCAGAGTGTCAACACTGTTACGATACGTACTCGTGATCGGTTGTGCATATGAGGTGTCGCATTGCTAACACGGGTCGTATACGCTACGAGCCGTCACTGTTACGACCCGTGGCAGTGATGGGTCGATCATGTGATGGATCGCTGCTATCACAATTCTTGTATGCAACGAATCGTCATTAATACAATGCCGAGTCCATCAGGTGATGGGTTAATGCTATCACGATTGTGCTTGCAACAGGTTGTCACTCTCACGACCCGTAAATATGTCCATCGTATGACAGATCGATCATACCGTGAGTCGTGACTGTCACGTCTTGTGTTTATGACGAATCGTTACCATGACCACTCGTTGCTGTGACGGGTCGGTGCTATCACGACTCGTCCACGTGACGGGTCGTACCTGTCGCGAACTGTGACTGCGATGTTTCGTCACTGTAGCGCGACGTGTCTGCGACGATTCAGTCACCTGTCCCTCTTTGCAAAGACGGGTATTGACGCTGCATGTCACTAGTAGCTTTGTGCATGCATTAACAGGATTAAACCGACTTTTTTTACTTTTTGCAGGTAATAGGAAATGCTTAAGTTGTGTTATGTTTCCTTCAGTATTTGAGTGATCGAGAACAGTTATAACTGCTTACTTATAAAGTTTACTTTTGTTGTAGACTCATTTTCAATCCCTGAACGCGCGTCAAGCGGGCGGGTGACCCATACACCAGATGCACACAGTCTTCGTTAATGGGGTATACAATCGTGCACACTGGACAGTCGCTGTGATCAGTGTGTTCGCCTTGAAGATTCTCTATTCTCCTTTTATTCTACAACAAAATGAGACTGCCAGAGGCGTAAACGCTCGAAAAGCGAAAAAATTTTCAGTCTTGCTACAGACTTTATCACCAACCGCTACTACCACAGCTGATAAATCGGATACGGAGGTCATGGAAGTCAAAGAAAGTTAAATTTAAGATGCTACCATCTGCACTATCCGATGCAATTGTATCAGCATCCGGTGTTTACTTGCACGACCGGTCAAACTGATCTTACATCGGCCATGAGTAGACGCATCATGAGCACCCCTGACATTCAAGCACCAATACAGTCAGTTATGTCAAAGCCTTTGGTGATCTATCTGAGCCTAGACACAGACATAGATTAGTTCTTTACCGGATGTGCACATTGCAACCAAAAAAGACACCAATACAGGTACAACAGTGAAACAAGTTTTTTTCTGAGACTATTCCTTAGCTTGAACTTGCATCGAGATAAGTTTAAACAAACATGGGATGCGGAACTGAATGTATTGTGCGGTCTTGCTAAAAACCAGGCTCTGTAGCCTCGGCGACGTCACTCCTCAACGTCGTTCCCATGGCTACCATTATTATAGAGCCCTCGTCGCCCAGCGTTACAAAGACACCATCTCTTCCTCTCATAGCCCCTATACAGACATTGACGGGGAAAACATCAGTTAGAAGATTATTCAATTTATGGTTCATCCTCTTCCTCTTCTGTGGACAACTCTTCGTTGGAGGAGGATGAACAAGTGGACATGAACAATTTATGGTTCATCCTCTTCCTCCTCTGTCGACAACTCTTCGTCGGGAGAGGATGAACAAGTGGATATAAGTGAAATCTCGCTGACTCTGTGTTTCGGTGCATAATCCACCCTCGTTACCGGTCACGACTTCGGTGTCTCAACCTGCTCTACCTTCAATTACTGGAGGATCAGCGTTCGCCTAAGCACGTGTTATGACCCCGAGGACTAGAAGTCTTTACGACCAATACGTATTCCTACTCCGCCAGACGTCTGCGACGATTCAGTCACCTGTCCCTCTTTGCAAAGACGGGTATTGACGCTGCATGTCACTAGTAGCTTTGTGCATGCATTAACAGGATTAAACCGACTTTTTTTACTTTTTGCAGGTAATAGGAAATGCTTAAGTTGTGTTATGTTTCCTTCAGTATTTGAGTGATCGAGAACAGTTATAACTGCTTACTTATAAAGTTTACTTTTGTTGTAGACTCATTTTCAATCCCTGAACGCGCGTCAAGCGGGCGGGTGACCCATACACCAGATGCACACAGTCTTCGTTAATGGGGTATACAATCGTGCACACTGGACAGTCGCTGTGATCAGTGTGTTCGCCTTGAAGATTCTCTATTCTCCTTTTATTCTACAACAAAATGAGACTGCCAGAGGCGTAAACGCTCGAAAAGCGAAAAAATTTTCAGTCTTGCTACAGACTTTATCACCAACCGCTACTACCACAGCTGATAAATCGGATACGGAGGTCATGGAAGTCAAAGAAAGTTAAATTTAAGATGCTACCATCTGCACTGTCCGATGCAATTGTATCAGCATCCGGTGTTTACTTGCACGACCGGTCAAACTGATCTTACATCGGCCATGAGTAGACGCATCATGAGCACCCCTGACATTCAAGCACCAATACAGTCAGTTATGTCAAAGCCTTTGGTGATCTATCTGAGCCTAGACACAGACATAGATTAGTTCTTTACCGGATGTGCACATTGCAACCAAAAAAGACACCAATACAGGTACAACAGTGAAACAAGTTTTTTTCTGAGACTATTCCTTAGCTTGAACTTGCATCGAGATAAGTTTAAACAAACATGGGATGCGGAACTGAATGTATTGTGCGGTCTTGCTAAAAACCAGGCTCTGTAGCCTCGGCGACGTCACTCCTCAACGTCGTTCCCATGGCTACCATTATTATAGAGCCCTCGTCGCCCAGCGTTACAAAGACACCATCTCTTCCTCTCATAGCCCCTATACAGACATTGACGGGGAAAACATCAGTTAGAAGATTATTCAATTTATGGTTCATCCTCTTCCTCTTCTGTGGACAACTCTTCGTTGGAGGAGGATGAACAAGTGGACATGAACAATTTATGGTTCATCCTCTTCCTCCTCTGTCGACAACTCTTCGTCGGGAGAGGATGAACAAGTGGATATAAGTGAAATCTCGCTGACTCTGTGTTTCGGTGCATAATCCACTCTCGTCACCGGTCACGACTTCGGTGTCTCAACCTGCTCCACCTTCAATTACTGCAGGATCAGCGTTCGCCTAAGCACGTGTTATGACCCTGGAGGACTAGAAGTCTTTACGACCAATACGTATTCCTACTCCGCCAGACGTTGAGGCCAGAGGACTGGGAGGAAACCTCTACCGTGGATTTGTCTTCGACGTTTTCTCCCTTTAGGGATATCATTAAATTTATAGCAGACAATTCTGCAGCCTTCCTCACCACAGCAAAGCTGCAAATCAGCAGACCGTTCTTTTGCTTTGCAGCTCAATTGCAGCCTCCAACGCAGAAAGATTTTGTGGGGCTGTCAAGGGCTCCATGTGCGGCAAATGTACTACAGTCTAGGATGGAGGAATTGCAGGCACTACACGACACGAGACAGCGCCCAAATAGACCGGCCGTCTGAAATCTTCCCATTCGAACTGTTAAACGCGTCATTCAGTCAGCAAGATAAAATCGCAGGACGTGCTGATGCATAAGGCGATGATTCCACACGGCAACAGGCCCAGACAGCGTCAAAAAGTAGTTCTTTCTACGCCAACGCCAATGAAGAGACAGGGTCAATCACCGGGGTCTACGTCGCAGATGAAGAAACCTAAACTAGACACAAAAAGCTTGCTACCCTTCCCAAGCAGAGGTATCAACCAATTAAAGAATCCGGTCGAGACTGCACGTCAATTTCTACTAGATTCTTTAAATATTTGCAAAGAATTGGTGTTTCTATTCCATAAATCGAGCATAAATTTTCCCGAAGGAGGAAGACTAAAGAATTTTTAGCTAGCTTGGCAAGCACTGAGAGCCTTCAAACACATAATTCGCTGGTTGCGCTGATGGTACCCAAGGTGACATTTTCGTGAGTTTCCGCGTTTTGCTTTGAAGTCATTGCATCGCGGCAGGACACCGGATGACATAGCTCTGAGGATATCGACTGGTGGTCGTGTTAGCTCAGTCTCCTAAAAGGTGTACTCTTCTTTCTTCCAACCCCATAAAGGCAGGTCCAGATCGAGGCAGACCGCTGCGTCTTGCAGCGGTTGGGTTTCTTTTTCCAAGAACACACTTGGATGTGTCATTGGTCATCAAGGGTCATCAATGTGTTGGAAATGAAGGCAGTGTTCATTGTTTGTCAATTTCTCTCTATGTTTCTCAACGGTCGAGTTGTTCCGTTTCTCGTGGACAATCAGATAGTAGTCTCTTATTTGTCCAAGCAGAGTGGTACGCGTTCACCGGCGTTGTTTCGTCTCACCAAACAGGTCCTCTTGCATGCTATTGACAGCGGCTTTGTCATTCAAGCGTCACACATTGCAGGCAGCCTGAATGTTCTGTCCGATCTAGCTTTCAGGATGGCGATCGTTTAAACGGAGCGGGCTTTAGCGGATTACAAGTTTCAATGGATTGCAACTCAGTCTCCGTGGGGGACCTCCCCAGGTCGATGTCTTCACAAATCGCCTTGGACATCGCCTTCCAGTGTACATTTCTCCATGTCCGGACTTAGCAGCATAAGCGATCGATGTGTTACTGAATCTTTGGCCTCCAGCGGTGTTGTTTGCATTTCCACTGTCCTCTTTAATGTTGAAAATTCTCACAAAGATTTGGCACGAGACACCAAACCGTTTGTTGCTAGTAGCTTCCGATCTTCGAAAACAGTCTTGGTTTCCTCTGTTGATGCGATTACCGTGCATCAAGAGTCTTCCAGTTCGTCTGGAGTATTGGAAATCTCTTCAACCTTATTGGAAATATTATCACCCAAATCCGCAGTTGTTGCGGTTGAAACTATGGTGCATAAGTTTTCCTTCATGAAAGCCAAGGGTTTCTCTCAGAGAGAGATGCAGAGAATGTACAGGGTCCACGATAAAGGTCTGTTTGTTACGTTGGCGACTTTGGAAGCATGGTGTGTTGATCGAGGAATCGATCCTGTGGAAGCTACTACTGTGGCAGTGGCCGATTTCTTTCTGTACCTTTTCGAGGTTAGGAAAGTTTTGGGTTAGATCGATCATGACATACCGTTCAGTTCTCACGTATATTCTGAAGCGTTCTTCGGGTTATGACTTGTCTATCTGTGATGTGTTGTTGGATTTACCTTAGGTTTTTATAATTGGGTCGTCCTCTTTCCGACAGAACAGTGATGCCTTGTGATTTGTCCCTGGTCTTGAAATATCTCACGTCTCCGCTTTTCCATAACTCTATCATTTCAGACAAGTTACTTACCTTAAAATGTGTCTCTGTTATGGCCCTTGAGTCGGGAAAGTGCCGCGGGAAAATACACTCATTGCAAAACTCTATTAGTCAAGTTAGTGGTTCATGGGAGGCGGTGGCTCTAAAATCATTACCGTCTTACGTTGAAGCAAATTGTGATACCAGCCATGTTGGGGTGAGGTTACGTGTCAGTGTCGACACCGCGTAGTTATGCCCCGTCTCCCTACTAAGCGCATATAGTACTTTACAGCGTCGTCTATTCATATCCTTTACGCATAGTATCCCAATATATCTTTCTAAGGCGTTTCTATCTAATTATATCAAGAAAACCATATTGTTAGCATGTGATGATATAGTTAAAGAACTTGAAATTGTAATTTAAAAGAAGTTGTCAATTAAAGATAATCAAGTTAGACATGTAGCACACTTCTTACGTTACGCAAATGGTGTATGTGATTTACTACCAGTTGGCCGTTGGGCCTCGCCTAACACATTTATTAAGCACTGTTTGAAAGAATCTACAACTGATCTATCTATCTATGTGTTTTTATAACGCGCTTCTAAAGGCTCAGCGCACAGTATAAACAAAATCCTCTAAAATTTAATTTATCCATAGTGTTGATCAAACATATGAGTCTTCAGATTCTTCTTAAAAACAGTTATCGAACCGGATGTCTCGATATGATCTGTTAGAGCGTTCCACAGGGTCGGGGAGGCGTAACTAAATGCGCGTTCACCGTATTTTAACCTTCGTCGAGGCACACATAATCTATAAGCAGTATAAAATCGCAAGTTTCTATTTGGTTTATGGTCAACGCGAGATCACGGAGGTAGATCGGTGCCACATTGTTGGGCGCCTTATACGTAAGGCATAGGACCTTGAAGTTTATTCTCTGACGGACAGGCAGCTAATGCCACCTTTTCAGTATTGGCATAACAGACTCGAGACGAGGGGTACCTGTGATGATGCGTGCAGCAGCGTTCATGAGATTTTGCAGTTTGTCGATAACACAATCTGGAAGGTGGATTAGAGTGCCACTGCAGTAGTCAATCTTGCTAATAACAAGAGCATAAACGATGGCTTTAGTAGCTTCTTCACTGAGGTAATTACGCACTTTTTTTAATCCAGCTCAGGTAGTAGAACCCTGCCCTTCGAACGTGATTGACATGATCCAGTATGGAGAGTGTACTGTCCATGATCACGCCGAGATTTCGGGCGGACTTTGATGCCAATACCGCTTCGCCCTCCAGATCGAGGCGGTCGACTGCTATCCGGCGATGATTGTATGAACCATAAACTCCGCCTTATCTTTGTTCAAATGAAGTTTATTGTTAAACATCCACTTTGCCACCATACCTATACTGTGTTCGATATGTTTCACGGTGGACAATTGATCTTCAAGTGAACGGAGATCCGCTTTCTGCCACAGTTGCGAGTCATCCGCAAAGAAGTGAAATAGAAGAGCTAGTAGTCGAAGGAGAGAGCCAAGCGGGATGGTATATGAACAGTATTCACGCGGTCCAAGTATGGAACCTTGGGGTACAGCGCAGTCTATTGACACTTCTTCCGAATAATGGCCATCCACACAGACACATACTGTGCGATTATCCAGATATGACTCAAACCACCTCAGTGCAGCACCGCTTATACTCAGTGTTTGACGCAACCTGCGGATGAGTATCCTGTGATCAACGGTATCAAATGCTGCACTTAGGTCCACAAGAGTCAGAAAGACTGCGTTTCCATCATCAAGGTGACTTAAAACACTATCAAAGACTTTGACCAAAGTAGTTTCTGGGCTATGGAAAGCTCTATAGGCTGACTGAAGAGGTTCGTTCAAACCACATCGCTTTATTTGAACACACACAGCTTTCTCAATGAGCTTTACGTACGGTAAATTTGAAATCGGTCTGTAATTTTTAACCACAGACGGTAGTGAAGGCTTTTTTTTAGCAAAGGGGCGGAATATGGCTTTCTAGAGCTCTGGTGAAACCGATTCGTTTTCAAGAGAGAGACTGACGATCCTTGTACTAACTGGTAGTAGCTCCGGCAAACATTGCTTGACCAAAAAAGTTGGTTCACATTTTTTGATTTCATGATGAGTTTTCCCATATCTACTTCCGAAACAATTTTAAAATTTTCCAAAACAGGAATATCATCAATTTCGTCAATTCGTCGTCTTGGAGCGTACTTGGAATTTCACAATCCGGCATAGGGTTTGGTTTTCAACGACGCAATACTCGATTGACAGATTTAAACAATTTTTTCTGATTAACCGAGGCGTCTGAAACGATATTCTCTAAATATTGTTCTATTTCTGTTCTAAGAACTTGTCTGTAATATTCCGCTGTTTTTTGTAACGTCAGAATTTCCGGTTTTTCTATATTTCCGTTGGAATTTGCGACAGACATTAAGTTCGGCCCGCACATTTGATGTAAGTCAAAGCTCTTTATTCCGAAAGGATACCTACTTTTCCTGCAATGGAGCATGCTTATCAAGCACCTGGGTAAGCTCCGTGTTGTACCGATTTACAAGAGTAGATAGGTCCCAGCTGGCATGTGACTTTATCAAGTCTAGTTTTGAGATATCATCTCTAAAAGAGTTTATATGGACAGCACAAAAATTCCGATATTTAAATTTTTCCGGTCATTTTCTGGTTTTTCGACACTAATTTTGCATAAAACCATGGCATGGTCCGAAATAAAATCACCAATTTGCACGTTTTTTATCGATAGATCATCGATAGATCATCAGAGTTGATGTGATGATGTGGTCAAGTACGTACCTTTTTTATGGGTGGGCTTTCTAACATGTTGGGTGAGACCGAAGGCTGTTAGCAGCTCACAGTAACACTTCATGAGAGGGTGATTTTGATTAAAAGAATCTTTATGTCACTCGAGATAACCACCGGTACACTTCCGATACATGTCTCTTTAAGGAAAGAACTAAATTCTTTTTCAAAAATGGAGTTATTTGTTTATGGTGGCCGGTAGATAGTAATCACTCGAACTTTCTGAGAATTTGAACCGATTTCAATAGCGCAGTACTCAAAGGCTGTATATTCCGAAAAAGAAATTTGAGTCAACTATTAGGAGGAAGGCACGGAGACGAACAAGAAACAGATCAATAGGCCAGCAGTGTGTCAGTGTGGGGAAACCTACAAAAACGAAAGAGGGTTACGAATCCACCAAGCGAAACTGAAATGTCAAGAACGGCCCCAGCAACGCACAGCAATTAATGCTGGCGAGACGGAGGTGATATAAAGCCAAGAATCTAACCACGGTGCTTCGAATCTCCAGATTGAGGTACAGAATGATAGTGGAAGATGAATGAAATGAAGATCAAGTGGCCAAAGTGTACAGAAATTAAGAAATGGCAACAACTGGACAAAGATTTAGCGGGTATATTAAAGAATTCCATGAAAGGGGACGTCGAAACGAAGATAAAGACCTTTACCAGCATCGTATATACGGTGTGCAGAGAAAGATTTGGGGTGTTCGAGGCAGGCTCAAAAAGCCAAAGGCAAACATCCACCGAACCGGCGAAACAGGAGAAGACAGCATTAAAGAAGGAGCTGAAGGCCTTGTCATCCAGATGGAAGAAAGCACAAGATCGAGAAGAGAAAAATGCAACCGACCTGCTACGTGACGAGTCCATAGTTCATAGCCAACGGAGAACGCCTACGGAGAGAGAAACTCAAGCAGCGCAGAGAGAGAGGGAACAGTTCTCCGCAAACCCATTTCAGTACGCAACGAGCCGGTTGGGGGACCGAGAAGCGGGACTCTAAGAGCCCCCAGGCCGAAGTTCAGGAACGCCTCCGGAAGGTTCACAGTGACGCCAACAGGACGAACCACTGGCTGAGTTTTCGAACCTAGCCAGGCCGCAGCCACCGACGGAGGCATTCAATGACAGCGAGCTGAAGCTTTGGGAAGTTCAACAAGTGGTTGAAAAAGCAAGAGCAAAATCGGTGCCTGGTTCAAGTGGTATAACATACCAACTCTACAAGAAGTGTCCAAAACTCACGCGGTTGCTGCAGTTGAACACGGTTTGGAAGAAGGGAATAGTTCCGCAAAACTGGACGAAGGCTAAGGGCTGCTTTCTGCCCAAAGAAGCACGTTCAGAGGGAATCCACCAATTCCGCACAATATCTCTGTTAGACGTCGAGGGCAAGATATTCTTCTCCATCATAGCCATGCGGTTTACGCAGCACATGACACCCAATCAATACATTGAAACATCCGTACAGAAAGGGCGGGGGGTCGAGGGGTTCGCCGGATGTTGGGAGCACAACAGCATAATTACTCAGTTACTACAAGAAGCCAGACAGCACAAAACTGACCTAACACTGATCTGGCTCGATCTAGCAAACGCTTACGGCTCTGTCCGGCACGCATTAATAAAAAAGGCAATTAGGCAGTACGCTATACCTGAGAAGCTGCGAGGGATTATCACGAGATACCTAGACAGACTCAAGATCCGGTTTACAGTAACGGCTCGACAACAGAGTGGCAAAACCTAGAAGTTGGTGTAACGAACACAAGTGTCTTTGATACCCATACTGAAGTTTCTTAAAAACGCGATTTTAGGTTGTGTTTAATTTTTGATGCGGGATCATTCAACAAGTGTTCCCACCTTATGCGGGGTTATTAATCAAGTGTTCTTTTGGCCCGAGCCTAGAATCCACGTGTGATCTTGTATTAAAAGCCATGGTTTTTCATTCTTGGCCTCAGTTGTTTGTTAGTTCACGGTAGTATCAAGTGTCATGCTGCTTTGAGGATCATGGGCGAGCGATAGTTGGTAAATATATTGATCTTGTACTTTTCATGTACTGCGTAATCATGCTGCACAAAGAGCCATGTAATGCGAAGTCGTGCATTGGTATTTTTGCTCTATTATTATGTAAGTAGAATGCCTTCACACCAGTGTAATGATTTTGTTGATTTTTGCTGACATGAGTTTCGGACAAAAGACTTAATGTTATTTTCATGATGTTTCAGACGACCTTTTGTTCCCGAGTTCTACGTTTTCGAATAAAAGAGTCTTCACTACCTCGTTGTCTTCTTTAGTCGCCATAGTCGTCAACTCGCCACAGTGCTTCCGTGGGGACAGTCGAGGCAGAGGTCCAGCCTGGAACACCAATGGGCGCATAAGACAGCAATTTATCAAACCAGCATGGCAGGCTAAGTTTTTGTGGGGCTGACCGACGGAACCAGATGGTACATTCGCAGCGAAATTTGCTTTCGCTATTCAGCATTATTCCTCAAAACAGTAATGGAAGGAACAGCAACAACATTTGAGTAAAACCTCGATTCTGTGACCTTTTCGGCATCGAAACTTAAGTAGCCCCAGTGAACCTTTTGTGATATGTGAATTTTTAGCTGCTTTTTTGGCCATGGCGCTAAGAATTTTCAACAAAGACTTTCGAAGATTACAGTCGAAATGACCAGATCGAGCCAATGAACATTTGGTTTTATCGGGTTTATGTGCTAGTAACCTCTGAACCCAAATTCATCTATTGAAATCAAAATAGAATTCCATCCAAGTGCTAGCAACATCTGGATGGCGTGTGTGTTTATTTCGGTTGAAATTAAGTAATAAGTCGAATTTTGCCTTTTTATGACAGGTGCAAAATTCCCCCCCCCCCCAAATAAAAAATCTCCCTCATTGTCTTCTTTAGTCGCCACAGTTGGTATCATTACCGACTGCACAATATCTGTCATCCTGTTCCTGACGGCGATGAACCTGCTGATCAAGACGGCCAAAGTGGAAGCCAGAAGGCCTATATTGCAAAACGGAATGAGGCAGCAGCCCATGAAGGCATTTATGGACGATTTAACTATCTGCACGCACAAATCACAAGCAGGGAGATGGGTGCTTTCAAAGCAAGAAGAGCTAGTCATATGGGCAGGAATGTCATTCAAGGCCAAGAAGTGTCAGAGTTTAGTGGTCAAGAAAGGTGCAATAGAGAAGAGGAACTATTTCCATTTGCAAGGCGTGGGAATACCGACAACCAGTGAAGAACCCGTGAAATGCCTCGGAAAGTGATATGACGGTACACTGCGAGATACCGAGAATGCTAGAAAGGTTGTTCAGCAACTCCAAGAACACCTAAATCGCATAGAAACGGCAAGCATACCTGGGAGATACAAGGCCTGGTGCTTCCAATTCGACATAATTCCACGTTTATGCTGGCTATTGTTGATGTACGACATTCCCATGAGTAAAGTACAAGAAATGGAACGAATGGCTGGCGAATTCCTACGAAGATGGTTCGGAGTTCCATCAAGTTTTTCCTCTGTCGGACTCTACATCAACAGCAGTTGTGTACAGCTCCCACTATCGTCAATCGCTGAAGAGTTTAAGGCTGGGAAAGTGCGAGGACAGCTACAGCTGCAGCACTCGCGGGATGATCTAGTATCCAAGGCAGGCACGACAATTCGCAGTAGTAGAAAGTGGTCAGTATAGGACATTATACAAGAAGCGGAGAGTAGAATAAGATTCCGAGAATTGGTTGGAACAGTGCGACAGGGAAGGCGAGGATTAGAGGAAACAAGTAAACCCAGGTGGAAGGAAGCCGATACAAGAGGAAGAAGAAAGATGGTGACAGACGAAATCCAAGCAAGAGAGAAGGAGTCAAGGAGGACAAAAGCAGTCGGCATGGCAGCATAAGGCCAGTAGACTCAGTGGGAATTCGATCACACCAAAGAAATTGTCGTGGAGCGACATCATAAAGAAAGAATCTATGCGTCTTTCATTCCTGCTGAGGATCGTGTACGACTTGCTTCCATCTCCGACAAATCTGAAGCTCTGGAAGGTGACAGATGATGACAAGTGCGCACTGTGCAGAGAAAGAGCATCTATGGAACACATTCTTTCTAGCTGCAAAGTAGACCTTTCCCAGGGAAGATACCGGTGGAGACTGGTACTGTACTGAGGGAAATAGCTGCCGTTCTGGACAGAGCGATCAATGCACAAAACAATACGAGGCCGTCAGCTCTGCGGCTCATTAAGTTTGTGAAAGCAGGGGATGAGAAGCAGTATGCCAGCAAGTCTCAGTCGGGAGTGTAAGCCACGGCAAATAATTGGCAGATACGGGTGGATTTGAAGAATCGTCTTGCGTTTCCGCAGAAAGTATGTACAACAAATCTCAGGCCCGATATCGTAACATGGTCCTGCACCACGAAACAGATCCTGTTAATTGAACGGACAGTCCCGTGGGAAAGCCGTGCAGTGGAAGCAAACGAAAGGAAGCGCACCAAGTATGAAGGGCTGAGGAAAGACTGTGAAGAAAGCGGCTATAAAGCGTGGTGCCTACCAGTAGAGATAGGATGCCGCGGTTTCGTATGTAGATCGGTGTGGTCCATGTGGAGGTTTTAGGTCTGCAAGGGAGGGAGAGTGTGAAGATCAGGCTGAGCGAACGTCCAATTGGTTGTGGCTGAAGCGTAATGATAAGACATGGGCAGAGAAACACTAAAGATATACCCAAGGAAGTGAATGACGGTCAAGACCTGAAGAGGAGAGCTGCTTTGTAATCCAGCGCGACGGAGTAGCTAACCGTTGCGGCTTCGCCATGCCGGTCAGTCAGTTGATTCGAGGGGCGAAACTGTGAGAGGCATGGTTCAACTCTGATGACTGGGACGCAAAGCACTGCAGTGACCTCAACAGAGGGTTCTACACCCAGCACTGTGCATACAACATTGTTATTATTATTATTTTGTGTTTTAAAATACATTTTTAGGTTTTCTTTCAAACAAATGACTTCATCTCTTTCAATCTCATTTGAAAAGCGATGCTTTGCAACTCCCACTCACAGAAAAACAGGCAACAAATTAGGTGTCGCAGCATCCAAATTCTTAATATATTTTAGCTGCAACACATTTAATTAGACAAAAATATGGTCATTCTCAATAATATTGTGACAGAGGCTCAAACAAAACAGGGAATTAGCCGTGGCTGAATGATGGTAAGGAACAAGAGCATCGGCTCGGCTTGCGAACTAATATCACCCGCGACTATCCTCCATAAGATTGTCACGATATCGTAACCAATAGATTATATATATATAATCATTAATTAGATAAATAAATTATCAATTGACACTCTGACACACCAACAAACACCCATATAAAGGACAACATTTTGCACAAACACGCAGCGTCTTTTGTTCACGAACGAAACAAATAAAAACGAAAAGTCCAACTAATAATATGACGGGGCTGCCCGTAAAGTGTTTTTTTTCATAATGTTTGCTTTCTCTAATAAGCTGTTCAAAGCAATGTTATTTTAATGTAAATCTTTCGTCAGTTTATGATTTTTTATCTACTAAAATTGTTTTATATATTTCTTGTAAAGAGACTCAGAGTAAAGATTTTTTTTATTGGCTCTTTAGTAAGACATATATATTGTTACACATTATATTAAGAGCTTGGTTGTTATCTCCATCGATAATTTTTTTTATTTTTATCTTTATAATTTCAAAAGCATTATGAGATGAGACTAAAAACCTCTTTCAGCCACTAAAAGGTCAGAGGACATTTTGCAAGCGCATGGAGAACTGTATCAGCAGCATGCTCATTGCAGAATTCGCACAGTTCACTAATTTTATATGCCACTTCGTCATGTTCAAGCAACATCATAGATAATTTCTTCTGAGCTCTGATCCGGAATCAGCCATTTATGCACATGAGAAGGGGCTTCTGAAATTAATAATATAAATTTCCTATAAAAATCTACGCTTTGTTTTATAAATGTCTGTTTGCGAACCGCTAGAAAATTTAAAATAATTGTTTTCAAAGTTGATTTGTGGCCTACTGACTGATAGAGCATCCACAAGTAACGGTGTTGAGTTTAATGTATTTCGAATAGCACAAAACACACCCATGTATCCCCCAACTTGTACTATTGCCATATTTCATGCAAAGTTCTGACCCTTTTTAAAAACCCACTTTTGAAAAACACACTCTAGCCTCGGACTAGAAAGTGTCTGTTATTCTCTCAAATATACTCAGAGTTATACGAAAAAATATTTTATTCTAAAATCCAACATATTTTTTCACAAAACTGCGACATTTCAGGAAGTTTGTCACTGCTATAATTACACAGCAATAAAACGTTTACCCCTCTCTTTGCAGAAAATTGCTCCATTACGTAATCGTTGCAATTATACCATAGACATTATAGGCAAAGCCATAGTCTGGACCTGAACATCCATACACCGTAGTCCCACTTTTGTTGTAGTCTGTAATTATTGTTTTTACTGACCTTCCGAGCTTATCAACGCCAAATCAGGATGTTCAAATCATTTAGAGTTCAGTTTGGGGCTAGTGTTGTTATATTGATTGTCTAGAATTAAGATACTTACAACACTCATAAAGATATAATAGTAATTACTGATACAATTTATTAAAATTTAAAAAATATTTACTTATTTTTGGTTTGTGACAAGTTTGTATATGCTAAACACAAAAAATCTTAATTATAATAATTAATTTGTAATTGACCTTGAATTGAATAATTTTTATTAGTCTGTTTTTGTATTATTGCTAGCATAATAATAGCAGTAATAAAGTTACCGTGATATTTTTATTCGCTAACACTTTCTCAAATCTTTATCTTTTTTATTTTTCTACCATCATATATGTTCCATCATTTTGTTTTTAGCAAAGACTGCTACTTTTAGTGTAAAACGCGAGATATTAAATGGGTTCTGACCAGATAAATGTAAGAATTACGTTCTACCAATGCCAACGCTTAACTTAATCAAAAAGACTATGAGACGGAAACATCGAAAAAATATGAAATACTCATTTGAGAGGTCATGAATATTCGCAAAAAGAAACCATTTTTTTAAATCCACTGCAACTTCTCACAAAATTAAATTGGTAAAAAACAACGCCTTTCATAATCATAGTATAAAATGTCCTTAAAGAAACATTTGTAAATTATTTTACCGTTACAACATTGGATGAACAGATTTTGATTTTCCAAAAATTGTTCGTAATGTCACCAGATATGAAGAGATTAATTCATCTCTTCAGTTTGTTTTTTAAATATATCTTATGTTTCTCTTCTTTGATTCTACCTATCTGGCATATTACATAACCAGCAAATTAAATAATTTTCTATTAACCTTCCTATTAACAATATTAATTTCTTTTATCTCCATAGACCTAAAAAACCAAGATAGATTTTTCGGTGTTGAGCCTCAGACGGGAAATTTCGAAAAGAAAGTAACTTTCGATGATCCTTTTTACAGACGGAATGTTCTAGACCATACACGTGCACTCATCAGCAAATTGTTCGTAATCACGTAATATTTTTACTTTGTCTAATAAAAATTCCCATAATATCAGCGCTTAAATTAAAGAGCAAACAACCCTGGTCCACTTCTCCATACAGCGACAACCAATGTGAGATATAGCTTTTTTTAATAACAAAGTTGGGGATATTAGTGTAACAATATCTAACTAACGAGGTGAAATCAGGACCAAGTAAAAATTTGAGTAATAGAACATGAAATCTCAATCAATTGAACCCAAAGCTTTTTTGAAATTCAGTTGCAATAGAATCCCTCAGTCATTTAACTTGTCACAGCATTCTAATAAATATTTCGCAAAGCGAATGCTCTCTCCTATAGGCCTACCTTTCATAACACCTGATGGATCTGGGTTCATTGTAGATGATATATGTTTTTCCAGTGTTGGCCTATAACTATTGTGAAAGTTATATAATCTGTATCATGCACACTAAAGAGATTAATTTTGGCCCGATGTTAATCCAAAATTCCTACTAAATTCGGGTGATAAGATATCACATGCTGGTGACTTATTTACTTCAAATGATTTCAGACGTTTTCAATATTTTTGCAGGTTAAAGCTCTTTTCACCATGAAATTACATGGATGTGCTAACAATAATACAAACAAACACAAATCAGGCTTATTCTACCACAATTTACGATATTGATTAGCAGTTCGGGCTGCGTACTGTTTTAAAAATTGGAAGAGAAAAGGTGTTGTTGTGGTTGATCTGTATGAAGAATTATGCTGGTGAGTTTCAATGTGCTCTTAAATTTTCTTGGAATAGTGGAATATAATTATACCTGTCTCTAAGAGATGTACGACTCTGTCTTCCATATTTATCGATTCAAGTTAAAAAATATGCATAATGCATCAGAATGGGCTTCTATTCTTAGATCAGTAATCCTTTCAAGATCAGAAACTTCACTTTAACACGTCGCATGAATTTTTTTACCGATCTAAAAATAAGATATGAATTGAGCTGAATTTAGCCTCTATGCTATGTGCTCATAACGCAAAGCTGAAAATAAGAAATATAAGTCAATCAGAAACAACTTTCGTCTTTCTGACTTAGCAATATTGTCAATTTTCTTAGTCAGAAAGACGAATTTCTGCTTGTTTCCTGCCAGGGATATTACACAAGAATAAAGCGATAACACAAAGCGGTTTGTCAAGTTTCAGTGAATAAAAAAGTATTTTGCGATAGATATATAATTTTGGTCCAGCTTAAAAATATGAAATTGAATCTCAAACTTCATCTGTTAATCATCGTAGGGAAATAAAAGAAATTTGTCCAACATATTTAGAAATTAGTTTTATTTTTTTAAACCTAAGTTTGTGCCAGAGTTCGAAATAAAATGAATCTTCTACAGTACAAGGTACGGTATCATAAACTATACCAAAAATGTTTTATATGTATTATATGACAGATTTAATGTTCTTTCTTTGGAATAGATTACAATGAGTCAATTAGTTATTGTTACGCAAAGAACATCCAAATGATAAACTTTAAATAAAATACTTAAGTAACACCTTTCTTTATACTGTACTAGATACAATGTTTCGCATAGTGTTAAATGGGCTTGGGACTTAGATCGACTTCATGTAAGGTTCAAAATGCCAATAATATGTAAAGCTCGATCTAAATACAGCCACTGTTTCAAACCCTGCTGTAAGTAAAGTTCAAGAAAGTGAACGTGTGGTTTTTATTGGTAGGGTGCATTACTTGGTTTGTGAGAAGTGCTCAAAATTTATAACAAATAGTGATAAGCGTTCATCAGTTACATTTCTAAGGTAGCAATGCAGTCGCTTATGGTATGAATTCCCTTTATCGTAAACCGACAATTCACTATTATTCTTTTAAAAAGAACGTGAAAAACTAAGCTACTTTATCCACATAATTAGCAAGCAAAATTGTAATTTTATTGTTACTTATGTTTTATTTCCTTTGTTTACATTGTGTCATGTGTCACCAGTTCAGCTGACATTTTATTTGCAACCAATTTGCAATAGGTCTTGAGTTTGTTGAATATGTTTCCAAAAGCGATAATGATTCTTTCTAATCATGATGATTAGGGATTAATGATATTGAACGAATATCTTTTCAAATGCTTATGGAAGTGATGCTTGCACATGCTTATTTGAATAAGAAAATTAGTATGTTTCTTTCTGAAATCTTTTAGTTGAGTTGTTATACATATGAAACATATTGAACAGTAACTGGTAAAGTTCAGAAATATTTACTTTAGACTTGATATTTCCAACATATCCAACATTTTAGCAAACAGGTTTTACACTCTTATTCATACTATTAAAAAAAGATTATGTGTTTCTATTGCGCCCAAAACCGCAAATCCGTTTGTCTACCCAAAACCCTTTCTTACAGCCTGAGGAGTTCATAGGTCAAGAGCGCAATGCTTCAAAGATGTGATACCTCTGCGCGTAGATAAATTGCAACACGTGTTGGCAGCAATGGTCGGTCTAGGTTTGTTTGATTATGGGCATGAACTGAACTGGAAGCCTTGTGATCTTGTGACAGACTGCTGGTCTTGTTATTGGCCATCTGCACGTTACCAGACTGTTACAAATTAATATTCAGCGTCACACTCGATGCCATAGAATTCTCACTCAGCTGCGGAGGCGGCGACGACAGCATTGTGGTCTCATTCGGCAGCACGGCGCTCCCGGGCCGGGATGATTTGACCCCAGACGCTGAGCTTTTGGGCCCCCGCTTCACCTTGACGCGGCTGATGCTGGCACTGACACTACTCGGGATGTCCCCGTTCAGCAACGGCTTGGCACCGAAGTCCATGATATCAACCGACGTCGTGTTGATTGATAGACCGCCGGATGACACTAATGACGACGGGGCATTGACTTTGACCTGCTGTTTAACGCCGGTTCTCGCTGGCACCGTGACCGCATGACCAACTTTGACGTTAGTAATCGAGGCAGATTTCGTTGTAGTCGGAGCTGTGTTTTAAGTAACGACTTGCTTCGGGCCTGCGTTGACCGCAGCTTGACTAGTATTCACCTTGCTTTGTTGCGTTTGCTTCGCCGTCAGCAGTTTGTTGTCCACTTTTACTTTCTCCTTCGCGTTCTTCGCATTCGTTTTACCACCACCTGCCACTGGTTTCCCCGTTGTGACGTCACTCGCACTACCTACACTCTTGTTTTCGTTAGCGGCCGATCTCTCACTTTCCTTCTGCTTTCCCTTCTTCTTCCCTTGCGCCGGGCCTTCTGGCTTCTTGTTACTATTCGCCTCACTTTCCTTATTTTTTGCCTCTTCCAGCTCCTGGGCTCTCTGTGCCTCTATCTGCTTGGCCCGCGAGCGGTTAAGGTCCTCTTAGAGTTTCTTGGCTTCTTCGTTGAAGTCTGAGATGCGCTTCTGGTCCAGTTCTCGCTTCTTCTCCAGCTCCGCTAGCTCTTCTTTCTTCGCCTTTTCCTCCGCCTGTATCAAACATGTCCCATGACTTAACATGACAAGTTTCATCTATATTTTCAGTTCTTCACGATTCCTTAACGTTTTGTTTCCTAGTACACTCTCCTTCAATTACACTTAACAGCTGATCACTTTTACTGCAAGCAAAACCAAATGTAATTTGTAAGAATTTTATGTAAGCAGTTACCGCAAGGCGAATGGCACACGGCAATCTGCAGGAAAATGTGCCCAAAGAATATAAATTTTACTTGGAGCAAGTGACTTAACAAGGGAGCAGGATATCTCACCGACAGTCAAAGTCGCCGACACCCCTTAAGACAAGTCTCGCCGTAAGTCAACTCGCCGACAGTTAAAAATGACAGAGACAAGTCGCCGTAATTTTTACAAACCATGATCAGATTATATGAAGTATATACGGATGCTTGCATGCTGGTATAGTGCACGTTTGCGTTTTTGCTATTAATCCGTTATGAATAGCAACATATTTTGCCAACACTGCATTTACAGACAGTTGAATAAATAAAATATCAATTCAACAAAAAAAGCTCGTTTGGCTCGACAGACCGAGTAGAGGCTCGAAGGAAACGAGCAGGACTCGTCGAGCGGGGCTCGATTGCGAACCATAACGGAAACAAAAAAATGCAATTCTAGAAACTTCTTCCTACGTAATCTATCACATCACAGTAGAAATCTAATTGCAATTAGGTTTTCAAACAAATATTCATTGCAATTGATTACATAAAGTAATTAGTCGCACCACTCAATTAAATGATATCCGAAAAATAAGGTTTTTTAAGTTTCGTTAAAAGGATATTTTGTAAAACATCAATTGATTAGGTCACAAATTACAAAACAAAGGCTTAGAGATCATAAACCGGAGTGAAAGGTGTCTATGGTACTCAAGTTTTCTGTTCCCATTAAAACAACTGTAAATCTGGTTGATTTTTAACGAAAATTTTTTAACATAGCTTACGCAAAATTGATGTACGCTTACTTTCAGTGATGTGCTAAAATATTTTGCGTAAATTGTGGTGTGTTGAATGGATTAGGTAGATTATTAGAAGTTACGGCAAGTAGTCTTAGAAGTCGCCGTAATTTAAGACATGTCGCCGAAACTAGGAAAAGTCAAGACATCTCGCCTTACGACGACTTTGATTTGTCGGCGAGATGTCCCGGAGCCACTTCACACAACTACAGACCTTTATTTGCTTCTGTCGGGCCCTCTTCGCCGATTTCGTGCTCTTCTTATCCATCTCGCAGCTCTCGCTACCGTTGATGAACTTGAGAAGCTCGTCCAAGTCCTTACACCCCATGCTGGCATGGCCGTGCAGGGTGGCGGCAGGGGCGGTCTTGGCGGCCATGGCGGCGGCTGGTGTGTGGGTGGACGTCTCGTTTCTGCATATGCCCGCCGGCTTCGTCTTCTCGGCACGCTCGCACTGTACATCCGGGCTTTGCTTTTGTTCATTCTACACGGTAACAGAGTTACAGGACACAACTCGTAGAAGACCATGACTGGAACAGCACGTTTGTTCTTCCACATGGTAGCCGTCACGTAACCATTGATTTATTCGGCTACTAAATGTTGTAAATTTAGGCTTCTAATGAATAAGCCAACTGCTAAAATACGAACCGTTCCGCAACTTTTCTTTGACTTGAGTTAAACTTTCAATGGATGAATTTTATACGTTTCAAAACATACTGTAATCGCATTTATGAAGCAAGTTTTACAAATCTAGACATTTGAAACTGGAAATTTAAGTCGCAGTTTTACCCATTTTCCAACAATTTCATCGCATCGCCTTTTCTTAGTATTTCTGAAGTATTTACTGAAAATGAAAATGTCTGTTAATGCCTGTGTGTATTTTTTGTGCGTGACGCGACAGCATTCGACAAAAGATACCTTTTTCTTAAGTCTTTTACGAAGCCGTTCCCTCATCTCCAGATTTCTGCTTTGTTTCACAGTTGGCGGCTAAAATCAAATTAACATGAGGAAGTACTGCTCATGCCAAGTCTTCTTCTTGTTTCATTTTCTGTATTACTTTCGACTTAGCTAAAACTCTTTCCCTTCTTACTGAAACAGGTTTTGTCAGCGCTTATTGGGTTTAAAATGTGCTTATTATTTCACAACTATTTTCTTTCGGGGAGGGGGGGCGGGGGGAACGTACCGTGGACTGGCCGAAGAACTCGCAGTAGCAGCAATCACAGTACTTCCCGTCCTTCTGATTGGACGTCGACGTGGAAGAACTCTTCTCTGAGCAGCTGTCGTCAATACTGTCGTCGTCATGATTACCGTCACAGTGCCCCTCGCAGCCCGCCGACGAGGGCAGGTGCGCCGGGCTGCTGGTGGCCTGCCCGTGGGGCACCGACGACGTGGGCAGAGTCATATGTGACGTCGAGGTGGTTAACTGTTTCAGACTCGTGGCGGCCATGCCCAGCGGTGTAGCAGTGTTAGTGTTGCCTGTGGATGCCTGCATCACAGTGCTTCCCGCCACCTGCATCACGCCGCCAGAACCTGCCAATCATAGTGACGTCATAATACCAAAATAACCTGTCAATCAGTGATGCCATACCCTTATTAAAACGTCCAAATACACTCATCCATAGCGATGTTCCTGTTTTACTATTTCTGATTTTCTTTAATGAAAAGAGAGAAGTTAATAACCCTGATAGTCACTTGACACAGTTGAAGTTATGAGTAAAGCAGAATCAGACCCTCACCTTTGCTATGTGTGAGCTGATGAGTGCAGGTCAGGAGGTTGAGATTAGGCATGGCTTGATGAACAGAGGTATTCAAGTTCTGCATGTTGTGGTTCTGAAACGCCTGGAAGCCTGCTCCCGGCTGTAGCCCGTGCTGTTGTTGTTGCTGCTGCTGGTTCTATTCACTAATGGCCTTTTGCAGAGCCGCAGCCGCACGGAAAAAATCAGGATTCAACTTCAACTGGTGTTGAATATTATTTGCACTGGATGACGACGACGACGATGACGACGGCATGGGAACTCCCCCCGGCGGCGATGACGTCATGGAGGGAATCCCTGCGTTTGGTGACGACAGCTGGGGACAGCTGAAGGCACTGGTCTGCGACGTGAACGGGTGTTTGAAGCAGAAGTCACTCTGCGTCGTCGTCGTCGAGGACGTCAGAAAAAGTGAACTCTGCAGATTCGACGAGGCCGCCGAAACGACGATATTGACGTGGGTGCGGAAAATGCGCCCAGACCACCCGAGGGAGGCGGCGGCGACGGAAGCTGGTTCTTATTTGGACTGGGTGGCAGACCAAAAGTGAAGGCGGTGGAGGCGAGTGAGGAGAGTGATTGTGTGCACGACACGGGATGAGAGACGATCGTGTTGGTGGTGGTGGTGGTAGTGGTGCTGCGCGCCTGACTGCCGCGCCCGTTCTGCTGCTGCTTCTGCTGCTGTTGCTTGAGCAGCGCCTTGCTCACCTTGAGGATCTTGTCGTGCGCATCGGGGAAGGCGTTGTTGGCTGAGTCCTGTTTGAGGCCGGTCACCGACCTGGTGATTCCCGAACTTGTTGTCACCGTGGTCGTCGTGAGCGGCTTGGAGGCGGACAAGCATTGCTGCAAGACCGTCGACGTCTTCATCAGGTTCACACCTACGCCGCTCAGATCACTCATAAACGGGTTACCCGTCAGCAGTGGCGGCGTCGACATGTTGAATAACTCGCTTCCTATAGTTCCGATGTATTCTTGACCTCCACCGAACAAGAGTTTGGACGTAGGGTCCCAGTCCCAGGTGGTATCAAGGTCTGATTTTCTTGGCATGAAAGACTTGGCGGTTTCAGTACTTGTCTGTGGAGTTGACATGGCTGGATTTACACCGTGTAACTCGTACAGCTGTGGCTGAAGTATGGACGGCCGCATCACGTTATGACCTACCAAAGTAAACCGCACAATAACACCATTTGCCCAAAGTTGAAACTGAGATATGAAAACTGCCTTGAAATTCAGTCGTTTCACTTAAACAATTACGCAAGGCCTTTCAAAATTATACGATTCTGACAACCATGAGTTTGGGGCATCAAATAGGTCGTGTTGTACTCACCGACTTCCTGCAGCACTGCGGGAGCGGGCACGGGCTGTGGGAGCGTGCTGGCGCCGTGGATGTGCGGGTAGAGGTGGAAGGCTGCAGCGGCGGCGGCAGCGGGGGCGGCGGAGCGTCGCGGCGACATAGGTGGGGGGGGGGGGCGGCAACACGTGGTGGTGCGGTAGGGAGGCGGTGCGCGCGTGCATGCCGCTCTGCCGCAGGCACGCGTGGCACTGGCACTGCTCACCCGACCCTTGCTCCTCCAGCTGCTGCATACGCAAAGACGTACTCCCCTGATTCTTCCCGTGACATTCACTGCGCATATCCCTTTCCCCTTTTTGTTGCTTTATTCTTACTCAAGACGGTCACAATATCGTTTAGGGGCCCCACGTCTTTGTAGAGCCAACTCTCACCTCTATAAACTAACACTAATCTGTGACTCAAGTTGACCTTTATCCCTAAGACTTACCCAAATCCCTAACAATTCAAATTTATTCAGTTCATAATGTAGCTATAGGAATTCGTGTGCCCGTCAATGATACAAGCATCATTAAGGTGTTGGACTTCCAGCCCACGTCGTTTATTTGATTTAAATAAATTTGTTTATTTTTAATGGCTGTTGTACCGGGTTTTGGACAACTCGGCACCTTGCCATCTCGGCACAAAACAAACTCGGCACCATTTGGACAACTCGGCACTATTTTTTTGGACAACTCGGCACCACACTTTGGACAACTCGGCACCAATTTCTTTAAGTCGGCACCAAGAATTTAAAAGTTGATTGACTATTTTAGTTTAATTCACTCTTCTTTTATTGTAGAAACGAAGTAATTAAACGTCGCTTTTAGCATTATCTCTCTTTCTTTCTTTTTCTTTCTGATACTTAAACATATTTCAATAACCTGATTACGATCGGTCCGAATCACACGACAACTCATTATTTAAGACTCAATAATTCATATTACAGATTGCCACAACTGTTGAGCGCAGTTGTGGCAATCACATGCCCGATCCTGGTTCTTTGTTGACTCCGACGACAGAGTGTCATCATCCTTTAAATTAACACACTGCCTGCATGTTCAAAGCGTACACAATTGCCCACACAAGTGACAGCAATCACTTCTGAAACATCTCCAAGCCCTTAATTAAACGATCAAGAAAAGAAATGGAAACAATAGAAATGGAAAAAAATCCAAAAAATGCATACGCAAGTAGCGTGAAGGAGGGGTTGCGAAGGGGGCACCACTACGCATGCGTTACTATCAGTCAATTGGTTACCATGAAAAATTTTGAATCTGTCTGTTTAGGGATTTTTTGGGGGCGCTAGGGCGGGTAAGAAGCCTGGAATTATATGCATATGAACGGTCCCTATATAATTCAAATATTAACGGCACAGTTTTCTACTTCATACAGCACCGACTGCCAAGTCACAATCGTGAGGGAGAGGGCGTACCTTTTCCTGGCCGTCGCCCTGCTGTCGCTCGCCCTTGGCTACGAGTTCGTCGCTGTCCTCGTCGCCCTTGTCCGTACTGTCGCCGTCCGAATCGGCCGAGTCCGAGCGCTTGTCGATCTCCTGTATTTCTTCTGTTAGCCTGCGACGCGAGGGGAGAATGAAACAGGGACTCATTCGCCATATGCTGCAGTGCATGTACACTTAACAGATTATCCACACAGTTACTGCATTAAACACCTTAAGTTCACTTAACGCGAAAAAAAGCCCAAGGGCCGCCAAGCAAAAATGCGTGAAATGCAAAGCTTCCCGTGGCATCACGACAGCCTGCTTTTTAAGGCATCTGGGTTAACTTTGAAAATGAACTTTGGGAGAATGGCAATACTAGAGTTAAAACATCAAGAGGCCGCAGTTTTCCTATAAAAAAACTGACCACCCAAGCCTTAGTGGACCGTGTAATCCCGACTGTTCAACTCTTTACAACATACTCCATTAATTTAGCGCATATCACCATGGCTCTGGCTGTAAAAGGCTTGATTGTAATTTCACCACTTTGTTACTTTTACCTTCAGTTTATGCTTTTACATTCTGTGTAATAATTTTCTCAGCCTTATCTAAAATTTTCTTGGAAAGGAAACGTATTTAAATGTTCGGGATGCACAAAGATTTGGCTTTCCGACCCGACACTCGAGCTCGTGCTAGCCACAGACGGCGGCGAGACGTCGATGATATAGCGCGCATCATGCTGGAAGGCGGGCAGACTGCTCGTCGTGTGCACGGGCAGCTGTTTAGCTACTTCCGGGTTGATAATGCCGCACGTGATCATGTGCGATATGCTGCACTCGTCACACGGACATCTACACAAAAAACGGCGATGTGAATTGATTTCTGTTACACCCTTTAATATCACAAATAAAGTGTTCCTCACATCTATATCAAAACAAATGCATCCTGTGGCGAATGCAGACGCTGCTTATGGCCATAACTAGTATTTCATGAATACCCTTCCCTCGCCTTTATTTTTGTCTATTTAATTTTTGACCAATCAGATTTTACCATTCCGTTTGCCCGATATGGTTGTACACATGTGAACTCCCATCTTTGCCCGAACTGGTTGTACACATGTGAATTCCATGTCATATAAAAGCCGATTGCACAATATTTTCGGCCTCGTTTGCGTTCTAGAATACCAGTAATACAGTGCTTTACTGGTTGTGTATTTTGTGTGTGAATTCAGCATGTGGTATGTGGGATTTGAGGCGAGCAATAGCTGGCAAGTATTGTTTTTATTGTGTTCTTTATTTCTCATATTTTGTGTAGAGCGCCAGTATTTACAGTATTTTGGTGTATATTATTAAAATATCAGTTATTGTCGGTTTAAGTGGTCGGTAGTTGTATTTTTGTGAATTTAGCACGTGTTTGGCGATAATACGCGTTCTAACAAATAGATTTTTGAGAAGCAAAACTTGTATTTTGTTTCGAATTAACAGGTTAACTTTAATATCTTGTTTTTTTTCTGCTGTTGTTATTCAGTTGATCTTTTCGTAATAATTTGAAATAAAAGCGTAAACACTACCACCTCGTCCTCGTTATTGCCTTCATCCGCCGTCACAGTCAACAGCTAAGGAACCAGGACAGACCCGGTGTGAGGGCACGACACCGCCATACCATGATGGGCTGAATTCACCGCACGGGGGCAAACCAACCGACATACAGCAGACAGTCCCAGACATCTATATCGCTATGAATCACGCGCTCGTTGTCACCAGTTTCCGTCGATAAACTCGTCGCCAGTTTCTGAGAAAAGACATGGACATTCAGTCATCAGCCACGGTTAGTAGAATTCAATAGAACCTGAACTTTCGAAGATTACAGTCGAAATGACCAGATCGTGCCCAGTGAACATTTGGTTTTATCGGGTTTATGTGCTAGTAACCTCTGAACCCAAATTCATCTATTGAAAAAAAAAAAGAATTCCACCCAAGTGCTAGCAACCTCTGGATGGCGTATGTGTTTATTTCGGTTGAAATTAAGTAATAAGTCGAATTTTGGCTTTCAATGACAGGTACAAAATCCCCCACCAAATTTCCCTTATAACCAGTCTGTTTAGTTTATGTAATAACTCGCTTTTCGGTGGCCAAATTTTGGGAAAAAAAATAAAACCTTGTCATTGAGTTATAGTCAAAACAAACGACTAATATTGTGAAAATCCTAAGCTTAAAATGAGGCTACAGTAATGTAGCGGACGGACGAACGTACGGACGGGCATGGAAACAAAGGCGCTGCTTTGATTCAATCATTTATTCGTTTTCGTGCAAGTGGAGTCGATTGGAATAGACTGAACAGATTGGTAAAGCTGTAACATACATACAATAAAAATATTAAAATAACACTGCGTAAAAATAAAGTATTTCGGTTTTAAAACATAGAATTAACTTCATTAGTTTCACCACTGATATCATGGATTTTCTTCTTCTAATCGCGAACATTATTTTACTTCTTTAATGTTCCGCAACTGACTTACTTGCGATTAAAACAGAATTTATAGCACCGCTGAAACAGTATTTACACCATCTATAAGGCGCATTTTATTCCTGTTATATGAAATAAATTATGGACTGTATAACTCTTGTTTACATGAATTCTATTCAGTATAAGCAAGGCATTGAAAGACACAAACACTAACCGATGTTAGGGCCTTCAAACGTTCACATGCCCCTTGCCTTTCAACTTAACTGCTACATCATCTCTGCAAATCATATTTAAAACTCGGCCAGAACTCAAAAAGGTACTCAAAATTCATTAAAATATTCGGCAAAAAGCTTTTACACTTCTACTTCAATATTCTGAAGCTGTTTTACACCAGAATGAATCCTACCAATTTACAGTCGTCAGAACTCTACTAACTTGAGCCAAACAGATTTTATAAACACTGCATTCATTTAATTTATGGCACAGTTAGACCCATTTTAAATGAAATACAAAATACAATTTAGCATAACTGAAAGAACGACCCAGAAATAAAATAAATTGCTCATACCTTGAACATTGTAATTCCTTATCCGTTTACTTAACTATTTAATTATTTAACTTTTACACGCCACGGCGTTCAGAAATCGTTTGAACCTGAGAGCACGTGTTATGGAATTTTATATGTGTCTGGAATAACACGTGACAAAGTGTTAAACTGATTTTGTCATCAAGACTGATTTGAAAAGGCGCCCAAACAACCTAGCGGAATAAAAGTAAACTACAATTTTGAGCTTTTAATAAAGGAATCTACATAGAATTAACGCGGAAAAATAAACTCAAGACTTCTGTTTTAACATGACTTCCCAAAATTGATAAATTTTAATCATAGTGAATTCGTTGCAAACATTAAAAAATCGAGGAACATTTGATAACAACAATCATTTCACACCCTCCATTATAAATGTGATACACGGCACATTACAAATACATTCTGTACATGCCATATAAGACAAATACAACTTTTTGCCGTTCAATATTTCACTTTACATGATACATTAAACCAATAACACAAAGTACGGGCTCCTTGGCTGGGATTTCCCCGGTCAAGCTTCTAACAAAAGAATTAGCTTGTGAATGGGCCTCACAAGATATGACACTTTTTTTACGCTTTCCGCTCTTATCGAGGCACCTATCACCTACTTCAACTTTGACACTACGAACCAGCTCATCCTTTGACTTGAAAATTTCTACAACACGTGCTAATTTCCATTGATTTCTAGGCACATCTGTATCAGAAATCACAACTATATCCGACACATAGATTTCTTTTATCTTTTAGCCACTTGGTGCGCCTCTGCAATGACTGGAGATACTCTTTTCTCCAACGCAACCAAAGCTGGTTTACCATATATTGCACACGACGCCAACGTCTACGTGAGTAGAGATCTGCCCTTTGGAATTCGCCAGGTGGGGGCAGTACAATAGAGGATTTCATCATAAGGATGTGATTGGGAGTAAGTGGCTCTAAAGAACATGGGTCATTTAGATTATCTGTCGTTAGTGGGCGGCTATTTAATATGGACACGACTTCGTAAAATAAAGTTCCTAAGGATTCATCATCCAACTGGCTGCCATTTTGTTCGAGAACCACATTCAAAATACTTCGAGTACTCCTGATCATGCGTTCCCATACACCTGCCATGTGGCTAGCTGTGGGTACATTGAACTCAAATTCAAAGTCACAACTGTGTTTTTGAAGGAAATCACGAACATTAGAATCATCGATCGCTGAGATTGATTCCTTAAGTTCCCTCTTAGCACCAACGAAATTCGTTCCACAATCGCATCTTAAACTTCTAATAGGGCCTCTAATACTCATAAATCGTCGTAACGCGTTAATGAATGAATCAGTAGTAAGACTGTTCACTACTTCAAGATGTACAGCTCTTGAAACCATACAGGTAAACAAAGCCCCATACCGTTTAAGTTCCCTGCGCCTGTCTACAATAATGAAAGGACCAAAAATGTCTACAGCGGAATAAATAAACGATTCTGCTGCTTGAACCCTATCACTTGGCAAGTTAGCCATCTTCTGAACTTGAGTCATACCCCTAATCTTTCTGCAAGGCACACATTGTGAAATGAACTGTCCAACAAGTGAGTTTATATTTATTATCCAATAGCCATTAGATCTCAGATCGTTAACAGTCATTCCCTTTCCTTGATGTCTCACATTTTTGTGGTGGTGGGCAATAACCAACTGGGAAACATGACTAGATTTCGGGAGCAACACAGGGTGTCTTTCGTTGAAAGACATGTCACTGTATTTCAGCCTACCTCCAACTCGTAACAGTCCCTGGCCCTCTATAAAACAATCCAGTTTCCTTAAAGGACTGCTGCTTGAAATGTGACCATGTTTCCTGAGGCTTACTAATTCCTCTGCAAAAAACTCACTTTGCACTGACTTTATGATCACCTGCTTTGCTTCCTGTAGATCTTCAACGCTCACCGAATTGCAAGGACTTGCCTTCTTTTGTGATCTGGTTCTAATCTTTGTTCGTCTTTTGAGCTCTCTTGCGAACTTGAAGCATAAAGCTATCACCTTTATAAGCTTGTTCCAGCTCGAAATTCTCTGAACGATTGGGAATATAGACCATTCAACAGTTGTTGCGAATGTAGAAGTTTTCTTTACTTCTGGATCGTCCGTTAAAAGTTTGCCTGACTCCTTTCTCTTTACAGGTTGAAACAAAGGGTCCCAAAGTACTTCAGGGCCATTCAACCACTTTAGGTTTTCGTCCAACTGTGGTGCTGTCAGCCCACGTGATGCACAGTCGGCTGGATTGTCTTGGCTTTTGATATAGTACCATTGGTCCACGGTGGTGTGCTCACGAATTTGATCCACGCGATTCGCCACAAAGATATGAAACCGGCGAATATCATTCGCGATAAAGCCTAAAGCTACCTGGCTATCGGACCAATAGAAATTCTTGACGTGGTCCAGTTTCAGTTCTTTCTTAAGGAGTCGACCTACCTTAACTGCCACTAATGCAGGCACAACTCTAGACCTGCCCATAAGAAATGCGACATGTACCTGATTGCGATCATTCTTCATACGGATGTAGGAACAAGTACCATACCCTACAGAACTAGCGTCGGAGAAGTGATGAAATTCAATATCAGTGACGGTTCCAAAGTTCTTTGGCTTAATGCAACGCTCAACCGAAAATTGATCGAGTTGCTTAACGTCACGCTTCCAGGTTTCCCAGCGATCCTTGATTTCCCGACTCACTTCTGCATCCCAGTCAACATTTTCGCGACACAGATCTTGAAGTATTTGTTTTCTTCTAACGTAAACGGTGAAAGAAAACCAAGAGGGTCATAGATAGAGCTCACTGTTGATAGAATGCCTCTTCTGGTCGGTGGACGTTCTTTCAAGGTGATTCTGTACTGAAATGTGTCCGACTTGACACACCACTGGATTCCTTAGGCACGCTCCAAAGGAACCTCACCTTGCAAAAGCTCTAGCTTGTCTTGCCCGTCAGCTCTGTCTTCTGGTGCAATATGTTGCATAATCTTTTCCGAGTTTGAGACAAACTTGTATAGGTGGAGACCAGCTTTAGCACAGGCCTGTTTGCTATTATTAATCAACGTTGCAGCCTTTTGCTCGGTGTCTATGGATTTAAGACCGTCATCTACGTAGAAGTCCTCACAAATGAACTGTTTTGTGGCTTCACCAAATTCCTCCTCAGCATCAAAGGCTGCTTGCTTTAAGCCAAAGTTAGCACAGGAAGGTGATGAGCTCGCTCCGAAGAGATGAACAGTCATTCGGTATTCGACTACATCACCGTCGGTATTGCCATTTCTCCACCATAGGAAACGTAAGTAGTCTCTGTGTTCTTTATTGACCTTGAACATGTAAAACATCTTTTCGATGTCACACATAAAGGCGTAAGGTTCTAGACGAAACCTACACAAGACGCCTTCCAAAGAATTGGTCAGATCCGGCCCTTGAAATAGTGTATCATTAAGCGATATGCCACCATTTTTCGCGCTACAATCAAATACTACACGCATCTTCTTCCTTGACCTATTGGGATTGTAAACCCCATGGTATGTAATTGACTTGCTTAGCTTGTATTTCGGGGGCAGAAACTTCTTCCGCAAATCCTTTGGCAATTATCTCCTCCATAAAGGCGTTGTAGTCCTTTGCGTAGACGTCGTCTTTCTTTAAGCGTACCTTAAGCTGGTTTAAACGTCTAACCGCCAAAGACCTGTTGTTTGGTAAGTTTGGTCGGTTGTGTCTAAAAGGTAGAGGCATTTCATAATGCTTACCTCTTTTGTGTATTCCTTCACTTAGTATTGTACGGAATGTTTTGTCTTCACGTGATTCTTTGGACTTCGTTGTGTCTAACTCTTCATTGAAGTCAAGCTCCATCATTTTATTGACTTGTGCCGGAGTAATAACTTCCTTAACGCTATTCTTTACAACAAAATACACTTCATTAGCGCATTGCGATGTTGCTAAGTGTGGTGGTACTTCTTGAGTTATCACGCGATGACTAACTCCAATTCTGTCTTCTGTTTCTGTTGTTGGGTCCACTATACCAATGATGCCTCAACCCAAAATAGTTCTTTGGCCATAGGGTCCACTATTAACTGGAGGTATCACCTCCAAAGGCGCTAAGGCCTTAACACAGTTGTATCCGATCAACAGTGCCACATCATAATTCTGTATAGGCGGTATTTTGTTGACCAGTCTACTAAGGTGTGGCCATTCTTTAGCCATAACTCTGGTAGGAATATGACTACGGTTTATCGGCATTATGTCTCTGGTGAAGACATTCGGTAACTGCACGCTATCGCTACCATCGCTACTGCACGCTATCGCTATCGCTACCGTACCGAAAAACCCGATATCTTCTTGCTATCTATCAGTTGATTTTCAGATGCCATAGTGGACAACAGAAGATTCACCTTGGTTTGAGGCAACTCTGTTATCTGCAGTTCTTTGCAGCAAGAAGGTGGTATCTGATTGCGTGTCAAGCAAAGCGTAAACCAAAATTTCCTTGCCAGGTTGGCTGCTATGTGATAACCAAACTGGGACTATCATAGAACTTTTATTGTTAGCTGGTAATCCATTTACCTTACTTCGTAAGGATTGTGAAGGAACGAAACACGCTGCATTCGCATGCATGCTGCTCTTAGGCTTGTAATTGCCGCACATAACTGTGGGATGTCGCTTCTGGCACTTACCACATGTTTCCCGTTGAGTGCAATCTTTGCTGCCCTGTCCTTGTTCAAGGCAACCGTAGCATATCTTCTTGTCCCGTATAAAGGTTTGTTGCTCATCGTTTGACTTCTGAGCAAACTTCGGGCAGCTACATAACCTATGAGCTTGGTCACAGCATAAGCATTTATTAGGCTTCTCTTGTTTCCCAGCAGCACCAGGCTTCTCCTTTGTGGACTGTTGTGATTGTTTCCCTTTCTGTTTCTGCTTTGTTTTAGTAGCTAGACTCATTGACTTCTGGTTCGTCTTTGGTTTGGAGTCCGGCTTTAAAGATTGCAGGGATGTAATCGGATCGCAAGCTATCTCGGCTTCAGCGGTAATGAACTGAACAAACTCAGCGAACTGTGGATATTCGCATTTTCTTCGCCTGCAATCAGCTACAACTCTTCCCCAACGAGTCACGATCCATGTGGGCAGCTTTCGCAACAGCAACCGATTTTGTCGTTCATCATTCAAGACTCTGAGGTTCTTGGTTGAACCCATTGCTGAAAGGCATTGCTTTAAGAAGTCAAAGAACTTCCTTAAGCCTTGAGAATCTTTTACTGAAATTGTCGGCCAGGTTTCTAACTTGTCCCTAAATGCGTTGGCGATTACAAACGGATGACCGTTCTTCTCATCCTGAAGCTGCATTGCTTCTTGGTACGCATCACCCGTTGAAACCATAAAGTAGCCGTCGACGCGCTCCAAGGCAGCACCGCTCAAGTACATTTTCAAATAATACAACTTGTCGACAGACGATATGCCTTTGCGATCTACCAAGGCAGTAAAGGCATTCTTCAAACTTGGATACTGCAAAGGATCGCCTTGAAAAACTCCTGGCTGGGGTACTGGTAGAGGATTGATTGCATTCTGCTCCAGCAATGAATTCAGTAAGTTGGAACTAGGGTCGCTGTAAGGTTGGGTAAAGTGAAAGGGGTCCCGTTGTTGGTAAAAGTCCTTTTGATCCGGCACTTGCAAAACTCCAGGTTGATGAGCTCTGCCTTCCGCTCCTTCAACCTTCGTACTAACAAAAGGCATCTTTGCTTGCTCACATGTAACCTCAGTGTCTTCAACGTTGATACCCATTGAGGTCATCTGTTTTTGAACCGACTCAACATAATCACTTACCTGTTTTCTTTTCGACTTCTCATCAAAGTCTGTTAAGACTGACTGTGTGTCCTCGTATTTAAGTCCTCTTATTTTAGACATAGCCATATTTAACTCTTTATCTGCTTGCATTTTCTCTAACTCACCTGTGAGTTTAGCTTGAAGAGATTTGAGTTCGGCTTCACGTTCAATGTACTTAAGTTTAGCCCGAAGGGCTGCTGCATCCGCAGAGGCTACTGCTAAATGCGACTTGATCGATCCTTTATCAGATCTTTGACCAACAGACCTTTGAGTTTTTCTTTCATGTGAACACTCAAGAATAACTTCACTAAGCCTTTTATTTAATATCCGGCACTCAGATTCTAACGTGTCAAATTTCATTTCCATACTTGGTTCCACAGTACCCTCTAAAAGTTTATCAAGACTATGGAAACTTTCTTGGAGGGAATATACCAACTGATTTAATTGTTCACGTTTAGTTACGAGGTTTTGCTCTATTTGTGTCTCTTCACTTAGAACAACATCTACTTCCATGCAAAATCTCGTTACCGCTGACGCTTGTGTGCGAAAAGCTTTGGTTAAACGATTTATTTCATATTCGCGACCCTTTTCGGTGAGGATCCGAGAGCGTACTGGTCACTCCTCTACCACACCTTCATGAATCTCTATTTCTTTTTCACTCATATGTCTTTATTACAATAAACCCTTTAACTTTATAAGAATTGGTGCAAACAGCAGTGCATTATGAAAACTAAACACTTAAATAAAACGATTTCGTCAACTATGATTTAAACCTTAAACCATACTTCAACCGCCTTGCCATTTACTATCAACATCAATGATAAGTACCGACACTTCAGTTAGCCTATAGGCTAACAAACTGCCTTGCATAAACCATGATGTCGAAACTTAAAATACACAGCAGTGAGAGGCTGTGTATTTTGTTTAAACCAATGGCATGTAAAAATTGAATAAACACATCAAAAGGCAACACAGAACTCCTTTATAACGTTCAACCTCAATAAAGAAATAGGCTCATTAATTATGTGAAGCACCTGCTGACAAACGTGTAATACATATAGTACCATTCAGCATTAATGCTCATAAGTAAAAGACTCGCTAATGAAGCGAAACATGTACTATCAAGTGTTTTGATGTACTCCCTTTTAACAAAAACCATATTTAGTACAAAGACTCGTTAAATCAGCGGGGCGCCTACGAACTTGTGCTTTACTGAAGGCAGCTTTAATTTAAACTGTGTTAATTAAAAACACTCGTTGATAGATCGAAACACAGGTGAGCACGTATTTAAATGAACACACGAGTCAATGCACAAAACGACCACTTAGAGAACGGCTCACTAATTGAGCGAAGCGGCTACCAACAGTATTTAACTCGTAACGCATTCAGCATAAGTGAAACAGTTTCAAACGAGTTACATGACACGCAAGCAAATATAGCCATTAATAAATAAAATGACTCGGTAAAACGTCAAAGCGTGTATGACTGAGTGTTTCAGTGAACTCACTTTCAATAGTAATAAATAGACTCGCTAATTAAGCGAAGCACCTTCGATATCGAGCAAAACGAAGTCGCATCCAGAATGAATAATATTTTTTTAAGGGGGGGGGGGGCTCGCTAATGAAGCGAAGCAGGCGAAGCACTTCAACACTGTGTTTCACTATGATTTTGTACCTGTATGAGACAAGTACACTTTTCTGTCAAAGCTTGCACAAAAACAGCTGACGAAAAAATATACATGACTATTGAAAGTCGATAAATAAATCGCTTAAAGCACAATTTCTGGATAGAATTTTCAAAAAGAACGCGACTACTACAGAAAGATGAATATACCTTTTTAATCTTACCGATTCTTAGAAGTGTATTCAATGAAACGACTTAAAAATCGCAGTTTAAACACGGGATATAACTTTGACGTTTCCGTGCCCCAAACGCAGGTGAGATTCGCTTGCTTTCCAGCTGGTTTTAAGGTGTTTTCTATATTTTATTTTAAAAAATAAATTAAAGGTAAAGGACTCAATGGATTCTTCTTAAATTTTCAAATAATATGTAGGAGTTCTTAAACCTTATAACTCTTACAAAATTTAGCTTAAAAGGCACCTTCTTACAATCTAATCTGCGTTTAATCACTCGGTAGCAAAGAAACTGCAACAAATTTAGAGTGAAAGCAAACCCAGCATAATGCTGTTCAAGGATGGGCCACTATTCTTTCGGAGGGGGAGCACTCGCACCCATTTACTCTAAAGACCCTTTTCCCAAAAAATACAGTATCAGTTAAACTTCACCGTAACAGGCCTGTCTCTTAAAACTTCCAGAGATCACTTACAAAGGCTTCAAAGCTCCGTCCACTCGACCAATATAAGCTGTTTCCCGACGACTGAACCGCTGCTGCAGCTGTTTTCTGACAGTGTTCCGACTGCGCTACGCGTGCGTTCCCCAGTCTGCACTCTTGCCATGAAAACACTCGACAGATCTGACGTGCATCCAACGAGCGCGACGAGCCTCCAGCTTGCGTAAAGTTCGTCCAGCGAGCGCGGGATGTGCGTCCAATCTGTCTGTAGTGCGTCCAACGCGCGCGTGACTGCGGAATAACGGCGAAATCAGCTCCCTTGATCCTGGAGACGTCGCTTTACTGTTGCGGACGGAGAACGTACGGACGGGCATGGAAACAAAGGCGCTGCTTTAACTCAATCATTTATTCGTTTTCGTGCAAGTGGAGTCGATTGGAATAGACTGAACAGATTGGTAAAGCTGTAACATACATACAATAAAAATATTAAAATAACACTGCGTAAAAATAAAGTATTTCGGTTTTAAAACATAGAATTAACTTCATTAGTTTCGCAACTGACTTACTTGCGATTAAAACAGAATTTATAGCACCGCTGAAACAGTATTTACACCATCTATAAGGTGCATTTTATTCCTGTTATATGAAATAAATAATGGACTGTATAACTCTTGTTTACATGAATTCTATTCAGTATAAGCAAGGCACTGAAAGACACAAACACTAACCGACGTTAGGGCCTTCAAACGTTCACATACCCCTTGCCTTTCAACTTAACTGCTACATCGTCTCTGCAAATCATATTTAAAACTCGGTCAGAACTCAAAAAGGTACTCAAAATTCATTAAAATATTCGGCAAAAAGCTTTTACACTTCTACTTCAATATTCTGAAGCTGTTTTACACCAGAATGAATCCTACCAATTTACAGTCGTCAGAACTCTACTAACTTGAGCCAAACAGATTTTATAAACACTGCATTCATTTAATTTATGGCACAGTTAGACCCATTTTAAATGAAATACAAAATACAATTTAGCATAACTGAAAGAACGACCCAGAAATAAAATAAATTGCTCATACCTTGAACATTGTAATTCCTTATCCGTTTACTTAACTATTTAATTATTTAACTTTTACACGCCACGGCGTTCAGAAATCGTTTGAACCTGAGAGCACGTGTTATGGAATTTTATATGTGTCTGGAATAACACGTGACAAAGTGTTAAACTGATTTTGTCATCAAGACTGATTTGAAAAGGCGCCCAAACAACCTAGCGGAATAAAAGTAAACTACAATTTTGAGCTTTTAATAAAGGAATCTACATAGAATTAACGCGGAAAAATAAACTCAAGACTTCTGTCTTAACAAGTAAGTTTGTGTATCTGAATCGCATTGAAATTAATACAGGCGAAATGTTTGAAATAACCCATCTCAGGCCTCTGTCTGTGCGCTATTGATTCGTATACTTGTTTTACTTCCCCAGTACTCGGTGTGTTCAGTGTTTGGCATACCTGTTCCGCCACTTAAATACTCCTGTTTGTAAAACACACATTAGAAGGCCTCTGTTGCTGGGTTTCAGATAGGTTGTGTGTACTGCTGTCTGGGTAAAATAACGTCATCAAAATGTGCGGCAAAATTGGTTTTCAAAACTATAAAAAAATGAGTTATTAGCCGTGTCTATGAATGTGAAGGTTTCTGGTAAAAATATATCTTAAACCTGGGTATTTTTACTGGATAGTAACGGCAGTTATCGTATGAATTTGTGAGTATAATTGCTTGTATTTTTTTTTGTTTGATCACAGCCCCCCGCCATCTAGAACAGAAGCCATCACATTGCAATAGAATTTTCTTGTTGCCCTCGCCCCGTGTGTCAGTTCAGTATGTGTACTTTATGGGTCACATTTTGAAAAAAAGGGTGTCACGAATCTGTGAAATGTTGAGGGCTATTTCGACTAGTTGTGTGGAGTTTTAGGCCGTTCATTTTGTGGTCAATTTCTCAATTTTTATAGCAGAAAGTCTTAAAATTTCATTGTGATTGGTTTAGTGGGTAAAGGACCCATATACTGGCTTTCATTTTGCACTAGTTTCAAGCCTCTAGGATGTGTATTAAGCGAGTTATCGCAACTTGAAATTTCTCAGTCATTTGCTTTGATCAGCGGCAATGTCACTGTTTAGTGTACCGTTGTTATGGCAACGGCCTTGACATCCCCCCCTCTTATACACAATATGCAGTACTAGTGTGCTGGATTACCGCTGGCTGCGGCGTGTTACTTTATTAGCGTTACGGCTTTAATCTGTCCTTGACATTGTGCCGCCAATTTCAGTTACATTTGACTGTCTTTTTGAAAAAAAGGCTTGTGATAATGTTGAAAAAAAACCTCCCCCCAATCGCCCCCCCCCCAAAACTGAAATGTGGTTTCTCAAAACTGAAATGTGGTTTCTCCAAACTGAAATATGGTTTCCCGAAACTGAAGTGTGGTTTCTGAAAACTGAAATGTGGTTTCTCAAACCTGAAATGTGGTTTCTCAAAACTGAAATATGGTTTCTCAAAGCTCATATGTGGTACCTGAAAGCTCATATGTGGTACCTGAAAGCTCATGTGCAGCTTTTGAAAGCTCATGTGCAGTTCCTGAAAACTGGAATCTAGTTCATAGATGTTGCAGTGAAATTTTTGCTGTACGAAATCTTTCGATTATGTGGCGTGTTCTCTTTAAACTGATGTTGCAAGACAGGTGTGCATGCCCGCTAATGTAAATGAACGTAACTAGACGTCTCAAGTAGAAACTTCAAATGCGTCTAACAGGGTGTAACATAAGCAAAATATTTTACTCGCCAGCTTGGCGAGTAGATTTTTTTCCTCGCCAAATGCAATTTCTACTCGCCAGCTTGGCGAGTAACATTTTTTTTACTCGCCAAAAAAAAACTTCGTGCCATGTATAATAAAATGTAGAATTAACTTAATTCACGTTTTATTTCGCATCTTAAATGCAAAGTTATTCTTTTCACACTTGTTCTCGTTTATCACAAGGCGAAAAGTCATAAAAAATTCGAGTTCATCATTCAGTGTCGGGGTTGTTCTCGAATTGACTTAAGAAGTGCATCAATTGAGGCTCAGTCAATTCATTGTCAGTTTCATCAAAGTTGTCGACATTTTCGGCTGATGTTCAGCCTCTTCGTCACTCGAGTCATTGTCTGTATCCTCTTGAACTGAGACATCAGTTTCATTCTCTATTGACACAGTGGCTTCTTTCGGCATTCGTCTCTTCGCCGACTTAAGCCAAAATCCGACTGCCCCTTTTGGATCGAAATCTGAAATCTCTTTACTAAGAAGGGAAATAGTCAATCTGTCGCCAAGATTTTCTGATTTCATTCTCGCTCTAAACTTTGTTTTTGTCCTTTTCATTAATGAGAAGCCGCGTTCATTCTCGGCGCTACTTGCAGGCAATGAGGTCAATGAGGGACAGGACGACTGGAAGATGAATTCAGACATACATGCATTATCAGCAGCAGGATATTACCGCTTTATTTGCACGAGATCGTTCGTGGGCGAATTTGTCCTCACCTAAGGAACGATTTATTCAAAGCAGATTAACTTATTTTTAATAGATTATAATTTGTAAGTAATTGGTAATGAAACCTACCATGAGTTTTCTAACAGAATGTTTTTATTTCATTCGATAAATATCGAATTGTGGACCAATAAATATCATATCCCCATACAAAAATATAAGAACATATAAATGCACAATGTTCTAATGAAAGACATATTTCGAAATGCGCTTTTGTAGCGTTGTTAAGAATTGAAACTTGTCAAGAATATCATTAATTTTTTTACTCGCCACTGGCGAGTGTTGACGAGTATTACTCGCCAAGAAAATAGCATGAAATTTTTACTCGCCAGCTTGGCGAGTAACTTTTTTCTACTCGCCATCTGAATTTTTACTCGCCACTGGCGAGTTGGCGAGTACTTATGTTGCACCCTGGTCTAACTCTGTTATTACTGCCATTAGAGCGTTTGAATCACTGCGTTAGAAAGCTTCTAATCCGGTCTTTCCCACGTTGATCGTCTTTCTTTCTAAGCGAAAGTGCTTGTAATGGATTTCTATGGTCAAAGAACAACCCCATTTTTTCCTTTTCTTGCCAGTACCTTCTCTCCTTCCACCCCCTTGCCCATTCATAACTTTTTTTTGGTTTATTGCTGGCACAGTAAGTTGCAATATGAGTCAGTCTTGAGCTTGGGAATTTGTGTGTGTATTGTCATATGCCACATCCCTTTTCTTTTTAACCTGTAGTGAACTAGACCGTTTTCCTGCAGTTGTACTAAACATACTGCTGTGTTAAAATTGTTTATTTCAATTTTCTTTCAACTAGACCGCTTTTGTAACTGGTGTAAAACATACACTGTTATCAAAATCTTTTGTAATCTTCATATTGTTATATTTAACTGAATCTTTGTCATTTTGTAAGTTTATATGGTATATGTCGAGGTTTCAAACTTGTGTTTGATTCACCAAAACCATGTTAATGACGGGTGCTTGAAAAGTATCATCTAGTTAACCCAGTGGACTTAATAATTTACACATTGACCATCAACTAAAAAAAATGCTTACGTTACACATTCTTTCAACTTGAACCAATTTATTCAGAATTACTGATGACTGACTTAAACGTTCCTTTTCTCAATAATAATATAACTCACAACACATTTTTCTTAATACACCAAGCCTGCAATTCACTAAACCTATCACAAATATATCTTGCTTTTCCAAGATTCTCCGTGATCTCCAGGTCACCTCCGGATCAAATGAGCATAACCATGTTGGGTTTTGTCTTGTGCTTCTGAGTTTTGTGAAGTTGAGTTTGAAGCCGTTTCTGGCATCGTGTGTTGTAACGTCAACCATTGTGCTTGTGCTTTAAGTTAATTTTGATGCTTCGGAGTTGTGTGAAGCTGAGTTAATGCTCAAGATTTCTTAAGATGTCTTGGTGCTTCAAGGTTGTATGAAGCCAGTTCATACTAGTTTTCTGAAGTTGTCTTGATGCTTCGGATTTGTGTTTAAGTCTGTGTTCCAAGTTGACATTTGTATTCTGAGGTCAAATGTGTTTCAAGTGTTTGTGTTTTAAGTTGTCTAAGGTCAACCTAATCTGTGTTTATGTGTCGAAGATGCGTTTGTTCTTTGTGCCGGAAGGGTGCCTGGAGTAGGGTGTTAGGACTCCCCAAGTTTGTCTGAATTTGTGTTCATGGTGGAGTTATCTTTCATTTTTTGAATCATTTCAAGATATGATGTCAAAGCTGACGCTTCTTACAATCAGTCTGCCTTTGTCTGCGGAGACTTCGAGATTTGCTGTATGTCGGTTGGTTGTCGGTCCCCCGTATAGATATGCTAGTTTAAGTTAATTTTCTAAGGTCCTTTCAATTCTTTTTAGGTAGGTTATCGAGTTTTTAATGTGCGCTTCATTCATGATTTAATTTTTCAATTTAGAGATTAAGTGTCAGTAACAAAATGTCAGATTCGAAGGATCAGGCTAAAAAGTCCGTTGAAGACTAAAGGTTTTGCAGTGGAAGATGGTGCTGATCCGTGCGAGGATCAAGCGAGCTTGAAGCATGGTGATCGTTCTCATCCCTTGTCTGAGAAGGATCGTTTACATGAAATCTCTTGCCGTACCAAGGATTTAAAACGTCATGCGCGTCTCTTGAAGAGGCATATGCGAACTGTAGATAGTGTTGTGTCTGAGTCTAATGACGTCTCTTGTCTTAAAGAGTCCCGTAAGGAATTTAGAGATGAGTTTGAGAATTTCTTGTTTCATTATGAGAAGTTTATTGACATTGTCGGTGATAGTGTCGATCAAGAGTCGCTCGAGTTTTTCAGTGAGGTTGAAGCTACAGGTGAACTGTGCTTAAAGGAGTTGAATTCCAAGATTCGTAGTCTCACTGATGAGGCTCATTCTGCAAGGTCGGTGCAAGCTGAGAGAACCTCATATAAGGTAAAAAGGTCCACCTGCAAGTCTGATCCAGACGTTGATACCCTTGAGGAAATGCCGTCCAGCGACAAGTGTTAAGAGTTTATTAAGGCTCTTCCTGCAGTTGATACCCCTAATCCCGATCCAAATATTAACAGTGTCGATTTACTGAACGTGTTGTGTAGTCAGATGTCTCTTTCGCGATTGCCTGCCCCCGAACCGTCTGTGTTTTCTGGTGACGTGTTAGAATACCTGAGTTGGAAAAGATCTTTCAATAGTCTCATATCTAGTCGTGGTATTAGTGAAGAAGAACGTCTCCACTACCTACATCGGTATCTATGTGGTGAGGCAAAGGAGTGTGTACAGTGTTATCTGCTTTTAGGCAATAAATCTGCCTTCAAGGATGCCTTTCGTGATTTAGATCGTAGGCATGGCAATGTTGCTGTTCTTGGCGATAGAATGAGAGACAAATTAGAAGAGTTCCCAAAGGTCTCTGGAAGAGATAGTCATTGTCTTAGGAAGTTTGCTGATTATTTGCGTCAATGCGAGTCATGTATGGACTCTGTCCCAGCATTAAGGTTCTTGAATGATCCTCGCGAAAACAGAAAACTTCTTCAAAAGCTTCCAGAATGGGTTGTTCAAAGGTGGAAGAGAGTCGTTATGAAACATCAAGATCAAGGTGATGATTTTCCTTCCTTCAGTGCCTTTGTTAAATTTATTACCAAGGAAGCTGATGTTGCCAACGAGCCCTTTACTTCTTGCGGCGTCAAAGAAGTTGCTTCTTTGAGGCAAAACAATTCAGGAAAGAACTCTAGCCAGCTGCCAAAGAACAGTACATTGCATGTTGTTGAAGGTAAAGTGGGACGTCAGTGTCTATACTGCAACAAGCCTCATGATACTCAGAGTTGTTTCAAATTCTCGAAATTGTCTGTACCTGAGAAAAACTCTCTTGTTGTTCAACAGAAGTTGTGTCGAGGCTGTCTACAACCCGGGCACATATACAAAAGGTGTAAGAACAAAGCCAAATGTAAGAACTGTGAAAGACGCCATCCAATATGTTTACACGAAAGTTTTGAAGCTTACTTCCTCCAAAGTTCTCAACACAAAATCAGCAAGGACCCTGCTGTGGCTTCTGCTCTTCGAGCACATGCTCCTGCTTTCATCCCTCCTCGAGATTCTCCTGGGCCAAGTCGGCCACAGTCTTCAGCCTGTGGTGTTACCACCAGCGATGTTGATGTGCGGAGCTCATCGGTTCAATCCATTTCCAATGCGACCTCTTTGTTTCGGTGTAGTTTAAGTTCCATGATAGTGCCTGTCTATCTGTCTCACATTGATAGTCCCGATAAAGAGCGGCTGGTCTATGCCTTATTGGACAATCAGTCTGACACGTCTTTTGTCTTAGACGACACCAGGAAGGCGTTGAGAGTTGATGGGCCCGAGGTTACACTTTCGTTGTCAACAATGCTTGTGGAGCGCAAACAAGTTCAAAGTGTTCGGGTTGATGGTCTTATTGTCAGGGGCTTTGATTCTCAGAAGAAAATAAGGTTTCCAAAGTTGTATTCAAGATCCATTATACCGGTAAATCGTTCCCACATCCCCACAAAAGCTATGGCTTCGAAGTGGCCACATTTACGAAGGATGTCAGATAAACTCATGCCTCCTTGCGATAATGCAGAAGTTGGGCTCTTGTTGGGCTACAATTGCGACCGTGCCTTAATACCAAGGGAGATAGTTACTACTGAAAGTGGTCCTTATGCCCAACGAACCGATTTGGGTTGGGGCATTGTGGGTGTAATTGAGTACCCTAGCTCGTCCGTTGAAGAAGTTTTTGCTCACAGAGTTGTAGCTTACGAAGTTTCTGGTAACAAGATAAATCACGTTGCCTTTCCGACAAAGACCAAAGAAGTGATTTCTCTACGCGAGGTTCTTAGTGTCTTAGAGAGTGGCTTCAAAGATGTATCCCATGGAATGGGTTTGTCTATCGAGGACAAGAGGTTTTTGCAAATTATGGAGTCCGGTATTGACTTAGACAACGACAATCATTATGTCATGCCGTTGCCCTTTCGTCATGATGACAAGCACTTACCAAATAACCGTGTTGTAGCTGACAAAAGACAAAAGTGTTGTAGCAGTCTCAAGTCCAAGCTTGAAAAGGATCCAGTTTACAAGAAAGAGTATGTGACATTCATGTCAGAAATGTTAGAAAACAAGTACGCAGAAAGAGTTCCAGAGTCTGAGCTTGATCAAGTTCTTTGGTATCTTCCCCATCACGGCGTTCACAATGGTCGAAAACTTAGGATCGTGTTCGACTGTAGTGCTAAGTTCCAGGGTCAATCACTTAACGACCACTTGCTACAAGGTCCCGACCTCACAAATTCATTGCTTGGTGTCCTCTTACGATTTCGCAAAGAAAGTATAGCGTTCAGCTGCGATATTCAGAAGATGTACTACCAATTCAGAGTTCCCAGGGGTGACAGGAACTTCATGTGTTTTTATGGTGGCTAGATGGTAATACTTCTAGGGAGCCATGTGTATTTCGAATGTGTGTGCATACCTTTGGCCTCAAATCTAGCCCGTCATGTAGCAACTTTGGCCTCCGTCGTGCTGCGGACGACTTTGAGAAGGAATTTGGTTCCGATGTGTCAGATTTTCTAAACGACCACTTCTATGTAGATGACGGTTTGATCAGTGTTTCTGAAGTGAAGTCTGCAGTCAGTCTCATCAAACGTACTACAGCGCTTTGTGCAGGAGTTGGTCTAAAGTTGCACAAGTTCGTTGCCAATTCAGAGGAAGTGCTTACTTCCATTCCTACTGAGGCAAAACTTCCGGCCGACAAAGTTGATATCGGCTCCCAAGAACTTGGTATTGAACGTACTCTTGGGGTACAGTGGTTTATCCAATCAGATGTGTTCCAGTTTCGAGTTGCACTCAAGCATCATTCTATGACAAGACGAGGATTGTTAGCTTGTGTTGCTTCGGTGTATGACCCTATGGGTTTTATTGCTCCCTTCTCTCTCGTAGGGAAACGCATTTTGCAGAATCTTTGCTTGGCAGGTGCAAGTTGGGACACTCCAATCTCCGATGATCTTAAGCAGCAGTCGTCACAATGGCTGAGTAGTCTGTGTGAGTTGCCCAAGATCGAGATTCCACGATGCCTAAATCCCAAAGGTCTTGCAGTTGCTCAAGTACAGTTTCACCACTTCAGTGATGCGTCCACTAATGGCTATGGCTGTTGTAGTTATTTGCGATTAGTGGACAGTTGCGGAGTTGTTCAGGTGTCTCTAGTTATGGCTCAATCTAGAGTGAGTCCAATTAAACCAGTTACAGTGCCGCGTTTGGAGTTGTCCGCTGCAGTACTTGCTGTGAAAATAGCGAGGTTCTTGGAGTCTGAAATGAAATACCCTGACGCAAAACACTACTTCTGGTGCGATAGCAAGGTGGTGTTGGGTTATATTTCAAACACTTCAAAGCGCTTCCACATCTTCGTTTCAAATAGGGTTGGTTACATTCGTTCTGAAACTATGACAGACCAGTGGAATTTTGTGCCAGGGAAGTTAAATGTAGCTGATATTGTTTCCCGTGGTCTGCTTGTAGAAGATCTCATGAAGTCAAAGTGGTTTAATGGTCCGGATTTTCTCAGAGAAGTTGTTCTTCCAGCTTTCGACTCTAGTGTGCTGGAGGTCAATGAGATGGATCCCGAACTGAAACCAGTTACGTGTTTTATGAGCACCTCTTTGAAAACGTTTGGTGTTGCGCGTTTTGCTCATGTCTCAAGTTGGCTACGCTTAAAGAGAGTAGTAGCCATTCTTCTTGTTTGGAAACGTGCTCTGCTGTCTCGGCGCTTTAGCAAGGTTCAACAAGGAGCACTGTCAAGGTATCTTTAGTTGATTCTATCACCACAACCGATTTGGCTGCGGTCGAAAACGAAATCTTAAGGCTGGTACAAGAAAATTCGTTTCAAGAGGAAATGCAATTTGTAGCACTCCAAACCCATCAAGCGATGTAGTGTTCTTCACAAACTTGATTACTTCCTTGACAATGGTCTTTTAAAGGTTGGCGGAAGACTACGTCACTCGTATTTTGACATGTGTAACCATCCCCTTGTATTTCCGAAGAATTCTCATATTAGCAATCTTATTGTCGCGTACTGTCACGAAAAGGTTTTTCATCAAGGCAAGGGGATGACCATAAACAAAATCAGATCTAATGGATACTGGATCGTCGGCTGTAGGTCCATTGTGGCAAGGTACATCTATAAATGCATCAACTGTAGACGGTTCCGTTCCTCTCCAGAGCTTCAAAAAATGACCGATCTACCTGGTGATCGTGTGCATCCAAGCCCTCCTTTCACGTACTGTGGCGTCGATCTTTTTGGCCCTTTTTTGATTCGCGAAAATCGCAAAGAACTCAAGCGTTGGGGCTGCCTCTTCACTTGCTTGACTTCGAGAGCAGTTCATATCGAAGTTGTCAACTCCTTGACAGCGAGCTCCTTTATCAACGCATGGCGTAGGTCTATCGCAGTTAGAGGGCCAATCGCTTTACTTCGATGTGATAAAGATACCAATTTTCTAGGCGCAAATCGCGAATTGTCAGAGAACTTGGGAGAAATAGACAACAATGCGGTGAAAGACTTTCTCATGAGTAATGACTGTTTGTTTGAGTTGCAAACAAACCCTCCGACGGTTAGTCACATGTCTGGCGCCTGGGAAAGATTGATTAGATCTGTGCGCAGCATTCTTTCCACTCTCCTTTTCCACCATGGGAGCCAACTTGACGATGAGTCCTTACGAACTTTTTTGACCGAAGTGTCTGCCATTATGAATGGTCGACCTTTAACCTTGGAGAACTTCTCCGATCCAAATTTTCCTGAGCCGCTTACTCCTAACCATCTGTTAACACAAAAAAGCAAAGTCATAGTGTCTCCTCCGGGATGCTTTCTGCATGACGAAGTCTATTCAGTTAAACGCTGGAGGAGGGTACAGGTGCTGGTTAATCGATTTTGGAATCGCTGGAGATCGGAGTATGTTCATATGTTACAATGTAGGTCGAAGTGGTTTCGTGTTCGTCGAAACATTGCTGTTAATGATGTCAAAGATGATCAGTTACCGCGAAATTCCTGGCGATTAGGTCGCGTTGTTGATGTGAAATTGTCCTCCGACAATTTAGTTCGAAGTGTCAAGTTGGTGATAGGAGATCGACATTTGGATAAATTCGGCAAACGGGTCAACAAGTTGTCCTACTTAGAGCATCCTATTCATAAACTTGTGTTACTGCTTCCTTCCGAGGAACAAGTTTAGGGTTGATTCCCCGCCGAGGTTATGTGTTCAGCTGTTTATAACTTACATAAACACACATTACATTTTACTTTCACGTTACAGTTTACTGTTGCATGTCATTGATGTGTGATTATTATACACTTAAACAAATTTGTAGAGATTCGTTTGTTGCTGAGGAAGGTTGTCCTTCTCGCGTCCACATATGGGTGGTTATGTACCTCAGTATCGTGTTAACATTGTTTGTGATTGACACTAGTATAACGTGTCTTTGGTAGAAAATTATGTTATAATTTTTGGGGAGCCATGTGGCGAATGCAGACGCTGCTTATGGCCATAACTAGTATTTCTTGAATACCCTTCCCTCGCCTTTATTTTTGTCTATTTAATTTTTGACCAATCAGATTTTACTATTCTGTTTGCCCGATATGGTTGTACACATGTGAACTCCCATCCTTGCCCGAACTGGTTGTACACATGTGAATTCCATGTCATATAAAAGCCGATTGCACAATATTTTCGGCCTCGTTTGCGTTCTAGAATACCAGTAATACAGTGCTTTACTGGTTGTGTATTTTGTGGGTGAATTCAGCATGTGGTATGTGGGATTTGAGGCGAGCAATAGCTGGCAAGTATTGTTTTTATTGTGTTCTTTATTTCTCATATTTTGTGTAGAGCGCCAGTATTTACAGTATTTTGGTGTATATTATTAAAATATCAGTTATTGTCGGTTTAAGTGGTCGGTAGTTGTATTTTTGTGAATTTAGCACGTGTTTGGCGATAATACGCGTTCTAAAAAATAGATTTTTGAGAAGCAAAACTTGTATTTTGTTTCGAATTAACAGGTTAACTTTAATATCTTGTTTTTTTTTCTGCTGTTGTTATTCAGTTGATCTTTTCGTAATAATTTGAAATAAAAGCGTAAACACTACCACCTCGTCCTCGTCATTGCCTTCTTCCGCCGTCACAGTCAACAGCTAAGGAACCAGGACAGACCCGGTGTGAGGGCAAGACACCGCCATACCATGATGGGCTGAATTCACCGCATGGGGGCAAACCAACCGACATACAGCAGACAGTCCCAGACATCTATATCGCCATGAATCACGCGCTCGTTGTCACCAGTTTCCGTCGATAAACTCGTCGCCAGTTTCCGAGAAAAGACATGGACATTCAGTCATCAGCCACGGTTAGTAGAATTCAATAGAACCTGAACTTTCGAAGATTACAGTCGAAATGACCAGATCGTGCCCAGTGAACATTTGGTTTTATCGGGTTTATGTGCTAGCAACCTCTGAACCCAAATTCATCTATTGAAAAAAAATAGAATTCCACCCAAGTGCTAGCAACCTCTGGATGGCGTGTGTGTTTATTTCGGTTGAAATTAAGTAATAAGTCGAATTTTGGCTTTCAATGACAGATACAAAATCCCCCACCAAATTTCCCTTATAACCAGTCTGTTTAGTTTATGTAATAACTCGCTTTTCGGTGGCCAAATTTTGGGAAAAAATAAAACCTTGTCATTGAGTTATAGTCAAAACAAACGACTAATATTGTGAAAATCCTAAGCTTAAAATGAGGCTACAGTGAGTTTGTGTATCTGAATCGCATTGAAATTAATACAGGCGAAATGTTTGAAATAACCCAACTCAGGCCTCTGTCTGTGCGCTATTGATTCGTATACTTGTTTTACTTCCCCAGTACTCGGTGTGTTCAGTGTTTGGCATACCTGTTCCGCCACTTAAATACTCCTGTTTGTAAAACACGCATTAGAAGGCCTCTGTTGCTGGGTTTCAGACAGGTTGTGTGTACTGCTGTCTGGGTAAAATAACGTCATCAAAATGTGCGGCAAAATTGGTTTTCAAAACTATAAAAAAATGAGTTATTAGCCGTGTCTATGAATGTGAAGGTTTCTGGTAAAAATATATCTTAAACCTGGGTATTTTTACTGGATAGTAACGGCAGTTATCGTATGAATTTGTGAGTATAATTGCTTGTATTTTTTTGTTTGATCACAGCCCCCCGCCATCTAGAACAGAAGCCATCACATTGCAATAGAATTTTCTTGTTGCACTCGCCCCGTGTGTCAGTTCAGTATGTGTACTTTATGGGTCACATTTTGAAAAAAGGGTGTCACGAATCTGTAAAATGTTGAGGGCTATTTCGACTAGTTGTGTAGAGTTTTAGGCCGTTCATTTTGTGGTCAATTTCTCAATTTTTATAGCAGAAAGTCTTAAAATTTCATTGTGATTGGTTTAGTGGGTAAAGGACCCATATACTGGCTTTCATTTGGCACTAGTTGACACTTGTATTTTGTTTCGAATTAACAGGTTAACTTTAATATGTTGTTTTTTTTCTGCTGTTGTTATTCAGTTAACCTTTTCGTCTTTCACGGAAATAAAAGCGTAAGCACTACCACCTGGTCCCCGTCATTGCCTTCATCCGCCGTCACACATCCCCTATTTTTCATATTTCTTAAAGTTTGCGACACATAAAACGATTTAACAAGACAGCTGAAACTATTTGCAACTGTAACTTAACTATGCTGCTTTGTACAAACTGTTCGTATCGAAACCAAATAATTTTTGTGATCATATTTACAAAGCCAGCGAAAAACAAAGGCTTATGTACCCAGGAATACTAATTTCACAAGTTCATACATAACGCAAGCCCAACAGTGAAGGTTTCTTATATTACCAAAATCACTTTCGGTAAGTTTACATTTTTTTAAACGTGCTTCAGTTGATGAATGCTATAAAAATGAACCAACAATTCATTTGAAATAAGATCTTATGAACAACAGCTCTGCAAAAAAAAAACAACAATAACACCTGAACAATCACACCTGAAGTAAGGATTTATTCTTCACCGTTATCTGCATCTACCATTTTGCAAATGCAACTCCTGGCAAGCAAAATAAGGCCTCCCTTCTATATACGCCATTTACCTTTTTCTGTTACAGTTTGGACACAAGCAATAATCTCCAGCCTTTGTTCCCTTAAAAGTGCTTCTCATAGTTTCACTCAGTTGTGCGTCTAAACTGCTGGCAAAGAGAATCAATTACAGTGCAAAAAATATATTTGGAAGATGTATTTTTTTCAGTTTTTCTTTGTATCCTTGTTAACTATTTAACATTGTTGACATAGTAACTAACTTTTTTCACCCGTGTGTACAGCATTTTAATCACACAATGCACTTGCTGGCGATTACACTTTTTTCACCACTTTCTCACTCCACAAAATACACGACCTCCCGACACAACCCACCACGCCCCCCCCCCTTAATGCTCCTCTGCTTAATCGCTTTAAGGCTACCTCGCTAGCTCGTCGACTCATGAGCCCAAATTTCTTTCACAGAACAAGAACAGTTCCATCATACATGGGAACTGGGTCGAAAAAAAAACGGAAAATTTTTTCTGAAGTTTCGAAGGGAGCCGGGAGGGGGTATGAGTGTAAAAATAACCAAAACCATTTCTCAACCGAATTATACCGATTTCAAAAGTGGTCCATTTGGAAAAAAAGCCGGAAAAGCCGGAAGACTCCCATGTATGTTCCATACCACTGCACATAGCCACAGGTTCTTTCAAACTGCATCTTTTCTTCACAAAGAAACCAACACTACAGAAGATTTCTGTATATTTCCACTTGATTGTTAACGAAATTAAGAGCTGCTGAAAGGGCCCACTTGACAGCTTACACATGCGTGGAGTCGTTGTTTTTGGCCGCCGAGGACAGAGTCGTTTGTGTCGTGTTGAGCACTTTCTCTTCCAACAACTTGCGCTGAGCCTTGAAGAACTCCCAGTCTTCCTTCAGCATTTTCTGCTTGGCCTTCAACGCCGTCTTGAAACAAGAACAGAAACGTGCTCCAATTCTACCCCCGAGAAACAACGCTTAGTGTCTCCTCACAAAAGAAATCTCCATCAGACTTGTGACACTTCCAGTCGTTCAGCCGACGTGTTGTTTCATTTATTTCACAATTTACAGTCGACCTTTCCTCGTCGATTACGCGGACTTACTTGTTCGTCATTGTACGTTTCAATGAGCTGCTCGCACTCCCGCCACACCACGGAAATCACAGACATTTCATCGTCGTACTTAAGGTAACGATGCAGGATATTCGGATACGTGTCTTCGTGATACGCCTCTTTGGAAGCCGCTCCCAACCTGATGGACAAACATGAAAACTGCAAGGACGAACAGCAATCACCTCATATGTAACATCTGTGGACACCATTCCTGAGATACAACACAACACGTCTTTGAAAGTTATCTTGATACCGTTTCGCTTAAAGCTTCACTTCATCCAGCTCCACCATTTTATTTACCTTTACTTTTCAACATATAATTTGCATAAAACTTACTGGGTTTCAAAACAGAGACAGCACTAGGTTTTCTAACGGACCCACCTTAGTTGCGTGATGAGCATAGGAAGACTGTTCTGTACTACAGGGTCGGTGTAGATAATACTCTGAAAGAGATGTTTGTTGTGGAGCTCCCACGTCAGATTAAAGCGCTTCAGGTGATCCATCTGCAACAGGAATATAGCGAACAAATTGTAGAACTCGCTGTCGGTCACAACATAAAAAAATCCAAATGCTGAGATCTTAACAGCAGTGCACAGCCAGAGGGCAAAGCATCACAGCATCTATCCGCTTGACCTCAAGTAGCATTTCAATTTAAACGGAAATATGTGGGGATGGGTGGGGGCGGGGGCGGGGAGGTTTCCCCAGTGGCTTCACGCACTTACAAGTTCAATAAGGAAGGCGGCCAAAGTCTTTGCGGCGGCACAGAGATTGGAATACTCGTTCAGGAGCATGGACACGAACTGCTTGGCTTGCGTCGGCGTCTTGTGGCCGGCTGTTAGCTGCTTGAGAAGACGTACTTTCATTTCTATCACATACTCACGGCCTTGCGATTCTAGCCGTTGAAACAACTGGTGAGCGTCTTTTATCACAAGTCTGAAATCAAAACACTCACGCTCAAAGAAACACTACCCCACCCATTCACTTCTACACTGTAAACATCTTAAGCATGTTTTTTTTAACTTACAACCATTTCAATTCTACAGCGCAGCAGCACAGAGGAACTGATTTCAAAAGCGGCACACACGATTAACTGGCCCGAGGAGAAATATTGTCACTCCCTTCTCCTATTTTCACTCAATGTTTCCTACTTCAGAAACACGCACGACAGTTCAATATGACCTCTAATTCACAGTGACTTAAACAACCCACCTATGAACTAGTTCCTTTATTTTCTTGGTGTCAAGGAGCGACATGCTGTCGTCTGCTCCCTGCGACAAGCCTGTGCCCGCCTCCCTGTACACACAGCGCACCACGTGACGCAGCTCCTGCCACACCTTCATCAACTCCGCACTTTCCTTTTCTTCCTCGCTTTCAATTTTCCTGCAAAGAAAAGCTAGCTTTCTTACTGGTAAAGGAATAGAGAAGTATACAATACAGCAAGCGTTTCACTGCGAGCATATGTGTTTGTTCAGTTTTACAAGATATTCTAGTGAAGTAATTGTAAACAGAAATATAACACGTGACATTTAGGCTTTTTGCGTCTTTCCTGGTATCAGATCGATCTGGAATCACTGTCACTTTCCTAAATTGCGTATTTCTTAAAATTAGGTGTTATTACAAGCACATTTGTTAAGCAAAACCAACCACCAAAAAAGAGTGCTTTATTTTCAACTTGTACTAAAACACCGAACTCGATGGCATTCTGTTCTTTACCTTCATAATGTAGCATAAACCATTTTTGTTAATGTTACCTCCTCTCACTACAGGCCTCGCAGTTGCACAGAGTACCGTTGGGCGTGGTCGGTTCGGAGCTGCTACTGGTGGACGATGACCAGGACACGGCTGGCTCCAGGTTCGGCATGCACGCGCTGTCCAGCTTCAGGTCCCGCTCCTGAAATACAGTGAAACCTCGCTACAATGGCCGAACACCTTCCGGGTCGCTTAATTACTCATTGTACACCTGTGTTCGTTCACTAAAGCGACGTGAATTTTTAAACTGAAAAAAAATCGAAGAAAACAGTGTTCACCACACAGAAGCTGTTAACTAACGGTTTTTTATCAATTAAGAACAAACATCAACGAAACGAACTCAGTGAGGAATGCGAACGCGATATGCTGCTTGTGCAGCCATCCCATAAAGAAATGTTTTCGGACTTCTCAACAGTGTCAAGAACCCCTCTCCCTCCTCCCATATTGTGACGTCACACATTCACGCAGTGAGATACGTGAATGTGAAGAATAAACTTATTATTAATTCAGTCAGGTAACAACAGCTATTCGGTGATATGATGGGAGTAACCTCCATGCATCTGCTCTTCACAAAGCTGAAATTCCGCCGAAAACAGAACTGACCATGCTCACTAGGAGAGCCTCTGTGGTGGCAGCCTTCTTGTCTTCATCATCCCCGCTTTCCCTGCACGTCTTGCACAGCCACAAGGGAAGCTGGTTCACGCTACCGTTCTGCTCCTCTACAAACACACAGCGGCTCAGTGAGAAATCTACGCATGCCAAGCTGTTGTTTAAGTTTATATCAGTGCTGTTGTTAATGCTTGTGTCGAGTTATGTTTATTACTTTAAGTATGACTAAAGCCAATAACAAGTGTTCAGATCTCGATATTGTGAATCAATTTCATCGTGCTGAAGAAAAGAAAACAACTATCAAAAATAAGTTTCTTTTATTCAAGCCTTTCTTTTCCAGAAATGATTGATTTTAATGACCATACACAGTAACAAAAAAATTTATATAAAAATTTGTCAAGATAGAAAAACTGAGTCACATTTTCCCGTTATTACGATGACAATCCACTCTTCGTCTGGTATAGTTTATACAATTTCTACTGTTTTTTTCTAAACGACAGAAATCCCCGAAGGCAGCAACGAAACAGGTGAAGCGGAATGGTCCGACTTACCACGGTTAGTTTCTTGACTCTCAGCTCTCTTGCAGCCACACATCAAGCAGGTTTCTGTAAGATACGGGTTCCGACCTTTGCTGATGGCAGGCACTGGTGGGTCACTATCCGTGTCTGCGTCCATCATGTTCTCCAGTTCCTGAATTTCCTCTTGCTTTGAAGGAAAAATATAAAGGTTTTATCACAGAGGTTTCGTGATATCAGCGCCAACATGCGGCTCTCCACTGGAGGCGGGAGAATGGGGGGAGGGGGGAGGCGTACAGATTTTGTCTTGTTATTGATTACATGTTTTCGATCAAATGACATCTCAAACTACCACTATATAGGTGTGGTCACCCCCCTCCAGGTAAAAAACGAGGAAATAAAAGCAATTTTCACCGCCTAGTGGAACAAAAAAACTTTCTCTATGTTTTTGGCTCTGTTGCTCTTCCAAATAGCCTACTTTGTGTTACTGACACGAAGTGATGTATGTACCCAAGTAACAGTACTCCCTTAACTCTTTTTACAGTTTTTTTACCACTCTCCCGGACAAAAATGTATTACTCAGTTGAATTTCAACGGTGTCACCATCGTAGCCAACTAGGATCCTGAAATATCTATGGTTAACCTTTTAATTTTATCCACAAGTAAATACGGCGAAATTGAGTAATTCAGTAGGTAAAACACACTCAGGTTTTAACTTATTGGTATTTAAAGTAATACTTAGGCCACCGGGTGCTAGTCAAGGTAAGAAAAATAGTCTGACCCATTAAAATTGCTTGCGCCTGTTCAGCACAAAGTATGTTACCAATTTAACATGGTGTAAGAACTGAGTGACAGCCACGACATCGGTGCATGGACTGAGATGAGCATTGCTCCGTGTACGGCTTGTTACGCCGCATAACTGCAAAGTTTACACAGTGCTCAGCAAACCCAAATAACAAAATAACAAGGAAACGTGACGGGCTACTATCTGTGTCAAAAGCAAACTGGTGATGCCTTGAGACAACAAAGTCAATACACCCCGATAAACATAATGTAGTAGTTACCGGAGGACATATGTTACAAGGATTTAGCAGAAGGCAGTTGGAAAAAACTGCGGAGCACCGTTTTTTTCATATTCGACTGGCAAAAAGTATTTTTGTCCGGGATAAATACCGCGTTTTCTTCCACCTTGAAAAAAGGCAAACCCTGCCCGTCACTTGACCTTGAAAATGTGGGTAGAAGTTCAGATCACAAAGCAACCCCTTATGTTACTGGTATCCAAAAATGTTACTGGTATCCAAAAATGTGGTTAAAATCGCTTTTTTAACCGTTTCCGAAACAAGAGTCCCGGTGGAAAAGGATCCCCATATAAGGTAATTTATATAGAGTAACCCCTCCATTACCCAACACTCCCAGTACTGAACACCTTCTATAATGGACTAGTTCACCCAGTCCCAAATTGCCCCATACACTATAGCATGAACACTTTAAATGAAACTGTAGTTAGCTAATATCTTTACAGAGTAACCTGTGTTTCCAGCGGACAGACAGACATAACTATATCGCTCGTTTAAACCGGGGATAATAACACGGGTATAAAACAACACACACAAAAAATCCCGAATACCTACCTGCTTCCTACATGATACAGTGGGGTTCCCCGGAATATCCACCTACTTTATACAAAACGCAACCACAAACTATGGCTTTTCCAGAACTGGTTTCATCTTTTAAAATAGATTTCACTTGTTATCTCGCAAAAAAATCTGAATATATTTTGTTCGTAGGTCATATAACCACGAAATTATGGATTTCCCTTGGTATTATTATGACTGGACCGGGTTCTAAAAATATATGTGCTCTCTACAAGTATTTTTTCAAACTTTACTATTTCTCTCTATCACACTTTTAAAATATTTAGTGTAAAGAGGTACCAAGATGTGACTACATAGCCCAGACAGCCAAAATATACTTGCACTGTTTTCACTATCCCACAATTCATAGCAAAGAGCGGGTGAGTACATTTTTTTTAAATTGTACCATTACTCTCTACGACACTTTTCTAGTATTTATGGTTCTGTAAAGAGGCACCATTCCTGCCAAATAGGTTCCAGCGCGAAAGTAACTTTTAAGCATCCCTAGACCATTTCCGTATACTTGAAACTCACATTTGAGTGAACTTTTGAAAATTAATATCTTGCTACTGCCTGCGGTGCAGACGTATGTATGAATTACAGGCTATGACGAACTAGCTCCAAGACTAACTCCAACTAATTCCACGCGCCATTTCAAATCTTCGCCATACAACGATATGTTAGTTAACTGCGCTTGCTTTGAGTCATCTCTCTAGCTACTTTGTGTGAGATTCAACGATCCACAAGTCTGCATTGGCATTTACTAAAGGCTCTCAAAGTACAATGATATATAAAAGTAATGATACAGGACTTTTTATGTCACGCTTTCTTTAAAAGAAAACAATACGGAATTAACCACAAATCTTTCGCAATAGCTGACATTTGTTTGTATTCAGGGAGCATAGTTTATCATGTGAAAAAGTAACAATAACTTTTGCCATTATCCATGAGAAAACGCTTGATTTAATATTTCTCGAAGAAATATATTTTACACATAATCTATAACCCTTTATGTAAACGTTTTTCACGCGGCTCTGGTCAAATAACATTTAAAGGTCGGAACATAAACAAACATTTGGCATGTAAGTGCAGAAGCTAACTTTTCTGCACTTTATCGTGCCTCAGAACAGGTAAATTTGCCGCCTGTTAGAAGAACAATGTAAGGCTTCGTACCTCTGACAGAGAGATACACGATGTTATTTAAGTCACAGTTGACTCGGAGCTAGAAACAGCTACGTGGAGCATGGGCCACGTATAAATGCGGCAAATCAGGAGCCATTAAGTTGAAACCAAACATAAAACCAACTACAACAAATTAATATTATTTAGCAACTTAATGCAAGGGCTGAATTAACCTCACCTCTGTCTTTAGCAAGGAATTTTCTGGAATGGGACAACTCGATGGGTTGGGTTTTGTTATTTTGCGGGTCCGTTTCTTCCTTGCTTTTTTATCTGCTGAGCCCCTAGTTTCAACTAATTTTCATGTCAAATGATAACAGTCTTCACAATGAAAAGAACAGTTTCTGGCTCAAGCTAAGTCGCTAAAAACGATTCGTAACACATACCATCTCCGTTCTTTCTGTCAATTTCAATATGGCTAACATTAGTATTTACACTTGCCGCAAGGTGGCGTTTTAACCTGGAGACGAACCCGACATTGATCAAACACATGTCAAACCAACTTGTAAGACCATTTAGAGAAAGAAAGGTTTTTCAAACTAAACTCTTAAATGTGTGTACATGTCGTAACACTTTACAGGTGCAATATTTTATAATGTTATCATACAGAATCCGTTTATTATTCATTCCACCTGAAATATGATTGATGCAGTTTTAAAAAGTGAAAATTCTACTGAAATATTGGGCGTTACTTTTGGTTCAAATTATAAATGTGATGAGTACGTGAAGAAGGCAACATTTCCCTGCCAGCACTTGTTGTTTCGGGTTAACAAGGTAGAACTCTGCTAGATGGACCTTCTAACTGATGTTTAAAATCCCTTGTGGACATCTTCATGAACATCAGCTTTGCAGTATGGTGGGGAAAGGGTTAATTTTGTTCTAAGATTTCATACAAATTTAAACAAAACAAAATTTTCTCATTTAGCAGTTTTGATTTTGTTGGGTCTTTTGGTTGTAGTCTCTGGTCAGAATCCTAACAACTTGCAACGTTTCAGAACAGTCAACAAAATAACGATTGCAGTGTTTAATCGCCTGTAAAATAGTTGAACTGTTAGTTCATGTCGAACTTTATTGCGAACAGCCACTGATCGAAGGAACAACGTTGTCCAGAATTGTTCATTAATAATATGGTACTAATCAAAGGAACAATACTGTCTTGAATTGTTAGCTATTGTATGTCTCTATTGAAACGTAAATCTAGTGATAAAAATGAGACAAAAGCTTAACGCAATGGTCTAATTCACAGTATTAGAAATCTTGTACTATAATAATAATAATGTCACACACTGAATACTATGTCACAAATTAACGCACACTATGTCACAAAATCGAAAACTATGTCACATGGGATGCATTTCTGTCACAATTGATAATAATAAGTAAGGTTCAGTTCGCACGTTATGTTCACTTCTCACAATATATATAAATTATACATGTAATGTTATTTGAATATATACGGAAATGTATACCTATGTAATGTTTAACAAATTATAATTTTTGACTAAGCTATTAAACTATTGTTTAAGTTTCCAGTCCAGAATTCTTGGGGTCACTTATCCTGCAAGTTAAAGGTCCAACTAAAAACGCTGCTTTTGGCCATGGCACCGAGTCCGCCCTTTTTCTCATTTTCTTTGACAAGGCCATCGATCAAATTTATATAGGTTTTACAACCCCTAAGATAAACGTCTTTGTGTTATGTGCGAGATGGCCAACTGAAGATAACAATTAATTTATGCAGTTAATTTGTATCCACACTGTGAATCCAGCTTAGACAAAGGAGTTGAAAGGAAAAATGTGTGAAATTGGTTTTGCTTGAAGTGGCTGCATATAACATGCTGTTCAATGAGCTACAATGGGTCCATGTTATGACAGCTTCTATCAAGCAACAATTAAGTAGCGTAAAACGCGTAGAATTTACAATGAGGTTTCACCGTTTTTTAAATTGTGATATGATTTAAAGTTAAATTTTGATGTAAGCTCTTTTCAAACGGTCGTAAAATACTTTTAGTATGATTAGAAAGTAATTGTTAACTCATCGACTAGCTCATTTTGACAAAATCTGTCAGAATGTTGAGTAAAAATGCTTAATAAGTACGCGAGAAACTGATGTTGCCTCGTTGAGCTCCAAAATCATAATGAAAACGGGAGAGGCTAAGGGCTGCTTTTATAATCCTCGATGGGTTTTTAAGCATAAATTTATTTATTTTAGCTGAATAGTAGGTTAGATTGTTGGTCGTATAAAGCATGATTTTATGACCACACAATGCCGATTATCATACAATATTTTTGTGTCAAAGACGAAGATTGATTCAAGTTTATCTCGTAAATTCGTGGGATACGAAGAAGTTGATAAGCTATTGTAAAACATATATCCCTATGGAACAAAATTAAACACAAAACAGTAGCTTAAAAATGGTGAGGAATTATGGGAGAATTCTTTTGGTCAAAAGATGTGACATAACAAGAAAATTGGTTAAACATTGTTCTAATGCAAAACTAGCTTTTTATTCACCATATTCGCAAATTTCATTTAACAACTGAATAAACAAAGCGTAAAATTGATCATTGCATACATGAAAATAATTGTCATACAAATAAATGGTTGAAATTTAAAATTATAGTTTTTGAATACAAACTCACTTGCAGAATATATATTAAACAAAATTATGCTTTATATATTACAAAAAAAAAATTTTTTAATCCTAAAAAATTTCAAAAAGGTTGAAGATCACACATGAATTTCGGAAACCAGATTTCAATTTTGGGAAACCGCATAGCAATTTTCGGAGGCCACATGAAACTTTTTCGAAAACCATAAATGAATATTTGTGAACCCACAAACTATTGTTTGAAACTGTCTTTCAATTTAATAAGATTTAACAAAAACAAAAAAGCACTTACCCAGAAAATAATAGGTGGGAGATCAAGTATACTACACTATAAGCAGGCCTTTTCGTTTATTTATTTGTCGGGAATGACAAAAATAACAACATATCCTTTCAGAACTATTCAAGCGTGGTCAAGGTGGACGGGGGGGGGGGGTCATTACTAGTTGAAATAGCGGGCATTTTGTGACAGGAGTGGCGGAAAGGGTGGGGCCTCGAAAGGCTGAAGTATCTTTAATCGATTCCTAAATAATCACCAGTTAAGAGTCTCTTTTTTTACACATGAAATTCATTTAAAAAGGCTCGCGAAACGGCTTTTTTAACGGTGTGTTAGTTTATGCTGTTTACGATCAATGCACGAGGTTTATAACGCAGTACAGAGAGTGAATAGTGCATAAACTGTCACTAAGCGAACTAGAAAATAAACACACAAGTACTGGCATAAACACAGTCACTAAACAACCTTGATGGATAGGTTTTAGAGCTGACAGGCAACTGGACCGTAAAATTGCAATCGACGTCGAGATTTTAACTGGAAACCGACGTCGGGTTTCGACCTAAATCCGACGTTGGAATTAAGTCGGTTTTAGGTTGCATATGAAATTGGAACCGATATCGGATTCCGGCCTGAAACTGACGTCGGTTTACGACCTTGAAACGACCAGTCTTAGACACGTCGTACAAAAATAGAGTCCAGTGTTATATAATTAATAGATAATTAATCATTCAACTGCTGTTGTGAAATATATACGAAAGAATTTTTCATGTAAATTTTTACAATCTAGGAAGAAAAATACCGACGCGCCATCAAAATTCTAAAATATTCATGTAAAAATTACGTGTTTTCTTACCCTTTTTCAAAATAATTTCCATTTCCGGGGAGCGATAATAACTGTTCATCGCTTTTTGGTCGTTTTAGCAACGTCGTAATGACGTCAGGAAACCGACGTCGTCTTGACGTCGTAATAAAGTCGAGTTTTGGGGAAATAGGTCGTGACGTAATTCTTTCCATTTTGCAACCTTAATTTTTTCAGAATATGGTTGTGAAGTCGTTGCGACCAAAATCCAACCTTTTCAACCAAAAAGACGTCGGTTGTTTGCTGAGGAGAGGGGGTGGTTAGAAATGAAAGCGGTTGTAACTTCCAAATAAAAAAAGCAAATTTTTATCAGGCTAATGGCAGTTGCGGATTTTCGCGGTACTTATCCGGTATCCGGTACTTTTGCGTTTTAATAATTTGTTACAGTTTTAGAGTTTGTAAATTAAAAGGAGCAGGCGGTGGATGAGTGACTGTGACAGTGAGGGAAATGGTTATAATTAAGAAACACTCAGCATCAAATTCTTACACATAATTTTACACAATTTCTAGCTCCCACCCCCCCCCCCGGAAAAAAAGAGAACAGTCTGAACAGGTGAAAGATTGAGGTGCATCTGTAGAAATGTGGTCAAAACATAATCGTACTAAATATCTGTTTCCCTGTGTTGTTTTGAAATTTTTTTATGTTGATTAACAAAACAACAGTGAAGGTTTATGAAATCCATCTGTATTGAACATGAACATGTCAGACTAATCTGCACTTAAATTTAAAGAACTTTTAGTTACAGCCAGGGTTTTATCATATGTAGATACATTGTTCAACAAAACGCTGCGAAAATTAACACAGATAACAAGTCGCCTATCTACATTTTTTTCTTAATTTTGGCTTAAAATTCCACACAAAATAGTACTTTGTGGTTAGCCAACTATGTTTAAAAGTAACCTTTGCTCTTTTTAAATATTTTTATGTCCAATTATTTAAAATTTATATCGGGAATTGCAAAAATTATAATGAAAACGTACCATTTTTACTGCAATGTAGTGAGAATATTTTCGGATGACAATGTGCGCCACCTACAGGTGAAGGATCCAGAATAATCTAATACCATCCCGAAAATCTTATTACTCAGTCATGTTTTGAACAATTAAATTTTTACAAAATTGATATAATACGTTCAAAATGTGTTTAATTTGTTCATTTCAGCTAAATATATTGGCAGTATTAGAAAGAATATTTTATTGAATGTACTAGCAACAAGTTTTCAAGCCGCAACTATGTTTTTAAACTAATAAAATCTACGATTTCTTTGAACTGAGAAAATGATACATCGAAATAAGCAAGGATGTTTCTTCTCACTTATGTCTGCTTCAGTTCAATACGTAAAACGTACAAACAATGTCCAAGAAAATTTCATCATCCTACAATGCTACATACATTAAAACATTAATTATTTAGCAGAGTGATTTCAGTTAAACAAATTTTCTCCATTGATTTACAAGAAATAGAAAAAATTATAAATATGCATGACGCAATTAAAATGACTGAAATCAAGTTCGTAAAGATATTTTGGACGCTTCCCAAAGAAGTTTTTGTTAAATAACATTTTTCAACATTTTCATAATTATTATGAATACTATGTCACAATCAAAAGCATATTCTCAATTTTAACACAAAGCAGTATTTTAAATTTAAAATACATATCCCGATTAAACTATGCATGTATTATTCATATGCGATGTATTTTTCTTAAATCTAATGACGAAATTGAAAAATTTACGTTTGAACTTTGGAATACGAATTCCCAACTTCAGAAGCCCAAGTCATTTGTAGATTTTTACCATGAAACCATTCAACATAAAAAGTTTTTAATAAAGATTTGGATGTTTTTCTAATCATAAATATTAATATATATATATATATATGCATCTCTTTTACATCTGAGACGTAAATATTTTATCTTAATTGCAATTAATATAAAAATATGACATAGTCAACATAATTTTTTCTTTAAAATGTCTGATATTTCTCTGACTGATTATTTAAAGCAAACATCTCTATTGATCATTAAAATGCGTAAAACATAAAATAATACTATGGATCTCATTCAAATAAAATCACATTGGATTTAAAGATACAAGAAAAATTTATGATTTTTAATGGATACTATGTCACATGTGTTGTTTTATAATAATAATAATAATAATAATAATAATAATAATAATAATAATAATAATAATAATAATAATAATAATAATAATAATAATAATAATAATAATAATAATAATAATAATAATAAATATAATAATAATAATAATAATAATAATAATAATAATAATAATAATAATAATAATAATAATGGTGATGACTCTAGATGACCAACTACTCTCTTTTTCAACCTCGTCTCAAGAATTTTATGAATGAATTGGCATAACATTAAGGGAATTTATGCAGCATAATTTTGCCACTTTGTGCTGCAGCTGCGATCTAGGTTCATTTGCTATCACTGGTTACTTTAGGAAATCGGTCATGCATACATTTCTAATAATGATATTGTCATCCTCCTTGATTTTCTGTCACCGTTTGTTTATTGGCGAGGGTGACTGTAAGCTAGAACATAAAAAGTAGTTGTATCGTTGTTTAACTTGACTGAGAAAATTGTTCAACTAAAAATAGACACACGAATACCTTTAGTCGAATCACGTTACGCGTTATTGTTATTATTTTTTAATTTCGAAAATACAGGCTTGTATACTACGAAGCCGTTCACTAGGGATTTCTAATGTATTAAGCATTGGTTATTGCCATCCATAAAGTAAATTTTGAACGGGTTCCCCCCTGTTGCTATGTTTACAATGCGTTGTCAACCAACCGACCAATCAGCGTCGGTACAGTTGGTGTCGTGTGATCGAACCATACCAAACTTATCGCGATCCGATAAACAGGAGTTTTTCTCGGTCAGCAATTTCTGTAATTATGATGGATCAAACCCAAGGTAAATGCATAATTTATGGTTATTATATATCTTGGTTTACGTCTTTCGAGTTTGCTGTCTTTGCTGATTCCTACACGTGGCAGTTCTGGGTTTTGTCAAACCGGATTTCGTGCGATAAATGCTTCCCGGCCATCAAGAACTAAGTGTAGTTTATAAGTAATTCACAATGAGGCGGTTTTTGAGCGATTTCCTTAAAAATCCCATCTCGAGGTTTTACCTCACCGTCAGCAAACAGTTTGCATCAAGTCGGCTCTGCAAACAGGAAAGTTTACACTTTCCACCCACCTTCCTCCATTCTGCTAGCGGCAGGGCATTGTAGGGACGTCAGACGCGCAGTTAATCCCAGGTTGGGGATTAACTTCCACTCTCCTTGCGAGGTTGCAACCACTATCTCCTTCTGTGGCTATACAAACGCTGATGTATTGTGACGACTTGACACTGTATCGAGTAGTGAAACCGTTCATTTCCACCTCTGGTACGGCATTTGAGTCCCTCAAAGTGGCGACGTACCTGTGACGGATCGTTGCATCACCAATGCAGTGTAATCGATACAGGTACGACCAGTGATCGAGTATGAGCAGATGTTTGACAGCATAGACCTGTCACACGGCAGTGTTGCTGTTATACGCAGCTGTCACGACTTGAGCTGCGTGGATACCAGGCACAAACATGTGTTTGGTATCCACGCAGAGGGTCAACACTGTTACGATACGTACCCGTGACCGGTTGTGCATGTGAGGTGTCGTATTGCTAACATGGGTCGTATACGCTACGAGCCGTCACTGTTACAACCCGTGGCAGTGATGGGTCAATCATGTGATGGTTCGCTGCTATCACAATTCTTGTATGCAACGAATCGTCATTAATACAATGCCGATTCCATCAGGTGATGGGTTAATGCTATCACGATTGTGCTTGCAACAGGTTGTCACTCTCACGACCCGTAAATATGTCCATCGTATGACAGATCGATCATATTGTGAGTCGTGACTGTCACGTCTTGTGTTTATGACGAATCGTTACCATAACCACTCGTTGCTGTGACGGGTCGGTGCTGTCACGACTCGTCCACGTGACGGGTCGTACCTGTCACGAACTGTGACTGCGATGTTTCGTCACTGTAGCGCGACGTGTCTGCGACGATTCAGTCACCTGCCCCTCTTTGCAAAGACGGGTATTGACGCTGCATGTCACTAGTAGCTTTGTGAATGCATTAACAGGATTAAACCGACTTTTTTTACTTTTTGCAGGTAATAGGAAATGTTTAAGTTGTTTTTTGTTTACTTCAGTATTTGAGTGATTGACAACAGTTATATCTGCTTACTTATAAAGTTTACTTTTGTTGTAGACTCATTTTCAATCCCTGAAGGCGTCAAGCAGGCGGGTGACCCACACACCAGATGCACACCGTGTCTTCGTTAATGGGGTATACAATCGTGCACACTGGACAGTCGCTGTGATCAGTGTTCGCCTTGAAGATTCTCTATTCTCCTTTATTCTACAACAAAATGAGACTGCCATAGGCGTAAACGCTCGAAAAGCGAAAAATTTTCAGTCTTGCTACAGACTTTATCACCAACCGCTACTACCACAGCTGATAAATCGGATACGGAGGTCATGGAAGTCAAAGAAAGTTAAATTTAAGATGCTACCATCTGCTCTATCCGATGCAATTGTGTCAGCATCCGGTGTTTACTTGCTCGACCGGTCAAACTGATCTTACATCGGCCATGAGTATACGCATCATCAGCACCCCTGACATACAAGCACCTATACAGTCAGTTATGTCAAAGCCTTTGGTGATCTATCTGAGCCTAGACACAGACATAGATTAGTTCTTTATCGGATGTGCAGATTGCAACCAAAAAAGACACCAATACAGGTACAGCAGTGAAGCAAGTTTCTTCTGAGACTATTCCTTAGCTTGAACTTGCATCGAGATAAGTTTAAACAAACATGGGATGCGGAACTGTATGTATTGTGCGGTCTTGCTAAAAACCAGGCTCTGTAGCCTCGGCGACGTCACTCCTCAACGTCGTTCCCATTGTTACCATTATTATAGAGCCCTCATCGCCCAGCGTTACAAAGACACCATCTCTTCCTCTCATAGCCCCTATACAGCCATTGACGGGAAAACATCAGTAAGAAGATGATTCAATTTATGGTTCATCCTCTTCCTCTTCTGTGGACAACTCTTCGTTGGGGGAGGATGAACAAGTGGATATGAACAATTTATGGTTCATGCTCTTCCTCCTCTGTCGACAACTCTTCGTCGAGGGAGGATGAACAAGTGGATATAAGTGAAATCTCGCTGACTCTGTGCTTCGGTGCATAATCCACTCTCGTCACCGGTCACGACTTCGGTGTCTGAACCTGCTCCACCTTCAATTACTGGAGGATCAGCGTTCGCCTTAGCACGATTGATGTCATACCACGCTTCTCCCCGTGTTATGACCCCGGAGGACTAGAAGTCTTTACGACCAATACGTATTCCTACACCGCCAGGCGTTGAGTCCAGAGGACTGGGAGGAAACCTCTACCGTGGATTTGTCTTCGACGTTTTCTCCCTTCAGGGATATCATTAAATTTCCAGCAGACAATTCTGCAGACTTCCTCACCACAGCAAAGCCGCAAATCAGCAGACCGTTCTTTTGCTTTGCAGCTCAATTGCAGCCTCCAACGCGGAAAGATTTTGTTGGGCTGCCAAGGGCTCCATGTGCGGCAAATGTACTACAGTCTATGATGGAGGAATTGCAGGCACTACACGACACGAGACAGCGCCCAAATAGACCGGCCGTCTGAAATCTTCCCATTCGAACTGTTAAACGCGTCATTCAGTCAGCAAGATAAAATCGCAGGATGTGCTGATGCATAAGGCGATGATTCCACACGGCAACAGGCCCAGACAGCGTCAAAAAGTAGTTCTTTCTACGCCAACGCCAATGAAGAGACAGGGTCCACCACCGGGGTCTACGTCGCAGATCAAGAAACCTAAACTAGACACAAAAAGCAGGCTGCCCTTCCCAAGCAGAGGTATCAACCAATTAAAGAATCCGGTCGAGACTGCACGTCAATTTCTACTAGATTCTTTAAATATTTGCAAAGAATTGGTGTTTCTATTCCATAAATCGAGCATAAATTTTCCCGAAGGAGGAAGACTAAAGAATGTTTAGCTAGCTTGGCAAGCACTGAGATCCTTCAAACACATAAGTCGCTGGTTGCGCTGATGGTACCCAAGGTGACATTTTCGTGAGTCTCAGCGTTTTGCTTTGAAGTCATTGCATCGCGGCAGGACACCGGATGACATAGCTCTGAGGATTTCGACTGGTGGTCGTGTTAGCTCAGTCTCCTAAAAGGTGTACTCTTCTTTCTTCCAGCCCCATCAAGGCAGGTCCAGATCGAGGCAGACCGCTGCGTCTTGCAGCGGTTGGGTTTCTTTTTCCAAGAGCACACTTGGAAGTGTCATTGGTCATCAAGGGTCATCAATGTGTTGGAAATGAAGGCAGTGTTCATTGTTTGTCAATTTTTCTCTATGTTTCTCAACGGTCGAGTTGTTCCGTTTCTCGTGGACAATCAGATAGTAGTCTCTTATTTGTCCAAGCAGGGTGGTACGCGTTCACCGACGTTGTCTCGGCTCACCAAACAGGTCCTCTTGCATGCTCATTACAGCGGCTTTGTCATTCAAGCGTCACACATTGCAGGCAGCCTGAATGCTCTAGCCGATCTAGCTTTCAGGATGGCGATCGTTTAAACGGAGCGGGCTTTAGCGGATTACAAGTTTCAATGGATTGCAACTCAGTCTCCGTGGGGGACCTCCCCAGGTCGATGTCTTCACAAATCGCCTTAGACATCGCCTTCCAGTGTACATTTCTCCATGTCCGGACTTAGCAGCATTAGCGATCGATGTGTTACTGAATCGTTGGCCTCCAGCGGTGTTGTTTGCGTTTCCACTGTCCTCTCTAATGTTGAAAATTCTCACAAAGATTGGGCACGAGACACCAAACCGTTTGTTGCTAGTAGCTCCCGATCTTCGAAAATAGTCTTGGTTTCCTCTGTTGATGCGATTATGATACCAGCAAATTGTGATACCAGCCATGTTGGGGTGAGGTTACGTGTCAGTGTCGACACCGCGTAGTTATGCCCCGTCTCCCTACTAAGCGCATATAGTACTTTACAGCGTCGTCTATTCATATCCTTTACGCATAGTATCCCAATATATCTTTCTAAGGCGTTTCTATCTAATTATATCAAGAAAACCATATTGTTAGCATGTGATGATATAGTTAAAGAACTTGAAATTGTAATTCAAAAGAAGTTGTCAATTAAAGAGAATCAAGTTAGACATGTAGCACACTTCTTACGCAACGCAAATGGTGTATGTGATTTACTACAAGTTGGCCGTTGGGCCTCGCCTAACACATTTATTAAGCACTGTTTGAAAGATTCTACAACTGATCTATCTATCTATGTGTTTTTATAACGCGCTTCTAAAGGCTCAGCGCACAGTATAAACAAAATCCTCTAAAATTTAATTTATCCATAGTGTTGATCAAACATATGAGTCTTCAGATTCTTCTTAAAAACAGTTATCGAACCGGATGTCTCGATATGATCTGGTAGAGCGTTCCACAGGGTCGGGGAGGCGTAACTAAACGCGCGTTCACCGTATTTTAACCTTCGTCGAGGCACACATAATCTATAAGCAGTATAAAATCGCAAGTTTCTATTTGGTTTATGGTCAACGCGAGATCACGGAGGTAGATCGGTGCCACATTGTTGGGCGCCTTATACGTAAGGCATAGGACCTTGAAGTTTATTCTCTGACGGACAGGCAGCTAATGCAACCTTTTCAGTATTGGCATAACAGACTCGAGACGAGGGGTACCTGTGATAATGCGTGCAGCAGCGTTCATGAGATTTTGCAGTTTGTCGATAACACAATCTGGAAGGTGGATTAGAGTGCCACTGCAGTAGTCAATCTTGCTAATAACAAGAGCATGAACGATGGCTTTAGTAGCTTCTTCACTGAGGTAATTACGCACTTTTTTTAATCCAGCTCAGGTAGTAGAACCCTGCCCTTCGAACGTGATTGACATGATCCAGTATGAAGAGTGTACTGTCCATGATCACGCCGAGATTTCGGGCGGACTTTGATGCCAATACCGCTTCGCCCTCCAGATCGAGGCGGTCGACTGCTATCCGGCGATGATTGTATGAACTCGCTATAACCATAAACTCCTTCTTATCCTTGTTCAAATGAAGTTTATTGTTAAACATCCACTTTGCCACCATACCTATACTGTGTTCGATATGTTTCACGGTGGACAATTGATCTTCAAGCGAACGGAGATCCGCTTTCTGCCACAGTTGCGAGTCATCCGCAAAGAAGTGAAATAGAAGAGCTAGTAGTCGAAGGAGAGAGCCCAGCGGGATGGTATATGAACAGTATTCACGCGGTCCAAGTATGGAACCTTGGGGTACAGCGCAGTCTATTGACACTTCTTCCGAATAATGGCCATCCAGACAGACACATACTGTACGATTATCGAGATATGACTCAAACAACCTCAGTGCAGCACCGCTTATACTCAGTGTTTGACGCAACCTGCGGATGAGTATCCTGTGATCAACGGTATCAAATGCTGCACTTAGGTCTACAAGAGTCAGAAAGACTGCGTTTCCATCATCAAGGTGACTTAAAACACTATCAAAGACTTTGACCAAAGCAGTTTCTGGGCTATGGAAAGCTCTATAGGCTGACTGAAGAGGCTCGTTCAAACCACATCGCTTTATTTGAACACACACAGCTTGCTCAATGAGCTTGGATACGTACGGTAAATTTGAAATCGGTCTGTAATTTTAAACAACAGACGGTAGTGAAGGCTTTTTTTAGCAAAGGGGCGGAATATGGCTTTCTAGAGCTCTGGTGAAACCGATTCGTTTTCAAGAGAGAGAGACTGACGATCCTTGTACTAACTGGTAGTAGCTCCGGCAAACATTGCTTGACCAAAAAAGTTGGTTCACATGACACACTTTTTGATTTCATGATGAGTTTTCCCATATCTACTTCCGAAACAATTTTAAAATTTTCCAAAACAGGAATATCATCAATTTCGTCATTTCGTCGTCTGGGAGCGTACTTGGAATTTCACAATCCGGCATAGGGTTTGGTTTTGAACGACGCATTACTCGATTGACAGATTTAAACAATTTTTTCTGATTAACCGAGGCGTCTGAAACGATATTCTCTAAATATTGTTCTATTTCTGTTCTAAGAACTTGTCTGTAATATTCCGCTGTTTTTTGTAACGTCAGAATTTCCGGTTTTTCTATATTTCCGTTGGAATTTGCGACAGACATTAAGTTCGGCCCGCACTTTTATTGTAAGTCAAGGCTCTTTATTCCGAAAGGATACCTACTTTTCCTGCAATGGAGCATGCTTATCAAGCACCTGGGTAAGCTCCGTGTTGTACCGGATTACAAGAGTAGATAGGTCCTAGCTGGCATGTGACTTTATCAAGTCTAGTTTTGAGATATCATCTCTAAAAGAGTTTATATGGACAGCACAAAAATTCCGATATTTAAATTTTCCGGTCATTTTCTGGTTTTTCGACATTAATTTTGCATAAAACCATGGCATGGTCCGAAATAAAATCACCAATTTGCACGTTTTTTATCGATAGATCATCAGAGTTGCGTGTGATTATGTGGTCAAGTACGTACCTTTTCAATGGGTGGGCTTTCTAACATGTTGGGTGAGACCGAAGGCTGTTAGCAGCTCACAGTAACACTGCATGTGAGGGTGATTTTGATTAAAAGAATGTTTATGTCACTCGAGATAACCACCGGTACACTTCCGATCATGTCTCTTTAAGGAAAGAACTAAATTCTTTTTCAAAAATGGAGTTATTTGTTTATGGTGGCCGGTAGATAGTAATCACTCGAACTTTCTGAGAATTTGAACCGATTTCAACAGCGCAGTACTCAAAGGCTGTATATTCCGAAAAAGAAATTTGAGTCGGTTTAAAATTGTCTTTGCATAAGATAGTTACTCCGCCACCTTGGGCATTTTCACGATCTGCTCGAAAAATACTGAAACCATCTGGACATAAAAAGCGGCAATATAAGCCAGATTACGTGTCGTAAATCGTCTAGTATATTTCCGACTGAACCTGCATTTACGGTTGCGAACGTTGCATTATGAACAGAGACATTTTTCGGGTCAACGACGATGATGAGTGAATTCCTATTTACATCCGTTGTAATCCTTTCAGTATTCTTGCACTGATAATACCTACGCCACTCGATGATACGTTGAATAGTTTGCATAGCCTTGGTCTGTTTGTTACTGAATCAGTGATTCATCAATTTGGCGCAAATCTACAAGAAGACGGTGACGAAGTATCCCCAAGTTGACCCAAGAGGGGGGAAGAGTGAGTCAACTATTAGGAGGATGGCACGGAGACGAACAAGGAACAGATCAATAGGCCAGCAGTGTGTCAGTGTGGGAAAACCTGCAAAAACGAAAGAGGGTTACGAATCCACCAAGCAAAAATGAAATGTCAAGAACGGCCCCAGCAACGCACAGCAATTAATGCTGGCGAGGCGGAGGTGATATAAAGCCAGGAAGCTAACCGCAGTGCTTCGAATCTCCAGATTGAGGTACAGAATGACAGTGGAAGACGAATGAAGATCAAGTGGCCAAAGGGTACAGAAATTAAGAACTGGCAACAACTGGACAAAGATTTAGCGGGTATATTACAGAATTCCATGAAAGGGGACGTCGAAACGAAGATAAAGACCTTTACCAGCATCGTATATACGGTGTGCAGGGAAAGATATGGGGTGTTCGAGGCAGGCTCAAAAAGCCAAAGGCAACATCCACCGAACCGGCGAAACAGGAGGAAGACAGCGTTAAAGAAGGAGCTGAAGGCCTTGTCATCCAGATGGAAGAAAGCACAAGATCGAGAAGAGAAAAATGCAACCGACCTGCTACGTGACGAGTCCATAGTTCATAGCCAACGGAGAACGCCTACGGAGAAAGAAACTCAAGCAGCGCAGAGAGAGAGGGAGCAGTTCTCCGCAAACCCATTTCAGTACGCAACGAGCCGGTTTGGGGACCGAGAAGCGGGACACTAAGAGCCCCCAGGCCGAAGTTCAGGAACGCCTCCGGAAGGTTCACAATGACGCCAACAGGACGAACAACTGGCTGAGTTTTCGAACCTAGCCAGGCCGCAGCCACCGACGGAGGCATTCAATGACAGCGAGCTGAAGCTTTGGGAAGTTCAACAAGTGGTTGGAAAAGCAAGAGCAAAATCGGTGCCTGGTCCAAGTGGTATAACATACCAACTCTACAAGAAGTGTCCAAAACTCACGCGGTTGCTGCACAAACAGTTGAACACGGTTTGGAAGAAGGGAATAGTTCCGCAAAACTGGACGAAGGCTAAGGGCTGCTTTCTATCCAAAGAAGCACGTTCAGAGGGAATCCACCAATTCCGCACAATATCTCTGTTAGACGTCGAGGGCAAGATATTCTTCTCCATCACAGCCATGGGTTTACGCAGCACATGACACCCAGTCAATACATTGAAACATCCGTACAGAAAGGGGTCGAGGGTTTCGCCGGATGTTGGGAGCACAACAGCATAATTACTCAGTTACTACAAGTAGCCAGACAGCACAAAACTGACCTAACACTGATCTGGCTCGATCTAGCAAACGCTTACGGCTGTGTTCGGCACGCATTAATAAAAAAGGCAATTAGGCAGTACGCTATACCTGAGAAGCTGCGAGGGATTATCACGAGATACCTAGACAGACTCAAGATCCGGTTTACAGTAACGGCTCGACAACAGAGTGGCAAAACCTAGAAGTTGGTGTAACGAACACAAGTGTCTTTGATACCCATACTGAAGTTTCTTAAAAACGCGATTTTAGGTTGTGTTTAATTTTTGATGCGGGATCATTCAACAAGTGTTCCCACCTTATGCGGGGTTATTAATCAAGTGTTCATTTGGCCCGAGCCTACAATCTACGTGTGATCTTGTATTAAAAGCCATGGTTTTTCATTCTTGGCCTCAGTTGTTTGTTGGTTCACGGTAGTATCAAGTGTCATGCTGCTTTGAGGATCATGGGCGAGCGATAGTTGGTAAATATATTGATCTTGTACTTTTCATGTACTGCGTAATCATGCTGCACGAGGAGCCATGTAATGCGAAGTCGTGTATTGGTATTTTTGCTCTATTATTTATGTAAGTAGAATGCCTTTACACCAGTGTAATGATTTTGTTGATTTTTGCTGACATGAGTTTCGGACAAAAGACTTAATGTTATTTTCATGATGCTTCAGACGACCTTTTGTTCCCGAGTTCTACGTTTTTGAATAAAAGAGTCTTCACTACCTCGTTGTCTTCTTTAGTCGCCATAGTCGTCAACTCGCCACAGTGCTTCCGTGGGGACAGTCGAGGCAGAGGTCCAGCCTGGAACACCAATGGGCGCATAAGACAGCAATTGATCAAACCAGCATGGCAGGCTAAGTTTTTGTGGGGCTGACCGACGGAACCAGATGGTACATTCGCAGCGAAATTTGCTTTCGCTATTCAGCATTTTCCCTCTGAACAGTAATGGAAGGAACAGCAACAACATGTGAGTAAAACCGTGATATTGTGACCTTTTCATCATCGAAACTTAAGTAGCCCCAGTGAACCTTTTGTGACATGTGAATTTTTAGCTGCTTTTTTTGGCCATGGCGCTACGAATTTTCAACAAAGACTTTCGAAGATTACAGTCGAAATGACCAGATCGGGCCAATGAACATTTGGTTTTATCGGGTTTATGTGCTAGTAACCTCAGAACCCAAATTCATCTATTGAAATCAAAACAGAATTCCATACAAGTGCTAGCTACATCTGGATGGCGTGTGTGTTTATTTCGGTTGAAAGTAAGTAATAAGTCGAATTTTGACTTTTTATGACAGGTGCAAAATTCCCCCCCCCCCCAAATCTCCCTCGTTGTCTTCTTTAGTCGCCACAGTTGGTATCATTACCGACTGCACAATATCTGTCATCCTGTTCCTGACGGCGATGAACCTGCTGATCAAGACGGCCAAAGTGGAAGCCAGAAGGCCTATGTTGCAAAACGGAGTGAGGCAGCAGCCCATGAAGGCATTTATGGACGATTTAACCATCTGCACGCACAAACTACGAGCAGGGAGATGGGTGCTTTCAAAACAAGAAGAGCTAGTCATGTGGGCAGGAATGTCATTCAAGGCCAAGAAGTGTCGGAGTTAAGTGGTCAATAAAGGTGCAATAGACAAGAGGAACTATTTCCATTTGCAAGGCGTGAGAATACCGACAATCAGTGAAGAACCCGTGAAATGCCTCGGAAAGTGGTATGACGGTACGTTGCGAGATACCGAGAATGCTAGAAACGTTGTTCAGCAACTCCAAGAACACCTAAATCGCATAGAAACGGCAAGCATACCTGGGAGATACAAGGCCTGGTGCTTCCAATTCGACATAATTCCGCGTTTATGCTGGCTATTGTTGATGTACGACATTCCCATGAGTAAAGTACAAGAAATGGAACGAATGGCTGGCAAATTTTTTCCTCTGTCGGACTCTACATCAACAGCAGTTTTGTATACAGCTCCCACTAACGTCAATCGCTGAAGAGTTTAAGGCTGGGAAAGTGCGAGAACAGCTACAGCTGCAACACTCGCGGAATGATCTAGTATCCAAGGCAGGCACGACAATTCGCAGTAGCAGAAAGTGGTCAGTATAGGACAGTATACAAGAAGTAGAATAAGATTCCGGGAATTGGTTGGAACAGTGCGACAGGAAAGGCGAGGATTAGAGGAAACAAGTAAACCCAGGTGGAAGGAAGCCGATACAAGAGGAAGAAGTAAGGTGGTGACAGACGAAATCCAAGCAAGACAGAAGGAGTCAAGGAGGACAAAAGCAGTCGGCATGGCAGAATAAGGCCAGTGGACTCAATCACACCATAGAAATTGTCGTGGAGCGACATCATAAAGAAAGAATCTACGCGACTTTTATTCCTGCTGAGGATCGTGTACGACCTGCTTCCATCTCCGACAAACCTGAAGCTCTGGAAGGTGACAGATGATGACAAGTGCGCGCTGTGCAGAGAAAGAGCATCTATGGAACACATTCTTTCTAGCTGCAAAGTAGCCCTATCCCAGGGAAGATACCGGTGGAGACTGGTACTGTACTGAGGGAAATAGCTGCCGTTCTGGACAGAGCGATCAATGCACAAAACAATACGAGGCCGTCAGCTCTGCGGCCCATTAAGTTTGTGAAAGCAGGGGATGAGAAGCAGCATGCCAGCAAGTGTCAGTCGGGAGTGTTAACCACGGCAAATAATTGGCAGATACGGGTGAATTTGAAGAATCGTCTTGCGTTTCCGCAGGAAGTATGTACAACAAATCTCAGGCCCGATATCGTAACATGGTCCTGCACCACGAAACAGATCCTGTTAATTGAACTGACAGTCCCGTGGGAAAGCCGTGCAGTGGAACCAAAGAAAGGAAGCGCACCAAGTATGAAGAGCTGAGGAAAGACTGTGAAGAAAGCGGCTATAAAGCGTGGTGCCTACCAGTAGAGATAGGATGCCGCGGTTTCGTATGTAGATCGGTGTGGTCCATGTGCAGGTTTTAGGTCTGCAAGGGAGGGAGAGTGTGAAGATCAGGCTGAGCGAACGTCCAATTGGTTGTGGCTGAAGCGTAATGATAAGACATGGGCAGAGAAACACTAAAGATATACCCAAGGAAGTGAATGACGGTCAAGACCTGAAGAGGAGAGCTGCTTTGTAAACCAGCACGACGGAGTAGCTAACCGTTGCGGCTTCGCCATGCCGGTCAGTCAGTTGATTCGAGGGGCGAAACTGTGAGAGGCATGGTTCAACTCTGATGACTGGGACGCAAAGCACTGCAGTGACCTCAACAGAAGGTTCTACACCCAGCAGTGTGCATACAACATTATTATTATTATTATTATTATTATTATTATTTTGTGTTTTAAAATACATTTTTAGGTTTTCTTTCAAACAAACTGACTTCATCTCTTTCAATCACATTTGAAAAGCAATGCTTTGCAACTCCCACTCACAGAAAAACAGGCAACAAATTAGGTGTCGCAGCATCCAAATTCTTAATATATTTTAGCTGGAACACACTTAATTAGACAAAAATATGGTCATTCTCAATAATATTGTGACAGAGGCTCAAACAAAACAGGGAATTAGCCGTGGCTGAATGATGGTAAGGAACAAGAGCATCGGCTCGGCTTGCGAACTAATATCACCCGCGACTATCCTCCATAAGATCGTCACGATATCGTAACCAATAGATTATATATATATATATATATAATCATTGATTAGATAAATAAATTATCAAGTGACACTCTGATACACCAACAAACACCCATATAAAGGACAACAGTTTGCACAAACACGCAGCTTCTTTTGTTCACGAACGAAACAAATAAAAACGAAAAGTCCAACTAATAATATCACGGGGCTGCCCGTAAAGTGTTTTTTTTCATAATGTTTTCTTTCTATAATAAGCTGTTCAAAGCAATGTTATTTTAATGTAAATCTTTCGTCAGTTAATGATTTTTTATCTACTAAAATTGTTTTATATATTTCTTGTAAAGAGACTCAGAGTGAAGATTATTTTTTATTGGCTCTTTAGTAAGACATATATATTGTTACACATTATATTAAGAGCTTGATTGCTATCTCCATCCATAAATTTTTTTATTTTTATCTTTATAATTTCAAAAGCATTATGAGATGAGACTAAAAACCTTTTTCACTAAAAGGTCAGAGGACATTTTACAAGCGCAAGGAGAACTGTATCAGCGCATCCTCATTGCAGTATTCGCACAGTTCACTAATTTTATATGCCACTTCGTCATGTTCAAGCAACAGTTGCTAATATTATGAATAATTTTAAGATTGAAAGACTAGATTTTTTACTCCTTTAGACAGTTTTTGGTATTTGATAATTTGTCGTAGATAATTTCTTCTGAGCTCTGATCCGGAATCAGCCATTTATGCACATGAGAAGGGGCTTCTGAAATTAATAATATAAATTTCCTAGAAAATTCTACGCTTTGTTTTATCTGTTTGCGAACCGCTAGAAAATTTAAAATAATTGTTTTCAAAGTTGATTTGTGGCCTACTGACTGATAGAGCATCCACAATTAATGTATTTCGAATAGCACAAAACACACCCATGTATCCCTCAACTTGTACTATTGCCATATTTAATGCAAAGTTCTGACCCTTTTTAAACCCACTTTTGAAAAACACACTCTGGCCTCGGACTAGAAAGTGTCTGTTATTCTCTCAAATATACTCAGAGTTATACGAAAAAAATATTTTATTCTAAAATCCAACATATTTTTTCACAAAACTGAGACATTTCAGGAAGTTTGTCACTGCTATAATTACACAGCAATAAAACGTTTACCCTTCTCTTTGCAGAAAATTGCTCCATTACGTAATCGTTGCAATTATACCAGAGACATTATAGGCAAAGCCATGGTCTGGACCTGAACATCCATACACCGTAATCCCACTTTTGTTGTAGTCTGTAATTATTGTTTTTACTGACCTTCCGAGCATATTAACGCCAAATCAGGATGTTCAAATCATTTAGAGTTCAATTTGGGGCTAGTGTTGTTATATCGATTGACTAGAATTAAGATACTTAAAACACTCATAAAGATATAATGGTAATTACTGATACAATTTATTAAAATTTTAAAAAATATTTACTTATTTTTGGTTTGTGACAAGTTTGTATATATTAAACACAAAAAAATCTTAATTATAATAATTAATTTGTAATTGACCTTGAATTGAATAATTTTTATTAGTCTCTTTTGTATTATTGTTAGCATAACAATACCAGTAATAAAGTCACCGTGATATTTTTATTCGCTAACACTTTCTCAAATCTTTATCTTTTTTATTTTTCTACCATCATATATATTCCATCATTTTTTTTAGCAAAGACTGCTACTTTTAGTGTAAAACGCGAGATATTTAATGCGTTCTGACCAGATAAATGTGAGAATTACTTTCTACCAATGCCATCGCTTAACTTAATCAAAAAGACTATGAGACGGAAACATCGAAAAAATAACAAATACTCATTTGAGAGTCATGAATATTCGCAAAAAGAAACTAATTTTTTAAATCCACTGCAACTTCTCACAAAATTAAATTGGTAAAAAACAACGCCTTTCATATTCATAGTATAAAATGTCCTTTAAGAAACATTTGTAAATTATTTTACCGTTACAACATTGGATGAACAGATTTTGATTTTCCAAAAATTGTTCGTAATTTGACCAGATATGAAGAGAGTAATTCATCTCTTCAGTTGGTTTTTTAAATATATCTTATGTTTTTCTTCTTTGATTCTACCTATCTGGCATATTACATAACAAGCAAATTAAATAATTTTCTATTAACCTTCCTATTAATAATACTAATTTCTTTTATCTCCATAGACCTAAAAAACCAAGATAGATTTTTCGGTGTTGAGCCTCAGACGGGAAATTTCGAAAAGAAAGTAACTTTCGATGATCCTTTTTACAGACGGAATGTCCTAGACCATACACGTGCACTCATCAGCACATTGTTCGTAATCCCGTTATATTTTTACTTTGTCTAATCAAAATTGCCATAATATCAGCGCTTAAATTAAAGAGTAAACACCAAATACCTCAACCGTGGTCCACTTCTCCATACAGCGGCAACCAATGTGAGATATAGCTTTTGTTAATAACAAAGCTGGAGATATTAGTGTAACAATATCTAACTAACGAGGTGAAATCAGGACCAAGTTAAAAATTTGAGTAATAGAACATGAAATCTCAATCAATTGAACCGAAAGCCTTTTTGAAATTCAGTTGCAATAGAATTCCTCAGTCATTTAACTTGTCACAGCATTCTAATACTTATTTCGCAAAGCGAATGCTCTCTCTTATAGGCCTACCTTTCATATCGCCTGATGGATCTGGGTTTATTGTAGATGATATATGTTTTTCCAGTGCTGGGCTATAACTATTGTGAAAGTTATATAATCTGTATCATGCACACTAAGGAGATTAATTTTGGCCCGATGTTAATCCAAAATTCCTACTAAATTCGGGTGATAAGATATCACATGCTGGTGACTTATTTACTTCAAATGATTTCAGACGTTTTTAATATTTTTGCAGGTTTAAGCTCCTTTCACAATGAAATTACATGGTTGTGCTAACAATAATACAAACAAACACAAATCAGGCTTATTCTACCACCATTTACGATATTGATTAGCAGTTCGGGCTGCGTCTTATTTTAAAAATTGGAAGAGAAAAGGTATTGTTGTGGTTGATCTGTATGAAGAATTATGCTGGTGAGTTTCAATGTGCTCTTAAATTTTCTTGGAATAGCGGAATATAATTATACCTGTCTCTAAGAGATGTACGACTCTGTCTTCCATATCTATCGATTCAAGTTGAAAAATATGCATAATACATCAGAATGGGCTTCTTTTCTAAGATCAGTAATCCTTTCAAGATCAGAAACTTCACTTTAACACGTCGCATGATTTTTTTACCGATCTAAAAATAAGATATGGAATCTGTTTCTTTTCTTTTGTCGACGAGATCATGTTCTAATGGCATTGTCACAAATAAATATGATTGTCGGAGTCTGAAATACGGCAAAATCGATCAGAAAACGGCATAGTGTCCTCAGCTGAATTTAGCCTCTATGTTATGTGTTCATAACGCAAAGCTGAGAATAAGGAATATAAGTCAATCAGAAACAACTTTCGTCTTTCTGACTTAGCAATATTGTCAATTTCCTTAGTCAGAAAGACGAATTTCTGCTTGTTTCCTGCCAGGGATATTACACAAGAATAAAGCGATAACAGAAAGCGGTTTGTCAAGTTTCAGTGAATAAAAAGTACTTTGCGATAGATATATAATTTTGGTCTAGCTTAAAAATATGAAATTGAATGTCAAAGTTCATCTGTTAACCATCGTAAGGAAATAAAAGAAATGTGTCCAACATATTTAGAAATTAGTTTTATTATTTTTTTAAACCTAAGTTTGTGCCAGAGTTCGAAATAAAATGAATCTTCTACAGTGCATCTCAGAAAACAAGGTACGGTGTCATTAACTTTTCCAAAAAATGTTTTATATGTATTATATGACAGATTTAATGTTCTTTCTTTGGAATAGATTACAATGAGTCAATTAGCTATAAGAACATCCAAATGATAAACTTTAAATAAAATACTCAAATAACACCTTTCTTTATACTGTACTAGATACAATGTTTCGCATAGTGTTAAATGGGCTTGGGACTTAGATCGACTTCATGTAAGGTTCAAAATGCTATTAAAATGTAAAGCTCGATCTAAATACAGCCACTGTTTCAAACCCTGATGTAAGTAAAGTTCAAGAAAGTGAACGTGTGGTTTTTATTGGTAGGGTGCATTACTTGGTTTGTGAGAAGTGCTCAAAATTTACAATAAGAAACACAAACAAATAGTGATAAGCGTTCATCACTTACATTTCTAAGGTAGCAATGCAGTTGCTTATGGTATGAATTCCCTTTATCGTAAACCGACAATTCACTATTATTCTTTTCAAAAGAACATGAAAAACTAAGCTACTTTATCCACATAATTAGCATGCAAAATTGTAATTTTATTGTTACTTATGTTTTATTTCCTTTGTTTACATTGTGTCATGTGTCACCAGTTCAGCTGACATTTTATTTGCAACCAATTAGCAATAGGTCTTGAGTTTGTTGAATATGTTTCCAAAAGCGATAATGATTCTTTCTAATCATGATGATTAGGGATTAATGATATAGAACGAATATCTTTTCAAATGTTTAGGGAAGTGATGTTTGCACATGCTTGTTTGAATAAGAAAATTAGAATGTTTATTTCTGAAATCTTTTAGTTGAGTTGTTATACATATAAAACATATTGAACAGTAACTGGTAAAGTTCAGAAATATTTATTTTGGACTTGATATTTCCAACATATCCAACATTTTAGCAAACAGGTTTTTACACTCTTATTCGTACTATCAACAAAAAGATTATGTGTTTCTATTGCGCCCAAAACCGCAAATCCGTTTGTCTACCTAAAACCCTTCCTTCCAGCCTGAGGAGTTCATAGGTCAAGAGCGCAACGCTTCAAAGATGTGATACCTCTGCGCGTAGATAAATTGTAACACGTGTTGGCAGCAATGGTCGGTCTAGGTATACAAAGAGGTTTTTTGTAAGGGCATTGGTGAACATGCTGTCCCTCTCACCTCTCCGTAAGGTAGTCCTTCTTCTTGATACCTACGATATAGGGTCACTTTGCATATAGCGGTACGCCCTCGAATAAGAATGCAAGAGCTGATAGGCTTACATTCTTTCGATAACTCAGCCCCATGATTTCTCATTAATGAAATTAATAGGTGCTGTTCAAAATTGTCATGATATGTATTGATATGCAACCTAGATTATTGACCCAGTGAAGATATCGACATGATCACGTGACATGCTGCCCAGTAGTGCAGGAATAGCGACATGTTTGAAAGTTCAGCATATCCTTACGTCTTCCAGTTGGGGTGGTTGGTGGGGATGCTAATGGTTGCAACGAAAGTGGTTGCATTGCTTTCGGTTTTAGTGGTTGGTGCGACAACCCCCTCCCCCACCAGTAAAAACTTGTACACATCTGACAGAACTAATAGGCTTTCCTTTCATTCATGGTTAAAACACATATTATTTCCAAAAGGGCGGAGGCCCTTGCCAGAACTGTGATCCTAGCACTATCTGACACACAGAAGACGGTCTCGCAGTCCGTGCGTCACGTAGAGCTTCTCTAGCTAAGCTCCAGACTAATGGATGCTCCGGTGCAGAAGCACCATTTCATTTTAGTTTTAAAAATTACTCAGTCATAATCGACAGGCAAGATAAAAATGCGATAGTGAAATTATATGGACTTTGAAAGTAAAATTGAATTAAAGTTCATTGTGGCGGCGAGTGGTATGCATCTGCTTTCTTGGTACCCGCGCTCCTACAGTCGTAAGATCTTTTGAGTCTCTGGTAAGAATCAGGCAGCTGGTAGCAGTCGCATGACAGTACTGGTGGGGAGGACATATTACGCACATGGAAGGAGCGTACCGTGTCTGAAGAATACGTGGTTCCTTTAATTTTTCAGAACAACCAATTTGTTTTATTATTTCAGACGTTTTTTTTATTTCAAATTATTGCATGTTATTATCTTGCCAGCGGATCCCAAAGCTGCACCTTAAAAGTTTTCTTTGACAGATATCATTATCTGCTTCGATGTTCTTGCATTTTATTTTCACAAATTTAGATCAGCATAAAATTCTTACATTCGAATAATACATTCTCTACTTTGAATATCTTCTTCATGCCTAGTAAGTTGTGCAAAATTTTACACTTTCATGACTTAACTTACCACAGACAGTGCAGCTTCCAGTTTTTGTTATTTATTTACTTTGAGATTTAACTTTTTCATCATATCTTTTAGTCACTGCATGCTCGATGAAATTTCTTGTGAAATTCTGTATTTGTAAAGGAACCATTTTATGAGAGTGATGACTTCTACATCTGCAAGATATTTTACCTAAATTGTATACAAAAATAACCAAATATATTTTAACTTTAGAGACTACGATGCCATCGTTATAAGAGATCGAGACTGGTCGGAGGGAATTGTACGCCAGTAACACGAATTGCTTGATTCACGTCTACAATATCTATTTTGTCGTTATAAGTTTTCAATGAGGCAGACTTAAAAGATGTAACAATATTTTATTCTTTTATCAGTGGGGTTGCAGAGACAAGGCTTCAACTGGGTCTTATCACAAATTGGCCAACACATAAAGTCAAGTCGTTAAATCTTAAACATGAGCAAAGGGTTAAACAACACAGAACACATATCTGTTGATTAAATATCAAGTCAGTTCTGCCTGAAAAGTTCATTTACGAGCATTCTTCAACTTCTTTTTCTGTTTCTTGAAGGTATTCTTGGGCCGCTGTGGCTGAGGTGTCTACAGTGAGAAAGTCTTGATTATTCATTGATTTAGCAGTAACAAAAGGGAAGATTGGTTGACGAATCGGTTGTGTAAATAATGCTTTATAAAGGTATTGGGAGAAGACCAACAGCCGTTACGCAACACATCTGTCAGAAACACTCCCACAGTCAAATATAGAGTATGATCAACAAATTCAACTTGATAAGACTTATCAGCAAGCTTGTGTTGAGTTATTTATCAAAAACTTTATACATATCATCATCCAAGCAAGATAAGCTTCTTGATATAGTTAGAGAAAGATGCTTTTGACAACTCAGCCACATGATTTCTCATGAGTGAAATCAATAGGCGTCGCTCAAAATTGTCATTATATGTATTGATCCACAATTAAGATAAGCGGCTAAAATATCGATGGGAATATGTTACTTGCAGCCCGGTACTGCAGGAATAGCGATGTGTTTCAAACTGTCGAAAACTTTCGAGACGACATAATTTTGGCCCGCAAAAGAGGCAAACGGTAGAAGTATGACTGTGTTCCATGAACCGTTCTACTGATCACTTTATTCTGCAAAGTGTGAATTTCACCACGACATTTACAGAAAGCTAACGATATTAGGAAGATGCATTTTAAATGTGAGTAGATTATCCGAAATAACCGATTTGTGAAGTAGTGGGGACGTGAGCTATTACAAACTAGCCATTCAAGAAGCAGCGACGCATCTGTCTGAATCTGAAGTAATGGGGAGGGCGTTAAAGGAATCGCATGAATAGATTGCATGGACGCGATGACCAATCCAAATCTGTGACAGCGCAAAGAGACAAGCGCATGCGGACATTTGACAACCTACCAGAGCACGAGAAATCGCCCATGAAATTCGCCAAACTGGATTCTACCAAATACAGCCGCCTCTTCATTGGCGACTAACAGATCCAAAAAAGATTCTAGCAACGACAGTTTTGGATGACACATAATTGGACGCATGTGAGGGAGTGGATGATGAAGATCACTCCTTCGGTGTTGGTAATAGATGTTACACATCATTTGATCTTGGAGTGTATTATAGAGGGTAGAGATCTGATGATTTCGCCATTGATGACTCAGTGATTTCGCCCAACATCTCAGCAGGAAAAGACATGATAGGTGACATGATAGGCGCATAGTGTAAGCAATGCGCGTCAGATTCGAGCTCGATCTCTACTCAAATAAACATGCGAGCTTAATAGATTCGCGAAAAGCTTCAGTGAGCCGGCCATCAATGCCCACTCTAGGTAAATTCTTTTTGCATGGGTTGCATTAAGGCTTAAAATACCGCTACCTGTAAAGGAAATGATGATAGGTTGCTGGCTTGTCAATTCCTCCAGAAAGTGGCAGTCTCTTTCAGTCACCCTGTCGTTGGAATCTTGGGCGACAATGGGTAGCCATTTTGAAATGTTTCTTAGATACGATAATGTGTGGTCTTGAAGATGTCGTCGGAAGATTAATATAGGATCGCCTTGACAACGGGATAAGACGAGACCATCAGTGAGATCTTGTAGTGTGTTCCAGCAGCTCCTGTCAGCATTTGAGACGTAAAGAGCTGTAGAGAACCTGAGAAATTTCCCTTTGATGTTAGAAAAGAGCTGATCGGTGAGTGAAAAAGGCGGTCTTTTATCTTCTGGTGAGGCCTAGCATATGAACGTTCGGCTATGAATGTGACAATGTTCCACTGCGAAGTTCCCAGATAGAACCCTCTATGTCTTCTGCAAGTTGCTTCGATGCCGATGGTGTTGGTATGTGCACTAACCTCATATACTTGAAGTCAACTAATGGAGTGCAGCGAGGTGACGCACCTGGAAATAAGTTTAGAATCGCTTTGTGTAACTGTTGCACAACGGCAACCGGAGGCGGTTGAAAGGGCCATCGTTTTGGCAGTCGAGTAAACTGAGAGAACGACCTGCTGTCACTGAGGTTCAACATCATTAGTCCTTCCGGTGTCGTCCGAACCAACGATGATCAGGAAGATGAGATCAGACTTCCATGTCGTGAGCAATGATTTTGAGAAAAAGCTTGATGCAACTTATGATGTGAGTGATGATACAACACACCACGAATTAACGTACGGCCATCCGGAAGGGGGGGAGTAGTGTAGTGCGATGATAATTTGTAGCATAAATAAATGATACATATACTTAGTGCGCCTTACAACAACATGAAATGAAGTAAAGGACAATATATGAAAACTTTGAACACTTTACCACAAGACATGGAAATCAAGCAACAGGATCCCTCCGTATCAGGCATATTGCGAACCAGTGTACATGTATAGCCACGAACGGTACCACTGATCGTGATGAAGGGATGATCCACAATCACGGGGTAAGGAAGCATGCAGCATTCTACAACAATTGACGTGTGGCGAGTGAATTCATCTGACAAGAATAATCAGTGTTGCGTAGCCTGACGCATGGTGTGGAGTTGAGGCGATGTGAAGCGACCGATAAAAGCTAAAGCAACGCAAGAGAAACCCTGACTCACCTAAGGTCACGGTTTGAGCAAAGAAACTATACATAATCTGTACATTGAAGATAAAAAGAATTCGTACATCATAATTACAAGGCACTACTCTAGAGATATAGGTGAAACACCACCTATCGTTGTGAAAAGTCGGCACAGGGCCAGCAAAGGTGTGAGTTACCAAAACTAACAACGGTGTTGTTTTTGATAAACAGAGCTACTGTAGTGAGGGTGATACCAATAAAATACAAATACGAAAATCGTAAGAATTGCACGTTCCGCAATTTATTATGCCCTTTGCGGCAAAAAGGAAAAGAACAAAGAACAAAAGGAAACAAGGTCCCTGTAACCAGAAAAATCGAAGTCAGCTAGAAAACTTAACCCAGAGGTGATTCATAGAAATCGCCCAATAAAGTGACGTGTTAACTGAAACTGTGACTCACTTAAAATACATAAAAGGTGTACGACTTACAAAAAGTGATAGGCTGGGAAGCAAGAACCGAACACAATCCGATGGCACAAAACCTAGAACCTCAAGTTTTGGAATCAGTAATGTTAAACAAAACAGAGCAAGAGCAATAATTCGGTGACAAGCAAACTAAATGAAATCAAAAGGAATATATGTGCGCTGTTCACCTCAAAATGTCAGAATTCCAATATCACTGTTAGCAGAACAAAATTTGAGAATAACGGTCACGTGCTGGTATTACAGTGACCGTGAATGGTTGTTGGCTCTTGATGAAGGGATAAACAGCAACAAGGTAGGTTCTTGTTTCTGTCAATATTTCATTCGAAAAATTTATCACGGATCGTCATATCAATGTTAATAACATTAAACTATCCATAGCGATTGCTTCTAGTCTACAAACAGTGTAAAAATATATAAGTAAATGGTGAGACCGTGTAGTTCTTACTCTCTTTGTACGTGAGAAGGATCACTGTATAGCCATGCATGGCTAGTTTTGCTCTTTAAGATCTGCGGAGAGTTCCATGTTTTCAGATTTCATAAAGAAACATATAAGTAAATTAGTTGTGGTCTCAGTCCGCAGGTTTCTTTTGTCGGCATATTTATCGACGCACTTCGCACGGGCTATACGCACAACTTTCTAATAACAGAACATGCACGATTCCAGAACATATCGTGCGCAGTGTGAACAATTTATGCACTACACCGGAAGTGAACAAGCTGTCAAAACCTGCGAAAATGATGGTATGTGTGTACATTTGTAATCCGTTTCATATCCTGGGAATCACACGATGATGTGAGGCATCCAAGTTCTAATTTATTAACAATAGACGTTTTTAAATTGTAAAATACGTTAGATATTTTTTAGTAAAAAAATAAGGTTATACCAGTATGGTAAAATTCTAGGCGATTCTGGAATGTTCTGGAGAGTGTCCTCTTCTTTTCAATTGTTTCAAGAAAGTTCAACATTTTATGTTGTATTCTGTTATATTTATGACATGATCACTTCAAAGGTGTGACCGAAGCTGTCATTTAAATTTGTGAGTTAGCTATTCTATTATCGCTCGCAAACAACGCTGTATCATCGGTTTATTCTTGGACTAGCTTAGTCCCAGCGGACCCTTTCTATCTTCCTAGGACAGAAAGGGCTACAGTTCCTGCAATAGAAATTGCCATTGATCTCAATTTTCGAGTCTTGGGATCTTTCGGCGCACGTTCAAGGACACCGAGGCCCGAACTGGCAGGCCTTTTCTTTAAAAGCACACTGAGAAGTACCCTGGCGCATTATTTTCGACCTCAGCGAAATTCCAAAACCAGCGTAAAGCGTGGTTTTGCAACTGTGGATTCACTGTGGTTGTGGGCGATAATGGGTAATTCGATATCCTGATCTCAAGAAAACACATATTTTTCTCAGTAAAAAATTGTTATCTGACCATAAAACTTATGCGCCATAATTTATAATTGGTCCATTTATGTGATGCACACTTTCTAAAATAACGCTGTTGGCCCCAGTCCTGCGCCGAGATTTGAAAATTGACATCAATGGCATTTCCTATTGTATGAACTATGACTCTTACTGTCATAGGAAGACCGCAAGAGTCATCTAGGACTAGGACTAGCTCCGAGTCAACCTTTCCTTAAATTAGTTAGTATATCTCTCTGTCAGAGCTACGAAGCCTTCCATTGTTCCACTAACAGGGGTCAACTTCATATGTTCTGAGGCACGAATCCTGCTAGACTGGCAAGCGTCGTTAATAAACGACCGGTTTCGAGCAATACATGCGTCCTTCACCTTTCGACCATACACCCAAAAAACTTTGTGTTCCGTAACTTGTCGGCTTCAGTGCCAAATGTCAACAGTTGAAAAGTGAACATGAAAATAGTGTTTTATTTTTCAATCAAAAACAATTTCATTGTAACCATTACACTTTATTGAAAAAGTCTATCAAGACCCGTTTCAAGATCGCGAGGTCTTTGTCTTTTTATGCAGGCGATAATACCGTTGCAGGCTATAATACCGCTGTTATAAACAGATGACCTCTTAGAGATGTCGATAATACAGTATTTGTGCAATATTACAGTATTTCCAAAATGTCAGTGCTTTAAATAAACAAAGTATAACAAACATAACGCATTCTTTTTATATCTTTCAATTCTCTATCCAGTTCTTTCTGTTTTATTCCACTATCTGCAACTGAAATCACCCAAATGACTTAGTTCTTACCTGTCGTAAAAATTACCCGATACCAAAGCTACTCTAGAGTGGCTTGTGGGAACCAATTTAGAATCCTGCATGCTAGTCCCAATTATTCATACAATTTACAGAAAGTCCATGCCCAATAAGCCAATTCGCACTTTCACTTTTGCCGAGAAGTTTTTGCGTTTCGGCTGAATTCAGTTAGATTTTAGCTTGTAGCAGTGTCTTCTAGTCACTAATTACGGACATGTTTTGACAGTGCAACCCGCCAAGGGTCGGTCGTGTCGTTAAACAAATCATTTAACTAACTAACATCCTTCCACTTTTAAATTTTTCGTAGTCAACACGCAACACACACACCATATCGCCCACTGGGGATAGACGTACTCCTCGAGGCGTAGTCAAGCTATTATGCGGGCATAAATTATGATAAAGAAGATAGACCAACACCCGCAACCCAGGGTAGACATCATGTCACCGCATAGCTTGCGTTATCATTAAACAAAACAAACACGCGGCAACCCAGTGCAGCCATCATGTCGACGCGTAGCTAGCGTTATCACTTACAGATTTGTAGTATTTCTGCATTCTTTTCTTTCAAAGAAAGCGTAACGAACAAGCCAGTGGTTGCCGTTGTACTTTAAGGGCCTTTGGCATATACCAGTGAAGACTTGTGGGTCGTTGAATCTGGCACAAAAGCGCCACAGAGGTGCCTCAAAGCTCTGATGAATTGTATATCGTTATATAGCTAGGAATAAAACCCGTGTGGAGCCGCTTCTTGGCCCTGTACAAATGCTAACATGCACTGATAGTACAGTTTACCTCTTTGCAAAGCAGCCCCAATTTTCATTGGCCGCCTATTTCTTCGTTGAAGTGGAGAAAATTAGCTTCCGCACTCAGTTTGAAATTTCTGTTTATATACCGGGTTTTAATTGCTGTGACCACAGTCGAATGAGCAGGCAACTAATCTACTTTGAAAATACATTAGTTGAACAAAGGTATTTTTCAAGTGTATGAAAAAGAAAAACTATTATTGCTGTTCTGAGGTACCGATTTTCGGGTTGATAGACGATTGGTGGTTTGGAGGTAAGCAATCCAGGCCGTAGGAAAAATGCAAACAGATAACATCCTCACAATAAGAACAAAAGTAACATTAAAAGTAGACCGATTTCGCCACCGAGTGACGACATAAGCGCTTGAAAACACTGTATAACAGTCTCAAAGGTTTACTTGATAGTTAATATCAGAGGTGTTATCTACATTGTGCGATTTACCGATCGATTGAAACTATCGCTTGAGTCGAAATGGCTCTTGTCTTACCATTTTCAAGATGAAGGGCAACTTCCGGTTTTTGACTCGAAAGTGACCGTAAGGTCAGTGTCACCAGAAGTTACGTAACGTCGAGAGGATGGAGGTCGAAAATGAGGTCATAATTGCTCTGTCTCTTATAGTTTTTAGCCCAGCTTACGTTACACGTAAGCTGGGGTATTCCTATCGGTCTGCGGATGGCGTCCGTTAGTTAGTTAGTTAGTTCGCTGTGAACTTTGTTTCAAAATGCATCTCCTCCTACAATTTTGATCCGATGTCATTTATTTTTGGTGTGAGGCATCCCTAAGGGGTCGTGCATACGGCTTGTGCTTTTCTAGTCGATCGGGTGATTTTTGAATTTTTGGCGAATTTTTAAAGAAAAAAATTAAAAAATGTATCTCCTCCCACATTTTTGACCCGATGTCATTTATTTTTGGTATGAGGCACCCCTAAAGGGTCGTGCATACGGCTTGTGCTTTTTTAGTCGATCGGACAATTTTTAGCCCTCAGCCAATATTGGCTGAAGGCTATTGCTATGGCCGTGTCCGTCCGTCCGTCCGTCCGTCTGTCCGTCCGTTAACACTTACCTTGTGAACACGCTCCAGCCTACAATTTTTTGTCAATCGCTTAGATATTTTAAATATAGCTTGTATATGGACTAATGAAGATCCCTATTGTATTTGAGCCATATCCGACCAAGGACAGTGGCTCAGCTGGACTTTGAAATTTTCTTGTTTGTACCATTGTGAAGTGTGCTTAACATGTGGCTTGTGAACACTCTCTAGCCTACAATTCTTTATCAATTGCTAAGATATTTCGGATATAGCTACTATATAGAGCAGTGAAGATCCCTATTGTTAATGAGCCATATCCGACCAAGAACAATGGCTCAGCTGGACTTTGAAATTTTCTTGTTCGTACCATTATCAACTTTGCTTGTGAACACGCTCCAGCGTACAATTTTTTGTCAATTGCTTAGATATTTTAAATACAGCTTGTATATGGACTAATGAAGATCCCTATTGTTTTTGAGCCATATCCGAAGAAGGACAGTGGCTCAGCTGGACTTTGAAATTTTCTTGTTTGTACCATTATCAAGTTTGCTTAACATGTGGCTTGTGAACACTCTCTAGCTTACAATTCTTTATCAATTGATAAGATATTTCGGATATAGCTACTATATAGAGCAGTGAAGATCCCTATTGTTAATGAGCCATATCCGACCAAGAACAATGGCTCAGCTGGACTTTGAAATTTTCTTGTTCGTACCATTATCAAGTTTGCTTGTGAACACGCTCCAGCGTACAATTTTTTGTCAATTGCTTAGATATTTTAAATATAGCTTGTATATGGACTAATGAAGATCCCTATTGTTTTTTAGTCATATCCGACCAAGGACAGTGGCTCAGCTGGACTTTGAAATTTTCTTGTTAGTACCATTATCAAGTTTGCTTAACATGTGGCTTGTGAACACTCTCTAGCCTACAATTCTTTATCAATTGCTAAGATATTTCGGGTATAGCTACTATATAGAGCAGTGAAGATCCCTATTGTTAATGAGCCATATACGACCAAGAACAATGGCTCAGCTGGACTTTGAAATTCTCTTGTTTGTACCATTATCAAGTTTGCTTAACATGTGGCTTGTGAACACTCTCTAGCCTACAATTCTTTATCAATTGATAAGATATTTCGGATATAGCTACTATATAGAGCAGTGAAGATCCCTATTGTTAATGAGCCATATCCGACCAAGAACAATGACTCAGCTGGACTTTGAAATTTTCTTGTTCGTACCATTATCAAGTTTGCTTAACGTGTGGCTTGTGAACACTCTCTAGCCTACAATTCTTTATCAATTGCTAAGATATTTCGGATATAGCTATTATATAGAGCAGTGAAGATTCCTATTGTTAAGGAGCCATATCCGACCAAGAATAGTGGCTCAGCTGGACTTTGGAATTTTCTTATTTGTACCATTATCAAGTTTGCTCAACATGTGGCTTCTGAACACTCTCTAGCCTACAATTCTTTACCAATTACTAAGATATTTTGGATATATCTAGTGTATTTAGCAATAAAGATTGCTATTATTAATGATCCATATCCGACCAAGGACAGTGGCTCAGCTGGACTTTCTTATGGTAAATGTTTTTGTTTTTGTTTATCGTAAAGCACTGCCACCCTTTTTTCTTTTCGGTGCTAAGGATTGAAATGAACCTGTGACCGGTCTCAAACCTACTCTTTTCCCAGTTTCGAATGTTTCGGCTGGCTGAGGGCTATGCATCTCTGATGCCTATGTTTGTATTTTTGGGGATTTTTTTAAGCAAAAATTTTGAAAAAAATGCATCTTCTCCAACAATTTTGATTCGATGTCATTTATTTTTGGTGTGAGGATTTCCTAAGCGGTCGTGCATACGGCTTGTGCTTTTTTAATCAATCGGATGATTTTTTAATTTTTGGCGAATTTTTAAAGAAATTTTAAAATGTATCTCCTCTTACATTTTTGACCCGATGTCATTTAGTTTTGGTATGAGGCACCCCTAAAGGGTCGTGCATACGACTTATGCTTTTTTAGTTTGTATTTTTGGGGAATTTTTTAAGCAAAAATTTCGAAAATAATTCAAAATGCATCTACCCCTACAATTTTGATTTGATGTCATTTATTTTTGGTGTGAGTGCATACGGCTTGTGCTTTTTAGTCGTTCGGGCAATTTTTGTATTTTTAGGGAGTTTTTGAAGAAAAAAAACTTCAAAATGCATTTCCCCCTACAGTTTTGAACCTTTTTTTTTGGGGGGGGGGGTTGAGGCATCCCTAAGGGGTTGAGAATACGACTTGCGCTTTTTAGTCGATCCGACAATTTCTGTATTTTTTGGGAATTTTTTAAGACAAACTTCAAAATGCATTTACTCCTACAGTTTTTATCCGATTTCATTTATTTTTGCTATGAGGCATCCTTAGGTAGGTCTCGCATACGGCTTGTGCTATTTGACTCGACTTGGGAATTTTTGATTTCGGGGGGAATTTTTGATAAAAATACCTCAAAATGCATTTTCTCCTGCAGTTTTGATCAAACATCATTTATTTTGGGGCTGAGGTATGCTTAGGGTGTCGTGAATATGGCCTGTCTTTTTCAGTCGATGAGAGAATTTTTGAAGAAAAATATTCAAAATGCATTTCCTCCTTCCATTTTTATTTCATTTATTTTCGATATGAGGCGTCTCTAGGGGGTCATGCATACGGCTTGTGCTTTTTGAGTGAATTGGAAAACTTTTGAATTTTTTTCGGAATTGTTGGAAAAAAAATTAAATGAATCTCCTCCTACAGCGCATAAACGCAAGTTAAATGAACTTGCGCAGTAGTCAGATTTAACAACCGCACATCGAGGCAAGTTAAAGAAACATTCGCAGTAGTCCAGATTAAGTACTCCGCATCGATGCAAGTTAAATAAACATGCGCATTGGTCCGAAATGTGAACTGCGCATCGACGGAAGATAAATATAGATGCGAACTGGTCCAAAATAAGCACCGCGCATCAACGCAGGTTAAATAAACATGCGCACTGGTCCGAAAAAAAGAACTACGCTTCGACGTAAGTTGAATAGACATGCGCAGTGGTCTGAAATGCGAACCGCGCATCAACGCATCCTAAAGAAACATGCGCACTGGTCCGAAATGCGAACCGCACATCGAGGCAAATTAAATAAACATGCGCAGTGGTCCGTAATTCGAACCGCGCATCACCGCAAGGTAAATAAATATGCGCACTGGTCTGAAATGAGAACCACGCATCAACACAAGTTAAATAAACATGGGCAATGGCCTGAAATGCGAAATAAACCTGCACACTGGTCCGAATTGCGAACCGCACATAAGCGTAAGTTAAATAAACATTTGTACCGGTCCAAAATAAGTACCGATCATCAACACAAGTTAAATAAATATGCGCAATGGTCCAAAATGCGAACCACGCATCAATACAAGTTAAAAAAAAAAAAACATGCGCGCTGGTCCGAAATGCGAACCGCACAGCACCACAAGTTAAATAAGCAACCACACTTGACCAAAATAAGCACCTTGCATCAACGCAAGTTAAATAAACATGCGCACTATTTCGAAATGCGAACTGCCCATTAACGCAACTTAAATAACATGCGCACTATTTAAAATAAGAACTGCGCATCAACGCAACTTAAATAAACGTGCGCACTGGTCCAGAATAAGAATCGCGCATCAACTCAAGTTAAAGAAATATGCGCATTGGCCTGAAATAAGAACCGCACATCGACGCACGTTAAATAAACACACGCAGTGGTTCGAAATGCGAACCACGCGCCAACATAAGTTAAATAAACATTTGCACTGGTCTAAAATAAGCACCGCGCATCAACGCAAGTTAAATAAACATGCGCACTTCTCCGAAATTCGAACCGCGCATCAACGCAAGTTAAATAAACATGCGCAGTGGTTCGAAATGCGAACCACGCTCCAACGCAAGGTAAATAAACATTTGCACTGGTCCAAAATAAGCACTGCGCATCAACGGAAGTTAAATAAACATGCGCACTGGTCCGAAATTCGAACCGCGCATTAACGCAAGTTAAATAAACATGCGTGATGATCCGAAATTCGAACTGCTCATCAACGCAAGTTAAATAAACATGCACACTGGTCCAAAATGCAAACCGCGCACCAACGCAAGTTAAATAAACATAGGTACACGTCTTAAATAAGCACCGTGCATCAACGCTAGTTAAATAAACATGCAAACTGGCCCGAAATGCGAACCGCGTATCAAGGCAACCTAAGAAAACTTGGGCTGTCCGAAATAAGTACCGCTCATCAACGCAAGAAAAATAAACATGCGCATGGTATGGAATAAGAACCGCACATCAACACAAGGTAAATAAACATGCGCACTGATCCGAAATAAGAACCGCACATCAGCACAAGGTAAATAAACATGCGCACTGATCCGAAATAAGAACCGCACATCAACACAATGTAAAATAAGATGCGCATTGATCCGAAATAAGAACCGTGCATCAACACGAGGTAAAAAAAAAGGTGCGCATTGATCCGAAATAAGAACCGCGCATCAACACAAGGTAAATAAATATGCGCACTGATCCGAAATAAGAACCGCACATCCGCAAAAGGTAAAAAAAACATGGGCGCTCGTCAGAAATGCGAACCGTACATCAACGCAAGTTAAATAAACATGTGCACTGTTCCAAAATGGGAACAGCGCTTCTACGCAAAATTAAATAAACATGCGCACTTGTCTGAATAAGAACCGCGCATCAAGGCAAGTTACATAAATATGCCCACTGGTCCGAAATGCGAGCGTTGTTTGAAGGTATCTCTGGCAGACTATCCAGTCTACCAGAGATACAAAAAATCTGTTTCCCATTTTTTCTGGGAAAGAAATCTTTGTATGCATTTATCGGTCTATGTTCTGGTCCGGTGCTAAATTAATTATTGGGCTAGCTCTTTGCCGTCTCATTTTTTGAAGCCCAATTTTTCAGGAAAATTCCCGTGCTCATGCACGCTGGAATTGGTTTTATTGCTTTTCGTAAGCTGGGACTTTGTCCTTGGACAAACTTGTTGAGATAAAGTGCAACTTCAGGCTTTTGACTCGAAAGTGAACTTGAGGTCAAGGACACCGAAATTTGTACCTAACCTAACGTTCTAAAGGAGGTGGAGGTCCTTGGTCTGGTGTGATTTTTTTTCTGGTTGGCCTTATCAGGTACATAAATTATAGTTACTTTGGGAGAGCAGTTATTCTTTATCCTATATACACGTATGTTAAACACTCCTTTTCAAAGGACTAACAACAGCAACTTGTAATCGTATATGCCAAGTGAATGAATTTGCAACAAAACCTTAAAAATTAAAAAAAAAAAAATCGACTACTTGTTCTCTTCGTAATGTCAGCTGCTTGTAAAAAGCCAAATAAGTACAATTCAGCGTTCTCAGTAAAAAGCAGCATCGCACATGCAGTAGCTGACAGTTAGCCTTCCAGTACAGTCCAATCACAAGCGAGTATGCCCTAGGCTTATGCATACGCTCACAGACAGTAATGCTCTGCTAAGGTCCTTAGCCTAAGGATGACCGTGAAGACTAAGTATTCAGGACGGGCATTTTGTGTACGTTTTTGGGGGATAAGGGTTGGGCATTTTACAGGATACTGGGTGGTTAAAAGTTATTTGTAACCATCAATTCGTGTACAACTAAGCGGTCTGCTTATTGTGTATCAAAATCCCGTTTTAAAACCGACTACGAAAACGAAACGGAAATGACGTCATTATGACGTTATGCGTTAAAAAATAACGTTACCACGATGTCCTTTGTCAAAAAGTAGTGTCATAACGTATTTTGCTCGAAATCTCTAGGTCCAGCCGTTTTCGAGATATTCAACTTTGAAATATCCATGACATCACAAGACGTTGATGACGTCATAGCTCAATAAAAAAATTATTTGGCATCAGTTCACCTGGTCGACTATAAGTGTCCCAAATTTCATTCGTCTAGCTTAAGCCGTTTCGTCGGAGATCTCTGGAAACCGACGCAAAAATTTCGGCCGAAAAAAACTGACAAAAAAAAAAAAAAAGACATACTTTAAGTGCTTAAAGCCCACACTTTCCACACCGAGTAAAAACAAAAACGTTTGAAAAGTTTACTTTTCAAGCGTTAAATACTGTGAAATCTGCGGACCGTCCCGGGGATAGACACAAAAATGAATGCTTGGTAACTGCCCTTTCATTTTCTCATGACTGAACTAAGGTAGTGACTGCAAGCAGTTCGCCTTGTAATCTGTTGAAAATAGGGTTGTCTAACTCTATTAAAATAGCAGATGTTGAATGTGTGAAGTCGTTTCCGATGACAACCGAGGAGTGTTATTTGTAAAACAAGCAATTCCACCGAAAGGTTGCCAGAAGCAATCGATAAAGGTGTTTTATTTTGCGGTAATGTTTGTTGGTTGGTTGTTTCAGAACGCACCGATCATTCTGCTGAAGGAGGGCACGGACAGCTCCCAGGGCACGCCACAGCTCATCAGCAACATCAATGCCTGCTCGGCCATCGTAGACGCCGTGCGCACGACGCTCGGGCCGCGCGGAATGGACAAGCTCATCGTCGACGACAAAGGTGCCTCGGCTTTTGCGGCTCCAGAATGAACTGCTTCGCGTGTTCAGTTTTGATAGCATTTCAAAAAGTTGACCAGTATTTTATCGAATTTATTTATTTACTTATTTTTTTTTTTGGCGTCGTAGTTTTGTTCATTGTTTGAATATAAACATAATACAGGACTAAAATGATGATAAAGTAAACATTAAGCTCATTGTCCTGAATTTGACTGCTCCCTGTTCGGTATTACGAAATCTCTATGCATTGAGGCCCAGGGATCGCGTGGAAGAGTGTTCCTCATATGAATGGGATTCAAATGATCATAACAGGATCATTGTGATTGTGTGAACAGGTAAAGCGACAATCTCCAACGATGGTGCAACGATAATGAAACTGCTGGACATTGTTCATCCTGCTGCCAAAACTCTAGTGGACATTGCAAAGTCACAAGATGCCGAGGTGTGAATTTTAAACGATGTTTGTAGCATTGCCATAAGGGGTCATCCATAAAGTATCGGTGGAGGGTGTGGTTATCTGGCATTGTACGTAGCGCCTCGGCAAAAGGGCGTGGTTGTCTGGGACTACGTTTCGTCTGGAGGATGGGAAGGGTGTGTGGTTATCTGGGACGGTACGTTTCGCGTGGAGGATGGGGAGGCGGGTGTGGTTGTCTGGGACTACGTTTCACCTGGTGGATGAGGAGGGTGTGGTTATCTGGGACGGTGCGTTTCGCATGGAGGATGAGGAGGGTGTGGTTATCTGGGACGGTACGTTTCGCATGGAGGATGAGGTGTGGTTATCTGGGACTGTACGTTTCGCGTGGAGGATGAGGGTGTGGTTGTTTGGGACTGTAGGTTTTGCGGAGGATGAGGGTGTGGTTGTTTGGGACTGTAGGTTTCGCGGAGGATGAGGGTGTGGTTGTTTGGAACTAGGTTTCACGGAGGATGAGGGTGTGGTTGTCTGGGACTGTACATTTCGCCTGGAGATTGGGGAGGTGTGGTTATCTGGGACTGTACGTTTCGCGTGGAGGATGAGGGTGTGGTTGTTTGGGACTGTAGGTTTCGCGTGGAGGATGGGGAGGGGCTGTCAGTCTGAAAGTTACGTATTTTATGGACTGCCAATCAGCAATGAGTAAATTAGAGTATGTTTCGGTTCCTTTGAGCCTTATCCTTAACGTGAAAGAAACAAACAAAGGCGTTCAACCGAGAATGTGACCATGCATCCGACGCCATTACGGTGTGAGGACTGACATCATGTGTGATAATGTCTTTAGGTAGGCGACGGCACAACAAGCGTGGTGTTACTGGCGGGAGAGTTCCTGAAACAAGCCAAGCCTTACGTGGAGGAAGGCGTTCATCCACAGATCATTGTCCGAGCCTTCAGGAAAGCGACACATATGGTGAGTTCTTTGTGTCGCTTATAACGTGATTAGTCGAATCCAGTGAAACCAAGTTACAGTAAAAACTGTTATTGTTGTCGCCTGGGGTGTTGGATTCAGAGTTTTAAGTATTTAATGCGTTATTAAATATGAGGGTTTATTATTTTATTTATAGTTATGAACCGTAAAGCTTTAAAATATGAACTGTTTTACCTCCAATTATAAATTTTCTTGATTAGATCTGATTAACAAGTGATTTGCCTTGTCTGATTTTCAGGCGGTCAAGAAAATAAAAGAACTCTCAAAGAAAGTGAACAGCTCGGATAAATCGTAAGCTCATCTTGCGCTCTGTGATTCAAATACTAACGCGTATTATGTTAAAGCCCCATCCCCATCTCACTCATTAAGCTTATGTTAAGTTTTGAAGTGCCTAAAAGAGCTTATGATGTTCTTACACCTACTTTAGGTGTTTCTCAATCGCATACTTTTTATTTTCCAACAAACATTTTCTGAAGAACTGGTCCACAATGAAATCATAACCCAGTCACAATAACGCGTGAACTGCACTAAAGTCTCATAGCAATTTACCAGTCATCATGTGAATAGAGCATGTTTCGTTAGAATCTAGTTTTCCAACCACCCACACGTAACTACCACCCTTGGAATACAGAACTTAGATTATAAGCCCAGCCCCCCCCCCCCCAACTCTTCTACGCTATGTGATATTGGGGGGCGGGGGTCGTTATCGGGGAGGAGGGGTTTTTAGCTGGAACCATTGGTTACCTTACAGCAAAAACATAGTCTTGTTTTATATTTCAGTAAATTCACGTATAATGGTATTCTCTTGCTCTTCATTTCGCGGACTGCGTGAATTCCCTGGAATTTTTCGGGAATACGCGCACTCCCTGTCGGTCGCAGTGAATAGGCGAATTGCCAGAAAATTTCAGAAGTACGCGTATTCCCTAATTACACGAATTTCCTGTAACAGGCGATTTTTCATTATTCTCGTGTGCGTTTGTGTAGTTTGAAAGTGGTTGAACCTACTTTATAGTGAAGCGTATTGGTAAGTAAAATGCAAATTGCGTTGTATTGCCAGTTTAAATTCTTTGCTCATATAAGTTTCATAGAGTTAAATTTACGAAAACCAAGTTGACTGAGGCTAAGAAATTCACGCTGTGTGCGCATTTCAGTTTTTGCTTTGATCTTTTGTTTCTCAACAGTGAACAACGGGCATTGTTAGAGAAGTGCGCCGCTACGGCTCTGAGCTCAAAACTGGTCGCCAGACAAAAGAACTTCTTCTCCAAAATGGTGGTTGACGCCGTCATGTCATTGGACGAGCTCCTCCCACTCAACATGATTGGCATGAAGAAGGTGCAGGGCGGTGCCCTGGAGGTGAGGCCAAAATTTAGAAAAAAAAAAAACAGAAAAAAGACAGCATTTTAGGTCGTTCACACCTTTTCTTCTTAATGATCGTTAATAACTTTTCAGTTAAATTTCTGTAAGGAAATGTAAAATCTTCAGTTTTCTGGAATGACTAAAAACGTCAACGGTACACGAAAAAACGGAAATAGCGGGTTGAAATGGAAATAGATAATTAAGAATAGGAAAACTGGGGATTTGTCACGTTCTTCAACTGGGGAGTTGTCACATTCTTCCACTGGGGAGTTGCCAAGTTCTTCTCACGTTCTTCCACTGGGGAGTTGTCCGTTCTTGCACTGGGGAGTTGTCCGTTCTTGCACTGGGGAGTTGTCCGTTCTTCCACTGGGGAGTTGTCACGTTCTTCAACTGGGGAGTTGTCCGTTCTTCCACTGGGGAGTTGTCCGTTCTTCCACTGGGGAGTTCTCCGTTCTTCCACTGGGGAGTTGTCACGTTCTTCCACTGGGGAGTTGTCACATTCTTCCACTGGGGAGTTGTCACATTCTTCCACTGGGGAGTTGTCACATTCTTCCACTGGGGAGTTGACACGTTCTTCCACTGGGGAGTTGACACGTTCTTCCACTGGGGAGTTGTCACATTCTTCCACTGGGGAGTTGTCACATTCTTCCACTGGGGAGTTGACACGTTCTTCCACTGGGGAGTTGTCACATTCTTCCACTGGGGAGTTGTCACATTCTTCCACTGGGGAGATGACACGTTCTTCCACTGGGGAGTTGTCCGTTCTTGCACTGGGGAATTGTCACCCTCTTCGACTACAACGTGTATATGTTTTGCGTTTAGTGAAAAAATCCGATTTATTTCAGGATTCACGCCTGATCCCGGGAGTGTCATTCAAGAAAACCTTCAGCTATGCGGGATTTGAAATGCAACCGAAAAAGTATAAGAATCCCAAAATAGCACTGCTAAATATTGAATTAGAACTAAAGGCAGAGAAAGACAATGCTGAAATCAGAGTGGACAGCGTCGAGGTACTGCTTTTTAGCGTAATAAAGGGTTTTGCGGGGTTCTGTAAGCCACAAAATTTGAAATGTTGACTTGAGGGGTGATGGGAGAGAGAAACATTCGCGTTGTTCCTTAAGTTTCTCGTAGATGTGTTGTGCATTTTGGTCCACCATTTTGCGCCCAATGCATCTGGGGCGCAAAACATTAAAATCCTATCTTTAAAAAATAAAAAGGCAAATCCACAAAGCATTAGCGTGTATTTCGGTGCTTCATCGTGTTCCTTTAATTGAATGTTTATCAACATGGAAATGATATTAACTTTTAATTACGATGTTTGGAGTGTGCTCTTTATGAAAGGCTTCTGCGTGGTGTTTCTAGGAATACCAAGCGGTAGTGGACGCAGAATGGAAAATTCTTTACGACAAACTTGAAGCTCTGCACAAGTGTGGTGCCAAAGTGGTGCTCTCCAAGTTACCCATAGGCGATGTCGCTACTCAGTACTTTGCCGACAGGCAAGTGTTAACTGAATTGCAATTCAAAAGTTCCGGTTATATAATTGTAATCAAGCAGTTTGTTTTTTAAAACTCGCTTAACTTCAAAAATTAAGTATTTGATAACAAAAAATTGGGCATTGCAGGATAAGTTTGGTTCGCGGGCTCGTGTACGTTTAGCACGCAGGCTCATGTGTCCGTTAGGTACATGGGCTCGTGTGTGTGTATTTGACGCGTGGGCTCGTGTGTGTGTTTGGCGCGTGGACTCGTGTGTGCGTTTGGCGCGCGGGCCCGTGTGTGCGTTTGGCGCGTGGGCTCGTGTGTGTGTTTGGCACGCGCGCTCGTGTGTGCTTTTGGCGCGTGGGCTCGTGTGTGCGTTTGGCGCGTGGGCTCGTGTGTGTGTTTGGCACGCGCGCTCGTGTGTCCGTTTGGCACGTGGGCTCGTGTGTGCGTTTGGCGCGCGGGCTCGTGTGTGCGTTTGGCGCGCGGGCTCGTGTGTGCGTTTGGCACGTGGGCTCGTGTGTGCGTTTGGCGCGTGGACTGGTGTGTCCGTTTGGCACGTGGGCTCGTGTGTGCGTTTGGCACATGGACTCGTGTGTGCATTGGACGCGTGGCCTGGTGTGCACGTTTTGGACGCGGACAGGTGTGTGCGTTTGGCACGTGGGCTGGTGCGTGCGTTTGGCGCGTGGGCTTGTGTGCATGTTTTGCACGTGGGCTCATATTTTGTGTTTGCTACGTGGACGCGTGTGTTGCAGGGACATGTTCTGCGCTGGTCGGGTGCCGGAGGAGGACCTGAAGCGCACGCTGCAGGCGTGTGGAGGCTCCATCATCACCACGGTGACGGGCGTCAGTGACAACGTGCTCGGCACGTGCGGCTCGTTCGAGGAGCAGCAGATAGGCGGAGAGAGGTGCGTGCCAGCTCCCCGCCACCACCCCGTCCTCCCCCCGCCCAACGCTGGAGGGAGTATATCCCACACGAATGAGGGACGGGGGGTATTGTTTATGTAAGGTATAGACAAATGATACAGGCAACGTGACAGACTTTGCGTACGTTCTGAAACACTAGCCGTTCTGATACTGGGGTGACACCGATACTACAAAGGTACAGAATTACCACCAAACGACAATTGCGCCAGTTCCTTAGCTAGCTCTATATTTATCTTGCCTGTTAAGTCAGTGTCACCTGAATATGAAGTGATGTTGCTGGATGTTCGTAGCTTTGTGGACGCCGTTTTTCAGGTTCAACCTGTTCGAAGAGTGCCCCAAGGCGCGCACCTGCACAATAATCATGCGCGGAGGCGCGGAACAGTTCATCGAGGAGACAGAACGCTCACTGCACGACGCCATCATGATCGTGCGCCGCGCCATCAAGAACGACTCGGTCGTGGCGGGTAGGTCGCGGGATCAGGTCATCGAGGAAACGGAACGCCCACTGCGCAAGGCCGTCGTGATCGTGGGTCGTGCCATCGAGTACGACTCGGTGATCGCGGGGGGAGGGGAGGGGGGGAGGATAAAAGCTGGGGATAAGAAGGAGTCTTTATTGTGATTTTCTGCTATTTGCTGTGTTTGTACATAGATGAATAAGCTGTGTAGTTGTTGCTAAGTCGTGATTAAGAAGTTTTAGGGCAAAATCTCTGGAGTTTTTGCCTCTTAACAAGTATTTTCCACGTTGTAGATCACAAACTTTTCAGTACCACAGTATTCATTCTTAGTCCCTGTCGCAATGCTTTTGTGATAACGATCAGCGCATTACTATTTCCAGCTGTGTCATTGCCTGATTGACGCTGTTGTTGCGTTAATGCAAAATAAAAACCGCTGCGGACTCGTGAGCGTCCAGCGCTTGGCCTTTAATGCGCATGGGCCGAGATCACGCGGAAACATGTTCGTACACAAGTATTCGGCAAGTGTGTCAAAATACAACAAACTTCCCTTGTAACGCGTCCGGACTGTAAATAAGAGATAGAAACACATACAATGGAATGGGGTGGCGGATAGCTCAAATGGTTAGAACGTTGGTTCGAATCCGGCCAGGGGGTGATACGCAGACGATTGACCTTCGTTTCGATTGCATCCGCTAAGCGACTGTAGTGGGTTGGATCACGTATCATTTAATTCAAAATTATCGCTATGGCGTCTTTTGGTCAGCCCTTAAAAACAAAAGCAAAAATATAAAAAAAAGTTAAATAAAAACGTAATGAATTGGGGGGAAATTAAAAGAAGGCCCACAGCGTTTGTGTGAAGGCAGTGTGGTGTGTCGTGTGCGCAGGCGGCGGCGCTATAGAGATGGAGCTGAGCAGGTACCTGCGTGACTACTCGCGTACGATCCCAGGCAAGGAGCAGCTGCTGATCGGCGCCATGGCGCGCGCGCTAGAGGTCATCCCCAGGCAGCTGTGCGACAACGCCGGCTTCGACGCCACCAACATCCTGAACAAGCTCAGGCAGAAGCATGCCACAGGTGATTTAATGTTTTCTGTGAAAATACTGAACAGCTCAACGCGCTCAGGTTGCGTGAAAGCACACTTGCCGAGGTCAAAGAACTTGAAGTCGACCCTTGAAGTTTGCTGCCAAAAGAACGGCTATGCCATAGTTAGATTTAAAAAAAAAAACAAAAACAAAAAAACATAAATTGGTAAATAGTGTGATTTTGTTTTGTGTCTCACCACAATGCTTTTTTCTAAGACGTGTACTGTGAAGAGAAATGTTGAGTTTCAAACATTTCGTCAGTTTACTTTTCATTCGCTTCGATTAACAAGTTCAGTTACTTGATATAAAGGGCAAGACAAACTGAAGCTGTTGTCATCGCACGTGTTATAAGTTCATCGCACATGTTATAAGTTCATCGCACGTGTTATAAGTTCATCGCACATGTTATAAGTTCATCGCACGTGTTATAAGTTCATCGCACATGTTATAAGTTCATCGCACGTGTTATAAGTTCATCGCACATGTTATAAGTTCATCGCACATGTTATAAGTTCATCGCAGATGTTATAAGTGATGCCCAAGGTCAGACTTCTTTATGTCTTAATTTTTGTTTTCAATACTTGCGGGTTATTTTAGAGAACAGGTGTTGTGATGTTTCTGCCTTTTTTTTTTATCCGCTAGGTGGCACATGGTACGGCGTGGATATCCTCAGTGAGGACATCGCCGACAACATGGAGGCGTGTGTGTGGGAACCAGCCGTCGTCAAGATCAACGCTCTGACGGCGGCGTCCGAGGCCGCCTGCCTCATCCTTTCCGTCGACGAGACGATCAAGAACCCCAAGGCTGAGCAGCAGGGCGGAGGGGGCGGCCGCGGACGGGGGAGGCCCATGTAAGCGGGGAGCATCCTTCAGCGGGATATTTGTCCAGATGGAATTTCATAATGACAGTTCTAGGATTTTCAAATTTAAATATTTTTTGTGTGTTTTTGTGAATGTCGTTTTATGTGGTAGCGTAAGGTTTGAGAGGCGTAAGAAATCTCCTCGAACACTTTCTGTGTAATATTGAGTTACTCGAGCCAAGAATTATTGGGTGAATATTTTTTGAAAATAATAGTGCTGAAGCAAGTTATTGTGTTCAAAAAAACAAAGAACTTCGTGGGTTTGTTTTATTTTCTGTGGGTATTCATAGAACAACATCTTACGTGCTATTGGTTGAAACTCGAGCAGTGAACATTAAAGTATGTATCAATACGCGGGCAAATGAAGCAACGACAACTAGTGTGGGACTTGTTTTTCTCAATGCCTTCCATACGATTGGGCGCCAGTAATAATCTTAAGCAGGGTTGTGTTCGCTATAGGTTATTTAAAACAAATTATGCAACATTTTGCGTGTTATGTCTACAGTGTGCGATAAATCAAACTTCTTGTGCTTATGTATAATGTGATATCCGTTCTTTTACAATAAAAGTTTTTTTTGGAAACAACATTGTTTTTATTCAGCCAATTAAGAGGAATTAAACTTGGGGCGTGTGCTCGTGTATCCCTGCGTCGCCTCCAAAACATCGCCGTCGCCATAACTAATCACGCGGCAACTGGAGCAAAACCTGAAGGCGATGAGAGGGTCAAGTGAACCAGCGTTTTTAAATCAACAATATTTATTTATGGACGGTAAAAAAAAAGAAGCCAGAATTCCAAAGAATATGATGGCCAGAAATTTGAAAGAGGGCAGTTTTGGCGCCTCTGATTTGAAAATCGAGCTATGGACGATTTCCGTTCCCGCAATTTCTATAAATTCTTGCGAGTATATGATGCCTTGAGTTATTGTAGGGGTATCGAATTAAACATGATAACGGTAACTGATAACAGTGAATCCATGTCGCTTTATCAAAAAATGAGGTCAAAATTCCTCGCACAGCTTCTGTGATAGACTTGCCACGTGACTAGCATGCAATTGTCATGTGATTCGCATGCCCTTGCCTTGTGACGTTTGACCTTGAAACGCGTGGTCACAGTTGGATATATCTTACGTACCCCTCAGGAATGGTTTTCCGTGGTCACGTGGCCTTGGACCCAACAACGAGGCACAAGTTTGCCTAAGTTTCCCTTCTGTACCACCATACCTGTAAACAACTGTTTCCTAGATATACTAGTAACTAGAAGTTCAATTTAACAACAAAGAAAACGCTTGTTAATGGTTGGAAAAACTGAACGTTTGCTAGAAAAATTTTGTGACATTTGAAGTGAAAAGTTAAGGTCACATTTCAGGGCAAGTACCCGTTATGTAACACTTGACAAAAATTAAAACGCAAAAATACTTCCTTCAATAGATCATTTCTTGAATAATATACAGTATTTTACAACATGCATACAGTGTGCTATACAACTATGTACAGAGCTTATGGCACAGCATGTATGCGGCTTATAATCTAAAAAATCTGACCACTGTCAAGAAAAAAGTCCATAGGTTGATAACTTAATACCAGCTAAATATATCAGCAAACAACTAGGGCTGAAACGGATCCCGAGAACAGTACACGAGGACTTGGGATCCGTGTACACGGAACTACACGGACAATATGACAGATAAAACCACGGTTACTAAACAAAGGCAGTGTATGCAGTAAAATGTTTATGCTGAATCACTAATGGCTGTTTTTTTGTCAGTTATCTGCGCTCAGATCGACCCAGCAAACAACCGTTGGTTGAAAAAAGGTTGGATTTTGGTCGCAACGGCTTCACAACCATATTTTGAATAAAATAAGGTTGTAAAATGCGTAGAATTACGTCACGACCTATTTCCCCAAAACCCGACTTTATTCCGACGTCGAGGCGACGTCGGTTTTCTGAAGTCATTTCGACGTTGCAAAAACTACCAAAAAAGCGATGAACATTCATTATCGCTCACCGGAAATGGAAGTCATTTTGAAAAAGAGGAAGAAAAAACGTAATTTTTACATGAAAATTTTAGAATTTTGATGGCGCGTCGGTATTTTTCTTCCTAGATTGTAAAAATTTACATGGAAAATGCTTTCATATGTATTTCACAACTGCAGCGGAATGATTAATTATCTATTAATTATATAACTATAGACTCTATTATTGTGTCTGAGACTGGTCGTTTCAAGGTCGTTTCAGGTCGGGATCCGACGTCAGTTCCAATTTTACACACAACCTAAAGCCGACTTAATTCCGACGTCGGATTTAGGTCAGAACCCGACGTCATTCTGACGTTGAAAACTCCACGTCGGTTCTATTTCATATACAACCAAAACCGGAGACGTCGGGTCACGACGTCGACCCGAAGTCATGTTTAATGTTTCCCGGGGAGGTATTTGTTCAAAAAAATGCAAAGTTTCAAAAAGTTTGCATTTGCATTTACCCTTCCTTTTCAAAGAATTCCCCAACCCAAGAACGTTTTTTTTCTGCCATTTTTAACACTTGACAAGCCTTTGGCTTGCAAGGGTTATATGAATTTGTGCGAGCAAAATTCGTCCTTTTATTTCTTCTTGACAGTTTTTCCGATTTTTTGTGTCCTGACACTATGGGCCCTACGACCATGAAACTTGGGACTTATGAAGAGCTTGATCTGAACATGTGCATGTCACTTTTTATTTTCGTCTTTGACTTCGTTTTCTTTGTTAAAACGCCATGTGAAAAGAGTGTATTTTTTGCAAGTAAATGCGTAGCATTTAACGGCAGCACAGAATACACATTTGCTCAGTGAGCTTTGTGCGAGCTCTCACTACGTAAATAGATAACAAGGCGTATGCCTGATCAGTCAATAAAACCTTAAGTCAACAACAACCAAACACTACTCGGCTTATAAGACGTATTCAAGCTGTGTTGTTTGCAATATATTATTTAAGAAATAACCCATTGAAGGAAGTATTTTTGCGTTTTAATTTTTGTTAAGTGTTTAACATTTCGCTAGCGGAATGAGCTTCTCGTTCTTTTTGAAATTTGATGCAATGCTAAATGCACGAGAATAGTGAAGATACCGTGTCCATTGCGTGTACCGTGTAATGACAATACACGCTGTGAAAGACAGTGCGTCGGATCAATAACTACACGGGGAGGGGCGTGCTGTTACGATACAGCGCCACAGCCACAGAGCATCACATTGGTTTCGTTTCGCTCAGAGCTCACGAAGCAGTTCGTGTATCGTGTAATGGGTTTTGGATCCGTGTAATGGCAAGACACTACACGGTACCGTGTACACGAGGATCCGCTTTCAGCTCTACAAACAACACAGCTTGATACGTCTTATAAGCCGAGTAGTGTTTAGTTTTTGTTGACTTAAGGTTCTATTGACTGATGAGGCATATGCCGTGTTATCTGTTTACGCAGTGAGAGCTCGCACAAAGCTCAGCAACTGTGTTCTGTGATGCACGTTAAATGCACTGCATTTGCTTGCAAAAATACACTCTTCTCACATGGCGTTTTAACAAAGAAAACGAAATCGAAGACGAAAATAAAGTGACATGCACACGTTTAGATCAAGTTCTTCAAAAGTCCCAAATGTCAGAGAAGAAGACACAAAAATTCGGAAAACTGTCAAGAAAAAAGGACGAAGGGCTGCTCGCACAACTTCATGTAACCCTTGCAAGCTAACAGCTTGTCAAGTGTTGACAAAATAGCTTTATTTTCACAACTACACAGTAACCTTCCTCTGTGATTAGGACACATCCATAAATTACGTCCGCACGGAGGTAGAAGGGGAGGGGGTGGGGGTAGCTAGGATGTTACAGTTAATGGGATGAGTGGTGGGGTCAAAATTTTGCTTAACAGGGCGGGGGTGGGGCTTTAAAATTTTTCATGCGTACTTTATGGATGGCCTGAGAACCCGGATTGTCTACTGACACTGATTGATGCTGCACTGCCTCATGCATGAGGACGCTGATAGGCAATTGACTGTCCTGTCTCTCCACACTGCCTCATGTAGGAAGACCTTCATGAGGTAATGACTGTCCCACCTCTCAACATTGCCTCGTGTATGAAGACCTTAATGAGGTACTGACTGCCCTAACTCATCACTTGCCTCGTGTATGAAGACGTAAATGAGGCACTGACTGTCCTAACTCTCCACACTGACTCATGTGTGAGGACGCTGACGAGATACTAACATTCTTGGCATTCTGCCAGGACTACTGCACGAGGACGCTGACGGGCTATTGACTATCATAGGAATCGGCACTGCCTGATGTGTGAGAGAAATGTCCGTGGGCGGCATCGTCCGAAGAGCCACCGAGGTCTCGAGATAAACCATTTTCATCTACATTTTCTCCCTCCGCATCAGTTTCTTGCGACAATATTTCGACCTGCAAAAAATTGACCTAAAATGAAATTTTACTTCAAGTGCAACATCATGTTCGTATGACATATTGGATGTGTTTGATCTAAAGATAACAAGCCATCGTCGAAGGCGCAGACCCCAACCGGACACAACAAGTCTCCATTTTGGCAATTTTTACCGATTTGAAAAATAACACGACGTTGCCCAACTTCAATATATAAATATATATTCATATATTCATATATATATATTCATTGCACCCAAATCTTACATTTCAGTTATCTAAAAAAATCACATTTTTGACAAGTCGCCATTTTAGCAATATTTGGCTTATTTAAAAAATAACACGACGTTGCACAACTTCCCTTCAATATATATATTTTCACTGTGCAAGGTAGCATATGCCTGGGATTAATAGTTTCGGAGATCTCGCGTGGAAAGCACCCCAGTCTTATATTGCAGTTATCTGAAGAGATCACAATTTTTGACAAGTCGCCATTTTAGCAATTTTTGACCGATTTAAAAAATAACACAACGTTGCACAACTTCAATATATATTTCCACTGTGCAAGGTAGCAAATGCCTGGAATTAATAGTTTCTGAGATCTCGCATGGAAAGCACCCAAGTCTTACATTGCAGATATCTCAAGAGATTACAATTTTTGACAAGTCGCCATTTTAGCAATTTTTGGGCGATTTAAGAAACAATACAACGTTGCATAACTTCAATATATATATTTTCACTGTGCAAGGTAGCATATGCCTAGGTTTAATAGTTTGGGAGAAAGCACCAAAGTCTTATATTGCAGTTATCTCAAAAGATCACAATTTTTGGCAAGTCGCTATTTTGGTAATTTTTTGCCGATTTGAAAAATAACACGACGTTTGCACAACTTCAATATATGTTGCATATGCCTAGGATAAACAGTTTCGGAGAACTTGCGTGGAAACAAAACAAAGTGTGACACACGGACAGACGGGCAGAGGGCAATCCTTTAGACCCCTCCGGGCTCGTCCGGTTGGCTCTAAAAATTGAGAAAGATTAAACATTATGTTGAAAGCCTCCTTTCACGACCACAATTAAATATATATAGAGCTACAGTAATACTCAGGGGGCGTCATGTCGGGCGAGAGGTGGGCGTGTATCGACACTTCAATGAGTAAAGAAGACCGGGGGTGGAGTCTTCCCCCATAGGTGGGTGGGGCAGTGGGTGTATTCAAACCACAGACCGAACAACAGCAGAGGTTGGCTGTTGCAACAACATGACTTAAGTAGGCTAGATCACCTGTCTTAAAATTAATGTTTTTTCGGCCTTCCTTTTCTATTTATAAAAGGACATTTATCAAGTCGAAATAATTATTTACTGAGACGCTAATCAGCTACTATCGATAACAATAAACATTGAACCAAAAATGTGGAATAGGTGTCGTGAAAAGTCGGTGGAGATCACGGCCATAGAACTACGTATCAGAAATGTTTCTAATTTCAAGTGTAGGCAACGTTGCACGAAAACGTTCAGAAAGTGGTTCTATGGGTTCTGTAAAGAGCTTTAAAATATCTTTCCTTATTCATGGTCTATTTATCGTTGGGCCTAAGACGTCAAACACAAGCCGGGCAGTGTACGACGTCTACTGCGACGTCTAAGCAACATTAACACTGTTCAACGTCTGTGCAACATTGTACAAAAGATATGGAGGTTCAGGGAAGTTGGCTGTTTGGTCGTGACCTAGATACAATATCAAACATGTTGCGAACAACATTCTGGTCATTCTGGTCACGATAAAACATGAATCCATCACCAGCTGTAAAGTTATTATTCGGTCAAGCTGCCACCTGACGTCTTAATTTGCTGGGATCTGTTTAAGGCTGGAGGTGGTCTCTTCGATGTTTTTCACTTACTTTGCTTGAAGGTGTCGAAGTCGGGGAGGGCGGTGGAAAATGTTCCTCTCTTGATGGAAATCCATCTGTCCTACTTTGTTGAACCTCATTTAAGTCTAGCCAGTTACTTAAAAATTGTTGTACCTTTTCAGTTAATCCAACACCAACAGGGAGCTCATTTTTGTACAATTTACAACATAATATATCGAATAAATTATTTAACGTGAGCCTAAGACGTTTGGGATCACTTCTTGCCTCGTCTTCGGAACGCATATTGAGGACTGACCTTTGCAATTTTCGTACGGCAAGGAGATATTCAACTACCTGTGCTGCGAACGTCCATTCAAGAGGATAGAGAGGCGATGCAACAGCAGTTAATTTTTTAGATGTAATCTGCACCATGCTTTCTATTTTATGTATATTACTGCTCTCAACACAAGGCCAAGGGTTGAAAACATAGGCTTCAATATTCATTGACAAAGTTTCTTCAAAATGCTTAAGAAAACATGGAAAGCCTAGTTCGACTATTGCATTGTCTACGTACACCACCCACCAGAGCACGTCTATGAACGAATCGCTGTATTGATTGTCTGTACAGTTAGACAAATGCCAGAGACAACTTTTTACTTCAGCAATAGCCTCGTGTTCTTCATATGACGTATAATTTTTGCTATGATTTAGCGTGCACGCGACACTGCGGCGGGTTTGGGAAGCTAAATATACAGCAACTACACTCCATCGGGACGGGAGCATAAATTGCACGCACGATTTAGCTTGTTCAGTGTAGAACCATGCTTTTCCTTGTTTCTTTTTCATATATAACTGGCTAAGTACCGCGCAAAGGGTACCTTTAATATACGGTTTGCTTGTTATTTGGAAATTGTCAAGTTTTTTTAATATGTTCTTTATAAGTCGCTTTCTATTTTGGTCAATTGGACTAAGCAGGACCGCGTGGGATGCAAGTGAAAACGCTATGTCCGATTTCTTATCCTTCAACAAGCTATCAAACTTATTTTCCACAAAATTGCAGACGACATTTGAAGGCAAGTTCTTCTGGAATCTAAGTCCTTCCATTTCAAGCCTAATTTTTTCCTGTAGCTGGTGATATTTATAACTGACCAGTGCCTCCGGGAGTGGAACTTTAGTAATAGTTTTGGAAAAATTTTTACAAGCAACGATTTGTTCTTTTTCATTTTCACTAAATTCATTTCCGGTAATGTCAGCGTCTTCTAAGTCTGTAAAATATCCTGAAAATTTAGTTTCTTTACTCTCGTTTTGTTCAATGTAATCCTTAGACACCAATTTAGCCATAGTCCTATATTGCAACAAACAACGCTTCCAATACATAAATCATGAACTCATTACTGCTTACGGCTACTACTGCAGTTTGTTAGCAATTGATAAATTCGAATGGATCAATACATGAACGCCTCAGAAAACAATGAATGCAGAACATATACCATATAGAAGACAATTTCTATTTGCTTTAGAAAAGCAAACGTGTATAGATCTTGTGTTCATTACACTTTTCAATCCCCATGCCTTATTGAATTTGCGCGATTCGGTAAGGTGTTTTCGTTTGATTCCTTTTTTCCCACATAACCTTGTCACGCATACTCCTCTGAGACAGTAATTGTTATTGTACTTTATTTCAAAAAGAAGCTAAAATGTATGTATGGGAATCTATACTTTTATTGCTCCTTTCATTTGCCCTTCCGGGTTTCCTTAACTGCTCTGTACCCCCTACCCCAACAAAAAAATTATTAACGTTCCTATAAGGGAAGATTGATCCATTTGTTACAATAATGTTGCAATATGACGTAACATCATTATTTATGACTTTATCAGGAGTTAAACATTTTGACTTTTCATCAACTGCGTTTTTTCGTTGAATATTGAAGTCTACTTGTCAAAATTCAGGGTATGGTCAAAAACGGAGGTGGGAAGGGGATGAGAGGGATCTTTTTTCTGCAGTTGGCTAAGTTTCTTTTCGACGCCTGTATAAATGATTATTAATTCAGAGTCATTAATTGAGTGTCAGAAAAAGTTTTTCGACAGCGAAAAGCTATGCCACATCTAAGGAGCATTTTTATCCAACGGATGTTAAAGATCGCTGTAAATCACAACCAAATTAGAACCAGATTTAATCTTACAAAAGTGTTTTAGCACAATTAGCGTCTGCACATCGCTGCTTATCGAACGTTTATTCAACGTTGAGTGAAAAACGCTGGTCTATGATCGTCATCAATCAAAACCAACTAACAATTATGTTTAATCGTGCGATTTTGGCCAGGGCCGCTGATGCAGCCTAAAGTCGATATTTTACCAAATGTTCACTGGGATATAGCATGTAAAAAGCTGTGTTGTGTAGAATTTTAATGCAACTGACAATTTGGTATGATTTTTTACAAAGATTTTTAAATAACTCTGAAATTTTAAAAAGAATCCTTTTTTGTGGCCCCCAGTGTCATTTTCGCTACTCACAAGCGAAGACGGTGTAGTTTTTGTGTGTATTGCATCACCGGAAATTTTCATGATAAGCCACTCATTACTGCACATATTGTGGCTGTTTAACACTTGACAAGTGTCGCTCTAATATGAAGGCTGAAGGTCTTCAGTTACTTTGTTCAATGACGCTTATTAACTAAACGTAGGGTGCATTGTTGTTGTGGTGTTCACGAATATTTGAAGTTTTTTTTAGATATAAGTACAGAAATATGTATGCGAGGAATGAGACTGAGATATGCCATACGTGAACCTATATTTTCGGAAAGAAAAGACATTACCTTTGATCAAATCATGTCAATATTGTAGGGCATTTCATACAGACCGTTCTTTAAAAAGGATTTGTTCTTTTTCTTGTTCTGTTCTTTTTTCCCCCTCAAAATCCGCCAAAACGTTTTTGGCGTGCGTTCTTTTTTTTTTTTTTTTGTTCTTTTTTTTTCAAGTTGTATAAGAAATTGAAATTTTCATTTTATAGATTTTGGTTTAAAAGTTTGGTTTTTTTTACGCGCGCCTGTGGCGCGCGCATAAAAACACAAAAACCCTTTCTGGGTCAGCCGACTATGTCGGGCTGGTCTTATCGCATCTATAGAACGGCATCCGTCTGTCCGTCCGTCCGTATGTACGTATGTACGTGTGTAAACTTTTACTTAAAGTGCTTCTTCTCCTTCAGTTTTGATCCGATTCCTCTCAAATTTTACACGAATGTTCTCTTGGTAGGTCTCTCTTTCAAATTTCTTTATTTGGCGATTGGCCAAAAATTGGCTAAATGGGGGCATTTGAAAATTTTCGGTTGCCAATTTTCAAAATGCTTCTTCTACCACAATTTTGATCACAATTTCTTGAAATTTTGCACGAATATTCCCTCGGTAGACCTCTTTTGAAAAATTACTCATTTTCGCGATTTGCAAAAAACTGGTCAAATGGGGGCATTTTTTATTTTTTATTTTTTTGTGTCGAATTTTCTTCTCCTTCTTCTCCTACAATTTTGATTGCATTGATTGGGGTAGGTCTCCCTTAAAAAGTTATTTTTTGGGGGGACGATCCTCCAAAAACTTGTAAGTTGAATAAACATGCGCATTGGTCCGAAATGCGGACCGCGCGTCAATGCAAGTGAAATAAACATGCGCAATGGTCCGAAATAATAACCGCGCGTCGACGCAAGTTAAATAAACATGCGCACTGGTTCGAACTAATAACCGCGCATCAACGCTAGTTAAATAAACATGCGCAGTGGTCCGAAATGTGAACAGCGCATCAATGCAAGCTAAATAAATATGCGCACTGGTCCGAATTGCGAATCGTTCATCAACGGAAGTTGAATATACATGCGCATTGGTCCGAAATGCGAACCGCGCATCGAAACAAGTTAAATAAACATGCTCACTGGTCTAAAATAAGAGCCACTCAGCAATTCAAATAAAATAAAGATGCGCACTGGTCCGAAAAGTCAAACGCGCATCAACACAAGCTAAACAAACATGCGCACTGGTCTGAAATGCGAATGGCTTATCAACTTAAGTTGAATGAACATGCTTACTGGTCTGAAATGCGAGCCGCGCATCAACGCAAGTTAAGTAAACATGCGCAGCAATGCATATTAAATAGACATGCGCACTGGTTCGCTTCGTGAACTGCACATCAACGCAAGCTAAATAAACATGCGTATTGTTCCGAAATGCGAACAGACCATAACGGCAAGTTAAATAAACATGCGCATTTTTTCCGAAATGCAAACCGCACATCAACGCAAGTTAAAAAAAAACATGCGCACTGGTCGGAAATGCAAACCCCGCAAAACAATAGATACCAAAACATTAAAATTTAAGTAATGATGTTTTAGACGCGGCGTTTTCCTCTTCTCAACAAAAAGGCACATGTGTTTGGTCGTTTGTGGTCGTTTCTGCTGCTTGAAATAATTGTGTATGTCCGACAGTACATGTACAATGTGACTACCACCTTTGTCAACCAGACAAGCTCATTCATAGATTCACTAGATCTCAGCTGGTCAACATTCCTGTTATAAAAAACAAACATACATTTTTGCATCATATTTATTCATTTTTCATTGTAGTCTTGAATTATTGTTTTAAAGAATGCAAGCTAGATTCAGGTTGCATCTTGCGACTGTTCTCATGTGGAAGATACGTTCTTGCCGTGGCCAGAAGAAAAAAACTTTACTTTCAGGGTCACATGGTTGTTTATATGAAAAAGTCCGCAGATCAAAATTTTGCAAGTTGCTCTGTATCTATTCATGTTTAGTATCGTTTGTTGGGTAAAATGTACTTCCCAACTTAATCCCGAAGAATTGCAGGGAAAGAAATTTTCAAAAGTTACTTAAAATTCAGTTATTTTAAAGTGTTATTGATTGGAATTCAAAGCTTATTTAAAAATCAATCGTTTTGGGTAGTACTGAAAGTAAACAAACTAAAAGGAGCCGTCAATTTACTGGTTACCGGGGGTTTCCGAAAAAAGCCCAGGGCTTCTATTTGGAAACTGGCCAGTTTCAGGCGCTCATTTAGAAACCAAATAGAAGCCCCGGGCTTCTATTAGGAAACAGTTTCCTAATAAGAGCCCCGGGGCTTCTATTTTTTAGATGGGGGAGAGGTTGTCGATAAGTTTTTATTGAAAAAAAAAGAAAATTTACCATCAATCTCTTATTCAAGCGCTACATGCTGCGGATATCCGCACAAAAAATAAACAAAACAACAGTAACTAAAAAAAGTCTGGTAAAGTGGGGGGGGGGGGGGTGCCTTGTGCGAAGCATAGGATTAAGCAACGGCGCAGAACGTGTCTAGGTGTCTGCCTCACATCTAAGGATTAAGTGCACCGTGTCTGCATTGCGAGTAAACACGAGTTCTAAAACGACTTGCAGAAAAGGAGGGGCAACATCACGCCATCCGTTTCAGTACTCGGCCGGTTATATTTAAAGTAATACTCCGGAGTAAAGCTGGCAGTGAGGAGGGGGTGTCAGTTCGCCTTGTGCAAAGCACAGGATTAAGCAACGACGCAGAACATGTCTAGGGCCTGCCTCATATCAAAGGATTAAGTGCACCGTGTCTGCACTGCGAGTAAACACGAGTTCTAAAAAGACTTGCAGGGAAGGAGGGGAGCTTTTATTAGGAAACGATTTTTTCAGGTCTTTATTTTAACTCCAAATAGAAGCTCCGGGGCTTCTATTGATAAACAGTTTCCTAATAAGAGCCCCGGGGCTTTTATTTGGGGGAGCTTCTTTTCGGAAACTCCCGGTAGTGTGTTACAGGATAAAATGTAAGTATACATTAATACAGTGCTTCCTCGTTATCTCGACGTTCCGCATATCTCGAACCTTTTTAATCCAGTCGACTTTGTCCGAACTGGGTTAGTCGTATCGCTTTTGGGGACGTGATTGTATGTGCGTATGTGAGTATGTTAAACTTTTCTTTGAAATGCTACTCCTCCTACAATTTTGCTTCAATCGTTTTGATATTACACAGAAATGATCCCTGGGTTGTCAGCCACCTGGCTATTCTTGTTTTGACGATTGACGAAAAACTGACAAAATGGCGGCTTTTTTGTGCCCGTTACGACCCATCTTTAAAATGCTTCTCCTCCTACAGTTTTAATCCAATCGTTTAGATGTTACACAGGGATGTTCCCCATAAGTTCGTCTACCAGGCTATTATTTTTTTCGGGGTTTGCCAATAACTGCCGAAATGGCGGAACTTTGAAGTTTGGCAAAAACTGGAATGAATGGTAGTAAATAACTGAATTGTAAAACCATTCAATTCTCTCAGTCTTTTTCAAATAGTTATAAAATTTTAATCGAAAGTTTGTTAGGTGCTTCTCCACCTGGACTTGCTTTTTTCGCAAATGACAAAAAATGCCGAAATAGTGGAATTTTAAGAAATTTTGTAAAATTGTGTAAATGTCGGTATATATGTGAATCATCAAAACCCAACCTCTCCAACATCCCTTTTCGGGTAGCTTCCACCCGGGAAAGCTCGTTTTTTTGTGTATTAAAATTATGAAAAAGTTGAATTGTTATGAATTGTCAAACCATTCATTTCTCTCAGTCTTTTTCAAATAGTTATAAAATTTTAATCGAAAGTTTCTTAGGAGCTTTCTTAGGTGGTGGAATTTAAAAAATTTTGTGTATTAAAATTATGGAAAAGTTACGTTCAGAAACAAAGTTCTTCATTTTTTGGGCTAACAGTATTCCTTTCAGTTTTTCTCTCTTTCCTTGTCTGGTAACTAAGCTTGGTCATGTCCTTGGACATGCTTATTCAGAGTACCGATTTTTTTTCTTATATAAGTCTTTTAAAATCCCCGGTTATCTCGAAGTTGGTTCTTCGGTTATCTCGAACCTTTTTTTCCAAGAGCAAAAATTGTAATTGTTGAATTTGATTAAAAAGGCCTTTTAAACAAAAGCAAAGGGACTTTAATCGCTATAATCATCTCGTGGTATGTTAATCTCTGTCTCTTTCATTCGTGTTACATGTTTTTAAAGGGTCCAACAAAGAAAAATATACACTTTGAAGGCCTAATTGCAATAAAAACGGCACTCAGGTGTTTTGTAAAAAGAAGATTTGTTTTTTTCAAGGATTTGCCAAAATGTACATTGCGCTGGATAATTACAAAACTCAATTAGAAATTGCGCTTAAACGCAGTTTGAACTAAAATTCTCAACTCCGGAGAAATGCACAATTACAATACAGTCGTTACTCAGTGTGTCTGTCTGAAACATGAAAATGTGATGCAGTACCGTATTTGTGATTTTTCAGTTTGTATTTGGTTCATTAGGACATGTTATGACAGTGTTTGAGACTTCAAAATTTTGTTCGATTTATTCCCCACAGGTAGAACCTGTGGGGAGTATATGCGATCGACCGTGTGTGTGTCTGTCGGTCTGCAATCAACAGCTTGTTAACACGATAACTTAAAAACTGCTGCAAGGATTTTAATGAAACTTGGTATGTAACTTCTATGGGAACAAACACAGATCGGTATTGTAAATGGGCCAGGTTCGTCTAATAAAAATGGACCAGCTGGACTTGGAAATTTCAGCTCTTGATTGACTATTGTTAACACGATATCTCAAGAACAACTGCCAGGATTTTAATGAAACATGGTGTGTAGCTTCTGTGGGTACTAACAAGGATCGGTATTGTAAATGGGTTAAGTTAAATTTCAGCTCTTGATTGACTATTGATGGCCGTTTTTAACTGATGGGGGCCTGTGGGGAATATGTGGGCTATGCACACTGCTCTAGTTTGTAAATGCAATGAGTGATCGTTCTAAATAAATAGTTATGAAATTTCATTCTTCTAGAAATCTAGAAAGTACGTTAAAAAAAGAATTTAAAACAGCTTTACCACGCCGCAGCTATAAACATAACACAATAAACACAAACAATCAACACTTTCCTAGTTACCAACAGAAATAATCTCCCAAACCCCCACCCCGCTTATCTCTAATCCCGGTTATCTCGAAGTAAAACGACCGGTCCCGTCAACTTCGAGATAACGAGGGAGCACTGTATATGATGTGAATCAGTTTTATGCTGTACCTAAAATGATTTTTTACCATGTCGTTTAGAGAAAGTATATGAATTTTTATCAATTTACAAAACAACGCAAAATGTGATTTGCATTGTTTCGTGCCTAATTAAACATCTTTTTCGCACAAAATGAAACTACAAGCATTAAAAAACACAAAATATAGGGGTTATACCCCCAGAAAAGCACCCTTTTTTTTGTTTTTGAAGCATTCTTTCCTTTGTTCTTTTTTCAAGCCGTTCTTTTTTTTTTTTTTTTTTTGTTCTTTTTTTAACCTCAAAACGTTCTTTTTTGGCCTTCGGAGTTCTTTTTTTCCCCAACATCCGCTGGCAGCCCTGGACCCGGTCCCAAATTGCCCCAATCACTTCAATCACTCCACCGATTTCAAAAACTAATACGACGATGTACATTCTACAATATATATGCCGGTGCAAGGTTGCAGATTGTTATATTGTTATATATATATATTGGTTATATGAGCGTTGGTGTGGACAAAACATCGCACAAATGCCAAGTTCAACGTAATTTTTGGCAATTTTTTTGACATTTTCTAGTTGCATGTTGCTTTTAACGCATGTAAAAACTTTGTAAAACTTAATAAAGCATTAATTTAGGTTATCATACGCTTTTTTGCTTTGGAGACGTTTTGGTCCCAAATTCATTTGGGACCTTATGACCGAGGACTTTGCGGCCGGGGTCTTGGAGACGTTTTGGCCCTAAATTTATTTGAAGACCTTATGGCCAGGAACATTACAGCCGAGTACCTTATGGCCGGAGTAAAGCTTGATAAAAACGTGAATTTAGGTTGCTACACGTTTTTTCAGCTTTGGAGATGTTTTTTTTTTGGCCCTGATTTATTTGGGGACCTTATAGCGGAAACGTTATGTCCTTGATTCCACGACGACAAATTTTGCTTTTGGGACGTTCTGACACTAAACTCATTCGGGGACTTTATGACCGGATACTTAATGGCGGGTGCATCATGGATGGGCTGAAGCTAAATAAAGCATTAATTTAGGTTATCATACTTTTTTTGCTTTGGAACGTTCTGGCCCTAAATTCATTTTGGCCTTAAACTGGCCTTAAATTTATTTGGGGAGATTATGGCTGGTATAAAGCTTAACAAAGTGTTAATTTAGGTTGTACGTTTTTTGCTTTGGGACATTTTGGCACAAATTCATATGGGGACCTTGTAGCTGGGAACGTTTTGTCCTGGACTCCACTACGACAAATTTTGCTTTGGGGACATTCAGTCAATAAATTTATTCGGGGATCTTTTTTATGGCCTGGGACATTATGAACGTCGTAAAACTGAATAAAGCGTTAATTTAGGTTATCATTCTTTTTTGCTTTAGGACGTTTTGGCCCTAAATCCATTTGGGGACCTTTTGCTCGGGGACATTATGGCCAGTGTAAAGCTTAATAAAGCGTCAGTTAAGGTTATCATACGTTTTTGCTATGGGGCGTTTTGGCCCTAAATTCACTTAGGGGCCTCATGTCCGGGACTAAATAGCCGGGGACCTTTTGTCCTGGATTCCACTAAAGAATTGTTTTGGAAATGTTTTGGAAATAAATTCATTTGGGAACCTTATGGCCGGGGTAAAGCTTGATAAAGCGTTAATTTTAGTTACACTTTTTTTTGCTTTGGGAACATTTTGGCCCTAAAGCCATTTGGGGACCTTACGGCCGGGAACATTATGGCCGGTTTAAAGCTTAATAAAGCTCCAATGTAATTTTTAGCAGTTTTTGACAATTAGTTATTGTGTCAATTTTTTGCTGCACATCTAGCATCTATATAATCCCACTGTATAAAATATCAGAATCATACCTTAAACAGTTTATGAGAACTAGCGCGGACAAAACCATGTGCTCCTGCGGACAGACAGACAGATGGACACGCTCTTAACTATATCCCTCGTTTACAAGAACGGTGAACTTCTCAGCCAGGTAGAAAGAGACTGCTGTATTGTTATTTTCGTGCTGTCAGCGGCAGTCTGTTAGTCCGAACAGCTGGGTGTTATGTCCACGGACGTTCTTGTTTTGAAAATGAAACGACTTTTTCTCGTACTTGAACTTCCATTTATTCATGTAACTAAAATAATCTTGACAACTAATACAAAATAAAATTAATTTACGCACCACGAACAGGTGTGCCCTTTGTAGCGTAAGGTTTATTTTAAAAGCAAAGTGAACGGCAGCGAATAACCCATAGAAAAACAACCTGATGTTCTAATTTACAGCTGGTTAAATCATGTATTTACAATTCTCTTTACCTAAATGTTATCCTTACAGCTATTACCTGGAAACGAGCAAACTAACACAGGTTTGAGTGATCACGGTTGATGCGATGCAGAGCGACCGCTGGCCTTCAGTAAGTGAATCAATGCAACGAAACACTGAATAGCGATGTTATGGTTGGAATGACAAGTATATAACTGTAACGCATTGAGTCGATAACCAATGAACGTGTGTGAAGTTACGCCACGTCACGCAACAATTGTGGATTCAGCGAACGCAAACTCCATAAGACCAACCGGAATTAGGAAGTTGCTTTGAAAATAAAATTTATACCGAAGAACAATTGATAAAGAATAAAAAGAATTGAGAATAAAAAGCAACTTCACACTTTGTAAATTGTGCCTAATCGATAATATACGACCATTACGGAAACGTATGCGGTGCCCTTTTGGAGGTCATTCCCACTAAATAATATTAAATAAGATTCAAATGTATCTTCAAGATTCTTTTTTTTTTTTGTTAGTTTCTCTGCAAAACAAACACAACAAAGGTTGGTTTCCTCTCCAGTTTCCCTTTACAAATCACAGTCTTTATGAGATATGAATACAACCGACTAAAATATAGAAAAAAACTAGAGGCTCAGTGAGGCAGGATCCCCCGTGTAACACATAATGTCATTGGATGGTGGTAAATTCTATGAAATTGAAAACCTTACATTGCATAACAACTTTTGGTCGATTTAAAAAACAAGACGACGCTGCACATCTACAATATACATATATTTTCTCTGCATAAAATTTTCGAACGTTGGATCGAATAGTTTTGCAGAACTCGTCTGGACAAAATCTATCTCCATGCAAACAAGTTTCCATAAAAATATACATTTTTGACATGTAGTATTGTTGAAAATTTTTGGCCGATTTCAAAAATAATGCGACGTTGCACATGTACAATATATATATGTTTACTGCATAAAGATTCACAACGCTGGATCGAAGAGTATTGCAGAACTCGTTTGGACAAACCGATCTCCGTGCTAACAAATTTTCTGAAAAAACAGCCATTTTTGACAAGTGGTATTTTTGAGAATTTTTGGCTGATTTCAAAAATAATATAACTTTGCACACCTTTAATGAACGTTCTAACCATATGCCAAAAGAAACGGCTATATGACATACTTTCTGAGATATAGCCCAGATACGAGGGTGCACAAAAGCGGACAGACAGACAGACAGACAGACAGACGGACGGACAAGCTGAAACCTATATCCCCTCGTTACTCGGGGGATAATAAGCAATTCTAATATTTCAAATTCATTTCCGTTTTAAGCATAAGTTTGGGTTGCATAACACTTTATTTATAATTCCCTATGCGCAGAAGCATCCCGAGACAGTATAGTCATTAAGTGCACAGTTGTAGTCAGTCACTGCCCACACAAGCCAATAAACAGCCCTCCCAAACGTGGTTATAAACCTGTACACAGTTCAGCCACCAAGTATCAAACTTTGCCAATCGACAAACCTATACAAGTCACCATAATCTTTTTGTATCTTCAGGGGGTCGGTGTTTTTTTCGCAACCCCAACAACAGAGCCTCGGACCTGAATCCCCCCCCCCCCCACCACAAAAAAAAAAAATAATAATAAAAAAAAATAATAAACAATAAAACATCACCGTTCTTGCGACACTCGTCTTGCACGTACATCAGTTTACATTTCAGAATTCTCTCTACCAACATTCATGACTTACTAAAACTGTCCAGGAGTTACCAATATGTAACCTTATACAAATACTTATATAGATCTAAAAAAAAAATACAATCCGTAATTAACTTGACTATAATTCTATGAAATGTTGATGTTTGGTGACGTTTCATTTCTGTGTCAAAATGGAATCACAAAAGTACTGGAGAATACAATTTGCTACTCAGTTTCTTCTGACCGGGAATTTACGGCACTTCTCTTATTACACAGAAGTTCAATATTTACAAATCCATAGCTTAAGCCCACGGTTTACTCATCATTTTATTTACTGTACGTCTAATTTCACTGTTTTAAAACGATGCAATGTACAACAGAAGTCTGGGTTAGATGTCAATTTGCATAAATTACACTCCTATATTTGTCGGTTTGATTTGATTAGTACTGAAGCTACGCAGCTGATATATTATATAAACTATATTATACTGACCATACTAAACTAGCCATATAATCGTAGGAGGACAAATTCTTCCGTTTCATTTGGGAAAATCACCCACAATTCCCTGCAAAACTCCTTCATTTGCATACATAGTTATTGTGTTGTATTGTTACTCCAGAGATCTAGCAGTCACAAGTTACTGGTGTATTTAAAATTTCCATTTGCTCATCCTCTTACTTTAAAACAGCACTCCGTATAGTGCTAATGAAAGGCGCTGAGGAAAGCGAATACTCACCGAAACTATTTTAATTCAGTTTTGAATATGGCACATATGGAACTTGTGAATAAATAATGAACATTCTCGTAGTTTTGGAAAACCTGTGTCTCCTAAAGCCAGTTTAGGTTTGTGAATAAGCAATGAAAGAATGTGAAATTCTAAAAAAAAAAAAAAAAAAGAAGAAGAAAAAAAAAAAAAAAACGTGACATATCGGCTTTTTCTCTCAGTCATTAAGCACCCTTTAATCATGTGTACGGATTTTCAAAGTCATTTCTGAAATTCGACCAGACAACCACATCGTTAAGTTGATCGTTTTTAACTCCTAAATGTGCGGGAGGTATGACAGCCCTTTTAGTTAAACAACAAGTTACGTCACTACACAAGCGATACATACAACAAATGTTTAACCAAGAAATTAACAACACTACTTCTCTTTTGAAAAGAAGGGCATACAACTTTCGTGGAAGTAGCACACAGCACGCCAACACCTGCAGGCGTATCAACACCTGCAGGCGTGTCACGTACAAGCGAACAGTCTGTCACCTTTGTTTGCCACCTGCAAACAAGGCCACTGAATCACATTACTTGGTATAAAATATCGTTATATCACATGACCATATCACCTGAATCGTGCATCATGTGACCATGTTTTTTTTTTTTCAAACATTAGTGTTCAGAACACATCCTCTCTGTCTTCCCCTCTCTGTGTAAAACCTTCAAGGAAACAAACCGCTTCACAATAACGGAGGCGGCTTCACTGAGGACGTTGCCAGAATTCTCGCATAATATCAATGAATTCTCGTTTCAACGGGAGGGGCCACATGCAATTCATGTGATGTCATTTCCACATGCTTGCCAAATCGCCTCCATAGTCACAAGGCCTTTTTTTTCACCAGCCACAGACTCACGGTGTCTCTTGAATCATGTGATGTGACGTCACATTGCTGTGGGATTTCCCTTCATGGAGCGCGGCACGCTATCGACTGGGTAACCGCCGGGGCTGTTCACTTCCGAGTTCAGTGAGCGCCCGTAAAACTTCTCCTGGTCTGCGAGCTGGCGGGCAAATTCTTCCTCCAAGGCCTTCAATGCAATGGTCACAACAAAGTTTTACCTTCTTCTTTTTAACCAACTTTATATTGCAGATTATTTTGGGTGTTTTCCAAACTTACGGCTCACATTCAAACATTACAAAGAATCGTTGTTTTCATAAACAGGCGAACTAGTATTTTTTGTTCTGAAAATTAGACCACTTTTCTACTAAAGGTCTGTTCCAAATCGCTAGCATGACAAAATGCGGACGTAAAACGAACCAAGAAACAGGACACTCGTTTACAGTTCCACGGAAAGTGTTCTTAAGGATTCTTAAGGAGCATTACTTCAGGGTCATATTTTCATAACAAAAATTGTTCCTTGATGGCTCTTCAGTAGTTCAGTGACGTCACACGTACCTGTTTCCTGGGCCGGAGCTGCCCCTTCCACTCCTTCAGTTCGCCCTGGTACTGACGTCACACGTACCTGTTTCCTGGGCCGGAGCTGTTCCTTCCACTCCTTCAGTTCACCCTGGTACTGACGTCACACGTACCTGTTTCCTGGGCCGGAGCTGTCCCTTCCACTCCTTCAGCTCACCCTGGTACTGACGTCACACCTACCTGTTTCCTGGGCCGGAGCTGTCCCTTCCACTCCTTCAGTTCACCCTGGTACTGACGTCACACGTACCTGTTTCCTGGGCCGGAGCTGCCCCTTCCACTCCTTCAGTTCGCCCTGGTACTGACGTCACACGTACCTGTTTCCTGGGCCGGAGCAGCCCCTTCCATTCCTTCAGTTCGCCCTGGTACTGACGTCTAACGTACCTGTTTCTTGGGCCGGAGCTGCTCCTTCCACTCCTTCAGTTCGCCCTGGTACTGACGTCACACGTACCTGTTTCCTGGGCCGGAGCTGCCCCTTCCACTCCTTCAGTTCGCCCTGGTACTGACGTCACACGTACCTGTTTCCTGGGTCGGAGCTGCCCCTTCCACTCCTTCAGTTCGCCCTGGTACTGACGTCACACGTACCTGTTTCCTGGGTCGGAGCTGCCCCTTCCACTCCTTCAGTTCGCCCTGGTACTGACGTCACACGTACCTGTTTCCTGGGTCGGAGCTGCCCCTTCCACTCCTTCAGTTCGCCCCGGTACTGACGTCACACGTACCTGTTTCCTGGGCCGGAGCTGCCCCTTCCACTCCTTCAGTTCACCCTGGTACTGATGTCACACCTACCTGTTTCCTGGGCCGGAGCTGCCCCTTCCACTCCTTCAGTTCACCCTGGTACTGACGTCACACCTACCTGTTTCCTGGGCCGGAGCTGTCCCTTCAACTCCTTCAGTTCATCCTGGTACTGACGTCACACCTACCTGTTTCCTGGGCCGGAGCTGTCCCTTCCGCTCCTTCAGATCGCCCTGGTACTGACGTCACACGTACCTGTTTCCTGGGCCGGAGCTGCACCTTCCACTCCTTCAGTTCACCCTGGTACTGACGTCACACCTACCTGTTTCCTGGGCCGGAGCTGCCCCTTCCACTCCTTCAGTTCACCCTGGTACTGACGTCACACGTACCTGTTTCCTGGGCCGGAGCTGCCCCTTCCACTCCTTCAGTTCGCCCTGGTACTGACGTCACACCTACCTGTTTCCTGGGCCGGAGCTGTCCCTTCCACTCCTTCAGTTCACCCTGGTACTGACGTCACACGTACCTGTTTCCTGGGCCGGAGCTGCCCCTTCCACTCCTTCAGCTCACCCTGGTACTGACGTCACACGTACCTGTTTCCTGGGCCGGAGCTGCCCCTTTTACCCCTTCAGTTCGCCCTGGTACTGACGTCACACGTACCTGTTTCCTGGGCCGGAGCTGCCCCTTCCACTCCTTCAGCTCACCCTGGTACTGTTCCTCCAGTTCCTTCATCTTCTGGTTCTCGTGCTCCACCAGCATCTTTCGCTTCTCTCCCTGCCGAACAAACCATTATTTACTCATGCAATTTATTGACTCACAGAGGCAAAAAGGCCTCGTTTCAAAATGAAATGACTTGAGCATTTTTTATGTTAGAAACAAGATAAAATACTGTTTTGAGCAATTCTATCTCAATTATTTGGGAAAATAAAAATGCGTGGCGTATTCTACACACCTTTCACACCATAATTATTCAGATAAGGCTAAAAGCCACTCAATATTGCATCAGAAAATGTCTGTACTGTATATATTACACGGAATTCGTGTATTCTGGGAATCTGCGCATTCCCTGATATTTCCAGCGAATTCTCTTGACATTTCCAGGAATTCTGACATTTCCAGGGAATTCCCCGACATTTCCAGGGAATTCCCCGACATTTCCAGGGAATTCCCCGACCTTTCCAGGGAATTCTCGAATTTGCCGTGACCGTCTGGTGCCACGCGTATTCCCTGATTACACGAATTCCCTGTATCTGATACGGCGGGCATTGGCACGCGCGGCACACCTGGAGCTGCTCCAGTTCCTTGGAGGCCGCCTCGTTCTTGGCATGGAGATTATCCCACTGCTTCTTGTGCTTCAGCTCCTGGCGCAGCTGCTCCGCTTTCATACGCTTCCGTTCCGAATCCTCGAACTGTAAGCAAGCGCTATCACTTCAAGAGATCACGTACATTCATTAGTCAATCAATCAACCAATCAATCATCTCATGTTGGTGTGTGTTTCCCGTTCTGTTCCATTGTTGTTATTATTATTACTATTATTTGATTATCATTTGCTGCGATTATTATGCAATGTTTTTCTTTCTCTTTTAGATGTCAAGGCATGAAACTATCTTTTTTCTTAAAAACACATAGGGAGATTAAATAATCTCTACTGGAAAGAAATATCTGTAGCAAAATCAACCAAAATCGCATTAAAATGAGCAAAAAAAGGCATAAGCCGCACTTGTTTGATTTTTTCGCGCTCCTCGTCGATGCTAGCCACGCCGCTGATGCGGATGCTCTGCTTGAAAAGCTGGTGCCGTGTCTTCATCTCGTTCTTCTGGATCTTGGGCAGGCGGCGCTTCTCGAGCGCATGGCGCCGAAGCATCTCCTCCTCCCGCCGCGAGTTCACGCGCTTCAGCTGCTCCAGTTCCTTCCAACATTAACACAGTGTCTCGTTAATTCACTACCAACATTCCATTTATTTATTTATCTCATGTATTTATTGATTTTGTGTATTTATATAATTATTTATTTTTTATTTTACTGACTCATATGTTTATAACTAGGACGGAATATTCAAGCATTAAGCGGACGACAACACCACCAGCCAACCTCTACGGCGGTTCTGTCACACCGACCAACTAGGAAGCCCAGGAAATAGCACTCTTATTGAAAGAGCGAAACTACTTTTTGTCTACATCCGCTCACATGACACATCGATCTCTCCAGAGGCCAGCTGTTGCGTACCAACGCCTGAGGCGCACCTTACCTTCCCGTGTCTGGTCATCACTTGGTGACATATTTGTCTACGTCCGCTAACATTACATACCGGTCTCCCCAGAGGTCATCTCTTGTATACCTTCTCGTGTCTGGTCAGCATGTGGTGACGTATTTGTCTTGGTCCGGTAACCTAACATACCGATCTCCCCGGAGGTCAGCTGTTGTGTAACAACGCCTGAGGCGCATCCCTACCTTCTCGTGCCTCGTACGCTAACACACCGATCTCCCCTGAGGTCAGCTGTTGTGTAACAACGCCTGAGGGACACCCTACATTCTCGTGTCTGGTCAACATCTGGTGACGTTTTTGTCTACGTACGCTAACATAGTTATCTCCCCGGAGGTCAGCTGTTGTGTGACAACGCCTGAGACGCACCCTACCTTCTCGTGTCTCGTCAGCATCTGGTGACGTTTTTGTCTACGTACGCTAACACACCGATCTCCCCGGAGGTCAGCTGTTGTGTGACAACGCCTGAGGCGCACCCTACCTTCTCATGTCTAGTCAGCATCTGGTGACGTTTTTGTCTACGTACGCTAACAGACCGATCTCCCTGGAGGTCAGCTGTGGTGTAACAACGCCTGAGGCGCACCCTACCTTCTCGTGTCTCATCAGCATCTGGTGACGTTTTTGTCTACATCCGCCAACATTACATACCGATCTCCCCGGAGGTCAGCTGTTGTGTGACAACGCCTGAGGCGCACCCCTACCTTCTCGTGCCTCGTCAGCATCTGGTGACGTTTCAGGAAGAAGAGATCTTTGAGTTGGCGCTTGGCCAGCTGCTGTTTCTCTTGTAGCTGTTTCTCCTCCAGCTCCCAGATAGCCGCTTCTCGCGCTGCAGTTAAAAATCACAATTCTGTCTTTTATTTTCCTCTCAAGTTTAACAATAATTTTTATTTTTTTAATCATTTTCAAAACTAGCTTGCTCGTTTCTGGCGTCAGCACACCGGGACGCTTATGTTATTATTTATTTACCGTTTTTATACGAAGGATTAAGCTGCCGAAGAACCGAGTGTCAATCACATCTCTGAGATACGGGGCTTAGTTACCAGAAAATCCAATGCCCGCTTCAGTATACTTATCACTCCCGACAATAACTGAGCAATCATCACAGAATGCACACAACGGTTGCTGCAGACCTCGCAGGAGCTGCTGTTTCTGCTGCAGGAACTGCTTCTCCAGTAGAGCGACCTTCTCGCGGTGTGTGTCGGCCAGTCGCTTCATCGCCCGGTCCATGTTCTCCGACTGCTGTTCCAGAAACTTACGCTCCTTACAACACCAACAGTCACCAACATGTCACCTCTTTTGTTTCACTTTTTTTTTAATCTAAATTTTGCTATGAAGATATAACATACAGTATATCGAGAAATCAAGCAGCAGTTTTATTTTATCTTTATCTATCAAATATAAATCTATATTTTGCCTCTATGAACAGCAACCAAAAAAAAAAAATAAATAAATAAAAATCGGAGAAAAACATTTACCACGGACATTCATTACACTCAAACAGACATTTGTAGAAACCAGCCCTGCAGGTTTTATTACACCACAACCACAACACTACGGTCACGCCGAACCATGCTTCCATAATTATCGTCCTCGTCAAAACTTTGGTTTTATTAAAATTCAACGCCAACAACTTCATATTTGAGCATACATTTTTTGGGGTTGTTTTTTTTCTGACCTTTTCCGTTTGTTCTATTTCTTTTTCTTCGCGTTTTCTTCTCATCAACTCTTTTCTTTGTTCCTTGGGCATCATGTCGACCTCGTGTTTTAGAAGTTTCATCTCTTGCTTCAGGCTGTCTTTAAACAATTTAAGCTCCTTCTCCTAAAATTCAAAGTAAAGCACAACCTCTTTTTAAGGTATTTGAGTTTTAATTTACAGTTTAGCTTTGAACATTTATGTTCGTAAAAAGAACATTATTTCTACTTCTTATATTACAGATTGCGTTGAAACGTCACTGCGGTATCTTGGCCAAAGAGCGCTGATAATTACGAAAAATTTACCAAATTTACTAAGTAAAATTTGAACGAAGTTCTAACGTTGTAGGTCCATCACCACTGACCTTTTTCAAATAACCAAAATACCACTGGAGAGAGACGGGGAGAGAGAGAGAGAGAGAGAGAGAGAGAAAGAGAGAGAGAGAGAGAGAGAGAGAGAGAAAGAGAGAGAGAGAGAGAGGGAGAGAGAGAGGGGGAGGAGGGAGGGACGGACGGACAGACGGAGGAAGGGAGGGGCGGAGACAACGCTACCTGGTCCTGCTTGAGTTTTTTGTTTGAGGCTTTCATGTCGGCACTCTGCGCCACCTCGGCCCTCTCCACCGCCGACTTCTGCTGCTTGTTCAACTGGTCGATGTCCGTGTCGTAATTACGTAACAGCGTCTGCAACGATGACGTGTCAATTGTGACGTAATCGAAGATACAGTAAACCCTCCACTGCAGAACAGTTCTATTCTGATTAGTTCTAATTTCTGACTTTCATTGACATTCATCCCTCTTCAATGAACAACTCTGTACAATGAGCATTTTCCACAAAGTTTTTCGTTATAAAAAGCTTTAAGTGAACTATAAACCGTGATGACATACGTCACTTACTTTTAATTTTCTTACAAAAACATTTTACTGCTTTAAAACTGTAGTTCTCCTTTGATGCTCAGAAACCGCTTGAAATGAAAAAGCAACACTAGTTTCGCTTCCGACAACAATAACGTCACACGGTCATGTGACAACAATAACGTCACACGGTCATGTGACAATTGGCACTTTGTATTGAATGATACGTATATGCCCGAAGATACCAGAAAATGACGCCGCTATATGCGGGGTGTCGTTATAACCGATATCATTGTGACAAAGCAATACTGTATATTCCACGGACGAAAACTGCACGCAAGTACACGACCTGACCCACGAAGACAACCAACACTTCTGATGCTCCATCCTATGAAATTTTTATGGTCCGAAGATTAATCAGATATCAAGATAGCTTTCGGAAATATATTACTTTTAACGCAACCTTTACCCTTTCTATACAGATTAGCAACAACTGGTAAGGTGCCCAGGGGAGTGGGCGGGCGGGCGGGGGGGGCGAAGGCATGTGGGGGCGGCCACATATGTATGCGGCTTCGGTTCTGTAGAGCTATGCTCTCTTGAGCGATCAACAAAATGAATGCCAATTTCTGTGGCGCAGGTGTTTCGCTAAAGCTACAGAATTTGCTAATTTTTTCTTGTCACATCCGCGCGCTGCTGCACACTGGCATAATGAGCTCAAATTACAACACTTTTTTTTTTCAAACATATTAATTTCTTTTGGTGTTAGCTGTGCATTTTGTTTGTCGGCAGCGTCAATCTCTCGGACGGCATCAGCCATCCAGTTGATTTATCAGACCGCTTGCCCTCTTGCCACTTTGTCAATACCGCGACGCCAATATCAAACAGTGCTAAATCAAATCTACCAAGACTGAACGTTTCGTCTGCAGTTCTGGCGCTGGTCCGATACCCCTAAATGCGGGACAGGGCCGGTGAAGCGCGCCGGTTAATGGTCCGACGCGCGCACAAGTTGAATATGAAACTAATTAGATTTTGTTCCCTAATGTTAACTTAGCATAGACTAAGTCCTAACCTTAATACAAGGTCATAAAAATTCATGGCTCAGAATCGGCAAAAAGAAAAAAAAAAAAACAGATTTCCATCAGTTTTTCAGTAACTGACTACGGCACACCAGTTCTACAGGTTTGCTGTGATATGCAGATCAAAACTGTCGAGCTTATAAACAAGCCAAAAAAAAAAAAACTGAGAAATAACTCTTATGGCCTCTCATCATGTGACCACATGAGAAAAGGACCCACTTAAGGCCATCTCCGCTTCTACACACACGCTATGCTAGAATTGTTCCAATGAGCCAATCATTGGTCTATATAAAAGCTGAGCAATAACTCTTACGGTCTCTCGTCACGTGATCATATGAGAAAAGAACCCACTTACGGTCATCTCCGCTTCAAACTTGCGTTCTTGCTGCTCGCGATTGAACTGCGCCTTGAACAGTAAATCTTGGTACTGTTTGTTTTCTATCTTTTGCAGTATTTTCAGTTCCCGTAAATCAGCTTTCCTGTGGGAAACAGAAACAATATATTAACATTTTTCACACAATATTTTGACTTAATAGGAGCGCGTTAGGAAAGTTAGTAATATAAGAGTTAATTTAACAGACACGCTGAACTGGTTAGCGTCAGAAAACAGTCGAAACAATAGTGAACATGAAGGAAAACCGTATCATAATGATATGGTTGACGATCGGAGATTACGTCGTTATAACCCATAAATTTCGTTGTGGCCGTCAGTTTAAATCAGTGAAAATGCTGTACGGGGTCAGAAGAAAAAAGCTGCCACTGCAGAAGTAAAGCATTGTGACGTTATGGCGATGATCTGATGCCATTCGTTACTGCGCTGGATCGATGTAATTGCCACAGTTGAACACCCACATATGCAGACTCAAAATTTTCGCAGATCTCTTCCTTACCGCCCTCTTAAAATTTAGAGTGCTTGATTTCACGCGCTGCCCTCAAACCTGAATCGAACACCTCCCCATCCCCCCTGCCCCTTTCCATCCCCTTCAATCTACAAAAAACGTGGCACGCAAGAAAACAGAAAGCATGCCAATTTACGCTGCTCACCCCATTGTAAACAGCGTGTAATACAACTCTAGTGCATATGCCAGATCACAGGGCGAGCGCGCAGGCCCCCCATTCTCATCGTACAGAGCGCTGCTCTGACGGTGGCATTGTTTATGTCTACCACCGAGACACGGGCTGTTCACATCAGTGGCGGACAGGCTCTTCTTCGTGAAGCTTCTACCCCACACTTCTTCTTGGAACTGGGATTCCAGACACGACAGGTAGTCGTCCATTTCCGGTTCCGACATGGCAAACGTATTGTACTGATCCATGCTTAAATCAGCTTTCCAGAGTTCGCTGATAACGCCCTGTGGATCTATTCGCTTTAGCGTGGGTGAGGAATAGCCACTAGAGGTCTCTGTGTGTCGCGAAGCAAGGCTCACGTTCGACAGGTTTAAAATCTCCTTGATTGATTTTCTTTTCCGTGGATGTGGCGATCTTTTGCTTCTAGCGGGAAAATCTGAACACTGCGACGAAATGCTGACATCGCAATCATTGAACTTTCGTGTTAATTTGACAGACTTGACCGACTTGCTGGAGTTGTCGCTGGAGCTGTCCGTGTTCTGGGAGCACAGGCTGAGATTTGATTGACTGGGCTGAAGCGGTGGAAGGGTGAAGATCCGATTCCGCGGGAACGTGCCGCCCACACCCACATGGCGGCTTTTGAACGCGTGGGAGCACGGGTTAGGGATAGCCTCCACTGCTACATTGTACTCCATTGTTGTTTTATAAATTCCACGGGTTTTTGCACACGACAGCTGAAGGATGGGTGTATCCTTCTGATAGGTGATTTCAATGCCTGCTTCACTGGTTATACAATCCAAATACGTGACTAACGCATGCACTGTGGAGTTCACCAGCGCCGCCTAAGGCTACGCTATTTTTCCCAGCTCCTGTGTTTCCTGTAACCATTATCCTGGTTAATCATTTAAATGTTCATATGCACAAGTGTACCATTTTAAGATTACGGTAATTTTGGCTTTTAAGGGACTGATTGCATAAACAGCCATTGTTTGTTCGTTATAGTTTATGTCCATTGTTTGAGACATAGCTGAACATTGTGTGAAAATATTTTTCTCGGTTTTTGCTCATACACAGAGCAAAAAATGAATCAGCAGCAAAATACAAGCTGCCGAGACAATTATGGTAATCCATTTACTGTCATTACTTCACTGACAGCAAAACAGACTGCGCTGCCATAATGACGTCAAGCGGTATAAGGGAACAGCTCAAAATCATTGTTGTACTGGCACATATACATGCAATAATCAAAACAATATAGTCTCCGGGCCAAGTGTGAATTCCACACTTACTCAATATGTATTCTGTCAGTGTGCACAACCTCCAACAGCGGACATACACAGTATTATAAAAATAAAAAAGTAAAAAAACTCTTTTTTTTACCAATTTGTCCTCACCCCAAAAAAACACGGTGAAGAAGAACAGTCTGCTTGAGAGACGAGCCCGCCACCACAAACTTGCAGAAAATATGCTGTTGATTCTTTCACATTGTGACCCCGACCACTGATACATCAATTTTAATTTCAAGCAAAATATTTTTTCTTCGTTTTACTACACTTGAGTTCCTAAAATACAGTGCATCAGAAATAGAACCAAGTAAGCTTAAAAGACATCGCAATCCACAATCCCCACAGTATGCCTTGCATCAGTCAGGAAAAACCAAGGACAGCAAACCTTGATAGTATTTAAAACAAAACATCTTTTAGTTAAGAAATTATATACCAATTTAGCACAGCTGATGAAGGCAGGAGTCTTTTTTAGATATTAAATCTATGCTCATGATATTGAATGTTTGAGTTAACTGATAAGATAATTATAACGCATCAGACAGTTGATATTAGTCAAGTTTTTTCAAATTGTTTGCTTTGTAATCTGTTCAAAATTGTAATCACAACTTTTTTTTTTTACAACAGCCCCACCCTCCTCATTTATAAAATCCTCCATCCTCAACAAGATAGGGTAATTATAAAGCAGTAACTCTCCCATTTATGTGACCGCATCAGCGTAAACTGGCGCTAATTGAGTTTCTGGCCATTACGCACACACGACAAGCTATGAGCATGTAACATACACACGCACCGCACTTGTACGCAGTCAGTCAGCACAGCGCTTTATAAGCCCTCTGGCTAAATCGTGCCATCAATTTCTATTACTGTACCAATTTAAAAAAATAAAACAACAAAGACAACGCATGACAGCAGTTCGATTACTACCTGTATATCTCTTCGAGCTCTCAATACTGCCAACATTTTGAGAGGCAAGAAAGCGACTTGATATGTGAAACCAGACTTCGCATTTTTTGGTTACCTAAGAGTACCCTTTTTTGCAATGATTATTGTTTATAGGGGCACACAAAAAATAATGATGACAAACACTTCTTCTCACTTTGTGTGAATCACTGAACTAGCGTAGTTTAGAAATGTTACCATTAAATTATTCAACAGAAAATGGAAAAACTTTTCTTCCTTTTTTTACTGTTATCACTGTCCCTGCTGTTATCGCTAATTGTGTTTATAATTTTGGTTATCAGTGCGTATTTTTCACCCGTCACATTTACAGGTGACAGGCCTCATAGTAATTTGCTGTGGTATCACTAAATGCAACACTTGAACATTTGGTGACATCCCCAAAACAAAAGCTGAATTAGAAGTAGAATAAGTCTGGTACGCCACAAGTTTGCAACGGTCACATCTGGTGGCTCGAATTGCCTTGCCCTGTCTCACTCAGCTACACATATTTTGAGTCATCATTTTTGGCGATTAACTTTATAAAGCTCATGATTATTAGCGACATTTTTCCTAATTAAACTAGAGCGGATGGGGGTCCGACCGTCGCCTGCGACCGAAGCAAAACCCGGACGACGAATGTCCAAACTGGATAACAAATTAGACCTTAATTCTCGTGGCAGAATACAATGGTTACTTATTTGGGAACTATGTACCACTTCGTGCCTTTGCCAAAGATGCATCACACTTTTGTAACCTCTTTATTCTATCTTTCAAAATCACATCAAAACTAAAAATGATCCGTGCCAAATATATCTTAAACAGAGCCAGATATCTTGATCTGCCCAACACTGTTACCTCGTGGAAGAATATTTGACTTCCAACGAAGCGGTTTTTTGGTCAACATTTGGTCGAGCTTAAAAATAACCAAACCCAGGACTCTCATTTATCGCGGAGTGGCACCAGGACGTAATGTACAGAACCAGGAGGTCGACTCACATCGCCAACTTTATTTCGTGTTGGCACGAATATGCGGACTTACAGGCCTAGTGTTATTACAGGGAGACGGTATGAAGTAATAAATGTGGACGTTTGCTGTGTTGTCTGTGTAGGCTTGGCTCTGTTTGTTGCACGCAGTCAGCATTGCTGCCAGTAGTTAATCCGGCTTCCCGTATTCAATCTCTATAAATGTATTCATTTCGACGACCGGCAGCTGCTTCACCTAGTCAGCATCGCCGCATGTCATCACTCTTTCTGCCGACAGCCAGTACCTTCACCTAGTCAGCATCGCTGCACGTCGCCAGTCTTTCTGCCGACAGTCAGTACCTTCACCTAGTCAGCATCGCTGCACGTCGCCAGTCTTTCTGCCGACAGCCAGTACCTTCACCTAGTCAGCATCGCTGCACGTCGCCAGTCTTTCTGCCGACAGCCAGTACCTTCACCTAGTCAGCATCGCTGCACGTCGCCAGTCTTTCTGCCGACAGCCAGTACCTTCACCTAGTCAGCATCGCTGCACGTCGCCAGTCTTTCTGCCGACAGTCAGTACCTTCACCTAGTCAGCATCGCTGCACGTCGCCAGTCTTTCTGCCGACAGTCAGCACCGCTTCCCCTAGTCAGCATCGCTGCACGTCGCCAGTCTTTCTGCCGACAGCCAGTACCTTCACCTAGTCAGCATCGCTGCACGTCGCCAGTCTTTCTGCCGACAGTCAGCACCGCTTCCCCTAGTCAGCATCGCTGCACGTCGCCAGTCTTTCTGCCGACAGCCAGTACCTTCACCTAGTCAGCATCGCTGCACGTCGCCAGTCTTTCTGCCGACAGTCAGCACCGCTTCCCCTAGTCAGCATCGCTGCACGTCGCCAGTCTTTCTGCCGACAGCCAGTACCTTCACCTAGTCAGCATCGCCGGGCGTCGCCGGTTTTACTGATGGTGCCCTTAGGGTTGGTTCCGCACCAAATGAATGGTGGTGTGAAAGAGCATGAGGTAAATATTGGGAAAGACTGACAAGGAAGCAAATTTGCAATGTTTTGCCAGCAAAAGGCGTCTTATCTGGGTTAAACACTAATTCTGCTAGCATACTGGTTAATGTATATATGATACTGGTTACTGTGCATATGACACTGGTTAAGGTGTATACGACACTGGTTAGTGTGTGTATGACAGTGGTTACTGTCCATATGACACTGGTTAATGTGTATACGACACTGGTTATTGTGTATATGACAGTGGTTAATGTGTATATTACACTGGTTAATGTGTATACGACACTGGTTAATGTGGATATGATACTGGTTAACGTGTATATGATACTGCTTACTGTGTATATGATACTGGTTAATGTTATATGGTACTGGTTAATGTGTATATGACACTGGTTAATGCGTATATGACACTGGTAAATGTGTATATAATACTGGTTAATGTGTATTTGACACTGTTATTCTGTATAAGAATTTAAAGTATCAGTAATATTTAAGGCAAACTTTGATACCAATTTTGTGGCTCAACTTAAGGGTCACAATGCAAACATTCACAGCTAACATTGCACAATCAATTCACAATGACCTATTACTGTTGAAATATAAACAAATATTGTGTACTATAAGATATTTGATATACATACATTGCTGCCCTTGGCAACTAAACAATTGTTCCACCTGACTGCACTTTGCACAGTCATAACGATCATTCAGAAACCTGGGAGCAATTGTACACTATTTTTCTACTTAAATCCACCAAGAAAAACCGACAAAAATCGCATTTAAAAAATGCAAACTCCAAGTGAAAGAAATGGTCCGAAGAAGGAAATAACTGTGTTGGCATATGATAAAGATGGGCATTGTATTTTTTTTAGAATGGGAGACGTGCAAAATATTTCAACTTGGGTTCGGAGGTCTAATATTTAGTAAAAAGGTGCGGGTGGGGAATACAGCGTCGTAAATGCAACTTCAACCCCCCTCCCCACTCCCTATTCCGGCGCTATTCTCGCCGGGGTCTCCGGTTCTCCTCACCGCTCACGATCACCTTGGATGACCCCCCCCCCCCCCCCCACTGCCTGTTCCGGCACTGTTCTCGCCGGGGTCTCGTATACGTACAGGAGCTCGTGCTCCTCTTTGCTCCAGTTTTCCTCACTGCTGACGACCACCTTAGATGACCCCCTCCCCCCACCCCCCCCCACCCCCTCCACTGCCTGTTCCGGCACTGTTCTCGCCGGGGTCTCGTACACGTACCAGAGCTCGTGCTCCTCTTTGCTCCGGTTCTCCTCACCGCTCACGACCACCTTGGATGACTGTGTCGTCACCACTTGCCCATCCACGACGAAGCGTCTGGTCTTTGTCAGCGTCCTGTAGTGACTCTTGTTCTCCTGGTGGTCAACCCAACGCAAAAAATGCAGAATTGTAAGCGAGGCAGTCATGCTTCTAAACAACATTTAAACAAGAATGTCCAGGGACACTGCAACCAGCCGAGCCCAACGCAAGGAGAAAAACCACTTTACCATCTCATTGTTGCTTACAAAATCATACATTCAGCTGTTGTATAAATAAAATACTGTATGACTGCACCAAAAATATTTTTCGATAAGATGGAACCTTGACTGAATAGTACCCTCCCTCTTATCCCCCAACACCAAAATCGGTCAAAAACTAATTTATTTATTACTAGGCTGGAATTTTATTTTTGTTTATTTATTTATTTTTTTTATCTATTTTATTGCAAAGTCAAAACGACAAGAATCCACCACGACTAACGCATCACCAAAGCAACTGTCATATTTTTACAAATTTACTAAACAATGAAGAGAGACACAGCTTTCTCTCTCCTTATGGCTCACTCAAACACAACTGACTTCAAGGATCAGGCCGGAGCCAACTTTCCGCGAAGGGGAGGTGGGGGTTGGAGGTTTCAACTTCTGACATCTTGAGTTTAAAAGTGCCAGAAAACCCAAAGCTTAACAGCTATTTTTTTTCGAATTTAGGGGGGGGGGGGGGGGGGGGAGGAGGAGGGGGTCGCGACCCCTGAACCTCATCCCCCCTCGATCTGCAACTGAGAAAGAATTTTTCTTTGCAGTGTCTCTTGTGTAATCGACCCTTTTTGCAACACACACAAAAATAGGTCATGGGGAAATCACAGGCTTCTGTAAACACTCCGTTAAGACGTTGAATCTAACATCTCTTTGTCGCCCCTCCTTTCCCTTCCCTTTCCCCCCCCCCTCTCCTGATTCCCACCAGCAACCCCCCCCCCCCCCATCCCGACAACTACTGCCCCACAGACATTGTAGATATATGTAAAAAATATATACCAAAATAAACAAATTTCTGACAATTTTCAAAGTCCCGTCATTATGGCTCTTTTCGGCCGATCGCGAAACAATAGTAAAAAATAATTTTACGGTAGAGGACAACCTGGAGATTGTACATGTGTAATATTAAGAAGATTCAACCAAATCAGGTTTAATCACATCTTTTTACTGCTAGTCCGTTTTCGGCCAACGTCAAGTCAGAGAAGAACGCTTAAGCCCTCCCCCTCCCCCACTAACACAATTCACCCCAATCAATTGTCTTGCATCAGGGCTGGGATCACCCGCATCGTACACACGCGGAAATGTTGGGACGTTTAGAGCCTCCACTCTCCCTATGTATAAATTTACAGACGTCAACCATTAACCAGCATTAAAGCACACACAGCCCCAGACAATCCCCCCCCCCCCACCCTCGCCCCGCACTCTCACCTTACGGAGTGTGATCTCTCACCTGTCTGCTGATTGTGGCTGTGCCCCCCCCTCCCTCGTCCCGCCCCTACGGAGTGTGGTCCCTCACCTGTCTGCTGATTGTGGCTGTGCCTCCCCACCCTCGCCCCGCCCTGCGCCCTGCGGAGTGTGGTCCCTCACCTCTCTGCTGATTGTGGCTGTGCCCTCCCCCCCCCCTCTCGCCCCGCCCCCTACTGAGTGTGGTCCCTCACCTGTCTGCTGATTGTGGCCGTGCCCTCCCCCCTCGCCCCGCCCCGCACCCTGCGGAGTGTGGTCCCTACCTGTCTGCTGATTGTGGCCGCGCCCCCCCCCCCCCACCCCTCGCCCCGCCCCGCACCCTGCGGAGTGTGGTCCCTCACCTGTCTGCTCATTGTGGCCGTGCCCTCCCCCCCCCTCGCCCCGCCCCCTACGGAGTGTGGTCCCTCACCTGTCTGCTGATTGTGGCCGTGCCCTCTCCTCCCTCGCCCCGCCCTGCACCCTGCGGAGTGTGGTCCCTACCTGTCTGCTGATTGTGGCCGCGCCCCCCCCCCCCCTCGCCCCGCCCCGCACCCTGCGCAGTGTGATCTCTCACCTGTCTGCTGATTGTGGCCGTGCCCTTCACCCCTCTCCCCGCACCCTGCGGACTGTGGTCCCTCGCCTGTCTGCTGATTGTGGCTGTGCTCTCCCCCCCTCGCCCCGCACCCTGCGGACTGTGGTCCCTCACCTCTCTGCTGATTGTGGCTGTGCCCTACCCCCCTCCAACCTCGCCCCGCCCCGCACTCTGCGGAGTGTGGTATCTCACCTGTTAGCTGATTGTGGCCGTGCCCTCCCCCCCCCCCCGACCCTCGCCCCGCACTCTAACCCTGCGGAGTGTGGTATCTCACCTGTCTGCTGAGTGTGGCCGTGCCCTTCCCCCCACCCTCGCCCCGCCCCGTACCCTGCGGAATGTGGTCCCTCACCTGTCTGCTGATTGTGGCCGTGCCCTCCCCCCCCCCCCTCGCCCCGCACCCTGCGGAGTGTGGTCCCTCACCTGTCTGCTGAGTGTGGCCGTGCCCTCCTCCTCTGTACCCTTCTTGCGGAGCAGCACTTCCTGCTTGTCTTTCTTCTCATACCGGCTGCCCTGCACGGGCACGGGCGTACTCAGCACCCCGTCCCCTTCGCCCCTTCCGTTCCCCCGCCGATCGGGCACTTGCTTCTTGGCCACGTCGCCGTTGGAGAGCGGCGCCGGGCTGTCGGCCATGATTTGGCCATTCACTGTGAATGTCTGCGGTGACGGCGGCTTGTGCTGCGGTGAAGAGGGCGTGTTCGGTTGCCTTGGTGACTGACTAGATGATTTGCCTTGTGTTTCAGATTCGCTCTCATCAACCAATATGATGCGTACTTCCTGCGTTTCCGAAGACCTTTTGTTAGCCTGCGTTTGAGGTGACTTGTGCGTTGGCGATCGGCCAGGTGGCGCTAGTGGTTCGTCCACGTCATAATCCGGGGCGGGAACATCCACGTCGCCCTCGGTTATGACCTCATTGATAGTGTCCAGCACCACGTCAGGTATCGACGGCATTGTCGTCTCTGAACCAATCACCTCGTCTACGATCTCGCCAATGATCTCCGTCACCATGCCAACATTGTATTCTGCAGTTGGACTCGGTTGAACCGCCGTTCTTTCTGGGCTTTTGCTTTTCTCTTTTTGCGCTGGGGGAGAAGGTACCGTGGGGGATTGCGATTTTGGTGAGGCGGGGGTTTTAGGAGTAGCGGCTGTACCTGGGCTCTCTGGCGTTTTGGGGGTTGTGACTTTGGGGGGTTCTGGGGCTTTACCTTTCACCGGGGGGGAAGGCACTTTGGCACTGTTAGGTGAGCTAGATTTCTCCTGAAAACATAACAGTCGTGATATAAAAATACATGCTATCAACAATAAAGTACGCCGTTTAATTTGACAGCGATTCAGTGTATAATTGCAAATTCAAATTTATCTGACTTTCACTTATCTACACTTGTATGTACTTTTGACAATTCTCATAAAGATTACTTTCGTCAGTGTTAATGGCTTATCAGTTCAATACGGCAATCGAATCCATACACTGATCAACAGGCATTTCATGCAGATAACGTTAATCAAAACAATTCACATCATTCATTTTTTTTTATTGTTTTACTTTCTAAATGAATACACTCGAGTCAGTAACTTCTGTGACATCATCAGTATTTACAAAGGCCCGTGTATGACAATGCACTCCAGAACCAAGACAAGTCATGCATAAGGAAGACTAATGTATTTACACAACAAAAGTCACAGCACCTTATTTTTTTCCCTTTTGTAATAGTTTATAAAATAGAAACTAAAAAAAAAGAAAGATAAAGTTCATCCAAAGCAAAACCTTACAGTGAAAGTGAATAACGAAAATATTAGATATTAAGCAATAAAAGGAATATCCACACAACCACACATAAACATGCAACGTGTACACATACAAACACAACGAAAACACAACAAAGTTAAAAACCCCACTTAGTTATTATTCAAACCACAGGTAAAAAAAATAACAGTACGTGATCTTACATCCACCTGCCCCGAGATCGCTACCTTAGTGTCGTCCGCTTCTAACACGTCCATCTGTGAGATCCGGCGCAGCACGATGCCCTTGGGCACCTCCTCGGCGGCGTCCTCTTTGGCACCTGCATCACTTCCGGAAGCGTCTCCCGAGGCGGCGTTCTCGTTGGCACTTCGTTCCCTCTCGGCTGCGCCTTCGGCAAACTTCGCTCGCGCTCGGGCGATATCGAGGGATAGCTTGGCGGGCACCTTGATCCTGCGCGGGCTTTTCACCACCTCTTCTGTGCTAGATTCTTCCAGGGTTATATCGCTAATATCAACCTCTTCCTTCTCTTCGACTTGAATTTCAGGAGAAACTGGTTTCTCTTCGCTGACTTCTTGCTGTGGTTCCGCAACAGGCTTCTCTAGTTCCGCCTCAGCACTAAGACTACTTGTGTTAGTACTAGCCTCACCAACAGCCCCGCTAGCGTTAGTTCTATCTAGAGAGTCCCCTCCCCCGGTTATTAGCCGTGCGTCTTTGTCGGATTCAGGAGTGGTTTGGGCGACCTCTGGAGAGTCATCGGCTTTTAAGGCCTCGTCGATGTCCTCAAGGTCGTATTCGCCACTTGTGACGTCAGAGAGGACAGGTTCCTCGACACCGACGTCATTGTTAGTTTGGTTAACACTACTGGCCTCCACCTGGTTCTCGGTGTCTTTTGATTGGTCGGTGACAGTCACCTGATCGGATTCAAGTAACGTTGGCAACGGGGATTTGTCACGCGCAGGGGATGTGGGCGACGTGTCAGGAGTGAGGTCATCCAAACTTTGGTCATCCTAGACACACAACAGACAGCATGCACAAACAACTTACACAAACACGTCATATATTCGCCCTCTTCTATGACCTCATCGGCGTCACCATGGTGGCGTGGGGGGGGGGGGGCATATCCAAATTTTACAACGTAAAATGGCATTTAAGAAACTTGGTTGTTGCTATAATTTTTGTTGGTGCACTTTCCTTCCTGAGTCGTATAACAAAGTGAGTGCTGGTATATTTTGAGTCAAAAGAAGTGTAACACTGACGCTATTACGAAATGCTGGCGCGAACGTTTAAATGATGCTGTCCCTCAGAATTACTCCTCCTCGACTCAAAATCTCTCAAGGTCAAGCAAGAACATCTTACATACTTAAAGTTGTAACAAGCAACGCATCCTGTTTCTTTGTTTTAATTCATATCATAAATCATAAAAAAACATTGCTCTAAAGTGAATGCTACCGAGACAGCTGTTTTGAGTAAAACGGACTTGCTTGACATTGTAAAATGAATAAATAAGTTGTGTGTTGTTTAAATACCCTATTTCAAAATAATTAATTTTAAAATATTTTATTTCTTAGCTACAAAAAGTGCAACTTTAATAAAAACTCTGTGCAAATTTTTGTGCAGTGGAAGTGATTAAATAAACGATTGATAATTATACTTATAACCATAAACAGATTAAATTCAAACATGGGTTATTTTAAACGATATTTAACCTATAACCCTAATTATTACCCATGCAAGTGTAGCAACCCCTCAGTAAAATTGTCCACCGAATTACGTAAATAGAGAAAAAAATGTGCGAAAGAAATCACAACGGGAAGCAGACAACACGGCGTAACAACGGGTCGAGACGAAAAACGGCGGTAAAATAGGAAGTAAACGCGCTTAAAACATCATAACTAGGGTTCGAGTGTCATTCCAGCAGTTTCTGCTGCTGCTTGAAAGCCATGTTTCCTTGGAGTAACGCAAAATGAAATAAGACTTGTTTAATATGCGGCTAAAAGCAAAAGATACTGAAATACAACACTAGTGGACGACATAGAAATGGACTGCTACCGCAATCAAGCCAATGAAGACGAGAATTACGTGAGATACTTCAGTGGTATTAAGTACCTGTTGAGTATCTGGTTCAGTACTCTCCGACTTGTCTGATATGCTTATTTTATCAAGATCGATGTCCAGTGATTTTGAATCCAAATCTTCCCGCAGACTGTCCTGTAATAAAATTTCACAATCCTCACACTGAAATATTGTTTTCATGTTACTTTTTATTTGTTAATATCAAGGTTCATTTTTCTTTCTCTTCCTATTTCACGTAATATATATCTGGTCACTCAAAAACCACACGTACACTTCTGCGAAGGATGGGCTCTCTGGAATCGTACATACAAATTATCTGTGGAAATAGCAGGCGGTCTAAGTGCACCCGAAATTAAAAACGCATCACGTGATCAATTACAAAAAAAAAAATTGTAGTCTATTTTTCTTTTTTGAAGTAAGATTGAAAAAAGTGCAAGTTATAAAGTGGATCTCGCTCGGGGAGGGCAGGGAAGGGAGGGGGGAGAGTGGGTGTGTGTGTGTGTGTGTGTGTGTGTGTGTGTGTGTGAGAGAGAGAGAGAGAGAGAGAGAGAGAGAGAGAGAGAGAGAGAGAGAGAGAGAGAGAGAGAGAGAGAGAGAGAGAGAGAGAGAGAGGCATAAAAGAAAAGAGAGAAGGGGGGGAGTTGCATGGACAGGGAGTGAGACAGTGAGCAACAAATAAAGACAGGTGAGTGAAGGAAGGAGAGGGGGAAACAGAGCGAAGAAAGGGAGCAAAGGAGAAAGGACAATCACAGAGTAAGTGACCTTGACTTCAGAATCGTCCATTTCTTTTTCTTCTACAATAACTTCGGCTTTAGCTTCGCTGACCAGTTCCAGTATGGGTCGATTGTTCTCTATGTCCGCCACGAGCGGATGCTGAAAGGGCATAGATCATAACACATCAATCATAACACATCAATCATAACACATCAATCATAACACATCAACCATAACACATCAATCATAACACATCAATCATAACACATCAACCATAACACATCAACCATAACACATCAATCATAACACATCAATCATAACACATCAATCATAACACATCAACATCTTTTACAAGAAATCCACGGCTCTCACAGAGTGAGAACTTGTTTTTTGTTTTTTTGTTTTTTTTCACTGTACAAGTTTTGGGTTCACCAATTATTTCATCCCACAGGAAGAAGTCAAAGCATCAAATATGTATGGGGTTAACTCGTCATTTTGTTGTACAAATGGAAGACCTGTGTAACATCTTTTACATTAATTTTTTTGCTTAAGATTTTTCTAAACAAATCACGCAGAAGAAAATACAGACATTGAGAAGCTCTGCTGCACTTTGCCTGGCTTCCGGGTTCTTCAGTAGGCACTTCGTGAGAAAATCACTTAAAGCCTTGGACCTGAGGCACAAACAAATACCTGTTCTCAACACCCTACTTCATCGAACACTTTCGAATCTTTTTCACGACATTATAGCTGCCTAATCTTTTTCCTGTTCTTGTTAGATTCCAGGCCATCTTGATAACTCATTTACTGCTTCTTCAGCTGCTTACCATCGTTTTTCTTATTTGGAGTTTACGTTCGCACAAACTATCACTTATTAGTTCTTTGCCCTTATTTGCTTTCTTTTTATTACAGTTCCTACTCCGATCTCAACCTGCCGGCTCGTTAAAGTATTACTCAACCCCAAAAAAACAAAAAAAACAAAGTTACCATTTTTTGGGTTGATCGAGCGTAGGAGGGTCGGACTTCTGTATTTTAATGAGCACCCTCATCGGGTGCATTTCGTGATTGGGAGGCTCCATTTGGGCGAATTCTATCACGGTGATGCCCAGGGACCAGATATCTGCTCTGGAGTCGTATGGGTCGTCCTTCAGTGTCTCACATAATATCACTTCCGGGGCCATCCTGAAACACGAGGCATTCTCCCGGCATTCCTGTCAATTTGCAGTAATTAGCACAAATCACGGTAGTTGTTTACAAGTAAGCTTTGCTACACGCCTACTAAATGCCGTTATGGCAACGATACACCTTGGCAACATACTTAAGGAGGGTTAACTTAAAAACCTCTACGTTCTATCGGCCACCCAGCCCCTAATGGAGTCAAGCATACAGAAGCTGAAACAAAACGTACCAGTACGGAATCCCTATAAACGTACCAGTACGGAGTCCCTATAAACGTACCAGTACGGAGTACCTATAAACGTACCAGTACGGAGTCCCTATAAACGTACCAGTACGGAGTCCCTATAAACGTACCAGTACGGAGTCCCTATAAACGAGTCACGCCTTTGTCTTGTCTTGGTGTTCTTCGCGGACACCCCGAAATCAGCTGTAAAGAGAAAGAATAAACAACACATCCGGTCACAAGCCAACGGGTGTTCTGAATAAAATATGAGCGCCTATTCCTTCTCTCTCAAAGGATCATTAGTATATTTACATAAGCATGTATTATATATGTTATACATCACCAGAAGAGAGGAGAATCAAAACAACAACATCAACAAAAAAACTGCACACTATATCAATGAAAATAACGCTCACCGTTAATTTTAATAAAAAATAAATAAATAAACAAAATAAAAATCAAGATTATTTTCCATAGTAAAACGGTAGTAGCTAGACGATCGAGTATGATAAAATGTCAGGGTCTCCTGCTTGAAATGAGGTCGCCACCTCCACCCCCTCCCCCCACCCAACCGATAACTGACTCACCCAGCTTGACCTGTCCGTCGAGCGTGAGTAGAACATTGCCGGCCTTGAGGTCACGGTGTATGACCTTGTTTTGGTGCAGATACTCAAGCGCCTTGAGCGTCTCGCGTGTGATGCACCGGATCTGCGGCTCGGTCAGGGGCTTCTCAAGATCCACCATGATACTGTCGACCGCCCCTCCGCCGCAGAACTCAATGTACATCTACCAACACACACCAGTGCTGAACAGACCCCCCACTCGGCACCTGACCAACTCGACAATTTCTGGTTAACTCGGCACCCACCAACTCGGTACCCGTCTTGCCAACTCGGCACCTGGGTATACCAACTCGGCACCCATTATAACAGACTTGTTTACACTACCATTCCTTGTTAATTTTCCTTGGGCCAACCTAACGCATTTACACTACCGATCCTTGTTAGTGCCCACAGAAGCTACACACCAAGTTTCATTAAAATCCTTGCAGTTGTTCTTGAGATATCGTGTTAACAATAGTCAATCAAGAGCTGAAATTTCCCAAGTCCCGCTGGTACATTTTCCTTGGACGAACCTAGCCCATTTACAATACCGATCTGTGTTTGTTCCCATAGAAGCTACATATCAAGTTTCATTAAAATCCTTTCAGCCGTTTTTAAGTTATCGTGTCAACCAGCTCACACAATAGTCAATCAAGAGCTGAAATTTTCCCAAGTCCAGCTGGTCCATTTTCCTTAGACGAACCTAGCCCATTTACAATACCGATCTGTGTTTGTTCCCATAGAAGCTACATACCAAGTTTCATGAAAATCCTTTCAGGAGTTTTTAAGTTATCGTGTTAACAAGCTCTTGATAACAGACCGACCGATCGACAGACACGCAGTCGATCGCATATATTCCCCACAGGTTCTACCTGTGGGGAATATATGCGATCGACCACAGGTTCTACCTGTGGGGAATAAATTATTCTCGTGAATGACGTGCCAAGTGCAAGTATTTAATCTCTTTCATCAGCACTTGAAAAGCCTGTGTTTTTCTGTGTTATTTTTTATTGCACTTAAGTACATGTCAGAGATCGGTCTTTTATCCATTTCATCGCAATATTACACAACGGTTCAAAGTCGGAGATTGCCTTTTTTGTTTTGCATCGAAGTGCCATAGTTTCTGCTAAGAAGTTCTTAGAACTTGTCAGCAGATGGTGAATTGTATTAACTGTTCTAAATTGAAACATAGGACATGCTTCACGGGAATTTCCCAGACGGATTATCACGCTGCGGAACGGGGTTGCTACATGCATTTTATAATTTTACAGTGAAAATAAGAATCAAACAGTAAGAATGGTAATATTATGGAGTTGCAATTTATGGAATTTCCATTATTGGAATTGCAATCAATACAAAATGGCGTGCAATTATAACAAGCAAACCAAAAAAAAAAAAAAACTGAAAATAAGAACTAGAGCCTCAGTAAGGCAGGATTCCCCGTGAAGCAGTAAAAGTAAAATGAGGTCAAGTCACACTGCAAGGTTTCAGGTTCTTATGGCAATCCCTTCTATGAGAAGTCGGCCGGACAAAACTTAGTACTTTTTGCGGACAGACAGACGGACGGACCAGCTCATAACTATATCCCTCCGTTTCATGGGGGATAATAAAACTGTACGAATTGTAATATTATTAAGTTGCAATTCATGGGATTTCAGTTATCGCAATTATAATTAATAAGACAGTGAACATCACCACTGGCTTCAATCAGTAATTAGGGTAAATGTTCACTTGCAATATTTTGTTGGCATTTGCGAAGAAGCCTTGAACGCAATCAATATTTTTGGCTATTTTTATATCGAAAAAAGTTGAATAAAAAAATCATGAGTTGACAAAAACACGACTTTTTCATTTATTTACGGTGGGATTTCGTTTTTTTTTTTTCGGGTGCCGAGTTGGTCACACCGGGTGCCGAGTTGGTAAACGCGTGTGCCGAGTTGACCAAACCCCCGTAAATGTTACCTTACCCGCTGTTGTTCAAACAGATGGGAAACAATCTACAAATCTTACTTCAAAAATATTTAAGAGGTTTTTTTTTGTTTTTTTTCTACTTCCACTGATTTTAAGTTATCTTCAAATCTCCTACATATTAATTCAGTTTAACAATAGTCGATGCAGAAATTCGCGTAAAAGTAAATATGGTACAATTTCTCATAACATTCCACAGTTATGCGGTCGAATAAAAGCCATGGATTTTGCTGTATCGTTTACACATGAATACGCAAAAAACCGTTGTACATACGCACACGACCCATTTTTTCACTTGTACCCACACAACATAATAAATGATATTTAATGTATAACATCAAAATAACTGACCAGCGAAGAGGGGGTGTTACAGTAACGCGGGTAAATTCAGATAATCGTTCTCCTCGGACTCAAGTAAAACGTGTGCATTATCTATTACTCTGAGTGGAAAATCGCCTTAGCCAAAATTAAATACACACTAATAGCATGGGAAGGACTCTATTTGTGAGCAATGAACTGTTTTCTTATTTTCAGGGGCATTTCATTGTGTCACTTATAAAGAGATTGATTTCTCTCACACAAGGTCTGAAATAATCTGAGCATAAAAAAATAAACAACGCAGTCTGTGACCAGCTTCATTAGCAAAGCGTTTTCTTGGCGACAGATTTCGACAGGCTGGCTTTTACCCCTACCCTCCTCGCCCCCCCCCAAAAAAAAATACTACTTCTATTGCTACTGATACCACTGATAATGATATAATAATAAAGAATAATGTCTTTATATAATTCTTAGATTTTAACTTCGGATGCTTTTTGTGCTTTTTTCTTTAAAAATTTAAGCTGAATCACATCTAAGTCTCATATTTAATGTCGAATACAGCTATAACTACGAATGGTTAAGTTACCGACTGAAGCGTCCGAAAATTGTGGTTCTTTATTCATTTTTACGAAAACTTATACTATTCCATTCTAAATGAGTGCCACTTTGTATCATACACTGGAGTTGTATTCGTTTATTAGCGAAAACAGTTCGAATTATTCGAGGTGTGTGTTAAGACGAATCCTCACCTAATTTTTTCTACCACTTCGTACCCTTGTGAAACACACTTCTGAGCCTTGTCTACCACTTCGGTTAACCATCGACTGGCAGTATCACTGACTGGCAGTCTTTATTTACATTAATCTTTGATATGTGCCTCTAAGTAAATGACAACCTTCACTGACATTAGTCCTGGAGTATCATTGAAAATTCATCATTGGACAGGAGAAGACAGGAACTTACACTTCAAAGACCCCTGGGAAAAAATGCTGTTTGAAGACCAAAATGCCTGGCAATTTTTAAGCTCTGCGTCGTGGCTGGTCTGTTGTATCATCGCTTAACAATTGTTCATGTGACAGACTTAGGCTTGATGTCATAGCCACATAAGTCTTACAACTCCGATTTATAAAATTTCAATCATTTTTACCACGATTTCAAAAATAATACGACGTTGCACAACTTCAATTTATATAGATTTAGGGCTGCACACACTGAGGCCGCACACAACTGTGCTGAGGACAGGTTGGATAGCAACCACTAGCGGATAGGTCGGGTAGCAACCACTAGCAAACAGGTCGGATAGCAACCACCAGCGGATAGGTCGGGTAGCAACGACTAGCGGAAGGTCGGGCAGAAACCATCGAAGTTTTAAAAAAATTGCACCTTTTTGACTAGTTACAATTTTGCCTGACTATTTGCCTGATTTCAGCAAATAACACGACCACCTCAATATGAACTGTCTTCACCATGCGAGGTCGCACACGTGCAGGTTAGATAATTCTGAACATGTGCAAACATGTAAATGTCACACCCCGCGCTTATAAAGTGCATGCAGAAGTGTCTTTCGCAAAGGTGCGAAGTGGTAGGTTACAAACATCAACATTTTAAAACTTTTACGACTAATATGGCATTCCTCCCACCAAAGAACCAGATTCTTGGGAGAAATAGAATTTGCATTGGCATAAGAGAATTTTTCGGTGTAAGCAAAGAAAAAATCCCAAAACATACATAGAGTTTGTCGCCGAAGTAGAATGATTCATACAATGCGACGATATTTTCATGTTTGCAATTCTCCAATATGTCGATCTCTACAGAATAATCTTCTAAATCCTCTTCGTTGGTAATGTCCACTTGTTTAAGAGCCGCTAACTGACCGCTACTCTTGTTCTTCGTCTGAAAACATATAACGATATCGCTGAGAACCCGTTCATATTTTTTCATAGTTGTGACGACATCCCTTATCCGAAACAGTCTAATACTCACCTTTTCGGTCTGTTTTGGACCATTTTTTCGTTGTAAAATTGCACAGACTGAGTACAAAATAGTTTTGGGTGAGCATTGCCAGAGTATGGACTATTATCCAATGTAATCCTATATTGTAATCCCGAGAAGATCAAGGACAGACACATAATTACAAGCAGCAGAAACAAAATACTGAAGCGTTAGTCCCCCAGCATGGTTGGTTTTCTTCCTTCAATGGGAAGAAACAGGGGGAACACCTTTCTTCCAGGAAGAAAATGAATAAAGTGGGGAGAAACCTTTTATCTCATTTTACAAGAGTATTTAGGGTCTCACTGATCACTGCTGTGGCAATTATAGTCTTGTCGTCAGAAATAAGTACAGGAGCAAACAATCACACATGTCCGTTTCGTGTATTGTAGTTAAAGTGTCTCAGCACAATGTAACAACTGCAAGACGGGCGAAACATCTGATCCCTTTCCATGCACGAAGTCTGTTGCTTTTTATAAGCAAGATTTTTTCCGGAATCATAGTCAGTGCATCTTTGTTGACAGTGCAACAATAAAATCACGTGCTGCAGACCCAAATCAAGCATATCCAGTTCTAAATTCGCCTTAAATCTTAAGTGTCACGAACATCCGTGCAAACCACATTTCTTTTGCTGTGGGTAGGAGTAATCTTGTATATGTTACAGTCAATGTTGGAAACCCGCCATTTCACGAAATGGCAAACCGTGTTGGGTAAATTCGCGTAATGCCTAAAATCTTTTGCCATTTCATGAAATAACCTAAAAGTTAGGTTATTTCACGAAATTACCTAAAAATCTTACATTTTATTTCACAAATTGGCAAACCAAGATCAGGCAAAATTGTGAAATAAGCTTTTTTGCTCGAAATTACTTACAATCGTGACAAATATTGTGTCTTTTATCTTTTATAATTGCAATAAGATTACTTCAGTTTTCAAATACAATGAATATGTTACAGCGAATCTGTAGATTCACTGATTCACTTAGCGATTCGCTGATTTTCACCTAAAAAATTATACAGATTCGCTGAAATTGCCTGTTCGGCCATCCTTCCTGACATGATCACTTGATGAATTTTACACACCTTTTTCTTGGTTTGTGTGAAGGGAATATATTAAAATCGGGCTCCATTCTCTGTTTCCATTGCTATTAACTTATTTCATGTAGCTGAGGTTTTTCTAGTCATTTTAATGAAAATACAGCAATTATATGCTTTCACACCGGAATAAAGTTTCTATTCGTTGAAATCATTGTCCTATTAGTTTCTGCTAAATTAAACTATGAGTATGCGGAGCATCGAAAATTAACACTGATTGGATAAGCGTACCGTAATCCAATTGCAATTTATATCATCCGTAGGTGAAGAGATTTTTGTGTTGCACTCACGGAAAAATAATTGCAATTTGGCTAACGGTAATTTGAATGATACTCAGAAGGGGAGTAATGATTGCAATTTATTTAGAATCCACAGTATTAAGATTTGCTGTGATAATTTTCCTGAAAGGCGACAACACAAAGACAGAAACTTAATTTAAGCCTTTGTGAATATTTATGGCAAATATTTTCGAGCGCTTTCCAATATTGTTTTTCATTTGAGACTAGAAATTCGCATTTCAACAATGCATTTTGAAGCTAGTTAAATAAAAATATGTGCAATTTTACATGTTCCGATTGCAATATATCACACCCCCCCCCCAAAAAAAAAGAAAAAAAACAAGAAAAGGTTGTGTAAAACACCTCTGGAGTAAAGATGACTGGTCAGGCAATTTCAGCGAATCTGTCTAATTTTAAAGGGGAAAAACCAGCGAATCAGTAGATTCGCTGACAATTTTCAGCGAATCTACATATTTACTAAGTGAGTCAGCGAATCTACAGATTCGCTGGTTTTACAGATTCGCTGTAACAAATACATCAATTTGGTTTGTTCCTTTAATTAATACATCACAGTTGATTGCAACTGATCAGAAGCTTTTAACGCGATCATATGAATTGTAATTCATGGTAATGCACACAAGTGTTTGTGTTCCTGTTTGATTGATTTAATTGCTATTAGGATAAATTTCAGAAAAACACACTGAAATGGGTTAAGATGATGTACTCAGGAACTAGTCACCGATTTGCCGTTAACCTACTCTGAAAAAGAACATACTATAACGTCTGCTTTTACCTACTCTAGAATTAAGCCGTTTTTCCTGTGATATTCTCCTGTTATATATATTACAGTTTGCCATTTCACGTAATGGCAAACCGAAAATTTAGGTAATTTCGTGAAAGAACCTAACTTTTAGGTTATTTCGTGAAATGGCAAAAGAATTTAGGCATTACGCGAATTTACCCAACACGGTTTGCCATTTCGTGAAATGGCGGGTTTCCAACATTGACTGTAACATATATACAGTAGTTTTCTGTGCCCCTTATTGTAGAAGAACAGATTTCTACGTGGAGTTTTAAGTGCAAAAGTAGCGTTTGGTACAGGATGTTTTGAGGGAATCGGTCTTGGGGGGAAACTGGGTAGGGGCGGGCTTGTACCTTCCTTTTGACAGTAAACCGCGGATTTTTTCGTTCTTTCTTCAAGTCTACGGTGTAGATGGCGCCCCACGAATTTATGGTAGCATCAATTTTAGCGTTTAACCATTGAAACAATCGCTGCAAAGTTGGTCGCTTTTTTGTCCAAGGTGGAAATTTGTGCCAGTATGTGAGAAACGAAAAAAAAAAAAAAAAAAAAAAAAAAACACGCTCTGCTGTTTCTAGCAGCAGCCTTCTACTGATCCCTTGTGACGTAAGTATTCGCAAAATCCAAAGCCTGTCCAAGATGATATAGTTCGCACGACTGCTGATATAAGAAGCACTGAGCTTAATATAATAGGAAATACACAACATATCTAATCCGTAGTAAACGTATCATAAACGCTTCTCTAAGGTTCAAAGTTGGAATGAGACTTCCAGCGACACTTGTATAATACATGGATTAACTGTTATGTATTCAAGGGAGGATTCTAATCAGCCCGATAGCGGATTGTAAACCCGGATCAGAAGCAGCCATAAAGTCTGGCATCTTGTGGCATTGAGTGGACTTTCTTTGACGTTGAGCAAACCATGCGGGGTAGCTTCTTTGAAGAAATTTGAACTTAAATGCACTCCTGAGAACCAGGGCTGGTATGAAATACTTCGAATGAAATATTTCTTGAAATATTTCACTGTAAAAATTTCAAAAATTTCACATGTTTTAAAATTTTTAAATAAGAAATAAGTTTGACATCAAGAATGCCAATACTGACGGATAGCTATCAACGGACATTCATCTTAAGTTGTCAGTTAACACACTACGTTGGCATAACTCCACCAGTAAACATTGCATCCACAGAAATCCTGCGTAGTCTATGACTTTTGAGTAACAAAGCTAGCAGTTGCTGGCCTATAGCACCGTTGACACATCTACTCCGGGTATCTGAGCGGGTGTTTCTAAGAGGTGTGGAGAGAGGCAGGAGGGTTAATAGTAACTGCTGAAAGGGAGCTCACTGTTAACGGCACAGGGGAAAGAGGTCGAATATGTACACAATAGGTCAAAAATATAGCAGACAATATGTTAGCTAAACAAACAGGGGGCAACTCACGCCCGTGAGCGAGTTTGCTTCTGGTTTAGCCCTGTTTGAATAGTCACCAGTAATTCTGCAATTAAGCAGTGTTTTCCATTTAAACCAGAAAAATCTTTGCCTTTATCCGGTTTCACGATAAAGCGGTATGCAATTATCCCGTTAAAAATACATAATTTATGCAATCAACCGATTTATGCGTTCAACCGGTATGCGATTGAGTCATTTTATCTGTCTATGCGTTTTTGACGTGGTATTTGTTAAATTAAACCAACAGATATTACGCATAGCCTGGAAATATGGTTTTTCTCTAATGTGCCTTGAAAAATTTCAGAAATTTCAATATTTCTGAAATATTTCAAAAATTTCAAATTTCATGAAATTTTTAAAAACTTCGAAATTTTTACCAGCCCTGACTGAGAACATTCGCATTTCCCCTGTTTTTAATACTTTACCATTTTTCCCTCTATTCCCGTCACCATTTTTTTCCGAATACCACACGGAACAGTGCCCATCTCAGTATACCCTACAATTTTTCTTTGGTCAAATAATTAGTGATTGAGCTGTGAGCTATTTTTTTCATTTTTTTTTCAACTGCCTTGGAAACCAAAAAGGTTTTATTCGGGAAAATGCATACCCTGAATCCCTGTTGTTAAAACTCGATTACGCGAAATATACTGCACCATGCTATGATACTGCTGAAGAGGAAGTTTTCGCGAGGAATTTATTTTGGCTATTTTCACGAGGCACGTCCATTTCCAAAAATAAATTCTCGCGAAAATTTGGGCCCAGAATTAAAGACAAAAAATGAAGAAGATATAAAGTGATGTTTATACGTGTACAACCTATATCTGCTGCGTCCGCAGAAATTCCTGATAATGGACATGGTCACGGAATGTGATCCCAGGTACATCGTTTGCAATCAATATACAACCTGCGCTATTTTACGGCTTTCTTAAAACTTTATTTTCGCGAGGTTGTACATTTGTGAAAATATATCGATTATACGTGCATATAAAAAGTTATCAGCTGCCTACCACTGAATGTCATAAATACAATATTTTTAATTCCCACAGTAAAGGAACACGGTCACAAAGAAGAAGCGACATTCAAAAGCAGCAAAACCAGAAGAGCTGATAGATTTCTCCCCTGTGGGCCATTCATAGAAATCGCTTCAGGTTATCATTTCCATTATTATTACCGCCAAACAACACGTCATTAAAATATGTTCTGTACATCCATATTCAGTGAATTCTATGCGTCCTACCCCACAATCAAGCACAAAATAATACGCATAAACGCTTTGCTTTTACAATTAACAAACATGTTTTCAGTTTCGCCAGCTTCGTATGTACTGTTCGGTTTCACTTTGCTTCCACAGTATTTTTTCATAGGAATGACAAGATAATATTATCGGTGATAATTATCATTTGATAATTATCTGACAATTATCAACATGGAAAAATTTTAAACAAAGCTTTGCAATCGAAAGTTACAAAGCGTCAATATACCAAAATGCTTCAGTACTTAAATTCAGTCTGGCGACATTTTGAGCGAGATAATGATAAATCAAATAACATGAAGGTAATTTGTAAAAGATTTAAAAGCGAAATTAAAATTAGGTTTAGCTGTGTTTTTGACATGTAACTGCACATACTAAGTAAACAGATATATTACAAAGGTATATGTTTTCCAGATATTCTCTTTTTTTTTAATTTTTTTCATTGATAAATATACAAAATTCGAAAATTCTCAACAAAAATTCTAAATTTTCGCCGACCCTGTTTTTCACAATAAATAGTTTTGTGGATTTTGTTGAAATTTTGGCATACATTTAAACCAACATGTTACAGGAGTTGAGGGCCATTTCATAACTCTACCGGTTTCGAAACTGCGAGGATGCCGTTTCGTAGCCATCGGTTTTCATTCTTCAATCTTCAATAGATTGGTTCTGAAACGACATCGCTGTTTCGCAACCCAAATTCAATGCTAGCCATTCCGAAACGGCGTCAGGTTATGAAACGGCACGTAACAGACAGACGTTTGGGTAGGTTTTAAAGTGCGAATCCGTTCAAAGGAACATTCGCACTGAGAAGTACATTATAATTGGTTACATTGCCAATTGGTCTATTATGATGGGGGTGGGGGGGGGGGGGGGCTATTCAATACGTACAGTAGATCCTAATTGGTGAAACGAAAAACAACTTTTTCCGTACCTGAAAACACTTCTCGTCAATATAAAGTGTCGCAAAATAATGAATATCTCAGCTGAAATCATTGTCGAAGTTGCATCCAACCTTTTAGGTGATGGAGCATGTTGTTGTCTCCAATTTTGATATACAGGTACTGTATCTAGTCTACCGCCACGCCCTAACTTCAGATTATCATGGCCTATATTGAGAATGTCAAACTGAATTGCGCGGCTTCTAGTTTGAAAATTAAACTGTTTAAACATTAACAGAACCAATTCTACGTTTTGTCAATTTCCATGTGCCTTCAATTTCACGTTTCTCTCCTTGTAATGTATGTCAAAGAATCGGCCCGCTACAGAGATTCGACGTACCACTTCAAGTTCTCGCTATATAACGATACGCAATCCACTGCGCTCGCTTTGAGAGACCTCTGTGGGGATGTTGGACAAAATTTAACGACCCACAAGTCTTCATTGGCATTGGCGAAAGGCCATGAAAGTGAGGATGCAGGATTCGTGCCTCAGAACATATGAAGTTGACTCCTATTAGCGGAGCAATGCAAGGCATCATTGCTGTGTCGCATAGATGCACGAAGTCATTTTTTAAGTCAGATCTGACTCGGAGCTAATATAAAGATACTTATTCTCACCTTATAGACTTTGCCAAAAGCACCATCTCCGAGCTCACCGACAATTTCCCAAAGTTCCGAAGGATCTTGGTCTTTTTTGATGAAATCAAATACGGCTGCCTTCTTTCGGCTAACAGTCCCACCGAAAGAGAAAATACTCTTTAGCTTCTCAAAAAATGCCATATTTTCATTTCAGTTCCTGGTTTAAAGAAAGTGAAAACACCGTCAAAACCAGTGTTTTTATGAATTTCAAAATTACAATTTTTCTCTCATTATCATTTCTTGCAGATATTATTACCCAGTTAATGACTGAATTGGTAATCGAACAAATAAGTCCATAAACATGGCATAATTTGACTTTGTCGACAAAAACAGTTTCACTTCCTTGCTGCCTTGACCTTCATACTGAAAAATTAATAGCAATAATGCATTACAAAAATGAAAACGCCCATTTCATTCCGTTGTTGTTTAACAACTAACCTCTACTGTGGATCTTTCTGTTGTGCATAACACCTTTTTACTCCGCAGAGCAGCTAGGGATTCCGCGCAAAGTAGTGCTCATAAAGAAGAGCAATCACCATTTTTTAAAAAAAGTTACTAAAATATAGATTTTAGTGACTTGAACACTCATCTGCACATTTTTCAACAATTCGCAAGAATATTTAACACTGAGGGATGCACAGTATGGGTAGATAGATAGGTAGAAATATCCATGCGCTCTGTGTTTATGCATAACAGATTGATCCCCTCAGCTGTTTTATAACAACGATTTCCTTCTGCCAATTTTCGCAACTTAAGGATCGAAGAATATTTCTTGTTCAATTTCAGGAGGTACTTCATAATAGTAACGCCACTCTTTGCCTCCATGTGTGCAAAAGGCGATAAAATTGCATAATAGACCGTCTGTATAAACGTTTACTTCTTTGCCTTAGTCTATACCACGTAGAATTGAAAAAACTTGAAGTCTCGTCTTTTAACGTCTAATTATCAATAACAGAATTGCTTAAAAATTAACTCAAATATGTTATTTTTTAATTCATTATATGAGTAAAATATCTAGCAATCAACTAAATGCACTGTATTGCCAGTCCAGTATCATACTGCACTGCACAAACATACGTCTCATTGCAGATCTACAACACTGGATGTTTGACGTTAATGAGCCATCAATGAGCACACTGTGTTCAAATGGGGTGAAAACCCAGTCTTAAACGCTTAAATATCGGACCAGTTAATCGAAACATAGGACAGAATACTCTGCATCGTTAGGTATACCAATCAATGATACTTTCCATGACAGGCACGCACGATTGCATAGATGTCACTCTTGTTCCCTAGAGCGGTTTATGAGATGAAAACCAAGGGTGTGGACCTTGTCAGAGCCAGTCTTGCCTGCCGAAACTGCGAGCATGCCACTGACCCAGTAATGAGGCTCGACGCCATCCCCCCTAACACAAGCATATGGGCACCCCAAACGGTAAGGTAAAAGATGAATCTCGGTGCAACGCGCCCGACATAAGGATAACACACGCATAAGTCCTTGGTCGCTTCGGTCGTATTTTATACCAACTACAGGTGAAAACCATCAGCTGCATTTATATGACGCAAGTCGCAAGTGCCTCACTACTTTTTTTTAAAGTCTTGACCGATTTAAGCTAAAAAAGAGCGTTTAGAATATTCTGTGGGATTTCCAGTAAACCTGAAAGGAACAGCTGGTCTACATTTACACACAAAGTCAGTTCCAAAGGGTACCACACCTGATGGGCCTTGATCTTACGCTCACATTCTAACCTTTTTCTTCCATGTTCTCATATGGCAGCATACTAACATTACATTTAGAACATGTAATATCTATGGAGTAAACGAAATAAACAAACATTTTACGTCGGGTAGCTGTATCCCTCCATGTGAAACTGTGGGACACAAACACTATGAGCTCGCTGCATGCCCCTTTCGAGATAATCTTAGTTTTACTCTGATAAAATAAATAATGCCCTGACTCCGAGCTATACTGGAGAACGCACATCTCTCCACTCGGTCCGTATGGAATTAGAGCCACAAGGAAAAGTATTTCAAATCAACAGCTTGCCAAGTATTGACAGGGAACAGAAAAGTGTGTAAAAAATCTTAACTATGCCACAAAATAACATTGAAATCCTACTCGTTCATTTGTGACAGAAAGTACCAGATCGAGCAATATCGGGCATTCTGAGGGCTCGAGAGGCTTAAGTATAAAGGAGAGAATTTACAGGCTTTTTTGGACCGTACCTGTAAATGCCACTCATAAAATAGCCATAGAAAGAACTCTGCACTCACCACGGCATCCGTGTTACGGTTCAGAAAGCATGTTTTAGACAGTTTGAACCCAAAGAGTTATACATTGTTGATCGAATTCATTTGGGCACTAGTCAATGCGATCCAGAATTGTTAGACATAAACTTCTTGATTTGTGAACTGAAATTAATCAGCCAGACGTTAAGGTTTAACAGTATGGATCACAAGTGTGCATGTCTCTACTGCGGCTGGGTCAGAGTGCTAGGTGCCAGGTGAAGTAGTCAAATCTTTACACATAGTAATTGTATTATGAAGAAAAACACAAATCCTTTGGCGGCATCGAAACTTATTATTAGCTAACATCAAATCATGACGATTGATCTTTTCAACAAGATATTGCTAAATATGATTGTTTTTGTATATATTGCAACTCGACTTCTGATAAAACAAGAGACTAACCTCGAGATGTGTCTTTTGTCTTGTATTCGAAATTCAGAACAAGTGAAATACTATGTAACAATGAGAGTATTTAAATAAAAACTTTCCTCCTCCAGATCCGACATTTATAGTTTTAAAACTTTCTGAGTATATCAATATGATTTTATGTTTTTAGTGTTTAGATATTCAGTAATACGGATACCTTCCGACACCTTTGTATATCTATATGTATGAATGCATACATGTTAGGCTATATTTACAATGTGGATACCATTGTTATGATCTAGGCGAGTCCAAAAGCAGAGAAAGGAATTCCAAAGGTTTGTGTTCACTAGACCAGTAAGTTTTCGACAACCATACCAAAATCTTAAATTTTGGCAAAGTGGTTGTACTTGAAAATACTAGTGAGCTATTTAATGGAATCAATTTACAACTGCATCTTGATAATTACTCCGGTGCGTCCCATAAATTTAACAGGTTTAATAATTAATAAAAAAATTATAAGCCTGTAGAAATTTAGTAATTGAATAGAAACTTGGAACTTAGAAATAAGCGAAATAAATGTAAATGAGCGACAATGTTAAATAATGCATCCTCATCAATACAATCGAGTAAGTAATTTCAAAACAGACAATTTTCTCACAGGGTTTATTTTTTGCGATTCGTTAAAATATGGCAGAACGTGAAAGTTACTGCATAAAGGCAGTTTTATGCAACATTGGTAATTAAGTGTTACTAGAAAAAACTCTTGAAGCTTTTTGCCGTATTCTTTCAATGCATTGAATGAATGATACATTACCATACGACGGTAATGCCCTCAGGCTACAAGAATCCTATTACTATGATAAAACGTGCCAAAAATGAATTTTAATTATTAATTGTAATTTGACATAGATCCATTTTGTTTTGAAATTTTTATGCATTTTAAGCAAAATTTGCAATTTTGCTATTTAAGCTTTCGCATTAGCCATTGCTCTTTAAGCTTTCCTGTTTGGTACAGCACGAGACCGTTAGTATCATATTGATAGTTATCGTATTGATCGTTATCTACAGCCTGTGGCATTGTTTGCCTGCAAGAGTTTCAGCTTACCCAATTGTAAGTGAGACTTAGATAGAATTGTAAATTTAACTAGACCAAATTTTGCTATACGTAGCGAAATGACACCCGTGAAAAACAAATTCCTAACTGTTTGGAGACAATTATCGGATTCTGGATTTTAGTCTTGAACGAAAAAGTCATCGAACTAAATATAATGCAACCTCTTTAAGGCACAAATCAAAGGAAGTTCATAATCACGCTAAAGGTTTTCAAGACAATGCACTGCCGGTATCTAGCTTGACCATAACCGAGGAGGTCAAGGAGACCGAGGTACCTCTTATATAAGATCTTTCAGACCCAAATCGTCAAAAATAACCCCAAAAAGCTATATTTCTAACCGTTTCAGATATAATGGACAACTTCCTGTTTTGAACCTTGACCATGACCGAAGATGTCAAGGTAACCGAGATATCCATCATCATCATCATCATCATCATCATCATCATCATCATCATCATCATCATCATCATCATCATCATCATCATCATCATCATCATCATCATCATCATCATCATCATCATCATCATCATCATCATCATCATCATCATCATCATCATCATCATCATCATCATAATCATCATCATCACCATCACCATCACCATCATCATCATCATCATCATCATCAACATCATCATCAGCATCATCATCATCATTGTGGCATTTATATGGCGCTTATCCAGCGTTTGCATCTACGCACCTTACAGTCTCTTTATCCATTATATCAATTCACAGAATATCACTTCAAATGTAGAATTAGACCTAAAACACAATCATCACTATATGGAATGCCGTTTTAACATTTAATGCTTATTTATGATATCAAAAAATATTTAGAGAGATCAATAAATCAAGGTTTGAGTCTTCTTTCCTTTACAGGTGTCGGATTGGGTCTGCAGTTTCTTGTAGTTTACTTGATATATTGATTTCGGAACTGTCCATACTTTCATCAGTAGTTGTATCGTCAACGTATTTGTCTATGTCCAGGGGTGCTTCCAGGTCGTCAATATATATATAAAAAACCTTCTATAGCAAACAGAGCACCTTGTCCTACTTCTCCACGTAATATTCTAGCAGCTGATTGATGTTTTTCAACTTTTGTCTTCATTGTTCTCTCTTCCAAGAATGAGGAGAACCAGTTAATTAATATTCAGGGCACTTCATTTTTTTGTAGTTTGTTTAATAGGATGTTATGGTTGATTTTGTCGAATGCTTTGGAGTAATCGAGGAGCAAGATTCTCACTATTTTATTTGCTTCCAGAGCTAGGTTCCATTTGTGCAATAACTGCACCAACATGCGTGGTGTCGATATCCCTTTTTTATTTCCATATTGTGCATTCTTCAGTTTTTTATCGGTATATTGTTTCAGTTTTGATATCACGATTTTTTCGAGTTGTTTTATCAATATCGATATTGGTTGGATGTCTTTTTCTATATTTCGTGAAGGGGTCTTTTTAGCAATAGAGATATTATTGCGGTTTTCCGTTCTTCTGGTATGTAACCTTCTTGGATTCAGCAGTTATAGATGGCTGTTACTGGTGGTGCTTTTATTGGGGATAGGTCTATCAAAATCCAAGGATCAATACAATCAGGACAAGAGGCTTTTCCTAGTTTGATCTTGGCAAGGTTATCTTCCACTTCTTTAATCGTTGCGATGAAATCTTCTTCAATCTTTTCGATTTTGCCTGTACCTCTTTGCTTCAATAGCTGGTAAATGACTTGACACACTGCAAAATAATCGCTTAATTTGTTTGCTAGGCTCTGTTTGTTTCCGCCACAGTTTTCTTTGGCAAGTTGATTTAGAGGTGTTGTGTCTCTTTTTATCCCGGATAGTTGTTTTGTATACCTCCAACAACTTCTGTTGTCACTGGTTTTTAACTGCTCTACTGAATTTTTGTTAAAGGTTTCTTTTAGTTTCCTGTTCATACGATTTATTTTATTCCTCATTTTTTGAACGTGTTGAGGTCATGTGCTTTTGCTGCTTGCCTTAGCAGGAGCATTTCTTTTAAATTTGGAGTTAACCCAGGGTTTGTCTTGTGTGTGGGTTTTTATTGAGATCTCTGACTATTTATTGATATCAAGAATTATTTTTTGAGACCAAGAATAGAATTACAGATATAAAAAATATAATTAAAGATAGCAAAAATGAATTTTTGATATCAAAAGATGAATTTTTAGAGATCAAAAATTAATTCTTGATAACGAAAAATAATTTTTTGTTATCAAAAAGTAATTCTTGATATCAATAATTCCCTAATAAATTGAAAATGGCACTCCATATTGATATATCTATTCCTTAATGGTTATATGTTTTCATAAATAAGCATGTCTTTAGCTTCCTTTTGAAATCAAGGAAGCATTCGATCGTTCGGAGTTCAGTTTATAAGATCGCTCCACAACTTTGGTGCGATCATTCTAAAGGCACGTGAACCATACTTATTTCGATATTTTGGATCAAATAATTGACATATATTAGATGATTGAAGGCTTCTAGAAGGCTTCGTAGCCTACCAAAAGTTTGTTGAAGTAGATTGCACCAGCTTTATTCACGGATCGATGGGCTATGGTAAGTACTTTGAATTCGATTCTCTCTTGCACTGGTAGCCAATGTAGTTTTTTCAGGTGGTTAGTGATATGTAGGCGCCTTGATTTTTAGTATCCGTCTCGCAGAGCAGTTTATTACCTTCTGCAGACGATATACTAGTCTGTGGTAGACCTTATAAAGAAGTCTCATCTGCTTATAACGAGTGCATGACCTAAGATTTTTACAATATCAGCGTCAATAAATCGACGGATTTTCTTTATCCACGATATATAGAAGTAATATGTTTTGCACAGGCCAATTATTTGATCGTCCATATATAACGTCTTTAAAGCCCAAAGGGTCGAAAATAAACTCAAAATCCTTCACTCTTAAACTGTTCTCGAGATAACGATAAATTTCCGTTTTTTACATTAATCATGGCCGAGGAGGTCAAGATCACCCAGGTACCACTTACGTATCATTTTTATTCCCAAACGATCGAAAATCAACTAAAACGATCTATCTCTAACAGTTTTCGAAATAATGTTCGAAATTATTCCTTAACGGTCTCCGATACAAAGGTCAGGTGACCTTTGATCTTGACTTGACGTGCAGTTAAGCCTAATCACAATAGCCACTTTTCACACGGCATCACTTTTCACGTATGTTCGCCATCTGTATGAGATTATACCCTAATACTCTTGCGATTTTTATTACAACGGGACAAAATTTTGTGGGTATATGACAAACGCGTGTTTTCTTTTTTGTTGCTGTTTCTTTGTTTTTAGGGGGGAGAAGCTATTTTTTTTATCTGGTCGAAAGTAAAAACTCGTTTGCTAAAAATATGTTACGTCCTACGGATTCTTTAAATTTGGCATGAGGATAGTTAAGGTCATTGGAATAAAGTCGTTTAAGTTTTTTGGATTACTTGGTAATGCATGGTAACATAACTTTTACTAAAGCTCCATATTTTAAAGTTTTTTTATCATTATTTTGTGTAAAGTGTAAATACTAGGTAACGAAATCGGTCTAGTTTATTATGATATACCGCATTTTCTAGAGAGGATGATTTTTTCAAAATGAAAAAAATAGGTGGCTATGCAAACAAATAACTGCCAAAATTTACAAGGTTTTTACATGGTTTTTGCGCTATCTTTAATGCTAATGCTAATGGCGGTATAATAATTGTTAAACTCAAGAAAGGTTATGATATTCTAACAGCCTCTGACAGATGCCACACCTGACATCGGAAAACCGTCGGCTCTTGGCTGAATATGAAAATCAAAACAGTATCTGACTGTATACTCCGAACAATCCGCATCTAGTCAATGTTACTTATAAACTGTAAACCTAAATAAAATCGTCAATCTCTCGACTGCATAGTCGAGTTTTCGACGTCTTCTTAGCAACAATTTTCCAACTTCTATTCAGCATTATACAAAGGACTTTGATTAGCCGTCGCATAAAGTGGTGGCTATTTGCAAACAAAAGCAACGTCAAATTAAGGCTGTTTAGTCGACTTGTAATCCACAATATACCAAAAACGTTGGTTAGAAGTTAATCTTTGGTCGAGTGCACGTCGCAACCAGAAATTGACATGATATCGACGTCGAATCGCCTGCTGGGACACAATATGGCTGAAGCCATGTTTTATAGAGTTTAAGTGCATCTGGCATCACGACACTACTTTTTACATGGAGCTATGAGGCATTTTAATTTTAAACCTGTAGTGTCTCATTTTTAAGGTCCAAAGTGTAATTTTCGCTGCTCGGTAGCAAAAACGGTTTAGTTGTAAGCGTGTTACTTTGTGTTAATCTTTAGTCAAAGTCTATTTGATCACCTGAAATGTTTTACAACATATCTCTGCTGGCTCTAAGGATCAGTAGAATGGAGAACTGGGAAACAAGAAGGCGAGAGGCCTGACCAAATACATACAAAATACAAGCCGAAAGTCTTGAACAAGCATGCAAAATTTTGAAAAAAAAAATTCATATGACTAATTCCGAAGAACTTCCTCATAAATAACAATGGCAGAGAAAAGTAGTGAGAGGAATCACGATGGGTAATGCATGTCATTAAATAGTGATGGATGTTTGGTGGTATTGTAATAGGTTAAATTTTTTTCATTAATATACAAAAAATTATAAATCCAACCCAAACCTAGGTTTCTAATTGTGTCGGCTCTGTCTTCGTGTACATAAATACTAACAAATGCATGTGCGTAAAACAGCTGTTATTTTGGTACTGGCATCACTTGCGCGTGGTGACACATGTCGCCTATGTCGTACGCTGATTGGTCGTCACCTTGCTGAAATGAACAACCCAAGAGCTTGTTGTTTTCTTAATATCCGTACATCTTGTCCTTACATATAAATTAAAATCTTAAAATGAGTTACAACATCATCACCTCTTCCTGTATTTTCGGAGCCCACTCATTCTCATTTTAGGGATTGTTTAAGATCAAGAAGATACCTCACACCTGAAGTTCACGAAATAAATTGTCCAGGCATTTGTGATTAGTCAACTAGAATAAGCTAATAGCAATTAATTCATCTAAACATGATACTCCGCTTCTGAGACAGTTAAGAAGAGAAAAGTGTTCATACTGCGAAATGTGGTGATTAATTAACCACACGGCAATGCGTCGACATACCGGAGCGATTGATTGTACTCCAGCTGGTAGAAATTATAAAGGCTACAATTGGATAAAAGACCTGTAAGCGCTTGATAAGCCAAATAAAAAACTTTACAAACAGTGGTTAGTAAATTTTTAGATAGTTTTACATATTTGTTGTGCTTGGATCTTATATTACTCTAACCAATATCTGTTACATAATTTGTACCTATTTTATGCCAGCGAGTGCGTCATAATTAATTTCTGTATATCATGCGTTTTGATTTATTGTAGATTAAATGCAATATAATTGTAGTAGATAATCATCATTGTCATGACACATTAGTTAAGTAAAATTGGAGCTAATTTCACACTTAGTGAATAAGATGAATCTGAATAACACATAGTTGAGTTATAATATTATAATGCGAAGTATATATAAGTTTACACCTAAAATTGAATGCTTTAGGGAGTAAATCGTTTCATGAAATTTGGCCTGCATACTTTAACCATCGGAATTGTGACTATGTTATGCTGTTTTTACTATGCATTTATATCTAATAAAATATTAAACTATAATTTATTTCTTACTGCACTTCGGAGTTACAATCCCCAAAGCTTATTGAATTTGTACGATGTGGAAAGACATTTCCATATGAGTATAATTAAGCTTCTGGCACGAACAAGTCTTTGACGATTAAGCATAGGACGAATAAATCAGACAGATACATGCTATGGCCAATGAAGTTCTAATTTTTTAAAGTTGTGGCCAATGAAGTTCTAATTTTTTAAAAGTCATTTGCCCATTTACAAGGCACACGCTATGATAGCTCACAGTATATCCCTAGCCTTTCGATCGATCCGTTTTTTATTTTACCTTCAACTTTTGAATTTAATTACATTTGCTATTAAATTTTACTCATGCCATGCATGACTAAATGTTATGAATTTTAGCTTGCCAGCGATCTTCACTCTATTTTTTATTTTTTGTTATTTTTACTTAGTCATTTTCGTTCGTATTTTCCAAGGAAAATTTATTTCTGTAATTTTTTTCATTTGCCATTTTTGGGTTTCTAGCTACCTCGCAAAAACAACTTGAGAAAAAAGTAATCCATTCTGTACGCGAAGAGTGAACCATCCGTTTTGATACAAAAATGTTCAACTATGTCGTTCGATTAAAGTCTTTGTTTATGAAGTCAACCAGGTCTACATACCGATGTTATTTAGGCGTCGGAAGAATGATATTATACATTTTTCAAAAATAATATTTGAAATCGTCCTCTGGGCAGTGACATTCATGGGTGAAGTTGTCACCGCTGCGTCAAAGTATCCTTTGGTCATCCGATAGCACATGAAATGCATGAATTCAATTTCCATGAACATTTATGAACTTAGTACGGTCCAAACATTGGAATTCTCAATAGTTTACGCCTTCTTTTTGCTAAATTTCGTTGTTTGCATTTTTGGTGGACGATAATATGATCAGGTTTTTCTTTGATTTTGAAAATGCATCCAATATCAATTCAACTTTGAGTCAAAGGCGATGATTAAATGTTGGTCTATAGTTGCGACCAATTACAGCCAAATTACAAGCAGTTTTAAAATTGCGATGCTATATGGGCTACAGATGTTTATTGGGATAAAGTACACAAACTGTGAGACGTAGAGTTTTGATAAATTAGTAACACGACATAACTTTTAATAAAGGTCTGTAATGTCTTCAGAATTTTTGTATTCCCATGTGTAAATGTCGCTACTTGGTAGCCAAAACAGCTCAGTTTTTATTTTTAGGTAAGGTCGTGTCTTGACCATGTAGCAAGTTCATTATTTTTGACATAGTTCATTATTTTTTGGCATATTATTACAAATGTAGGTCACAAAGACAACATGACGGAATAGCTAGTGCACTCCCAAACCATACGGGTACGTAATACACTACATTATATTGCTAATTGCAATTTATCAAACAAATAGCATTAAAAGGCGCATTTTTAACATAACGTAATGACCAACAAGCCCATGACAGGGAATATTTATCATTCCAGGCAGGCGATACCTGGGATGTTGTGAATGGCTGTTTTTATGAAGCTGCATTTTTGTTTCCTAGGCCAAATAATTCTTCGGAATTACTATGGGACAGAATGTTTGAAAATTAAATCCTTCGAATATGTTCAAGAGTTTCTACTGAAACTTTGCATTTTGATTAGCTGGCCAATGTTTTCAACCAAGCTTTTGGTGCTACTTTTCTGATGCAGTCCTCCGTGATAAACCATATTACTAATAAGGCAGTCCGCACTTCTAGCTCCTCCACCTCCGGTCACGAAATGGCACAGACATCAATTCTCTGTGTAGAAGGAGTTTGTTTTAGTGCCAGGTACAGAAAAATCATATTATTGGTCGCTGCGGCTCCTGAATATGAGAATAACCGTATGTGAAACACGGTGAAATTCTTCTTAGCGCCAAGTTCAGACAGCGGAGAACGACACAATCTGTGCTCAATTTGCTTAAGTGCACATCAGTTTGAAACCGTTGTTTCGATTGATACAACCTCGATATACTGATCCAACAGCTGATAATGTAACGCCACCAATTTAACCCTTGGAAGTGAAACAATAGAAAGGGCAAGGCGGTCGATATTTCATGCAACTGGATATATAAAACAGAAAGTGCCACGTGGATATTTCAATATAAGGCCATTGCAGTTTAGGTGAATTGCAGTTATTAAACTGAGTGCCACTGGATTCTCTGTTTATTATTTTCCTCAACTCTCACCCTTTTTCTAGCTGACCGCCAGTAGCAATCATTTGTTTTGATCTAGCGAGATTTTGTTGGATAGGCTTCTTATAAATAGTTGTTTCTGAATGTCCAACATGGCACATAGCACCATTTGCAACATAGCACCATTTGACATTGTGTCAGCTCTTAAGGCTAACCAGTGGGCGAAAGGTCTCAACCTTTGGGGTTTATTGATTTTTGACAGAATGACTAGCATAGGGACTAGAGGGTTCCAGAGCCTATCCTTGGTGCGGTGCATTTGACTAACTTCAGCATATTCTGGAAAGCAAAAGCAGCTCTCCCAAGCGAAAAGAAAGGCGTCGGTGTACCTCCCTCCCTATGAACTATTACGGAAATAACACAGTAATTCCCCGACGATTTCAACAGGTGACCTCCTAAAGTAGCCACCGACACGCCTTACGCTCGTCATCGCGATGAATTAACACTTTAACACTTATGATAATTTTCCAGGCGTTACTCTGCAAGCAGTAGTCTGTTTCCCCTCCGCAAAGCGGGTACTGAAGGCAGTCCTCATTACAGGTCCTTATGTACAGTGCTCTAACGTTCTTTGCCAAATCTGACATCTCTATCCGACGCTAACTGTGTCGCGCCATTCATCGATCCGTTAAAGAGACCGCAAGAGAAACGATAACAGAGAAATTGATCAAAAATTGCCCCATAATGCAATAGAGCTCGTACGAATGGTCCAACCGAGGCTCTTGGTTACCCAAAAAATTGGATGTTTATCAAACAATTCAAACTTAACTGGTCCACTGTTAGTATCGGTATTCTCTTGGACTATCGTATTTCAGTTCGCAAATAGAAAACTAGTTGTTTTCGTCTTAGAATACATCTTTAACATAAATAGCTTCCATGCGATTGACAAAAATTAGCATAAATTGTGTTTTTAAGTTTATTTCAACCTTTTATTTTACACATAATTTTAGATGCTTAAATTGTAATGAACCGAATAGTAGAGCTTGGGGCTGCTAATCCCAAAATCCCGAGTTCGATTCCAGTTCGGGTGGGCAAGCAGGTATGGCATTCGCTCCAATTGCCTCAGCTAAACGAATGCAGTGGGCTAATCACCTATTACATGAGTCGTGTATGCTACAAGTCGTCATCGCCGCGACCAGTAGCAGTGACGGTTCAACCAAGTGATGAGCTAATGCTATCATGACTGGGCTTGCTGTGGGTTGTCATTGTCACGACCCGTTGTAACCCGTTGTGTCCATTATGTAACAGATCGATCATACCAAGGGTTGTGACTGTCACGTATCATGTTTGTAGCGAGTCGTGACTAGGACTACTCTTCGCCGGGAAATGTCGGTGACGGATCGTACCTGGCCCAACCCGGGACTGCGACAGGTCGTCACTGTGCCGGGTCGTGTCTGCGGCAACGTCACATGTTACTTGCTGCAGCAACAGGTGTCGACAGAGTGTCTTGATCACGTTAACAGCACTGTATGGATTTGGATCTGCACCCTCCGCAATCATAATGACTCACTGATATCACGAGTCCTGTACGCAACGATCGTCACTGTCACGTCCCGTGGCAGTGGCGGTCGATCATGTGATATCTCACTGCTATCACGGGTCGTATCGGCATCGGGTTGTCACTGTCACGAACCTCAAGAGTGAGGAGCCAGTCACGTGATGAGTCGATTATGCGACGGGTCGTTGCTGTCACGTGTTGTGTATGTAACAAGTAGTGATTATGGCCACTCGTGACTGTGACGGGTCGTTACTGCCGAGGGTCGTTCACATGACGGGTCGTATCTGTCACAACCCGTAACGGTGAAGCACCGACACTGTTCCGGTAGTTTCTGCGGTAACTGATCACGTGTCACTCGCTGCAGTGACAGGAATCGACACAATACCGGGTCACTTATTTCATAGTTCGCTAGCACAGCGTCTCAATAGCCTCATAACGGGGCTGTATCGGCTGTTTACCGCAATAATCAGTGATTGGATCGTGTTGTATTTTATGTTAACAACTCTAACATGAACAGCAGTTGTTATTGCATACGTGCGTAGCTTTCTTTGGGGTCTGGTCGATTCGGCCCTTTGCCGATTCGGCCCTTTATCGATTCAGCACTTTTTGGTTGATTCGGCACCATGTTTTGTTATTATTATTCTATTTTTAGATCCGCTTCAAAACTACTTTGATGCAATCCACATTTTACACATCACATTTTACACACCATAAAAAAATCCTCTCCATATGGATTTTTTCACCACAGTTTGACTTTCAGTTGGTTTCTACACACTTGGTGCACACACTTTCGTTGGTTTCTACACAAAATTGTGCAAATTTACCTTTTTCCGCGTTGGTACTCTCTTTGTGAGATACTTGATCCACATATCCGATGTTGCAAACCAGAACAATCCACACATTTTACTATATACTGTCGAGGCCTCAAGTCCTGTTTACATTTGGTGCATTTATCTGACATTTCAAAGGTTTGATTAATTAAATTCATCCAAACAATAACGATTGCACACAAGTTCATTCGATACGTCCGGTAAAAACATAATTTCAAAGCATTCTCTGAAGACTCATAAATTGTAAATGGTTTTCGAGCGCCTTTGGGGAGCTTTTTATAGTTAAAACATTGCAAATCTAATCATGAATAACGAATAAGAAATGTCTGTTAAACTTTACAACAGAGTATATAACGGAGTAAATTGCAATTAACTCACTCCACTGAAATCGTGCGTTTCTTCGCTATTTGAAATGCTAGAGAACACGCCTTAATCAAAATTGCGATTTGAAATCAACCCGCAATGCTAATCCCCCTAACCCGACATCAGACTAAATCCCTACTCAGCGTGTCATTCAAACAGTTGTATTAGATTTTAGGACATTTTAAGTAACTTGATGTTAACCGAAATCAGCTTTGCAGTGGGTGGAATTGTGGTGTGTAAAATTTAGTTTGTTTTAAGATATAAATAAAAAGAAAGAATAAAAGGATTTACTGTATATCAATGACTTTTTATGACATTCTACACTCTAAAACAAGTCGAGTGAATGCTTATCTTGAAATGTTTTTTCCTTGTGGCTTTGGCGTCGGTCAAACGCAGCGGGGAATTACAAATATTGATTCGGGTTTCTTTTTCCAAGATAACACTTGAAAGGGTCGGTGATCGGCTCACGACCGCACATTCCGTATCAATGTGTTTGAAAGACAGACAGTATTGGCTGCTTGTCGACTATTCTCTACGTTTCCCAAGGGTCACGTGTTAAGTTTCTGGTGGACAATCAGACAGTGGTCTCTTATTTGTTCAAGCAGGGTGGCAATTGTTCACCGATGTTGTCTCAACTCATCAACCAGTTCTTTTTTGTGCTCGGGACAATGGTTTTATCATTCAAGCGTCACACATGTTCCTTGGGTTATGATTTGTCTGCTTGTGATGTATTGTCGGATTTGCTCCGGTCCTTTCAACTGGAGCATCCTCTCTCCGACAGGTCAGTCATGGTGCCTGGGGATTTGGTCCTGGTTTTTCATCATTCTATTATTTCAGACAAGTTGCTTATCTTGAAATGTTTTTTCCTTGTGGCTTTGGCGTCGGTCAAACGCAGCGGGGAATTACACATATTGCAAAACTCCAATTAAAGGTTCATGGGAGCCCGTTGTTCTAAAACCATTACCAGTATGCTTAAGCAAATTGTGATCCCAGCCTTGCCGGTTGTGAGGTCACGCGGCAATGTCGACAACGCGTCGTTGTGCCCCGCTTCCCTACTACGCGCGTTTAGTAAACAATCAGGTGCTTATCGTAGCACGTTACAGCGTCATCTATTTATATCTTTCATGCATAGTATCACGGTAGATATTTCCAAAGCGTTTATATCTAATTATATTAAGAAAACCATATTGTTAGCATATGATAGTATAATTAAAGAACCTGAAGATTTAATTCAAAAGCGATTGTCAATTAAAGCTCGTCAGGTTAGACATGTAGCACACTCTTTGCTTATTGCTGATGGTGTGTCATTGTGTGAGTTACTACGAGCTCGCTTGTCACTGCTGTATCGGTGATTCATAATAACCCTCCTTCTTGCAGGACTCACCACTAATCTGGCGGAAAGAAGGCTTACAAGAAGAAGGCCGCTAAGTAGTGGTGGAGGCGCCACTCGACTCGACACCAACGGCAACCAACTCGGCCCGTTATATGACTAATGCTGTGGCGGCTCCGCTCAGTGACGTTTAGACAGTGCGTTTTCGCACGTAGTATAACACGCCACTGTGACGGGTCGGCACATGTGGTGATGCCGAAGTCGGCTGGGTGGTTATGTGCACCTCTGTTATGGAAAAGACGGGGAGGACATTAACTTACATCAGACCGTATGTATGTGTATTCGAACTTCATATTGCTTGTTAGTAATGGGTACTTAGTGGTAAAACCCTACTTAACGTTGTTGTTTGTTATGGAATGGACAGTTCGCGGTGAGACCCCTCTGAATTAAAAGATAAATTGAATTCAATTTCTTTTATTTCTGCCTTTCCGGCACAATGTCTTATAGACGGCGTGTAATCCAGTTCGTATGCATTAGGTTTTCAATTCCCACCGCCAGTTCGTGTCTTCCATTGTGATGGATTGTAGTCTACAATCCGAGATTTTCAAAATTAATACTGATGTATTTAATTTCTTAATAATCATGTTCATGAGTAAGGTATCTTTTAGACGTAGAGGCCATCACTAGAATAATACCCATCCACCTCCCGATCAATTGGGATCGTTTGGTACGATAAGTCCCAAGAAAAAGCAAATTCCCACGAGCCACAATTCCAGCAGCAGCAGATCGGTGCACCGGTGCACCGGTTCACCGGAGCACCAATACAGAGCATAACTGTTCGGCAGCAGCAATTCCAGCAGCAGCAGCAGTAGGTCGGTGCACCGATGCGCCGGTGTGTCGGTGCGTCAAGTAATTCCATATCTTGCTGCTGCTGCTGCGGCGGCCCACTACATCGAATCAACTTACCCTTTGCTGTAACTACCCTTTACATAATACACACAGACTACACACTCCGTCTTTTTATATAAAGCGTGAATGTTAAACAGACCTATTAGTACACTGTGACATTGCAAGCCATACCCCCTTTCCCTATAGAAAATGTTTACAGAATTACACGCCTCAATGCATTTAAATACCACCACTTTGCCCCTTACCCACTACGCACACCCCGTCAGCTTAAATTCAGGTATGTGCTGCTATAAATAGATCATGACGTCACTGTATTGCGTCAGCCATTTTCCCACCACACAAACCCTACACAATAGTAATTGGATAAAAACCCATTATTTGTATATTTATTAGCACTATGGGACATAATATACATAAAAGGATATATTTCTTGAATTTTATACGGTCTTGTATATAACAACAAAGCCGTATATTACACCCTACCACCATTTTTGTACCCAGGGGTCAATGAGTGCATCTGGCAGTCAACAGACCCGTTATCTACTCAGTCTAATTCTTTCAAATGTTCAAGGTATTGACACGTTGAAACACCTTCTGTTCACCGAAGTGTTTGCTTCGGAGTCTACCAAATATTATTTGAAACTGAAGTATCTTGTTTTCATTTTCGTTTTTATGAGTACAATATCTAGTACACATAGAAGCCTTCACCCAGAGTTCACCTACCGCCCGCTCTATCTGTCAACATATGGCGGCGATTATTTCGACAGCACTTGAGGTGGCTAATGCTGACTCTTATTGATCGTTTATTGTGTTATTAAAAATACACCTGCTGATGCTAGTGACAGAAACTGTGAGAACTCATTATTGTGGCTTTGGAGTCGATATTTAATCATAAATTGAATATTCGGGAATTGAATATTTTAATCAGACAGTTTAAGTCTAACGACGTTGTTTTCGAAGTTCTTTGTATTGAAATCTCTAATTTCTTTCGCTAAGACAAACAATTAATGAATTTACAAAGCTTATTGGAGATATGTAAAATAGGAACCTAAACTTAAATCATTTGTTCAAACAATTTCCTAGTTATATCAATCAAGTTAAACGATTTCTTGCCATTCCAACAGCTTCCCAGTGTTTATGCATATTCTTCAGTTGTAAAATCCAATCAGATTGAAAATAAGGAAGCTTTGAAAACACATAGTCAGTATAGTTCACTTGGAAGACATCGTCCAATGTCTCTATACATCTGCGAAGAAGGAATGTTGACATTGTTCACTGGTCTTCTTCTGAAAAACAATCTCTCAAATAATCCATCACGCGAAAGAATACTCCTATATCAGTACGAATGAGGTCAAATGCAAAATTCTCTGCGTTTTCTGTTCTAGTTTCATAACACTGTTCAATAAACCTGTTGTGTAATTCAGTTCTGTTAAGGTTGTAGTGTGTCAAGTCCCAACAGGTATCTAAGTCCCAAAGCTGTTCTTTCTCGAATCCAAAGCGAGTTAATTTGTTAATCAAACAGTTTACATATATCCGTTTGAAAAATACCATCCATATTCACAATAAACGCGTCTTTACTGCTTAGTATTTATAGTCTTACCTAAGAGTTCTTTTATAGTGTCATTCGTCTCAATACATTGGCCACTCCTCTATATGCATCTCACTTTTAAAGCTTCACATTTACCACAAACATTTTCGGGGCTTCAGTGATGATGTCATGACGTCGTCACGAGGATAGTAGTAGGGAAATGGTGGAACTACCACAGGAAGTGACGTGAAAATGACGTAACAGGTGTGGTAGAACCATCATTGTGGTTCTGGAACAGTTTTTTTATAAAGCGCGCGCCTGTTCGAATGACGTCATAATGACCTCATGATGACGTTATGATGACGTTATGATGACATCATAATGACATGACAAGGGTGGCGCAGAAACCCCATGAGAGTCATAATGACGTCACAAGGGTGATCCAGAACTTTTATGACAGTTTTGGATCAGTTTTGGATAAAGCACGCGCCCGTTCTAATGACGTCATAATGACATCATAATGACATCATAATGACGTCATGTGATTAGTCATATGATTTGGTCACATGGTCATATAGTATGGTCTAGAGTTATTTTACCCATAGGTGGGCTGGAACCACCAACTCTCCCGTCATGAGTCCTACGATCTACCGACTGAGCTATTCCGGACTTAACCAAAATGTTTGTGAAAACATTCCATATAAGGTCATAACGCACACATAACACACATTCATAACACACATTCATAAACACACATTCATAACACAACTTCATAACGCATTCATATCTGTTCCAAAACTCTCATGACAATTCTACGCCACCTTTCTGACGTCATTATGACGTCATAGGTACTTCAGAACTGTCTTGGCCACATAGTCACATAATATGGTCTAGGGTTAGGCCACCCGTACCGTACATGTTGTTCAACATGTTCAACATGTTGTCCGAGATGTTGTTGGGTAAGTTGAACATGTTCAACTTGTTCAACATGTTTTTAACAAGTTGCTGTATATAAAATTATGTTTAAAGACTTTCTCGGTAAAGTTATTTCTAAACATATTAGGACATGGTGTGTCCAACCTCGAGTGTGACATCCCCCTTCGTTCAAATCGGTTGAACATGGTGAAAGTTATATACTTTTTTTTAAGTTACTAAAATATACATTATGCTTACAGCCACATGTGTAAATAGCCTGTACGGTACGGGCGGCCTAACCCTAGACCATATTATGTGACTATGTGACCAAGACAGTTCTGGAGTACCTGTGACGTCATAATGGCGTCGGGAAGGTGGCGTAGAATTGTCATGAGAGTTTTGGAACAGATATGAATACGTTATGAATATATGTTATGAATGTGTTATGAATGTGTGTTATGAATGTGTGTTTTGAATGTGTGTTATGTATGCGTTATGACCTTATATGGCATGTTTTCACAAACATTTGGTTAAGTCCGAAATAGCTTAGTCGGTAGATCGTACGACTCATGACCGGAGGGTTGGTGGTTCCAGCCCACCTATGGGTAAAATAACTCTAGACCATGATATATGACTATGTGACCAATCATATGACTAATCACAGACGTCAGTATGATGTCATTATGACGTCATTAGAACGGGCGCGCGCTTTATCCAAAACTGATCCAAAACAGTTCTGGATCACCCTTGTGACGTCATTATGACTCTCATGGGGTTTCTGCGCCACCCTTGTCACGTCATTATGATATCATCATAGTGTCATCATGACGTCATTATGATGTCATTCGAACAGGCGCGCGCTTTATCCAAAAAAACTGTTCCAGAACCACCATGGTTGTTCTACCACACATGTGACGTCATTTTGAAGTCACTTCCTGTGGTAGTTTCACCGTTTCTCTACTACTGATGATTGACTGCCGTAGAACTCTCGTTTCTCAACCACTGAAAGCCAAACTATGATTGTTCGGTATATAATGTTTAAAGCGACTACAGCCTCCCTCGACTGCTGTTTTACGTTTTTAAAGTAAGTTTAGAACAACACATACTTGTTTCAGTTGATTCATGTTGATGTTTTTATTTTTGCAGTACCAAAGTATATTTTAAAAATTGCTTTTTAACACTTGACAAGCCTTTGGCTTGCAAGGGTTGTATGAATTTGTGCGAGCAGCCTTTCGTCCTTTTTTTCTTCTTGACAGTTTTCCGATTTTTTGTGTCTTCTTCTTCTCTGACACTTTGGGCCCCAGGACCATGAAACTTGGGACTTATGAAGAGCTTGATCTGAACGTGTGCATGTCACTTTTTATTTTCTTCTTCGATTTCGTTTTCTTTGTTAAAACGTCATATGAAAAGAGTGTATTTTTGTAAGTAAATACAGAGCATAACGGAACAGAACACACAGTTGCTGAGCTCTCACTGCTTAAATAGATAACACGGCGTATGCCTGATCAGCCAATAAAACCTTAAGTCAACAAAAACCAAACACTACTCGGCTTATACACATTGAAGGAAGTATTTTTGCGTTTTAATTTTTGTCAAGTGTTTAACATTTCGCCAGCGAAATGAAGTTCTAGTTTTATTTGAAAACAAAATAAGAAATTACTAAATGCAAAGTAAGAAGATAGAGAGGGACATAATAAAGTTAACACACGTTAACTTAGATTTTGGCTCAAATCAAACAAAGTAAACTAAGAAACTGAGGGTGCACACAGTTCATTGTGTTCGAAAATGCAGCCGACGCTTAAATAATATATAAGGGGAAACGATCGGTTACATTTTCTAACGACAGCAAAGAGATAAGGAATTTCTATTTCCAAACCAGTAAATAGATGACTAGTAACGTTTCTCAAGTTGTATTAATCTATATATAATTAGATATACATTAATATAATATTATAGATACAGATTTTATATTTAATTTTTCCTCCAATTATATATGTTTGTTGTGTTGCAATTGGGCAGTTGTTCGGCAATCACTAAAGCAGGTCCCCTCTCCTTTTAACAAATGGTTGGTCGCGGTTCTACCAGTGACGTATGAATGACGCAATTGATTGTTTTGAAAACGAGGCTGACACATGTCGTGCAGACGACAAAAGCGGTGTTTTGCTGTGGATTTTAAACAATAACATTTTAATGGATTTTTCGTTATTTGTTATTGAATAACATAAAAACATGACGGATAAAAGACAAATTTATATGGTTTGTATTTTGGTTTCATTTTTTACCCATTAGATTATTATGTTTTTAAGATAATTTTTCTGTATCATATCATCTAACAGTGAATGGAAAATCCCCAGGCTGCTGTTCGAGTTCTCTTTGCTGGACGGTTACTCAATCCCAAGGATGTTTTGAAGTGCTGCGATGATAGTGGCTACTCTTATTATACTCTCGCACTGTGTAGATAAAATTTGCCACTTTAAGGCAAGGTTACTCCTAAAACTTAGATATGTAATTTACCGGATCGAAAGAATGCACAAGTTCAATTAGTCGTAGATGACTTGCGGTCTTCATTTGCCTTTCTGTCCTAGGAAGATAGAAAGGGTCCGCTGGAACTAAAGTTCAATACACTGAATCTGAATCTTTACTAGTCCTAGACAGGGCTGGTATGATTTAAATCAGTTGGATTTAAATCATGATTTAAATCGTGATTTAAATCAACGTAAAAAAATCACGATTTTTGATTTTTTTGATTTTTTTTAATTTGTTGATTTTTTTTGACAAGAGTCATCTAGGACTCCTAGATGACTCTTGTGGTCTTCCTATGACAGCAAATCTTTACTTTTGTTTGCCAGTTATATACTTCGCTCCATGCGCCCATAGATAGGTCTTCCTTTTAATCCGTATATTTTTTCCGCCGAACCTTTCAGTTCCAAGCTGCTTCTTGGTGCTGGCGCTCATCTCATCTACGCTCATCAGTAATTCCGTCTGAAAGACGTCACAGAACATGCTTACGATTAATGCTCTTTCAAATACGTCTCGGGAGAAAACCAAGTAGGTGAAAGAAATAAAACTAGTGCCATATGTTTATCAGAAAAGGGCTACGGGGTCATCAAAATGTGGTGCAGGTGGATAAGAACCTTTAAAACTAAAATAAAGCAGTACAGAAGTTACTCCGAGTCACCTCTGACTTGTATAACATCGTATATATTTCTGTGCCTGGAAACTTTGTAGCGTACCGCTTCTTGGAGCTACATTTGAAGTGAATCAACAGTCGCCTGTACAGATTTAAGACTATGACTCGTATTCTAATTCAAGATTTTTCTTCATCGCATTGTTATTTTACATTAATCGCGAATTGAAAGAGGCATAACTAATCTTGAATTGAACTCGAATTAAGGGATTTCAAATTTACATCGGTTAAAAAAAACCTTATTTTAGCATCGAATTGAAGAATGTGCTGTCTTACATTAACCTCGAATCATTTTGAAGTTGTTTACATTCATCAGTTAATTATTATTTCATATGTTATATAATTATTATCCCTCGCCCGACTACCGTGGGCGGGGAATATAGAAACGCCTCGTGTCCGTCTCTCCGTTCGTCCGCAACCCTGTTCCCCTTTTTTTCCGGGCCACTTTGTTAACTTGCCTTGATCGCACAGCTTTGAAACATCATGCATTAAAAGAATATATATCGTAGATTTGCAACGTCTTGGTTTCAGTCTGACCGACCAATTTTTGGCCGATTTCAAAAATAATGCGATGTTGCACATGTACAATACATATATTTTCACTACATAAAATTTTAGAACGCTGGATCGAATAGTTTTGCAGAACAAATTTCAACAAATTTCCTGAAAAACAGCCATTTTTGACAAATCGTATTTTTGAGAATTTTTCGCGAATAAACCTTTTTAAAAATTTCCGTGTAGAACAATAATACTTATAATGATGATAATAATAATATACACATATATTATACATTGTCCGGGCTGATGCAGGGGTGAGCCGCTATTTTTAGTTTTCTATAGGCCAAGCTTTTTATACCATTGTTCAGCATCTTCTTTGTTTTTCAGCTGAGTATTTAACTTTCTAACTGAAGTTGCTTAAAAGCACCGGTGTTCTTTTACGGCACCAAATCTTTATACAACGCTTTGCCCATTACATTATGTTCCCCTTTGTGTGATGGAAGCGTGGCAGCTAATCAGGCGTGAACTAATTTATTGTCCAAAAATATATATATATGTTAGTGACTTGTGCTGTATGCATGATAATTTCTACTTGTACGTGTTTGTATATATTGCACCATAGATGCAACTTGATTGTATGATAATAAAATAATTATAATAAAAAAAAAAGATGAATAAATAAATAAAAAAAAATAAAGTGAAAGTTCAGTTATGATTACGGATTTGTTCAGTTTCGTCCAGAACAAAAAAAAAGAAAAAGATTTCTCCGGGTTTCTTCCACTGTTCGGAAGAAATACTTTTTAGACTGGAAAAAACCCAAACCTGACTAAAAGAATAAAATACTGTTAATAATATGGCATTGACGCAGAACAAGGTACACTGCAATATCAGTAGATTTTAGCAATGAAATATAAAACATAGCAATGTTGAAAAAGAAATCACGAGGAATATTGAAAATTTAATGGGAAATGTGGAAAAGTACCTTGATGATGCAGAAAAAACTTCTCACGGATAGATATTTCCTTCTATTGCATCTGTCTGTGTCAAGTGGAGTGTTGACTTCATTAAACCCACAATTGCTGACTGTATAGTGAGTCAACAATTCAGCCACTAAAATGGGTATGAAAGTTACTCAAAATCGTGTCTTGATCGTTTTGTTATATTGGGAACTGGAATCCAATGAGTTTTCACACTGTTATTTAAATCAGGTGCCTTTAAAATATCTGTAAATTCGACAGGTTGCGATTTCTGAACGAGAGTAGATAGTGTCACGCATGTTGTCATGATGGTGTAAAACAAGGCCTTTAAGGACAACAGTTGAAAAAATTTAATTTTCAAGCAAAGAAAATGTTGAAATATGTTTCAGTGTGATGTGGAGAATGATAATATACGGCCTGCGAAATCGATTACGATGCCGGTCCACACCTCCACCTCTACCGTCGATTCCGGCGACGAGAATGTAGACCGTGGTAACTGGGGTGGAAAAATCGAGTTCTTACTGTCGTGTGTATCGTACGCTGTGGGTTTAGGAAACCTATGGAGATTTCCGTATTTATGTTACCGCAATGGAGGAGGTAAGGGCACTAAATGGTTTTACTGTGAAAGGTCTTCTCGAATCAAAATGAAGACGAGAAAATGCGAGGGAGCTACCACTTCGGTGTGCCATTCTGTTTTATTCCCCACGGGGGAAGAGGGGGGTGTATATGCGATCGACCGTGTGTCGGTCTGTCATCAGCAGCTTGTTAACACGATAACTTAAAAACTGCTGCAAGGATTTTAATGAAACTTGGTATGTAGTTTCTGTGGGAACAAACACAAGTCGGTATTGTAAATGGGCCAGCTTCGTCCAAGGAAAATGCACCAGCTGGACTTAGAAATTTCAGCTCTTGATTGACTATTGATGGCCGTGTTTAACTGATGGGAGGGGGGGGGGGGTGTGGGGAATATGTGGGCTATAGACACTGCTCTAGTTTAACATGCTTTTAGCACATTGAGAGAACATTGATCAGGGACAATTTTTAAGTGTTTTTTAAATCATATGTGCCCGCTTCGGTATTAACTTTATGCGCTGTGCCCGTTTGTCTTGTTTAGAAGATATGAGCGACACTATAGCATAGTTGTTGGTAATTCACTGATTTATTTTTGCAGTAATGATCAGTTGGATAGACCAGTTCATGGATTGATGAATTTAACGCATTCAACGCCTAAGGTGATGCTTATCTTTTTTTCGTATTTCAGGGGCTTTCCTTATTCCATACGTTGTCATGTTAATCTTTGCTGGAATACCGATGTTTTTCCTGGAGATCAGCTTCGGTCAGTTCGCTGGAGAAGGTGTCATCTCCATCTGGAAAGTCTGTCCTCTCATGCAAGGTAAACGTGTGCGTCATCACTGAACAGTGATCCTTTATTGTAAATATTAACAAAGCTTTCAGCAATTCTCAGCACGTGTAACATTCTTTTGTATGACACTATAACTATGTTTTGCCAATTTTGTACGGATGGGGTCAGGGATGCAGGCAAGAATTCTATGATAAGCTGCAGTTAAGTGCTCTGGGGTCGCAGGGATACCGTTGACAAAGTCCTGTTCGCAGATTATTTTAAACCTTGTTCAAACAACAAATTTTGATACCTGTAAACAACAATTTAAGATGATTATTGTTTCGGGATGGATTTTTTTTATCTATTGCTTGAGCATCTCTCATTTCATTTAATGAGGATATTTTCCGATTTGCATACGGTAATTTTTAGTCCTATTTTTTCAGGTATTGGTTGGGGAATGTTCATTGTGTCGAGCCTAATAGCCATGTACTACAACATGGTGATTGCATGGACCCTGTTTTACCTGTTTGCATCATTCAAGCTGCAAGTGCCGTGGAAAGATTGCGATAATCATTGGAATACAGCTGGTGCGTATAAGAAAGAGGATGCAGTTCACAAAGTGCAGTGTGCTGAAATTCGATTTGAAACTATGGGGCTTTCTCAAAGTAATATCTCACTCAACCCATGGCATAATTTTTCACAAAACTAGACCGACCACTTGCAAAAAAAAAAAAAAACACAAGTAAACATGTATATTTTACATGATGACCATGGTCAAAGTTACGAGGTACATCTTTAGTAACCTCTTTTGAGCCCAAAAGGGTCTAAAGAAGGCTCAAAATCACTAATCGTATTCTGGATAATAGCGGACACCGAGATACCTGTTATATAAAGTCTTTTAAGCCCAAAATCGCCCTGTCTTTAGCCGGTTTTTGATTTTGGCCATAACCGAGGAGGTCAAATTCACAGATGTGCCTCTCGTTATATGTCTCCCCTAAGGGAGACATATATAGCATTTGGTGTGTCCGTCTTGCCGTCCGTCTGTCCCTAGTGAGTTCTTATGAAATTAATGAGTCGATTTTTCTCCAAACATACATATTGGGGTACATGTCTAGATGATACCCGTGTTATTTTTGTTTCGTTCCCTCAAAAGTTCTATTTTTGGCAAATTTTTTAACATTGGGGGGGGGGGGGGGGGGTCGTGCATTTCTTTCACTTTGGTAGGCTATATCTCCAAAACAGTTCGTTGGATAAGGCTCAGACGTCCCAAGAAGAACACACAAATAGCGCAAATGTATACTGCAAAGTTTTTGTTCATTTCCGTTGAAAATGTATTTTTGGCGAATTTTTTAATTTTTGATTTTTCACTTTTTTGGGCCATATTGTTGCGATATCTCCGAAACAGTTTGTTGGATTAGGCTGAAACGTGGCAAGAAGAACCCACATCTAGTGCGGATATTTACTGCGCAGTTTTTCTTCATTTCCGGTGAAAATGTATTTTTGGCGATTTTTTAAATTTTTTATGTTTAAGTTTTTTGGCGATATTGTTGCGATATCTCCGAAACAGCTTAATCGATTAGGCTAAAGCGTGGCAAGAAGAACTCGCATTTAATGCAAATGTTTACTGCGAAGTTTTCCTTCATTTTCTGTAAAAATGTATTTTTGGCGGTTTTTTAATTTTTTTGGGCTCGCCAATGTTGTACTTTTTAAGCAAAGAATTTTTTTTCACGTGACTGATTGGGGGGCGGGGGAGACATATCCGTTTTTGTTTTAACAAAAACACTGGCCAGTCTAGTTTAAAGTCGTTTAGGCTCAAAGAATAAAAAAAAAACATCAAGGTAATGGTCAACTTTAGGTTTTTGACCTTTACCATGACCGAGAAGATCAACGTCACCGAGGTACCTCTTTTAGAAAGTCTTTTTGGCCCAAAGGTTCGAAAATAAGGCCAAAACTCCATCTCTGACGGTTTTCGAGATAATGGTCAATCTTACTCTAACACGTTTTATCTTCCTACGTCAAATAGCCGGGAGAACTTTTCTAGAAACCATCGAAGAGGAAAAAACTTAAAAAAACCAATAAACTGCAGGAATATCTAGCAAAGCATATCCATTTGCGAAAAACTAACGTCATTAAGACGCCATAGGTAAAAAATAAGGTCACCAAATGTTCCGTTCAAAATAAGTAGTCCCATGGCGTATCTTCCGCCAACGCTGTAACTCCTCCTTTTTTCGAGATATTTCGCTTTTAAACTTTCATGGCGTCATAGGTCAACATTTTTTACGCGTGGATCCAGATCCTATAGACCACCATATGTGTGCTAAGTTTCAAATTTCTAGCCTTCACCGTTTCGTCGGAGGTGCATGGAAATCAACAGGTGACGAGAAACACACACACACACACACACACACACAAAAAAAGACATTTATGTTTAGTCTGAAGAGCAGATAAAACACGCGTTGTCGTGTCACGAAGATCATTCTCAAGTGCACGGCAATCCCATAAATTGTTCCAATGACACGTTTAAGCAAGCTACCTTGACAAAAAATATCTCTGACCATTTCACACTCAAAATTTGTTTCGTTTTTGCATCGCGTGCTTGATTTTGATTGGCTAAACCTTGATATCAGAATAGCAAAGATCGCAACCTTTCGTTGTTTGATGTGCATTGCGGATCCGGGTAAGTTATATTTTCCATGGTCTCCTTTCTCAATTTCAAATGTATTATTTCCGCAATGTTGAACGATAAATTTTTAATTTCCTGACGTGAATAAAACCTGAGAACTAGAAAACAAGTGTACAATAGGGGGAAGAAAATTAAGGGGTTACTCTGATTTGTGACATTCCCCAAAGCGTGTTGCAAAGTAAATGCACACTTTTCTCATGGCGTTTTAACAAAGAAATCGAAATCGAAGACGAAAATATAAAGTGACGTGCACATGTTCAGATCAAGCTCTTCATAAGTCCCAAGTTACATGGTCCTAGGGCTCGATAGTGTCAGAGAAGAAGAAGACACAAAAAATCAGAAAAACTGTGAGGAAGAAAAAAAAAGAGGGACGAACGGCTGCTCGCACAAATTCATACTAGAACCTTATTTCGCTAGCGAAATGTTAAAACACTTGACAAAAATTAAAACGCAAAAATACTTCCTTCAATGGCTTATTTCTTGAATAATATATTGCAAACAATACAGCTTGAATACGTCTGATAAGCCGAGTAGTGGTTGTTTTTTGTTTTTTTTTTCTGCTTAAGGTTTTAGTGACTGAGCAGGCATACGCCGTGTTATCTGTTTACGCAGTGAGAGCTCGCACAAAGCTCAGCAACTGTGTTCTGTGATGTACGTTAAATGCACTGCATTTATTTGCAAAAGACACTCTTTTCACATTGCGTTTTAACAAAGTAAACGAAATCGAAGACGAAAATAAGAAGTGACATGCACACTTTCAGATCAAGCTCTTCATAACAAGTTTCTTGGTCCTAGGGCCCATAGTGTTAGAGGAGAAGAAGACATAAAAATAGCGGAAAAACTGTCAAGAAGAAAAAAAAGGACGAACGGCTGCTGGCACAAATTCATATAACTCTTGCAAGCCAAAGGCTTGTCAAGTGTTAAATAGCGAGGAGTCGTTATCAGTCTTTTGCTAACTTGGTTACCGCTGTGAAAGCATGTGTGCAAACTGCTTGCATGTTTTAAGCCGTGTTCTTACATGACCTGGGATTGTTTATGCCATGGAATATTCCATAGAAACCGCACAGTTACATTTAACTGGCGGGTATAGTGAGAGAGTGACATACCAACGTTACTATGCCCAATAGGATCGTTTTCATAGGCCATTTGGGTTTGTCACTCCCCCCCCCCCCCCCCGTTCCAATCCATGCAAGTGAAGAGTGATAAAATGGGAGGCTTTGCGATACGTAGACCAGGTTCTTGTTTAATGTGTTCCAGCATGCTCGTTGCTGGATACGGCCCATGCCAGCAATTGTACAAGCCACTCGGGGGTGTGGTACAACCACTCCTGTGTCTCAGAGTCTGATGTCGAGCCAGCTGAGTTCGAGGTGATACGCGCACTTGCTGAAGCCGAGAGGGCGAGTCGTGAAAGTCTGGAGTCGAAGTCACCCGCTGATGAATTTTTTCAGTAAGTAAAAGATGGCTGTTTTTTTGGACTCATTGAAAAACTAGAACCTTATTTCGCTAGCGAAATGTTAAACACTTGACAAAAATAAAATGCAAAAATACTTCCTTCAATGGGTTATTTCTTGAATAATATATTGCAAACAACACAGCTTGAATATGTCTTACAAGCCGAGTAGTGTTTGGTTTTTGTTGGCTTAAGGTTTTATTGCCTGACCAGGCATACGCCGTGTCATCCGTTTACGCAGTGAGAGCTCGCACAAAGCTCAGCAACTGTGTTCAGTGATGTACGTTAAATGCACTGCATTTACTTGCAAAAATACACTCTTTTTACATGGCGTTTTAACAAAGAAAACGAAATCGAAGACGAAAATGAAAAGTGACATGCACACGATCAGATCAAGCTCTTTATAAGTCCCAAGTTTCATGGTCCTACGGCTCATAGTGTCCGAGAAGAAGAGGACAGAAAAAATCGGAAAAGGTGTCAAGAACAAGAAAAAAGGACGAACGGCTGCTCGCACAAATTCATATAACTCTTGCAAGCCAAAGGCTTGTCAAGTGTTAAATAGATTGTGGGGATGGTTTATGCTGTCTGGACAGATTCGATCCCGGATGAAAGTTTTTGTCTTTATTGAATCAGCCTCGATAGAGGTGAAGAACTAGTTGTTCAATTTCTAGTTATGATTATAATTGACAGGAGATAACATATATGATTCTGTGAGAGAGGTCTACATCAATTTAAGTGAAATGGGGAGGAAATATTGCATGAGCAGTAAAACCGTCGGCAGAGAGCAGCCCATGGAGCATTGTTTCACCATGGAACACCATTAGTTATAACACGCATCGTTTTCTCAATGGACTCTATAAAAGGAACATATTGGTATCTGTTTTTACCTTGTAGTAATTTGCGGATTTAAAAAAAGAGCCCAAAAGTGTACTTAGCTAGATTCCTGACAATACACTTTAACAATAGAGAGGCCTTATCTTCATTACTTTATTTTTGATAAGTGAAAGGTCCATCTTTTTTTTTTTTTAAAGGACTCATTTTGAGTCTTGAGTAGTTTTGACCTCCACTCCCGAAGCCCCCAGGCGGTTGTGAGTGCCTCTTGGCAAAAAAAACAAAAAAAAAAACAAAAACAAACACACTGAGAACAAAAAAAAACCAGCTAATTGCTATGGTATATCACTTTGACTTTTACCTAAAAATATTTGTACAATAATTATTATTATCTTAGTTTACCTCTAACAGTCTAAACCATTTATCTCCATGCGAGCCTTTTCATGCTCTTGATCTGAATAAACAGTTGCTCAACATTTTTTTTTTTTCTTTGACTCGCCAAATAATTACTTCAGTATTGTACAGATATTCATAGTGTTTGATCATGCTCCCATATTTGGTTTGCTTCTTTCAGTTCACTCTTAAATCGTGTTAGCATTATCGGTTTTCTTTCTGTACGAAGTTAAGGACTAGGTTTGGAAATAAATAAGGGGAATTTTAAGTAAGCTGCAATTGAGAATTGTAGTATTCGCAACCAGCAAGAGTCGTGCATGTACACATCCGGTAATATTTTTCGTTATTCGCATTATATTATCTAAAGTAAGTATTTTTAGCATGAACCCGTCGATTTTTGTGGTGTACATTGCTTTTTTTTTGGGGGGGGGGAGGTGGCTCGGGGGGAAGGAAAGTTAGGTAACAAACGGAATAAGGTGAGGTTACCTTATTGACAATGAATTATCAACTGTTCCTTCAGAAATGTGGTCTACAATTTAACGCTGCAGTGCAAAATTGTGGAGAGAAGTGTTCGATGTCTGTCTACGAATTTTAACCTTATTCACCTCAGTACTGAGTCTCCCTTGTCAGTCACCCGGATGGGAATAAAAAACACAAGTCAACAGTAAGCCATGGCATCTTACGCTTGGCAAAAGTGTCTGCCTATATGAGTTGTATCATTTGTCTTGCGCAATAGTCATTCCGTTGCTGTCTCGGTGGGGCTGTTTAATACAGTATTGATTTGCCCATGTAGCATTTTCCGTGCTGCAGCAGACTGTTCTTGAAATGCATTAGGTTTTTCTCCGGTGTCCGGGACGAACTTATCTTTATTACGGTTATTGCGAGTAACCCAAACAAGCGCCTTCGCTCTTGTGATCATTCACTTTACAGTTACAATTAGTTACTTCTATGTACCAGTTTGGAAAAAAGGAAAGAAAAACAAAACCCTTGTTGCGAATGTGCGGAATTTTATGGGAAAACTCAAAGAGGAAAAGGAGATCCGCTAGCTTAGGAAATACCGTATACACAGTACTGAAACTTAAAGTCACAGAAAAAACGATAAATGCTTGCGCGAAATAAGCCCTTCCACTGCCGATCGTTTGCAACAGGGGGTTTCTCAAATAAGAAAATATGTAATCCGCAAATTTTCAGTTGCAGCAGTCAATTTTCAATAGGGTAGGAATGTCAAGACAAAAAATTGTTTGATATTATTCATAATTGGTGGAATCCTTGTTTTCTTTCCTTTTTTTAATGTTGGAATAATGATGATTAGACCTGGATCTTTATGCAGGACACCTGAGGCACTGATAGGCCTGCTTTCTGTTTTGACCTGAAGTTTTTCAAATGCGTTGCTTCAATATTAATTTAATATTCCCACCCTTATTGGACAATAAACAAAGTCGACAAATATGAAACAGCGAATTTCGAAATATTCTTATTCGACCATTTCTGGTTTAGAATATAATTCATAACGTTTACAATTATTGACAGAACAACTGGAATAAGACTGATTGGACATAAATGTCCCAGTTATTGACATTAGAACTGGATTACAAGTAAGAGTTACAAGTCAGTGTCAAATCGAACAAAAGAAAAAAATTGTAATTTTTGACATGTGGGTTATTACACGTTCCATGCAAACCTGAATACTTTAATTACATACACAAGTTGCCGAACACAAGTAAGTACCATTTCAGGCAAATTATCAAATTGTGGAGCCTTAAAAAAAGGCAGCTTAGAAAGTGGCTGAAAATTTTAGGCAGTGACTGACCGAACCCGGTAGTTTACAACTGCCTGAAATTTTCAGGCAATTTAAATTGCGTGATTTGACAGTTTGCCTGTAACATATACATTCCGTCAAAAATGTTCCGTGATAAGACCGGGCAGTGAATTAAGAAGACCGATTGAAAATGTTCATACCGGACATTCTATTCATAGTCACAAGATGAACTTGTTTCGAGAGGATTGCAAGTGCGCATGCGCAGTAGCGATACATGGAGCCCAAAATACAATTATTCTGTTTTATTTTTAAAAATTACAGCAACAAACATAAACATTGGCAACAGTGTTAGTTAATGGTAAAGGTATGTTTGATTCTTGTAAGCTAATCACATTGGTGATCTTTTTTATATGGACGGGTAAGAATGGAGCTTAACTTTTTTGCGAACAAGCGTTCAGTTGATCCTGGTTTGATTGGTCGAACCTTTACCATCGCAAGAATCAATTCCCCTTCGTATGCACATGAAAAGAATGCATGGAAAGTACCGGTTTTGCTCTTGAACTCGCCTTGCATTTTGGATGAAAGATGTTAAGTATATAAGATGTTAAAAGTTTATATTTATTGCGGTCAGTAAAAACAGTGTCAACATATCTGAAATAGGGACTGGGTGGCACAAATGAAATGTTTTAACAGTTTATGTCCTTTTCTGAGGAACATTTCGTGCTCTTTTTTATCCTGGCCATTCCGATTTATCTACCGGAAACAAGTGTATTTCATTTTTTTGAGAGTATTAGAAGACTTGACCTAGAAAAGTACGGTAGTTGATGAATGAGCGTGGGAGGGGGGAGTTGTTTTCATTCATAAAAAGAGAATGGCGGGTCAGAGAAGAACCGAGTTGTTCGTTGTAAACCTGATGGCAAATGTGTTGTATTCACGTAAGAGATCTGTATCCTTGTAAATGCCATTCGGCTTAGCTTCAGTGATTTGTGAGATAGAAAGCAGCAACAGCAAGAGTGGAATTTTCCATAAGGCAATCTATTTGACATGTAAGAGAGTAGGCAAGTGGAGTCTCTAAACTATCGCCTAATTTACCAATGGGTGCTTTCATGGAACATAATCTGAAGAATTTGAAACACATATAAGAAGGAACTATATTCCTTCAAACCAGATTTTATTTCTGGAAGTTCTGAAAAAGTTGATGCTGGCATTTTTTGAGAAAGCCCGAAAAATCTTCATAATACAGGTGTTCATTAAAGAAGTGAATGGAGGATCCCAAATCCATGCAAAATGGTCTTAGTCTATTTACGGTCCTTCACTTATTAAAAGTTGGGGGAAAATTAAACTAGAGCAGGACCATATAGCGGCATTGCGCTATCTAATAATAATTGTCCCTTTTTCAGCAACTACGTCCTGGACATCAGTGAAGGTTTCCATGACATGGGCCGGTTGCGGTGGCAGCTGGTCTTGTGTCTTTTGGCCGCCTGGGTGCTGGTATTTGGCTGTCTCATCAAAGGCATAAAATCCCAAGGCAAGGTAGGCAGCCGGTAATTCACTGATTGCGTGTTGTACTCTGCCGACTGTAGAATCAGACTTCAGTCAAAAAACTGTTTTCTGTGAGTTCTCATGTCTGGGTAACATTTGCGATCGTGAGCTAAACTGCAGGTTACCTTTAACTTGTGTCTTTTTTATGATACTAATTACAGAACCTTTTTTTCAATAAATGACGTGATTTTTCCATAAACGTCGTTCTTACATACATACCCAGAAAAGGCCGGTGTAGTTTGAAATTAATGAAAATATGTCATCCTTGACAAAATAATCCATGTGTGAACGCTTAAGCATTGGGCAATCATATAATTTATCGTTTTTTTTTGTTTTTGTTTTTTGTTTTTTTTTTTTTTTGTTTTTGTTTTTTTTGTGTGATTTGACCGAAGTTGCCAAAATATTGGCTAAATCTGGGAAAACACCAAAAATGCTTATCTTCCTACAAACCAGGTCCGATTGCGTTAAAACTTGACAGAAATGTTCCCCTCAAACCGATACATCAGGCATATGTTTTCTTTGGGGATTTCACAAAAATTGGCCAAAATATGACCCAAAAATGGTTGAATTGCAAACAAATCGCAACCCTACTTTGTGGTTCTTATTTTTTTTTTTTTTTTGGTGATCCAGGAAAATTGGCCAAATGGGTGACATTTTTTAATGTATTCATAGCCAATTTTCATAATGTGCCTTTTCCCACGATTTATATCGGATTTCTTTCCAATTTTTTTCCAACATAGATTTTACAGGCGATATTCAGCCTCTTACAGAAGCATATAAAAGCCCGTACTTTTATTAAGTTATTTTTTCTTTCTTTTCTTCTATCGTTCCTTCCCTTTCTGTGTTACCTAATCCTAGGCAGATCTTCAGCTGAGTTGTAGTATGTTTATTATCGCTTCTCCAGAAACTGGCCTAATAAATGGACGAAAAGAAACACACACACACACACACACAAAAAAAAATACTGTTCGTCACACAGATTCTGTCCGATTACTTTGATAGTAATTTGCCCGTGAGGCCATCTGCCAAATCTAAATTTCGTCAAAATTGGTCGGTTTCTCCTTTCACCTTTATTATGTCTTTGATTTTTCTGCTGGGCACAATTTCCACATTCTTGTTTGTTTTTGTTTATTATTTATTGCTGAAAGGTTTTCCCACCAAGATTCTTTTGAACTGATATTTAGATTTGTGATGGCTAAAACATGAACAGCCAGTGGGATTGACTGCATATTTGTCAGAAGTAGGGCAATAAATTAATTGTTGCAGTCACGCATTCTAGGCGTGCTGATCTTATGGCTTAGGACCACTTCTTGTTATATTGTGCCTCAATACGATCATGGGAGGTATACATGGGCTGGATTGGCATTTATGAAGTAGATACTGGTAAACAGGCGTTGGTAGATTTGCAGAAGAGGGGGGGGGGTGGAGTTGTACTTCCCAAAGTATGATTTTTTTTAATGCATTCAAAGCTTAAAAATCAGATGTATATTTACAGAAAGATGTCTAACACCGCCCCACCTCCTGAAAAACAAATGATTCAACCTTCAAAATCTTGTTGAAAGGCAGCAATTAGATTTTAAACAAGGCTCTTTTTTTTCAAAGTGAAACATCATGCATTACCCTGTGCGGTTGCTGTGATGGTCTGTGTGCCTTGGTTGTCTACAGGTGGTGTATTTCACGGCTACATTCCCGTACCTCGTGCTGCTTGTGTTACTCGTGCGCGGTCTCACTCTCCCTGGATCTATGGACGGCATCCTGTTCTACTTGACGCCACAGTGGGATAGGCTCCTTACCGCTAAGGTTTGTATCGCAGGCGTCGATGCCCCCCCCCCTTCCCCTCCATTTACAAGCGTGAGAGAAAAACACATCTCACAGATGCCTCCTTGTCGCGAGTGCCAGTGTTTGGCGGCGGTGGTGGGGTCGAAATCCCTCTTACAGAAGCCATTTTGTGCCATTAATATGACAAATTAAACTATATAAATTGGACGATATTGCTCCGGTTGAGAAAATCTTGTACCGATCTACTGGAATATCAGACGGGATAAATATGTTAAAAGATATGACTCTTTTCCATTCACGTTTCTGTTTCAAAGCTAAGTTTGAATGTGTTTGTAATGTCTACAACTTTATTCATTTATGCATTGTTTTTTGCATTGTAACGTTTAAAAGTTTGTGTATTATCGGGAGTTTTTCAGTATTATACTGGATTGGGGATGGTTGGATGAGAGGGAAAGTTGGATGAGCAGTTTTCAGTCTGTTTTCAATCCTCTAAAATCCTATATTTACACGGTCGTACGCTATTGGTTCTTAAAAGATTGTCATGGTTACTGGTGGGGGGGGGGGGGGGGTGGGGGGGGGGGGTTAAAATTTATCAGGCAAGTGAGTGCTTACCTGAGTAGAGGCATTGTTATCTTCATGGATCACAGCCGTAACCAGTTAATTGTAGTATTTACTAAGCGAAATGAGCACACGTGCAATTCAGACAACCGGCATTGTGGCTTCTGGCAAAAATTGGAAAGTGTTGTTGACTTTTCTGTTTTGGGTAGAGTATATCTGCAGCTTGTGGTTTCATCCATCAGTGACATTTTATGTGTCAATGTACGTTTGAGGGGGTGGGATTTGAGAAAGCTTTATCCGTCTGTACTAATATTGTGAGCACAAATTTTTAAGTAAATGTAAATATCGTTTGTAAATATGTAAAACTTCTCCTGGTGATCGGAAAGCGTATAAGTTGAAATAGTTTGTTCATTGAAGGTGTAAGTGTGTCTATGACAAACATTTGATTAAAATGGATTTTAAAGATTCGGCCAAAATTTGGTACAGTCTCAGAAGCGTCATCGATCCAGGCGATCCTTTGTATGTGATGTTAAAATTTCAAAGCTGGTTTTCTACAATAATATTGTTGGTATTGAAAAGGGACGAGAGTCATTTCTTTTTCCATCTTTATGATTTTATGGTTTGATTGAGTACCGCATGCGATTGCGAGAGTAATATCAATGCTTCACCTTACAGTTTCAGTATGAACGTTACGAAGATACTTCCCACGGGACAGACTCTTATTGATGGCTGTCGTTGTGTGTCACGAAACGGCTTCTTGTAACGCGAGACTAAGAGTAGCTATGTTTTTACAGGCCAACATGCAAATATCTGCACCATGCTCACGAGAGTTTCGGTTCAAAAATTGACGTTGGAAGGGAGTTCTTTGCGTTGATTGTGTGAAGCAAATCGTTTTTTTTCTCTTGAGCATGATTTGCAAGGCTTTGCAGTCTGTTCCTGGTTATTTATTAGAAAGCTACTCACCGACTCGTGCCACCCCTAATGGGGAGTCGGTATATCGAATACGGACTCGCCACAGCCACAGAACGGCACTTAACAGTACTAACACGAAAAAAAATAGCACTGAGTTGGCACGTGATACTTGCGCCGACACGGTGCAGGCGGGCCGACATTGATATTCAGCTTTTCTAATCACCAGCAATGTTTTGCTTTTTATACGAGCAGGTTTGGGGCGACGCGGCGGTACAGATTTTCTTTAGCCTTTCCCCATGCTGGGGCGGTCTCATTACTTTGGCATCGTACAACAAATTTCACAATGATTGTTTGAGGTGAGTCGTGCAAACCTGCAGTGGTAAGGCGGTTTGCGTAACCTTTTCTTGCATAGACACACGCAGTAAAAGACTGGATCAAGCTTTGAACTTGAATATCTTCTCAACTTCCATTTGGCGATCCGATTTGAATATTTTAGTTGTGAACCAGCCACTACTTTCTTGGTTATAGATGTGCACTGTAAGCTTAGCTAGAGGTTTTTGGTCAAATACAGAAAAAAATACCGGAAACGACAAAAAAGTGGGTGGGAGGTCGGGGGGGGGGGTGTTGGCTCATCTTTTCGGGAGCAAATTCGTAGGTATTTATTGAGGGCAGGTAGGCCTAGGTAGGAAAGGGATAAAACAAAAATTCTTAGCCCTAAATTACTTTCTCTTACCTCGGGGAAAGAACCTTTACGTAGCCTTCACCATTGTCCAGTTACTCAACAAAATTAACTTCTCTAACCGCCTTTGAACTTACGGACTCGTCTTTGGCTTTCGTGTTTCGGCTGATATTTGAAGAAAATCCATGCTTGTTGACTCGGCTGTGTAGGTTATCTGATCGCCAGCGCTGTTAACAAGGCAAGTGTCAGAGACAGGTAAGGGATATCGTTTTCAGATGATGACATGTAAGGTAAAAAAAGGTAGGTAAATAGAATTATATGGCGAACATCTGTGTCATGCAGAGAGACAGAGATACCCTGCAAACAGTTACAGCTTTTATGAAACCATTCTGTTGGATCGCTGTGATTTTTATCGATATGACCCTCGCTATGTCAAAAAGGTACTTTGGGATAACATGTCCTGTAATTTGTCACCAACTTACAAATACTGATCATGCAAAGCCTGGGATCAAAGTGGGCAAACACGAAACCAAACCATGTATGGCAGATATCCGGAAAGGTTTCATAGTGAACAAGCATGGATATATGGAGTAGAAAAAAGAGAGAAAAAATCTCATTTGAAAGTAAACTTGCACAAAACAAGAATTCTGTGGCCACTGTGGAGATATCTGCAGCGGATTTGTTATTATTTTCTTGTAAACAGCTTGCGACTGCTCGATGGTAGCACGACATTTTGCTACTTTGCACATAGCCTCCCAGTTCTAGTTTATTACTTTATTTTTATTTTTTTTCTGCCAGCCCTTGGACCTGGTTATTTCCTTGATAATTGACATGCTGTTTTCAATTAACAATGCCATAATTTTTTTCTCGTTTCATTCGTCTCGTGGTCTTGTGTGTGGAATTCATGTATTTTTTTTCGGTGGGAGGTGAGTACTGCAGTAGTGTTGGCGCCTACCTGAGAGCAGTTCGCTAAATATTCGGCTAAAAACCATTTATCTAATTACAGAGGGCAGTCATCACGTATGACTTTTTATGAAATTGGCAACACCCTACCATGGACACTTGTCTCGTAACACAATATATGACTTTAAAATTATAATTGCACTGTGAAGATATCCTGGCACTTTGCGTTGATTTCTTAGAAGTGAATGGTTCAAATTATCAGTTGCAATCGTAAAACCATAGATTACATATTTACTAATTCATAACTGGTAAATGTCGGGATTGCAAATTATTTGTTTAGTAAGTGGTGAGTATTTTTTAAAGTGTTTGTTTAGTTTTGACACAATAATCAATCGATCTGGTGGTAAAAGCATGCGTTATATTAAATCCCGTTCTTAAAATCTCGCGTTGTTTTATGCCTTAACTATCATTTCTGAGATATTGTTGACGCAAAATGCCAGTGATTAGTAATGTTTTGTATAAAACATGTTTTAATAAAACGCATATTGCCTTTTAGCTACAGTTGCACATTGACACATCATAGTCAAATGGATTCATACACAATGTTAGGGCAATAAAATAGAGCTAACTACATCTTTAACGCCCAAAAGTTTTGATGTACTTTCTGATCACCTCAGGGTCAAGGTCAATTATATGTCAAACCGGTAAAACCTGAATGGAGTAGTCAAAGGTGAAAAAAATAGAGAAACAAACACACGGTTCTTTATGGACCTTGCCGTGAAGTGTTAAAATGACCCAGCATTATTAACAGCATGATGCCTCCTGCTTTACTTTTGAGCAGACGTTTTAGTTCGATAGTTAAGAAACTAAGCGTTGATGACATGTGGGGTATGAACTACTAACATGTCGTCTTTGATTTAAGAACGGGAATGGTTTGTATTTCTTACAGTGATAAGTGACTTTAGAAATTTTTCTTAAATGACGGAATTTACAGTCAGCAGGACTAATGGAATATGTGTATGGATAGGAAAATAAAAAGTGAACAACTGTTAGTGATAATCCAGGTAGTCAAATAAAAGTGAGACCACCATGCGAAACACTAATTAAAAAAAATAGCAGAGGGAAGTCTCACTCCTGGCTCGCGAAAGTGAATTGTTGCGCATTATGTTTTGTTTCTACTAACCTGTTAAGACCTGCCACACCTTTACGCTAACAAGAGTGGCACAGCAACTTGTCACAGGAGCCTAGCGCGGATCCCAAACGCTTGTAAGTTGGCTAGATGTGTGCCGTTTTTATTTCTTTGTAGGGATTCATTAGTAGTGCCCATATGTAACTGTCTGACGTCATTCTTTGCCGGTTTTGTCATCTTTGGAATCATCGGTTTCATGGCACACGAGATGAACACCCAAGTTGGTGACGTGGCCAAAGGAGGTTTGTATTATTTTTTCGTTATTAACCTTTTTCGAAGACAAAAAGTGAAGAATTGTTACGTAGCAAAAAAGCCCCAGAATGAGCTTTGTCATGTTCTTATGTATAAGAGAAATATAACGGCCCAGCTCGAAGTTAAAGGGGCCAGATTGCAGTCTGCTTACAAAACAAGCGAGTTTTCGAGTTGGAACTGGCGAGTTCTTCGGCAGAACAAGACATTGTGTTTGTCTTAAGATGGAGTCGTTGTAAACTTTTGTAGTCTCTGACTCCTCGGCATAGAGGTTCTGTAGCATGGACGTTGTTGTCGTTAAAATAATGACATTCATGTACAATTTTTTTTGTAAAACTGGGCTGTGTGAATATGGTATTTTTCTGGCATAACAGGTGCGGGCTTGGCATTCATCATCTACCCGGAAGTGGTCTCACGACTGCCCATCTCGCCGCTGTGGGCGGTCATGTTCTTCATGATGCTCATCACGCTCGGCATGGGCACACAGTTCTCCGTCGTGTGCACAGTGCACACGACACTTCTCGATGTCTTCCCGTCTGTGCTGCGGAAGGGCTTCAGACCTACCGTCTTGATGGTCGTTCTTTGCTGCATCGGCTTCCTCATGGGCCTTGTATGCTGCACCAGAGTAAGTAAAGTTATAAACTATAAACCCGTTTTCATCGTTTTCATTAAAAAAAAAAGAAAGAAAAGAAAAGACATTGGTGTTTGAGTCAGCTTTGATGTGCATCTTTGATGTCTACTGTATTCGATTCTGAAAGGATTCATTTGAATTGGTTCAAAGCATCGGCCGAAACAATGAGCCATGACGTTAAATGTTTTTATTTTTTCTTATGTTTATATTTATGGAGCAAAGAGGTGACCTTGTTTTCTTGTAGGGCGGCATGTACATGCTACAATTGATTGACAACTACGCTGCCACCTACTCACTGTTGATCATTGGCTTGTGTGAGTGCCTCACGCTCGCTTACGTTTATGGTGAGTGTGACTTCTAAAGCTAATTGAAAAGCTTCAAGGAAATAAACACCTCGTTTGACGTCATTGATAGGATGTCATATCGAAGGTTTTTGAAGGATGGTTTTAATGGGGACATTCATTTGCTGAAACATGGTTTCAGCTCTCTCCGATTCAAAATTATGGACTGTTCTGGTGATTTGTCTAGAAATACGGTAAGTTTAGTTCCCGGGCCTAACCCACCGAAAGACCCCCTCCTCTCCACCACGCCCCCCCCCCCCCATTTTCCTGCCTGTCCCTCCATAACAATACTGTCTCACCAAAAAAAAAAAAACCTGTATGAGTGAAACATATTGGACCGATTTCACAACCTAAGTCTAGACCTGATTTGGAGCAAACTCAATCTAGACCGCGGTTAAAACTCGGTTTCAGACCACTGTGAATTTTCACAGCCTCGGTCCAGACCACATTCATATGTGATCTCCTATGTGTGTATAAACTGATAAAACCCTTTCTAGACTGGGTTTGAAACCTGGCCCATCGTGTTCTGTCTGATTCAGGGATCAACAACTTTCTTAAGGACATAGAAATGATGTTGGGAAGAAAGCCCGGGATCTGGTGGAAAATTGTGTGGCGTTTTATCACTCCTGCTCTACTCACGGTAAGTTCAGTCATTTCGAATGGGTTTCCCGTATACTCCTCTCGCTTTGGCGTTGTGTACAGTATGTAGGAGTCCTCTCTTACGCGAACTCGTGTCGTTGATATGGCAAGATTTGTCTGCAATTTTGATCGGAATAAAATGTAAAGGGAGAGAAACAGAAGCTTGGTTGTTCAGTCGCCGAATCGCCATAATATACGCTTGTTCTACTTCTGCCCATCGTCCGTAAGTTGTGTTTATCTGATGTAACGCCAAACTGTACATCATGTTTCTAGCCTGGATTTCGTGTTAGATGTTGATATTAGACAACAGGCATCACCACTAAACTGTCTGCCGGGAGGGGGAAGCCTTTAAGTTTCATGGGCATGTTGATTATGCCAGAGATTAAGTGGCAATCTGTTAGCTTGGTGAGTTGTTCTGAATGAGCTGTGTTTTGATAATTTGTGACTAAAACAACCCAAGGGAATCTAGACTTTACCATCAATATGTCAGGAGTGGGGCTGGTGGGTGGGGGTGGGGTAAATAATAATAATAATAATAATAATAATAATAATAATAATAATAAAGAAGACCAGGGATACCTAAACACACTGCCCGTAGTAGTTGCAGTTCAAAATCACCAGGTGGAGCTGCAGTCTCATAACTTAGTTTGAAGTGTAGATAATAGAGACTCCGGATGTGGCATCCAGCTGGGCACTTTGTGTTCGCAGTTTATCATGCTGTTCACGTGGATTGACTATGCGCCAAGCAGCTACAATGATTATGAGTTTCCTGTGTGGGCGGACGTGCTGGGCTGGATGATGACCATGAGCTCTGTTGTCGCAATTCCCATTGTGATGGTGTACAAAATCTTAACGGCAGAGAGCCAGGGCTCCCTTATTGAGGTTAGATTGTGTACTGTGTGAGAATGGGATGTTGTATCAATATTAGGGGCTAGTATGACTAGTAGCTGGTCTGAGATACTAACTTTATTGATTGCTAAGTGCTTCGGCAAACTGAGAAACTCTTTCACAAAGGACAGAAAAAATTTTATATCGATTTTCGAAATTCGTTTATAACTTGGTAAAAGGATAGCAAAGAAGCAATTATCCTGATTCTTTTTTAAATATATGAAAAAGAAGATTGTCTCTTAGGTTTTGATTGACATTTGATACCTTTTTTTTTTTTTTGGAAGACTATAAAGTGGCTAGCTAGACCTCTTCCGGAGTGGGGTCCAGCCATCGAGCTAAACACCAGACACGAAATGATGCGACGCGACACACTCATACCACTCAATGTGACTCCAGTCAGCGGCACCCCGAACGTCAGTTCTCCCGCTCTTCAAACGGAAGGCGTAGACCCTTCGCAAGTAAGACTTCTAGAGAATGGTGTACATCAAAATGGAACCAGCCCCGTGGCATTGACTATTGACGAAACATTGTCTATATGAGTTGTCTGTGGCGTCGCAGTTTTAGGTAGGAGAAGCGATATTCAAGAAATTGTGATTTACATTCGTGACCGTCGTATATACCTCGTGTTGTATCACCGCAAACAGCACTCACGCTTTGAACTGTAGACAATGTAAGACAGTGCCCACACTGGCGCGTTTGTCAGAGGAGCAGTGCCAGAATGCCCTTAAAAGTGCCCACATCATTTTTTCTCAGTGATTGGATGAGAAAATCGGGAGAGTGAAATATAGATGAGAGATATCTGATTGGTTGTTGTATGCATCTGACGTCAAGTGAATATTGAATGTATGCTAAGCGACGCTTATTATTTCCCTGTGAGTCGCTTCTCACACAGGCGGAAGTGATGATATGGGCACTCTGTCGGCAGGATTCAATGACGCAAAGGTGATGTTTTTCTAGCCTGCCAGCCGGCGGCAAATAGCACACAGCCCGCACATATCACTACGCCTGGTTTTGTGGTATGGAGCTGCCGCTGGATTCAGCAGGCTGTTATCTATGACGTTATTGATACGATCCCCTATTGCCCTTCTCTACAGCTCCCAGCATTGTGATATCTGTTGTGAGAGTGACAAAATGTTCTGCTTGTTAGTGCGATTATATGATGTAAGGCTTATATCCGTTGGTGAGAAAAGTGATCAATTTCGAAACAGAGAATATTCAGATCTGTCTGTTTTGATCGACTTGTTGAGTTGACCTACAGTTTCCTCGAACACCAAGGAGTGATTAGAGCTGACCTATTTCTTGGCTAAATATTTTTCTGCTGTAATTTTCCACTGTCTTTTCTTTTTTGTGAATAATAACTTACTTCGAGACGTTTTGCAGTAGTGTTCAGGCTAAAGGCTTCTACTGTACGGAAATCGACGTCAGATGAAAATGTTTTATGTTTTGCCAATAACAAAGCCATTAATCTGACATCTTTTCTGATATCTCTTAGCCTCAGTACCAACCAGGGCAAGTTCCGAGAAAACTGGGCTTGTTTAGCGGGCAGAAAGCTTCTTGAAATTCATGTTTGCTTTTTTTATTGTCCTATTGACGTCGTTTGCCTTTAGCTTCTTCCTGTGTAAAATAATAACATAATGATTATTATTGATTGCGAAGAAAATTTATTAAAAACAAGGATCCATATTGGTAAAATTCTCACCGAGTACGTAGCTTAATCTTGTGATTCATCTGTTTATGACTTTGGGACGTGTTTGTCTTCATTTGCTCTGTATTTTTAATGCACCTTCCTAACTGATTATAGTTGTCACGGTTTGATCTGGTATAAGATCCAGCTGGTTTAGAGACATGAATGCCCCACATTGGAAACTGACATTTGGTGCTGCTTGATGTAGAAGCAGTGAGGTCAATGTATTGTTTATTGATAACCTTTGGTGGCAACATCTGTTATTGTTTCAGAAATGTATTGAAGTGATAACCTGTCAGAAAAGTCACGTTATTGCATCATGTTATCACCCACGCGCTAACCCTAGCTCTTCACTGACGATCTGCAACATAGTTTGATGTGTAGCGCATGTGTTCTAAAAGTGTAAGCTTTGGCACAGTTTCGTGTCAAATCCCAGATATGCCAAATAGTTCTTTGAACTGCGGCACTTCGAGTGCGTTACACATATTTTGTTTACACCGGTATTGTTAATGTTTAAATTTATTTGATTCGTGATATAAACAAAGTTTAAGATTTGTAGATATTTCTGCTTCAAACTGTTGGTTTGAGGTAGAGTTTTACGTGCTACAAAACAGAATGGAAAGCGGTGAAATGTTTTTGTGTAGAAATTTTTAAGTGTTGTAGTCCCATAAAAGCCGAGCTTATCGGGCCTCGCGCATATTTTCTCACCTTTTCACACAATATTAAACATTCTACTGAAATGTTAAATAGCACAAAGCCCCAAAAAAAGTAATCTAGAATGTGAATAGTCGGAGAATCTAGTTTCCTCGGAGGCCCTATTTTAATTCATGTGGGCCTTTACATAAAAATGGAAGGCATTGCTCGATTTGTCCACTGTACGCTGTTTTGGTAGGATTTAAATGTTCCACGCCTTAATGAGAATAGAGCAAACACTATAATCCTTTACCCCCCCCCCCCCCTCCTGCCCTACTTGGTTGTGCTTTTACGTGTATATCAGTTTTATGATCTGGCATGTGTTCTTAAAGCAATTTTATATGCACTTGAGCATTTTAGAAATATTTTAGAAGTATAGCCAAATAAGATGGAGTATGTTTAAGTCTGTTCAGTATTGTTCGATACGCATAGCATCATTTGCTTGTCATTCAACATTGCATTTTTGATTTTTTATATACAGCACGTTGTATATACTATATGTTAAACTTTTGCTTAAAATTTTATGCAACATGTGCCAATATGCAAGTGATTTTTGTCGTATATTTCAAGAATTGCGTAAGGGTCGGAAAGCTAAAAGCCCCCGGAACAAATAGTTGAATCCAAGTGCGGTCGAAACCAGTTTATACGTCCTACGTTCTTCAGGTTGAAGCCAGTATCCAGTATATTTCAAACAGAGACAGACTAAGCTGTAGTTTTCGTTAAGAATACCCACAGCCTTTGCATTTCTATGTGTCGCCCCATTCTCTCCTTGTTGCATTCCCCATTGTAACAATATTATTTTGAAAATTTAAAATTACGCGGGTATGTATACTATACCTTCTGCTATCGATATTGGTGCTATAGATTTGTAGTGGACTGCATTTAAGAGCACTGCGCTAATGAGCTGTGTTAAGTGTAGTTCTCAAATTCCAACAATCGTCAGTGTTTTAACATAAGATTTTTTAAGTGGTTTATTATTATTTTTAACATTCAGTTACTGAGCTGCAAAATGAGGCAGGTGATAAAGGCTGTCAGCTGTTATATCTGAGATCTCCCTCACGTTAGTATTGTAATGCTTTCCCCTTCACCAAAGAAAATATAAAATATACTCTAAATTGATGGCTGTCTTAATCCGCATTTTGCCCATGAACTATAGTATTTTGTTTATTTTCTCCTCTCTACCTCGTAGGTAGCTCTAATTGAGAGTACGCTATCCCCTCTCACGAGATCTCTTCCTGGTATGGTATTGATAATTGATGTACGTTAAGGCTGGGGTACACGATACCATATAAATGTGTGGTATTAAGTTAATACATCGATGATGTAATCTTGGAATTATTTAGAAAAACTAATTTAGCTAGCATAAGTTCAGTGACGGCCTGAGATGATTTGACTGTATTAGAATTGATATACAGAGCGTTGACAGGTGTATTTAATGAATATTACGGTAGATGTCTTTAGTTGTGTGGTTGGTTGAAGAAAGTTTAGTTTGAGCTATTTGTGAAAATGGTTAATCGAAATTTCTTAACATTTGAAGGTGTTTCATGCCAAAATATGAAGAAAAAATCTGGACTTCTGGTTCAGTCTGTATTTGCTGTTTATGTATTTTCAGATATCCAAAAATTAAGTTTTCGAAGTATGGGTTCGGTCAGATTTGGCCGTTTATTTGGCTTCTTTACCAGCAGTGTACTTTCCTATTTTTGTCACTTAAGCATTTGCAAAAAAGTTGGCTGGTGTTTAAAAATTGCAGATAATTGCGCAGAATTGTTCGGCATAATCCAGTCCATTTGCACCATTAGACCGAATTTCAGTGGTTCAGTTTCAGTAGTGTCAAGTCTGTAACTTACTACTGGGTTACAAAACGCCAGCTGTGAAGTATTGGTTTTGAAATACCTTTGTTTTCACTCATTTGATAGTGGTAAGCGATAACTTTGAATTCACCCTAGTCCGGTTTGTGAAAATAGTGAACGTTGAGTATTTTACTCTCAGGAACTTCTGGTACAGTGTATGTACTGCATATGTATTTGAATTGACCCACTGAGAATTGATATACAAAACATATTTAATATCCATTTGCTCAAGTCATTTTCAATTCAAAAGAAAACCCCACAAAATACTGAAAGTACATTACTATTATTAAAAAGATTTTTCAAACTGAATATTTTTGGTGGTTGAACATTTCATTTAAATCTGTAAATGTGGCGGAGACTCCCGAAAAAGATGATAAAAACCACATTTAGTTGATGATCCTTCAGATTTTGCGATAGCGTCGACATCAGGTTAAATGTCGAAGATTCTCGGGAATTGTGCAGGTTTTATTTATTCACGTGTCTCATTTTTTCGAAGTGAAAAGTAAAAATAAGAGTATTGAAGTTGTATGATTTTGTTGTAAAAAGTACTTTAGATTTAAAAATTATGGAGACAGAACTGTGGCAAGAGATTTCTTTTTAGAGCGTTAAAAGGTGCACTTGTTATCAGTCTTCTGTTTGAAATTGTGTTCCGAACTTTTTTAGTCGAATAAACAGTATTTCTGATTCACTGAATAATTTGTGGCTTTATTTCAAAACTGACCAGTACAACCTTTTTCTGAAAATTAGGGCATAGCAAAAGAAGCCATTAGCATTAAAACAGAACTGTAACCACATCAACCACGCAGGAATCAAAGTCGAACAAATTGAAAATTCAAAAGTCTCAGAATACCCAACATGGAAAAAAATACAAAGACCCATCAGAGACAAAACTTTGACAAACTTTCCCAAAGACGAAACAAATACGGAAGAGTTCAAAGCTAGGTTTGCTGTGATAAAAGAAACATGCTCTGACCACCATTTCATATTCACGGACGGATCTAAACTTGAGAACAAAGTTTCTGCCTCAATAGTTACAAAATCAAAACCCTGAAAACAAGACTACCAAACGGCTCCTCAATCTTTTCTGCGGAGGTTCGGGCACTCCAACTAGCCATGGAAATCGACAAGATTAGTAGGTACAAAAAGTTTGTTATCTGTGTCTATTCCTTATCTGTCCTACAATGACTAGAAGGTATGCAAGTGTCAAACACAATGGTTCTAGATCTAATAGAACGCTACGAACGGACAATCAAACAAGGCAAATCCGTAGTGTTTTGCTGGGTGCCAAGCCACGTCGATATTCCTGGTAATGAAGCTGCAGATCAGGCAGCAAAAGAAGCGTTGAACGCCAACATATCTGACCTTCTTATCCCATACTCTGACTTTAAACCCCATATTTCAAGTTACGTAAAAAAACTTTGGCAACAGGAGTGGAACGAACAAAGAAGTAACAAACTTTTTCAAATTTAACCAATAGTCCGCCAGAAGCCGCTAGCTCTGGGCAATATACGCGACACAATGGTTGTGCATAGAGCCCGACTCGGGCATATTTACATCACCCATGGATATCTCTTGAGAGGTGATGCGCCTCCAGAATGCATTGGTTGCCAAGAACGTTTGACTGTGAAGCATATTCTAGTTGTGTAGATTTTCAAAACATTCGTTTATTAGAGTGTAAATTGTTTTAAAGACCTTTTCACAAAGGTAACACCAAGTAAAATTATTTTTTCTTAAAGAAATACACTTGTACAGTAAGTTTCATATTGATTTTAGCTGGTTTTTAGTTTATACTTTACTTGTTTTGTCTATTTCAATTGTTCTTAGCATTAACTGAATTTCCCAATAGTCACAGAGCCAACACAATATGTCCCTAACGGGTTGCTGTTGTCGTTAAACTAATCAATCAATCAAAAGAGAAACCAAGCGAAACTAAAAAGTGAATGAGGTAGCCATGGTTTTTCATTGCGTCTTCATTCGTTTCTGCCGTTATGAAGAGGTAATCGAGATAGTAAATGACGGCTTTGAGTCCATGGCGATGAGTTATGAGGCAAAAGCTTTGGATTGGCCGGTGGAAGATGCCAACGATTAGGGAAGCCCCGAACTGCAGGAGAGTCTCGACCATATGTGCGGAGTGCGAATCATCGCGGATCTTCCACTTCAGACCCATGAACTGTTTGCGAGAACAAGCTGAGGCTGACGTGGCGATAAGCGGATTTTAGGTGGACTTTACATATATAGGATCCTTGTCCCGTCAAGGCTACTGATGCGTCGGCGGACAAAAGGGTGTGTCGGGTGAAGCGAAGCTGCTGAGTGATCCGTCGTCAGTCATTCGCACAGCACAGTTGAGTGATCCATCAATTGTTGGTTTTTGCTGCACTGTTCTGTAGCGACCTAGCTGCAGTTCCTCCCTTATTTTTGCCTCCCCCTTTATCCCAAAACCTGCTCTTTGCAGAGTGGATATCAGCTACCTCACAGAGTTGAATTTGGTCCGTAGTTTACGTTCGCAATGTTAAAACCATTTGAAAGCCAGTTTAAAATGAATTCAACACATGACATACATGATGTTAATTTTTATGCATTTTCGTAAATTTTCAAAGCGACCAGTCATTATCAGTACCAGGCTAAAATGTTCTGTGAGCGTTAACAAGGTTTTTTTTTTTTTGATTCCGCTCCGAGCATTTTTACGACGCTTATTTGTCGACGTTTTCATTAATCATCGATTTTCCGAAATATACCTCAACGTTAACTGAGCGTCGGAAAATGTAATTTCCGCTACTCGGTAGCGAAAATGGTTCAATTTTTTCTTTTATTTTAGTTTTGCTTCACAGTTAATTTTAAGAAACTAAAATCAATACATAATGAAAAAAAGAACCACGCCTCTACCGAAAGCGAGACTGAACTTGAAGATGCAAAATAACGAATTAAGATGCGTTCAACACATTTTGCTTGTAAGCCTTTCAAACGGTGGATTCATCGGTTGCTTGGTGGGTGATTGGAGTTAAATATAAGCTCTGTGCGGCATTCACGCGACCTTAATACACATTTTAATTTTCAATGTGTGATATTGTTGAATCAAAGCTTTACTCTTACAGAAAACATTAATCATTACTCCACAGATTTGTATTTCAAGTGCTATAACAAGGGGCATCCTAAACAATGAGTAGCTTCTATCTCGTGATATAGTCAGCAAAAGCAGGCCACTGCCCACCGTAGACAGCTGAGCGGTGCTGCAGGTTGTTCAGACTGCATGGCACTCAGGCGTGCGCATAATATGCGAACTTTCAATGTCTATTTTTACTCAGAAAAGCCAAATCAGTCTCCCAAACAAAATAGAGGAGGATCAACTACACATGCGAGAGCATGGCTTTAAAAAAAAACCCCTACTTTCAACGGCTTCAGCAGCAGTTTAGTGCTCTACCCGAACTCACAAAACGGAAAAGTGACAGTGTAGTGCTCTGCACAAACTCACAAAACGGAAAAATGGGAACTGCGCCGGAATTTATTAATTTGTTCAGACTGAATTGTCAAATAAATAAATAAATAAATAAAACAAATTAAAAATAAAACTTGAAAATGGGAAACTTTCAAGTTTTGGCGAACTGGCATTAAATCAAGTATCACCATCTCAAAGGTTCCTTGAGTTGGTGAAGCATGAATAAATAAGACGCACGAAAAGCCAGGCTACATTTTCTTATTTTTTGCTATTTTTTTTCTATATCATACTGTTTTAAATTAACTCACAAATTCAAAATTACTTTTCGCTTGTTCACAAACTGCTAATGTGTACAAGAAATTAAAAAAAAAAAAATGAAGTAAACTGTTTCCTATAATCCACAATTATCTGACAAAAATTATCACAGATCGTTTTTGCTTTATGCTTTAACACTTCTGTAAGAGCAGGTCGACTTTTAAATATCGATAGAAATAAACTCCCACTTATTATTTGTGGACGGAGGAGGTTGCAATGAGCGGACATCACCCTATATGCATTCTCTTCCCCCCCTCCCCCCCCCCCTCCCCCCGCTCCTGTAGTGTTGTCTGTTTCCGGTGTGACCTCCATTAAGTCTAAAACACTAAGATGCTAACGGCGGCTTTTATCAGCAGTAAACCCAAGTGGTTCAGTACAGCAATATTTCTGTAGTTTATCACAAGAATTTCTATTGATAAACATCAGCAAAGAATTCGTTTAGCAGTTTTAGTACTTTTACACACGCCCCTTATAGGAAAAACAATCATCTCATTAATCACGTAGGTTTTGCAGGCTCGGTGTTGAGGTGACCTGGAGTCGAATTTTGCTCTATCCTTATTTTTAAGGACATCGTTATTTTGCTATTACCATTGTGTATATTTGAGGACATCCTTGAAAATAATAAAGACGGAGCAGAATACGATTCCTGCGTGTTCAACAGACCAACAACAAGAAAGAAAAGTGTTAAATGAATGACAAGATCACAGAAATGTAATGACAAAATAGACAGTTCTGTACCTCAAACCCCTAAAAGCACATGTATTACCCACGCAACGAAGATAGTTCTTGAAACTGTAGCGATAACCCCCAACGCCCCCCCCCCACCCCACCTCCTCCCCACACACATGACTCTTCTTTTCTCAGCATTATCAGTGTGCTTCTTTTTCATATTAAATGATGGGCCAACTATTCCTAGAATTTAAAGAGAACAAAAAAAAAAAAACACTTATTTTTTCTATGGCATGAGTCCGCTACACTGCCGCATGATCGATTAATACTGCTGGACGCAAACATCTTGAATAAAGTACATTCCCTTGCATTCCACAACTATTTTATACCATATTGATGACGGTGTTTTATTCTTGAGCCTGCTCCTCCGCCTCTTGCTCCTGTTTAGGGGGATGCTTCGGCTCGTACGTGACCGGCGAGGGCAGTCGTTCTGCCTCAGGGCCCGGACCAGAGTCCTGTGCCTGTTCCGTCTGTGTGTCCGTCGCCTCTTGTGTCTGTTGCTCCTGCGGGGCGGGCTCCGTAGCCGGCGGGGTCGGCACACGCTCAGCCTCAGGCTCCGTTTTCTTTGGGTACTTCTCTTCATACGCAGGCGGCGACGGTATCCTCTCTATGTCAGCTTTAGGATATTTTTCCGTGTAGACAGGCGGAGACGGGAGGCGTTCGGCTGGGCGGTCGTCGTCGGGAGGGACGACGTTACCACCGAGGGGCGTTCGTGGAGCCTTGGGTGTCCTGTGAGGCATATTATCGATGATCTCCTCGCCCTTGCCGTGGATTTCCTTGTGTGCGGCAAGCAAATGCTTGCGCTGCTTTCTGGCCACTGCAATGCAAAAAGGAGTCTTGTTTGAGACAGTGCATCCAAAAATGCGACGTCATAAATGCTTTATCTCGACGCCAGGCTTTCTTTGTCGCGCGTAATATAGGCCTCAGAATTACACCTTGCCAAAAAAGAAAAAAAAAGTAAAAAAAAGTGAAAAAAATGCCCTTTTTTCCACAGCCTCTCTTATTTATGAGCCATTTCTTACTCACAGCACAACAGAGTTGTGTCTCTCTTCACTCGTCTTTTTTCTTCTTCTCTTTTTGCTTCAGTTAAAAAATATATGCTCAAAGTCAGAAAAAAAACGCCACTGAACATATTTCCAGACAGCAAAGGGTCATAAGTAACGTCACTGGGTTGAACCAGATAAAGGAATCCCCAGACAGCTATATGAATGGCCTTAGCATTACGTGGGAGGAATTGGTCGGGTGGTGGGGGGGGGGGGGGGGGGTGGAAGGGAGAGAGAGGAGGCTGGAGTCCATCAATTCACTGAGCATCAAACCTCTTTCCCGCATGTCTTGCTTGCGTACTTCAGGCAACAGGAAACCGTGCACCAACTCCGCCACGATTTCTTCAGACTCCAAAGCGGTTCTCCTTTAAAATAAGCAATTTATTTTTATTTAATGCCACTTAAATTTACCGTTTTTTTAATTATATCCGTCCCCTTTAAATACTTACTTTATTTACTTATTTTTTTTCAGAGGAGTACTTAATATACTGTTTTAATATACTGTTTTGTCCTTTTCTTTTTCTCTCTCTCTCTCTCTGTCTAAAACTTTAAAATGGATGGGGAAAATGTGCTTACTTATCCTCAATCTCATAAGCGACGTCGTTGATTTTCTTGGCTAGGTCCTGGATCTCGCTGCGTGCTTGGGCGTCGGCCGTGCAGTCGATGGAGGACAGGATAATGTCCTCCAAATACGTGTCCACCGTGTCCTGGTGCACCTTCACCACCTGCACAATAAATAGCCGCGCCGCGTGAAGTGACAGGACAACCTCTCTATAATGACCATCTTACCGACCCGGTTTAATCTTCATTATAGCGATGTGAATTTCATGATGTAAATTTGCAAATTTGAAGTATACTGTGTTCACTATTCAGAGCTTGTTCACTAAATAAGGGTGTCCAAGGAAAGTGAGGTGGGGTGTGGATGCTGTACATGAATGAAATTCTCCTCACCGTTAAGACTATATTACATACTGCTCCTTTGTATGAGAGTTCCGTTTATCTTTCGTTCATTTTTTTTTTTTTTTTAGATGAAAATGAAAATAAAAGATCTTAGCCTTTTGACGACCAGAAGGGAACTAAAAAGATCCCTCGCAAATTCAAATACAATTAGCTTATGACCTGTTTGAAGATCTCATCCTCTTCTCGCCTGCGCCGCTCCTCCAGTTGCCTCTTGCCGCTCTCCTCCGCCTCGCGTATCCTCCTCTGTCGCTCCGCCAGCATGGAAAAGGCGTGGATGCGGCGCTCCTCCTGTAGGCGTATCAGCTCCTTGCTGAGGAAGTCCAAGGTATCACCGATGCTGCTGCCCTCTAGCTGAGCCAGCGACTCGTCCACGTGGTTCTCCTGTCAATCAAACCACACCACGTGATTTGTGTAAACACTATCGTTTCTATGCTCGAAAACAGTGTGGCTATGACTGAGAAGATTCGGTACGCAGTCAGAGCGCCTTTCAATTCACTTGGACAAAACGCCCCTGCCGCGATAAAACGCAGGGGAACATTTAATTCCAGGAAAGAGCGGCTTCGGTTACAGCACCAAATTTCCAAGTCCACCCAAAACAATCACATCGTGAACAAGAGAGCTTTCACCAGAACAATCAATCTACAAATCCAAACGTGTTTAATCATTGTTTTCTCGATCTCGTCAAATACCGGTAATCTTACAACAGATTTAGAGCTACGTTTTTAATACATGGCAAAGCAGGCCCTCCGACAACCCCAGCATAAGCAAGGAGGGCACTGCACTGTAAGATACAGTTGTACCGCCACTTTGCAAATGCCTTAAGATGTTATACGTCCCCAGTTATGGTAAACCGCGCTTTCCTTTTTTATGATAATTTTTTCTTCTTTAGCGACGTATTGTAAACAAAAGAAACCATAACAGATGCCATTCATGCAAGCTGCGCTCTGATGTGTTATTTACGTTATAAGTTATTAAGTTATAATCACACCACTCTACTCTAGTTATAATCACACCACTCTACCTTTGTTTTCTCTCTGCTATTCAGATAATCCTTTAAATATTAACTGAATGTTCTTTGTTTTGATTTATAAGTCTATTGCTTTGATGTTAAAAACAAGAAACACAACAAATTAAGCAATAAACAATGAGACCTCACTTGGCACGATGAAAATTACAGCTCGCACCTGATGCCATTATTTTTGATTACATCGCTGAGCTGGATGATGCTTCATTCCCCCAATCAATGCAATAATACTGCTGGGTATACTTTACTTCGTCGAAAAATTCCATTGTAACAGTCATGCATTAATATAACATGAAGGCGATGCTTAAGAATTTCCAATATTTACTAATTAGGTGGACCAGCTAAACTGAACATGCACTGGATATTCGGTGTGCAAGGTTTTTCTGACCATAACTCAATGATTTAGTTTTGATCACGCCAGTTCACGATCACGCCAGTTCACAGACTTCAGTATCATGTCGGAAGCGACGCTTGGCTTGACGAAATTTGAAAAGGCGGCCATGCTGTTGCAGTGATCTGCACCGCCTGGATGGCTTTTGTTAGTGCATTTTAGGTGCTGTTTTGGTGAAGAAAAGAATAACATGAACCACAAAGTGTTAATGTGTATTTATATAGATAAACAGGTTCATTTTAATTAAGAAAACACGTAGAGAGATCACCCTGTCATCCCCGCCCCTCTCCCTCAAAAAAAAAAAAAAAAAAATTATAATAAAAAAAGAAAAAAAAACATACCGGTATAAAAATAATAATATATTCCAAATTTAAAATATAATAGCAATTCACTGTACAGAATTGTAAAACCATGGACGCCGTGAACCGGCATGTAGTCAGTCTCGTATTAATTTCTATTTTGGCGTCAATTTACTCTGCCACAGGGCTGAACTGCATAATGTAGCTATTGCCAACCAATCACGAGCCACAAAACGAGTCCAAATGACTGAGGCACAAACGACAGCCTGGAGAGTCGACTTTAAAAATAAAACGCGAAGTGTTCAGTTGGTTTCGGCTGTGCACGCTTTGGCCGCAAACTGGGAATCATATGGTCGCTACGGGATTTGGACCATCCGACACCGGTGGGACAAAAACACAAGATGAAACTCAACGCATCGGGAATGCAAGAAACGGGGTTGAATACGAAGCCATTCCTTTCTCCAGAAAAATGTCTGCCTTTCTTTCAGCTCATTCTTATTTTCTTGATTTCCATTATTTGATATTTGATTCAGTCTCAGTGCACTTAGGTGGGGTTTTTTTTGCAATACTGACCAATTCATCACACAACGTGCAATACCCAGCCTCGTACGGGACTTCCCAGATCACACACGCACACTACCCAGCCTCGTACGGGACTTCCCAGATCACACAACGTACAATACCCAGCCTCGTACGGGACTTCCCAGATCACACAACGTACAATACCCAGCCTCGTACGGGACTTCCCAGATCACACAACCTACAATACCCAGCCTCGTACGGGACTTCCCAGATCACACAACCTACAATACCCAGCCTCGTACGGGACTTCCCAGATCACACAACGTACAATACCCAGCCTCGTACGGGACTTCCCAGATCACACAACCTACAATACCCAGCCTCGTACGGGACTTCCCAGATCACACACGTACAATACCCAGCCTCGTACAGGGTTTCCAAGATCAAAGCCAACATCTTCTGACCATTGTGGATTACGCAATTGTTTTCACTGTCACCGTGCTTTCATCATTTTGTTATTATTCGATTTTTTTTCAGTACTCTTCTTTTTTATTTTTTTTCTTAAAAGGGGTTTATTTAAGTTTTCCTTCCACCACTTTCACCACTTTTTTTCTAGTGAAATGCCTGGGAAATTATATGGTTTGTAACCATAAAAAACCCCATCTAGAGGCCACTCTCTCACCTTATGTTCATGCAGCTTCTTCTGCACACGTCACTCTCTCACCTAATGTTTATGCTGCCTTTTCTCACGCCACTCTCCCGGTTTACGTTTATGCAGCCTCCTCTGTACACGTTACTCTCTCGCCTTATGCTCATGCAGCCTTCTCTGCACACGTCACTCTCTCACCTTATGTTCGTGCAGCCTCCTCTGCCTCTGCAGGGCTAACGTGGCTTGTTTCTCCTGTTTCTTCTGAGCCTGCTCGGCTTCCTGCAGCGCATGCGTACTGCGCAGCTCCCGGATCAGCTCGATGCGCTTCTCTTTACCCTCAAACATCATGTTCTGGATCGCACGCCCTCGTATAACCTGCAGACGATAACAGTTCTTCTTTTCCAATGAACACTCCAACGACATAAGCAGAAATTCATTGTAATGCATCTAACTTCAGATAAAAGTTTCCTCTCAAATGTCAAGAAGAGCAACCGAAAAAATGTACATTTCCAGCATCTAACCTGTTGCAAGAAGATAACTGCAAGCTCCCTCTCCTCCTCCTGCGGGGACGGTATCTCGACCGAGGGTGTGGGCGGGCGGGGCACGGGCTTCTCGATCTTGGTGAGGAAACGAAGCGGCTTGGGCGGCTCCTCCACCTTGTTCTTCTCCTCCTTGATATATTCATGCATCTCCAGCAGCTGCTTCTCTTGTCTGAAAGCAGAAACTTAATGCAGGGAACTATTCCTTTCCTCCAGCTTAAGGCTTACGTGTATCTCCCGATTGTATATATTTCTATTTATTTGACAACCGTTTTAGCAAAATACCAATAGACTTAACCGACTGTTTAACACAAAAAAATTTTCGATCATTAAAATAAAAATCTGTTCACTTCCCAACATCGCAAGGTTTTTATTTATTTATTTTTTCAATTTTCACCTGTATTTTCTCTTGGTGTGTCCGGATCGGGTCACTGTCTTTGGTTTGGGCGCCTTGATTCTCGGCTGTGTAACAAAGTCTGGTAACGATGCCTCCAGCTCCAACAAACCTGCAAAAACAACAAATATTCACATAAAAACATGTTCACATTAAAAGCCTGGTAACGATGCCTCCAGCTCCAACAAACCTGCAAAAAGCAACCAATACTGACATAAAAACATGATCACATTGAAAAACATCTTAGTGTTTTCTTTAAAAAGTTATACTTGAGATTCATGCGAGGCTGAAAATTTCTACACATGTTATAATACAGCTTCATAATGTGATCATGCAACGAGTAAGTAAACTGTTGAAGATTTTGAACATTTTTAAAGATAAATATTGCTTAAAATTAAAATTGAAGACTGTCAGACAAATATGATAAAGCAGGAGTCAGACTGGCTTGTGGCAGAAGTATCCAACATATTTCATCACGGGAGAAAAATTCAAATTTTACATCGCATTTAGTATTTGAAAAGTGAATCATTTGGGAAATGTCTGCTTGGCACACAAAATGGTTAAAATCTCCTGCATCGACGCTCACTATGGTACGGACTTGGGTATTCGGTAAAGCGTGTCGTTTGTACTGATGGTCAAGCGTGACGCTGATTTTGGCAGACACTGAGATATTCAGTCAAAGGTGACGCTTACCATGACAGGTACTGAGGTATTCGATCAAGCGTGAGGCTTACCATGACAAGTATTGAGGTATTCGATCAAGCGTGAGGCTTACCATGACAAGTATTGAGGTATTCGATCAAGCGTGAGGCTTACCATGACAAGTATTGAGGTATTCGATCAAGCGTGAGGCTTACCATGACAAGTATTGAGGTATTCGATCAAGCGTGAGGCTTACCATGACAAGTATTGAGGTATTCGATCAAGCGTGAGGCTTACCATGACAAGTATTGAGGTATTCGATCAAGCGTGAGGCTTACCATGACAAGTATTGAGGTATTCGATCAAGCGTGAGGCTTACCATGACAAGTATTGAGGTATTCGATCAAGCGTGAGGCTTACCATGGTAGGTACTGAGGTATTCAGTCAAGCGTGAGGCTTACCATGGTAGGTACTGAGGTATTCAGTCAAGCGTGAGGCTTACCATGGTAGGTACTGAGGTATTCAGTCAAGCATGAGGCTTACCATGGCAGGTACTGAGGTATTCGATCAAGGGTGAGGCTTACCATGGTAGGTAGTGAACTATTCAGTCAAGCGTGAGGCTTACCATGGTAGGTACTGAGCTATTCGATCAAGCGTGAGGCTTACCATGGTAGGTACTGAACTATTCAGTCAAGCGTGAGGCTTACCATGGTAGGTACTGAGGTATTCAGTCAAGCGTGAGGCTTACCTTGGTAGGTACTGAGGTATTCAGTCAAGCGTCAAGCTTATCATGGTAGGTACTGAGGTATTCAGTCAAGCGTGAGGCTTACCATGGTAGGTACTGAGCTATTCGATCAAGCGTGAGGCTTACCATGGTAGGTACTGAGGTATTCAGTCAAGCGTGAGGCTTACCATAGTAGGTACTGAGGTATTCAGTCAAGCGTGAGGCTTACCATGGTAGGTACTGAGCTATTCGATCAAGGGTGAGGCTTACCATGGTAGGTACTGAGGTATTCAGCCAAGCGTGAGGCTTACCATGGTAGGTACTGAGCTATTCGATCAAGCGTGAGGCTTACCATTGTAGGTACTGAGCTATTCGATCAAGGGTGAGGCTTACCATGGTAGGTACTGAGGTATTCAGTCAAGCGTTAGGCTTACCATGGTAGGTACTGAGGTATTCAGTCAAGCGTTAGGCTTACCATGGTAGGTACTGAGGTATTCAGTCAAGCGTTAGGCTTACCATGGTAGGTACTGAGGTATTTGCTCTTGACACTGAATGCTTCAGAGCCGCGATCCAGGAACACGCCAATTCTCGTCAACGGCGCATAGACTTGCGATCCCTGGTCCGAATAGTCGTGTGTGACGTCACGCCTTTCTAACTTGCCCTCTACCTTTCTTCGCTTTTCCGTTAACTTCCTGATTGCTGCACACACACATATATAATATGAGCGTACGTTTCTAAATACACAGTAACAGCAGGTTTACTCGCAAATGGCTTTTTTTCTAATCATAAACACCTGTGCTTGACACGCTTAAAACTTCAGTAAAATTGTTTGCATCTTTCTGATTTTTAATCGGTGGCAATTTACATAAAATGCCATGTTTTTTAAATTCGAAATTTAATGTGTTTTATCTCACTTTATAATCGTTGACCATTTACATAAAATGCCATGTTTTTAAATTCGAAGTTTAATGTGTTTTATCTCACTTTATAATGGTTGACCATTTACACGAAATGCCATGTTTTTAAATTCGAAGTTTAATGTGTTTTATCTCACTTTAATCTTTGACCATTTACATGAAATGCCATGTTTTTAAATTCGAAGTTTAATGTGTTTTATCTCACTTTAATCTTTGACCATTTACATGAAATGCCATGTTTTTTAAATTCTAAGTTTAATGTGTTTAGTCTCACTTTTTATATGTTCGCTTCTTATCCTTTTGACACGAGCCTCTTTCTCCTCCTGCTTCTTGGCCCTAAAAATAACACGTATCAACTCGCATCACATACTGACGTCATCCCAGGCCACCAAATTTGACTATAAACTGATGTCTAACAACAAGGTCACCAGAAAACAATGTTATTATTATCAATAAAATTAACCAAGAATATCGCTTATTGAAAAAGATATGTGCGTTATTTTTTCCTCCCTCTGTCCATAAAAAGAAAACAAAAAAGAAGGGAAGAAGTACCATAATCTGTCGAGCCGTTTGGTGTTCAGTTCTTGGTGGTGCTCCTCGCGCTGCTTCAGCAACTGCTTCAACACTTCCAGTCTGGCTTCTTGTAATCTGAAAACAACATGTAAAATTTTACAATCCATACTTCAACTGCTTTTTAAGAGATAGATACTGCTCTTGAGCAGGGATCGCATGTTCCTTACCAATGGATCTTGACAAAAAGAACAATATACCGTAAACCCTCACACCTCAAACACGTGACTGTCCAATTATTTCGTTATGACCGATAATCTTAAACGGGAAACTGTTTAGCTGCCAACGCGCTATGTCGGTTTAATCGATGCAGTTTAAAAGAGGTTCTACAGTATATGTAACAATATGACTAATAATAATACTCATGCTAACATTTTTTATAATAAATAAAGCTTCTTATTATTATTTTATTATTTTTAATACTATTATTATTTAAAAAATCTATTCCCAATGATATAGCTACAAACTTCTCAATTTCGCGTTCCCTCAGCGCCCACTCTTTCCTCTCCATCTCGTCCATCATCTTGCTTCTCTTCTCAAGCTGTGACAAGTCATTTAATGGCGGCAGGGTCGCCTCCCACGCCCTCTTAGCGCGGGCGCGTTCGATCATCTCCACTTCCGCCAAGCCGGCCGGAAGTCCTTTACCTAAAAGACGCACCGTTCAAGGCGATATAATTCCTCAAGTTATCGGAACAGATCAACGCAATCGATTGGGCAGAAAACAGAATTCCTGCGTCAACTTTCCAGACGCAAGTTAAGAATTTCTACTAATAAAAGGCTCTATCCTTTGATCACACTCTGTTCGTCCCGCTCGACACAGAGCTCTCAAATCTGCCTACTATTCTGAAATTTTTGCCCATTCTACCACGAATGTAAGCCGGAAACGCGAACGCCGGAAAATATTTTTGAAGCATAGAAATTTTCAACAGCTTGACAGAAGCTGCCGCCAAGGATTGTTTGATACAGTGTTTTTTTATATCCAGAGGATGCTATGAATCGCCTTAGACATTCTCGTATATTCATGCAAACTACTGATCTCATAAACTAACTTTAGCTAGGACTTACCCCAAGACAGTGTGGCGAGCGTAAGTAGCTCCGGCTGCGAGCCAGGACGCACTACATACTCGGGCGTGTAGGGATCCGTCTGCGCCTCGCTGTCGCGGTAATCCGTCTGCGTCATTTGGGTCTTGGTGGGAGGGGTGATGGGACGCTCCCGCCCGCTCGCGCCCTCCGCGCCGCCCTGCGCCAGTGGGTCTTGTCTGAAACGACAAAAAATATACCGTTTTGATAACACAATCCCATACTTTGCTTTAATTTTTATATACAAAACTATCAGTGGTGTAATTTCAGCTTTTTTCTGAGTTTTTCTCAATATTAAATTCCGTTACGCAGTGCTGCGCATGGATAATTCCTTTTATCACTTTATTTATACGAACTATCATGTTCCATTTGTGTGTGTGTGTTTTTTTTTTTTTTTGGTTTGGTTGTTTTTTGCTTATTTGTTTCAGTTTTTTTTTTTGGTCCTTTTTCATACTTACGATCGGATAGTTCGAACCAATTTACTTGCAGTACGAATTAACAAATACTAATCTAATAGTGTCTTTTAATGGAGATCTTTATTGCAAGAACACACATTGGGTCCAAACTCTGTAAAGTGCCACTGCCATATTAAAACGAAAGAAAAATTTGGTACTCGTACGTGGACTGCGGTTTGGTGATTATTTAAAAACTGGCTATTACCTGGCATCAGCTAAAACGACATCTGGTGGAACTTGTTGCAGAAAAGGAATAATAGGTCTGAAAAAAAAAAACGAATAAAAATGAATGAGCGTGTAAACAGTTATCTCCGCTTTGTTATGATAACCATTATACGTCAGAGATCACTGAAGGTAACGGGTGTAAGCAAAAATCTTCATCGGTTGCCGTGTTTCTTTCACACTTAAGCATTTTTTCACTACCTTATCCAAAAGTCATTTTATAATCAAATTGTTACTGAAACCAGCAGAAATGATATCACCAAAATATACATTTGTGCATAACAAATGGTGCATATAAATAAGAAAAACATGTAACTTTGAATAGAAACACCATTATGACATCACAAATCGTTCATCAACAGTCGTGCACCCTTGTGTAGATAGCACAACACCACCTGGATGTTTCATGCCTTAACAATGTAATAAGACAAAAACAATAATGGCACACATTTGTCAAAAGAAATACACAATAAAACGTTCTGACATCAGTCGTATCTGTGAACTGTGAAAAAAGTGACAATTTAAAAAAAAATAACAGAAAAACTGTAGCATTCTAAAATAAGACATGTTTCATGCTAACAGGCATAAATTAAATGTGTAAATAAAGATGAAAAACAGAGACCACAAGCACAGATACCTGGATACCGTCCCTACGGTTTTACCATGCCCCGACATTTTGAAAGGCATAAGGCACTTTTCAGTGGTCCGAGGTCTAATTTCAGATTAAATATATATACAATTTTTTGAAAACTTTATTTAAGATGGCAGAAATGATTCTATTAATCTTCAAACAAAGCTGGCTCATTGAAGCGAGAAAGTTTCTGCTCAAAGAAAAGAGTATTTTTTGACAGCATATATAACACCACCTATATTTTTCACCTCATATTTCACCACAAAAAAATTTTTTACACAGTGATTCTGAACTAGGCTTCGTAATCTTAAAAGCTTATCGAAGATTTTTTATCGATCGGTAAGGCTCACTTAAAATTAATTCCGTGCGGTTGTGTCAGTGGAGGGGCTGGGCGTTAAAACTGATTTAAGTTTTCCGTCCCGCCTTCGAACAGCATAGCATACTGGTATCGTCCTTCTATCCCCCGCCACCCCTCCCCCAATTTCACTCGCGCAATTTCATCTACATCTAAGAAGGAAAATACTGAATCTTGAATGTGCTTTATGAGATTTTTTTCAGAAACTACCACGATGCGCGAGAGCCACGTCTTGATCGCTGTGCAGGAAGGTGTGTGGGGACAACGCCGTGACAAAATGTTGTCATAAATTGTCCAGATGGTTGAAAGCAGCAACTGGTTTTAAAAGTGTGGCTTAGATATAAAAATGCAGCAATATTCCCGCTATAATGTCTAGAAAACTTGCGAAGTTTTCCCAACTCCTAGTTTCGGGACCTTTCCTTAACTTAAAGATGCCATGTGCCACTGCACCCTTGTTTATATGGTTACTTCTATTGTTACTTCTATTGCTCTCAAATGATACATAATAAGTGTGATACATAAAACAAACGGACAGTTTAGTAACAGTTAAAGGGATCTTTGAAGCCTGCAAGTGAAACATTTATTGGTCATACACATTTTTTAGTTGTTACTCAACTAACCAAAATAACTTCTGTATCGGTTTCGAGCACCGATAGTTTGGATCGGTGGCCGTTTTCTGGTTTCCGATTGCGAACCCATTTTAAACCATTTAAAAAAAAAAAAAAAACAAAAAAAAAAACGAAACAGCCATCTTACCGCTTGAAGAATTTGAACCTGTCTTGTCCAGAAACATCTGCAGTGGAATAAACTTTTGGTGGTACTTTGACAGATGGATCATAGTTGAATCTGCAAAAAGGCAAAGTGGTCAAATTTTTCAATACTTAAATTTAAAAAAAAAATGAATGCTTGCAATCTGATGGCGGGTAATAGCATGTTTATTTTTATCTTTTAGTTCGGTAATCAAAAGATCACAGTATCGATTCAAGTCTGGGATGATTGCTGATTATTCGTGTCCTGCAAATAAGTAAGTTTTAAAATTTCAAAAACATCGAGCCAAACGCACGTAGTATGTCGCACAAGTGCCTCGCGAGCTTGTTCGCCATATCCTCGCCATTGTCTGGAGATGAACTTTGGAACAGGATCAGTTACATCAAGTTTCATTTGAAACCTTGGGAAATGCCGCAGTTCACTGAACATCGTAGGGTAATTCGGGACCCGTTTCTGGCAAAAAAAAAAGAAGACAGCTAAACGTCTCCAAATAAAGTATGTATTTTTTTTCTTTTTGGCTTCGCACAAATCTGTCACTCGCAAAGTGTTGGAGAATTCCGCACCGCTCTGTTACATTAAGGATATGCTGGGCAATCACATCAGTCGAGTAAATACATATTTCTTTGAAACGGTGCTACGTTATTAACCGGTTTCGATATGATAATTCTCCAACCTTACTCGCTGTTTTTTCCCACTTAGTAAGGCTGATTACTGACAATGCCAACCAGGTATCTTTAAAATCGCATTTATAAAATTTTAAGAACAACTGGGCAAAACGAAAGCTGAACAATAATTATATTTCTTGTTGACGCAATGGCAAACAGACAAAAATAGACAACAGAAAACACCAACTTACAACACGATTGGTGCTCGTATGTGCTTTAAATGTGGCACGAGCATGATCTCTTTCACTGGAAACCACATGATGAGTATCTGGAACGTAATAAATCAAGAATACTGACAAGCTTGACGACAGGGTTACTGCCATTTTACACAATTAACTGCGCACTTACATTCCAGTTGTCAGCACCCTATCGTATTTCGATTCATCGAAACCAATGAGCAGATTCTACTGCCGAAAAGTTTTTGCGCTTCGATCGAATTCGGTTGGGATGAAGTTCTGAAGAAATGATAGACAAAATTGGCAACAATCAACAAAATTCAATTTTGCCAGAAACATATTAACAGGTTGGCTATTTAAGAGACTGGATAATGTGTAAAATAAATTTTTAAAAGACCAAATGATGCGTTTTAAATTCTAAAGTGTGCATGTTAAAAGACAATTAGAAACTTGATTTGTTTGCGTCTTATTATGTCTCTAATTTATCCCCAAAAATTTGCAGACGAAACGACACCTCCATCGGAAAGATCCGAAAGTAGGAACTGGCTTATTGAAATCTTGCAGTTGGAAAAGTATCAGAAATTGAACAGTACATCGAAACTAAGAAAACTGAAAATATATTCGCTGAGTATGAAAACAGCATTTACGCTTGTTACTACTCGTTTATTTGCGAACTAGAAACCACGAAGTTCACTATAACGTGATAAATATGATACTTTTTGCAGCTGGTAGACAAATCAAGGTTGACACACAATTTCCAAAATGAATTTTCATGAATTTTCTGACTGTGGCAACCCTGTCAAATAGGTACGAGGGACAAAAGAAAGAAATAGTTACAACTGATCATAGTTGATGACAGATCTAAGAAGCGGTGCGCTAAAAATTTTCCAGGCACCGCTTCAAAGCCTCGCTATTCAACGATAAGCAAGTCAACTGCGCTCGCTTTGAGGCACCCCTGTTGTTACTTTGTGCGAGATTCAACGACCCATAAGTTTTTACTGGCATTTGCTAAAGGCCCTCAACGTATAACGGTAATCATATACAACTTCTGTGTTACGCTTTCTTTAAAAGAAAATAATACGGAAATAACCCCAAATCTCCCGCAATAATTGACATTTGTTTGTATACAGGGAGCACACTTTATTACGTGAAAAAGTAACAATAATTTTTGCAATTATTAACCAAAAAACTTTGAAATTGATAGTTCAAAAAGAACGTAAAAAATTAAAAGTCAAATATTGTGGGTGTACAAAATAAATTTATACGTAATTCTGCATCTATCAACTATTTTAGTATATATTTTACAAATAAACTATAACCCCTTTATTTAAATTTTCGGTCTCTTGACTTTGGTTACGTGACATTTAAAGGGCAGAATTTGAACAAACATTTGACAGGTGGGTGCGGAAGCCAACTTTCTGCACCTTTATGAACAAATAAAAGATATACCTCACTAAACATTGTGCCCGTTTTACAAAAAGGGTATATTGGGCATGAACTTTCTGCAAATGTTTGAATTATAGGGGCTGGTATGCAGGATTCGTGCCTCAGAACATATGAAGTTGACCCATATTAGTGGAACAATGGAAGGCTTCGTACCTCTGACAGAGAGATATACCATGTTATACAAGTCAGAGCTGACTCGGAGCTAAATTTATGACAACAAACTGTCACATTCCGACTACACAACATAAACCAGCTGCAAATTTGGAGACCCTTTGGTCTAAAATGTACCTTATTTGCGATACCTGACAAAAGAATCTTTTACCATCTGGATCTAGTGTAACCATTCATTCCCCCCCCCCCCCCTCGTAGTTTAACCAGTTTTGATGTTTTGATGTGTTGTTCAGCTTGTAAGTTGATTGCCTCTTACTGTTGCAAGCAAGGTTACTGGGAATCAATGCCTGAAAATTTTGGTATTTTTTATCATATGTTCAATAGTTGGAAGTTTATAATTACCCGCTTGACAGACCCTTCGTATGCATTGGTTAAAGTTATAAAGCCGGAACAAATCGAAAGAAAAAAAAACGACATAAAATTTGTTTTAAATTCAGACTAGATAAGAAGAAAACACACCATATAGATAATCATGTACGCGTTCGGCCTGGACAGGCGGTCGGCGAATAGTTTGGGTTTGAGTTGCCATATCCCGTATTCCTTTATAATTGCTTGTAAAGGGCAAAGACAAATTTTTTAATTGTTTACATGTTTTCAAAACAAATATGGCGCCGATTTACTTAATTGTTATAGCAACAGGCCAAACAAATTCACACGATTATAGATAAGTAGTAACTCCACCACAGCTAGCAGATCACAGTTAAACATACATTCAAGATTCAGCATTTACTCTCAATCAAAAATTTGCAGCTGAGATAAATTAGGCATCAACGGTGATTAACAAAATGAATAAGATTGAGAAAAAAAACCACCACACAAGTCTTTCTTAAAGAAATGTGAAAAAAGTTTGTTTAAGTACAACACTGAACTTAAAGATTTAAAGACCGGAAGACATAACAAAACTAAGAAACAACCTTCATAAAATTCTAAAAGCATACGGCATAATAGGAACGGAACTTAATGAAACAACGATTTGTACAAAATCATACGAAACGCGTTGTAAAAAAACCAAGGCAAAGAGATGAATACGCTGCTTCGGCCATTGCAGACTGCCTGTCAATAAACATGCAAAAGAGTGGTTAAAAAGCTTGAAATCAAATAATCATTATATCTTATACAAAGTCAAACCGACTGGCAGATTAGTGCCTTGACAAATACATATGGATAAAAATTGTAAATGTTACTGGTTCCATCTTAAGCCAGTCTTGATTGTTTATGCTAATAGATTTAGTAGTGCTGTTATGTGATAATTAATCTGGAATATCACTATTACGATAACAGAACAATATTAATTGATATTAATGCTTCTTTCTATTTACAGATATAGCATTCCGTCATGCTATGGACGCGACTGGTTATCTTCCTTTTCGTCATCAGTAACAATATCAGAATCACCTCTATTTCTTAGCATGGGGCGATGAGATAAAGCGTTGGTCAGCTAAATAAAAGAAGCTCAGGCTCGTAAGAAAAGGACTGATTTCAGCTTCAATAACCTTAGGGAAAGGAAGGTAACAGAGGGTTAGATGATATATTACCCAATTTCTAAACTAAAGCGATCTTAGTATTCCGACTACCCTCTAAAATATCTGCGCCGTCATCACTTTCATCATTGTTATCATCGCCATTGCGTCTTGAATTGAAGAATCAATTTCTTTAACTTTCTCTTTTGCAATTACGTTATTAAGCGTATTTTTTGGTGTTCAAAAATAGTTAAATGGTTTCACATAATTCTCGATAGCTATCACGAGTGCTGTTTGGCAACATACAGAAGTATTAGCAGCCTGTTATACAATTTACTCTTTGAGTAAAAAAAAAAAAAAACACACACACACAATCATAGGTCTACTTTTTGAGGGCATAGCCACCTCCACTCGAAACGAAATGCAAACGGAATTTTACCCGGTAGTGTTTTGATTGAAATATACGGAAGTGACCGGAAAAGGAAAAAATAAATAAGTTTACAATAACTATGGTTTTCATTCGCAATGATCCATGCGGAATCGTGTGTTTGATTTTAACTTATGGGGCAGTCTTCTACGCGGATTACGTAGTGGTTAGACATCTCGTAGTACCTACGCTGTCGTCAACGTGAGAAACCATTTTCTTTGGTGCATGGAACCTGTCAAAGTAACCCTGTCATAGTCACTGTTCGCTAAACATGACCAGTAAGATACGCTAGAGGGCCTCATGCTTTCATTCGGGGCCCAATAATAAAAATCTCCATTAGCGAGCCTGCCATCCAGGTGTTTTATTCTTAAATGTTTGTAATACTTTTGAGTGGTTTTTTTGTCCATCCTCTTGCATTTTGACGACCGTTGATGGACCCTTTTCCAAAAATACATTATTCGCAATAGAATCTTTTTTTATTTCCGGGCTCCAAATGAGCACATCAGGGTCTCTAGTGCATATAACGCGCCCGCCGTTTTCGGGCTTTTGCCATTTCAGAATGACACGACATGCGTACTTTTCGCCTTTGAAAACTTTGCGTTACAACGGTTGCTATGGATAGATATGGAATAATTGATTAATGTTTGAAATTTGAAAACTACAAAACAGAGTTGTTCATTTTCGAATCATGTGATGACTAAAATTTGATTTGTCGATAAGGTAGTCTCATACTTAGGGGATAGCAGCCCTGTCTTTAAATTGATAATTTTGCGATGTTTCCACGTTTTTGCAAAAGACAAAATGATACATTAATGTGAAATTCATTGAATGTCAACAAAATACAAATATTATAAAGCTGCGTTGTGGAAAACATAATTATATGCCGGTACAAATTCCAGCTAAAGTTTTTATGTCCAAGAAATGCCTACTAAACGTTCTGCAAAAAAACATGACACAAATGAACCTCACAATCCTACTTAAACCTTGACATAATTTTCATCTATAATCAGCATTTCAGAGTGCACTTAATCTGAAAGGTGTTGAGTCATGACTGCATTTTGTCTCCAAATGGGGCTTTGGACCCCGGAGGGGGGCTGTAAGTTTGCCTTTGTTCTTCTGTCTAGCCGGCCGTCTGTCAGCCCATCGCTGAATGTTACTCGCAAACTGATAATTGGTTTTCTCTCATAACTGGTTCACAGATGCTCTATCAGAGGGGGTTGTTCAACGATATTTCTGTCAGCCCAGCAGATTGTCGTCGCTGGGCTATACTCATCACATACAGTCGATAGGCTTGGTAATCTTCCGTACAGCTTGTATATTTTTTTGGCGATTTGGCCAAAATATTGGCTAGTGTTCCTACAAATCCGGCATGTTTGCGTTGAAATTTGACAGGAATGTTCCTCAAAGGTTCCTGCATCATTGCATTTCTTTTTTTCTTTTCTTTTTTTTTTTGGGGGGGGGGGGGAGGGGGGGGGGCACATACTAGCCAAAATTGGTAAAATAGCAAAAGAAGGTACTTTTTCTTGATGGGTCTTCAACAGTCGCCTGACCGCATACCTCGATAGCTCACCCCGTAAGAGGTTGGGCTGGTAATCGTGAGGCCTTGGATTCAAGACACGCTGAAGGCGAATTTTTTCAATGTCTCCCGTTATGGGTTTTATGCTCAGTATTTGTAGTTCTGTCTCCCACAGTAGCAGTGCTTTGCGCTGCAAAGCAAGAGATTGTGTTTTCAAACCCCAGTCAGGAATCTGTGTTTTTTATCCTCTCGCCCAACTTTGTTGGCGGAGGGAATTTAGGATTTGGTCTGTCCGTCCGTCCGCCCGTCACACTTTTGGATAGTGGTCTTGTATGCACAACTCCGACGAACGGATAAGCACACATATTTCAAATCCTATACAGATTTACTCCTCATGTATTGTAGTTGTGCACCTCGTATTCAGTTTGTCCGACTTTTCATTTATTTAACCAAAATTGAGGTCGAAACTTAGCCATTTCATTTGAAAGTAATACATGCATACCGGCTGAACTTGTTACCCCTCGGCCAAAATTGGCCGAAGTGGTATTGTCATCGTCGTGCTCTCTGTCTGTCCGTCACGCTAATCTTGTAAACACGATAGCTTGGTCCATCATCACGAAATTTGATGCAGGAACTAATCAGGTAAAGATCTAGACTGGCATTGATTTTGGGCCCGATCGGGCAATTCAAAATGCCCGCCGGGCGGTCATCTTCTTTGTTGATACCAACTTTTTGTAAACACCATAGCCTGAAAAGTACTTGACCGATCATCACGAAATTTTGTGCAATAAGGTAAAGAACTAGGCTGGTATTGATTTTGGGCGCGATCGCAAAATTCAAAATGGCTACCGGCCGCCATCTTGAATTTTTCGTGAAAAATCTTCCAAACAGGACAAGTGAAAAACTACTCTGCTGATCATCACTAAATTTTAGACACACATTTATCGGGTCAAAATCTCGGCTAATATTGATTTTCCGCCCGATCGGAAAATTCAAAATGACTGCCAGCCGCCATCTTGAATTTTGCGTATAAGCACGATAAGTGAAAAACTACTTGGACGATCATCACCAAATTTTATACACACATTTACCAGGTCTGATTCTTGGCTTCTATTGATTTTGGGCCCGATTGAAACATTCAAAATGACTGTCGGCCGCCATCTTAAATGTTTTGTTAGCATTTCTTGTGAACGCCATAAGTGAAAAAAATACTTGGCCGATCATCGCCAAATTTTTATAAACACATTTACCGGTCAAAATATACCCTTGAGCAGACCTGTACGTGGGCCTAGGGGTATTGCCATCACTGATGGCCCTTGTTAAATATGTCATACTGTGTTTATGCTACAAAACGTGCGAAGGGCGAGGGGAGTTGCAGCGTTCCTGTGCTCTTTTTTTTCTTTTTGGTGTTTTGCTTGTCTATCATATTTCAGTGTTGCCTAAGGTGCACAACAATGTTTAATCCTTTTTGTATGGGTACTTGATATATTGTATTACTACAGCGGACTTAGGCTTCACTTGGACTGATCATCATCAAATGATAGACACAGCTTAAACACTTCCGTTTACAATCCCTTGTGGTGCTCCGTTGTCAGAATTCAGTCCGGTTGGGGGCTGTGTCCTCGGCGATGGCTTGTTAGTTTTTGAAGAGTCCTTTTGGGTACCATTAAGTATTTATATGAAAAAAATTGGCTTTAACACAGGGCGTCTGGTAAAGCGCTGATAAGCCATAAGCCAGTGTTACTGTTCGTGCGCCGTTTCGAATCGCTCGGTCGTGAAAAGACCCTGAACATTTGTCTGCGTTGCGTTGTGGGTTTTTCTAGTCAATGTGTCTCAAAATTACCTTTATAGGGGATACTCCATGAGCAAGTGATTGAAAACTAAGGACTGTGAACCATTGTCAGTGTTAAATTAGGCCACCGCATTATTTACAATATTTGATGTTTTTGTTCATCATTGTGTAAATAAATTTGATTGCGTAAGTCCATCTTAGAGTTATTTGTACATTTTATGTGTGTGTGTTTTTTCAGGCTATGGGGTGCTCTGCATGTTGTTGCTTTCAATACGGTAGTGTTTCTTCTTTCGGTGTCGCATCTCCGTGCAGTATTTTCAGACCCAGGTATAATACCACTTCCAAAGGCTGACTTGGATTTCTCGGACATGCATTCTGGGCAGAAAAAAACGGATAAAGTAAGTGTGGCCAGTTTGAACGAACTTTTTAGCATGCTGTGCGAGATCATAAAGAGGAAATTTTGAAGCGCGAGCCTGTATTTGCTGTGGCCTTAATGAATCTACATGCCATTTTTGCATCTTTCGAACAATGCTTTGGTGCTAGCATGAAACCTTAAGCTTTTCAAAAAGTTAAATCGCAGATAAAAGCATAGTACCGCCTGCATTGTCTACTTCGTCACGAAGTTATAAAATGATGAACTTTGTATTCGGCAAATGGATGTAGGTTATGTACGGTTACGAAATTCGCTTTGGCGTGATCAAATGCTGGTTCTCGATGTGGACTTCTAAAATGCTAAAGCACTTAACTTTAGTGGTTTTTGCATAATTGTATGATTTTTTTTCACTGGGTGTTGTTGTTTCTTTGTACAGCAAAATGGCTGGTCTGTGTGTATGAAGTGCGAGACGTACAGGCCGCCGAGGGCACACCACTGCCGCATATGTAGGCGCTGTGTTCGCAAAATGGATCATCATTGTCCTTGGTAACAACTTGGCTGTAATCGTATTTCAGTCGTCAATCTTATTTGGGTAGATTTGCTGTTTAGGTTTAAGGGAAGGTAGCCAGCGTGATAGCTGCAGTCCTGTTTGCTGAACTGTCTGAAAGAAAATAACATTTTTTCACGTAATAGACGAAAGTGGAGTAGCTCAGGATTCAAAGGCATGTCATATGGTCGTTTATGATAATTACTTCTGGGACATTTGGATGAAATTAAAACCTGTAGCTTTATGGAAAGGTTAAAAAACCTTTAATTTAAGTATTAATACTGATATCGTCTTTCCCGTATATCTCGAAATGCTGGCGAGTAGGGTGTATTCTGTGTTGAACGGGCCGGGCCAGATAGATTGTCAAGAAATATGTGGCTTGCATCTTTGAACATTTATTTAAAATTATATACTACGCTGGTGATCGAGCATTGGGCAAAAACCGAAATGTTCGAACAGGAGTAAAACTAATAACATGCTAAATTAAAAAAATGAACACATTCCAATTTTTTCCCCATCAGGAAAAGACACGAAACGAAACGAAAATTTGCCAAGTCAGAGCGCTTAATGTGTACTCGTATACGCAAGTTTCTTTTAAATATACCTGTTTTTATATGTCTTCCCCGAAGGGAGACATATATAGTATTTGGCGTGTCCGTCCGCCTGTCTGTTCGTCTGTCCGCAGTGAGTTCTTATGAAATTAATGAGTCGATTTTTCTCAAAACATAGGTACGTATTGGGGTACATGTCTAGATGATGCCCGTGTTATTGTTTTTTTTTCGTTCCTTCAAAAATTCTATTTTTGGCAAATTTTTGAACATAGAGGGGGCGGGAGTTCGTGCATTTTTTTCACTTTGGCAGGCTATATCTCCAAAACAGTTCGTTGGATAAGGCTCAGACGTCGTAAGAAGAACACACATGTGGTGCAAATGTATACTGCAAAGTTTTTCTTCATTTCCTTTGAAAATGTATTTTTGGCGAATTTCTAAATTTTTGATTTTCGACTTTTTTGGGCCATATTGTTGCGATATCTCCGAAACAGTTTGTTGCGTTAGGCTGAAACGTGGCAAGAGGAACCCACATATAGTGCAAATGTTTACTGCGAAGTTTTTCTTCATTTTCCGTTGAAAGTGTATTTTTGGCGATTTTTTTAATTTTTTATTTTTCACCTTTTTGGCCATATTGTTGCGATATCTCCGAAACAGTTTGTTCGATTAGGCTGAAACGTGGCAACCCACATGTGGCAACCCACATATAGTGCAGATGTTTACTGTTTTCTTCATTTTCTGTAAAAATCTATTTTTGGCGATTTTTTTTTTTTCATTTTTTTTTTGGGCTCGCCAATGTACTTTTAAGCGAGGAATTTTTTCCACGTGACTGATTGGGGGGCGGGGGAGACATATCCGTTTTTGTTTTAACAAACGCTGGCCAGTCTAGTTTTTTTGGTTTGTCTGGCCCCTGTATGGAACCCTGGCCCAGCTACGCGTGTGAAATTTTCCGGGCCGGCGGACCAAAAGCCGCGGAACTGTCTTAGTCGGGAGATTGTCGAGTTATCCACGTTGACAGGATTAACTGGACAGCGAGATAGACAGGGTCGCAGATTAAATTTACTTTATTTTTTTATTTAATTGTTCTTTCTAGGATAAATAATTGTGTCGGCGAATTCAATCAAAAGTTCTTCATACAGTTTTTATTTTATGTAGGTAAGTTCAATCCAAAGCTGTTTTTCTCTTCTACGATAAATTCCAGCAAATTCCGACAATATGTCAGTGATCGTTTGTTTTGTCAAAGCATATGCTGTGTTGTTTGAATAAAAAAGAAAACATGAAAAAAATGTTATCACGGGATTGATCATTTTGTCTTTGCTGGGTAATTCACAGAAATAATGTCGATTTATTTTGCCTTCGATTTTGTGGAGGGTTGCGCTGGGGATACTTAACTTGAGAAAAACCATATCCGTGAAAGTATTCTGTTTCCATGTTATTGTTTTTTGTTGCGTAATTATGATTAATATTGTTTTTTTTCAGGACTGTTATGTTTGTATGCAATCAGTATGGTCATATTTGTGTGGGTCGCCGATCCTCAGGCTGAATATCATTGGTCAAAACATTCCAGAGTGTAAGTGACCTTTTAACGTTTCCTTTCAAAATTGGTTTAAATTTACACATATGTTTGGTGATTCTTTTTCCGGAGATAACTTCGTAATACTAATGTATGTTTAAAGAAATTGTAGAAAAATTAACGCTTGGTGTTCGTCAGTTTTTGTTTTAAAATATCCCATAAATTTACACTTAACATAAAACACCTCAAAAGAAGACGAAATTGCGTTGATTTGATTGGTTCGCAGGGTGCACTCGGTGGCGCTGGTGGTCGAGTCAATATTGTTCGGGCTGTTTGTCATAGCCATCGGCTGTGATCAAGTATGTTACTTATGTTTAACATTATGTCGTTCTCCTTTTCAGTAACAATGGGTAGATTAGTCTTTGTCACCAAATTTCTGTGTTGTCTCTTAAATTAGTAAAATTTACCGTTTTGAGGTGGAGTATGGGGTGGTTAAAACAGATACTTCTAATGTATAAAAAAAACATAGATTTGTACGCGCATATGTATGTAAGTTTAATGTGACAAATCCATGAAATTAAAACATGGACAAACATTCGTGAAGTTGTTGAGTTTTTATTGTCTGTTTAAGCTAATACAAAACTGATGCAACAATCGCAATGCCATTTTTGCACGTATCTGTAAAATATATCTTGCAAAATTTTATGTGCCTGTTTTCTTTTGCCTTTTTCTCTGTTTTAACATTTGTTAATTTTTAGAGGTTGAATTCGTGCATAAGTAAAAGCCGTAGATGATTTTATACACTCTCTGCGGTCTTGTTTTTTTTTCATTAAGATTAAAGTGTGATTTTGATTGGTTAGTTTGCAGCGATACTTGGAGACGAGACGGCGATAGAGCAGCTGAAGAAAACAGGGCCGCAGAGATTGTATAAATCATCGACGGCGCTACTGACGGAGGTGTTTGGAAGAGGTAAAGAGAATTGCTATGTTACGGGAGAGTTGTTGAACCGTTACAAAAAACGAATTGGATTATATTCCAATAAGGTTAAGATATTTCGAACAGTTACTAGTGAAAATATGACGAGGTCTGGTATAATGGGCTGTTTGTATTAAACGCATTAGTAAATATTAGAAATTGTTTATACAGGTCGAGTAAACACTTGACAGTCGCTAAAGCTGTACCACGTTGTTAAATTTGTGCTAGTTGGGACGTTTGTGTTTTGGCAGGCCCCAAGTGGCTTTGGCTGTGTCCCATTTCAACGCGCGGTTTGGCAGTAGGCACAGCGGAGCAGGACTATACGGCATACACAGTATGACGGAGGCCTTCAGTGGTATGAGCCAAAAAAAAAAGAAGGGGGCAAAGAATCTAGCAGCGACTGTGGAGAATGGTGGCGTGTGTTCAGCCTTAAGTCACATGATCTCCTACGTCACGCACACGTGACCTCAAGGTCGGCTTTCTATGCTATAAACAGCTCGACCAGAAGTTATGCAGCCGTGGTGAAACAAGAATCAGTATTGTTGTTTGTCCCCGTTAAAAGATACGTCTGTGTATGTGCACACGGAGTCTGGCAATACAGAAGGTCTTTTTAACTGAATTGTTGCTTCACTTTATTAATAGCATTTTTTTACATGAATACGGACTCTGTCCTTTAGGTCTAAAATATTGGTTAAATGTCCATATAATGTTTTTAAGTTGTGAATTTAAATTTTGTGTGAAAATCTACTTTTCTTAAAAACAAATATTTTAACTGGTTACTTTTTCTTGGTGTAAATCACTTCAAATTTGTATCTTGTACTTTTTTATTTTTTATTTATTTATTTTTTTGCAACGTTCTCGGTGAAGTAACGAACCATATGTATGTAACTATTTATATATGTGTGTGTTTTAGTACGGTGGGTCTTTGTTTGTTTTTAAGGTAAATAAAATCTTCATGCTTCCTAAGTCATGTAAATAGATTTGACATGCCATTCTAAGACTTCTTGATGAAATTATATTAATATCTTTGTCTGAACCACCGAGGCATCATGGGAAAATCATATATATGTTACAGTAAATCTGTGTAATCAGTAAATTCACGTAATTACTAAAAGTTTTAGGAATTACGTGAAATTACTGTCGGGGCCAGGAATTACGCGAAATTCCTAAAATCTTTAGGAATTTCATGTATTTACTGTTTTCTAGGGTGTTTTATTTCACAAGTTTCCTAAACATCAGTTAGTAAATATGCGTAATGAAAGTGGAACAAAGTTACACGATGGCAAAAATGGAGGAACACGCCCAGATGAACATAGCTTGTCATAGATTATTTCGACCATGGTCAGTCCCTTTTTATCTTGAATTGCACTTCGTGAACTCACTCACCTAAGGTGATATTTGGTGTCATTTGCCGGAGTTGGAATTACATACTGAGTCTTTTGCTTTCATCTCGAATTGCAAATGTTACAAAGCTAAGATAACTCGTGAGTCCCTTTTTCAACCCAGCCGACTTTGTTTGACTGGGTTAGTCACATCACTATAGGGGGCTTGAATGTATGTACGTAAGTTAAACTTTTTCTTTAAAATGCTACTCCTCCTACAGTTTTTACTCCAATCGTTTTAATATGACGCAGGAATGTTCCCTGGGTGGCTCCCCACCTGGATATTATTTTTTTTACGATTGACGAAAAACTGACAAAATGACGGCACTTTTTGTGCCCGTTTTGACCCATTTTTAAAATGCTACTCCTACAGTTTTACACCAATCGCTTAGATGTTACGCAGGGATGTCCCCCAGGGGTTCGCCTACCAGGCTTTTATTTTTTTCGCGGTCCGCCAAAAACTACCGAAATGGTGGAATTTTGAAATTTGGAAAAACTGGAATAAATAGTAGTCTTTTTAAATACAGTAATAAAATTTTAATCGAAAGTTTCTTAGGTGCTTTTCCGCTTGGACTTTGCTTTTTTCGCAAATGACAAAAAATGCCGAAATGGTGGGATTTTAAAGATTTTGTAAAATTGTGCAAATGTCGGTAAAAACGTGAATCGTCAAAACCCAACCTCACCAACATCCCTTTTCGGGTAGCTTCTAAATTCGAATTAAATACATTTTTCATACATCATTTTTTGGCCTAACAGTTTCAGATTTTTTCTCTCTTTGCTTGTTTGGTAACTCGGCTGGGTCATGTCCTTGCACATGCTTGCATCTTGAATTGCAATTTGTGCACTCACTCACTTGAGGTGAGATTTGGTGTCCTTTGCCGGAGATGGAATTGCATATTGAGACCTTTGCTTTCATCTCGAATTGCAAATGTTACAAAGTTAAGATTACTCGCATTTATAAATTAAGATTAATACTGAAGCTTCCTATCAATTATTGCAAGTATTGTGATTTAAACTTTGAAAGGGGATTATCCACGGTATTTTACGTATCAGAACCAAAAGGTAATAGCAGATGTCACAGCAGTTTGGCATGCAGAAATAAATAACTGACCTCATATCAGCATTTGCTTTCACTAAAGACATGTGTTTCTGTATCTGAAACATTGTTAGAACTCTTATTTGACCATGATGCGTTTGTTTTGATTTGAGTAAAGACATGTATTTTGTATTCGATTTGAGTGAAGATATGCATTGTGTAGTTGATTTGAGTAAAGAGTCAGACATGCATTCTGTAGTTGATATGAGTAAAGACATGCATTCTGCACTTGAAACCATGGTAGAAGCGATGTATTTGATCACTGCAGTGTTGACTACAGTCGAGGTTTAATAAATAAAAGGTTAACACATTGTTTTCGTTTAATTCACAGTTTAGTAATTTCGTGTAATTACTGGCCTCCTGTTTCAGTTATTACATGAAATTCCTGCAGATTTTAGGAATTTCGCGTAATTCCTGGCCCCGACAGTAATTTCACGTAATTCCTAAAAGTTTTAGTAATTGCGTGAAATTACTGATGACACAGATTTACTGTAACATATATATGTCAGGCATTTCTTCCAGACATGTAACCTTTCCTCTCGTGTGCTCCGCGATAACACTGGTAAAGCATTCCCCTTCAGAAAAGCAAGTCTTTCTCTCAAAATGTTCAGTTGTGTTATGGATATATACGGAGTAATTCCCACAAGAATCGAAAGAGTTCTCCCTTCAGTGTAAGTAGTTCCTTAAAGATGTAAATTCGTACCGCGAGGCTGCTTTTTTTTACACTAAATGATCCAGAAACATTAACGAATAGCTTTTTAGTGTTAAGAGAATGTGCTTAGTGTTGGGAATTAGTGAAAAAAATAGTTCCCATCCCACAATCCGACTCGTAAAGTAGATGCTCCAACTGCTTGCTGTCCTAACTTAACAGTTGCTAGAGAATCGAATAAAGGCAGTATCTCCGTGTCATTTTCATGTTCATATTGTATGTATCACAAGAAATAAATAGAGAAACTTGTGGTTGTTATTGTAAAATGTAGCTCATGTTCAAGAGTTACTAGCTAAGAAGAAAACTGAGGTGTCGTTTTTTGTTCACTTTTTGTAACTGCTATGTTATTCTAGATTATCAGGGTATTGTATATTTTAAACAAAAAGTTTGAAGTAAAGTGTGTGGATTAAATGTTGACATTTGCAGTCTGCGTAGCACCTGTACAACTGTGAAAATGTGCGGTGCACGTGGGGAGAGACGGGCAAAATACCTCGTACTAACCGATATTCATGTTATCCGGCATTTTACGACTTTGGCTCGTGACCTGTTCACCCCCAGTTTTGTTAGCCCACACTGTGTTGTGACATCGTTTTGTGTCACTGTTAACAGTTTTATTCGCCCACTAGTGTCACATCGTTGTGTGTCGATGTTTGCAGTTTCATACCATGCATACTGTTTTCAGCTATTATTTTTCATGTTGCGCGTAAATTATTATTTTGGACAAGTAGAATAAAGACAATAATTACTGTTAAGCAAAATGTTTCGACTTCCTTCTGCTTAGATGCGCAATTATCGTGGATCGTGAAAATGTTTTAATTAAACTCATTGTGACTGTTCACATGGATGACCAATGATGAGGCCATTCGACGCTCTCCGTCTTTTTTTTTTTTTTTTTTTTTTGCGTTTGGATAGAGTTTTAGGTTAAGCAATGGCCGCAAGAACGATGGCGGCCATAATGCAAGAAGCAATGTGATTGACTAGAAACAGTCACGGTACATGGCTGCCAAACAGTCGAATGTGTATATGTTAAAGCAAACGGTTGAGAACTATTCAAGATGGCTGCGCCCATGTTGGTGGAAAAGACTATGTAAGGCATTGTAAGGCATAGCAAGAAAGCAATATTATGATCAATTAAATTCTTGTGGTGCGCATAGCCACTTGATTTGAAAAGACGAGAAAAATTATTATGCATGGTCATCACAGCTCACATAAAACAAGAACAAAATAATAATAATTAAATTGACGGATTGGCAGTTGTTACAAGGTAAAAAAAATGTCCACATTTTCTAGCAAGACTTTTGTGTTTTAGTAGTCAGAATCACTAAGCCCAGTATTTAGAAACTGTTCAAAATGGATAGATTGTGCAGCGAGACTTGGGATTTTTTCTAGACAAGTGCTCACAAACGAAGAAATATATACTGCAAATTTTGAATATTGTATTGTGTGTGAAATGGGCAAAAATTGACTCAGCGGCACTTTGTCAAAAATTAATAAAACTTACACTTTTCATAGATTAAGACTAAAAGTCTAAGCTCATTGAAACAGTAAACATTGAAAACATGTCTGCTGTAGATGTGCACCGTTTAATTATTCCTCGTGTAAGCATTGATATAGTAATACACAGATGAAATCACACAATCCCATACCGGTTAAACGCATAAATCGGCTAACTGCATATTATTCGCAAATCCCAAACCATTTCCAATGCTATCTATTGGAAATTTAACCGGATAATTGCATGCCGCTTAATCGCATAAACTGGATAAACGCATAGCTTTTTCACGTTAAAATGGGAAACACACCGGTTAATTGCATAATTCTGGTTGACTGTCCAGACAGTGCTGCACTAAAGGAGTGAGCTGCTCCTCGTTTATTTATTTAATGCATTGTTTTCTGTCTGCTTGACCCATTGTCTACATGTACCAACCCCACTCGCGGTTGTTAACAGTGAGTCTCGAACTCTTAATCACCGCACTCTCTCAGCTCTCACTCACTAGATTATGACCTTTATCCTTAATCACTGCCTTAGCTGAGGCTAGATAATGACCTGCAACTCCTAATCCCCACCCTGCCTTAGCTCTCACTAAATAATGGCCTGAAACGCTTAATCTCCACGTTGCCTCAGATAACCGTGAGCGCAAAGTCATCATTTAAATACGCAGCCAAGAAGAAATTTTACCATTTATAGTTCGAAACTGTGTCGGTTATGGTTAATTCGTTAAAATGGCAGAAAGTAAATCAAAACGAAAAGACCGAAGTCTCGCATAATATTAGTAATAAAAGAGCTGGATAACAAAGTTTCTCAAATGCGAGGATGAGGAGGGGCGAGGGTGCACGTTTAATAACTACCGCAAATGAAAAAATAGGCACGCCAAGAGTACTGGGGATAAACGCATATATCGGCTAAACGCATAACACGGCCTGACAAATTGGCTATGCGATTAAGCGGTTTCGTCTGTATTGATAAACATTGATGAACATGTCCGCCTGCCTTTCTGTCCGCTGGAAACACGTGGTTTTTGTCCGCGCAAGTCCTCAAAAACTGTTTAAGGTACGGTTCTGATTTCTTATACAGTGAAAATATGTATATTGTAGATGAGCAGTATTGTATTATTTTTGAAATCAGTATAAAAAGGCAAATTTTTTAACAGTTGCCAGAAATTACATCGAACTTAGGAATTGTACGATTTTTTTTACCACTTCGCACAGAACCATTTTTCGTAGTGACCCTCAGCCTTGCACAGTAAAAATATATATACTGTAGATGTGCATCGTCGTTTTATTTTGGAAATCAATGAAAAAATTGACAAAGTGACAACTTGTCTCTCTTTGTGTTAGCTGGAAAGTGATCATGCAAGACCAGCAAGAACAGAGGTTGCTCTCTAAAAGTATTAGCTAACTACAGTTTCAATTAAAATGTCCAGGCTACGGACATAATTTACCTTACACGGGCGATCCTGGCTCACTGAGACTCTAGTTATTTTTGAAATCGGCTTAAGATTGACGCATCGGTAAAAATTATAAATAATAACTCATTTTACATCGAGCTTGGAATTTTATTCAGACAAAGTCTCAGAAATTACAAGACAAAGGCTTTAAGAACATTTTTAACTTAGAACTTATTTCTTATTTTAGCCCAAAAATTGACGGAGCGAGGTTTAGTCAGATATTGATAAAAAATTTATACATTTTGCGTCGAGACTTGGGAGTTTTGTCCGGAGAAGTTATCAGAGGCTATAAGGCACAGTTTGAAAAAGTATCATGAAATGTTTCAAAACAGTTTTCTATTTCCGCGGCGTTGTACACAAAATAAAATGGCTAAGGTACCTTTTCGTCTAATTCAGCTGCGATGTCGTTGGCGAAATGACCACAGGCCAGAATTTGCGGTCCAGAACGCAATTTATGTTGAGGATATGTAAACAATTTAATAATAGCATTAAAATTTTCACCAACTGTCGGCCGTATTTTGATTAAATCACAGTGCCAGTGCGTGTTTTGTCACTCTGACGTCATCTAGGCGCCGTCACTTGACAGTCTTGTTTCGTTTTCTTCGTCACTTTTTCCGTTTCCTTGTATTTCCTCCTAAAGGGCTAGCAAAATGAAATTTGGCACACATGGGAAGAGGATCCATGTGGAAAATTGTTGACTATGACGTCATCATAATCCCGTCATGAAAGTTAGAAAGTGAAATATCTCGAAAACTGTTTCATATACCGCTTTGGAGCAAAATACATCTTGGGGATTGGTATTTTTTTGCAAGGAACATTTTGGTGACTTACTGTTAGCTCAAAGAATGCATGGCGAATTAAATTGTCGTTGGCTCTGTTGAAACGGTTTTGAAGGAGAATGTCAAATGCCTATGTTTGCTTCATAACGTCAAAAACTATGTTGTGCTTTTAAACAACATGATTGAAAATTGGTGCGGTTGTGTTTGCACACAATCGGTTACATTTTACTATATGTATTCTCAGGCCACAAGAGGTACACGCATGGTATTTTCTCTGTCGCTTGTCCTGAAAAGCTGAAATTTTTCAAGAGATAGTTAAAGGATATTTGTTCGATATTTTTTTTCAATTTTTTTTAATACAACTGGTGTGGTTTTAACAAAGTCTAAGTGGAATACGATATTTTTTAGTCTTCATTATAGTGATTTTGCGTTACTAAGTGTAGGTTTCGATACTGTGTAGCGAAATCGGTCTAGTTAATTTGTTTTCATATTTTATTTCTTATTACATGCTGTTTTAGATCGAGCAGGTATATATCTTTAACATTTTGTAGTCTTAGTATAAAAATAAAAAATAGTTCTTAATCGCTGTTATTATTACTTCGTCTGAGAAGAAGGCAGGTTTAGATATCACTGAATATCTTTAATAAGAGGTTGGAATCAAATATTTCACTCGCGGTTTATTGCCAACGGCGGACTGGGCGTGACGATGTTGTGACATTAAGTTGTTTTTTATCTAAGAACGTGGCATTAACATTCATCACGATACGGTGTGTGAGCAGCTTTGTTTCTTTTTATAAACTGTCGCAAATTTTCGGGTATGTTGTTGAATAATGCCTACTGTTTAATTTGTTTGTATTTTGATGTTTTCGTGATGTTGGTTACTGCCTCAGTGTTGAGTGGTTCTGTGATGTGTTAGCATTAAGCGTACTTATGTTCATTTCTATGAAATCTTTGGGCTTCAAAATGTTATGAAATGTGAATAAAATATGGAAATAAAATGTTGTTTTCTTTTGTGAATAGAAAAACAAGCAACTGATCCTCGTAAGGATTTACCGTATAAGGTTAGAGGTGACGAAAATGTTTTGGCGTAAAAGTTGAGATTGCTCGTTTTATCTCTAACCGTAATTAGTTGTAACCGAAATCAACAAAAAAAAAAAACAAAAAAAAAAAAACAAAAAAACAAAAAACATTTCGGCAAAAAGAAAAAACAAATTTTCCAAAGGCTGCTGTTTTGAACGATATTTTCAATACAGGTATAAATGAAAATTGTGAGTCGATGGGACTAGCCAGCTGGAGCATACAATCGTGCATTTCATGATCGTATGCATTGCACAGTCGAAGCGAACTATTGCTCGTCTATATGAGCGAAAATAGAACGAAACCATGTCAAAAACAAAGTTGTTTTCCGGGAAAAACTGATCACTATAAACACAGGCTGGAGAATACAAAGCTATCTTTCTGATCTCTTTTTTTTTTCAATGAAATGGTTAGCATCATGCACTGAAAAGGCAAATCCTGTTCCTGAGCGTTCCTCAGCGTCACAAGAGGCCTGAATCAAACTTACAATGCATGTCAAAAAATAGTTGAACGTGCTGTCCGACATCAATTGTTTAACCATATCCAATAACAAAGACTTCGTGGCAACCGCAATAGATACTTTTAGGGCGTTGGTGGAAACAACAGCGTCTGTGAGACTTCTTGGGGAGAAACGTCGATGCGGTTAGCTAGGCGCGAATTCAGTTGTCGTTTTAAATAAAACTTTGTCCATGGAAAGATATACTCAGCAAATACAGTCTCGTTTCTATTTTTTTTTTTTGAATTGGTAAAAGAGAATTCGACAGTTTCGTACTCAAAAGTATAAACGTGCGTGCTTTTAGTTGTATCTCGACTGATAGCAACAAGATGTACCAGCAGCAGCACATATCATTTCATATATATATATATATGAGAGAGAGAATCACCCCTGTCTTTGTCTGCCTACGGTGGTTACTGGTTCCACAGTGGATTGAATATAAAACATTTCTTATCACGTAAAAAGTATTAAATGGTGAAGCCCCAGACTAAATAAAGGATTATGCTCGAATCATATCAGCCGTACAGATCTTTGCGATTTATGAATAAATATGCGCTCACCATGCCCAGAATACGGTTCAAATATGACTGCCAAGCATCTGAAACGTCAACACCGTTAACGAAATTAAAAGCTGAACACTTTAAGGACGCTATAATTGTGCAATTTGTAGTTTGGATAATTAAGCGCGTCGGAAGAAACATTTGATTATGACTGTCTGTTTAAGCACATTTACACCTATCATAACTAAGTAGTAGTATATATATATATATATATCTATGAAGTTCGCTTTACTATCAGCCTGAAAACAACTGAAATACTGCCGCTGATGATAGACACATTGACCCTGTCATATCTATCCGAGACACCGACCTGACCTCTGGGATGTTTTGCTACCGGGAAGCATAACCTCATCTGATGGAAGAATATATGAAGAGATAACCCAGCATACGGCGAAAACGAGTTAAGCGATAGGTGGACTATATCGTGTGCTTTGGAGTAACAGAGGCATCAAATTTATGATGAAGATGAGAGTTTATAATATCTTCGTTATATCCACACTACTCTACGGTAGCGAATCACAGGCACTGTATAGAAGGCACAGGGTCCTTCCATACCAGGTGTCTCCGCCGAATATGCCGTAACACCGATATCATCCGACGAAATGGCACCGAACGTATAAGTCGAAGTCATCCATAGTTACGCTGGACGGAAGATTTGATGCGCACGGGCGACTCTCGCATTCCGAAAGCGATGTACCACGGCTAGCTGTAAGAGGGCTACCGTTGTAACGGCGTCCGTATATGCGATACAAAGACACGCTTAAGTTTAGTCTGAAGCCATGCCTTTTAGAAACCAATGACAGGAAACAACAGATCCAGTCCAAGGATTGGTACAGACAAATGCGTCATGTAACCGTGAAAAGGTTCGCGAACAGATGACACAGGACAGGACTGACGCCACATCACTGGTCCGATCTCAGTCGGACAGATGATCTGGCAGAGAAGCGTAGACTGAGGAAAGACCGTTCCGAGCTGTCTCCAGACATGTTACAAAGTTTACTGGGTATAACTTATGTGACCTATGGCCACCTGGGCGAAAATGGGATTGAACTGTCATTTTCATATAAACGATAAAATCCACTTAACATTGACATTTTTCAGAATCTGAAGACTTCCAAAAACTAAATGAGTAGTTGAATTCTGGGTAATGGTAACAGTATCTTTCACTTTTGAAGACAAAGCGTGAAGTATGTGATATCGTTGAATATTGATGTAAAGCTCAAACCAAAAGTTTGTTTACAAAGAAAACAGATACAGCTGTATGTAATTTTTCAAAGCAAATCAATCACGACTATAGAAGACTGATTTCATATATCAAATGTACATATGCAGCATGCAACTTTTGGGAGCAAAACTTTGACGGAAATACGTGTTTATATTGTACATTTTTTTTGCTCAAAACTCCACAATCTGCATCACGTCTGCAAGTGTCCACCAAATGTACACACATAATATACCTTTGCCAAGAATTTGTCGAAAAGATGTCGAACTGACAAGAGACTGACTAATTTGCCTTGTCCATATGACGATGCAAAATTCAACGAATTCCAATCAAAATTTTGTCCACACTTTGTCATAAATTTGTCATTAATTCGTCAGTTTAAGCTTGTCATTATTTCGTTATGCTAATAATTCGTCAATAATTTGCCAGAAACTCGTCAGTCCAAACTTGTCATATTGTCACAAGTTCGTCAAAACTTCGTTAAACTGATGGACGACCCTAAACTCATCAACCTGACGATTCCTAATTCAACAATATAAATTTGTAAAAAAAAAATTGTCTTTGTCACTGGCTTGTCAGTTTCTTGTCATATATTTGTCAAATCGTAATTATCAGTTTGTTACTATCTTTTCACAAATTCGTCAAAAGATCTTTGACAAGTGACAGACGAACTATCCGGATAAAGAATATTAGACAAAATCATTATGTGAAAACATTTAAATTAACACCACTGTCTAAGGGCATTGTGGCCAGCCAGGTTCTAGTTAATCAAATATAATAAAACTGTTCATGGACATTGTTACAAGCCCAAAACATTACTATCTAATCATAACAGAGTGGCCAGTGTACACCAACATCAGAATACCCGAACATGTCAAACACTTTTATTTGGCAGTCTTTGCCGTTTGCTTTTGTTTACAAAAACTACTGTTTGTCCATCCCACCACTCCTCCATCCCCCCCCCTCCTCCGCTATCCTTTCCTACCGCTTGCGTTTCAGGTTTACAAAATTTAACTTTGAATCTCTCATATCAAAACATGAAGAGAATACGATATGCGCACTTACATTATGGTTTATCCATTAAACATATTTTTCAGACGTGATAATTTGAAACTTCTAGTCATGGTCATTAACAACCAAGAAATTTCAAAAAGAATTCCCGCGTGTTTTCAGTTGTTTTGCAAAGGGTGTGACGTCATGGTGACGCAATACTTCACAAATTTGTGACAATTTTCTGAACAGTTAGCGACAAGTGTTTGTTATGGTGTGACGAAGCACTGGTCAGAAATTCGCCAAGGCCCAAGGTCAAACTTATCAAACTGACAATCAATTGACATGTTCTTGATAAACCACTGACAAACTGTAACGAGGCAAAATTATGTGTGTAGATAGGATCGCTCCACAACTTTAGTATCGAAAATAAGAAAGAAGCACCAATAATATTTGTTGAGGATGCCTCAAGGGAGGTGTGGTCGTAAACATAAACACAAAGCTCTATTTCTAAGTTTTAATAGATCTATTTCTTTTATTTGTTTCTTTTATTGCATATTTCACAAACATAAAACTCATTTCTCAACAAAACTATTACGTAACAAACATATCGATTTCATGAAGATTCTAACACCACCATATTTCACAAATATACCCTTTCCAGAAACAGAAAACTAAAGTGAATGGGCCCACATTATTTTAAAATACAATCCACTTATTTCCTTTTTTACGAAATAATAACTTACTCAACAATAAAACAATTCGCGCTGCTAGAAATATCTTAAAACGCAAGCCTATAGCCGAAATCACAACGGTAAAGTTTCGATTTCCAACCACAACAAAATTTAAGCTGCTATAAAGACAAAAAAAAAAAAAAAAGAATTATTTTAAACATACCCCTAAAGGGGGTCAAACCTACATAACGAGATTTGGGAACAAGAAAAAAAGCCCTTTTAAATGCAGAATTAACTTCTTTTGCAGTCAATTGCTGAATGCGCTCTTTGTTTTGATTACCAAGAGTGCAGCGAATTAGGCAGGAACGCTTAACGTAAAAGTCAACGCCTAAATCCGGTATAAACAATAAGAATTAACTTCCCATTTAATATCTTATCTGTACAGAATATTGTAAGAAAAATAACAGAGAAAATAACAGAGAAAATGTCTCGATATGAATAAAGCACATTTTTTCTCATCTGCCTCCTCTTGTCTAATTTTCCGGGAAGCGCACCTATAAACGTGAAGTTCGTGTACACAAAGAGCTATGACGTCATTTTGACGCAGAACAATTCAGCCGCTCGTTGCTAAGTAAGGGACAGTGTCAATGCTGTATTTTTTTTGTACTGACCCTACTATACAACACACCCATTTCAAGTGAAGGCTTTCAAATTCAATGTTCCAGAATGTTCCAGAAATTGTATCATGCACTTGCCTCATTCAGGCCCCACTCCGGTTTCAAAACTATTCTATCCCCTGCGCACATTTTCTGCAACAGTCTTCAGTTACATCGGATGCTAAAACACACACATTAAATACAAAACAATACTGATATCGTTCAGGGTTATCTATAATTCTTAACATAAATAAAGCAATGCGTTCATTGACGAAATTCAAACGCCGCAAGATACCGGTGTTCAGGGCAAATATCCCCCTCCCCATGCCGTAAAAAGTTCTCGCAATAACTTCTCTTGGCGATACGGACATGCCCTTTCACACCACATAATTCTTATACAGTAATTAAATCATTCTAACGAATTTTGTGCGCAATGCGCTTTTTGTACGCCGGAAGTTTCCATTTATATCGCTATGGAAATAAGCCCCCACCACCCTATGCATTTCTAAATTAGGTGAAAAGGAGCTCGGTGTTCAATACTTGCACTTAACTATATTTTAGTTAATCAACAGAAACTACGCAAGATTATACTCTGGTTACGTGCTATTTCTAACATTGGGATAATCACTGCACACGTTGGCGTTGAAACTATTCTAGGTTCGTATAAAATCTCGGCAATTTCCTGAATATTTTTGTAAATGGTAATGGCCAATGAAAGATCTATATTTCTCAAAAATTTGGTAAAGGGAGATCACCACTACAGTAAGCACACACACGCAACATCGACATCAAAAGGAGCTAATTCAAATGGTTATATCCGGCTATTGGCGATATATTACCAACAAATGAGATATCGACACTAACAGTATAAAACCTGACTGAAACAGCAAAAACAAAAAAGTGGGGAGGAGGGTTGGGGTGAAGTGTGAGGAGGGGTTCTGGGATTTTCGAAATCAGTGAAATTTGGGTATAAAATTCCTTTTTTTTTTTTAAAAAACACATATTCAGCGCTATCCTTATTTACAAACATTGTCTATTGTCAACGACGACAACGGGCGAACGCTAGAAAATGCTCTGCAATATGTGCAGGGGGGGTGTTATAACTCCACACCAAAACACCCCCCCCCCCCTCCGGATGACAGATGATCGCCGAAGGTTCCCTTACGTTCTGTGTTTACAGTATTTATGTCAGTACTTCAAAAATTGCCTAATCATCAAATCTACCAGCACGGTATAATCAGTAACGATGACATCACGTGTCATGTCAATCATTACGTCATCGCGACAAAAATAGAACTCAGAATCAACAAACATGTGCGTTCAAACGTGAACAATTCCTACACAAATCAATAAATCAATGGAGAACAGAGAACGAAAAATTCATTCAAATATACATTTTAAAGACAACTACAACTATAATAACAAATTGAGCCGTTACAGTTAAGTGCTATTTTTTAATTTAACTTGTTTTGAAAAATATTTTTTAAATATATAATTTGATCTTTAACAATGAGAATTCAAATTTATTTTCATGTTGGATCTGCATGGAGACGTTTGAAGTCTTTCGACGCCCAATTCATCTGAGATGTTCCAACTTGGAGGTATTCTAACACTGTAAGCTTTACCGCAAAACACGCAAGTACGTAGATCGTTGATAATAAATACTATAAAGCTATGTACAGAAGTACTGCATGGAACTGTGTGATATGATGTCACCCGAATGTACCATCGAAGTCACGACTTCAACAATAAATCAGATAAAAATAAGCCCGCGTAATCTTACCTATTTTCTTTTCTTTAATAACTACTGTTTATTTATATACGTATATAATATGGTGTTCACCAAAAAAAAAAACACACAAAAAACAACCTCCTGTCACAAAAAAACTTACACACAAAAATCGTGACGTATTTTATGAGATTAGGCAAATATTTACTTGTTTACAAATGTACGGGCAGAGATCAGCAACTCTCACCAAATGACTTGTTAAAAAATCGAAAAATATTTCAAACATTTACAAAAACTGAATAGACATGATGGACGGATGGATGATATAACCATGAGAACGGTGGCATTTTGTCCAGAACAATCACACAGTATTATTTATTTTTCATTTATTTATTTATTCTTATTTTTTCTTTTTTTTGTGTTTTACAAAATTTATATTGAAATTTTCAGTTGACGGTATTTATTTTTCATTTATTTATTATTATTATTTTTCCGTTTTACAAACTTTATATTGAAATGTTCAATTTACGGCAGATACAAATCCCAACCCTCGATGGCATGAACTTTGCCATGAATTTATCATCAAGATCTGCCTCAATCACTTTCTCACATGACCATGCTCTAGAACTGAAATCCGGACAACTGAAATCCGGACGTGTCGCCACCAAAACCTATAAAATTCAATAGCTGCCTAATAATTTAGTCTACAGAAAATATAATTAAGAGCTCGCCTGTTACACGAGAACGACTTCAATTTCTGTACGAACAGAAACGTCATATGTCAAACAATTCTAAGTGACACTTTTTGTGTTTACTTATCACATATGGCAACATAAATTGGACTCCCACGTTCGCCCTGTTATTGTGTGAAATTCCGCACCGATTCCACGAGAACCAGTTATGCTTGATTATGTTGAGCAAGACAATCTATGAATGTGGAGCACAGAAATGATTCAGTTTTAACATCACAAAAATTAATGACCAACTATTAAACTGACACTAGTAAGGTATGTGAAAAAGAATACTTGTTTTCAATGCAACAATCTAGTAACGTGACCTTCCGGTACATAAAACGCTTTACCTCGTTACTTAAGTGATACCCAGCTACTGTTCTAGCAGATCAATGCCACAAACAAATGCGACTCTTAATCCGGTTATATAAGAAAACAACAGGATACTAATTTGTCCACAGACAAGTGGATTCCCCTGGCAGAGTGACGCGACTGACGTCTATATTCATTCCGCTACGCACGAACTATTTTATTCTCAGACAAGGAGTGACGTTACTGACCTATGTAACCATCTGCCACGCGACGAACTATTTTATTTTTCACGCATCATCCAAGGCACAAATAATGTACAATTAATTTCATTTCTGATGTTTTTTTCTTCTACACTGGAATGAGATACGCCCTCAGTGCTCGAACACAAATTATTTTCATGACGAACGTTCATAAAACATCAACAACCATCAGGCCTGCCTTCTCCACGACATAATTAACAATCACAAGCGTCACAAAAATGTTCTCAAGATCTGAATGCAATTACCCCCCCCCCTCCCCCGCACCCCACTTCTACTTCTGGAGGAGATAGACTGCAGAAGTAAAAGCCACGCGTACAGGCGAATGCGAGTACGTGCAGCTGGCAACCAATCACAAAGCAGAACTATTAACCGGAAGTAGTACTGCCACACACAAAACTGTGATATCGCCTTTCTGTATTTACACCCCCACCACTCAAATATCTTACTATCGCACTCTAAGCCCCGCCCACCTTTCTTCACCTAAACTAAAAGTAGGCAGGACCCAAAAAAAGAAACAACAATAGACGGCAAAAGCTGCGCATTTATAATATGCAGGACGGATCACAGGCACAGAAATAGTCCTATCACTCCAGTTATACTGACCAATTCCGATGCCGACAAATATGACACTCACGCACAAAAAAGTAGATCCTTAAATCAACTTGTTTTATGAACTGATGACAGGTAGGTGTCATCTATAGACACTGCTCACAAACTTCTCCCACAAACACAGCACACACACATGCATTCCTCACAACTGTGTTATTCCCTCATGCCTTACTCACACATGCATTTCATTCATCACGTAAACAAGTAAACACATAAATTACTCAACCACACAACCCCATTCTTAACAATTCCCCACACATCTGACGTCATAACGTCATGCCCATCCTACTCCCTTACAGGCAATCCGACCAATAGAAACAATCTTCGTTGAAGAATCCGTCACCTGAAGACAATGACCATGAAATAAGAACGAAAACGAAACACTGAATCAAAGAAAAGGACGCTGGTGTACCAGCAAAATCAACAGCTAGCTCAGTGTCACCCAACAATTCATCTACAACAGTAAGTCACCACCTAGTAGTCCCATAGAATATTCAATCCTAAGCACTGTCTCACAATCCAGTCACATAATAAATATTAGAGGAATATACAAAATAAAATTACGAAATAAAAAGAGGAAAAATGGCACCCGTCAATCAATGGGGAAAATGACGCCCCTCTCGAAAAAAAATGGAATATAAAACGTGCGGGCGCCCGTCATTGGAGCACACAGAAGGAGCTCTTGGGCTGTGATTGGACGGGCTTGGCCTGCGCCTCCACGTGCTTGTACGTCACGATCTCGGCCTTGACGACACGCTGATGCTGCTCCATGTCGGGACGCGTCAGTTTCACGCCTAGGATCTCCGCAGCCACCTTTTGAAATACGATGTTTACCTAAAAAGGAAAAAAAAAGAACAAGGTTTATCTCTTTATTGCAAAGCAAAAAAAAAAAAAACAAAAAACAAAAAAAAAAAAAAACAAAAAAAACAAAAACAAAAAAAAAAAAAAAACAAAACAAAAACAACCAAATAAATAAAGAAACAAAAAATAAATAAATAAAAAATCCGGAATTTGTTATTTTTTTTAAAAAAAATATGTGCCATGTCAATTTCGGTTTAACCATAGCTGTTATTGCTCATGAATTATTGTAATCACCAATATCTAACGGAAACATTGATATATAAATAGCCCTGAGTTTTACTTCCTGGTGAGGATTTTATCGCGGCTAATAGATCAGATCAATTGAATACTAGGTTTTGATTACTTGCACAAATAAAATATTAGATTGATAAAATGGTTAAAATGTTTCTCCACCCCTTGAGGTGGTTCGCAGCAAAGCGCGCATGTTTCTCCACCTTCCTACCCCCTCTCGCCCTCCCCCCCCCCCCACACAGCCCACTCACGGAATCGCCGGTCTTGGCATAGACGAAGTGTTGAGACATGTGGTGGTCCGCAGCAAAGCGCGTGTATTTCTCCACCTTCCTACCCCCTCTCCCCCTCCCCCCCCCCCCCACACAAAGCACTCACGGAATCGCCGGTCTTGGCAGAGACGAAGTGTTGTGACATGTGGTGGTCCGCAGCAAAGCGCGTGTATTTCTCCACCTTCCTACCCCCTCTCCCCCTCCCCCCCCCCCACACAGCCCACTCACGGAATCGCCGGTCTTGGCAGAGACGAAGTGTTGTGACATGTGGTGGTCCGCAGCAAAGCGCGTGTGTTTCTCCACCTTCCTACCCCCTCCCCCCCCCCCCCCACAGCCCACTCACGGAATCGCCGGTATTGGCAGAGACGAAGTGTTGTGACATGTGGTGGTCCGCAGCAAAGCGCGTGTGTTTCTCCACCTTCCTACCCCCTCTCCCCCTCCCCCCCCCCCACACAAAGCACTCACGGAATCGCCGGTCTTGGCAGAGACGAAGTGTTGTGACATGTGATGGTCCGCAGCAAAGCGCGTGTATTTCTCCACCTTCCTACCCCCTCTCCCCCTCCCCCCCCCCCCACACAAAGCACTCACGGAATCGCCGGTCTTGGCAGAGACGAAGTGTTGTGACATGTGGTGGTCCGCAGCAAAGCGCGTGTATTTCTCCACCTTCCTACCCCCTCTCCCCTCCCCCCCCCCCCCCCCACACAAAGCACTCACGGAATCGCCGGTCTTGGCAGAGACGAAGTGTTGTGACATGTGATGGTCCGCAGCAAAGCGCGTGTATTTCTCCACCTTCCTACCCCCTCTCCCCCTCCCCCCCCCCCCCCCCACACAAAGCACTCACGGAATCGCCGGTCTTGGCAGAGACGAAGTGTTGTGACATGTGGTGGTCCGCAGCAAAGCGCGTGTATTTCTCCACCTTCCTACCCCCTCTCCCCCTCCCCCCCCCCCCCCCCACACAAAGCACTCACGGAATTGCCGGTCTTGGCAGAGACGAAGTGTTGTGACATGTGGTGGTCCGCAGCAAAGCGCGTGTATTTCTCCACCTTCCTACCCCCTCTCCCCCTCCCCCCCCCCCCCACACACACAAAGCACTCACGGAATCGCCGGTCTTGGCAGAGACGAAGTGTTGTGACATGTGGTGGTCCGCAGCAAAGCGCGTGTGTTTCTCCACCTTCACCGTTCTCATATGCTCCAGATCAACTGTCGACAAGAACGTCACGTGTTTTTTTTTTTTTTTTTGTGACATATCAAATATGGATTCTAGTGTTGTTTTCGGTACTTTATGGACGATAATTCTGAATGCCGCCACAGGTGATCTAACCCAGTGCATTCGCCTAACTGAGGCAATTCGGAGCCAAATCCACCACTTCTCATCACTCCTGGTTGGATTCGAACCAGGGACCTTGAGGATTCCTAGACCAACACCCTAACTAACTGAGCTAACCGTCACCCGATTTCACCTTTAACACTTGACCGCAGAATGTAGTTTTTGTTTGAGACTTCACAAATTAATTACGTCGTAAAAAGGCGAATTTTTAATTTTCAATTAGATTTTAGCTCTTACTTTTATTGCCCACAAGGGCCATATGAGGCAACTTTTGGGCGCCATTTTGCTCAAACACTTTCTTCACCATGCCATACCAGTCGTCCAAATTCTCGAAGCTGGCGTAATTCGTGACGTCATACACAAATAAAACACCCTGCAATCAAATTAAACCATTGTTGTTATTTTTAGTGTTTTTTTTCGTAATCAAGTTGGACTGGCTATTTTCAAGCCTGAGGAATTTGGAGCATTTCCTCACCGTGCAGATAGCACTTCGAAAACAGAAGTAACCTTTTAAAGGATCTACTTCTACTGATATGAAATTGTTGAGTGCAAATTGATGACGTTTTTTGATAAAGGGAACCTCATACATATTTCAGTGTGCTTTGATTCGGAGTTACTAAAACTGTTTCGTCCAATGAGAAGTGAGCACGTGGATCGCACCTGCGCGCCATAGATATACTTGTCCAGCATCTGTCCTCCCAGCGTCTGTCCCCCGATGTCCCATACCTGTAAGGCTACGTGCACGCCACCTGTAAATCATACGTAAACACTCGTAGCAAAAACAAATCAATTCTTTTCATGGCATAACGCTCCCGAGCTACTCTGAAAATTGCCTCCAGACTACAATCTGTGCCTCTGTCAACGATATTCAATACGAACCCTGATTTCAATGGCTTCAGCTCCGCTGCAACTCCACAAAAGGAATGAGCCACTGTGGTAAGACGTGAGCTAGTTAACCAAGTGTCAAAAGGCTTGTAAGGCTTCTTTAACGGTTTATTTGTATAAAATCGCAAATAATTCGGTCAAACCGTGATAGAATCATTTTTAATTTAAATTTAAAAATGCCGGCATCCGTCCAGTCTCTGGCGGACTCTCCCCCTCCCCACAAAAAAGGAAAAGAAAAGAAAAACTAATTTTCAGGAGGGACTAACTTTGGACCTCCAATATCAACCTGAAAGCAATCCAGTTCAAACTGGTAGGGAGAGTTTTTTTGAAAATGGGTTATCAGCAAAAATCGAATGGCCAAAAAAAGTAATTTTTCACAATACAATTAAGATGGAAAAATGCACACCAAATCTGAAAACAATCCCATCAAACTCAGGGAATAATTGTTTATTCATTCGTCCAACTGAATCCCTTCAAAATGATCATGACCATAAACATAGATGTATTTCGAATTCAGTTCAAACTGGTATACCGTACAAGAAAGAAATATATTTTTTATAACTTGAGCATACCTGGCAGAACTATTCTTTTCAAAAACCAGTCCACTCCCAGGGTTTGTTTATACTGCTTTCCAAATTGTTCTTGCGAATAGCGCGTCGCTAGTGACGTCTGAAAGAAACCATAGCAACAGCAAAATGTTGACCAATAGATGGAGTGGTCAGGAAATTCGTCCTTTGATATCAGATTTTAAAACTATGCTTCCAGCTGCACGCATACCAGGCCCATTTGCCCGTTCAGTGTTGTGACTGGTATGAAAGTTACGAATTTTACGAATATAATAGGGGTGGGATCTGTGTTTGCTGCGAGGAAAGCGTGTAACAGAAGAGCGGTTCACGGTCGCGTCACGGATTGATTATTGCACTTCCGGTGTTTGTACACTGTTCCATTTGGCGCACAGCTTTCAAACTGCTGCGTCCATTTTGAAATGTCTGCGAACTTTACCATTTTTTTTTGTGGTCTCACAGAAAGAAAAGATCAAGTGCTACATATCCCAAACAAAACTTTTTAAGTACATTTCTTTATGTTTGGTCGCAGCAGAAGTTAAAACACGTATACGATAGGGTTTTTCTTTCCAGTGATAACATTTATCTGTAACTTTATTGTTGAAGATAATAGAACCTTCGAGCTTGCAGTGATAAATACATAGCTATTACAGAGAAGCTTCCGAGGTCTTATAGCCCTGCTAATTCCATCTTATCATATTCAGCTCGACTATTTGTATTCCGTTAAAGTTGCACAGCCTGCACAGCCCAATGTTTACAAATTATGGCGCCAAAATAAACATTTTTTGCGGAATTTCCAGCAATCTTACTTAAACTTGAAGCATATTTAACCGCGAATCATACATTAAAATATATCATGAAAGATTCGTCTTTAAAGAAAAAGCTATATGTTCAAAAAGAATATTTGTAAAGTGTCTCATTTCACATCGCTGGACATCGTTTATGACAGCATTCCAATGTGTAAATCAGTTTGTTAGTTCTCATCAATACATACACACCCAATGATTTACAAATGAAAAGCACTGTGCAGTTATCTTTAAACCCAATAGTGTGATCACACTTTGGGTGTTTCGAATGAAAAGTGAAAGACTTCTAGTTTCGACAGAGTGAAAATGAAAGAGATAACGAAAAAAAACATGAAAAAAAAAGAGGTAACTGCAACTTCAAAATACAAAAATAATAATAAATAAATAAATAAATAAAAACAAAAAAGGTCCTGTTGAGGCAGTAAGGATCTGTCCGAAAAAAAAAAAACAACCGGTTTACAATAATAATTTTCTTTTCACCCTAGATACGACTTAGTGAAAAACGTGAACCTGTGTTACAACCTTACACTTTCGCCATGCAAAGCCGCAACACGCTGGCTGTTAAAACATACAAATTGCAATGGACTAAAATTGGAAGATGGTCCTCACGTAATTATGTGGAAACTCTCTGATGCAAGCTGATCTGGTATGTGGAGTCTTTTTATCACAGAGGATGATCCTCACATAGATGTGTGGAATCTCTACAGGGTTGGCAAGATTTGGCCGGCCAGATTTGCCCGGCAATTGCCGGCATGGCATAATCTCTTAAAGTGGCCCAATCTGGCCAAATCTGGCAGAATCTGGTTTCTTCGCCCAATAGTTTTTAACAATTTTTTTTGTTCATTAATTTTAATACTTATTTTTCTCGAAATGTAGTAAAACTAGTTTTATTCACCCAAGCACGCCTTTATTTACATAAATAATGCACTTGCTATAAATTCAATAGCATATAATAGAGTAGTTAAGTACATAACAAGTTTGTCCTAGGACAAAGTCCCAGCTTACGAAAAGCAATAAGACCAATTCCAGCGTGCATGAGCAAGGGAATTTTCCTGAAAAATTGGGCTTCAAAAGATGAGACGGCAAAGAGCTAGCCCAATAATTAATTAAGCACCGGACCAGAACATAGACCGATAAATGCATACAAAGATTTCTTTCCCAGAAAAATGGGAAACAGATTTTTTGTATCTCTGGTAGACAGGATTGTCTGCCATAGATACCTTCAAACAACGCTCGCATTTCGGACCAGTGCGCATATTTATGTAACTTGCCTTGATGCGCGGTTCTTATTCAGACAAGTGCGCATGTTTATTTAATTTTGCGTAGATGCGCGGCTCTCATTTTGGAACAGTGCACATGTTTATTTAACTTGCGTTGATGCGCGGTTCGCATTTCTGACGAGCCCCCTGTTTTTTTTTTACCCTTTGTGAATGTGCGGTTCTTATTTCGGATCAGTGCGCACGTTTATTTACCTTGTATTGATGTGCGGTTCATATTTCGGATCAATGCGAATCTTTATTTACACTGTGTTGATGGGCGGTTCGTATTTCGGATCAGTGCGCATGTTTATTTACCTTGTGTTGATGTGCGGTTCTTATTTCGGATCACTGCGCATGTTTATTTACCTTGCGTCGATGCGCGATTCTTATTCCAGACCAATACGCATGTTTATTGTACTTGCGTTGATGAGCGGTACTTATTTTGGACAAGTGCACAAGTTTCCATAGGTTGCCTTGATGCGCGGTTCGCATTTCGGACCAGTTTGCATGTTTATTTAACTTGCGTTGATGCACGGTGCTTATTTTGGACGTGTCACTATGTTTATTTAACTTGCGTTGGTGCGCGGTTTGCATTTTGGACCAGTGTGCATGTTTATTTAACTTGCGCTGATGAGCAGTTCGAATTTCGGATCATTACGCATGTTTATTTAACTTGCGTTAATGCGCGGTTCGAATTTCGGACCAGTGCGCATGTTTATTTAACTTGCGTTGATGCGCAGTGCTTATTTTGGATCAGTGCAAATGTTTATTTAACTTGCGTTGGAGCGTGGTTCACATTTCGAACCACTGCGCACGTTTATTTAACTTGCGTTGATGCGCGGTTAGAATTTCGGAGAAGTGCGCATGTTTATTTAACTTGCGTTGATGCGCGGTGCTTATTTTAGACCAGTGCAAATGTTTATTTAACGTGCGTCGATGCGCGGTTCTTATTTCAGGCCAATGCGCATATTTCTTTAACTTGAGTTGATGCGCGGTTCTTATTCTGGACCAGTGCGCATGTTTATTTAAGTTGCGTTGATGCGCAGTTCTTATTTTGAATAGTGCGCATGTTATTTAAGTTGCGTGAATGGGCAGTTCGCATTTCGGACCAGCGCGCATGTTTTTTTTTTGAACTTGTGTTGATGCGTGGTTCGCATTTTGGACCATTGCGCATATTTATTTAACCTGTGTTGATGATCGGTACTTATTTTGGACCGGTGCAAATGTTTATTTAACTTACGCTTATGTGCGGTTCGCAATTCGGACCAGTGTGCATGTTTATTTAATTTGCCTTGATATCCGGTTCGCATTTCGGACCAGTATACGTGTTTCTTTAGGTTGCGTTGATGCGCAGTTCCCATTTTGGGACAAGTGAGCAGGTTCATTTAACTTGCGTTGACGCGCGATTTGCGTTTCGGAGCAGAACGCATGTTTATTTAAGTCCCGTCGATGCCCAACTCTTATGTCTATTCAACTTGCGTCGATTCATGGTTCTTTCTTCGGACCACTGCGCATGTTTATTTAACTTGCGTTGATGCGCGGTTCTCATTTCAGACCACTGCGCATGTCTATTCAACTTGCGTCGATGCGTGGTCCTTTTTTCGGACAAGTGCGCATGTTTGTTTAATTTGCGTTGATGTGCGGTGCTTATTTTGGACCGGATCGCATGTTTATTTAACTTCCGTCGATGCGCGGTTCGCATTTCAGGCCAGTGCCCATGTTTATTTAACTTGAGTTGATGCGTGGATTTCATTTCAGACCAGTGCGCATATTTATTTAACTTGCGTTGATGCGCGGTTCGCATTTCGGACCACTGCGCATGTTTATTTAATTTGACTCGATGTGCGGTTCGCATTTCGGACCAGTGCGCATGTTTCTTTAGGCTGCGTTGATGCGCGGTGCTTATTTGTTGACCAGTTCGCATCTTTATTTATCCTCCGTCGATGCGCAGTTCACATTTCGGACCAATGCGCATGTTTATTTAACTTGCATCGATGCGGAGTACTTAATTTGGACTACTGCGAATGTTTATTTAACTTGCGTCGATGTGCGGTGTTAAAATCTGACTACTTTGCAAGTTCATTTAACTTGCGTTTATGCGCTGTAGGAGGAGATTCATTTAAGTTTTTTTTTTTCAAAAATTCCGAAAAAATTCAAAAGTTTTCCAATTCACTCAAAAAGCACAAGCCGTATGCATGACCCCCTAGAGACGGCTCATATCGAAAATAAATGAAATCTGATAAAACTGTAGGACGAAATGCATTTTGAATTTTTTTCTTCACAAATTCTCTCATCGACTGAAAAAGACAGGCCATATTCACGACACCCTTAGCATGCCTCAGCAACAAAATAAATGATGTTTGATCAAAACTGCAGGAGAAGATGCATTTTGAGGTATTTTCATCAAAAATTGCCCCCGAAATCAAAAATTCCCAAGTCGAGTCAAATAGCACAAGCCGTATGGGAGACCTACCTAAGAATGCCTCATAGCAAAAATAAATGAAATCGGATAAAAACTGTAGGAAGAAATGCATTTTGAAGTTTTTCTTCAAAAATTCCCAAAAAATACAGAAATTGTCGGATCGACTAAAAAGCGCAAGTCGTATTCTCAACCCCTTAGGGATGCCTCAAACCAAAAAAAAAAAAAAAATAAAAAAAAAAAAAAAATTGCCCGATCGACTAAAAAGCACAAGCCTTATGCACTCACACCAAGAATAAATGACATCGAATCAAAATTGTAGGGGTAGATGCATTTTGAATTATTTTCGAAATTTTTGCTTAAAAAATTCCCCAATAATACAAACTAAAAAAGCACAAGCCGTATGCACGACCCTTTAGGGGTGCCTCATACCAAAAATAAATGACATCGGGTCAAAAATGTAAGAGGAGATACATTTTAAAATTTCTTTAAAAAATCGCCAAAAATTCAAAAATCACCCGATCGACTAAAAAAGCACAAGCCGTATGCACGACCGCTTAGGAAATCCTCACACCAAAAATAAATGGCATCGAATCAAAATTGTAGGAGAGTATGCAATTTTTTCAAAATTTTTGCTTAAAAAAATCCCCAAAAATACAAAAATTGTCCGATCGACTAAAAAAGCACAAGCCGTATGCACGACCCTTTAGGGGTGCCTCATACCAAAAATAAATGACATCGGGTCAAAAATGTAGGAGGAGATACATTTTTAATTTTTTTCTTTAAAAATTCGCCAAAAATTCAAAAATCACCCGATTGATTAGAAAAGCACAATCCGTATGCACGACCCCTTAGGGATGCCTCACACCAAAAATAAATGACATCGGATCAAAATTGTAGGAGGAGATGCATTTTGAAACAAAGTTTACAGCGAACTAACTAACTAACTAACTAACGGACGCCACCCGCAAACCGATAGGAATACCCCAGCTTACGTGTACCGTAAGCTGGGCTAAAAAGGGGAATTTTCCGTTAAAAAGTCTTATCCGCAATTCTACAATGAATGTCTCTGCAGATGATGCACGTTATATACTACCCTGTCGATTTACTCATAAGTACTTCGGAGTAGTAGTTCGGAGTAATAAATATGAGCAGTAATTTGGAATAGTTGCATCTCCGGTAATTACATCTCTTTGTATGTGGCTTCACAAACAAATTAATCCCCTCGAGCATTCTTAATCTCCGGTTTCATACAGTGTTTTGACGTTTGTAAGAAACTCTTGTTTCCCTAATTATAAAAACCTGGCGATAATCTCTTTGCATGTGGCTTCACGACAAATTAATCCCCTCGAGCAATGTTGAGTAATCAGAAGTTTAACTGAATACCTTTTTATTATACCTATCAAAGTTAGAAACTCCGTTTCCCCAATTATAAAAAACCTGGCGATAATTGATGATTTTAAATTTTGCTGGATTTTGCCAGATTTTCCCGGCAATTGCCAGATTTTGCCGCCGACAAGGCAAAATCTAGATTTGGCCGCTTTTTTGCCAACCCTGATTTTTACCCGGTATATTTCCACTTAGTCCCAGCGGACCCTTTCTATCTTCCTAGGACAGAAAGGGTCACAGTTCCTGCAACAGAAATGGCCATTGATCTCAATTTTCGAGGCTCTGGATCTTTCGGCGCACGTTCAAGGACACTGAGGCTCGAACTGGCAGGCCTTTTCTTTAAAAGCACACTGAGAAGTAGTCCTAGATGACTCTTGCTTCCCAGCCAGAGTCATAGTTCCTATAATATAACTTGTCATTGATCTCAATTTTTCAATCTCGGTGCACGACTGGGGCTAATGGCGTTAATTTAGAAAGGGTGCATCACATAAATAACCCAATTATAAATTATGGCGCACAATTTTTATGGTCAAATAACAATTTTGTAATGAGAAAAATAGATGTTTTCTTCAGGTCAGAATAAAGAATATCCCACTATCGCCCACAACAACACTGATCTGCAGTTATAAAACCACTCTTTACTCCACTTTGGTAGTTTGGACGAGGTCGAAAATAGTGCGCCAGGATACTTCTCAGTGTGCTTTTTAAGAAAAGGCATGCCACTCCGAACCTCGGTGTCCTGGAACATGCGACGAAAGATCTAGAGCCGTGAAAATTGAGATCAATGGTGATTTCTATTACAGGAACTGTGACCCTTTCTGACCTAGGAAGACAGAAAGGGTCCACTGGGACTAACTGAGAAGTACCCTGGCGCATTATTTTCGACCTCAGCGAAACTCCCAAACTAGAGTAAAGCGTGGTTTTGCAACTGTGGATTCACTGTTGTTGTGGGCGATAATGAGGGGTTTGATATCCTGATCTCAAGAAAACATATTTTTCTCAGTAAAAAAATGTTATCTGACCATAAAACTTGTGCGCCATAATTTATAATTGGGCCATTTATGTGATGCACCCTTTCTAAAATAACGCCGTTGGCCCCAGTCGTGCGCCGTGATTTGGAAATTGACATCAATGACATTTCCTATTATAGGAACTATGACTCTTGCTGTCATAGGAAGCCCGCAAGAGTCATCTAGGACTAATTTCCACTTAACACATACTCGTAGTCCCAACGAACACTTTCTATCTTCATACAAAGACCGCAAGAGTAATCTAGGACTACTTAACACACATTTGAATTCAGAAAGCCCAAAGTGTGAGCAAACTTATATGCTATGGAAAGTGAATCTGGGGAACGCAGACAGTGGCGAAAACGGAGGTAGTTTACTGGTTGTAGTGGTTCTTTACCTTTCCAGAAGCACCGTCTCCAATGATCACAATTTTAAGTTGCTTGTCGGGGGCTTCTTCTTCGGAATCTGACATTGTTTGTTTCAATGCTATTTCTCAAAGACCTTTAATTTTAAAATTCACATTCCTTGGTTTTGATGTTTTCATGACGTCAGGGGAAGGAAACCAAGAACTGGCTATTTATCGAACAGTTTCGTTAAATAATTTTACAAGCTTTTCATTTGTGGGACTTGTGCTCCTTCTTCGTCGTCATCACCGTCCTCGTCTTTGCCTGTTTCTCCTTCTTTTCTTCTTCTCACTGTACATCTCTTTTATATTTTCTTCTCCTTTCTTCTTCTTGCTCTTTTTCTTATCCTTATTCGTCTATTTGGACTGAGATTATAACTTACCCTTCTCACGTATAACCAACTGGTTTTGAAAGACTGTAGAATTAGACTAAGGTCGGTATTCAGTGTCAGCAAATTCTCTGAAATCATAAATCATATGAATATTGGCATTAGAAGAATGCTAAATAGTATGTACTTTTGATATTTCAAGTATATATTAAATGTACCTAATCTCTTACCGGAGTTACAGATAGTTACACCTTTACCTAGTTAAGCTGATGTGAGTCCTTCTGTTTCTGTTTGATGACGCTATTTAAAATAAAACAGGAGGAGGTGTATTGCTATATATCTTGGAGTGTCACAAGTTTAAAGTTTTGAGCCCTTTGTCATTTGCTGTCGACAATATTATGGACTGTGTCTCAGTAGAAATAACTGCTAAAGATGTTAAATATAGAGTCATTACCTGTATATAGGACACCCGGTAGTTGTATTGACCTTTTTTTTGATAAAATTGCTTACTCAAATTAAACCTACAAAATCTGTTTTTATAGGTGGCGATTTTAATATAAATTTTTTAAAATATATTTTAAAATATTCCAACTAGAAACTTTGTTGATCTTATGTTAAGTTATGGCTTTTATCCTTTAGTAAATAGACCAACTAGGACAACAATTAACCAAGCCACACTTAAAAAGAAGCACAAATGGAGCCTTATTGGATGACACCATTAGTGCTCACCTCCCTGTTTTCGCAGTAATTGATTGTGATGACACATCTAAATCGCCAAAGAAAATGTTTGAATACACTCGTGTTGTGAACGAAAATAATCTCTCTAATATTAAAATGAGCTACATCTGCATGACTGGTCAAATAGCTATAATTGTTGTAATGTAAATGTAGCATACCAGGTCTTTATATCAGCTGTTAAAAGCTTGATTGATAAACATTGCCCACTTAAAAAAGTTCGCATTGTTACGACAAAAACCTTATAAGCCTTGGATAACGAAAGGGATACTGAAATGGATTAGTGGGAAAAATAATCTACACAAAAGTATGTCATTAACAATACTGTAGAAAACGAGAAAAAGTATAAATCTTATAGAAACAGGTTGACGTCTCTCAAAAGGTTTTGGGAAAAACAATATTACTGTAATATGTTAGATAAAAACAGCTCAAACATCAAGGAAAATTTATGTGTGTTGAACAAAATTATTAAAAAGAATTTCCTGCGTTCTTCTTTCCCGGATCAATTTCAATGATCATAGACATAATGTCAGTGATAAAAACTATTGCAAATAATTTCAATAAATGTTTGTGGGTGTTGGTCCGAAACTTGCCGAAAATATCGAGGGTGTAAATGATAAATGCATTTATGATTTTATGAGCCAAATAAAATTCTATGATTTTTGTCAACTGTAGAGGAGTCAGAAATCTTAAACGTTGTTAATAATTTTAAAAGTAAAACTTCGCTAGATAGCGATAATTTAGACAATAGTCAAACAAATAGTACATCTTATTGCAAAACCATTTTCTTATATACGTAACCTTTCTATTTCTTGTGGTGCCTTTCCATGCGAAATGGTGTATGATTTAGAGTCAACAGACCATCTCTTAATGCTAGAAAAAAACTAATTTTATGATATTTGCAAATGTAACTCTTTTCAATGAAGTCAAGTTGGCCATTAATGGCAGTCCAATAGAGCATGTTTATGCTACATAGTCTTAGGTGTTCTCGTTGACAGCAAACTTAGCTGGAAAAGCCATGTCTTTGCTATTAATAAAAAATATCAAACTGTATATCTGTTATATATAAAAGCGGTTGATCCTAGGTACGAGAATTTTACGCACTCTATACTGTAGCCTGTTCCTACCCGCTGAAGCAGCTATTCAGAGGTATGGGGCTTAGTTAGCAAAGGTCTTACTGATTGTATTGTAAAATCACAAAGAAAGTTATCAGAATTATAGGTATAGTTGGAAAACTTGATCACATGCTCTCCCATAAGGCTAAATATATTAAAGTTTGAGTTTAAGGTAGAGTTAACTATGTACAAAGCTTATAATTTTTTATTACCTGGAAATGTTCAGCAAAAATTTACTAATAAAACTTTTGTGTATAATTTACGCGATCAAAATAAATTAAAATGCACTTATGCACGTACAATTTAAAAACAAGATGTCTTAGTATTTATGGTGTTCAACTCTTTAACAAGATTCCGTGTCAAATTGTAAAAGTTAAAACCGTATATACGTTCAAAACATTGTATAAAAGGTTTCTTTTTTAAAAATATTAGTAGCAAATTTGTATGTTAAACTAGCGTTTCTGCAGATCATAATAAATCTGGTTATGGCCTCATCTAGTTTAGTTTGTAACTAAACTGTATAACTAAACTGTCGGCTATAGATTTTTTTCCTATTTACTACTATTTTGACTTAATTCTGGTTTATTGGTTTGTGTTTGTTTAATTATTAGTAATAGTAAACAGGTAAATCTTTACATAAGTTTGTTAACTTGCTGATTTACCTTTTCTTTCTGTAATTTTTTTTAAATATTTCATTACAAATTTGTAAATATGAATGTATTTTGTAGAGGAATGCAAAAATATCTATCTATCAAAATATTTTATCTAATGATAGTGGCAATTTATAATTTAAATAAAGGATTGAATATTGAGGTGATGTATTTTTCTGTATTTCACGATACACATAAATTTAGTAATTTCACAAAGAGGAACTGGACATAAAACACAAAGATTTTCTATCAACTTACCAAAATTGGGGATATTACGGATTTTAGCTGTTTTTTGTTTAAATGAAAACTGCACCCGATATACGGAAGGAACCAGTCATGTTTATTTCACCGGATACCAATAGGTGGCGCCTCGTGGCTTCACATAGAAGTGAAATTTTTGCGACTCCTTTCGTATATTACACTCATACTGTGTTCTACTTTTAATTTTGATAATTTTCATAGAAGTGATAGGTGTTACTTAATAATTTCTGATATATTGTTTCTGAACACGCATGATCGAGCAAAATATTTTGCTCAGTTACAGTAATAAAATGCTTTTTTAGTTTCGAAAATATCAGCTTGTAGACTACGGAACCATGCCTATGGGTTATCCAATGTATTTCACATTGGTTATCACGATCCATAATGATAAAAAGTTCTTTGGAACACATAGCCCCACATGGGTATTCTTACCAGATGCCCTGTTGCTATGTTTACAATGCCTGTCAATCAACCAAACAATCAGCGTACGCTGCAGTTCTTATCATGTGATCAAACCGTTCCCAACTTATCACAATAACAGGAGATTTTTCTCCAGTGTTAATTTTGTTAAAATGACGGATCAAAATCAAGGTAAATGCATATTTTTGAATATTATTTATCTCGGATTTTTTATTTGGAAAATATCGGCTTGTAGACTACGAGGCCATTACTATGGTTGTCCAATGTATTAAGCATTGGTTATCGCGATCCATAATAATAAAAAATCCTTTGGAACACATAGCACCACATGGGTACCCTTACCCGGTGCCCTGTTGTTATGTTTGCAATGACTGTCAACCAACCGACCAATCAGCACACGCTGCTGTTCCTATCATGTGACTGACCCATTCCCAACTTATCGCCATCCGAATAACAGGAGATTTTTCTCCAGTAAAATTTTTATTAAAATAACGGATCAAAATCAAGGTAAATGCATACTTTTTGGATATTATTTATCTTGACTATATTCTCTACGTATACTGTATATCTGTTTTTACTGGCTACAGGTACGTTTTGAATGATTTTGCTGACTTTGCTGACTCCTACAAGTCACAGTTCTGGATTTTTTTAGACCGGCTTTCTTTCGGTAACTGCATCACTGCCATCAGAACATAGTGTCGGTTATGTGTAACAGACAGTGAGATGGTTTCTGGGCGATTTTCTCATTTTCCATTTCGAGGGTTTCCCTCATTGTCAGCAAACAGTCTGCATTGAGTCGGCTCTGCAAACAGGAAAGTTTCAACTTTCCACCGTCTTTCTTCCCTCCTGCCAGCAACAGGGCATTGTAGAGTAGTTGGATACACAGTTATCACGGGTACAGCAAGAATGTCACGTTATGACGTCATATATATACACACACATGCAATAATCACGTGATATGCATCAAAAGTTGGCTGAGCCGACCGACTGACCGAAGAAATATCCATATAAAATTTGAAGTCGATAGGACTTTCCGCTATTGAGATATTTTGCACACAAGATCTTATTCAAAATATATCCATATTTTACGCGATGACGTCATACGTTGCGTTCGTTCGTTGTTCTCGCAAAAATTGCAGAATCTTTTGGATCGACCCAGAAACAATCCCACCAAGCTTCAAGTTTCTGAGATGCGGCTGAGAAATTTTGCAACCAAGATTTTTACGTAATGACGTCATACATCTGCCCTGATCATGTAACATGCCTCAAAAGTTGACGGAACCGTTCGATCTAACGAAAAGAATAAATCGGTCAAGTTTGAAGTCGATCGGACTTTTCGTTTTCGAGATATCTTGCACACATTTTATTCACAACAGACTGACACACACACATACACACACACACAGGCATACACACACACACTTGCCCTCCCTGCCAAGCGGGTGATCCGGTGAACTGGGCAACAGTGTAAGTGTTTTTTATTACTGGGTTTGGATCAAAGTTTGGTATTGAGAAACCTCTCCCGATTTTTCAACACGTTTTGCACTTGAGCACAAAAAAGTTTAAAGGAAAAAAGTTATTAAAGGTTGAAGTAAAATTATGCATCCTGCGAACTGGAAATATAGTATTAAGTGTTTAGGAACTGGTTTATGCATCATTTCCTGTTAAATGGGAACCGGTACGAGACGTTATGACTCATTTGCATATGTATCAAAACAATGGTTTGTTTGAAAAAAAAAAAGAGTTTACACAAACCAGTTTTAGTGAAAGAAACCAGTGAAATGAAACCAAGCAAGTAAACCATCGCTAAAAGCTTATTTAAAACCATTAGAGTATTTTTTATTAAAAAATGGCTTTGATTTTGATACAAAAATAATAAGACAATATTTGAAACCAGTGAAATGAAACGACTATTGTTTATTGTTTTTAAATGACAGATATCATCAAAATAAATAAATTAAAAATTATTTAACGTTAAATCTCAGTAAAAACCTGAAAACACTCTTTCACAAAATAGAAATACAATTTACAAGTTATGGGACGTGCTGCCATTGATGATAACGCTCTGCGTACGTTGATCGTGGTAATTTTCGAACCACTGTAGAGCAGTATCTTTGATACCGGTGCGATTGTGTAAATGCTCCCTCAGTACCACACGATCTATGGTATCAAAAGCTGCTGATAGATCTAACAGCACTAAAATGACACCTTTTTGTTATCCAGATCTAGTAAAATGTGGTTTTGTATCCTTACTAGTGCAGTTACAGTACGGTGATTTGCACGATAAGCTGATTGTAGTGACTCTGTAAGATCGTTACTTGAGAAATATCAGTCTTATCTATGATTTTTGAGACATACGGGTTATTAGACACAGGTCCTTAATTTTTCAGTAAATGTCCATCCAAATTTGGCTTTTTTTATCTCGGTTGTACGAGGGCATGTTTCAGGTCTTCAGGAAATGTTCCAGGGGTAAAGGAGACGTTTAATATTTTGGTTATTCCCGGTATCAGCAGTGAATCTGATGTATGATCAGGTAGGTCGGTGTCATCAGACCGTCTTAACAATTCATTTAAAATTTGATGCAACTTTTTCTGATCTTTTCTGATCTTTACCACATCTCTCATCTTACAATTGTGCACATTAAATGGACTAAACATAACAAGGTGATTGCTTTATAAATTTTAGAAAGACTTTTTAGAAAGGGTAACAGTTGTTGTGCACTCAATTCATGATGCCAACACATGCTTAAGATAATGTTGAGAGTAATTATAACATTTCCTTCGCTTATTTCGTTTATTAATACATGGTCTAGACTTGGTGTTGATTGATGTTAGGGGGCTGCCATATTCAGTAATCCATCTGTTCTCTAATAGGTAAACAATATGCTAAAATCGTTAAGCCCTTGTTATCCTCTGTTGGCTTGTTACTCTGTCCGGTGACAAGTGTCTTTGTTGGCAGGTATGGGTATATATGCTGCTGAAACAATGTGTCTAGTTCTCTGGAATGCGCACAGTTATGATTCAATGATATTTATAACATTCAATATATATTATTCGGTATGGTGTGGTATGCTATAATTATAATTGTACATATTCCCTTGTATGTAAGTAACTGAATAACGTAAATAACTTTAAGTTCGAAAATTCAATAAATGAGTTTCTTGGTGTAATAGATTCCGGCACAGTATAGCCCCACTGCATTTTATCATTTAATAAACATTAACTACTTTAAATCTTTTTTTTTAATTATTAATGAAATACCCCACTGTGAGTCAGAACAGTTCACATAGGTATACTTAATACGGTGGAGATTTGCAGTGTAATTACAACTCAAAAATCCACATTAAATAGGGATATAAAAATGATAGTTTTAAAGTAACTAACCTTTGAATAAAATAATGTTTTCATAAATGCTCTTACAATACTAATTTCACAAGACCAATACAAAAAAAAATGGAAAAACTACTTTTTGTTTAATTTTAAAGTAAGATTTTACTGTAAAACAGTGACGGTGGTGCTCATTTTTTTTAAAGTGGGAGGGGAGGGGCCCCTGCAAAAAGATGTGCAACCTCAAAAACTGAGAGTTTCGATACTTGCATCACAAAGAGAGAAAAAATTTGCTTTATGTTAAAGGCTTGGAACATCGCTAGCTAATTGCACGACAGGCGTGTTCATACAAATAAGCATATTACCTGAATACTAAACCCTTTCACATTAAAGGCTATTTACATTATAAGGGTGCCCAGAAACTTTTATGACACTACCTAAATTAACATTGTTCTTCAGAGCTCACAGTTTTTACTACTTGTTTATTTGAACTGATAGTGATGCCTCGGGAAGTGCCACAACCCATTGTGACTCTCAAACTGGTATAAAGCATCGCAACCACACCTGTCTATCAAAATGAAACAATGAAACAATTGGTGAAATATTGTTGAACGATGGGCTTTTTATGCATGCGTTGGTTTCACATGGTATGTTGAGCTTTTTGGTTATGGGTTGATCTGTTAAGCGTGGTTCAACAAGTGATTTGCGAGTTTCAACTTTTGCTTAGAATGCCTTTTATTGTTGACTTACAATCTTTTCAAATGCCAAATTTTCTGATGCTGTCAAGTTAATCATTTTTTGTCTTTATACCAATTTATCATCACTCACACAAAAAATGTCATCAACATATCAATTAAATACGCCACCTCTGCAGCATTGGCAATGTCCGCTTAAAATATTTTTCTGGATAGAGTGAACCAAATAAAAATATATGACTGAAATCGTTGGAATTTTGCCATTGCAGACGTGGGATACCCGGATATTGCACTGCACGTATTCCCACTTTTCTTGAAGGAACATGGTATTATAAGCTTCCATATTTTATCAGGGCAGATAATTCGTTGCTCAGACAGGCATTTGTCGACCGATTTTACAACAAAGTCTACTTATTTGGAAATGGTTTTCAGAAACTATATACTATGTCAGTTGAAAATGTTTTTGCAAATTTAGATTGGGATGATCTGATTTTTAGACATAGTACTGTTTGCGACAAACTTGAGTTTTCAACGAGTGCAAAGTTTTATAAGTCTTTTTGCCTCAGGAAATAAGACGATTTTTGTACAAAGCTGAGAAGAAAAGCACAAATGATTGTGCTGTAAAAGTCAAACATCCCTTTAATTCACATATCGCTAGAGTTAGTGATTATATAGTCCCCCTGTTGAGGCAGATCCAACTGTTAACACTATAGACACAAACTGGGCTCAGGGAGAGTCGCAAATGTGCCATCAACAAAAGGCAAAATATAAACGGAATCATCCGCTAAAACGGCGTTTGAAGGTCCGACATACAAATTGTGGTTCAAACAATCACCCAAAAGGAAGGTGTCTTCTTCCTGCCAAACCAGAAACTCGTGCTGCTTGCACTCAAACAAATAATTCAAAACCAAGCGAACAAGAACACACAACACTTAACAACCACAAGTGTGCCCTATTCTAAATCTGAGTGACAGTTCCCAAAGCAGTATCAAATGTTGCAACGGTGTGGAATTGCATACTTTTTTAGACACGGGTGCGAATTTTAACTGCATCAGTGTTTAGGCATTCAATCGCTTGAGGCGATGTGATAAAAAAGATGTTGAATATTCAAAAGTCCATCAGGCTCAGTCGGTCGGATGGGCCCCATTATCCATCAAAGGTATTTCAAATATTTCTTTTTGTCTCAAAATCTCCAGGTTTGAAGGTCAGGTATATATTGCTGAGGATTTTGTAGTTGATTTGGGAAGAACATTTCTAAAAGAACAAAGCGCTGTTATTGACTACTCTTAGAACACCATCAAACTGAGTTACAAGTACACCATGGTTGTGCCCGATGAATGTGTGGTCGAACCGCAAACTGAAAAATTGCTCTTATTGATGTCAAGGGCAGACTTTCAAATGCAATAGACGGTTTAGTCCGTCGTCCAAATGATAGAAAACAAGCCCTTGGCTTATTTATGGCCAACACCCTTAACACTTAAATGGATAACGAGATATCCATACGTCTGATGAAATCATCAATAAAGCTCAAGGCTAAAACATAAGTAGCGACCTTCAGTCCGCAAAGCTCGGCTGATAGGATCAAAGTTCAGTTGATCAAGCAAGTCCAAATGCTGCAAAGACTGACAATTCTACTTTCAAACACCATCACAATCGGGGCGCAGATCAAATGCAAGGCTACAACAAACGGCGTTGTAACGCAAGTAATACCGCGGAACAAAACAAGGTTATTTATGAGGACTACGAATTCGAAGTATGTTTCTGTTCTGTCTTTAACTGCGTACGGGGAAGAAACAAGGTAGGGCCACAACGCAAATGGGTCCACCTCAGAATTAAAGTTCCTCTGCAGAAGTCTTGCATTATTAGTGACATCACAAAGATAACCAGTCTTGAAATGAGCATACGTCACGTAAGTGGTACTGATTGCTTCACATCAGTGGCACTGATTACTTCACGTCAGTGCCGCTGATTGCTTCACGTCAGTGCCACTGATTACTTCATATATGTGGCACTGATTGCTTCACGTCATTGAAAATGATTGCTTCAGGTCATTGGCACTGATTACTTCACGTTATTGACACTGACTGCTTCATATGAGTGGCACTGATTGCCTCACGTCAGAGGCACTGATTGCTTCACAGGAGTAGCACTTATTGCTTCAGGTGAATGGCCCTGATTACTTCAAGTGCTACTGTGTTGCTTCACGTCAGAGGCACTTATATCTTCTAGTCAGTGGCACTGATTTCTTCACGTCAGAGGCACTGATTGCTTCACCTGAGTGGCACTGATTACTTCACGTCAGTGGTACTGGTTGCGTCATGTTAGTGGCACTGATTGCTTCACGTGAGTGGCACTGATTGCTTCACGTTAATGGCACTGATTGCTTCACGTTATTGACACTGACTTCACTTCAGAGGAACTGATTACTTCACATCAGTGGCACCGATTGCGCTAGTGGCACAGATTGGTTCATGTCAGTGGCACTGATTGCTTCATATGAGTGCTATTGATTGTCTCACGTCAGAGGCACTGATTGCTTCACGTCAGAGGCACTGATTGCTTCATGTGAGTGACAGCGATTGCTTCACGTCAGTGGCACTGATGGCTTGACGTCAGTGACACTATTGTCCTATTTCCGGGTTTACACTGTTGTACCGTTAAGAAGTGACCGATACGCATCCCATACGCTAATAATTCTTTTGTGTGTTGAAGTGGCTGTCCCCTTGGTACTGAGGCAAAGTTCAAAATCTGACTTTGATCCAGCGTCATGGGCGACGTCTAATCAATTGTGAGTAACGTCGCAATTTTAACTAGGCACAAGCTAACTCAGGAACCAGCCAAGTGGTACTGGGTCAATCCGCATGGCATATTTATATCGTAGAAACCCCCCTAATGCCCCCAGCTCAATGCCCGACACCCCTTCATACCCCTTCGTCCATGCCCTCCTACCCCGCCTCCATGCCCCTACATCCTCCCCATTCTCTGTGGCATTTCACCTGTAGTCCCAATATAAACACGATGGCTACTTAAGCAAAAGAATGCACAGGACTTAGGAGGTAGGGGCAGGGTAGTGATGGGAGATGGGGAGAGGTACGAACAAGTGATGGCGTGGGTAGTGAAGCCAAAATAATTTTATCTCAAATTAAAAATAAAATGTTGAAATGAAAGAACTTATTTCAGTTCTTCCAACCCAGGAAGGATCAAGACTCCGAGCTTCACAATGCGCTCTTGCATTGCTGACGGCATTGATGACGATGTGTGTTTGCGTTATGAACACAATGCACACGTGATAAAAGTGTGCTCCCAAGCAAGACAGAAAAACAATAAAATTCAATGACCAAAGGTGACGGGAGGCTAAGGACAAAGCGTTTAAACATGGCTTGCTCCCCGCCCAATCAGAATCAAGTGTCTCCCAAACCACATCTCTTAAGTTATATCGATATATTATTATAAGACTCATCATTATACATGGGAGTTCAACGTGCTCTAGTCATCAATGTACGAGAGTCATCAACGTGCTAGAGTCATCAATGCGCAAGTCATCAACGCGTCAGAGTCATCAATGCGCAACAGTCATCGCCGGTCAAGGAAATTCTGAAGTGGCTGGTTAGCCCCGCGAAGGCGTCAGAACGGTTGCTGGTTGACCTGTTGCCAATATTTTCATCATTATCGCTTTATTTTTTATACTTCTATAACATCAATCCTCAGACAACCAGCTGCATATTAATTAAATTGTACTGACTTGCTGGACTGTATGGACTCTGCATTTATTTTTCGTGTTCTTTGTAACCTGGTAAATTCTTTTTGATACAAGTAAAGTGCTTTAATTTTTTCTTTCACCCGTCACACTGTCCTCTCTAACAGAAAAGGCGCAAGATCTGCCGGTTTTTTTACATGAAGATCCGTTAGGCCCTTGGCATAGAGAGAAATCTCAGACTCGGATCATTAGAGAACACTGTAGATAACTTGTAAGCAGGTTGTTGATATCACAATTACATATGGTTCAAATACGTCAGAATGCCTCCTCGATATTAAAACCCGAATTTTAAAAAATCTTTTTTATTTAATTTAATTTAAAAATTAAAAAGAAAAGAAATGGCGCATCACAATAACGGAGGGGTGGATGGAGTGGGTGGTTTGGAGTGTGGTGGTGGATGGGAGAGTGGTATTGGTTGGAGGGGATTGGTGGATGGGCTAGGGGGTGGCTGGGAGCGAGGTGGTGGTTGGAGGAGGCGTGTTGGTTGCGAGTGGGGTGGTGGTTAGGGTGGGATGGTGGTTAAGGTGGGGTGGTGGTTGGGAGTTGGATAGTGGTTGAGAGTGGGGTGGTGGTTGGGAGTGGGTTGGTGGTTGGGGTGGGGTGGTGGCTGGGAGTAAGGTGGTGGTTGGAGGTGGGATGGTTGTTGAAGATGGGATGGTGGTTGACATAGCACCATATTAGTATAGGAGTCGCCCGTCCAGGGCACAGCGCTGCTGGTCTTTTTTTACTATAAGTCCCCGCCAGCTGGGTGGGGGGGGGGGGCACATTAGTGAAGGGTCTGAGCGGTGACACCTCATATCTCCTAATTTTAAGACGGACTTTTTCCTTTATTATTATCCAGTGTTCACATGTGGTGCTCTATCTGGTCAGGTAAGATGGAGGCGATCCTCGCGATGAGCTCCATGCTGCCAATGTAGCGAAAGCCATCGGCCACTCCCCTCCAAACCAGGCCTAACATTATAGCCTAAGCCAGTGATCACCTCCATCCAAAGCCAGCGGTCATCCACATCCTCGTCCTGACTGCGCCTGGCATTGTGGGCTAAGCCAGTGGTCACCTCCATCCAAAGATAGCGGGCAATCCTATACTCGGGCTCGGTGGCCGAGTGGTTAAAGACGCTTTTCAGCCATGCAATTGTGGTTTCTGTAGCCCGGGTTCGAATCCCGCTCATGGTCATGAATCATGGCAATTTGCAAACCCCCATCCTCGTCTCGACCGTGTGCCGTTTTTTATTTACTGTCCGTGCCTTTGAACATCAAAACGAAGTTATCTGGATAGCAGAGTATAAACGAGACCTTTGAATAGGGTTTCGGATTAAGAAATCATTTCCGGATGATGACCGCGCCCCCGCCCCAGATGGGAAACTGTGATTTTAACGTATTTACACATTTCAAGCAATCTTAACATTTTTGCTTTTTTTTTACCTTGGAATATCCACACCCCCAGGTGGGAAATTGTGATTTTTGCATATTTACAGTAGGATAAAAGTGGGGCTCCGAAAACAGTGACGTCATTGTTTTCGAATCCCCATGGGTGTTCTGAAACAGGTAATCGAAAGAGCGCGCGCCCGTGTCAATGACGTCATCATGACGTTATAATGACGTCATCATGACATCCTCATCATGACGTTATAATGACGTCATCATGACGTTATCACGACGTCATAATGACCGTATGACGTCATGACATCATACTAAGACAGTCCTAAGCAGCATAACCCTAAGTCACCTGTCAATCATCATGACGTCATCAGTCACGTGACCTGTCAATTATCGGTCATGTGACCCTAACCCTAACAAGAGTTCCAGACCACTTTTTGACGTCATAATGACGTCAGACCCCTAGGAGACGTCCCTTCTACCACCTGTCTATCATGAGGAAACGATAGTTCCACGCCACTTTTTTCTAGAACATTCTATTGGTCCAGAACCCCCATGGGTTTTCCACGCCACTTGTGACGTCATAATGACGTCAGACCTCTAGGAGACGTCCCTTCTACCATCTGTCTATCATACCTTCATAATACACATTCATAATGCACTCTATGGTTTAGGGTTAGGCTGCCCATACCCGGGCTCGAACCACCAACCTTCCGAGCATTGGTGTGACCAGGAGTCCCACTTTCTAACAACTGAGCTATTCCGGACTGAACCAGAATGTTTTGTGAAAACATGCCATATAAGGCTATAATGCACAATGCACGATAAATTTCAGAGTGCACTCGTTCAGAGCGTGGGGGAAACCGATGATAAATGTCAGAGTGCACTCGTTCAGAGCGTGGGGGAAACCGATCGATAAATTTCAGATTGCTTTCGTTCAGCGCGTGGGGGAAACCGATCGATAAATTTCAGAGTGCACTCGTTCAGAGTGTGGGGAAAACCGATCGATAAATTTCAGAGTGCACTAGTTTAGAGCATGGGAACGATCAATAAATTTGAGAAGGAATGGGAATTTCCCTACGTTAAGTCCAATGTTATGTTTTATGTTATAGTAGTTGGAAAACGGTGCTTCTAGACTAACTTTAGCAAATGTAGTTTTTGGAAAATAGGTTTTAGCATTTTAGCATGCTACTTATTTGAATGTTCTAAAGTTATCGTAGTGGAAAAATGGTGGCTCTAGATCAACTTTAACAAATTTAGTTTTTAACACCATATGATATATAAAATAAGTTTTTAGCATTTTACCATGGTGTAGAAGGATAAAAATCAGGGTTCTAAACCAACTTTAAAAATTTAGTTTTTACACGTTTCAGACGATTCTACCACTTGGTTGGTTGGTTGATTGTTGGAAAATGGGCAGTGAAAATGTGGATAGTTATGTAGGAAAACTGCGCCCATTCAAAAGACGTGTTCGAATGGCAAGCCCATTTTAAAGACGTGTTCGAATGGCAAGCCCATTCAAAACACGTGTTCGAATAATTTTTGAAAGATATTACGTCGTGGTATTGTTCAACAAATTGTTCAACATGTTCAACATGTTGTTGTTCAACATGTTCAACATGTTGTTGTTCAACATGTTGTTCAACATGTTGTTGTTCAACATGTTGTTCAACATGTTCAACAAGTTGTATATAAAGCTATGTTTAAAGACTTTCTCATCATTTGAATAGTGTAGGTTGAACCGAAAGGATTTATAAATGCAACATTTGTTCGAAATCTTACAATTGGCCAAAAAGTCTTGAAAGACGCTTAAAGGTTGCTCACACTTCAGAAGTGGATGAAGAATAGGATATGGAAAAAACTGTAAAACTACCTTTCACGGAAACTTTAGATGAGTCTTCTATGGAATGTCAAAGCGTCAACATAGCCGAAAAGAATGCACATGCTTGTACAGAATGTGGTGCATTATACAACAGCGAAGAAGCTTTGCTCAAACATATAGAGACGTGCGGTAAGGATGCTGATGACAGGAGTTCTGAAAGTGAGTCAGAAACAGACTCTGAAAGTGAGTTAGAAATAGACTCTGTTTGGCATGATATGGTTCAAGAAGACTTTGCGGCCAATTGTAAGATTTCGAACAAATGTTGCATTTATACATCCTTTCGGTTCAACCTACACTATTCAAATGATGAGAAAGTCTTTAAACATAGCTTTATATACAACTTGTTGAACATGTTGAACAACATGTTGAAGAACAACATGTTGAACAACATGTTGAACAACAACATGTTGAACATGTTGAACAACAACATGTTGAACATGTTGAACAATTTGTTGAACAATACCACGACGTAATATCTTTCAAAAATTATTCGAACACGTGTTTTGAATGGGCTTGCCATTCGATCACGTCTTTAAAATGGGCTTGCCATTCGAACACGTCTTTTGAATGGGCGCAGTTTTCCTACATAACTATCCACATTTTCACTGCCCATTTTCTAACAATCAACCAACCAACCAAGTGGTAGAATCGTCTGAAACGTGTAAAAACTAAATTTTTAAAGTTGGTTTAGAACCCTGATTTTTATCCTTCTACACCATGGTAAAATGCTAAAAACTTATTTTATATATCATATGGTGTTAAAAACTAAATTTGTTAAAGTTGATCTAGAACCACCATTTTTCCACTACGATAACTTTAGAACATTCAAATAAGTAGCATGCTAAAATGCTAAAACCTATTTTCCAAAAACTACATTTGCTAAAGTTAGTCTAGAAGCACCGTTTTCCAACTACTATAACATAAAACATAACATTGGACTTAACGTAGGGAAATTCCCATTCCTTCTCAAATTTATTGATCGTTCCCATGCTCTAAACTAGTGCACTCTGAAATTTATCGATCGGTTTTCCCCCACACTCTGAACGAATGCACTCTGAAATTTATCGTGCATTGTGCATTATAGCCTTATATGGCATGTTTTCACAAAACATTCTGGTTCAGTCCGGAATAGCTCAGTTGTTAGAAAGTGGGACTCCTGGTCGCACCCATGCTCGGAAGGTTGGTGGTTCGAGCCCGGGTATGGGCAGCCTAACCCTAAACCATAGAGTGCATTATGAATGTGTATTATGAAGGTATGATAGACAGATGGTAGAAGGGACGTCTCCTAGAGGTCTGACGTCATTATGACGTCACAAGTGGCGTGGAAAACCCATGGGGGTTCTGGACCAATAGAATGTTCTAGAAAAAAGTGGCGTGGAACTATCGTTTCCTCATGATAGACAGGTGGTAGAAGGGACGTCTCCTAGGGGTCTGACGTCATTATGACGTCAAAAAGTGGTCTGGAACTCTTGTTAGGGTTAGGGTCACATGACCGATAATTGACAGGTCACGTGACTGATGACGTCATGATGATTGACAGGTGACTTAGGGTTATGCTGCTTAGGACTGTCTTAGTATGATGTCATGACGTCATACGGTCATTATGACGTCGTGATAACGTCATGATGACGTCATTATAACGTCATGATGACGTCATTGAAACGGGCGCGCGCTCTTTCGATTACCTGTTTCAGAACACCCATGGCGATTCGAAATCAATGACGTCATTATGACGTCACTTCCTGTTTTCGGAGCCCCACTTTTATCCTACTATTTACACGTTTTAGTCAATTTACACGTTTTAGTCCAGATGGAAAATTGCGATTTTGGCATATTTATACGTTTCAAGCAATTCTGAACATTTTTGGTTTTTTGACCTTGGGACCCTCCCCAAATGGGAAACTGATTTTTGCATATTTGCACTTTCAAGCATTTATTAACATTTTTGTTTTTATATTACCTTCGGCGCCCCCCTCCCGGTTTTAAAAAATTGCACAATTGACTGTTTTTTTCTTCATCAGATTTTTCGTTCCATAACCCATACATCAACAGTCATCCGTCAACAGTCGTACATCATTAGTTATACAACAACAACGACGGATTTTTGCGATCATTTCGTATCAGTTTGTGGTCCTGAATGAAGTCCTCGGGTAATATTAGTGATAAATCCAGAGTAAATGGCAGAGACTTTGGTAGCGATTGGTGCACTGAAGCTCGATCGGATTTAGCGGTCTTGACAGGCGTTTGTTCAACTGGAACTTGGTGAGGTACCTGATCAATTTCTGTATGTGACCGCTTGAACACGTCTGCAGAAGACGAAAAGCGATCGGTATTCTTCACACAGTACTGGTCAACCACATTCGGCGCTTCCTGTACAACCATTTTTGCCAAGAACAGTTCATACTCCCCGAGGATAAGGCATAAAAAAGTCCTTATCCGGGTGAGAGCCCATGCTTAACGCAGAAGTCGAGGCTTAGAAATTCACTAATCGTTGGGACCATGGCTGTGAAGAGAGCAGTGATAATGGGAATGGAGCAGCGCTTCGCTTATATAGGAAGACGGCTCTAGGTCGTGTGACTTAGCCAGCATTCCCAGCTTTGATGCTGCCAACATTCACACGGTATAGCCCCCTCACCCTTCATCCAACCCGGGGATCATGATAGAGATTTGGTAACCGAGCTGTCTCTGAAAACTGTATATATTGAGGCGTGTTCCTGGAGCTGTATGTGCAGTTATGCTGGGAAAGTTGATTGACTGGTTATGTAGGCCTGTCAGTCATCCCAAAGTAAGAGCCTGTTTGTCTGTCTGTCTGGATGCGCGGTCCGCCTAGGTCCTCGGCAAAAGTGACCCAGATGTCCGGGCTCTTTTTCTACCACATGAAACATGCAATAAGCTTAAGATGCTTGAATGACGCTTGCTGCCACGGACTAAAAAAATTGAAAAAAAATCCAGAAGTATCCTTCCCCACATAATTACTTTGGATAGATATGACACCCCAGATAGGTTAACTGATAAGTGTTTTTGATTATTAAAAATGGTATGCATTACAGTTCATTTATGGCAATTCGTTACATATCAAATAAACTGAGCTTTCTAGATCTCAGTTGTAATAAAAAATTCCGTTTTGTGCTTCTTGGTCATACATCAGCAGTCAATATTTTGCACTTATTTCATACGAGTTGTTGGTCCTGAAAAAGGGCGGAGATTGTTTTAGTAGGTAATCTTTCTTGATTGTTTTAGTAGGTAATCTTTCTTAAAAAACGTGTTTATTGCAACATCTGTCGCTGCAAGCTGTGTATGGGTAATGAGACCGTGACCATTCTGAGTATTTTTTTTTTTTTTTGACTTTGCAAACATCAATAGCGCATAACTTCACAAGTATTGGGCCGATTTCAACCATTCTTTCAGCAAAAATTTAGGTTTAACTCTAAGTTTTTTATGACGCCACTGAAGACGTCATTTATTAAAATTTTAAACGAGCAGGTCCGATTTCATCCACTTTTTTACCATAGTGTTCAGCAGGACATCTTTAAAGGACATTGCGATTTCATATGAGAAGAATGTTGAAAGTGCTTTTCACTTCAAAAAGCAAGACATTCGTTGAATAGTTTTATTGATACACTTTGAAGACAACGCTTAAATTAATAACAATATTAAAAATTATTAATGTTCTTCATCTGTTTCACTCTGTTCCACCTCACTGTCCATATCACATTCTTTGTCGCTGTCATCATCGTCCTCCTTATCTAGAAGCTCTTCAAAGAATGCAATGTTTTTTCTTATACCCGCCTTTAATGTCTTTGAATACACATAGTGTTTGTCATTAATAAAGTATCAAGTGGCTTTTTTCCAGACGTTGGGTATATTTGAACAGCCTCATAAACAGTTGTTTTAGTCGACGCTTGTAAATAGGTCAAAGGTAATCACTTGCTCTTTCACGCTCATCTTCAAGCCCTTGTTCTTTAAGTTCTGAGACCTTTTCTTGAAATTTGTCATCATGGTCGTCATATACTTCTTGGACCATATTATGCCAAATAGAGTCTGTTTCTGATTCATTGTCAGAACTGCTGTCGTCGTCAACCTCGCCACACTGCTTCATATGTTTGAATAAAGCTTCTTCGCTGTTGTATAACGCACCACATTTCATATAAGCATGTGACTTATTTTCATCCATGTTGACTCTTTGCGTTCAGTTGAAGACTCATGTAAAGTTTTCGTGAAAGGCGTTTTCATGGGGCTTTCTATCTCTTCCTCCCACTTTCCATTCCCTTTTGAAGTGTGGATGCTTCAAGTGTCTTTAAAGAATTTGTGGCCAATGGTAAGATTTCAAACACATGTTGCACTGACACATTCTTTAGGTTCCACATCCACTTTTCAAATGAGAAAAACGTCTTTGAATGTAAATATATATGATGACAACGACAACGATGACAGGAACAACCATGAGAACAACCAAAACAACAACAACAACAATGACATCAACAACAATGACAACAACAACAGCACTGACAATTACAACAACAACAATGACAACAACTAAAACAGTGAGGTCAGTCAACTTAACATAATACTTAACATAGTACCCATCAGGTTCACTCATGCCAACGTGAGTCAAGTCAAAATATTCTATCGAGGGACTGAGGGAATGTTCGCAACACCAACAACAACAACAACAACAACAACGAGAACAACAACAACAATGAGGTCAGTCAACTTAATATATTACTTAACATGGTACCCAACAGGTTTACTTATCCCAACGTTAGTGAAGTCAAGATATTCTATCGAGGAACCGTGGGAATGTTCACAAGAGCAACAACAACAACAATGACAGCAGCAATAACAATGAGGTCAGTCAATTCAATGTATGTGTAACTGTTGATGTATGGGTTATGAAATAAAACAATCTGGTCAAGAAAAAAATCTGACCAAAAAAGCAGTCAATTTTGCAATTTTTATCCAAGGAGGGTGGGGGCGAAAAGAAAAGCGATCAGAATTGTCTGAAACGCGTAAATATGCAAAAATCGCAATTTCCGCCTGGGGTGTGGGGTGTCATCATCCAAATGTAACTGTCTATCCAGAAACAACAACAACAACAACAACAACAACAACAACAACAACAACAACAACACAAATAAACATTCAGAGAAGATTTCTGTTTTTATTTGCTTTGTTTTATTCGTTTCTCGCTTTGTTTCTATGTATCGTGTGTAAATAAATTAGTGTTAGCCTAACTTGAAATTTGAACGCATCTTGTATGATTCCATAAAAATAATTACTTCCGAAAATATTCTCAGCATTTTTGTGTACATACCGGTTTCCTCTTCCTTTGAAAAATAAAAATTCCTCGGGATCCCCCTTTTGCCATTGGTACAGTTGCGGAAAATATTACCCTTAGATTTTTGCCATACCCAGAAAAAATTTCCCTCATAGCACCAAGTTTATTTGAATATTGTTACCCCGATATTACCCCGTTCTATCACCTGTTTTCATTGGTACACGGTTTCCATCAAATATTTGATTTCAGGGCGTATTCAAGTTTATATTGTGGGTACTAGTAGACATATTGTGGGTACTTATTTAAGCAATACGCTGAAAAGAACAGTTACCATTGGAAGTGGGAGGGAAGGTCACTGCAGGTAGCTCCTATGGGGTTGGGACTCCTGTGTGGTGCTGGGGCTTCGGTGCGGGTAGCTTTTGTGGGGTGGGGAGGGGTATGGTCGATGAGCTTTTAAGGGTAGGCTAGGGGGAGTCGGCGAAGTTAGCTTTTACGGCATGGGGGGGGGGGCTAGGTGCGTGTAGCTTCTATGAGATGGAGGATTTGGTCCGTGCGGGTTGCTTTGAGGGATAATAATAATGATAATAATAATAATAATAACAATAATAATAATAATATATAAAGTTTGTCAGTCTAGATTCTCTTCTGGGCGATGCAATTAGAAAACTAGACCTTTTTTCGCTACCGAATAGCGGAAATAACACTTCGGGCCGCAAAAAAATACGATTCTGAACTAAAATTCAATTTGACTAAGAACGAGGAGGTGAAGGTCGCCAAGGCACAACTTCCCTCAGATCTTCTCTTTTAGGCCAAAACGGTCGAAAATCAGCTTAAACTCATACTACGTCTAACTGTTTTTGGAACTCCCGGTTCTTGACATTGACCATGATCGAAGAAGTTAAGGTAGCCTAGGTACCCCTTACATAACGCTTTTTAGGTTCAAAGGGTCGAAATAAGCTCATAATAGCTCTATCTGTTACCGTTTTCGAGATAATATCCCACTTTCGGTTTTTGACATTGAGCTTGACTGATGTAGTCATCGTAGTATCTCTAACCGTTTTCGAGATAATGGTCAATCGTTCTCTAAGATCATGGTTAGAAGAAACGACGTCTAATCATACTCTATCAGTGAGCCAAATTTCATCACTCTTTAGTAATTGAAAAAAAACCCAAATGATGCAGCCAACTTCAATTTGCTCACGCATGCTGTGATGGCTCTCATTGTAGAGCTGGGCGATCAATACGCCTAGGCTGATATCATGCCAGTTCCTTTAACTGTGAAACCAATTGCCTGCCTTTAATGGCTGTCAGTGGCAAAATTTAACTGTCCATTTTTACACATTAAATGTTAATGAATTTCTTAAAAATCTAGCTGGACCAATAACACACCCTACGTTATGTCTGTCACATTCGGTCGCAATAGTGCTAGCAGTCTCAAAGGAGTTCGCGTGACAATGTTTTCAAATTTTAAATTTCAATATTCATTTTTGCATATAAAATATTAATGCATTTCTACAAAAATTTAGCTGGGCCAATTGCTACATTATGTCTCTGCCAAATTTGCTCTTCCTAGCCCTAGCCGTCTCAGAGGAGTTTGCATGATAAGGTTTTGGCGAAAACAGGAAGCAAACGGAAACACCTTACAGAGTCGTACGAAAGCAATAATCTAAAGTGTAATAAAGTGTAATAACAATCTTTTTTTAAATTTTTGTAATCATAAAAAATAATTATAATAATAAAAATCATTAAATAAAATTAAAACTAACACACGCATTTGAATTGATTCAAAAACCATCTCTCAGCCTTGTTCGCGCTGCCGAAGGGTTTCTGTATTAGTTAACCCACTCATGTGCTTTTATCACTAAACCATAAGGGGACTGGATGCGACTGTTAGCGGTTGGATGCGATTGCTAGGGACACTTATTTCTATTTCACAAGGATCTCCGTTAGCGACCGTCCGATGGGATTAGAAGGATCGAACAGGCAGGCAACAAAAGCCTCTGTAACCGGTGTTGAGTGACATATGTTGAATCTGATTGCAGGCTATACGAAACAACGAATGTTAAAAATTGTATGATACCCAGTCCCATGTAATGTCAAAGAATATTGACTTTAAAGATAGTACACTTGTACAAGATTATGGGCCATCGGATGCAATAAATGTATGACAACAAGAAAATGTTCATTAATGGTTGCTTTTATTAGAATAGTGCGCAAGAATTAGTAATGACGATACTGCTTACGATTCATCGTTATATTTGGGGTAAAAATATTTGTACTTTATCTTTTGTTTATATTTCACTTTAAATATGTCAAGTTCTGAAGACAATGACAACGTTTAAAAGAACAGAAATTCACAAGAAATCGTCAAATTTGTCATTTGTACATGTCGCAGATTTTATAATGGCTTTACAACCAGGTATAATAATACAAAAAGCAAATACATAGCAGTATGATTTCTGTTGGGTGTCCAGGACGTTTTTAAAGGCCCCTAAACCTGAAGTGCTAATTTTGAAATTGTATCCCTCTTTAAATCAAATAAGGAATGCAATTCTGAAAAAAACATCCATTTTTTGGTAAACACTGAATACCGAAAATTGTTTTCTCCCATTTTGAAAGAAATTAGCACAGGCCTAAAATAACCCCTTTCTCCGGCTTTTTTTACTCACGTGGTAACGCTTCTGTCCCCTTGAGTGTTAATCAGGCCTATATGGGTATTTTTAAGGCATATTCAACATTCAACGCTGCCATTCAAAACTAATAGAAAATAATAAATTGCACATTACACTTATATATTATTTACGCAGATTTACGGAATTGGTTTATGCTAATTTTTAACAAATACAGAACGATTTATTTTATTATATTTTATTCCAAATCTTTTTCTCTTAAAACAGCTATTTTCAACTATTATTTTCAATAATACCGATAGATCATTTGCGATAACGGACAGTGATAGAGAGATTTACATACAATTCAGCACACAGCTAAATAGATAAGACTTATACGGTTTGTACAAGTACTTTTGTTGAGTGCTGTCTGCTGTAAAATTCTTTCTCATTCCCTGTACAATTTATGTAATGTACGGAATAAGTGTTTATTTTAATTCATGAAGGTCTTCACAATGTTTTATACTACTTCCTTTGTTTTCTTTTAAAAATCAGTCATTGATTAATAATATTTGAAACTTTTCGTATAACATTTAGCTTGAAGCAAAGGTCCACAAGCAGAAGAGTAGTTCATTGCAAGAATAAAACTGAACTTTTCAAAGGAAAACGAGTTAAAAGCCTTAACATTATATCCATATTACTACAGTCGTTCAATATAGGAATAAAAATGAAGCCTTCACAGGACAATGGGGAAAAAGCATTAGCAATATATCCAACATTACAACGGTCGTTCTATGTAAGAATAAGACGGAAGCTTTCAACTGAGAACGGGGCTAAAGCATTAACATCAAGTCTGTCATTACAGCAGAAGTTCAATGTAAGAATAAAAAAGAAGCTTTCAAATGAGAACAGGGGTAAAACCATTAACATCATGTCCGTCATTACAACGGCCGTGCAATGTAACAATAAAACAGAAGCTTTCAAAAGAGAACGGAGATAAAAATCTTTAATGCCATCAACGCGACACTTTTTGTAACTTCATGAAAACTTCATTTACATCTGTTCCTGTCTGCTGTACTAGCTACCGCTTCATTATATATCAATGTTTAGTTTTTGGTTTAATTTCCAATTTACACTAATTTACCTTTAAACTGGACAGACATTGCAAACATATAACACATCTTCAGCGCGTCTGAACATCGAGCAACATCGTTATGGCTGTACTGGGAACGTCTTTTCAACATGTGATAGCCCTTAGGTGGTCCGCAAGATTTTGCAAAATATTTGTGTCACTCACTGCGTGTTACTTACTGCGTCTCACCAGTTTAATGAAGTAATACAGTCGCAATAGGATGTCCCTGGTGTCCTTTGAGCTGTCAGGCGGATGCGGATGACATTATCACTAGTCGTGACTCTCCCTTTGGGCAGTTGCTGTCCTTGTAGTAGATCTCAGATATGAGACTCAATCATCAATAATATCATGACAAATTGAAGTTGGCGTATGAATGAAATCTCAACCACTTTTAACAAATATGTGGCAAAGAAATACAACGTACAAGGAGGGGCGATAAAATTAATTTTTTTGGACGTAATCATTATTTTGACAAAGAAGAGGTATCACGTGTTATTGAATTGCTGGCAAACGAATTACAAGTTTTTAATAATTAATTCGGGAATTATAAACATATCGAATAACTGGTTTTGCAAACTGAAAGCTTTATTACAGAGCTGTGAGAAAATGAAAGCGAACGTTTTAGTAGAATTGCGTATTATTAATTTAGGAATAAACAATTTTTCCTCGATTTCCCCTCGACCGGTCACCGAGACTTTTCTCCGGCAACGCATTCAAACAGTCTTGTGTTAGTGGGCTTCTGGAACTGATCTATACACATTCCTGTTCTTACGCCAAATTTCATATTGAGTCAGGATTTAAAAACCCATAATTGCAGTTTTTTTTACTTTATATGGATGTCAGTAAAGAAAAAAGCGCCTGAGACAGGACACCTGAATTTCCCACTGAGGTTGTTATAGTGCTTTCTTATGTTCACATCACTACAACCAAACATGACCCTTTGCACAGAATATTCAACGTTTAATGTAGTATACGTAGAAAATTCAACTCCTCCTTCTTCTTGAGCTAAAATAATATGAAATGATATGGAATAGAAAAATTCTTACACATTTGATATTTTAAATTATGATTACTGCAGAGAGTTCTATAAAAATACTACAAAAGTACCTCAAAGTGCCACAAAAATATTGCAAAAAGTACCGCTAGTATACAGACGGCATTTTAATTTTTATGTCATTTTATTGCAATGCCAGATATGGTCATAAATCTAGGCCAAATTTTTATAAATAAAATTCAAAGCGAGCAAAGTCAGCACGCTGCCTGTCATTATGCCTGGGTTTTTACAAGGACAGTGTTTGCTATGAATCTCGTGCGAAATTATCTCAGGTCCATGTTTGGAAGAGATGCTCTTAAGAATTTGTACTGATTGCTGTTTTGCTTCATTTTCATGTTCGTTCTAGTCTCCTTTTCAAAAATTGGTATCACGAATATGTCATCATCTTAGTTCATGCAGCGCGTTATGTGACTTAAAATGTTGAATTGTAAATTTTGAACCTATCCTTGAATTATTCAAGTAGTAACTATACCTTAAGCCAGGTCTGTTCCGAACATGGTTAGTCTTAAAGCGTCTTGTAAATATTGTGAGCTGAGGCAACTTTTGTCATGAATTTTGACAACTGAAAAAAATATACTTATTTTGCCAATATTAATGGTAGCTTATGATGTTGTTATCGCTAAGTTACACGTTACCGTCGGTCATTTAAATGACACGTTTTAGTTACATGTTGTCATGGCTTAGTTCCATGAAATCCACTTACCATGCCATGCTTTAACTAACTATATAAAAAAAACGCCAATTCGTCAGCAAATAATTTAAAAAACGGAAAGATGTCTGACCAAGATGTACGACAAAGAATCGCTGCATTGAAATTTACTGCGCTTTTTTGAGTCAACAGTGTGGCTTGAATTTTAAAAAATTACCGAATCCTTGTGCTTTTGATAGAGTGGAACACCTCTGCAACAGACTAATTACCAATATGAGGCCACTAAAAGGAAATACTAAAAAATATCACTACAAAAAATGCTTTTGGTGTTTTTGGCTAAGCCTGAAGCGGGAGCTTTAGAGGAATTCCTGTCAAATTTCAACGCAGTCGGGCCGGATTTGTAAAAACAGTAGCATTTTTGTGATTTCCAAAATTTGGCCAAAAAACAAGCTGTGTGGAGAATTGCACATGAAATATTTATGGCAAATTTCAAAACAAACGGACCAGAAATGTGGGAAAGGTCACACTTTGAAAAATTGCTAACACACACTCGTGCAAAGTAAGAACGCAACAGCAAATAGAATCGTTATATTTTAAAAATTATTCGGCGTAACATTTTGAAAAGTTTGTCCAATATATAAACTGATATTTACTATAAACCTGCAAAACTGCAGTCCAATGCAAAGTTTGACACATGGTTATTTTGAACCAATTACCTGTGACTTTTCAGTTTTCAGTATCTTTTATGACCTCCTCTGTCCTGGATCAAGGCATTGACGAATCGTGACATAGACATAGTAAACCAATTGATCCTCCATTGCGGTATGCTGTGCCATTCCGCAATCAATGCTTGTCTCAGCTCCGCATGGCTTTGTGATGGAGGCGTACGGGCCCGAACCCTTCGATCCAGAGTATCTCACACGTGTTCAATCGGGTTCATGTCAAAAAAGTATGGGGGCCATTTTAGGGTCTGGATCTGATTAGCGCGCAAAAGATTGACACAAATTTCAGCAACATGAGAGCGCGCGTTTCGTGCATGAAAATTGTGTTTTGATCATTTCTGCAGTACGGTATGATTTCGCACTCTAACAATTTCTGCATACCGTATAGCTGTTAAATTACCATCAATGATTAGCAGGGGTGACTTCCAGTCAAACCGAATAGCACCCCACACCATAGTGCTTCCGCCACCAAACCTGTCGACCTCGCGAACGCACACTTGTGCGAATTGCTCTCCTTGTCTTCTGTACACTTGGCGGCGGGCGCCATTTCGATACAGCAGAAACCGCGACTCGTCGTTGAACACCACTCGGCGCCATTAAGCCAGTGGCCACCGAATTCCTGAATGGTTGTTCTCCGAGTCTCTTCTAAGACGTTATCGCCATTGGTTTAGCACTGGTCCGACATAGGCTCGCCGGGGCTTTGTTCGACGCTCACACAGTCGGTTTAGCATAGTTTGTCGACTAATCCGCTTGTTGCGCCTCCCTGGTGTAACTAGTGCTGTTGCCACTGCAGACCGAAAGCGATCGAATCTTTTGATCCTGCTCTGGCGTTGTCACCCTTGCTTGGCCGGGTCGTGGGCGGTCTCTTACAATTTTTAGGTGATACTCGACCATATGAACATAAACGAGTACACGGAAGGGGCACCTCAGCGACCTTGACCTTCTTGTCATAATATTAAACAAACATCTTTTTCGGTTTTTCGTGGTGTTTTCATAATATATTTTGCATACATACCATCTCTGTTCTGCAGACCTCAGCTGTCATGTTTTTCATAAATATAAGTAAAAAATAAACTATAATATTAATTAGACACTAGCTCTCATTCATGCTTGAATAGATATACTGTAACTGATGAGCTCTTGAATATGCATAAAGTGATTAGCATTATCCAATCAAACTGCGATCCAGACCATCCTGGTGCTTAGCTCGGCAGCCATATTGAATCTTATGGGTACGATGTACGAACAATCTGATATGTCGAGAGTAACGTCAAAGGGATCAGTTTCTTCAGGTCTGTCTGTTAAGATCATGAAATTAGAAGCAGCAGTTAAAGCGGCAGAGATGGAAATACAACTCAATTATCACGAAGCCGAACACGAACTCAAGAACCAAGAGGCAAAAGTTACAGAAACAGTTACAGAAACAGTTAGACATGGCAAATGCACGCCTGCAAGCCATTTGCGGAAACTGATGAGGAGGAAACAACACTGATGACACTACCTGAACAAGAAGAAGAAGAAGAAGATGTCAAGCGTCGTGTTGAGAGGTTTATCCGCGCCATACCGTCTGAAAATGTTCCTACATGTGCTCAAGCGGCGGTAACCACAGTTGATATCGTAGTGGTTGGCCATCGGGGCTTAGAGTCTACTGCAGGAGTACCAATGCCAGTAACAGGTCCGGTATCAATGCCGCCTACAAGTACTGCCTTCACACTTCCAGTTGTGACAACATGGGATCAGATAACAGATACGGCAAGGTATACAATACGCTGCCATCGGCAATCGCTCCAATTACGTCTTTTAGAGTTCCTACTGTTTCGTTCTCGACACAAGATGTAGTGTTCCTCTCGGCAACTTCACCGATTTTCTCTACTCGAGCGAGTTCAGGACAGTCGCATAATCAAAGTTCAGGTCAGATTTTGAATCCCAGTGCACCTCAATTTGTACCTTTGTCTCCATTGGGTAGGCCGCCAGGTTTCGTGCCGCAGCCTTATACTAATGATGTGTATTCAGTGCCTGGTGGAAATGTACAGTCATTGGGTAAGACCTCTCAGTCTCTGGGTTTGAACCCACAGCATCTCTTACCAAGTAGTCAACAACATGCAACGATGTCTGTTCCTCCAGATTTCGGCTCTGCCATGGATAGCAGCACAAGGGTCATGGCGGGTTTGGCGGCACAGCTTCATATTAACAGGATTCCAGTCCCGGAACCCCCTGTGTTTTCTGGTAATCCTCTTGATTACGCTTCGTGGAAGAGTGCTTTCGAAAATCCAGAAGCAGATGCCGACTGCTGAAAGGATTCACTACTTAAAGAGGTATCTGGGTGGGAAGGCGCGTGAGTGCGTAGAAGGCTATTTCCTGTACACCTCCCAATCGTCGTTTGCTGAAGCCAAGGTTCTTCTCGACAAGAGATTTGGAGACCCCTTCGTTATACAGAATGCTTTTAGAGAAAAGTTGGAAAGCTATCCCAAAATTCAACCTCGCGATCGCACAGCACTACAAAAATTTTCCGACTTTTTACGGCAATGCTTAGCGGCTTCAAATGTAATACCGAGCATGGTTTCACTGAATGATACAAGTGGATGCAGGAGAAGTTGCCGGAATGGGTTGTGAGAAGGTGGGCTAGGATTGTCGCAGACCACAAACGCTCCGGGTCCTTTTCATCTCTCAAAGTCTTCGTTGACTTCCTGGTTTCGGAGTCAGATATAGCTTGTGACCCATGCATCTTCTCACGGTCAGATAAAGGCGACATGATTCTTAAAGGGAACAAATCACATAGTAGTCGCCACGTAGTGTCTTCCAGTACTGATGAAGAAGCCAATGCTTAAAAGACAGAGAAGACTGAAAAGCCTCCAGGGAAGAAAGACAAATACAAGGGCAAATGGTCCAAGGAAACCGCAAAAGGATGCCGAAGTCAAAGCAATCACAGTCAAGAAGGAATGCATATTCTGTAAACAGGAACATGCATTAGATTAGTTTCCTACAGAAGTCTGTAGATGACCGTCAAAATATGCCACAGAAAAAAGACTCTGTTACGCATGTTTAAAGCCGAGCCACATATCAAAGAAATGTCGAGCCAGTGCGACATGCAGAACATGTTCTAGGAAGCATCCCACGGCGTTGCATGTCGATCAAGTGCCCCGCAATTTATGGCGTTTAGGCAGGGTTGTTGAAGTTAAGTTCTCTACTGACGATCGTGTCAGAAGTGTCAAATTAGTCATAGGTGACAGGGAATTAGATAAATTTCGTAAACGTGTGGATAAGACGTCTTACCTGGAACGTCCAGTACATAAATTAGTATTGTTGGTTCCTTCGGAAGAGACAAAGTAGGGGTAAATTCCCCGCCGAGTATAGTAGCCACTATTAGTTGATAGAATAGTTAGGTATCGCATAAAGGGTTGATAGAATAGTTAGGTATCGCATAAAGGGTTTGATGTGCCTAGGGTATGGAATATATTATGTTGATATCCTACACTATGTTATAAAAGGCTATTATATTGTATTTGATATTTTGCCGTTGGCTTGTCAGTGTTGTTATGTTCTGCCGTTGACTTGTCAGTGTTAGGTAAACATAGTATCTGGGGTTATATTAAATCGCATGTGACATACTGTGCATTATTACTGTGTTTATCAAAAATTATTTATAATTTTGAGGAGCCATGTAACGGGATCATTCAACAAGTGTTCCCATCTTATGCGGAGTTATTAATCAAGTGTTCTTTTGGCCCGAGCCTACAATCCACGAGTGATCTCGTAATAAAAAGTAAACAGAACCTAAAATCGCGTTTTCAAGAAACTTCAGTATTGGTATCAAAGACACTTGTGTTCGTTACAACCAGGCAGAAGAAGACACATCTGACGACATAAGTGTGCCCAAATCAGTCGTTCATGCAGCGAACAGTTATGGTATATCTTCCGGTAGTTTTTCGATGATTTTGCCTGTGTGTGTATCCATTGGGGAAGGTTCAGAAGATGAGCGTCTAGTCTATGCTGTACTTGACAGTCATTCCGACGCGTGCTATATCTCACAACGCATCTGTTCAGTACTGAATGTATCTGGACCGAAATTCAAATTACGGCTCTAAACATTATCGGCAAAGGAGGAGGTTATCTGCACGTAGATATCGAATATCTACGTTCGTGGTTACAATTCCGTACACAGATCAAAATTGCCACCAACGTTTAAAAGGCCAGACATTCCAGTAAATCGTGCGCACATACCTACACCTGACATTGGAAAAAATGTGGCCGTATTTGGAATGCATTGCCGATGAGATGGTGCTTTTACAGGATACAGAAATGGGATTATTAATTGGTTACAACTGCAAACGTCATCTCATACCTAGAGAAGTAATCGCCCCGGAAGAAGATGACCCATTCGCACAGAGAGCGGACCTAGGGTGGAGCATCATCGGAAAGACTTCTGAAGAAAGCGGTTCCAGTAGCACGTGCTTCCGCATTTCTACGAATATGGAAGGCTGTGGTTTCACTGGAAAGGCCAAGATAGAACCTCGCATGGAAGCTAAGGAAGTGATTTCTCCGATCGACTTAATTCAAGCAGAGGATGTCGGGTGCAGTTCGGATTCAAATTTTAAGTACTCCTATAATGACACCCTGTTCTTGAAAATGATGAAGTCTGGTATCAAGCAAATGGAGAATGGTCATTATTAAATGCTCCTGCCACTGAAACAACCGGTCCCGAAGCTTCCAACTAACCAAGTTCAAGCTCTGTCTCGGCTCTCACTACTTCAGAAGAAGTGTGAACGCAATCCTAAGTTTCGCGAAGATTACACCGCCTTTATGGAAGAAATAATCGCGAAGGGCTTTGCGGAGTTAGTTGAGGAACCCGATTCTTCAGCTGACTGAACCAATGTATGTACCAATGTATGGTACATCCCACACAACGGCGTTTTCCACCCTAAGAAAAGAAAATCAGAGTGGTTTTCGACTGTACCGCCCGCTTTGAGTCTATCAGCTTGAACGATCTGCTGCTACCTGGACCGGACTTGACCAATAACCTATTAGGAGTTCTATTGCGCTTCCGGAAAGAACAGACTGCCATCACGTGTGATATTCAAAAAATGTTCTATCAATTCGAAGTACACAAGCAAGATAGAGATTACTTGCGGTTTGAGTGGTGCCTGGAGGAGATATTTCGAGTAAACCCAAAATTTTCCGTGTGACTGGTCATCTATTTGGAGCAAGCTCATAACCGGGGTGTTCCAAATGCGGACTGAAGCAAGCCCCCAGGATGGCGAAGCAGAATATGGATCTCCAGAGGCAAATTTCGTCAGGTCAAATTTCTACGCAGATGATGGGCTGGCGAGTACAGCATCGGTAGAAGAGGCTATTGATCTCTTTGCTAGTACAAAGGCAATATGTTCTAAGGCAGGGCTAAGACTTCACAAGTTTGTCACCAATTCTGCAGAGGTTTTAGAGTGCATTCCCGAAGAATACAGAGCGGATGGAATGCAGAACTTAGAAATCTTTCGCCGAGACACTTCGATAGAGCGTGCTGTAGGTCTAGAATGGAATATCAAGCTCGACTGCTTCCAGTTTTCCATAATCATGAAGGACAGGCCCCTGACCCACCACTTTAGCGATGCTAGCCAACTAGGCTATGGACAGTGTTCAGACGTACGCATGGTCGATGATACAAACCGAGTGCATTGTTCCTTAGTAATGGCGAAAGCTAGAGTTGCTCCTGTAAAATTCCCAGAATGGAACTAACGGTAGCTCTTTTGTCCATTCGTATCGGCAAATACCTCAGAAGACAACTCGACTATCAGAACGTTTCGGAGATTTACTGGATTGACAGCGACGTAGTGCTCGGATATATCTCAAATGACGTGCGCCGATTCCACGTGTTCGTGGCAAATCGTGTAGCACAAATCAGGGAACAAAGCGATCCTTTTCAGTGGCGACATGTTGATACCTCGATGAATCCGGCAGATATGGCATCGCGAGGCACTAGTGTTAAAACGCTAACGACGAAGCCAGAATGGTTTGCAGGCCCTGAGCTCCTTTGGACAAGTTAAAATAACACCTGCTATCAACGACGAGGATCCAGAAGTAAAAGGAGTTCTGGCATCATCAACTCGTGAGGTCAAAGCAAATATGGTTGTTCTATTGGAGGGATTCTCATACAGGTATAACGCTAAAAGAACAGAAGCTAATTGTCTACGGTATATGCGAATTCTGTGAGACAGAGTCAATAAGAAGCTGACTTCCGACCCTAGACTAGCTAAAACGGTTCAGGATCTGTGTTCTGCTGAAGTTGTGATTTTGAGAATAGTACAAGCAGCTTCTTTGGGTGAGCAGTTAAGATTTCTTGCAAGAAACACAAGTAATGGAAGCGTTCAACCAAAACAGCTAACGAAGACAGATTCTCTGCATAAGTTAGACCCTCTGTTAGATAGCAATGGCCTGCTGAGAGTTGCAGGAAAACTCGAGTGATCGTCACTAGCAGATCGAGAGAAGCACCCAATCATTCTCCCAAAGCACAGCCACGTTACACAACTCATCGTCAGGTTTTGTCATCAGGAAATCAACCATCAAGGAAGAGGAATAACCGTGAACCAAATTCGATCCAAGGGATTTTGGATAATAGGCTGGAACCGAGTAGTAAGATCATATATCCCAAGGTGCGTGGTATGTGGCAGATGTCGCAGCAGTGCACAGGCACAAAAAACGGCTGCTCGGGCCGTTTCTAGTAAAGAAAGGAAGAAAAGAGCTTAAACGGTACGGTGTGCTCTTCACATGCCTTGCCGGCAGAGCAGTGCGCATTGAGGCGGCCAACTCATTAAGCACCGACTCGTTCATTAACTGCTTACGACGGATGATTGCTATCCGAGGACCCATTCGGCAGTTACGATGTGAGCAGGAGACGAATTTTGTCGGTGCAAAATTGGAGTTTTAACGTGAACACGAGAAGATGGATCAAGGCAAAGTCGCCCAGTTCCTGTATAGCAAGGGTTGTGATTTTATTGAGTTTACAATGAATGTGCCATCAGCTTCACAAATGGGAGGTGTATTAGAACGCCAAGTAAGATCAGATCGATCCATACTCGTAGATCTTATGGAGCAGTCTGGAACGCAGCTGGATGACGAATCACTCAGGACGTTCCTGCATGAAACGGCGAACATCATTAACTCAAGACCCATCACAGTGGATAACATAAACTATCCAATGAGTCTGAGACCACCGACGCTCAACCATAACCTAACCATGAAGAGCTATGTAGTTTTACTGCCATCCGGCGTCTTCGTTAAAGAAGACATGTACCTGCGTAAAAAAGGGAGACGGGAACAGCATCTGGTAAACATGTTTTGGTTGAGTTGGAAAAGGGAATTTCTTCAGACCTTGCAGACGAGACAAAAGTGGATCTCACAAAAGAGAAATCTGGAAAAAGGAGACATAGTAGTTATCTGTGACGATAATCTACCGCGAAACCAATGGTCACTCGGCAGTATTGATGAGTTAATTCCCTCCAAAGATGGTCGTGTGCGAGAAGTAAGGGTGAGAGTTGGCGATTCTACATTAGATCCCAACGGAAAAAGAACGAAAACACCAACTCTACTCGAACGCCCAATACATAAATTAGTACTCTTAGAGAGAGACCAGGGAATCTCCGACGAGGAGATTCCACAATCTGCGACTTACTATTAAGCACTTCGTGGACTCAGTATCTGTGTTATATGAGCGCGTCGTGGTTATTTTCGCTCACTTTCGTCAGTTTCTTCGTAAAGCATTTTATGAACTACTCTTATTGCTTCGCGCCAGTCGTAAGCGCCGTTTTCAATTTCTACAAAAACCCAAGCTGATCCGTCCTTTCGCTTATCGTGTACATGTAATATTAAATTCGAATATATTGAATGTGCTGTGTAAACAGTGTTGCCGTTGTGATACGTTCGCCTTTGGGTATAACATTAACTACGTATTTGCATTGATGTTACATGATGTTATGCAAACTGTACAAGCACTGTAGCTCGTTCGATTATATGTTCGTTTATATGTATGTACGTAATGTATTCGATATTATGTACTGTGCATGCACTGTGTTCTATACCTAGTGAAAGACATTCAGTGAAAAGGATATGTTATTATACACACAACGCGAAGTCGTTGTGCGTCTAATAGACGTGGTTAAACTTAGTTTATAACTACAGTTCAAGCAACGACGTAACGATAATAAAGAGCGTATTAAGTTATATTCGTTTATCTGTCATTTGCAGTTTTTCACGGTGTCATGGGGTCCGTCTGGACGTTTCGTAATAAAGGGACATCAGTTGACAATACAATTCGTCTCATTTCGCTTTCTAACGGTCTATCTTGCAGCCCGTTATATATACTCTGGAGAGAAAACACTCGTTCACGTTAATTTCTTTGATTAGCCTATCCAAACCACTCCATTTTACATTCAGCCGCCTTGCGGATGACACTTTTTTGTCAGCCAACACTTTATATTACGTGCAGGAACACAGAGAGTGATTTTTATATCCTCAGAGCTGTCAAATATATTCAAATAAATGTATAATTAAAAAACTAAGATTTAATGCTTTTCCGACAGCTTCAGAAAATGCAAAACATGTGAGTATAATTGATGATTTAATGCAACTCACTTTCCCCAAACGGATGAAATAATACTTATATATCCTCCCACTCCTTTTGCATTTTCCTTTATTTTTATTCTGCTTTTATAGGCTTGTCAGCAGTAACAAATGCAGATTGACAAGCGTCGTTAATGAACTCTAAAAATAGCCTTAATTAAAGTGGCTGTATAAACCAATCCATAACCATTTTGGAATGGGAGGTAGACCGGCAAGCGTCGTTAATAAACCAAGTTAGGGAGGATGGTGAAACTTGAAAACACAATTTGCACACACCAAAAAAAAAATAGGTCCAGCGCAAGAAGTCAAGGAAAAATAGTCTGGGAATATTTTACAAAAAGTTTAAAAAGAATTTGACTACTTCGTGCTGAGATACATCAAACAGACCTTATTTTAATTAAAAGTTATTTATTAACCTCATGTCATTTGTTTGACCAAAGATTAATCCTGTTCTTGATCGATGTGTTTTTCCACGTGCAGAAATTGACCAATCACAGCTTTGTTTTTGTTGAACTCGCGCGAAATATTGTGAAAGGAGAGAAAGGGGAAAGGGAATATTGCTTACAAGTGTCTTTTATGCACTGTAAAAAGGAAGATAGCATCTGCATGGTGTAAATTAAGCTTACTGTAGTAACATGGATGACTATGATGCATCTTTTCCAAAGAGTCATTTGAGCTGTATCGTGTAATAAGCTGCAGAATTGGAAGGGCCACGTTTTCGGATCACAAGCGCTGAATGAAGAGAGTTAGTAAAATTTGGTGGAAGTGAAGATGTATCGGCGAGCGTTGCAAGAGATACCTTCATCGCCGTACATGATGCGAGGTATGATGCTATTATAATGACATTGGAATATCTACAAGGGAGAGGAGAACGAATGGCTACAGTAGATCCAAATTGGTGAAATTGAAAAGACCATCTTTCGTGGCTGAAAACAATTTTTATTTGTCAAGTATCACAAAATAAGGAATATTTGAGTATAAAAGGTCGCCAAATTTGCATCTGGCTAATTAGGTTTAGTAAGAATTGAACATTTTGTTGTCAGCAATTACAATCTACTCTAACCATTTCTGTCTCCTCTCCCTCGTACTCCTGTCTTATTTGCGTACGTTGAGGTGCTGATATTTTTTATTTTCTGGCTAGTCCCAGCGGACCCTACAAGGAGAGAAACATAAAATTGAACAGCACATCGTAATTGGCAAAACTGAAAATGTGTTCTTTTAATGCGACAGCAGCGTTTGCGGCGGTTGTTCCATGTTTATTTACAAACTTTAAGCCATGCCATTCACTATTTCATTCTTATTATGGGTCATAATAATTTTCATCAGCCAAAAGACAAGTTTGTAAAATAACCAATTACGATGTGCTGGTCAATTTGAATGTTCCTTGCCTTGTAGGTGACTCTTGCGGTCTTCCTATGACAGGACTAAGCGGACCCTTTCTATCTTCATGGGAAGACCACAAGAGTCACCCAGGACTTATTTTCTGGTTGGCACCCAGCGGAACTTTTCCATCTTCCCTAGTCCCAAACGACCCTTTCCGCCTTCTTAGGACAGAAAGGGTCACAGTTCCTGTTGTAGAAATGGCTGTTGATCTTAACTTTCGAGGCTCTGGTTCTTTCGGTGCACGTTCCAGGACACCGATGTTCGGACTAGCAGGCTTTCTTAAAAAGCGCACTGAGAAGTATCCTGGCACATTATTTCCGACCGCAGCGAAACTGTCAAACTTTAGTAAAGAGTGGTTTTCCACAAGCCAAATCACACGCTGGGTGTTCCGAATAAAAAGCGCAGACTTTCGGAGTTTCGAATAGAAACTAACCGGCAAAGAATGAGAAATGATAGAGAGATTTCGCCTAAATGTCCCTTTTCTCTTACACCAGAGCAGTTGCATTTTTAACAACGCGTATGCTATTTTATAAAATAATTAAAAGTTTAAACAAATAGTTTTAAGTTTGAATTTCTTCTATGTTCCTGGTATGAGCTGTTTTTTAGGCCCCAACCCTTCGGATTGGGACCTATAGGTTTGGGGTGTGCGTCCGTCTGTCCGCCATCGCTTTATACCCCTATGAATTCGGGGGCGGTTGGGGCCTGCTTGTTTTTCAAAAATACTTACTTGTTTGCTATATTGTTGTTGTTGTTTATTCAGTAAATTCAACATAAAATAAGTGCATACTATAACATGTCAGTACAATGTGAGCAAATAATAATGTTGAGCAAACCAAGAATAACCCATTAAAGCGTCAGGCACTTATTTCCAATGGGGTTCTTCTCCTATTTCTTGTATATTTTTTTCTATAATTTCTTTCATTTTTTACCCGGTTCACTCGGAGTCGAAATTCAAAATTCTTGCGCATTTTATTCGAAACACCCAAAGTGTGATTTGGCTTATTGTTGGATCATTGTTGTGTGTAATAATGGGGGATTCTATATCATAATCTCAAGAAGACATCCATTTTTCTCAGTACAAAATTGTTATTTGACCAGAGATTATGCGCTGTAATTTATAATAGGCTGTGTATATGGTGCGCTTTTTAAAAAAAATAACGCCATTGGCCTGAGTCGTGCATCGTGCACCGAGTTTTTAGCAAAATTGACATAATGACAAGTTCTAGTACAGGAACTATCGACAGCTGTCATTGGAAGACCGCTAGAATCATATAGAACTACATCTTCCCCAGGACAGAAAGGCCACAGGGGTCATCTAGGACTCGCTGGTCCCTAGTTCCGGGTCAGCGTTCCCTTAAATTATTTCGTGTATATCTGTCAGCTATTCCATTGTGCTATTCTTCAACTGATAGCAGTCAACTTATTTGTTCCAAGGCGCGAATCTTACATACCAGTCCCCAGTATTCACACATTTACTTAAAATATTTGACAGATGAAGGTAAGGAAGAGCCGACTCGGAGCTAACTGGTTCCGAGCCGAGAACCTACCTGCGCGTAGGGAATCGCTTCTTCAAACTGGGAACAGTCTCGTTCCAAGTTAGCTCCTTCGATATTCCTACATTTCATTCAACGAGGATTCGCCCATGCAGCGACAGTAAACGTTTGTTCAGCTGCCAGTGGATTCGTTTACGAGTGTAGTGTTAGATGACAAGTGGCCTGTGTCTATGGCAGCAAGACTTCTCTCCGGGGAAGATAGGAAGGGTTCGCTGAAAATAGCCATTGAAATTGTCCTGTGAGATGTGTTAGTGGTTTGACCAAAATGTTGTGTAGTTCACGGGAATTTCGAAACCTTACCGTAGTTATGAAAATTTTAAGCTTCAAATGCTTTGAGTCACGAATCAGTAAGTGATAAAGTGCACACAAGTTTACGCAATTGGAAAATGCACATTGACCGTGTATGCATAAAGCCGATGATTTGTTGTGTTGTTTTTGAAAACTTATTGAATGTTACGTTTCAGGAAGTGATACTGATAGCAACCTGCTTATGATACCCAATTCCTTTTTAACACCATCGCCGGATGAGCAGATAATACAGCAGAGAAGTCGAAGAATTTCGGCCCAGACCGTTGCATTCCGATTTGACAATATTCGGAGTAAGTTGTACTTCTGATCGGGATTAGATTCAGCGTATTGAGTTTATTTCTTAAATAGTAAATATTGATAGCTGGAGATATATCTGTAGCAAATGCATCAATAGAGCATGTGAGCAGAGATTAATGTAAATCGAATCATAGAAGTTTTGAGTTGAAATTGTACCTATTTTTGCGCTGTTAAATATTGGGCCTATTTTTAAAGCCCAGCCGGCATTTCAGTTGGTTGCATATTTTTGTAGATAAGACAGAATTTATTCGAACACCATCGAAGGAAGGCGGGTTCTCCCAGTTGAGTCGGAAGAGGTTATTGTTGACTCCTCCAAGTTCTTGTGGCAAGGTATTTGTCATGTTTTTACAGGGTTCGCGTTGGCCGGGTTTTTGTCCACTTTTTGGCCATTTTTTTTACGAAATGACTCACATTTTTGGAACCCAACTGAGTCACACTTTCCTTTTTTGACTCACTTTCCTGAGCACCCAGCGCGAACCCTGTTTTATATTGATGGCATAGTTTTATAGTCGTCTGGATCAAGTGGCCGTGCCAAATGCTGGGCTAGATTATTTGTCGAACTCCTCACAGAAACGAATTGCCCACAGGAATCTTTCTTCTCGGGGTTTTCTGACGGTATGAACACGAGAATGGAGATCATTCGGAATTTTATATACCGCTCAACTGTTATCATTACAGACGCCACCAACGATCGCCTTCTTTGAAAATAACAAAAGAAAGCTTTGTGACGATTGCTTCAAAATGTTAGCAAGTGGAAATAGATCATTTATTTGTCATTATATTTTCATATTTACAACTTTCATAGAAAGCAAAGCGTCTGAAGTTGGCTAAGAAAGTTAAACGGCCTCATCTCAAGACAGAATTGACGGGATATAGCACACAGCAGTTGGTTGACGTCATCGACAGATTAATTGAAGAACATCCAGAACTAGAACGGGTACGGGAACTAAAGTGTCTTGTTAGCTAGTAATTTTGCAGAACAATTTTTTGAATGGTTCAGAAGGCAGCATAAAATTGTATATTTGTTCGGATCCTAACAACTTGAATGACTGTTCCTTTTTCGATTTCGAAGTTTAATAGATAAAATCCGAGTTGTTACTCTTTGCACGAAGCTTTGGTGGGTTCAGAGCAGTTAGCGCTTGATGCTCGTTTTGAAATTCACGCTAAAGGCATTCAAGCGATTTGTCATACATCATGTGGTCGTAATAACTGTTTGAATAGTGAAATGCATGTTGTTTTAACGTGACAAACGTGAATAAATATTTAAGCACCTGAAATGCTTAAGTGTCATTGTCACACCGTTAAATACAGGAAGTAAGGGACACATTGCATCAACCTGACGTCAAGCCACTGGAGGAGAAATTACTGTATCTTCGCCGTAACGTCTATCGCGCACTGCCGACGACACGATGGGAAACTAGCCGCGACGCCTACTCCTACAAACGCGTCAAGCTTCATTTAGAGTCTTTCAAAGTAAGTCTGGTCATTAACTCAACCAGTGAGTTCGCGACGGTGTCGGAAATTACCGACGCTCCCTCGTGTGGTAAATGTTGAGCAGTTTCATGAAGTATATATTGTGTGACGTGTTAAAGGGAGGGCTTATTTTTCCATGGATCAGTTTTATATATAGGTATATATATATCTGTTTGAAAAAGAAAATGGTGGTCTGAAGGATGAGACTGTCATGGCGCACTTCATCTACTCCTAGGATCGAACTTCTCGAGTGTCTGTTATGTTGTATTTAATGCTTCGGCTGTTGTCATTACAGAAAACGTGTCTGGAGCAAGGGAAGAAGCTGATTTTGTCGCAGTGTTGGGAGGCAGTCGTGAAATACGTGCTGGTTGCCTGGAAGTACGTGCACCAGCTGCCTCAGTGGGACAACCCTTCCCACAATGGCCAGAAACTGGCGTGTTTTCGCGTGCTTGCTGCTCAGTGCATGGTTGCTATGAAGCAGGGAGGTTTCACGAAAAACCTGCTCCAAGACCTTAAAGAGCGGTAAGTCTTATAATATGAAGGAAATAGGTTTTTTTACTGTCTTTTGATTGTGTGGAGATCGACAAACTGGTGTTGGTGTTACTCGAGATGCTTACACTTCCTCAAAACACATTTAGAGTTGGCAAGCCTTGTGTGTGGAAAGTGTGAATTAAACAGTATAGTTAACTGTGCACAAAAAGTTATTTATATGGGATTCTAAATGCACCCAAATCCGTGACAACTGTTTGAAAATGAAATAAAACAACTCAGTCATCTTTTTCAGTACCTTTACTCCGTGTTGTAAACATATCACCCTTGAAAATGAACTGTGCAGCCGTTAAATTAAACCTTTACAATCTAGAGGGTCAGTCCAAAAAATGACAACTTGACCTTAATAATGTGTATGTCCTCCCGCGGTGTCGTCACTCTCGTGCGTCCGGATCGCGATAAGTCGCTGACTTCACCAGTTTCCCGGTGTTTTCTGGAAGGAGCACTTATGGCCTGTTGACTTACACCTATGGCAACATGACATTGCCTTCGGCCAGCCTGAAGCTGACCAATAGCCATGGCCCGCCGGACCTGGCTAATTCTGGCTGTGGCTTGGGCCATTTTATTGCGCAGACAATACAGTTCAATATGGTCATCAATATTGTTGTTTTAAGTATGTTTAATTGTATGACCCGAACCACTGACAATAGAATTCAATTAAACTTTGTTTACACACCTTAAAATAACGGTAGCCCTTAAGGACTGAATGGGACCATCGGAATACAAATAACTTTTTGTGCATGGTCTAGTTAGTAACGTGATACGAATGTTTACTTTTCGGGCGTGATCGATGCCAAATCTGCTTTATTTTAACGGATTTTTCTGTTTGTCACAGGTTTAATTCGGCAGTGGCCATTAGCGGGGAACTGCAGCCATGTGTTGGTCACGTTAATAAGCTTCTCAAGTAGCCGCCGGGACAAGCTCACCATACGCTTTGTGACGTGACATACTATGACTAGGCTGCCGTCGGCCGGCAATCTATGCATATCGAACTGTCTCGAGTTAATTCGTTTCCTGTGTAGGTGTTAGTGATAGCAGCTGTCATTGCGAAACTGAAATCGTTGCTCTGAAATAGTAACGTAGTCTCTTCTTAGTGAAAGAAAGTGAGTTCGAAATTTCTATGGTGTGGCGTGTAACTCGTTTCACCACGCTCCCGTGCATCTTTGCATCGGTTTCAAATGAGAAAGGTACGCTCGCTGAGTGAGGTTGTAGCGACTGGCGTACGCCTGATGCCAGCTTTGTCGAAAATGTTGCCAGTGAGGTGTGGATTTGGTCACTTATGATAAGTAAAGGTGATGCGGGGGAAAAAAGTTTTCTGCAGTTGAAATTCTAGCAAGCGAAATGTTGATGCGCTGAATGTAAGGTTTACCTGACGCTCAGCTCATGTTTGATAATGTGTATATTTTGTTTGCAGTATTTGTTAAGTTTGAAAGATGACAAGCGATTTTTTTTTGGGGGGGGGGGGGGTTGAAAAGGTCTTTGGTCATATCGGCACTTTACTAACTCGGCACTTTTTGGTCAACTCGGCACTTTTTTTTTGGTCAAGTTTGTTCTCAGAGAAAGGTGTTTAAAATAAGAAGTCAAAACAACTCTCAGTATGACAATGTAAAACTATCTTGCCTAATTTTAATAAACTGTCTTGTATTTTGCGTAAACTATCTTGTATTTTGTCAAAACTATTTTTTCAAATTTTTGGTACCGAGTTCACTAGGCTTCGTGCCAAGTTGACCAAGAAAAAAAGTGCAGAGTGTGGTGCCGAGTTGGTAAAGTGCCGATTTGACCAAACCCCGTTGAAAACAAGGCTAAGTTGCTTAGTCTTTCTGTGAGACTTGATGTGTTCAGAAAAGGAATATTTACTATTTGATATCGGTGCGTTATTGCTTATTGCTCCATGTAAAAGTTTCTGAATCAAATGTGCGTTTGATTTCTAATCGGTACTGTTTTGCGGTGTTGCCTATCTGCATTTTTTTTAGTTTATTTTGTTGATGTTTTTTGTTATATTAAATTCCAGTTTGATAGACTGAACAAAGTGAATTGCTGATGGTTTTCGAGGAGGTCAAAACGTGGAAACCAAACTTACTGTAGCATAAATCTCGCGTTGTCACGTACGAGTGGCTTTGTATTTGACCCTTATTCTGAAAAAAGAGTACTAAAGTAAATGAACAAAAAAAAAAAAAAAAAACCACTTTGCTCAGTGCATTTTGTCCCGTGTCATCCTTGTGATGAAGCCGTTCTCAGTATTAATGGTGGGGAGTTTACGCTTGCCAGGGGATAACTGCATTTTGCAGATTTCATGTTCGGCTAAATATTTAAAAACAGCGAAAGGATCTTGTTTATGTACATGTTACTTTGGTCAGATATGCTACGCGTGAGTGCTGAAGATCTGGTGTTACATTACTTGTGTTCATGTAACTATGACTAGGAATCAAAATGCCACATTGTGTTCTGTACATATTATAAATGTTTTTGTGTAGAATTCGAGAGAGAGAGATAGAGAGAGAGAGAGAGAGAGAGAGAGAAAGAGAGAAACGCTTCGAAGTAGAGGTTATGATGGATGGAGTCTTACGCTGTTTTATAATATCGGGGATTAGTTCTTCAGATTCATACATATTCTTGTCGAAAACTAGAGCTTGTTGGAAAAACACATTTGATAAACTGTAGTCAATGAGAAATTAACTACACTTTGGATCTGTTTCTCGCCGCTTGGTTTTGCCTCGACGGAATAGGGTAGAATCTGGTGAGCACTATCCCGCAGGGCGTCAAATGATGTCTGAAAGCCAAATGTGATAGTAAGCCGCTCCATTCACAAACAACAGCTACAGAATACTGCCAGAGTCTATGCATTTAACTCGTGTACAGCCTGTAGTCAAGGGAATCATGTTATCAAAGTAGTTATTAGTGGTGTGATAGCGTTCAAATGTGCCTTCAGGAGGAATCATTGGATCATGATTAGGCCGTGATGTAGTTTCAGTCTGTGTATTAAGCGAGAAGAGTTTTCAAGCCAGTCCAGTTGTGGGAGTTGGGTTTTGATAGTAAGAAAGGCGTGGTTTATATATTGTCTAATAAAATAGTAGTTGAGTGTTATGTAAGAAAAATATATTCTTGCTTCTTTGCAGAGTTTGCTTTTCCTAAGTAACGGGTACTGAGTCTTGAAGATTTATTGATCAGAAGTTATCTTAATTTTGTCAATGTTGGGTGCCGGAGTCGAGTGCGTTTCTGTCTGGCTTTTTTTTTTTTTTGAGATCGGCGGTTTGGCGTTGCCATGTCAGCTCCTGCTGCGCCTCTATCCAGCTTTTCGACCTCCACCGTCGTTTTCACGAAAGTGAATTGCACAGTTAACGGTGAAGTTGGCAGGTTTAGTTAACTACTGAAAGTTGAAGTTTTGGAAGTTGACAAAACTATGACTCTTGTTGCGAACAAGACAACATGATGGCATGCGAAAGCTCCATCGCTGCCAGGAGTATGAAGAAATGCGCAGTTAACTGTTGTGGATATGGTGACTGCCGTAAAGGCATGGGCCTGGGAGCGGGACCCGAGTGTGTGTAACAGGGTGGGTTTGCTAGTGGAGATCTGGGTATGGCTACCACAAGTCAGGAACTAAAGAAGGTTGCAACTGGCGTTGTATTAAATGGTTTACACGTTAGAATTAAAACTACCGCAAAGATTTTTGCGCATCATTTCAAAGTTTAGGCATTTTACAAAATCGGAAATGGACAAGAGTGCACTCAGGCTGGTAGAAAGCCTAGGGAAGAGTACAGGGTTAAAAGTGAGATGGTAATTTTACTCTCCGCATTCGTTGGCAGAACTTGGGAAAGAAGACGGGTGAATTGTCGTTGTTGAAATGAGCGCATATCTTGATTCTTTTTAAGGAAAGTAAGCAATTATCTTGTTTTGGTTCCGTTCTGGCGTCACACTGTCTAACACGTTTGTGCTGTAAATCCAGTCTTTGGAGTTACGTCAACTCTGTGTCCTAGACGTCCAGTCAGGGTCCCTCGACCAATCAGGGCCCCTCGATCAGTCAGGGCCCCTCGACCAGTCAGGGCCCCTCGACCAATCACGGCCCCTCGACCAATCAGGGCTGGGGGCCATCCATGAAGTTCTTACGCAATCATCTGGGTTTTATCCCCCTCCCCCCCCCCTCCCCCAAATCTTTTGCGGACAATTGGTGACTTCAGCTGAAGCGTACTTAGCTCATAGATGACTCCAGGTGTATTAATTTGTTATTAAATGTAGGTTTTTGTCATGACTATAATTTACCCCAGTTGGTATTTCATATGAATAAAATATTTTAACAAGTACGGCTTCCATTTTATCTGTCGTTCTTCTTTGCATTATTGTCCCATCGCTTGTGAAACATCCGTCGTCCGTAATTATGTCTGCTCGACCAAGGGGAGACGTATAGGGCCGATTTTACAACTTAAGTCTAAACCTGTTCTAAAACTAGGTTTCAAACCCAGTCTAGACAGGCTTTTAAAGGCACAACTCGAAACAGAAGATCACACATGAATGTGGTCTGGACCGAGGCTGTGAAATTCACTATGCTCTGAAACCTAGCCTCAATCGCAGTCTAGACTGAGTTTGTTTCAAATAAGGTCTAGACTTAAGTTGTGAAGTCGGCCTATAGTGTTTGTACGTTCTGTGTGTATGTGCAAGATATCTCTAGAAGGAAACGTCTGATCGATTTCAAACTTGATCGAATTATTATTTGGTTAGGTCGGACGGTTCTATTAAGTGTTTACGCATGTGACGTGATTACGGAAGGCGTATATGACGTCATAAAGTAAAAATCTTGTGCGAAATTTCTCAGCCGCTGAACATCGCAGAAAGTTCAAACTTGGTGGGATTGTTGCTTGGTGGGTTTTAAAGATCATGAAGCATTTGGTTGCGAGTAGAACGAACGAATGCGGCGTATAACATCGCGCAAAATATGTATATATTTTCAACAAGATTGACTTTATATCGTGTGTACAAAATATCTCGATAACGGCAAGCCCTGTCGACTTTATATTTTATATGGATATTCCGTGGGTCAGTCGTACTGTTCTTTCAACTTTTGACGCATATCACATGATTATCCCCCGTGAAACGGAGGGATATAGGTTTGAGATTGTCCGTCCGCCCGTCCGTCCGTCCGTCCGTCCCCTCTTCAAGCTAAGGACTTTGTGGACACCACTTCTATATCAACGAAGCATAATTCAGCTTTCATATTTCATACAGGCAAAATATAGGGTATAAATATGTGCAACGTCAAGGTTTCAGTTTGATCGAAGCAAAATTGACAAATTGACAGGCTTTTGAAAATCGTCGAAAATAGACATATGTGCACATGTATAGGACTTTGTGGACACCACTTCTATATCAACGAAGCATAACTCAACTTTCATATTTCATACAGGCAAAATATAGGGTATAAAGATGTGCAACGTCAAGGTTTCAGTTTGATCGAAGCAAAATTGACAAATTGACAGGCTTTTGAAAATCGTCGAAAATAGACATGTGCACATGTATAGGACTTTGAGGACACCACTTCTATATCAACGAAGCATAATTCAGCTTTCATATTTCATATAGGCAAAATATAGGGTATAAAGATGTGCAACGTTAAGGTTTCAGTTTGATCGAAGCAAAATTGACAAATTGACAGGCTTTTGAAAATCGTCGAAAATAGACATGTGCACATGTATAGGACTTTGTGGACACCACTTCTATATCAACGAAGCATAATTCAGCTTTCATATTTCATATAGGCAACATATAGGGTATAAAGATGTGCAACGTCAAGGTTTCAGTTTGATCGAAGCAAAATTGACAAAATGACAGGCTTTTAAAAATCGTCATAAATCGACATATATGCAAACGGAGTGGACTTCGTGGATTAGATTAGATTACATTAGATTAATAAAAAATAGATTCGGGTTATATCTGTTCAAAGACAGTTTGTAGTATTGTTGATTTGTCGTTCAAGGAAGGGTGTCCAGTTTCCTGTCAATGGTAATCCATTAGCTTAGATATTGCATAGGGGTAATATTTCAGCTTTCATATTTCATACAGGCAAAATATAGGGTATAAAGATGTGCAACGTCAAGGTTTCAGTTTGATCGAAGCAAAATTGACAGGCTTTTGAAAATCGTCGAAAATAGACATGTGCACATGTATAGGACTTTGTGGACACCACTTCTATATCAACGAAGCATAATTCAGCTTTCATATTTCATATAGGCAACATATAGGGTATAAAGATGTGCAACGTCAAGGTTTCAGTTTGATCGAAGCAAAATTGACAAAATGACAGGCTTTTAAAAATCGTCATAAATCGACATATATGCAAACGGAGTGGACTTCGTGGATTAGATTAGATTACATTAGATTAATAAAAAATAGATTCGGGTTATATCTGTTCAAAGACAGTTTGTAGTATTGTTGATTTGTCGTTCAAGGAAGGGTGTCCAGTTTCCTGTCAATGGTAATCCATTAGCTTAGATATTGCATAGGGGTAATATTTCAGCTTTCATATTTCATACAGGCAAAATATAGGGTATAAAGATGTGCAACGTCAAGGTTTCAGTTTGATCGAAGCAAAATTGACAAATTGACAGGCTTTTGAAAATCGTCGAAAATAGACATATGTGCACATGTATAGGACTTTGTGGACACCACTTCTATATCAACGAAGCATAATTCAGCTTTCATATTTCATACAGGCAAAATATAGGGTATAAAGATGTGCAACGTCAAGGTTTCAGTTTGATCGAAGCAAAATTGACAAATTGACAGGCTTTTGAAAATCGTCGAAAATAGACATATGTGCACATGTATAGGACTTTGTGGACACCACTTCTATATCAACGAAGCATAATTCAGCTTTCATATTTCATATAGGCAAAATATAGGATATAAAGATGTGCAATGTTAAGGTTTCAGTTTGATCGAAGCAAAATTGACAAATTGACAGGCTTTTGAAAATCGTCGAAAATAGACATATGTGCACATGTATAGGACTTTGTGGACACCACTTCTATATCAACGAAGCATATTTCATATTTCATACAGGCAACATATAGGGTATAAAGATGTGCAACGTCAAGGTTTCAGTTTGATCGAAGCAAAATTGACAAAATGACAGGCTTTTAAAAATCGTCATAAATCGACATATATGCAAACGGAGTGGACTTCGTGGATTAGATTAGATTACATTAGATTAATAAAAAATAGATTCGGGTTATATCTGTTCAAAGACAGTTTGTAGTATTGTTGATTTGTCGTTCAAGGAAGGATGTCCAGTTTCCTGTCAATGGTAATCCATTAGCTTAGATATTGCATAGGGGTAATATTTAGGGTTTCACGGGGGATATTGCTGCTCTCTGACAGCATCTAGTTAGGGTAGGCGTATGACGTCATTTTTCAAATTTCTCAGCCACTAATCATCGAAGAAAGTTGAAACTTGGCGATATTGTTGCGTGATAGGTCCGAAAGATTCTTTCAAATTTTGTGGCGAGTAGAAAGAACGCGTGCGGTGTATGACGTCATGGCGTAAAATAGGAAAACATTTTGAACAAGATCTTGTTTGAAAAATATTTATAGCGGAAAGTCGTATCGACTTCAAATTTTGTGTGGGTATTTCATGTTCCGCCGGATGGTTCTGTCAATTTTCGACGAATGTCGCGTGATAAGTCAGGCGTATATACTTTTGAACTTTTCGGTCTGTCGGTCTGTCACGCTTCAGTCTCGCGCGCCTACAGGCCACATAATGGATAGATTTGTTTCAAATTTTGCACACGGCTTCTCTGGACCCTTCCGCAGTGCAGTGACCAAGAATTTTCCGGAGCGGAAAAAAATTGACAAAATGGCGGATTTTTCCAAATCGTCGTTGCACTTAGCGTACCGACGGCAGTCTCGCTCGCCTACTGGTTAATGGATTCATTCATTTAAATGTTAGACACTACGTCTACCTATCCTTCCACTTTTAAAATTTGCGTAGTCGACACGCAGCAGCCTTACACACACCATATCGCCCACGGGGGGTAGACGTGCTCCTCGAGACGTAGTCCAGTTTTGAGCGAGACCTTGGGTGCAAAATATTTCGAAATCGGAATATATCGACTTCAAATTTTTCATAGATATTCCTTGGGTCAGTCAGACGGTGCTGTCAACTTATAGAGCCCCGCAGCTGGCTATACAAATTGTCAAGATTAGCCGTTACAAAAAATTCATATGTGTGGACTCCATGTCAGTGCTGGAATTACTAGAAAAGTTAATGTATCCAACCCATTAATTTTGCACGTGACAGAAAAACACGGCGAAGTGGTAAAAGCTGGCAAAGAGATAATATGTTGCTGGGTACCGAGCCACGTTAGAATCCCGGGCAACGAGGCAGCGGACAAAGGCGCTAAAGAAGCGTTAAACTAAGATTGCTCAGATTTCCTTATACCGTCATCAGATTTTAAGTGCCATATTTCTAGATATGTCAAAAACCTATGGCAACAACATTGGGATGAACAAACCAACAATAAACTATACCAAATTAATCATGTGGTGGGGCGCAAATTGCCCTCCCTAAATGGTCTCCGCGACGATATGGTAATACACAGATTAAGAATAGGACATTCTACTCACAAACACCTCTTAAGAGGTGAACCACAACCCGAATGTATAAGTTGTCAGGAACGGTATACAGTGAAACACATCTTGACAGATTGTATAGACTTCAATCACATTCGTCCCTGTTATTCCCACTTGCAAACTTCGTTTGCAAATGGGAATAAGTTTGTAGTTTTTCTCGAAATTTTTTGCCCTTTTTTTTTTCCTTTTTTTCTTCTCTTTTTTTTTTTTTCCGTCACGGAGGTTTCCAGAAAATTCCTCCTACGCTATTTGACGTAGGACGATAAAATTTAGCACAGTGATAGAGGGTTACGAGATGTCGTCAAATCCGCAAAATTTTTTGACCTTGACCTTGAAGGTCAAGGTCAAATTGAGGTCAAAGTTTTTCTGACCTCAAAGTGGTTTCCAGAAAACTCCTCCTACAGGGTTTGTCGTAAAAAGACGGCATGTGGCAGAGACATAGAGGGTAATGAGTTGTCGTCAAATCCGTAAAATTTTTTGACCTTGCACCTCAGAGGTCAAGGTCAAATTGAGGTCAAAATATTTTTGGCAACACCTATTAATCACGAAAAGTAGCCATAAAGGTGCTCAAATCCCACCATGAATGCATAAAACGTACCCAGTAAAGGGAAAACTTTCATCACTAACCTTGACCTTGAGGGCTAAGGTCAAAGGTCACGTGATTTCACGACAGGCCGACTCATCTCGAAAACGGTGAGAGATAGAGCGATTTTGAGCTCATTTTCGACCCTTTGGGCCTAAACAACGTTACATAAGAGGTACCTCGGTGACCTTGACCTTCTGGGTCACGGTCAAGGTCAAAGACCGGAAGTTGACTATTATCTCGAAAACGGTTAGAGATTGAGCGATTTTGAGCTCATTTTCGACCCTTTGGGCCTGAACAACGTTACATAAGAGGTACCTCGGTGACCTTGACCTTCTTGGTCACGGTCAAGGTCAAAAACCGGAAGTTGACTATTATCTCGAAAACGGTTAGAGATAGAGCGATTGTGGGCTCATTTTCGACCCTTTGGGCCTAAACAACGTTACATAAGAGGTACCTCGGTGACCTTGACCTTGACCGTCAAAAACCGGAAGTTGACTATTATCTCGAAAACGGTTAGAGATAGAGCGACTTTGAGCTCATTTTCGACCCTTTGGGCCTAAACAACGTTACATAAGAGGTACCTCGGTGACCTTGACCTTCTGGGTCACGGTCAAGGTCAAAAACCGGAAGTTGACTATTATCTCGAAAACGGTTATAGATAGAGCGATTTTGAGCTCATTTTCGACCCTTTGGGCCTAAACAACGTTACATAAGAGGTACCTCGGTGACCTTGACCTTCTGGGTCACGGTCAAGGTCAAAAACCGGAAGTTGACTATTATCTCGAAAACGGTTAGAGATAGAGCGACTTTGAGCTCATTTTCGACCCTTTGGGCCTAAACAACGTTACATAAGAGGTACCTCGGTGACCTTGACCTTCTGGGTCACGGTCAAGGTCAAAAACCGCAAGTTGACTATTATCTCGAAAATGGTTAGAGATAGAGCGATTTTGAGCTCATTTTCGACCCTTTGGACCTAAACAACGTTACATAAGAGGTACCTCGGTGACCTTGACCTTCTGGGTCACGGTCAAGGTCAGAAACTGGAAGTTGACTATTATCTCGAAAACGGTTAGAGATAGAGCGATTTTGAGCTCATTTTCGACCCTTTGGGCCTAAACAACGTTACATAAGAGGTACCTCGGTGATCTTGACCTCCTCCATCATGGTCAAGATCAAAAACTGCAAGTTGACCAGTATCTCAAAAACGGTTAGAAAACTGAATTTGATTTTTTGTGCCCAAATGAGGTTACATTATATTCACTTCGATGGCTTCGTTCAAGATAATAATCCGGAAGCTGACAATTATGTTGAAACACTGAAAAATGTGTCTTTGACCAAATATGTTGTGTCTCTGCCCTTGCAAGTGGGTACTATTTCGCTACGTGTAGCGAAATTCGGTCTAGTTACAGAGTTGACTCTGTGAGAGAGCTCTTTGAAAAAGTAAATTGTAAAGCGATGTTTTCACGAATCCTTTTGAAGTCCTAACAAAAACGCCTGCGTTTTATGACCTGTACCTCTTGCTAGTTTACACAGGGCGATTTTACAACTCCATCTTGACTTAATGAGCTTGATCCCCGAGGTGTTTACACTGAGGATTTTTACTGCTCCCTGCTCCCTATCTATATTCAAATAATGAATGCAATGTAAAAACACATCAGATATATTGAAGTTTCAAGGATGGAGGGCGTATAGAGAAAAAAATTATACTTTCCAGTATAATTATTGCATTGACTAGCAAAAAAATCAAAAGAATAAATCGGAAGAAAAAAAACGTGTTGGGTGAGGCCATGGATACAGAGACGATTCACGCATGCGCATATCACGCCTTAATGAAAGAACTTGAAATAGAGGATCCTGCATCCTTCAAAAATTTTGTTCGAATGACCAAAGCAAATTTTGACGAATTGTTGGATAAAGTAAAACCATTTATCGAAAAGAGAAATACATCAATGAGGGAAGCTATTTCCCCCGGACAGCGGGTTGCTTTAACACTGAGATATTTGGCGTCTGGTGAGTTATTTTTTCTTTTCGACCTAATCACTTATAACAAAAAAATGCAAATTTTCCTGGCAATGGGTGGAAGCGGGAGGGGGGGGGGGTGAAAACCTGAATTTGGACGAGTGGGGAGGTGGACTTTTTATATTCGCAACGACAAAAAAGTCAGAAAAATATTCACCTTTTATTGTTCAATTTACCTAATTTCCATGAAAGCCTTGTACATATGCATGGTATATTTTTTATTCCTCATTTTAGGGAACAGCTATACAGATCTGGAGTACGTGTACAGAGTTTCAAAGTGCACCTTAAGCAACATTATTCCCGAAACGTGTGCTGCTGTCCATGGCGCACTTGCTGAGCAATATCTCAAGGTATTCCTTTCCTCTTATTTTCAAATATGTGATAGTGTGTTTTAACTGACAACACCCCCCCCCCCTCCAAAGTTCAATGTTTCAAGACTTCTTCGCTAAATGTTATATGCTGAAACTATTATCCAAAAAAGGAAGATCGAGTGTTTTTAATGGTATCCGCATTAAATTCGATGGTTCTGGGGATACGACTAGGCTGCTGTTGGTTGGTGCGTGGGCAGCTTGCGGGACTGTACAACCCACGATGGGCATATTGGTACCTCTGTTGGTGTCGCATGGGCAGTTGGCGGAACTATCATATCTTGCCAACCAAAGAGAACTTCTTGAATTTTCTTCTTGACTAACTGGCGATGTGTTTTGTCACCGATTAGTCTTAACTCAGTCCCTACCATGCCACTAACTGCTGCTACATCGTCTTCCTCCGTCACAGCATTTTTGGAAGGTGGCGACGACGCTGTGCTTTTCAAAGCGTTGGCAGCTTCTTGCAAAAGAACATCTTCAGGCCGGTTTTTCTTTTTTGGAAGCAATCGTTCGGCCGCCTTACGTTTTTTTTTGGGGGAATTTTTCTTGGTTTTCAGTATCACTGCCATAAAGCTCCTCCTCCGAGCTTTCCTGGAACACAAAAAAATAATTAAATTCAATATTATATTTAACAAATGTTCGTTATTACGCACTAAGCATTGCAACGTCAATCCAACGTTTATTCGAAGCCATGACGTCTGCAAACCAAACCGATCAAATCACAACTTCATAAACGTGTTTTTTTTTCAAGATGGGACGTCGCGAGAAAAACATTATTGTGTTTGAGCAGTGTCAGTTACCCCTACATGTAGAGATTTATAGACGTTTATTCTACGTCTTTTTCTCACATTTATCCAACTTTTCCCCACCATTTTATTTCTAACGTTTTCTGCAAACGTCAATCAAACATCGGACAAACGACGTTGTTTCGACTTCTTTAAATCCTAAGTTCTATTTAACGTCGCGACTTGACGTCTATATAACGGCTGTCCACTATTTTACACTTACTCAGCAAAACATATATATTACGGTATTTCTGTATTTTACAGTTTCCTAGTGGTGAGGAGGAATGGCTAGACATTGCTCGAAGATTCGAAGATGTTTGGAATTTTCCCCACTGTATTGGGGCTCTTGATGGAAAACATGTGGTCCTAAAGCACCCTTTTGGTAGCGGGGCGATGTATTACAACTACAAGCAATCGTACAGCATTGTGCTGATGGCATTGGTGGATGCAGATTACAAATTCATTTTCATTGACGTCGGTTGCAATGGAAGAGTAAGCGATGGCGGGGTTTTCAAGAACTTGAAACTTTATCAAGCCCTCGAAAATGAAGCAATCCTGCTTCCAAGACCTATGCCTTTGGATGCCCGACACAAAGAAGTACCGTATGTCATCGTGGCAGATGAGGCCTTCGCACTGAAAGAATATTTAATGAAACCATACCCATACCATCAACTATCGGCTTTCGAGGGCAAGACGAGTTGTAGAAAATGCTTTTGGAATTCGGAATTCTAAGTAGCAGATTTAGACTTTTTCAGAAGCACATATCGTTGTCACCCAATAAAGCCGAAACCTTTATTTTAGGGACATGCGCTTTACATAATTCTCTACGTTCAAAAAGCGATGCACAAGGTGTCTACATGCCGGCCGGATTTGTCGATACTGAGGATACCGCCAGCTTAAACGTCACTCTCGGTGGCTGGAGAGCCGACACCGCACGAACCGGTTTGACAAAATTGGGTCAACAAGGAGGGAACAGATACACGGGTAGTGCAAACGATATCAGAGACGAATTTCACGATGTTTTTGTCTGCGAAGACGAAGTGCCATGGCAATGGAAATTATTGGAATAATGGACGTACCATGTTAGACGTGGCCTTTTTCGGATTGAGCTGATCTTGCAAGAACAATAAATGTTCGAAGAAAATCCACCTTGGCTTATAAATATCATCAGCACCAGCCCACTTCTTCGTGAGTTGTTGACCTTACTGCTCTCTTTGACAAAGTAACTTCTCATGGTTTTGATTTTCTTCGAGACTTCGTCAGCTATGAAATAAAAAACAGAGTAAAACAGTGGATTATATTTATGGCATTGTTAACAAGCTTTCAATGGTTATGCAGCACCATCACTAGCATATGAATAAATTACGAATAAACAAATAAATGTGATATGGCGATTTGCGTTATTTTTAATATTATTTGAAATATTGTCAATAAAAAATAAAAATGGCGTATTTTGAAAAACATGTCAAAATCATAACATATAACCTCCCCCCCCCCCACACACACCCTCCTTCCTTATAGGCGTAACGGAAAAGAAAAAATGATATTACCTGATTTGCTACATTTTTCAGCTATTTCCTTCAAGGCCGTTGTTCGTTTTTCCTTTTTATGGTAGTCTTCATACTGTACTTTCCACAAATATCTTTCTCTTTATAGAGATCTATTAATGTAAAAGTTTCGTCGTCCAACCAAGTATCCATTTTATTTTATTTTATTTTACTTTTTGTGTTGTTTCGGGGAGCACGGTCAAACGGAATATGAATTAAAGCTACATTGAAAAAGAAAGAACATTCAAATACATGTGGCGTTATGTAATTAACACCTGGCAGGGGGTGTTTTCCCGGGATCCCTTTGAAGTGATGCTAATGAGCCCACTCCGTGATGCCTGGAGATAGAGCAGTGCTCTATCGCAGGATGCTTTTGCGAATCCCTCCTTATCAGTGTGACAAGTAGTGTTTACACGGCTCTTTCATCAAAAGCTTTCGCAAAACAGTCCTCGTGTAATACGAGCTTAACAAGGTCTAATAATTTTTAAAAGAGATTAGCCTGTATTCGCATGTATAGATTACCATTAATTCTAGAGTTTATTTAAGATTTTATCTTATACTGACTTTTAATCAGCAAAGTATAAATGCGGCAAAGTTACCAGGAATTACACAATATGACCTGCAATAGGTTGGCGGTGTTGTTAAACCAATCAACTGTCAACTTTTGTCGGGTGTAGCGAAATTAAGAAAGGTGTATGACGTCTTTCCGTTAAAATCTTGCATGCAAAATTTCTCAGCCGCTGAACATCGGAGAAATTTGAGACTTGATATGTTCCTTGCTTGCTATTTCCGAAGGATTCTGAAAATTTTTGTCGCGAGTAAAAGGGACGTGTGCGGCTTACGAGATCTTGTATGCAAAATATCTCGATAATGGATGAGGAAAGATCGTATCGGCTTAGTTTTATTAGGGCATCATTACGTAAAAATTTATATCTGTTGTTAAGCAAAGTATCTCGATAGCGGAAAGTCAGATCGACTTAAGCATTTTTTACTTTTAAAGTGAGTCCTCTGATAACTTGTGTTATAAACAGCTCACCATTTTGGCACCGAAATGCTACTCCCCTTCTCCCATCGAGGTGAGTCGTCTGATACGCAGTTGGGAAAGAACTCTTTCAAGTGCTTGCCGATGGGAATGCCGATTAGGATACAGACCGTTACGGTTACCTTGGGTAAAAGGGTTGGGTTTGCGTTTCAGTGGTACCTACATTAGATGGCTGGGGAGGGTGGGTGATGATGGTTAACAAAAAAATCCAGACCACCTTCAAGACCCGGATAAAAAGATATAAAGTAACAACTGTTTGCCGCTCAAAACTTGCCTGTTTTGACAAACTTCCAGACCCAGATAAAAATGTAACCCACTGTAAAATTGCCCTAGTGACCAACTTCCAGACCCGGATAAAAAGGACCAACAGTAAAACCCGTTTTAGCGACCATCTTCCAGACTGATAAAAACACATGCAGTAACATCTGTTTTAGTAACGACAATCTGTTTTGTTTATTTTTGAATTTTTGGTAATGAATTATGGTTATGTTTGTAGAAATAAATATTTAATTTTAGTAATAAGGAAAAAAGTGTTTTGTTTGTTGGAATTATGGGTTTAGAGACATTTGTTTTTGTTCCCAAAAACCAGAAACTGAATAGGTGTCGATTGAATGTGTAATATAAGGAGGTACTCTCATGGTTTGTGTGCACTGGCCGCTCTAGTTTATGTAACCAATTTTTTCAAACTGCCACATTTCTGGTTGGATTTTGTTATAACTTTCAGGAATGTTCCCCAGGCAGTTTTCCTCACACTTGCATATATATATATATATATATATATATATATATATATATATATATATATATATATATATATATATATATATATATATATATATATATATATATCCAAAATAAAGAAATAGAGACTCATAAATTATCATAGCTTTATTGTGCAGGTAATAATTCAAAAAGAACGGTATAAAAATGATCTTTCTTTCATTCTTAAAAAATGAACTTTGTTTGCTTTTTAGCAATATCTCAAAAACTAGAGTAAGGTGGGGCAAGACGCCCATGCGGGGTTAAAGGCCCACTCAACGTTATTTTGAAATGTGTTACTTTTTTCACTCAAAATCAAAACTGATCGAAGCGCCGCATGACGAAAGCACATGTAATCTAAATAAAACCACAACAGTGGCAGAGTGTACCAAGTAAAGACATTATTTAATTTTAGGGGGTCAATTTCATAAGAATCAGAATTTTTTGGGAAGCCATAGAAGTTTTTATAGGTACAGATTTTAGGGTAATATCATGAAATTAATAAGTGGCCTTGCTGTTTCTACAAACATAACAGAGTGTAACCGATGATAGGCGATAGTAATTTTTGAGATGATATTCACATTGTACCCTTCGGGGGGCACCCGTGGGCATTTACAGGAAGAAAGTATATATAGTGTAGATGTGCAACGGGGGTTCAATTTATCCCATGTCAGTCCGTCTGCTGTCCTTCGCACTTTGAACGTTTTTCTTCTCCGGGCGATATCTCAAAAAGTATTCATCGGATCTTCACCAAACCTTACAGGAAGGATGTATATATGATGTAGATGTGCAATGGTGGGTTCAAGTTGTCCAGTGTCCGTCCGTCGCACTTAAAACTTTTTTCTTGTCCGGTTGATATCACAAAAACTATTGATCGGATCTTCACCAAACCTTACAGGAAGGAAGTATATATAGTGCAGATGTGCAACGGGGGGGGGGGGGGGTGAGGTGGTGGGTTGTTCAATGTGTCTCGTCCGTCTGTCCGTCCGTCGCACTTAAAACTTTTTTCTTTTCCGGTTGATATCACAAAAACTATTGATCGGATCTTCACCAAACCTTATAGGAAGGAAGTATATATAGTGTAGATGTGCAATGGGAGTTTAAGTTTTCCCTTATTCGTCCGTTTGTCCATCCGTCCCACTTTAAACTTTTTTCTTGTCCGGCTGATATCACAAAAACTATTCATCAGATCTTTACCAAACCTTGCAGGAAGGAAGTATATATGTGCAACGGGGGGTTCAATTTGTCCCATGTCCGTTCGTCTGTCCGCCCGTCGCATATTAAATTTTCTTGTCCGGGCAATATCTGAAAAACTATTCATCGGATCTTAACCACACCTTACAGGAAGAAAGTGCATATAGTGTAGATGTGCAAGCACCCGTCCGTCGCTCCATCAAAAGAGTAACTGGACCACAGTGATGTAACCGCTATTGGCTGAGGGCTCTGCATCTCCGATGCCTATGTTTATATCAGTATCATCTTTATAAATTTAAAAATTACAAGTTTTTTGTGCTTTGCAAATTTTTCGAGAATTATGGTAGCCACACTTAAACATTTTTTCATTCTCTTAAACTTATTCCCACAAAATTCAAGGATTGTAAGATCTTTTGATATAAAGAAAAATCACAAACTATTTATAAGCAAAGTTAACTCTTCCATCCTGACCCACTGGGAATAACATCAAACTTGATCATTGAATCTACATTTTATACATGGCACTTTTATCAAGTAAAGTTCTGTCTTTAAAGATCAAGCAATTGTTACGAAGATAAAGAAGACCCGGGGTAGGTTATTTAACTATTACGATGAACAATTACCAGCAAATTACAGTGGAACCTCTGAAATCAGACCACCCTTGGGACCGGATAAAATGTGCCCTATTTCAGAATTGGTACCAAGAGGGAGGTGGCCCGATGCCGAGGTTCCACTGTAGTCCTAAATTAGACAACTCGACGAAGCAAATACCATTTCAGGCAAACTGTCAAACCTTAAAGCCTTAAAAACCAAGCCATTTTATAAACTTGCTAGAAATTTTAGGTTCACACAGTGGCTGACTAAATCAGGAAGATACAAACTGTCTGAAATTTTTAGGTCTCAAGTTTTCATTCATTTGACTTCTTTCTGCTGTGCAACAACTACAATGTTCCGTGCTCTATCGTTTACTTCTCGATCACTTTTTTTAGTCAGAATTTACAGTTAATAAGACTATTCTATCGTTTACTTAGCAATCACCATTTAAGGTGCTAATAAGAATTAAAAGCTAAAAGCTAATAACAATCGACCAGCACAAATTATTCACTTTTGTTAATTAAATGAAAATCGTCATATATCATTTTTCGATTTTGAGTCTGCTCAGCTGTTTGTTGCTACATAAATTTCAAGGATTACCTTAAAGGTTAGCAGCAGTACGTTGCACTTCACAGAAATTGCAATTTATTCTATCCAATTCGGTGTACTCGGGCATTTGAAGGATTACTCTTAAGATAAGCAGTAATTTTAGTTGATATGAATTTCATTTATTCCACTCGTGTCGATCTGTCGTGGACACCTGCCATTTCAATTCATAGCAACTCAGGCACTTGACGCAATACCATTGAATTAAGCTGAAAATGTTTAATTCCAGTTCAAAGTGATTGCAATTTACACGGATATGATATTGAATATTTTTCTCCCATTCAAACAAATAAATTAAAGTCAAATTACTACTCAGGCCACTAAAGGGTTTCAGAATTGCCATCACATTGATTGCTTATTTGGTCTTTCTGACTTCAACCTGCCTAACTTTTATATCACACAGATTCCTTGAACCGTCAGCGATTCTGTGTTATACAACACTCTAAATTTCAGCGATTTTATTAAACTGCTTGAAATTTTAGCGGTTTTGTAAAACCGCTGGAAATTTTAGCGGTTTCGTGAAACCGCTGATTACACAGATTTCTGTAACATATATAAGGATTATGGACATATTGGTCAAAAACTGCAAAATTACAGAAAACACAAAAATGGAAAAAGATGCTTTTACTAGAAATGCAGTTCAGAAACTTTGCAGGAATGCTTTCCCGAAGTTCCTCTATCAGGAGTGTATTTTGTTTGTCAAAAACTGTGCAAACTTCAGGAACCTCACAAAATGTTCATACGCTTCTTCACCAACCATAAGCTGTGTGGGCCAGTTTTGCGTAGGGATAAGCATACTCGGTTGTAAAGCAAGAGGTTGTGAGTTCAAGCTCACTAAGAACAACCGAAGTTTTCAGTGTCTCCCTTGCTAGATTTTGCAAGCTACATTTACAGTTCCGCCTCCCACAGAAGCCATCAATATATATATTAAATGAATCCAACCCAGTAACTGGTGCACTCGGTGACACTGTAAAGCTACTAAAAATTTTAGTTATTTCACAAAGTTACGATTCTAAACCGTCATAGGGTGGCAGGTTCACTGAAATGAGTTTGACTTGATTGTGCAGTTGCTTATTGTGGATAAGATTATAACCATGAATATAATTTAGTGGTTTTGAATTGAACATTTCAAACTGATTGGCTTCCGTCGCCTGTACGTACGTATATGCGTGTGTAAAACTTTACTTAAAATGCTTCGTGTCTTTCAGTTTTGATCGGATCCCTTTCAAATTTTGTACAATGTTCTCTGGGTAGACCTCTCTTGAAAAACTACAATCCGCCAAAAAATTGGAAAATTTGACACATCTAAATTTTTTTTGGTTACCATTTTTCAAAATTCTTCTTCTCCAACAGTTTTGCTGGGATTCTCTTTATGTTTAGCATAACTTCACTGGGAAGACCTCTCTTGAAAGAAAATGGCGATCAACTAAAAATTGACCAAATTGAGGGCATTTTTAATTCAGTGGTAGCCAGTTTTCAAAATGCTTTCTCTCTCACAATTTTGATTCTTTCAAATTTTGAACGAGTCTTCCTGGATGGTTTTCTCTTGAAAAATCACTGGTAACCAATTTTCAAAATTTTCCTTCCACAATTATGAACATCCACGCAAAATTTGGGGGGAATCCACCTTCAAACTTTGCATGTATGTTCACCAGCCTGTCCTATGTTGAAAAGTTACCTTTCTGGGTCATCCAAGAGAACATTGGCAAAAACAGGGTCATTCTTAATCTTTAATAGCCAATTTTCAAAACGCTTCTACTTCCACAATTCCTTTTAAACTTTGTACGAATGTTTAATATGCAGGTCTCTCTCGAAATTTTTGCGCTCTGCTTAAAATTTGCCAGATGGCAGAGGTAAATGGGGTATTTAAAATTTTTTGGAAGCTAATTCTCCAAAAGCTTTTTCTTCCACAATTACGATCGGGTTGCCTTCAAACTTTGCATAAATGTTCCAAAAGCGGCTCTCTTTTGGAGATTTACTTGTGATCCACAAACAATTGACCACATGGGGGGGGGGGGGGGGGTTATTTTTCGGCAGCCAATTTTCACAATGCGTCTCCCACAACTTGGATCGGATTCCTTTTAAATTTTGTGTGATTGTTCCCCTAGATGCTTCTCTTTTTCAATAAATTTTCACTAAGCGACCTCTCTTCAAAATTCTTCTTCAATTTTAGCCCCACTGTCTTGATCTTTTGCATAAATGTTCAGAAGGTAGCCCTGTCCTGAAAAACCTCTTTTCTTGGTGATCCACCAACTGACTAAATGGGGAAGGGATGGGGCATATTATATTTTTTGCCAGTTTTCCAAATGCTTGTGCTTCAACAAATTTGATCGATTCAAATTTTGCATAAATGTTTCCTATATTGTTCTGTGCGAAAAAATGGGGGTTCCCAAATAAGTGGCCAAATGGCTCGTTTTTTTTTTAAATTTTTGCTATCCAATTTTTAAAATGCTTCTTTTCACTCAATTTTGATTGGGTTCCTTTCAAAATTTTGAACAAATATTTACAAGCTGGCGAGTCTCCAAAAAATGGCCAATTGGTTGCATTTTAATGACGATTGACGAAAAACTGACAAAATGGCAGCACTGTTTGTGCCCGTTTTGACCCATTTTTAAAAATATACTCCTCGTACAGTTTTACAGCAATCGTTTAGATGTTATGCAGGCACGTTTCCCAGAGGTTCGCCTACCAGGGTGTTATTTTCTTTCGCGGTTAGCAAAAAACTGTCGAAATGGCGGAACTTTGAATTTTGGCAAAAACTGGAATAAATGGTAGTAAATAATTGAATTGTCAAACCATTCATTTCTCTCTTTTTCTTTTTCAAATAGTAAGATGCTTCTCCACCTGGACTTTGCTTGTTTTCGCAAATGACAAAAAAAAAAAATGCCGAAATGGTGGAATTTTAAAATTTTTTTGTAAAATTGTGTAAATGTCGGTAACTACGTGAATCGTCAAAACCCAACCTCTCCAACATCCCTTTTCGGGAAGCTTCCAAATTCGAATTAAATGCATTTTACATACTTCATTTTTTGGTCTTAACAGTATTCGTTTCAGATTTTTTCTCTCTTTCCTTGTTTGATAACTCGACTGGGTCATGTCCTTTGGACATGCTTGTTAAGATACGACTGTCATTTTTTGGCCATCACACATGCCTGTTGATAAGTATTTCACTAGATCCCGGTTGGTCACGATGTCTTTGGGCATTCTTGATGAATTGTGGTATAAATAAAAATAATAGCAAGTACTAGTCTTAACCAAGGCTGTGTCAAATGTCGCCGTATTGTGCATAAGTAAATGTCATAGTGACACCTCCTAGGAAGAGATAAGGGATAATTTGTTTCTATCGGGTACTATCGCCGATCCATAAACCTTAAAAATTCAGGTCAGGAAACAAATATACCTGCTTTGCAAAGTGTTTACAAATGTTAGTGTTTTTCCAAGAAATAGTGCAATTGTGGAGACCTGTATGAGCCAGATCATTCATCCATTTGAATGTTTATTCACTCTGTTATAAACTACCACGTACTCGGGCAAACAGCGTTTTTCGTCAAACAGGATGAATTCGCGAAAACGCTTGTCAAGTCCTGCCACAACTGTGCCAGTTTCTTCTGTTCGTCTTTGTTGCTCACCAGGGGAATACTGGCATTTGACCTTTCCAGGTTTCACACGAACTACCAGCATGGTGAGATTGTGTGATCTTCTCAGATACTTCGGATCCGCGTAATGGTCAGCTTTTTCGCTGCTCTCAGCAAAATACAAACCTTTGCCATAGAGTCCAGCATTTGCCTTCGTCAAATCAAATCCATACTTCACGATAAGCATTACATTGTTTATCGGCGTGCCGTGGAATAACTTCCATTCAGCATGCTCTAGATGCTTTCGTTCTCCCTTACCCAGTAGTGGATTTTTCTCAGCCGTGTCGTGGTTAGTCTTACTGATCCTGTTTTGTCGCATGTCATTCTCATTGCTTGCCGACTCAGCCGTGCCATAGTCCTTGGTCTCTTCAAAGGCCATATCGGTGTGTAAGCTTGATGACGGCGTGGGAGCGCATCGATTGTCGTTGTCGTGAACTGTTGGAGAAGTAAGCACGGGCTTCAGTTCTACGGGAAGAAGACACTCTGCTGACAGGGACTGGTAGGCTTCTGTGTTGCCAGGTCTTTTAATGCGATATATATATGTTATTTCGATGGACTTGTCGCTGAGGCGTGTAGACTCAGTCCCCTGTCCGTCTTTGTGGCACCAGCTCTTGAGAACAAGACTTTCAATCTCAGCAAACTCCTTGCTATTCTGCCCAAGCCTTTCAAGGTTCTTTGACTTGTCAATTTTGACCAGAGGCTGATTCACATTGGGCGGTGTGACCTCTAGGGGAAATGGATGCTGCAGTACCTTTCTGCAGATTGTTATTACGTCACGCAGGTGATGCATTTTGGTCAATCGTGCATACTTTTATATCCCCAGACAATTCAGCCTTTTTAACCCATTTCATTTGGTTGAGTGTTTTTCTTTCAAGTCCACTTTAAACGCACACCTTTTCTTAATAAGTTTGTTTACTTTTAAGCATAAATGCGGCATAGTTTTACCGACTGATCCTACATTATCACAACAAAGAATATCTCTTATTTGAAGGAAAAACATCATGGTCCTTGTATCGTATTTAGATATTTCTAGGATTGCAGAATTTATCCCAAAGAATTTCCTCAAGAACCATGAAAATATTGCCTTTAAATTGGCTATGTTATATTTATTATCCTTTTCAGTTTAGATATAAATATATATATTTATATGTATTTACATTTAACTTTTCACAGTTTATCCAATAACGCAACTGATGTAGTTTTTTTGCTGGCATCATTTATATTCATTGCGCTGATGCAATCGTTTTGCTGATATCATTACACTTCGGGATTTGTCAAAATGCCCTGGTGTAATGAATTTGTACTTTAACTTTAGCCGCAGTTTCGGCATGTTTTTAACACTTGACAAGTCTTTGGCTTGCAAGAGTTATATGAATTTGTACGAGCAACCGTTCGTCCTTTTTTTTCTTCTTGACACTTTTTCCGATTTTTTGTGTCTTCTTCTTCTCTGACACTATGAGCCCTAGGACCATGAAACGTATGAAGAGCTTGATCTGAATGTGTGCATGTCACTTTTTATTTTCGTCTTCGATTTCGTTTTCTTTGTTAAAACGCCATGTGACAAGAGTGTATTTTGGCAAGTAAATGCAGTGCATTTAACGTACGAATCCGCGACAAAACGCCTCGCGACATAACGCCTCGCGACATAACGCTTCGCGATAAAACGCCTCGCGACATAAAGCCTCGCGACAAAACGCCTCAAAATGTTAAGTGCGACAAAACGCCTCACTCGTATATACTCCCTATTTCCCCCCATTTTTCTTACTTTTTATCGTACACTTACTGTTCGCCCATTACACATTTGTCATTGAACTTGTTTCTGAATTTTTGCTCGTACTGCTTTTCCATTTTTTTCTGACATTTCTGCTCATTTTTTCTACGCCAAGATGCTTGTTATATATTTTATTCTACAAAGGAAGAAGAGCAAAAACAAAGAAATGCTTCCTTTGCTGGTCTTGCATTTAAAGAGTAGTCCGATCAGAATCACTGAATGTCAGAGATATCGGAGTATTGCATGGCATCTAATCCTCGAAAGTCGTCAGACTGGCTAAAAAACAAGTCATTTAGTCAAAGTAAGAAAAATGGGGGAAAACAGGGAGTTTATACGAGTGAGACGTTTTGTCGCACTTTACATTTTGAGGCGTTTTGTCGCGAGGCCTTATGTCGCGAGGCGTTTTATCGCGAGGCGTTATGTCGCGAGGCGTTTTGTCGGGATACCTTAACGTACATCACAGAACACAGTTGCTGAGCTTTGTGCGAGCTCTTACTGCGTAAATAGATAACACTGCGTATAGCCTGCTCAGTCAATAAAACCTTAAGCCAACAAAAACCAAACACTACTCGGTTTATAAGACGTATTCAAGCTGTGTTGTTTGTAATATATTATTCAAGAAATAGCCCATTGAAGGAAGTATTTTTGCATTTAATTTTTGTCAAGTGTTTAACATTTCGCTAGTTTTTTTTTAGTTTGTCCGTGGAACTAGTCAGAGGCCGTTGGGGCTGAAAAGATGAAATTTGGATATGATAAACTTCAGTATGTCTGGTTGATCCTCCTCTACTTTTTAAAAAAAAATCGTTTAATTTTTCAATAAACAAACGAGAAAACAAATTTGCGAAACAGGCGGCAAGAAGCTGAGAGCAGTAGTTTAAACTGACATGATATCAGCCTCGGTGTATTGATCGACCAACTCTCAATGAAAGCCATCACAGCATGCGTGTGCAAGATTAAGCTGGCTGCAACGTTTGGGTTTTTCCCAATTGCTAAAGAATGATGAAATCCGGCTCACTGATAGAAAGTGATTAGACGCCTTAAAATCCGCATTTTTTAACCGTGACCTTAGAAAACGATTGACCATTATCTCGAAGACAGTTAGATATAGAGCGATTCTGAGCTTATTTTCGACCCTTTGGTTCTGAAAGTCCGTATGTGAGAAGTACCTCGGTGACTTTGACCTCCTCGAAAGTTTTCAAAGGCAAAACCCTGAAGTGGACCATTATCTTGAAAACGGTTAGAGATCGGGCAATTCTGAGCTTATTTGCGACCCTTTGGGCCTAAAAGACAATATAGGAGGTACCTCGGTGACCTTGACCTCCTCGGACCTGGTCAAAGCTAGAAACCGGAAGTTGACCATTATCTTGAAAACAGTTAGAGATAAAGCGATTTTGAGTTTATTTTCGATCCTTTGGGCTAAAAGGCGATATGTTAGAGGTACCTCGGTGACCTTGACCTCCTCGGCCAGGGTCAAAGTTAAATATCGAAAGTGGGCCATTATCTCGAAAACGGTTAGAGAGAGAGAGAGAGAGAGAGAGAGAGAGAGAGAGAGAGAGAGAGAGAGAGAGAGAGAGAGAGAGAGAGAGAGAGAGAGAGAGATTTTGAGCTTATTTGCGATCCTTTAAGCCTAAAAGACCATAGGTAAGAGATGCCTCGGTGATCTTGACCTCCTCGACCATGGTCAAAGCCAAAAGCTGGAAGTTGACCATTATCTTGAAAACGGTTAGAGATAGAACGATTCTGAGCTTATTTTCGAACCCGTTGGGCCTAAAAGACGATATGTAAGAGGTTATGAGTTCGTAATCCTAGTTTTTGTGACCCCGGGTGTAATTTTCGCTACTCGGCAGCGAAAACGGTCTAGTTTTTTATTCATTGCGTCTTAAGTTAAAACGATTCCGCTTATCTATGTACAGTACAAATAAGTGTTTGCTCTTTTTGCTTGTTTGTTTTGTGTGTTTTTTTTAGTTCAGTCAAACCATAAATCAACGTCCAACACCCTGTCTTGACTGTGGAACGTCATTAAACACAAAGTGCCCACAAATTATTGTGAAGTTAAAAATAACACATCCCACTAGCACACAGATGATCAAATGTTAGTAGATTCGAGATGTTCTGGAGAAAGAGAGGGCGGGGGGTCGGTGGTTTCGTTTTTTGCATTCAGTTATGTCTGCATAAAAAGAGTCACTATGTCTTGCGACTATGCTGATTTATTGAACAAAACAACTCGCTTGTTTAGTTTAACTTGGTTTCGATTTCAAACTATTTGTTATGTTTGCATGAAGAGGTTTGTCTGTGGAAGTATGCCAACTGCTCCGTCGTTCTTTTCTATGATTACTGTATGAGAACGCGTGTGAGTGGGTGAGGGGATACTGAAGTGTTTGCTTTCATTAATTTTTTTAAGTTGCTGATAAAGTCAGCAGGTCATCCTGAAATTTCCAGCTAGATCTGACCAAACGTCTTGTAAATTAACTATTGAGAAAGAGATATTTTTCTATTTGCTCAGTAAAAGAGAGTGGGGGTAGGGTGGAGAAACTGGATAACCCCCCCCCCCCCCATCCCCCTGTGTCCAGAACCCCCATGTCTGATCTGGATGGTCATCTAGGACAGATAGCTATATATGGTCTAGATGCTGTTGGTATAAACGATAGAAAACACTCCTTCTATCACTCGCCAAGAACTGACGTCATGATGTGCCCTATTAGTGCCCAACCCCCCCCCCCCCCGACCGCCTACATCCAGAACAGTCAGTTCTGGATGCTGTTGACAGAGTCATAATGTACGCATGTATGGCGTTGTGACAATGTGTGCGTGTGCTCTAAAAGCTTCATAGAGCTTCATCATAGAGTTTCTTTCTAAAAGAGCATTTCCGGTTTTTTGCTTCTTAAGGTTGCCAGTACAGTTTTTTATCTGCATCATGACGACTCTCCTCAAACCTTTTATTAACGCTCACCCCACATGATCAGTGACGTCATAGAGTGATGAAACATTCTAAGAGAGCATTTCTTTTGTTTGTTTGTTTGTTTTTTTTATATATTTTTGAAAGTTTGCTAGTACAGGTTTCTTTTAAGGCAAACATGACAAGCTCAAATGATTATCAATTCAAAATTATTGGGTCGATTTCAACCATTTCAACCAGATACGACAACTTCAACAGCACATAACTTCAAAACTACTTGACCGATTTAAACCATTTTTCAGCAAAGTATTCAGTAAGAATTTATCTTTTTTACTGATGACGTAATTGATGACACATTTTTCACAATTTGAAACGAGAAAAATTTTAAAACTATTTGGAGGATTTCAACCATCTTCTCCGCAAATGGCTCAGCTTCGTCTTTTGACTTCCTCCATTACCTTTATTGTGCATGTTATCATTTATACCAACGAATTTTGAATTCCCTATTTTTATCATTTACACCAATGTTTCTATCACTTACACCAACGTATTTTGAATCCCCACGTATATTTCTAGCATTTATCCCAAAGTCTTTTGAAGCATCAAGTACATCGCTTTTATTATACCAATACATGTTGAATCCCCACGTATATTTCTATCATTTGCACCAATATTTCTAACATTTATACCAACGTATTTTGAACCCCCACTTATATTTCTAGCATTTATCCCAGAAAAATGTAGAAGGATACTATTTCATGTTTAAAATGAGGAGCCAAATGGATTACCTATTCGCTTAAGCTGTGGGAAACAATTAGAAAACATGTACATCACAGATACTGAGTAATGAAAAGGATGCGAAAGCCACCAGATTTAGGGACCCACTGTTTGTGACTTTCCACAGAATTCATCGAGTAAATGACAACGTGTATAACACGTACGTCAATCTGAATGTAGACGAGTGGAAATTTTTTCTGAACACAATATCATTAGTGGATGGTGTGATTCATTCAGAATGTGAAGTGTGCAAAAGATAACTACGTCCATAAAGAAACAAACCAAGCTGGATGAGAAGAAACTATAGTATTGCTGAACCATAATAAAACTGTAAAGAACGAACATAATTTGATGTGTGAATACTGTGGCTGTTTACTGTTTTACAGTAAAATGTGTCATTCTCACTGATATAACTGTAAGGAGTGTGGGCCAAACAATTTTGTGAAAAATGTAACACATTGTTATCGTTATTTCATTGTTTAATATATTTCAATGCTATTTGTTATATTTCATGTTTTCATTAATAGGTTAAAAATATCTGTAAAATAAAATTGAATTTATATCTGAATTTGTTTTATTTATATGTTTTTGAAATAAAAGTTTCGTTTTTTTATTAATCAACGAACACTTAAAGTACAATTCATTTTCAACAATACTTAGCCAACAACATTTTAACAAATATTTAACTAACAATACTTAACTAACAACATTTTTAGCAATATTTAGCTAACATCACTTAATAAAACAATGGTTTATAGCTATCATAAATCATATGTTTTGCAATAAAGTCACTGTAACTGTTTCTAAGTACCTCTAGAATGTCTTTTACACTTACACTTTGATCCCATTGTAAAATAAAATGTACACAGTAAAATCCACATGCATTTGACAATAGCTGTTGTAATGGTATATTATTCATTTCAAAGTTTTTCCTAAAGTTGAACTGAGCGTCTATCTATAGGTGCTGCACCATATGAATTAAAATACTCTTTATTATATACAGCCAACCAATGTTGCCTAGGGTTATCCTGTTCATCCGTGTTAATAACATAAGCCCCAGTTGCCATGCTGGTAACTGATTAATAGCAAATACATCATGAAAAATATCTTTAGTCATGCTTTAAAATAGCTGTTATCTGCCACTTATTCATTATGTGAAGTGAAAATGAATATTCCGACTACCCGTGAATTCAACAATGTTATCAAATTCTACATAAATGATAATATTTGTCGGATGCCGCTGCCCTTTAGCAAAATTCATTTCTTGTCTTGAATTTCCATGTTTTATAATACCATGGTGGTCACTGTCATCATAATCTGGTGTTAAGTCAAAGACAAAGAGCGAATAGCCTTTATCCCAGTCTACGCGCCCAAGTTTGTTGGCGAAGGGGAAAAAGGATTTGGTTTGTCCGTCCGTCCGTCCGTCCGTCACGCTTTTGGGTAGTGGTCTTGTATGCACAACTCCTCCGAAAGGGAAGCACACACATTTCAAATCCTATACGGATTTACTCCTCATGTATTGTAGTTGTACACCTTGTGTTCAGTTTATCCGACTTTTCATTTATTTAGCCCAAATTGACGTCAAAACTTGGCATATTTTCGACTATTACGGCTCTGTGTGCACAACTCACATTTGCAGCGTTCCGGTGCTCTTGTTTATGTAGCTCTTGCCTCCATCCAGTCTATCAAATCCTCGAAGCAACGTTTCCTAGCATTGTAAATAAGCCTTTTCAACAATATTGGGTTGGAGAGTTAATATTATTATGTAATTGCAAGGATTCTTAATTCCCCTTCCTGAAAAAAAAACTGAACTTTCCACCATACCTATCACAACTCGTTTCGGTAATTGCCCAAGAAATATGTTATCTTTCACAAATGTGCGAAATCTAGCAGGCACAGCAACTACTTTACATTCTTAACGTGTAATAGGGAATTCAGCCGGCATTTACAATAGTGCAGCAGCATGAAGTAATTGTACAAGTGGTTCAATTACGGTCTTATTTGTAAGGTGGTCCCATTTGCTCGGCGGTCCGATCCCGGAGTTCCAGTGTTAATTTTGATGCACCAGATATAGGTCCACCAGATGGACTCACGAGAAGTGGTTCATTTTCTGATCTCATTTGACAGGTGGTCCAATTTGCAACTTGTTCTAACATTAATCCTATGATCGGACCATAGCGAAAATAGGACCACGTCACACATAGGACCGCTTTTTGACAGTCCTGTTAAATGTTCCATTGAACCATTTGGAGTTCATCCAATTGATGGTCCTATCTCTAGTTCATCAAATTTAACACTGGAGTCCTGGGATTTGACCGCCCAGCAAATGGGACCACCTAACAAATAAAATTGGTAATTGGAAGAATCTGGATTAATTCCAGGTTCCTTCCATTTTCAAGATATCACTTCTAACACAAATAAAACCATATCCGGAAATTGGAGCACCTCACAAATAGGACTGGAAACTGAGTAACTCAGTCAGTACAACTAGTAGTCCTATTTCTGGTGCACCAATAAATATACTGGAACCCCTGGATCGGACCGCTCAGATCACTTTACGATCGAATTTAAGACTCGAATTTGAACCACTTCGGGTAAGTCTAACTAGTGGCCCTATTTCTGGTGCATAAATATATACACTGCAACCTTTGAATCGGGCCACCCGGAAAATGGGACCACCCCACAAATAGGATGACTCCACAAATAAGACTAGAAAATGGACCAATTTGGGTTAGTCTGACTATTCTTCCTATTTCACGCGCATGAATATATACACATAGTCCTATTTCAGGAGTACGGATATATACACTGGAATATACACTGGAATTTCCGTAAATAGGACCACCTCACAAATTGGACTGGAAATTAGACCAATTTGGGTAAGTCCGACTATTGATCCTATTTCAGTTGCATCAATAATTACACTGGAAGCCCGAGATCAAACCATCCCGAAAATGAGATCACGCCAAAATTAAAACCGAAAAAAATTGGACCACTTTGTTACAGTCCGACTTCAGATCCTATTAAAAATATACACCGAAACCTCGAGATCAGGCCACATCGCAAATGGGACCACCTCCCAAATAAAACCGCAAATCAAACACTTGTGGACAGTCTGACTAGTGGTCCTATTTCTGGTGCACAAATAATTACACAGGAATCCTGGGATCACATCGCAAATGGACAACCTCACAAGTAAGACCGGAAATTGAACCACCCACTTCGGGTCAGTCCAACTGGTGGTCTTATTTCTGGTGCATGAATATATAGACTGGAACCCCGAGATTGGACAGCCCAGAATATGGGACCAGCTCACAAATAGGACTGGAAATGGCATCAATTCCGGTTAGTACGGCTGGTGGTCCTATTTGTGGTGCATTATAAATTACACTAGAATCCCATGATCGGACCGCCCATTAAAAAGGGCTACCTCACATATAGGACCACTTTTAAACGGTCCTGTTCTAGGTTTCTTCGATTTTCAAGAAATTATCTCCTCACAACTAAGACCATATCCAAAATTTGCACCACTTGGGTCAGTCCAAATGATGGTCCTATTTCTGGTGCATAAATGTATACACTATGACCCCGGGATAGGACCATCCACAAATAAACCACCTCACAAGTAAGACCATACAAGGAAATGAAGCACTTCGGGTCCGTCCAACTGATGCATAAATATATACACCGGAACCTCGAGATGGAACCACTTTGAAAAAAGGACCACTTTAGTCCAGTCCCGCTGGTCCTGTTTTTGGAGTTCTGGTGAACATCAATGCGAAATAACACTCGAACCTGTTCCTCGAAAACAGACCTTCTGCTCTTTATATGAATCTTTTTACTGGTGCGATTTCCAGGTTGGTCTTATTAAGTTAATTATATTTAGAATAACCCCGTAGAACATTAAACCCTTTAATGGAACACTAACTACTTCCTGCCCCCCCCCTCCCACTCACTGTAAACAAATCTAAGTTTCAATGGCATTTTGAACTTTTTGTTAAGTCAACGAACACTTACTTTTCGAGTGGCTCTTCCTTATCCTGTACAGAACTTTGAAAAACACCAGGACAAACAGATTTTATAATCAGCTTTGTCAAATAAATAACTTGCTTAAGACTATAAAATTTTATAAACAACTTGTTCTCTTTGCAATCAAAAACGCACTATCAGCTGCTTTGTAAAAAATAACTTAAGTACACTCCAGCGATAAGCGAAGCGACAACACTGTTAAAAATTGTTCTGACCACTGCATGTGGCCAAGTACAAATGAGTAAGGCTTGTTATGCTTATCCTCATTTGGTACACATATAGCAAATGGCTCGTGCTAGTACACTAGCATCTGTTGACTTGATGGCCTTGTGATGGCGGCATTTTGTTTACGTTTTTTGGGGGGTTGGATTTATGGCGTTTTACAGGGTATTGGGTAGTTTAAAGTTACTTTTAACTGCATACAACTAGGCTTTCTATTTACTGCGTGCGAAAATCCCGCTTTAAAACCGACCAGGAAACGTAGAAATGACGTCATAGTTACGCAATACGTTAAATATAGTGCTGTCACGGTGTTCTTTGTCAAAAAGTAGTCTCATGAGGTATTTAGCTCCAAACCTCTAGATCCAGCGGTTTCGGAGATATTAAACTATTGAAGGACTTTTGAAAAGGAAGAAAAAAACAAAAACCCTCCACAATTCGAGGAAAACGTTAATGAGCCTATGAGGTTAGGCGGCTGACTATTGTGTGTGTATATGTAGCGATGGTGTAAGCCATTGTAAATGAGCTGCAGGGTTCGCTCTGACTTGAGACTTTCTTCCGAGTCATGAATGAGGCGTGAAGTAATGCTTGTGTACTCACGAGTGCTGCTGCTATGTGAAACAAGACTATCATTGAGAAACAGCTCCACATTGCTCTATAATCCTTTAATATATCGTTAATAGGAGCCACTTCAGCGTCAGGTCCACACCTAGCTCCTGATTTCTTTACAATTCGAAAGGTGATGTGAAGCTTAGTATTTTTTTAAATCTAAATACTCTTCTGTTTTTGCTGGTATGTAGAATTCTACTTGTGCGCTTGGTCTAAGAGCAGTAGCAGGCTGGTATTCTACATCAGATGTTTGTCAACTACTGCTTGTGTTGGTAAAATGTGAAACCATTCTGAAGTACTACATTAACATGAATGAGTGACATTTTTGAAAAATATGTTTTGATGTTGACACTTTGACTCTTTTTCATTTACTGACAGGTTTGCGTGCTTGCTTGCGCCTTTTGTCATTTGGCAGAGCACCTACTGGTCATGTTGTCGCTTCATGAACTACTTTTCCAGTGACAGCTTTTGCAATACCTCTGAATGTTTTTTTTTTTCAAATGAGGGGCAACCATTATTGCAAAAAGTGGTACAGCCTTTCTAGCCAATGCACTCAGAAACGAACCAATGCCTATCCATAATGAATTTGAGTTCCTCGAAAGCTAGGTAGTGCACATCTCACTTGGTATTGAAAATGGTTTCGCTAAATACTTGGATTGTAAATATAAGGTTTCATATTGCCTTCTGTCTAAAATGAAGTTTACAGATGACTTTACCAGCCTCAAATGCTACGTTTTCCCCTATGTTGTTCTTGATATTGATTTCAATGGTGTCAAACTTGTTGGTATTTACAGAAACATAAAGTGGTTCCCCACAAGATTTGGTAAATATATCATTTCCTTGAACATAATAATCACCAACAATTTGAGGATCACAAACTACAGTATATATATACAGTGAAACAACGCTAATAGGGACAAAAAGTGACTGAATAATTTTGTCCCTAATGGCTGGGTGTCCCTAATTTCGAGGTCCTGTTAATTTGAGTTCTATCTGAATATTGAAGTTTTGATTATTTTAACTTCCGTTTTCTTTTCACACTACCCATATTCAGACGTAACACTTATTATAAATAGCAGTTATTTTACGTATTAACTGAGTATAAAGACAATGAATTACTCTTTTATACATATTTTAAAAGACGGAGCACATGTCCACAGGGATAAATCGTATAAAGTTTCTCTTAAGCACACATCTTTTGTAATATGCTCTATTGTCTTTACATGCACTGTGTTCAATACAATGTACTCAATACCCACAGATAACAATAGAGAAAAAAACGCTACCGAGTAAAAAAGTGATAAGGTTTGTTTATATAACGCACAAAATATGGACCGCAATTTGACTGTCCACAATAGAGGGGTTGTTTTAAGTATGTAACCGTACTTACTGGATAGAAAAAGTGTCCCTAATTCTGAATAGAGGGGTGTTCACAATGGAGGGGTCTAGCTATAACAGAACGCTATGGCGTTTTAAAACAGACTGAAAAATGCTGTCCATAATTCAGGGGTGTCCATAATAGAAGGTGTAAAAAATGTCAGAGGTATAGTCCGACCGGTACATCCGTTCACTGTCCACTTCAGCTAGAAATATTCCTTTCTCGGAAAATTCTAACACGTCAACCAAATCTCAACTCAAGATTTAGTTGATACCATTTTTCGCAATAATTCGGGTTCGTCGTTTTCAATGATGTAATCGCTGTTTCATTGGTTTCTATGACCATAAGCTCATGTTGATGGCTTTTGGAAATAGGTTGTACGGTTGTATATTTTGTAAAAGTAAATAATGGCATTTTACTGTTTGCTATAGCCTCTGTGAAGTCTTTCCAACCAACTGGCACACTGTCACGTTCTTTCTTTCGTGATCTCACCAGTGCTTCTTTCAGTAAGTTTACAATATTTGAATTAGAAATGCTTAATACAAGTTCTTTCTGATAATTCCAACGAATTCTATTGTCGTTAAGTCCTTTTAAAACTAAAGTCACCTTTTGATGATAAGTATTTGGAAAATACTGTAATATATTGATTTTCTTATCTGAAGGTGTACCACATTTTTGTTTGTAATAAAATGTATAATGTAATTTGTAATATATATTCCCCCATGAGCTGTGACATTTTCTTAGCAGCTTTATGATTCCTTTCACCTTTCAGCACATGTATTATTTTACTTTTCAGGTCACTCTCCCTAGACTGAGACCTTTTACCTTTAACAACATGTAATATTCAAATTCTGGAATCAGCACTATTTTAAATTTATACGGCTTGACCTTTTTAGAAAATATGATACTATCCATGTACATACTTTACGTACGTATTGCATGTTCACCATAATTCGCTTTGGTTTCCTTTTTTGTGTAGATATGAATACCTTATTTTTCAGAAATTGTTTTACCTACCATTTAGTGAATTCTGTCCCTTTATCTGACTGTAACAACTTGAGTCGTCTGCCTGTTCTCTGAAAAATATTTTTAAACGTTTGTACCGCAGAGTTCATGTATTTGTTATGTAATGGTTCTCTCCATAGATATTTGGAAAAACATCAATGACGACTAGTAGAAAATGAATTCCCTCGTTGTGTGGAGAAAGATTGGTAACATCAGCTAGATCCGCATCCCAAAAATCATCAATACCTTGCGTTATAATACGCTGTCGTTTGAATTTGTACTTGACTGGTTTTACGTGTGTAAACGCGTCTAGATCATGAATCCATTTTTCACTTTATGGCAGGAAGCTGGTTTTCCTGTTTCTTTCAGGAGTTGATATAATTTTATAGGGTCCAGAAAAAGCACCAGGATGACTTCGATCAAATTAAATTTGATTCAAATCATCTTTCCATGTGGCCATGTTATTAAAACTCACCAAGTAACAATAACGCCATTTATTTACAATGACATGTTTAGTATAACAACTATCGCTTGACTGTGAGAACATCACTTGTGTTCAACTTTATACTTAAGCAAAAAACGCTTCCAATTTTTTATAACTTTTGTATATTATTACTTTGAACGTTCTTTTATGTCTGTCTCCTTGGTGTTCATCCGCAGTTGTTTTAACTCAGAAGGTGTAATCAGTATGCCTCGTTTTATAGCTTTAGCACGTCCATCCTTGGTGGTAATTTAGTCGGGGATATTTACCTTGAGCCTTTGCTTGTACCGGAACACTTTCGCACCTTTCCCATTCCCATTTGGGATGAGAATTAATTAATGCAAATGTTGTTGTGTAGCACAATTTGCTAACACACTATCTTGCGTGAGGGTTATTCCTCTACTCATATTTCCATGCTTGTACACTTTCACACCTTTTCTAATTGGGTTGATAACTGATTGTTGTAACTGTTGTTGTGGTGTTTGAAGTTTGGCACGTCACTCACATTTTCTTCTCCTGAATTCATTTTTAATCTTAACTCCTAAGCTCTTAGTTTTAAAATGAAGATGAGGTGAATGTGTTGCACCCTTTTATTGCATAGTTGCGCCCACTGGCGCATGCGCAGCCGAACACATTTCTGCCACTAAAAGCCGAATGTCCAGTAACCAGTCATAATCAGCCTTTTGTAATGCTAGTCCTAACATAAACTGTTCATGTGGTACAGTCTGTTACACGTTTGCGTAAATTCTGCTAACACTTGATGAATTGGTAAATTGAATCGTGCTTTTTTCCAGTGTGTATTAAAATACATAAACACAGCATCAAGTTTTTCGTTCAGAGATGAATAGGGTGTTAAGACAAAAGACTTTTCTTGCAGTAAGCGAATGTACATCCAATGCGCATAACGTTTTCAAATTAAAATTCCATCACACCAGATTCCATGAGGGTTTGTTTGTAATTTTGGTGGAGCACTCAACACCACAAGCTCGCCACAAATTTTGCAAACATTGTCTGGTTCACAGCCTTTACAGTTGTACCTATGACAATGGCACTTGTATCCAAAGAACTCAGATCCACCACAGTACTCACAAATGTAAACAAGTTGGTTTTACGCGTGTTTGTTGCAATTTCTCGCTTCTCTCAGATCCTCTTCCCTCAACTCGCTTTCTTTCATGCGTTCATTGAAAAGCTGTATTTCCAGTGTTTCGTGACATTTTACTGGCTTTCCTTTCAGCAGCTCACCAACTTTTGGCATGATTTCTGAAGATTTTCCCTTTCCTCATCATTTAGGTCGATGTAAGTGTTGCACACTTTGCTATCCTCTTTTTGAATCCAGTGGAAAGTGACGTATTTCTTTTCAACGAACATAAAGTGTTTATTGTCAGACAGTTTCAGTTTATATCACTCATCACGCATGTGGTAACTATTTACGTCTATTTTATCCCACATAACGGTCGTGAGAACAATCCATCTTGCACAAAGCATTCAAATTTCCTTTCTTCCACGGAGGCCGCCAAGTTATCGGTGATTATGAATCTCGCGTTCATGATTGTGTTCATGGTTACGACTGCTGAGTGATACTGAATTTCATTCTTTTTATACCTGCTGCCACATGACGCCACAGAATTGTCAACAAATCATATTGCAACAGGATTCTTACCTGAAGAGGCTATGAAAAACTTTCTTGCCAGTTCTTGTACTTCAAGAAGCCACTCTATTTCTGTTTATTTTTGTAGCTTCCTGCATATTAAACCTCTGGTAAGGAAGATTCATTTCTTCAGATTCATCCTTAAATCCATGAAAAAGAATATCTGGAGAAATTATAGCATGCGCACTTGACCATTTATGGTCAATGTCTTCCCACCATCGATCTGAGTTTTCTTCTTGAACGACTGAAAACATGTAGCGTATTATTCCTTAAATATTTTCTCCATAGCTCTGTCTTCTTCCATGTTTCACTTTTAATGAATGTAATATGGCATCCCTTTTATATCCTTAACAGCCCTTCGGTGAACAAAACTCGCCTCTGTTGGAATTTGATTGGTTGAGGAATGGATAACCATACGGTATTGATGTAAAATATAGATTTATAGTTACTGGTACGTTTTGGAACAGCATTCTTTCTAATCTACATTCTGTATAACCTTTTATCATAGCCTTTCTCACAAAAGCAAGTTAAACAATGGTCTTTTCATCTTTTACTGTAAACCTTTCACACAAACAGAGGATAGAGAAAATAGAAATAGTTTCTAGGAAAAAGGCGAGTAAGTTTTTATTTTTATTATTTTTTTATTTATTTTAGTTTTTTTATTATTTTTTATATTTATTTTTAAATAAATTGTTATTCACCTTTACTGTAAGCTCATTCACACAAAAGAGAGGGTGGAAGAAATAAAAATCGTTTCTAGGAAAAAAGAGGAACATGTTTTCCATTCACTTTTAACAAGCATTTTTTTCATCTTTTGCGGTAAGCCCTTTCACACAAAAGAAATAAAGACAGAATAAGACATATGAACAGTCAGCTGGCTTGCCTGCTGACTGCTTGCTGTAGCTGACCCCGTGCAATCGGTGACCACGGGTGGCTGTTGTTGCTGAAGCCCTGGCTTTAATGAATCTTCGGGTTTTTTCTCCTGCGGCTTGCTGGCTTGCTGTGGAGATTTCGGATGGCTATCTTGTGCTGACTCCTAGCTGACTTGTGCTGACGGCTGGCTGGCTGGTGGCTGACTGACTTGCTGCTGCTGCTAGGGCATCGCTGGGGGAATAGCCCGAGACAGCAGTTGCAGTAGCAACTGCTTCGGTGATGGGGGTGGCGGCTCAATCTGTTTGCCCACAGACATAACAGACTTCTTCAGTGCAAACTGCGCTTTTTGCAGCTCTAAGACTGCCTTAAATAAATCGGCATCGATTGTTGTCCGTGCCCCCCCCCCCATTGTTTTGACATTTTATGTTGTAATGACGTTGGATGCAGTGATCAAACTCTAGATTTGAACGTGATATGTGTTTCTTATATTTTATTTTAAACTCATCACTTACACGGTTAATAGTTTTCCCTATAAAAATGCTACATGACGCAAAAACATTCTAGTTTCCACTTGATTTCTTTTTAATACACTTATTTATTTTTACTTTTGAAAAACATAAAAAGGCAATGAACGCATAATTGTGATGGAGAATTATTAAGGTATGGTAATTTGCATACATATGGTATGTTGTTGCTCTGGTTAAACATAGCAGACGAATGATGAATAGAGCGCCAAATAGCAATGTTCATATAACGAAACAGTTGAGAGTGGCAATGGCAACTTCATAATATGTCTGCTTACAGCTCGATTCCACTCATTTTCACAACTTTCACACTTTTTTCGTCTTCTCCCAAATCCTTTTCAAATTGCTTTAAAAAGGAGACAGATTTGCTTATTCATAAGAGTGGATAGCTCTGATAAGAGTCAGTTTTTTTCTATTTTTCTTGCTTGTTTTTTATTATTATTATTTTGTTTTTTTTCCTGTTTTTTAAAAGTGCTTCTCCCATTAGATGAAAGTCTAAAGCAGGATTCTTGTGCTGGTTTGGCATATCGGGTAGGTTATTTCTCCATTCTCACATCACCAGTGGGACCATTGCTTGGCACACTCCGTACAAAAGTCGTGGTAACACTCCTGTGTAAAGGCATTGGTCTGCCCCATCTTCATGTCGCAAATTAAGCAGCGTGATTCATAATTCTCGACCCATGCTTTGGCTCAGTCTGGATACTCTTTCCTTTCCTGCATGCAGGAAATGGTATACCCCAGAACAGGGTGAAAGAAGAATGCGGCTGTGTACTGTCCTATTTTCAAGGCTTGCAGGCAGAGTTTTTTCTGGTAGTGGTACCGCTTTGCTATACTCGTTTCCGCCTGGGTTCCGTTCCGATTCATGAAGTAGACCATTGCCTTGAGACTCTTCGGTCTGCTTGACTCCTGTCAGAATCCTCTTCCTCGTCGCTTTAGCTAAATCAACACGGTGCGCCTCTTGACTCGCCATTTTCTCAAATATCCGTAGGTTTTAATTTTTTCTTTATATACTCATGTAGTTCTTCAACCCCAGCCCACCCTCTCCAAATTGCTTCGACCTCTTAACTACAAAAACAATGGTTCTCTGAAATAAATTCAATTTACCAGTGGCCTCGATCCGTCCTGAAATTAATCAAATTCATGTGTGTCCTCGACTTGTCCTGAAATAGGTTGCTTTCTCGTTTTCTAGTTTTTTATACTTATATGACGTTTTGACTCTCGTATGACATTTATGAGTATATGTACACATCACTCAAAATATTACAATTCTTCACTCTTACAAGCCCACACACACACAATTGTTTAGGCACATCTTGCTTATTTCATAGTTTTGGAGCCCTTAATGGGCTTTGAATAGTTTAAGTTGGTAATCTGGCAGATTACCAGTACCCTTTGCCGAAGGTCAACCGTCTCAATGGTCAGCCAATCAGTTCCAACTCCTCGTCCCCATCTTCAACTGCTTTCACCGCTTCTTACACTTTTATGAAAATGGCGTATAAATTGTCTCCATACTTGCATGGTCATTCCAAGACACATTATAAAAATAATGTGTTTTGAACACCCCCAAGATATGAATTTGTGGTAGATGCTAACGTTACAAAGCCTATACCTAATACCGATTTTAACTTATGGTTAAGTTTAACTCTTCTGCTTCTTATATACCTCTCTTTTTGTCTCATTTCATTGATCTGTACAATGATTGGCTTAACATTTTTCTTTAGCATGCAGTGTCCTTGCAGTGTCCTTGAATCTGGTCAAAGTGATGGGTTCCTTACCTACAATGAAACGCGGAACATGTTTTCATCTCAATTCTGGAAAATGTTTTCACACCTCTATTTTCTATGTACTCTTAAATTAACTGTTTCTTGATCAAATTTAATTAGCTAACAAAAGCAACACATCCTGGTAAACAAATCAGGCATACATTATTTTAATCTTTCCGACTAGCAACATGACATTAATAAAAAAAATATACATTAAATGACATATGTAAATATGTTATATTTAAGTAAGTGTTCAGCATGACTGTCTAAAAATTGAACAGAACCGAAATAAGATATAAGAAACACGCAAAAATTGTATCCAATACAAGCTCTACAGCAACGGTAATTGAACAACACTCTGAAGCCATGTTGGACTTTTCAGTTTTCAATATATACATTAGGGGATTTTCAATCCCCTTGTTTATTGAAATCGTAGGACTCGGTAAGATGTTTCCGTATGTTTCCTTTTTTCGCCAAAACCTTGTCACGCGAACTAGCCTGAGACGGCTAGGGATAGGGAGACCAAATTTGGCAGAGACATAGTATAGCATGTCTAGTTTTATGGCCTGGATCAGTGCATTGACGCTTCCTGGCATCGATATAAATAAGCAATTTGTCTTCCATTGCAGACCATCATTTTTTTAATTGTGAAATCTATAGAATGTTGATATAAATAACAATGTTTCGTATATGTTGTTTGACATTTCTTTCTGAATAAGGCAAAGTTAATATTCAGGGTTATTACTTGCGCTTCTATTCTGTGGCGGTTCGGTTGGTGTATAATTAATTTGTATGTGCGATAGACTGACCAAAAATATACAAAATTGATCCTATAAAAGGAGAAGAAAAACTTTTGATATTTACTGACTTTGTGGCTATATAAAACAGATTGATTTGCATGTAAGTGTTGGTTTACTTACAGATATTGTTCGGTGTCTGCAACCCGCGTTCCGTCATCAGCAGTAGTGGACCATTTGGAGTTAGTAGAATTTTGGCCCTTTAAACATTAGACCTTCCAAATGGAGGGTCTGCGGGAGCCTTGACGTCTCACATTCCGGAACGCGGTGGCACAATCATGATGGTGACCAGTTCGCTTCCTGTCTTCTTAGCCATATCCAGTCTGATGTTCTCTCACAAGTGTCTTCACAGATTTTGATCAGTCTTTTCCGGTTGTTACCACCTATACCGAGCATGTTGCTCATAGTCCACATCGACTTTCCAACAAAGCCTCTGCGTCCCGTCTCTATAGGTGTACACCAAGGTTCCAACCTTTCCTCTCGCATTCAGTCTTTAATTCTTCAGATTTGGTTCTTTTCCTTTCAGGAACTGCATCTAACCTCTCTTTCCTTGGTATTGTTAGCTCAGTCATGATGACCTGCTTCGTGGCGACTAACCATATGACAAATCTGGTCTCAATGACGTATGAACTATTTCCGCTTGGAATTGTAATCTTTGCTTCAGATCCCCTCGCATCTGCCAGTCATATGCTATTGCCACTATCCCTTGCCCCTCTCCTGCCTTAAGAAATTGAATGAATGTGAGGTTTCTTGGTTTCATTTGGTTGCTCTTTAACAGTGGTTCTAGGAATGATGCAATTTTTTCGAGTATTTTGTCTTGCCTCCACCTGTATCTTCCTACGTGACATGACGATAGAACATGTTCCAAGGTGCATCTTTTCTTGCATATGGAGCATTCATCCGTTTCTAAGTTGTACCACCACTTCAAGTTCACTGGCTTTGGCAGAAGATCATCTATGCTTCTCAAAAGGAACCCAAGTTGTAAAGGTTCCTTTCTTAACAGGTCTTGCCATGTCAGCTTTCTTGGTGTTGCATTCCTCATCTGGTCCACGCGCCCTGCAAGCTCCTCGAAACTGCTTTTGATCTTCGCTTGTTCTCTTCGCCTTCTCTAACTTCAGTTTGAATGATCTTTCGCCTTTCTGCTTTACTCGCCGTGGACCATATTTTCTTGTCGGTAACCTCAAGGTCTCTCCTAGAGTCAACTATTTTATAAGAAAGTGAGAACATTAAACAAGACATCTACTGTGTTTATTTTTATCAGATAGCCATTTCCTCTATAATTACTTCCGGGAAGGAGATCACGAAGTTTGTTTTGTTGTTTTTCTTGATACTTGTGCAATGATAGGTTCTATGAAATGGGAAATGCACATGGACATACAAAAGGTCGGGTGCTACTCTTAAATTTATTAAAGTTAATCTTCTCTAGTTGTTCTGGAGTGTCGCAAAAAGCTAGGTTGATAGAAAGCCGCCCCTGTGGTGCGAATCAGTTCCTCATTCTTATTTTTACATTCCGTGTGTTTACGTGGAGCTTAACTAGAACCAGGACCGATGACATGCGCAGTGGCAGTTCTGGTTCTAGTTATGCCCTCCAGATAAATGGGTGGTTCTGAATCTAGTTATGCTAAAAACTTGGAAGTGCAAATCAATTGTAAACAAAGACAAATACACAAATATCATTTAAAATACGTAAACAATTACCAATACTGAGTTGAAAATACTTTGATATAAAGCATTTCACTCGTTGATTAGTAAAATATATATCTTTGAAGACTTTCAATCCAAACAGCAGTCGAAACATTGATGCTTCTGCCAAATATAAAACCACATTCTTTAAGAGGTTCCTGTCTTTTTGTTCAATTTATGATATTTTACAATACGAATTATCTTTCTTACACTACTTCTTTTATCTCTCTGTCAGAGCTGAGAAGAGTTTCGTTGTTCCGTTAATACAGGTCAACTTCATATGTTCTGAGGCGGGAATCCTGCATACCAGTCCCTGATATTCAAATATTTACTGGAAGTTCATGCAGAGTATAGCCTTTTTTCTGCAAAATAGGCACACATTTCAATAGGCTGTTGGTCTTTTATTTCTTCGTTAAAGTGCAGCACATTTAGCTTCAGCCCTTACCTGTCAAATGTTTGTTTATGTTCTGGGCATTGTTATATAACATCTGACCTGATGAAATCAGTCTGTTGGGTATAAACATGGTCCGATATGGCTCTTGCGGTCTTTCTATAACAGCAAGAGTTCTATGATAGAACTTGACAGTTATGTCAATTTTTCCAGTCTCGGCGCACGATTCTGGCCAATGACGTCATTTTATGAAGGGTGTATCAGATAGGAGGCTCAAATTATCGCCCGGAATAAAAATACCATTAGAGAAACACTGTTTACTCAAGCTTGGGAGTTTCGTCGAGGTCGATAATAATGTGCTAGTGTATTTCCCACAGTGTGGTTTTTAGCCCCCAGCCAAATTTTGACTGAGGGCTATTGCTATCAGTTAGTCCGCCCGTCCGTTAGCATTTGGGGTGCTATATTTTGTACGCACCAAAGCGTTCAGTTTCCGTGGTCTGATCGTTTCAAATTTACCACAGTGAAAGAATATATATGGAAGGTATTCACCGTCAAGGTTTCAGTTTGATCGACCATAAATTGTCGAAATTATGGCCCTCTGAACTTGGGCAGTTTTTCGTGTTTTGCACTGTCATACAGGCGACATTGTACGCATGACTTCGACATGAACGCTTTGATATAAAGCTATGAGACTTTGCACAGTGAAAGAATATATATTTAAGATATGCAGTGTTAAGGTTTCGGTTTGATCGACCAAAAATTGTCGAAATTACGGCCTTCTGAACTTAGGCAAGTTTTTGTGTATTGCACTGTCATACAGACGACTTTGTTCGCATCACTTCGACATGAACCAGGGCAAAAAGTTTACTTCTGTAACCAGGGGTCCCGAGGTAAAGTTGTGGGGTCCCGACATTTTCGGGCAATAAAAAAAATTAAATTGTATAAAATCAATTTTATTGCAACAAAAAAAATAAATGCGATTAGTGATATCATGCAAACCACAAACTACTACTTCTAACAAAAAACAAAAAAACAAAAAAAAAACAAACAAAAAAAAAAACACTGAATGATACTACATTTAACAATGAAAAAATAAATCAATCATTTTCGATCTTAGCGGTGATACTGAACATTTGCAAAAGAACACCTTTTTTCTGGGTCCCGCGGGACCCCAGGGTCAAATTCCAGGGGTCCCGAGCCGATTATCAGAGATCCCGGGGACCCCGTGAACTTTATGCCCTGTGAACGCCAAAGGCTTGTCAAGTGTTAATAAGTTCAGCGACCAGCACTGAAATTCAGAGAAAATTGTAATTTTTATAAGAAGCAAAATATAGTTGTTAACATCAGAGATGAAATTACACTTAGAAATCGATGGGGGTAGGGGGGGGGGGAGGGGGTTGGAAGAACAGCAGATGAGCGTGTATCGAAAATTGTTTGAGATTAATTGTTGTGGCCAGGTCGCGCCATTATCAGGTACCCTAAATTTTTATTTTTTAATTTATATACCTCCGTGAATAATAGTTTCATGCGTTTTTGCACTCAGATAGAACACTTTTGAAATGGTAATTACATACAGAGGAGCGCATCTTCCTACCTTCCTACGACATGCTTTGATGGGACAGGGTGGTCGCAGTGCCGTAACGACCTCAGGAGTTTTAGCCCTTGAACCAGAAGTTGATACTTTGGGCTGGTGTCTGCTCTGTGATTTAAGTAGTAATGCTATTATATTAAGGCCCCAAGGCCTCTCCCCTGCATTTACGTTAAGTGGTAATAAAAGTGTAATGGGGCTTACGATATTGGTACATCTTCTGTAGATGTTTCCCTATCACATATTATTTATTAACACTTGAGAAGCCTTTGGCTTGCAAGGGTTATAGGAATTTGTGCGAGCAAAATTCGTCCTTTTTTTTTCTTCTTCACAGTTTTTCCGATTTTTTGTGTCTTCTTCTTCTCTGACACTATCGAGCCCTAGGACCATGAAACTTGGGACTTATGAAGAGCTTGATCTGAACGTGTGCATGTCACGTTCAAATCAAGCTCTTCATAAGTTTTATTTTAGTCTTTGATTTCGTTTTCTTTGTTAAAACGCCATGTGAAAAGAGTGTAATTTGTGCAAGTAAATGCGTAGCATTTAACGGCAGCACAGAATACACATTTGCTCAGTGAGCTCTGTGCGAGCTCTCACTGCGTAAATAGATAACAAGCCGTATGCCTGATCAGTCAATAAAACTTTAAGTCAACAACAACCAAACACTACTCGGCTTATAAGACGTATTCAAGCTGTGTTGTTTGCAATATATTATTCAAGAAATAACCCATTGAAGGAAGTATTATTGCGTTTTAATTTTTGTCAAGTGTTTTAACATTTCGCTAGCGGAATGAGCTTCTAGTTTTTGCCAGGATGATGAGTTATCCTCGCTATTCAATCACTGCGGAACTGAAATGTACTTCTTTACAAACCTTTAATATATTGCAATAGTGCAGTAGAGAGTAATGTTAAAATTTGAAAAAAAAAATTGTAGACATCCGCGCCGCTGTGAATTGTGACAGAGTGAATATAGTGCAGTTATATTTTTAGAAGCCTGATTAGGTCATGATATAAAAAAACACGTCTTGTTGCACGGATCACGTAAATATTCCAGGCTGTGTAGTCGCATCTTGTTAACTCTTTATGATATTATAAAGTATTGAAAAAGAGTAGAGAGCAGCGGTAAGGTTTAAAAAATATTGGAGACGCGAAATAGTGCAAGTTTGTTTTTGGCAGGGTTGGCATGTTTCTTCCATGGAGGGAAAAAACCATGGTTTTTTCCGGGTTTCTTCCCATAGGGAAGAAATAGTTTCTTCCCTCCAATTTCAGGGAAGAAATGGAAGAAACCTAAAAAGGTGTAATATTTGGAATTTCTTTCCAATAATTTGCTTAAGCTGCACTCGGAGTACAGCTGCGAATTCACACATCAAACGTCTATCCAATAAATAAGATTAATAGGAATTAGATAAAGGCTCGTAGATGCCATCATCTCCGCTTTTTATGTACTCCGGAAACATGTGCAATTTTGCGCGCCGCGATTTGGAAAGAGAGGCGAATCCACATCTTTTTCTTTCATGTAAAGAAAACAAAGGGGACACGAATCCACACTTAAACTGGTAAATGATAATTATAGAAATTTAAACTCGTGTTTCAATTAGTGTTGGAAAGCTGGGTACGCTGTAATAGCCTGAGTACTTTTGGTCTAGTGTTTAAACTTAACTTTGACTTTGCAGGGTTGAGATTTTGCGGTCGCCCGTGGCGACCAACTTTTGGCTCGGGCGACCAACTTTTTCGAGTTGGTCGCCCGAGTGGCGACTAACCTTTTTCTGAATATTTTCAGGTAAATACTGTTGATTATTTTAAACACCATTTTACGTGAAAATGACTTTTGAATAAATTTTGCTTTCAGAGCGTTTTCACATTTGAAATAAATTTCGTCTGAAATAGTATTCAAAGTGAAAGGATATAAACAGTTAAGGATTATAAGTGCTTTCGAATCGGATAAAGGTATCCAAACAGATAAGGATTATAAGTGATTTCAAGTTAAAACACCAAAACGTGGAGGTACATAGGAGGTGAAACAGAAGAGAAGTCGAGAGCAAAGTTTGTATAGCAGCAAGGAATATGAGAAGTCCAAGCGACACAGGCAGATACACAGCGACATTTGGCTATACGAAGAAAATGACAAAATGTACTGTTCATATAGCGTCGATTTTTTTGGAAATATTCAACTTGGACGGAAAAAGAATGCATTTGCACAGCAGGGTTGTTCCTCTGCAAAATTGGTTGTTTTTTTCATTTGAAGCGGGCTAGGCAAATTTTGCAAAAATTGCGCCGGGCGACTAACTTTTGTGCCCGGGCGACTTAATTTTTATAGTTGGTCGCCCGGAGGTCGACCAGAAAATTTTACGAAGTCTCAACCCTGCTTTGTGTATGAAAAATTAGTGTATCATTTTGTTTGCTCTTAATGTGCAAGTGAAAACAAAAGACAAAGGCTGTGTTTACCTTAAATGGGGAGATTAAGTAGCAAGATTAAAAGGGTAGAAGAAAAGGGTGTTGTGGCAGCACATTTGCAAAGCACATGGTTTAAAATCATAATTTCTTCATTGTATTTTGGTGTTACCATGTATTTTCTCGGTTGTCTCTTTATCGTTTTTTGTTTGCTAGTACATTAGAACACACTAAATATTAGTTCTGTAAACTCAATAAATACATAGTACGTTGCATTGATGTTTTCTTGACAAAGTAGGTTTCTTCCCACTTTCGTCCTTTTCTTCCCAGAAGAAAGGTATTTCTTCCCGTTTCTTCCCAGTTTCTTCCCTATTTCTTCCCAGGGAAGGGAAGAAATACCTTTCTTCCCGGAAGAAAACCAACCCTGGTTTTTGGAACAGTGTCCAGTCATAATAATACAAATGGTATTCCCGTAACGTCGTGTTATATGACCTACAAACAGATTACAATCACATAGATTCTTTTTTTTTTTTGCCAGATAAGTGAAATCTATTTTTAAAGGATCTAGCACACTTATGGAAAAACCACGGCTTTGCTTGCGTTATCTATAAATAAAATAGATGATATTCTGAAGAAACTTCCAATAGATCGTGTAGGATGCAGGCGGATGTTCTAGGATTTAACATACAAGACAGTGGCCACTAAAATCGACTCGAAAGTAACTAAATCTACTCAGTGTGAAAGTCAGGCTAACTCTTCCCCCATTCAACAACCCAGTTTCTCAAAGTCACCTAGTCCATCAGCGAGGGGTAAAGTGACTACCCCAGACAAACAGACTAGGTCAAATACTAAAGAACAAGGCCCGCCTCGCAAGAGAACGTGTGCAGCAGGCCTCCAACAGATTCAACCGTTGATAGAGGTGGAGTGGCCTGAGGAGGGACAGTCGCCACCGCAACCAGTGCGACCAGTCCAGCTGCACACAGCAGACCAAAACACATCCTCCACGTCACTTCCCGTGCAACCAAAACCACTTAGGGTTTTAATACATCCGTCATTGGCTAACAGTAAATAACATGTGGAGGCAAACGAGAAGCCTCTCAGAGTTCGCCGAATTAAACTCGTCATGCAGTACGCAGCAAAGCTTTATGCAAATAAGAAGAATCCCACGTGCAACTCCGTCTTTGGGTCCGCTTTTTCCCGCTTACATGAAAGAGGCCCTACCGTAAAACCTCCATTCGGTTCTGCCTCACCTCGATAACGTTGACATTACCACAGAGTCAATTGCAAAATACAGAGTACCAAAAGTACCACAGTGGAAACTCACCAAACCTGTGGTATTAAAGAACCTTTCGGTATCTGCAAACTAAACAACTAGCCCATTCCTATTTCGATCAAATTTTGCTGAGCTCAAGGAAGAATTTAAAGACTATCATTTCGTTTACACGGACGGCTCAAAGCTCGACGACAAATCGGCTGCCTCCGTTGTAACTGAAAACAGCACCTTGAAAACAATGGATCCTCTATTTTCTCAGCCGAAATTAAAGCTGTTCATCTTGCCGTCAAGGTAGTGAAGATCAGCCCATACAAAAAGTTTATGTTATGCGTGGACTCGATGTTCGTCCTGCAATCAAATAAAAACCTACAATTATCAAACCCCCTTATCCTTGACCTTCTGGAAAGGCATGACGATGCCACCAAAGCTGGCTAAGACATAGTGTTCTTCTGGGTCCCAAGTCATGTGGGTATCCGAAGACAGGAGATAGCCGACAAAGCTGCAAAAGAGGCTGTAAATGACAATTGCACTGATGTGTTAACACCAACCTCCGATTTTAAATACCACATCACAAGATACACAAAAAGACTGTTGAAAGAAAGATGGAACAAACAAAGAAACAACAAGCTGTGATAAACTAACCCCTTAGTCGGACAAAAACCCCCGCCACTAAACAGTGGGCGAGATGAAATGGTTTACGATAGAGCCAGAATAAGGCATACATATATCACCCACAAGCATCTTTAAGAGGCGAGCAGGAACCCGACTGTGTCGGTTGTCAGGAACCTTACACAGTGAAACATATTTTAATAGACTACCGATTTCCAAGACGACCGCTCACGTCATTTCAGAGTTGACTCTTTGAGGCAGCTTTTTTATGAAGTAGAACCTAGCAAAATGATACAATTTTTAAAAGCAATCAACCTGTATCAGTATTTCTAGTCGCTGTTTATTTTATGATTTTAGAATATACACGGTTTTAGCTTACTTGGATTTTAACTTGTAGCATTGTCTTCTAGTCACTAATTACTGACATGTTTTGGCACAATGTTACCCGCTAAGGGTCGGTCGTGTCGATAAACAAATCATATAATTAACTAACCGAATTACAATAACTGCACTTCAGTCTAATTGCAATTTACGTCATCATATGAATTGGGGATGTTACGTTAGAACCTGACTTTCCACAGGGTTGGAAAAAATCCAGTTTTTTCTCAAACAAAATCAAGTTATTTTGTTTTATTTATCAAGCTCGAAAAGAAGAAAAAAGAAAAAAAAGTTAACAATTTAATGCGGACATCATAACGTTCTTTTCTAAGACATTTATTAGTACATTTCCATTTGACAAATGTCCGTTGTTCAGATAGCTGTCTGCAAGTTCAGTTGTACAGACAACTGTACACAGGTTCAGTTGTTCAGATAACTACGCAGTTCAATTGTTCATTTATTGAGCGATCGATTTATTGAGCGACCTTCGCAGCGATCGATATGTAACACTATTATTTAAAATAAAAATTCTGAAGCAAATAAAAGACCAGATATTTTCTGAAAAAAATGAGGCATTATTGATTCCAGTGACATTTGAATTATCGGTAGTCTATTCCGGAAAAGTCTGCCAAAAATGTCTGGTTTCTTACTTGCTTCAGAATAATTCAGTGTTGTGTGAACTTCAATGTGCTGAATTGTCCGTGCTGTTTGATGATAGATGTCAAGTTTTTGAATTATAATTAACAACAGACAAGCTAATAAACTTATGTCAAAGTACTTGAAATGAATTGATTTATCTGGAAACACTATTCTTTGTATTTTGATTTTCAACATTAAATTATTAATCTTAATCGCCGTTTTGTCCAGGGTTGCACTTGTCGCCGTTTTGGTCTTCTCCATTTTGGCCGTCGCCGTTTTGTCCGGGATTCATATTTTACAGATAACATTTTCTTAAATCGTTTGTCATTAAGTCTTTGTTCGCAGTAAGGGCATTCAGCAATCGTTTGCAACCCCTTTTGTTATGCACTTCTTAATGCAATAAAACATGCTCCCCGTATGTAAGCAAAGGTCAATTATTGCGGGAGATTTGTGGTTATTTCCATATTCTTTATTTTAAAGAAGGTGTAACACAGGGGTTGTTATGCATTTTCTTGTTAGTATGAGAGCCTTTATCTCACATCTGATAAAGACTGTGAGTCATTAACACTTGACAAGCCTTTGGCTTGCAAGGTGTTTCTGAATTTGTGCGAGCAGCCGTTGGTATCTTTTTTCTTAACAGTGAACGGATGTTTTGTGTCATCTACTCAGCTGATACTGCGGGCCCTAGGGACACGAAACCCTTTCTCTGTTGCTCGAATGTTTTCTTTTCTTTTGTACTCACGCACTGTACGCATGCCCATTAATAAGCTTAAAAATATCTTTCAGTGTATCCTGAAGGTCTCGGAAAAAAACATGGACTAAGTTAAAATTCAAATGTATAAAAGATTTTTACAGCAAATTGTCAGAAAAATATAATAATAATAATAATACAGCAAATAAATAAATAAAAACTAAAATAAAAAATGTGTGATTTATTATCATCAGTTACTTTCCGTTTGAACGAAACTAGGTCAGGTGACATCATAAACAAGGATATGAAACAAACTCTAAGCAACTGAGCATTATGTTGACTTCAACGAAATCTGTGTTATAATCTGGACACTTGGTTCACACAAAAGGTGCTTTGTACATGTAGTGTCATTCAGTACTTATGTACAGTACCTTTTTGTCGATTTGCATGCACAATTTCGTGCTTAGAAAGGAAACTATTATTATGGGTTTTAGTGAAAACAAACCCAAAATTAAGGATCCGCTGCTTACAGCTAGCCGTCAAACTGATAACGTTAAACAACTGTCGTGTTACGCTTTCTTTTTTTAAACTTTAAACAAAGAAATAACCATAGATCATCTTTTTAAGTGGCTCGTCTGTCAATTTTCCAAAATAGCAGACGGAAGTTTCGTTGCAAGTATTTCTGTTCACTGACCATAAATGTCGTTAATTATGTGCTGTCACCAGACCCACCCAGAAAGCGTATCATGTACAGAATTGTCCGCTTTATTTGTTTCAGGATCTAGTGATCTAACGTCTACCCTGAAGGGGTTTCCCATGTATTTTCATGACACTCACAGTCCGAACATTCAGGTTTTACATAATGGCAGATCAGCGAAACGGATAGAAAGCTTTTGTAAAGGCATCTGTTTTGGGTAAGCACGGTACACTAATTACAGTAAATTAAAATACAATGAAACCTCGTTATAATGTCATGGCTGGAACCGAGAAAATATGTCTTTATAATCGATGTGTTGATATATGGTTCAGATAGTTATTATGTTATTTCCATGTCGTTACATGTAGATTCTATTGTAGTAACTCCACACTGTACCCGTGCCGTTATGAGTAGATGAGTAGATTCTATTGTAGTAGTCCCATACTGCGCCCATGCCGTAATAATGGATGCAAAAATTTACTTAACTTACGCAGGTTGCAAAATAACTGTAATTTGCGCTAAACAAACACTACGATACCTATAACAGGAGCCACAACACATGCCCGCAAATGTTCTGAGCCTTGAAGTTAAATAACCGAAATGGATGAAGTAATATTCTCTGGAAATTTGCACGAGGTAAGTATCTAGCAAAACGATGTGTGCCAGTATGACACGGGACGTTGTATATTTACTGTACAGGAGCCGGCCTGTTGCTATAAATGAAAGAGTTTACATAAAGTTCGCCGAAGTTTCAACGAGCTGGAGTGGTGTCCTTCGGTTTGGTTACACCTCTAATGATCCAACGCACATCGACGCAGAGTCTTTGCCGAGGTTTGTTGTTTCTTCTACAGTATCTTAGAGGAATTCTAAACGTTTACTTTTCACTGTTTTATTTACGTAGAGTTTAACATGTGGTGTTTCAGATAATAAAGAATGAGTAGAATGCCGCTCTGCGTTAGTTTGTGTGTATGTGTGGATCTGTTGTGATATCCCTATGTGATGTCCCTTGAACCTATATCTATTTCTGTGGCGTCTTTCCAGATATGCGTGTCCAGACCTTACCAATAGGCCGGGATTTTGGGCCAAGGCCTTGCCTGAGAGACTGGCGGAACAGGACAATGTGTTATTTTTCCAAGTCAGCCGCAATGGAGATGTTCTGTACGGCGTCAACGACCAGGAAAAGGGCGTGTTCTTTTCCGGTCTGAATGCGAGCCTTCCCCTCTGGCCTGTCGTCGACGTCTATGGCAATACGACGGCCATGGAATTCGTCGGTATGTGTTGGTGGATTTTAATTATATGTCTCCCCCTAAGGGAGACATATATAGCATTTGGTGTGTCCGTCCGTCCGTCTGTGAGTCCGTCCGTCCGTCTGTCCGCAGTGAGTTCTTATGAAATTAATGAGTCGATTTTTCTCAAAACATACATACATATTGGGGTACATGTCTAGATGATGCCCGTGGTATTTTTTTTTCGTTTCCTCAAAAATTCTATTTTTGGCAAATTTTTGAAGAGTGGGGGGGGGGGGGGTTTCGTGCATTTTTTTCACTTTGGCAGGCTATATCTCCAAAACGGTGTGTTGGATTGCGCTGAAACGTGGCAAAAACAACACACATATAGTGCAAATGTTTACTGTGAAGTTTTATTTCATTTCCGCGGAAAATGTATTTTTGGCGAATTTTTAAATTTTTGATTTTGAACTTTTTTTGGCCATATTGTTGCGATATCTCCGAAACCGTTTGTTGGATTAGGCTGAAACTTGGCAAGAAGAACTCACAAAACGTGTAAATGTTTACTGCCAAGTTTTTCTTCATTTCCGTTGAAAATGTATTTTTGGCGAATTTTTTAATTTTTGATTTTTAACTTTTTTGACCATATTGTTGCAATATCTCCGAAACATTTTTTGGATTAGGCTGAAACGTGACAAGAATAACCCACATATAGTGCAAATGTTTACTGCGAAGTTTCTTTTCATTTCCGTTGAAAATGTATTTTTGGCGATTTTTTAAATTTTTGAATTTTAACTTTTTTTGGCCATACTGTTACGATATCTCCGAAACAGTTTGTCGGATTAGGCTGAAACTTGGCAGGAAGAACTCACAAAACGTGTAAATGTTTACTGCGAAGTTTTTCTTCATTTCCGTTGAAAATGTATTTTTGGCGAATTTTTTAATTTTTGATTTTTAACTTTTTTGACCATATTGTTGCAATATCTCCGAAACGTTTTGTTGGATTAGGCTGAAACGTGACAAGAATAACCCACATATAGTGCAAATGTTTACTGCGAAGTTTCTTTTCATTTCCGTTGAAAATGTATTTTTGGCGATTTTTTAAATTTTTGAATTTTAACTTTTTGGGCCATACTGTTACGATATCTCCGAAACAGTTTGTCGGATTAGGCTGAAACTTGGCAGGAAGAACTCACAAAACGTGTAAATGTTTACTGCGAAGTTTTTCTTCATTTCCGTTGAAAATGTTTTTTTGGTGAATTTTTCAATTTTTGATTTTAAACTTTTTTGGCCATAATTGTTGCGATGTCTCCGAAACAGTTTGTTGGATTAGGCTGAAACATGGCAAGAAGAACCCATATATAGTGGAAATCTTTACTGCGAAGTTTTTCCACGTGACTGATTGGGGGCGGGGGAGACATATCCGTTTTTTTTTAACAAAAACACTGGCCAATCTAGTCACAAGTGTACAACGATATGTACAGTTCGAAGTGTCTCTCTAGCAACGTTGGGGGTGGGGGGAGGGGGAGGAATCGGCAGGGTAAGAGGGGGGGGGGCGTGGATTGAGTGGCGCAGGCCTGGTTGTCTGGTAAAAAGCATTTCAGTAATTTGCTCACTATGGCATCCTGTGTTCTCTGTGGTCTGCTAATACCAGCTTTAAAAAATCTTTTTCCGGGGGGGGGGGGGGAGGGGAGAGCAACCTTGATATATTTTACAAGGGGCAAATCATATGGATTTGCTTGTGTGCGTTGGATATGAATAGTAAAAGGTTTGTTTATTTCATGAAAACGTGAAACAAAGCTTAAAACTGTGTGTACAATAAATTTACAGATGGCCGGCAATTGAACAACATAAGTAGTCCAATAGACGACACCCTACTGCGACAGCTAGCGAGCACCTCATTGGCGGCGCCTCCGGCCACCAACTCACCCCCACATATGCTGCACCAATCAGCACCGTCGCATCCAGTTGGCTATCCACAGCAGCCCAGTGCGGCTCAGCCACCTCCACCGTATCCCGTATCCCCCGCGCAGGCGCAGCTAGCAAGGGCACACACAGTGCATTCGAGTGCCGCTTTACAGAACAGTTTGCCAAATCTGGGCATCACTCATTATGCTTCGTTTTCATTTAAGCCCTTCCCTTTCAACCCTGTGCACGGTCGGAACGTGAATTTATCGGGCGATAAAACCGTAGCCGTGCGCTCTGTAGAAGAGTATTGTAACGCCTATGTTTTCACACCCAGACCGTTTCAGTGCGGCGAACGAATTGTCATACAGATCTTGTCGGTTGACAAAACTTTCGAAGGTGGTATCGCTTTCGGTATGACTGCCTGTGATCCTAAAATGCTGAATGTGGACGAGTTACCCGATGATTCCGATTTATTACTCGATAGACCAGAGTACTGGGTTGTGAATAAAGATGTTTGCACCAATCCGGAAGTTCGAGACGAGCTCAGCTTTCACCTCACAATAGAAGGTATGATTTTTATCTAATAATAATAATATATAATAATAATAATAATAATAATAATAATAATAATAATAATACAGACGAGAGAAAGTAGAAATATCACTGCAGTATAATACTCGCTTAAAATGACAAAATTTTGGTGATGAAAAATTAAAGCGCACAAAGGTTTTGAGGGAGAAAACAGTAAGAAAATGGTTAATGTGTGAAACCACAAGCATGAAAAGTACTATGTAAAACAAATTGAAGGTGAAGTGCGGTATGGGCGGAATGGACACCATATAACGACGCTGATGCACATAGATAAGACGCTACCCATGTGGGCTTTCTTTGACGTCTATGGTACTACACAGAAAATCAAATGTTTGGGTAGGTGCAGTTTGTTTGTTTTTTTTTGCTCTTTTGTTGTTTTTTTTTTTGGACATTTTAAAAAAAAAACTTAATAACTTAATAACATACGCCACAAATAACAACATACGCCACAAATGACAACAACATACGCTTCAAATGAACAACAACATACGCCACAAATGACAACAATATACGCCACAAATGATAACAACATACGCCACAAATGACAACAACATACGCCACCAGACTGAGAGCATCGCAAAAATTGTGAGGCGGATATCAGGTATTAATCATACATTTGTTTTGCTTTTTAACAAAGTGTTCATTTTTTAACAACAAATGTCCCTGAATTCTCATTAAATATTTAAAAAGTCACCGAAACTACAATTCAGCATAAATATCTCAAATAACAATCAATACACATGGTCTACCATTTCAGGGATTTTTTTTTTTTTCTGTGCTTCCTGGAAGCATTGATTTTGCTGGGGAAGCATTGCTTTCAGCATGACTGCGTCCGCTGGGACGCATCATTTTTTTATATCTTACGTCCTACAATATATACATTTTCGTTTTCATCTTCTTCATTTCTTTCAATCTTCGTCTCACATGAGCGCATTATGAAAAACTACTGAAAACAGTGTTTCACAAGTGATGGGTGTTTTGTTTCTTTGTTAGATCATTTACCGGTCGCAGTATTGAAGTAGTATTCCAGTTGTTTTTAAGCGTTTGAAATAAATCATATAAAACTGCAAACCGTGTCTGTTAAGTATTCGAAAAATATGAATTTTGTTCTGGACGCATTGAATGAACAAAAAGAGCAAAAAAAAAAAAAAAAACCCTGCCATTTCACACCACAGAACTTACAATTAAGTTAAAAACACCGGATTATTTAAAATAAGAATTCTGAAACAAACAAGAAACCAGATATTTTTTTGACGGGCTATTCCAGAATAGACTACCGATAATTCGAATGTCAAAGAAATCAATAATGCTTCACAATTCTGATAACAAAGGGTGAAAATAAGTTGAACAATGTAAATTCTTATCTTTTAGTGAAAGAAAAATAAAAATATTGAAGAATTGAATTTACAGTCGCTGTTTATTAAAATATTGATAGATCAGTATTGAATAACCCATTGAAATTTAAAAGTTTTAAAAATTTAATTGTATTTCCATTTTGTTTTCACATTTTTTTATTTATAAGGAAAGCAAATAAGTTGTTAATATAGTCTGCAACATAAAATGATAAAATAATGAAATATATCGATTTCTTTGACATTCGAATCATTGGAAGTCTATTCCGGAACTCTTATTCCGGAATAGCCTACCAGAAAATATGTGGTTTCTTATTTGCTTCAGAATTCTTATTTTAAATAATACGGTATTTAAAGATAGCCTGTAACAATCATTATAGTTTTATCCTAACTTAAGTTTCAATATATCATATAGCAGTCATTCAGTTTTGTTCTAACTTAAGAACATTTACAGAGTTTCTTAATTATAATGCCATAAAGAAAACGCCTTTACACATATTATAAGAAGCTGTAAATCTTGAATTATACTTAGGAAACATAATGTTAATGTCGCTGAGGGAACAGTTCACATTAAAATGTCGAGTGGTCAGTTCTCAAAATTTACATATTCTGCTTTAAAAAGCGCGAAGCAGTACTTTATTTTATAGCTTCTACTATCAGTGAAAAAATTAAACTGCCAAAAAAAAAAAAAAGAAAAAAAAAAACCCTGAAAATAAAGCGGTGTTTTCTCTTTCGGTTTTTAACCGAAGCGAAGAACCGCGGCCGGTTTGCGTACCGTAACCCCCTAAATATGACTAGGGTTGTGTAGTGCACCGAAGATTGTGTCGCGATATGTATCGGATATTTAACACCGATAACGCGATATCTCATCAACATTTTATAGAGCGGTACAAGTAATATACATATATAAAATGTGACTATATATATATTGCAATATGTATGTCATAGTGAATCTGCCGAATTAGTGACTTACAAATCCTTTATAATTATGTGATAGTTGTAAGTCTTGGCCTCAATATTTGTGGGCTGTTGCATCGCCAGTCTTGTTCAAGATGGGGGTGCTTGATCTATGACCTTGAAAATCGAGGTCAAAACCCAAATCAGGAAGTTACCTTTTAGTCGAAAAAAAGAAAACGTATTTTTATGGCGGTCACTGGCCAGCCTGGTGTCTGCATTCTCTGCAATAGTACCACAAGTTTGTCATGAACAAATAAAAACAAAATAAAGCATTCACGACATTTACCATGCTAAGTTTCGGTCGAATACGGGACACTTGACATCGTGCCTCAAGCTGTCATTTTTGTTCGGCGAAAACTCGGGCCAGGCAGGAATATTATGTTGGACATTAAACACAGTTATTTAGGTGTACTTGGTGTTGTGAATTAGTAAGTTTATATGAAATGTTAAGTGGAGTGAGTTTATAAAGTTGATTTTAAGTACATCGACAAATTTGCCAAGATGGCTGTTATTGTAATATGTTGTTTTCAGGCTTGGCAGGCTTGGACCGCTCGCCTTCCATCAGTGGGCTACCGAGGCACGGTTCCCCGGGTGCCCTGGGCGCGTCCGTGCCACCCTCGCGGAACTTCTCCACATCCAGTCTGCCCAGCACGTCGGCAGCCACCCCGCCGCCGCGGCCTCCCCCGCCCAGGCCGTCCCCGGGCTCAGGGAGGACCTCCCCCCACGTCTCGCCCGTGTCCTCGCGGCGGGAGTCGGGCTCCACGCCACCGTCACTGCCTCCCAAGCAACGGACGACGCCACAGGCCACTCCAAGTCCCGTGACGTCACCAGGGACGGCGCTGACAGACGCCAACACCTCCGGGGCAATGAGCCTCCCGCCCCCGCTTATCCCCATTCCAGCAATGGTCACCCCTACTCCCCCACCGAAACCCCAAGCCTCACTGAAGAGTAGCCCCCAAAGGCCTGCAATACCTCCGCGGCATATCGACAAGAATAAGCCGCCGCCAGTTCCCGTCAGGAATACCGAGTCACCAATCGCTGATAAACAATCCCAGCAGTCCGAGCAGCAGCAAGAGATGGACGACAATGCCAACAATGAGTGCTGTGTGTGCTGGGAGAATCCTCCAAATTGTGTGGTCTACACGTGTGGACACATGTGCATGTGTTTTCAATGTGCACAAGATATCAAAAACAATCAAGACGGCCTTTGTCCCATGTGTAGACAAGAAATCAGAGACGTGATTAAGATTTTCAGGTCTTGATACAGAAGGCGGCGCAGGTTCAGTGGGGCAACGCCAAAAAGTATTTTATCCCTGCAAATAAGCATAAATGTATTCATGTATTCAATAAAGAAAATATTTGAAACCATTAAAAACGTACAGTGGTAAATCTACTGCTAACGATAGAGACGTTCGAACATTCAAACTTTTAAAACAAGAGCTTTTACTTTTTATTTTCACAGCTAACAGATAGCTTAGTTATGAAAAGTAGAATGTTATTCTTTTTAGCCCAGCTTACGTTACACGTAAGCTGGGGTATTCCTATCGGTCTGCGGATGGCGTCCATTAGTTAGTTAGTTAGTTAGTTAGTTAGTTCGCTGTAAACTTTGTTTCAAAATGCATCTCCTCCTACAATTTTGAATCGATGTCATTTATTTTTGGTGTGAGGCATCCCTAAGGGGTCGTGCATACGGCTTATGCTTTTCTAGTTGATCGGGTGATTTTTGAATTTTTGGCGAATTTTTAAAGAAAAAAATTAAAAATGTATCTCCTCCTACATTTTTGACCCGATGTCATTTATTTTTGGTATGAGGCAGCCCTAAAGGGTCGTGCATACGGCTTGTGCTTTTTTAGTCGATCGGACAATTTTTGTATTTTTGGGGATTTTTTTTAAGCAAAAATTTTGAAAAAAAATGCATCTACTCCTACAATTTTGATTCGATGTCATTTATTTTTGGTGTGAGGATTTCCCAATCGGTCGTGCATACGGCTTGTGCTTTTTTAGTCGATGGGGTGATTTTTGAATTTTTGGCGAATTTTTAAAGAAATTTTAAAATGTATCTCCTCTTACATTTTTGACCCGATGTCATTTATTTTCGGTATGAGGCACCCCTAAAGGGTCGTGCATACGGCTTATGCTTTTTTAGTTTATATTTTTGGGGAATTTTTTAAGCAAAAATTTCGAAAATAATTCAAAATGCATCTACCCCTACAATTTTGATTCGATGTCATTTATTTTTGGTGTGAGTGCATACGGCTTGTGCTTTTTAGTCGATCGGGCAATTGTTGCATTTTTAGGGAGTTTTTGAAGAAAAAAACTTCAAAATGCATTTCCCCCTACAGTTTTGAACCTTTTTTTTTTTGGGTGGGGGGGGGGGGGGGGGGTTGAGGCATCCCTTAGGGGTTGAGAATACGACATTTATTTTTGGTGTGAGCGCATACGGCTTGTGCTTTTTAGTCGATCGGGCAATTTTTGTATTTTTAGGGAGTTTTTGAAGAAAAAAACTTCAAAATGCATTTCCCCCTACAGTTTTGAACGTTTTTTTTTTTTGGGGGGGGGGGGGGGGGGATTTGAGGCATCCCTAAGGGGTTGAGAATACGACTTGCGCTTTTTAGTCGATCCGACAATTTCTGTATTTTTGGGGAATTTTTGAAGAAAAACTTCAAAATGCATTTCCTCCTACAGTTTTTATCCGATTTCATTTATTTTTGCTATGAGGCATCCTTAGGTAGGTCTCGCATACGGCTTGTGCTATTTGACTCGACTTGGGAATTTTTGATTTGGGGGGGAATTTTTGATGAAAATACCTCAAAATGCATTTTCTCCGGCAGTTTTGATCAAACATCATTTATTTTGGGGCTGAGGCATGCTTAGGGTGTCGTGAATATGGCCTGTCTTTTTCAGTCGATGAGAGAATTTTTGAAGAAAAAAATTCAAAATGCATTTCCTCTTACAGTTTTTATCAGATTTCATTTATTTTCGATATGAGCCGTCTCTAGGGGGTCATGCATACGGCTTTCGCTTTTTGAGTGAACTGGAAAACTTTTGAATTTTTTCGGAATTTTTGAAAAAAAAATTAAATGAATCTCCTCCTCCAGCGCATAAACGCAAGTTAAATGAACTTGCGCAGTAGTCAGATTTAACAACCGCACATCTACGCAAGTTAAAGAAACATTCGCAGTAGTCCAAATTAAGTACTCCGCATCGATGCAAGTTAAATAAACATGCGCATTGGTCCGAAATGTGAACTGCGCATCGACGGAAGATAAATAAAGATGCGAACTGGTCCAAAATAAGCACCGCGCATCAACGCAGGTTAAATAAACATGCGCACTGGTCCGAAAAAAGAACTACGCTTCGACGTAAGTTGAATAGACATGCGCAGTGGTCTGAAATGCGAACCGCGCATCAACGCAGCCTAAAGAAACATGCGCACTGGTCCGAAATGCGAACCGCACATCGAGGCAAATTAAATAAACATGCGCAGTGGTCCGAAATGCGAACGGCGCATCAACGCAAGTTAAATAAATATGCGCACTGCTCTGAAATGAGAACCACGCATCAACACAAGTTAAATAAACATGGGCAATGGCCTGAAATGCGAACCGCGTATCGACGGAAGTTAAACAAACATGCGATCCGGTCCAAAATAAGTACCGCACATCAACGCAAGTTAAACAAACATGCGCACTTGTCCCAAAAAAAGAACCACGCATCGACGCAAGTTGAATAGACATGCGCAGTGGTCTGAAATGAGAACCGCGCATCAACGTAAGTTAAATAAACATGCGCAGTGGTCCAAAGAAACAGCCATGAATCGACGCAAGTTGAATAGACATAAGGTCGGGCATCGACGGGACTTAAATAAACATGCGTTCTGGTCCGAAACGCAAATCGCGCGTCAACGCAAGTTAAATGAACCTGCTCACTTGTCAAAAAATGCGAACTGCGCATCAACGTAACCTAAAGAAACAGATATACTGGTCCGAAATGCGAACCGGATATCAACGCAAATTAAATAAACATGCACACTAGTCCGAATTGCGAACCGCACATAAGCCTAAGTTAAATAAACATTTGCACCAGTCCAAAATAAGTACCGATCATCAACACAAGTTAAATAAACATGCGCAATGGTCCAAAATGCGAACCACGCATCAACACAAGTTAAAAAAAACATGCGCGCTGGTCCGAAATGCGAACCGCACGGCAACACAAGCTAAATAAGCAAGCACACTGGACCAAAATAAGCACCTTGCATCAACGCAAGTTAAATAAACATGCGCACTATTTCGAAATGCGAATGCCCATTAACGCAACTTAAATAACATGCGCACTATTCAAAATAAGAACTGCGCATCAACGCAACTTAAATAAACATGCGCACTGGTCCAGAATAAGAACCGCGTATCAACTCAAGTTAAAGAAATATGCGCATTGGCCTGAAATAAGAACCACGCACGTTAAATAAACATACGCAGTGGTTCGAAATGCGAACTACGCGCCAATGTAAGTTAAATAAACATTTGCACTGGTCTAAAATAAGCACCGACCATCGAGGCAAGTTAAATAAACATGCGGACTGGTCCGAAATTCGAACCGCGCATCAACGCAATTTAAATAGACATGCGCAGTAGTTCGAAATGCGAACCACGCTCCAACGCAAGTTAAATAAACATTTGCACTGGTCCAAAATAAGCACTGCGCATCAACGCAAGTTAAATAAACATGCGCACTGGTCCGAAATTCGAACCGCGCATTAACGCAAGTTAAATAAACATGCGTAATGATCCGAAATTCGAACTGCTCATCAACGCAAGTTAAATAAACATGCACACTGGTCCAAAATGCAAACCTCGCACCAACGCAAGTTAAATAAACATAGGCACACGCCCAAAATAAGCACCGTGCATCAACGCAAGTTAAATAAACATGCAAACTGGTCCGAAATGCGAACCGCGTATCAAGGCAACCTAAGAAAACTTGGGCTGTCCGAAATAAGTACCGCTCATCAACGCAAGTAAAATAAACATGCGCATTGGTATAGAATAAGAACCGCACATCAACACAAGGTAAATAAACATGCGCACTGATCCGAAATAAGAACCGCACATCAACACAACGTAAATAAACATGCGCACTGATCCGAAATAAGAACCGCACATCAACACAATGTAAATAAAGATGCGCATTGATCCGAAATAAGAACCGCACATCAACACAAGGTAAATAAACGTGCGCACTGATCGGAAATAAGAACCGCACATCCACAAAAGGTAAAAAAAAAATACATGGGCCCTCGTCAGAAATGCGAACCGCACATCAACGGAAGTTAAATAAACATGTGCACTGTTCCAAAATGGGAACCGTGCATCTACGCAAAATTAAATAAACATGCGCACTTGTCTGAATAAGAACCGCGCATCAAGGCAAGTTACATAAATATGCGCACTGGTCCGAAATGCGAGCGTTGTTTGAAGGTATCTATGGCAGACTATCCTGTCTACCAGAGATACAAAAAATCTGTTTCCCATTTTTCTGGGAAAGAAATCTTTTTATGCATTTATCGGTCTATGTTCTGGTCCGGTGCTAAATTAATTATTGGGCTAGCTCTTTGCCGTCTTATCTTTTGAAGCCCAATTTTTCAGAAAAATTCCCTTGCTCATGCACGCTGGAATTGGTTTTATTGCTTTTCGTAAGCTGGGACTTTGTCCTTGGACAAACTTGTTTATACTTGTTTGTAAAGGTATGAAATGACTATTCTGTGCTGGTAAAAGAGAAGGTGCATTAACAGAGAGTTAGTGGTGTGTGTATGCATCGGGTGCGTAGGGGTGGGGAGTGAGGGAGCAGTTCGTGGTGTGTGGAGGGGGGAAGCAGTTTGTGGTGGTGGGGGGGGGGGGGGGAAGGAAGCATTTAGAGGTGTGTGTATGGGCAGGGTGGGAACGATAAAAGACGGTTTACAAAGCTGTGAAATGCATTGCAAGGGACCTCTCTAATGTGCGCCTCTTACCGATAACTAGCTGCTAAAAGGCTGCATAATGAAGCAGGTATGACAGGTATGACAGGTTATACTGGCGTTAGCGTCACATGCGCGTGTCACTTATTCTGGAAGGCACATGTCCTGTGCCTAATTTATTTTACATTGATTTGTAGAATGGTCCTCCAAATTTAGCCGGTGTTGGGTGATGTAAATAGACCGTGATGTAAATGGACGTTCATTTTGGTCACACACCTTACGCGATTTGGAAATGGACCCGTGCACTAAATTGACCCTAATCTTTTGTTTGTTTAACCCAAAGATAAATACTGGGAGTTTAAAATGCCTTCATTATTAACCAGAAACACATTTCTTTCTCTCACATTAATAAGCAACATTTATTGCAATAAATTTCGTAATTTTCTAGAAAATAAAACACATCCACTTTGAGTTCACTTACATATTTCTTTCTCTAACATTAATAACATTAATACTCCAAAAAGGAAGAATAAATAATTATGTTATTTGTAAAAAACACTATTGCATAGCAGATATATTTATAGCAAATTACAAATTTTTCAACTTGTCTCAACCGCAAATACATGTCCGATTTAATTGTCTAATAAGTCTCTGAGAAATTTATTGTTTATTTGCATAACAATTTATTTCTAAATACTTCAGCCAGTTACAAATTAATAAATTATCTCAACCGCAAATACATGCCTGATTTATCTCAAATGCAAATACTGATTTAATCTTAGTCACTTACTTTATTTGGTGGAATTTATCCATTCTATGTTGTTTTGTATCCGAACATTTACTGGTCTACCTGGTTTACCACGTTTAGTCACTATCTCGTTTTCTTGCTTTACATCCATATTTAATGATTTGTATTCATGATAAAAATGCAGAAACTTACTTCATTTATATAACGTTTGCATAATTATTCAGGCTGAGTCTTGAGTTTACTCCTAAATTAAATCGCCGTTTTTTTTTTTAAATATATCACACCCGAGGTTTATTTAATCCACAGGATTTACATCTCCGGGGAGATTTACCAACATTACTATTTGACTTGAATCTCTGGTGTGGTCTTATTTTTATGTGCAATAATGTTAGGATTCATATATTCTTTGATTAGAAACTGAGAAGAAATTCTAGGTCAGTGACAAAAATTTTTAACCTTAGAGAAAAAATTTAACAAAATTGAAATTATTTATTTATTATTCAACAAAAAAAAAAAAAAAAAAATCGTAGAAATGTCAGGTATTTGTAAATAAAATAAAGAAGTTATATATGCACATAGCATTATGGGATTGTCCATCCCATTTCCACCCTTTCAACCCCTTTCTGAAAACAGTCTTCGGAAAAAGTCGTGATGAAAATGGACTACACCCCCTTTTTTATGCAAAACTCCTTTTCTCCGTAGAGCCCCATAGTTAAAGGTCCATTTACATCACCCAACACCGGCAAGACTATTTCTGTCATCGTTTGGTCATATTTATTCAAAGTGTACACACGGTGATTGCCTGGACGTAATCTGCACGTGTATAAGGTGAATAAAAAAGAATATTCATAATTTGATATGTAATAACTTTGTATGAGCTTCAGTCTTTTCTTAAAGAAAAGAATTTCATTGACTCCAGGAATTTCTAATGAAGTGGATTAGTGAAATGTCAATGGCCGTATTCAAGAAAGTTAACTGGACAGTAACAGGTTCCGTTAACTATTCCTGTAGCTAACAGAACTTTAGAAAGTTAATTAATAATTGTTACTTAATATTAAAACAAATTCTTGTAAAAAATTGTTTGCATAATTTAGCGAAATCAGCTGATTTCTCCTATACAGTGTACCGTTAACTGCACAGTTAACTTTTGTGAATACCAGGGCAGGGATACAGAATGATTGGGGCCCCTCGGCCCGATGGTTTAGCGAATAACCTCATCAGTCGAATACACTGGGCATAATGGTTTCATGCCTGGACTCGTGTACGTGTAGTTCTGGTTACAAAGTGCAATATGATTCACGTGTTTGTTGTTGGTACTGTCCAGGGTGGACTACTGACCTCTGGACCTGACCTCTGGACCTGTCTCGTTCACGTAAGCGCAGTTAGGGGTCTCGTGGTGACCGTGGTGTTACTGTTGTACAAGTTATCGACTGATCAGTTGCTGTGTTTTGATCGAGAGTTATTCCGGTCAAGTCCTCAATCAAATGTGGAATTTTCAAACGTGTTACGACATAAGCTGCTTCGGTTTTATATCTGATTGAGAATTTTGCGCTAAATTTCAGTATTTCATTACATTTCTTGTAAACAGGTGTGAATTGGTTCAGTTAGTGGTTACATAAGTAGATTGTTTTGGTAACTGTGCTACAAATGCTTTAGAAATGGACTTGCATGCTTTGACTTGAGAAGGTATGTTCATTTCTGACGTAAAAATGAAGGAGAAGTCATTTTTTAAACACGATTGTTCAGATTTATAGTGGATTCTGTATCTAACACCCCTATCCCCTCCCCCAACGCGGCCCCCGGAACAGAAGTATCTCCTCTTTCCAAATCAGGGACAAAAGCCTTCGACTGCCCGCAAAGTGTACATTCGTCTATAACCTTTATAGGGGCTTCCGTATGTAACCCTCCCCTCCCCCAACCCGTGACCCAAGACACCTAAGACAGAAGCACCGCCTCTTTCCACATCAGGGACGAAAGCCTACGACTGCCCGCGAAGTTTACATTCGTCTGTAACCTTTTGCAATTTAGTACCAATATTTTATCGTAAGTGGCGAAATGAGGCACTGTTGGTGAATCATACATGTACATAAAAGCAGTACATTAGAATATCACATTTTAGACCAATCCATAAAATTCCTAGAGAAATATTTGGTTACCGTATATATCGATGAAATATAAATATGTAAACCATCTACGGAAGCCGAGTACCAGTACGGTGTGCAGTCGAACAAAACAAACTGCTCACAGTTTCAGAGTTTTAAAAATTGATAAATATACAAAAAATACCATGTTTTATCAATTTTAGAAATATTTTAGTGAAATTGGTATTGCTAGTTTTAGAGGACTGATTTTTGAATTTGAAAATATTTTAAGACTATGCCAGAGAAGTAAGTGATTATCTTAAATAGGAAGCAGCTTTTAAGCAATTTTTATTGATAAATTTTTATTGATAAATTTGACATTTGATTTTGACGATTTGACAAGTTGATTTTGTGGTAGAAATTTGCAAGGTGCTTGAGATATCACACAAATTAAGGTCACACATATGGCGATCATGAAGTGAAGTTTCCGAACACCGTTTTTTTAAAGCACATTTTGGGTTTCTTGCTTCACAAGGTCTGTAGATGCGGTAGTGTGTGTTATTGCCAGTAATTCATGAGAAAAACCTAACCCCATCCCCTCCACCCACCCCTCCCCCAACGCATTTCCGCGATTTCACAACAAAAAAAGTTGATCCGCTGAAAAAAAGATATTTGTTTTGGTGAACATGCTTTTGAAGAAAAGTGAAGTATGGATTTTTGTTTATCATGAAAAAAATTGCTTGCTGCAATACCTGTAGTTTTGTGTGTTTCATTGTATCTAAACTTGATGTGAAACTATCTGTGATGACCGCGTTTCGTACACAGCTGTAAATACTGCTTACTTGGACTGTTAAATACTTAAAAACGTCATGTACAGCTCTGTCTGGTCACGGCCTTCAGTACTTCCTGTACTGCATGGGAAAATGCAGCTGCATCATGTACCAGATAAATGTTTATGTTGTGAAGATCGCCTTTGATTTTCGTATGTGTAATTTTAATCTCACAGTAGGTAATTTGTGTTGTGAAATGAAGAAGAGAAATCAAAGGTATAATCAGTGTACAGGTTGTTTCGTTTTGTTTTTTTTTCAGATTTAATTCGCGTGACAAATGACTCCTGTGTTCTTTGGAGTGATGGCGCAAAAACGTATATTCATTACTGTGGCTCGCAGTTAGTAAATCTTAGAAATCAAAGAACCAATTGAAATCCTTCAAATTAATAATAATGAACGCGTTTGAGGAGGATCTATATTTTGCACTGTGTATTTTAAGTGCTAGATTATGGTGGTGACAGAACGAGTGGTCATAACATCTTAACGTGTAATTCTGCGGGTATGGGTGATGTGCTGATAGGCTCGGAACGCAGGAGCTTTGCCCGCATGAAATCCCTCCCCCTCCACACACAGCTCTCATTTGGTAATATATTCTGAAGGACATCAACACCCCCCCCCCCCCACCAAAAAAAAAAAAGAAAAAAAAGGGATTTCGGCATGTGTGTGGAGATGGGATTGCAGCAGAGTTGTATACAGACGTTGGTGAAAGCGTTGATAGGATCAGCTAATGGCGTTGATAGGACCAGCTAATGACGTTGATAGGGCCAGCTAATGGCTTGCCTCGATCTGAGGATAATTTCTAGAACGGCAACGGGAAGTTTTATTTCTTGTCGGCAATTGGTGGGGGGGGGGGGGAGATACATAAGCTGGTTATTTCTCGATCGGTGGGGCGGGGGGATACATAAACCAGTTATTTTTCAATCGCTGGGGCGGGGGACACACAAGCCAGATATTTCTCATATTCATGATAATGTGCTATTAATTGTTACCTTATTGTAAAAAGTCAGAATAATACACATGAATCGATAAATAGTTTGTTTTTCTTTAATCAATATGATAAAATATACAGTAGAAGTGAATAACAAAACATAACATCAATAAACAAGAACTCAGAAACGACCAGCTCAGACAACCTTAACATTGATACTGACAGCAATCTGACGGGAACGTCAGGTCAACATTTGTAATGACATCAATCTGACGGTAACGTCAGGTCAACATTTGTAATGACATCAATCTGACGGTAACGTTAGGCCAACATTTGTAATGACATCAATCTGACGGTAACGTCAGGTCAACATTTGTAATGACATCAATCTGACGGGAACGTCAGGTCAACATTTGTAATGACATCAATCTGACGGTAACGTCAGGTCAACATTTGTAATGACATCAATCTGACGGCAACGTTAGGCCAGCATTTGTAATGACATCAATCTGACGGTAACGTCAGGTCAACATTTGTAATGACATCAATCTGACGGGAACGTCAGGTCAACATTTGTAATGACATCAATCTGACGGTAACGTCAGGTCAACATTTGTAATGACATCAATCTGACGGCAACGTTAGGCCAGCATTTGTAATGACATCAATCTGACGGTAACGTCAGGTCAACATTTGTAATGACAGCAATCTGGCCGTAAGCTCAGGGCAACATTTGAAAACCCCATTTTACACCGTAATTTACACTACCTTAGAAGTAATAGGTTGTTGTTCACACCGAAAGCCAGACACCCACGGCCACAAAAAATAATATGCCCCCTCCCCCTCCCCCCTGATTTTCAGTTGAATGAAAACCTGAGGGGCAGGGCAACACAGTGAAGAAGGATGACAACAAGCCTGACGCGCCAAGTTATCAATCGAAACCATTGGGGTGTGTTGATTCCACAAAACATAAAAGCTGTCACTGAAAACACAAGAAAAACAGCTTTGTTGCCTTGCCTGTAGCGGTCAGCTGACCGGCGTCCAAATAGGAAGTGCATTTAACTTATCTTGACTCATTTCGCAGTTCCTGCATCGCAAATCTAAAGACCAGAATTTGTTCACTGGCAACCGTTTTCAGGTTTGGTTTATTTTATAGACGAACAGGAGGACGGACGCACAAACCTTCATTGTCTCTTTGAGTTCCCTCCAATAAACACCCGATGACGACCAGTGGATTCGGAAACACACACACACACATTGCTACTGTGAGTAGCCCCGAAAGATAACATAATACTAGATTATTTAAAACAAGAATATATCAAGAAAATGTTAATTCATGTATTTTTTGTTGCACGCGAAACAAGGCACTGTAGTCTAGTTTGTTCTGGATAGACTAACGTAGACTAAGGATCACTCAATCTCTGTAATTCTTAAAATATTTCAATTAGACTGAATCAACTCGCTTTGACGAAATTGCCTAATTTCGCCCTTAATAAAAAAATCTATAGCTTCTTATTTTTTTTATCTATTCTTATTTTAAATAATATAGTATTGCATCTTTGATATATATCTGTTTACCCCCAATTTTTTCCACCAGGAAAATATCTAGAACGAGGTTGGCATTATTATGACTGCAGAGGGACGGAGGACGAGGTCTATTACAGGAGGCACACACCTTAAACATACAACTGTTCACTCTCAACAACACGCATCGGGTTGTTCCACGACAATCTGTAAGAGACTTGATTCCACACGATTTCATGCCTGAGACTGCACAGGTACTTGGTCGGCTGGGTCCTAAATAACAACCTTGCTGGTATAAAACGTAAAACGATCCACGGTTTACTATCCGCCTTTATCGATACCTTGCACCTGCTGCGGTTTGTTCGATTGCAAAGTTGAAAAAAAAAAAAAAAAAAAAAAACAAAACAAAAAAAAAAAAAAAAAAACAAAATCTCAACACTTCTCAATTCAACACCACAAAATATCAATTTTGTAGGACTCGCCGGCACAGTATCGCTTAAATTCATCCACGTCTTGTCTCGTTATTTCCAGACAATGGGAGAGATTTAAGTAAGACAGTACATTCTCACTACCGAGTACCTTCCAGATGGACTGAGCGGAAATGTGCTGGCAGGTTTCCAGTCTCAGACTCTCAAGCTTTGTAAGAGGATTTGTTCGGAGTATTTCGAAGAAAACATCATCAGAAAAACTTTCTATATTGTTCAAACTAATCCTGGTCATATTTGGTGAATTCGCAAGCAGGAGTTTTACAAAAGTTGCTGGAAAAGTATTCTGTGGACAGTGAAGTAAAATTTTGAGTTGTTCAAGCTTGGTGAAACACGTGACATTTGTTGACAGAAGCTGCGGCTGGGTGAAAACCGGAAATGTGGCCACGCCGTATCCTGCAACCAGGCACGAAAACTTCTTCAAGTTTGGACAACAAGCTCCTACACAACCAATATCCACGTTGTTTATGTCATTCAAAGATAAATCTTCAATTGTAGAGCCACGTATTTGTAAAAGTGGCAATACTCCCTCGCCGAATGTTATCAATTCTTCTTCAGAATTCGCTAAAGTCAAAACTCTCAAATGTTCAAGTGCAGATAAATATATCAAACCCTCATTCGTGACGCCTCTTACAAAATACACGCCAGTTACGAACGGGCAAATGAGGCACGAGACCTCTATACTTTTTGTTACAGGGGCCAGGCTCGCTTTCATTTGCTGTATGGACAAATATTGTAGCGCAAGCTTTCTGACGTCACACCGTCCTTCTCCATCTTCCCTTTTACACTGCGAGCCAAACAGTCTGTATAGAGCTTCACAGATGTCTGAGAACTCAAACACACGCATATTCGGCAGGTTCGACAAGGCCACTTCGGCGCCTTTCGCAGTGACAGCCGTACTTAGCACATTGAGCTTCACTAGTTTTTCACACTTTGCTGGCTGATCGCCAAAACTCACGCACAAACTCATGATACCCATGTCTGAAACTGGACAGCTGGAGATATCCAACTCTCTGAGATTGTGGCAACATTGACCAATCCTGTTAAGTACCTGAAAACAAACAATACTGACGGTAGATTTCAGCACTATTGCATGTACTTGTCAAGTAAAACCAAATTTCTGGAACAAACGAATGTAACATTGCAGCATCTAAATTAGTGGGGTTTAAAGTTTCGAAAATTTTAAACAGTGTCAGTGAATGATAAAAAAAAACAAGAAAAATAGATGCCCGTCATGGAACTCAAAAAGTTATCAAATACATACCTGGTCAGAACACTTCGTCTGTTTGAGGTTCAACACAGCAATATTTGGGAGAGCTGCGACCAGATCAGTTAGCACACGGGGCGGTACCTGATTGCACGAGGATATGTTCAGCTTCACAAGTCTCTGCAAGAAACAACAGACCTGAAAGGTACTTCATTGATAGTTGTCGTTCTTTTTTTCACTTTCTTTATTTGATGTGTGCTTCTGATTGGTAATACTACTGTTACTGAAGTAATGTCTAAAAGATAACTCCAATACAGAGCTGGTATGATTTAAATCAACTTATTTATTTCATGATTTTCTTCTACACCCAAGATGAACAAACAATATATATCAGAATTCACTGTTTGAATCTTTTAACTGAATGAAGCTTGACAGATTGCTTGTACAGTAGAACCTCGTTAATTCGTAGTTGTCGGGACCAAGCCAAAAAGTATACGAATTAACCGGGGGTCTGCTCTGACCAGTGAAATAATACATATACACAAAAACATTTATATGTCGTAGGCATTCACAGAAATATATGTTCAATAATTTTATCCTTGTTTTTTTTCCATGATGCAAAAGTTTCATTATTTATGTCCTAGTTTTAGCACCACTCGCTATTTGCCTTAAACGTTAAATTTCATATCCATTGAATAATCATTGTATTTTCGCTTTTTCGATGAAATTTTCACAGTTGAGATGTAAATATTTGAGTAATGTTCAGTTTTTATAGCAAGGTATTTTTATAGTAGGTATTGTAGAATGTGACACATAAAACTCTGGACTATAGAAGTAGCAACCACGTACTACTCCGGAGTAGGTCATGACAAGGGCACCACCCATGACTGCTGAGCGTGTGGTGTCGTTCTAATCCCTATACACCTAGGTGTTGGCACACGGAATGGCACGCGGAATTTTGTGCATCTCAGACTATACACCCAGGCCTTGGCTGTCACTTAATCCCATCGATTTCGTTGGGCAAGTAACTGATGCCCGGGGGAGGGCAGTTGTTCTAGGGGGCAGCTGACCGGGTTGACAAAACGGGGGGGGGGGGGGGCAGGTGTCCGGGGGCGGGCAATTGACTGGCATTCGTTGCAAGCAATATTATTGGGTTAAAACGCTTTCCATACTTTGAATACCACCGTTACCTAAATGTTACTGTAATTAACAGCTGGTTAATCAACAACTCTGTGTGTGTTTGAATTTGTATTGTGGCAGTTTCACTATATTTACTTTTGGATGAAATTATTAAGTAAACAACTGATGTTTCAGGGTGAATTTTAATATTTTCCTTTTTTTAATTTCTGCCACTATTTTCCATTTTTGCCGTTTTTTATTTTTTTTTCACTGTTCCGAAAAAAAACAGGTTTATCTGAGAAAAATCCCAACCCTAGCAGACGATTCATAAAATGTTTCTTTCTTTTAGTTCACCTGTGTGATGTAGTGGTCAAAACGCTTGTTTGGTAAGCAAAGAATGTACAGTTCGGATCCCGCTGGCCATATTTTATACGAGTCTACGTATTAAATGTTTACGAACCCTTATCACCAAGGAACTCTGCCTCTGAATAACAAATCATATGCCCCGGGCACATAAATTCAGTTAGACATGCGAGGATGTGAGGTTTGGTTTATGACTCCCCTCCCCCTCCCTGTTTTTTAGGAAAGCTTTATCAATCAATCACAAGGGGCGATGATTTTGAATTCCGGAATATGCAGAGGTGACACAAGTCGGTTTTGCGGCCCACCAGAGGTTTCATCATCCGCTGTGGCTCGGATTAGAACCAGTGACCTTGGCGTCAGGGTTGTTTTCTTCCGGAAAGAAACTATTTCTTTCGTTGCACGGGAAGAAAGGGAAGTAACCACTCTCTCCCAGGCATAAATGGAAAGAAGTGGCAAGACCCATTTTCTGCCACTAATCTGTAGGATGTTGAATACCAGACCATTCAGGGACTCAAGAATCGCCATTACGACAGCTCTGAAGGAGTGGCATTTTTATAAACACAATTAAAGAAGGCAGACTTGACATTCAATACCCGTAAGGGGTGGTTTTCGGCTATGCTCTCTACCACTGAGCTCAACGATCCCCCCTCCCCCATCTCTGTTTAAATGTCTGCAGACTACGCATCATATACATTGGTATCCAGCAAATTCGCAACTGGACAATTCGCAAACCGACAACTCGCAACTGAAGGAAAAAAAAATTTAAAGGAAAGAGTTCCGCAATTACTCTAACTTTGTAATGTAATATAGAGCACCGAGTTAGAGTAATTGCAGAACTTTTTTCCTTTACATTCTTTTTGTCTCAGTTGCGAGTTGTCTATTCTACGATTAGTTGCGAGTTTTCCAGCTGCGAATTGTTCAATTGCGAGTTGTCTGGATACCAGCAAATCAGGTCTCAAAATGAAGAGTAAACTCTGCACTTTTTGGAATCTGTGAACAAAATTTTTTTTCTGGTCGTGAAGTAGCTTCGAACAAAACATTCCGCACTCTTGTGTTCGTACAACGCTTCTGTGGTTTCTTTTCTGCATAAAAACTTATTTAATTTATATACATGATAATATACAGTACCTCGAGGTTGAGAGTTAACCTGCGGGTACCCGGAGCCCCGGGTAACTCGACGCAACCCTAATCTGATAAGCTAACAATAGCCAAGTAAAACAACGTCAGAAACTCTCCACTATCTTATTCCTTTTTTATATGTTGCTGAAATGACACTTTTTAAAAAATATTATATTTGGCACCAGCGCAGTTCCGTGACAGTAACCCCCGTTCCCCACTTGTCTGATTCCTTTTTGGCAAGTTGCTGAAATTAAATTAAAAAAAAAAACAGATTCGTTACCAGCCCTGTTCCATAGTATTACCCCAGAGTTAAAATACATAAGGCGTACACTTTCCCTTGGCTTAAAGAATTTCAGCATTGAATGATTAGAACTGACCACACAATATTACACATGTATCACCTTGCATCTTGTAGCCACCAGGCTCATGACAGTGTCTTTATTTGCTGCGGCACGACAACAGCTCAAATCTAGATGCTTGATTCGGCTGTCAATAAGCAAGTGCAGGAAGTATGTCTTCATCAAGCCTCGTTTTGACAGCACCGAAATTAGATCCTGTATGAGGTCTGATGCTGCAATTACAATATCTAAGAACATTTACTTGCTTCTCTGATTCTCTGTGAGCAATCCAATGCAAATGAACGCAAAAACTGCTTTCATGGCTGAATTCTGCCCGGTTTCAACTACACAATTCGTCTGAAGTTATTGGTTTTCAGTGTACGTAAAGTGCAATAAACACCAAAAGAGTCATTAACTACATCAATTGCGTAGAAATCTTACTTAGATTTCATTTTCAAGAAACCAGAGTTTTGGAAACCATAACTAGAATTAATTTTAATGGATTTGTTAAATATACAAGTCCTTCCTTACAGGGCGTTTGAACAGAATATGTAAGATCAAAATCGCTCTTTCCAAAAAAAAAAAAAAAAAAAAAAAAAAAAAAAAAGGAATTGTGTTACTACACAGGGGATGGAGTGCGAATATGAGGTCAAAATTGGTCCACCTGTAACAGTTTCCCACACAACAAATGTCACGTGACCTTTGGCTTAGAAAATGTAGGTCAATGTTCAGAACTCGAAGCTACCCCTTGTTCAATTGTGTACACAGCGTGCAATCGATAATATAACGTAGGAATATGGTGCAGGTCACGTAACCTTGAAAATCTAGATCAAAGTTGCTCCTTATGTAACAGTTTTGAAGGGGTGGAATCCAAAACTGAAGTCCTTTCTGTCCTTTTTGTTTCCGAGACAACACAGGCGCGTGACCTTGAATATGCAGGTCAAAGTCCAGACCTCAAAGTTATCCCTCATGTAATTCTGTAGAGAAATTCGACAATGAGGTTAAAATTGCTCTATCTCTAACAGTTACCGAGACAATACAGGTCACGTGACCGGTCATGTTCAACATGTAGGTCAAAGTTCAGATCTCAAAATCAGGGTTGTGTTTTTGACTGTCAAAAACTATTTTTGACATGACACCTGTCATTAACCGTCAAAAACTGGTTAAAACTGTATAAAACTGTCAAATGCTGTCAAAAACTACCACTGGTTAGTGATTACATTTATTACTGCACATATTTACAATCACCACTGTGTACAAAATGACATGACAAGCAGGTTAAATGTCAATAGTCTATTTCTTCTTTTCCTCGCAGCATTCTGTAGCAGAAGACAAGTTTTGCTGCTTTGTCATTTCCGAGTCGGTTTCTAACCTTTGTTTGTATTATTCCAAAAAAAAACTGGAAAACACACGTTCGATAGATGCCGACGATGATGGGGATCCTAGTAACCGTACTGCTAGATTTATGAAACTGTCCGGTACAGAGTACATGCCCAATGCTTTCCACCAGACAACAGCATTCATTGATGTTGTGCTTTCACTGAAGTATGCTGAAGGAAATGGCGAGGTTTTTGCGTCAAAAGCGATCAGAGTTGCGATGTTATTTGTGTCACGATTCGACAAGAATGCATGGACAGACCCTAACTGGTCTGTATTCAGAAGCTCTCCTTGGTACTTCGGGTGTAACTTGTAAGCCGTATAGTGCTCATCTGTCAGCGCCTGATTTAGACGTTTCTCGACAGCGTCTTGTGTGCTTCTAAAACCGGATTTTGAGCTAATGACAACCACGTATGAGTGGCGTACGCAATGGACGTTTTGTCTGACGTCGATCGCATCAGCAACAGGACGGAGTTGCTCGGCGAGATGCTTGGCGCGTTGGTAGATTTGTAGATCATTGATCTTTCTTGTGATTCCGACATCGATGTCATCTTCCTGATCGTCGCATATTTGAAGGTAATGTTACGTATCCAAACAGGTTAGTTGTCATTTCCAGCGCGTATCACCAGTGAGCTGTGGTTTCACACTTCCACTGCATTCTTTCAACCAGACGTTAGGCTTGTGGTGATTCTGAAAGTACTTGTTGACGTCTTTCACGTGTTTCATGACGTGTTTTGGAGTTATGTCTTCTCCCAGCAAGTTCAGTAAGTGTGCAGAGCAGCCATACACAACAATATCGGGATCCTCCTCCTTCAAAGCTTGTCGCATTTTGCACATATTTGCAGCATTGTCTGTTACTACAGTTTTCACTGTGCAGCTGTACGTTTCTTTCGCAGTTTTGATCGAATTTTCACACAACTTCTTGCAATTTACGGCTGACTTTGTCATAGCGCCAGTATCAACGCTGTCTAGGAAAAATGTTTTCCCATCAGCTTGCATGCTTGATGCCACTATGGGATCATTGTCGACGTTGCTCCATCCGTCTTGAATCAGTGTCACAGTTTTGCCAGATAACGTTCTTCTCATTACCTCCTGAGTTTCTGCAAACACAGCATCAAGTAGTTCTTCACCGAGTGTCTGCCGAGTTGGTGGTCTATAATCATAGCACAGTAGGTTTATTGTTTTCTTGAACTCGGAGTTCTCGGCTATGTTGAATGACATGGTGCACGCGTAGAAAAAGCGCCCAATTTGTAGATCCAGTGCTGCTTTGGTAGCCTTTGATGTTTTGGTGACCTTGTCATCAATCTTAGGCGCTGGCTGTGGAGACAGGGATCTCTTTCTTTTCACTGGTACTGGAAGGTCGGCAACCGTAGTATTATCATCTAGACTGGTGCGTGTTTGATTAGTTGCGCATTTGATGTAGTGGGCTTTCATGCGATCAACTCGATTCGCAAGTTTGTGGTCGCATAATTTGCATTGTGCGTATTTCTTATTTTCCTCAGAAACCTCTAAGAAATGCTGCCAAATGAAGTCCTTTGGTCTACCGTCTTTGTGCATGTTGTCCAATTTCTCATTCACAAATGAAGTTGAAGTGTGATGTTTTAGCAAAAACAACCCCCATTATATACGAAAGTTTTTGGCATCGAAGCATCAAGAGATTAAGCAAAGGGGGTGGCTTTGTGCACAGGAACTCCACAGATTAAGACACCAGCTGACGTTAAACGGATATTTTTATCTGAGGCAGCGTGATGGAACTCCGGAGCTGACGCTAAGTGAAGTTCGAAGCAATAGATTGTATAAAAATAATAAATAAAAGAGGTAAGAGCAACAAAACGGTCCAAAATGTCGCACAATATTGAGTTTTTGACAATTTTTTTTTTTGTCAAGAAGTGTTTTTGACATGACAGACTAAACATAGTAATATCCACCGTCAAAAACTCTACAACGCTGCTCAAAATCATCATTTATATAATTTCTGTAGAGGGAATGGAATCAGAAAAAGAGGTCAAATTGCTCGATCTCTAACCTTTCCGAGATATCACAGGCCATGTGACCTTGAAAATTTAGGTCAAGTTCAAATGACAAAGTTGCCCCTTATTTACTCTGTTGGAGGGATGGAATCCACAACTGAAATCAAAATTGCTCTTTCACTAACGGTTTCCGAGATAACTCAGGTCACGTGACCTTTGACCTTGAGACCAAAATTGCCCTTTCCCCAACAGTTTCTGAAAAAAAAACACAGGTATAAAATAACACAAATACAAAATCCTGAATACCTGTCTCAGGGTTGGCAAAAAAGCGGCCAAATCTAGATTTTGCCTTGCCGGTGGCAAAATCTGGCAATTGCCGGGAAAATATGGCAAAATCTGGCAAAATTTAAAATCATCAATTATCGCCAGGTTTTTTATAATTGGGGAAACGGAGTTTATAACTTTGATAGGTATAATAAAAAGGTATTCAGTTAAACTTCTGATTACTAAACATCAAAACCTTGTATTCAACCAGAGATTAAGAATGCTCGAGGGAATTAATTTGTCGTGAAGCAACATAGAAAGAGATTATCGCCAGGTTTCTATAATTAGGGAAACGGAGTTTCTAACTTTTATCGGTATAACAAAATGGTGTTTAGTTAATCTTATTAAACGTCAAGACACTGTATGAAACCGGAGATTAAGAATTCTCGAGGGGATTAATTTGTCGTGAAGCCACATACAAAGAGATGTAATTACCGGAGATGCAACTATTCCGAATACAACTCAAATTTATTACTTCGAACAACTACTCCAAAGTACTCACGAGTAAATCGACAGGGTAGTATATAACGCGCATCACCTGCAGAGACATTCATTGTAGAATTGCGGATTAGACTTTATAACCAAAAATTAAATACTCTACTATGTGCTATTGAATTTATAGGAAAGTGCATTATTTATGTAAATAAACGCGTGCTTGGGTGAATAAAACTAGTTTTACTACATTTCAAGAAAAATAAATATTAAAATGAAATGAACCAAAAAAATTGTTAAAAAAAATTGGGCGAAAAAATCAGATTCTGCCAGATTTGGCCAGATTGGGCCACTTTAAGAGATTTTTCCTTGCCGGCAATTGCCGGGCAAATGTGGCTGGCAAAATCTTTCCAACACTGACCTGTCTGCATCCTACATGATACATTGGGAGTTTCCCGGATTGTCCATCTATTTTATTTAAAGATAACGCAGATACACGTCGTAGTTTTTTCATAACTGTGTTTGACTTTTTAAAGATTGATTTCACCTGTTATCCGGACAAAAAAGTCTGTGATTATATTTTGTCATACAACCACGATGTTATTGGAATTCCCTTGGTATTGTAATCACTGGACCGCGTCCTAAAAATAAACTTGCACCATCCCGCCTCTCTACAAGTATTTTTTTTTTCAAACTTACCATTGTTCTCTACGACACTTGTCTAATATTTTATGGCTGTGTTTAAGCAGGTACCAAGATATGACACAGCCCGGATTACTCACGTACTCTTGGCAAAAAAATATGCTTGCACTATTTTCCCTATCGCACAATTATTGCGGCGCGGACTTCTACATTTTTTAAAAATTTAAACACTGCTCTCCAGGACACTTTTCAATAGTTTAAGGTTAATGCAAAGAGGTACCGCTCACTTCCTCAAAGGGACTGAATAACCACGATGACTCACCATCCTGACAAAAACTATAAAAGTTCATTTCTCACGAAAAGTTTGAATCCTGGGTCGTTTAACTTTCACGATATAGAAAAATAAATTTCTGACATTACCCGAAAGCATTTAAAGCTCAAGTCCCGCTCTTTATTAAATGCAAACTGATTTTGGCGTTTTTGTCCCACAGACTCCCACACATGTTTTGCTGCGAACACGACAGCTTGTCTTTTTACTCGCGGCACGGAAACGAAATTGTGAGATCGTTTATATCAGCCACGACACGAGCTAATTCGCACTTTGACGTTTGCCGAAAAGTTTTTGCGCTTCGCTGAATTCAGTTGGGATAAGGATATAAAGAAATGATAGAAAAAAAAAACGGCAAAAATCAACAAAATTCAATTTTGCCAGAAACATATTCAAATGTTGGTTATTAAAGGGACTGAATATGTAAAATAGTTTTTAAAAAGATCATATGATGGCTTTATAAATTTGAAAGTGTGAATTTTGAAAGAAAATTAGAATTTTGATGTTTTCCCCTTATCATTTCTTCATAATTTATCCAAAAAATTTGCAGTCGAAACAACACCTCCATCGGAAACACCCGAAAGTGACAATTGGCTTATTGTGTCACCACATGCCCATGCGCATATGGAGAAATGTTTATGCGACTAGAAGTGCAAGACTGCGCGTATGAGTAAGCGAACATACTTAGAGAATCAAAAGGCCCGATGAGATACAAGAAAGTCCCTTGATCAAAAAAGTTTTGGCTGTAATCAGCACACCATATCCGTTCCATATTCTTCGCAATGTTGGCAAGGGAAACATCCTTTAAAGTCGATACAGAAGGACTTTTAGGCATGTTACACATTAAATACCAGTCAACTCGGATTTAGATTTTTAGTTTTGCTTACTTCCTACTTAGCGATAATATGTCTAGTCACACTTTGGGGGGGTTTCGAATAAAATGCGCAATGATTCTGCATTTCGACTGGAACGGAACCGGGTAAAAAATGAAAGCAATGCAGAAGAAATATTACAAAAACAGTTCATAATCGGAACATGAAAGAAATTAAAGCTCAAAACTATTTGTTAAAACTTTTAACGAGTTTTTGTAATAGCATAACCGGTCGTTAAAAAACAACTGTTCTTTTGTTTAGATAGATTTGTCATTTCGACCAAATCTCTCTTTCTTTTTTTACCCAAGTTTATAATCAAAACACAGAGTTTTTGCGCCGTTTATTCGGAACACGCAAAGTGTAATGTAAACAGCTGATCTCCGCTGTTGCTTAACAGCCAACCTCTTCACGGGTTCATTCTGTTAGGTTGATTGATTGATTGCGCCTGACTCACGGTTAGACCGGCAAGCGTCGTTAATAAACTACTCTGGAGTGGCTTGCGGGAACCAGTTTAACCCACGGTCTCCCAGCCTCTCAGTCGGGCCCAAAATGGTCCCACCAGGAGAATGTAAGTACGATTCGTCAGTTGCTAAACAAAATCAGAGTGGTGGGTTGTAGTATATTTTGAAAGATTAATGGTCAATGGTTAAAGTAATGGTCATGCGAGATGTTAAATGGGATGTTACGAATTGTTAAAAATTTATTTTGGAACATTGTCTGTTCCAAGCACAGCCAACGTGGGACAGCCAACGTGGGCTGTACCTCGGAACGTGTTTCAAAACCGCCAAACGCCCACGTAATTACATGGGACAACCCACGAAAAGCACAGGTATTGCCGACGTGGGAATACGGGATGTCCCACGTATAGCCGACGTCGGCTATTTGTGGGGGTGCTAACTGACAACACTTTGGTTATAAACCGCCATCCCAACCATTACTACCTGAGGCGATATCATCTCACTGGTCCCACCAATCTCGCTCTCATCCCTAATGCGGACCCTCTCCTCCTGTGTTGTTTGTCCAGAGTCACCCTGCTGTGTCCTTTGGCAGGGGTGGATAGTTTAATTTGTGTGTCCAGCCCCCCCCCCCATCCCCCACGTTCCTCCAGCAGTTTGGTGGTCACCTGCTTGAATTATTTCGATATAAACCACCCACTTCAACCTTCACCCGTGCATTTCTCAGTTTCCTGAGCTCCGTATGTTTGGCCCACAATTCTTGTGCAAATACTCTAACCTTTTCTCCCTATCCGACCTTGGCCACCCAACAATCCCTTTAGCTGTTACCTGGAGGTCATCTCTTTCCCATTCCTCTATTTATCGATGGGCCAGAATGGCGTCCCTCAAGTCTCAACCACTTCATATTCTGCAATTAAGTGCTCCAGGGTGTCTTCCTGTACTGATCCAGAGTCTAAGCCTGTATCTATGTCCCCTATCCGCAGGCGTGCTAGACACTTGGCCCCCACCCCAAGACCCATCCATCCACGACATGCTTTGATCCACTCTTCCGTCCACTCTAAGTAGAGCCAGTGACTGGTTCACTTGTAGACAAAAGCAAAGGTATTTTTCGTTACGATAACGATTAAGTCTGATTCTGTATTTATTACTTAAGAATGAAGTAAAATATACTGTTGGTTAGTTGTGATCAGCTTTAAAAACGACGCTACATAAAATGGCATAGGTTTTGCCAATTATGAATGATTAATTGGAATGGACCGACTAATAACAATGTAACTGGTATTTTATTTATTTTGTTGATATTGCCCCGTAAGTTTTCCCTGTCGTAAGATTTGCACTTCGTAAAAAGGCCTTTTCTACGCACAGGGAAAACTTACGCTCACAGCTGCATAACTCTTCCCTGTGCGCAAATTTTCCCTGTGTACTGATTGGCAGCTTTTTGTAATTGGCTTTTCCCCATAAAGCTGCGTACATCTCTTCTAAAGCATGTACCACTGAGTTTTCCTCTGGCCAGACTCAGTACCACCGCGAATTACAGATGCGCTTTGGTCGTCTTGGTGATCCTGGTGCACTTTTGTGGTACTGAGGAAGAAACTGGTTAATTGAATTTTATTTTAGCAAACTCGTTTATCTTGCTTATTGCCAAAGCATCACCCCTCATACCGTTGCCCCATTCAACCTCCCCCCCCTCTCCCGAAAAAATGATTTCAATATTCAATGACGATATATTGAACGCTGTGACAGTGTGTTTCGTCATAAATATTAGCTTATCGCATTACCCGCAAATTACTTTTCAACATACCATATAGTAGAGTAATCCGTGCTTTGACAAAACGTCTTGGGGAAGGGGGGATAACAGAGTAACAGAACCTCTCCAGTTATTCATTTGCACGCTACTCCCCACCCCCCAAGAAAAAGCCAAAACACACACACACACAAACACACACGCACAAAATTCTAGAATTAATGTTCTAGAATTCATTATATATATTATACAATAAATTTATCCGGGGAGAGTGGCGGGGGGGAGGGGGGCAATCACGTACCGAATGGATACCACGCGTGTCTATGACTTATTAAAACGACCCCTAAACGCGGACTGCTAATTTTAAAATAAGATTCCTTTTAACCAAAAGCACAGTGTTGCTGCGAAATAACCCCCATTTATGGAAAAGGCGGATGAATGACGCTTATTTGTTTAAACGAAATTGGTACTCCGCGAGGACCGGGTCTGGTCTCAGAATTGTCCGCTTTCTCCGCGTTTTGTTTTTGGATACCCACGGAAACACATATGTTACTAAGTGCCCCCCCCCCTCCACCAGGATTTTATTTGTTGAAATAAAAGACAATTATTAGGATGGAAGGGCCAAGCACTCAGAGTAAAAAGAAATGTCTAGTTTTATTGTTGAAATTAATTTTCTACGTCCTGAGACATAAATATGCCATTTAAACTTAAAATTACATTTTCCGGTTCATTACTTTGAAGATTGATAGTTAAAAGTAAAAAAGAACTTTTCTACGGATAGTCGCCTAGAAAAGTCCTGTGCGTAAAAAATCCATGTCTGATTTTATTATTTAAATTATTTTTCTGCGTCATGAGGCGTAAATACATCATTACAACTTAAAAATCCACTTACAGGTGTATTAGTTTTGAAGTTGAGAGTTAAAAAAAGGATTTTTTTTACGGAAAGTAGCGTAAAAATTGGCTGTGCATAAGAAATTCACGTCTAGTTTTATTTCGGAAATGATTTTTCTGCGCCTTTAAGGCGTAAAAATTCCATTTAAACTTAAAACTCGATTTACAAATATATAACCTTGAACCTGGATAGTTAAAAGAGAAAAAAGGACGTAAAATACCATGTGCGTCAGAAATTCTTGTCTAGTTTTGTGATTGAAATGACTTTTTTACGCCCTTTAAGGCGTTAAAAATGCCCTTTTAACTTACAGATAGATTTAAATATATCTTGCTTTAAGGCTTGAGAGTTAAAAGAAAAATACTTTTTTACGGATAGTGGCGTAGAAAAGTCCTGTGCGTAAGAAATTCATGCCTAATTTTATTTTTGAAATGACTTTTCTACGTCTTTAAGGCGTAAAAATGACATTTCAATTGACAAATCCATTTTCAAGTATATTACCTTGAAAATGATAGTTAGAAGATAAAAAAGAACTTTTTTTAAGGATTAGTGGAGTGAAAATATCCTGTGCCTCAGAAATTCCTGTCTAGTTGCATTATTGAAATGACAGGCTGTTTTTACGTAGAAAAGGCATTTTCTACGGGCAAGACTGTATATTTTACCTGCGAGCGCATTATTTCAATGATTTTCTCCCCATATGCTCTTTCTTTGTTCCTTTTTCGATAGGGAGACACAATGCCTAAAACTGAATTTTATCGACGCAGGGAAAAATTACGCTCCTGAAGCGCAAGTTTTCCCTTTATAGCACCCGTAGAAAAGGTCTTTTCTGTGCACAGGAATATCTTACTGACAGGTAGATTTTACGGGTTTGGCCGCAGAAAAGACCTTTTCTACGTAAAAATAAGTTGTTTTTACGCGCAGGGAAAACTTATGCAACAGATATTGTGTGTAGTTTTTGAATTTGCTTCAATTTGATTGAAATTACCTTGCCACAGTTCCCAGAGTGCGTTCAACAAAAGTAAACGGCACCTTATACGAACATTATGGGGGCGCTTCCTCATACGGGACCAACACGCCTATTCTGCAACAAAGAGACGTGTGACACGAGACATTAATTTTTACACAACACTCTTGTTCTGGATAAGCAAAAAATTAAAAAATGACTAAATATGTTGAGTAATTTACGTCTAGGACTTGAAGTTTAAAACCTTTTAATGTTTATAATAAAAGAAAACGATTGTCGGAGATCCGCTTCTCCATTCCATAGCAATAAATAAGATAAATATTGCCTTTGGCGAGGATTACCTGCTAGCTCTGAATAAATTCCCACCGTTTGAAAGGACGAAAATATTCCAGCTGGGCTTTTATTTATCGTTTATATGTTTTGTTACTTTTATTATATTACTTATAATTATGAAATAATGTCCCTTTGTAACTGAACGGGGAACTTCAAAACAATCCCTCTTGTACAAAACGAGGAGTAATGTATGAAAATTATCCTTACAAAATTGAATTGGCACTGTACGCGGAAAGCACCCCATCTCAAAATCATCCCCCTTCTAGGACACGCATTGTAAAACGTATGATACCAAGTGCCCCTATCCACACTTGTGCAACAGCGGTGGCAACGCCACCATCCCAATACCCTCACTGAAAAGACCTCCATTTGGTGTCTTTGCATATTTAACACACTTCTCTAGTGGGGAATCCTGTCGAACAGTACGAAATCAAAACAAGTTACTGAGTCTGTTTTATGAGAATTTTTCTTAATTTCTGTGTATTGGGTAATTGCTCTGCATAATCTTATGGTTTGGTAAAGTGGATATTTAAATCATTGCGAGTAATTGTTATTAATTGTAGGGAAGGATATTGGTAAAAAGCCAGCTGGCAGTTGTAAATGTCGAAGTTTTTTTTTATTTTCCTAGTTTGTAGCTGCCCCATTTATGTATAGTATCATTATTTTTTTGCGTGGAGAAAGTCATGACCTTTGTGCTTGTCGTGAGAACTATTTGTATAAGGATCCTAGTCCTGCTTCCGTCAGTATACTTGCCCTAGATTAAATTATTGTTTGACACAAACACTCAGTTGAATACGAGTCCTGTATTGTGTGTATAATTTTAAATTAATTGTCTACATTAAGTTTGAACAAATCACTTTTTGTCTGATATTTAAATTTTATAAAATGGAAAAGGGGATAATCGATATTTTAATTGCGAAAACATAAGCAAAACAAATAGCACGATTATTAATGATACGTCAATAATAAGAGAAAATTGCGTTTTCACTGCAAAAGAATCACTTTTTATTATTGCAACATAGTTCAAGTTTAAATACTGACAATTCTCAACCTTTCTAATAGTAACCGTAGTATTAAGACATTCACTAAAATATATTGTAGTTTTTTAATATCCGATATATTATAGAACAAAACCAATTTCGTCGGGCGCTCTGAAACAAGGCATAATGCAGTGGCAAAGACCCGTAAATTTGTTTTTGTTTTCATCCATTCTAGTAGGTGACTTATTTTGACAGAGGGCTGCTTTTTCCATTGCCGAACTAAAAATGGGAACTAAATTTCATTTTTGAAAAATTAAATTGCGTAAAAGTAGTAGATTACGTAAATGTATTAGATCACGTGTACAATAGCCAATAGTTTTTCACATTGCAATTGCGTTGTATTTGTCCACTGAAAATCTTTAACTGTGAGAAATTACAAAATAGTGCAACAACTGTCTTTCTTTTTCTCCTCCGCCTGTTTCTCTTCTAGATCAATTTCTTTTTCATCGGATTTGCTTTCTGTTTCACTGTCTTGTGTTTTCTCTTCTATGTCTTGTTGTTCTTCTGACTGTGCTGTTGACTCTTTGGGGGATTCTTCATCATGTTCAATGTCTACTTTGTTGTCTGTCTGGTCGCTTGGCTGATCGCTTGACTGATAGACTTGGTCATCTGTTTGGCTGTCTGTTTGTTGTTCGGGTTTGGGGTCTTCCTTCTTTGAATCTGCATAAATATTTATATGAATCGATATTTCGTGATTACCAGAGTATACATAAAGGAAAAAACAGTAATGTTGTATCCATGATACAAATAAACTACTACACCTATGTTCGGGCCTTTTTGTTGAAAATCACACCTTCCCTAAAATTAAAAATAAATAATAATAAAAAACAACATAGTTACAAAAATCATTGCAGTAAAACATTTATATAAGACAGTACATTTATAAGAAAATATATTTGCATAAAAATCACCTTCACATTTGGACCAAAATCTCCCTTCTCCTTACAGGCTAAGGTTGAAGGAGGAGTTGAACGTGGGGGCCTTCAGATTAGTCTACCCAGCCTTGTTTTTTTTTATTTGTTATTGGAAAAGAAGATCATTAATACAACCGCATATTTTTTGCTTAAAACGATTATTGCTGAATTACACCTGTCAATCTGGAGTGAAGTAGTAAAGTACCTGTTGCAGAGCATCACTTCATGAAATAAATTAATTTGTCAATATCGCTGACCTTCTCCATATTGTAATTGTCATATTTCAACAACAAAATGTAACTATACTCCCACAAGGATAAATATGTATATATCTTAACTATGAGAATACCGAATTTGCCAATAACAGAGTTTTGATTAGTGCTATACAGAAATGCAAAAAGCTTTTAAAAGAAGTATTGTTTTAACTACAAATTATTTTTTTTATTTCGCCTTACCAGATAAAGGGCCTTCTCCTTCTCGGAAGACATTGTTAGGAAAGTTCCCCATAACGTTTCCAGGAGGGGAGTAATTAAATGTCATCACCCACATCCCTTTACTGTTCTTAGCCGCACCTATGCCTAGTTCTTTGCTAGCTAGCCACACCACTTGTGTAAAGTGTCCTGTAAAGGGTACATAATTATATTGTTTTGATAGTAAACTTAAATTAACACATTATACACATCATAGGGCAATGTTGTAAAATCTAGTGAAAATGAGAACTTTTAAATTGACTTTATAATAGAGCTTAAAACAGTCATTAGTGTTCATTCTTATTTTTACTACAAGCAACTTAAGGTTTCTAAAGTTATATTTCACATGACAATATAACTAGCGATTTAAATCTTATTTTACTACAGATTTTCTGCCACAGTGTCACATATTGGTGCAATGCAAAATAAGATCTTAATGGTTTGTTTTATGTTCAGCGTTATCACTTAAATATCGTAATAACGAAATGCATAACTCAGTAATTTAAAATTGATTTAAGATTTGCTGGGTCCCGTAAATAGGAAATAATATATTTGTAATATTTTTGCAGTGTATATCAAGTGCAGATGCAGACCCATTTCCAGCTATTCAAGTGTGGAAATAGAAACGTATAAGTTATAGTTTCAATCATAATTTTGTACAAATACATTTTATTATAAATTAGGTATTTAGCTCTCCCCTGTAAGCATTGCCATCATTTAGTCATGTTGCTATGGCAAAACACACTTTAAGTATAACATACAGTCTTGTTTTCAAAATTGAAAAGTCGGAAAATGGGCGTTTTTGTCAGTGAAAAATACTACTAAACATAAAAAAGTAGCAACCCGCTTTGTTTTTATCAAGCACAGATTAATCCTCAGACTGATTATGTTTGGTTTTATGCATACTTAGTAAGTAAAAAAGGGATAACAATGGTGACATATATAGCCAAAAGATCATTGGAAATGGGAAACATTAAAAGCTGGCGGAGCAAAAATTAATCAAAACAAGTGATGAGAAAGTGTGTATGTTATTGCTATTAAATGCAAATGTATTCTACGTGTTAAAATATCAGCCATCTGTTACCCGTCTCCATGGAGAAGCCCTGATTGTTGAAGTCATAATCCTTTATTTCGTCATAAAGTGTGGCAACAGCTTGACGACCTATTGTATCATTTCATTGATAACAGTTCAATTATTAAACGGGATTTTTAGCACAACATTATAAATCTAATTTAATAAAACGAAAAAGTTAATATAAAATTTATTATATAAATTAATTTTTTTGGCTTCTTCCACAGAATCAATACAAATTTGGTAATTAAGGTTACTACGTAGGAAAATTGCCCATATATTCTATAAATCAATAGCACTTTCTGGTGCTTTAATAATCAATAAATAGCATGTCCATTATATGCAAAATAAATATTGTTTATTACCATCTGGAAGCGGCTCCCCGTATGCTCCTGCTAAATTCTCACCATAACCTGAGCCTGTACTGTGTTCAAACTGGTCTACAATACATGACAATTACTGTTCCTAGTTCCGTATCTTAACTACATACAAATGAGTTTGCCAACAGAAAACTTCCTGAAAATTACTGCTATATTATATTGGCCGTTCTGTCAAATATTATTTGCATTTGTATTTATTATTTTGAAAAATAATTTCGGAGATACTCAGGCACAATTTTACTTGTGTCCGTTGACAAGAATGTACACATCCAATTCTTCGCTAACTCCACCAATATACTATACTACATTCCACTCATTATAACCTATATCCCAACATATATAACTGTATTTAGGCAGGTAACTTTATAACATATCGTGTAAAGATAGACATTACAATTCACTATTGTGCATTCTTAGCTGCTCATGAAAATAACGTTAAAGCTGCTTATCGAAATTGCGTTCAAGCCGATTATTGAAATTATTATTTTGAGCAATATATCATTTAGTTCATCTATTTAAGCAAAACATTATTTTGACAAAAAAACTTAAACATTTCGACCCAGATGATTTATAGAACTGTATGAGTTTTAACCGGGCTTCTAAATAATTGGTTTGCAGCAAAAATTTCTGAGATAAATCTGTGTTTTGAAAGATCGTTATAACACAGGACTTAGCGAATGTTTTTGATAGCTCTCTTTTTCAACACATACCTTCCGAGTTTGTATTGAATATTTCTACGCAGTTCCCTATTTTTGCACACAACCTTCATGATACACATATATTTCAAACAGAATATATGTGTACTAAGAGTCATGAAATAAATCAAAACCGGTACTCGCGTTTGATAGACCCAAGAACCCTCACTCAGGCATCCGTCTTTTAGACTTGTGCCGCAGGCTGTGCAATTGTGAGAGGATAGGGCGGTATATATGTAATTATTCTGTATGATAAGTGTTGCTTCTTCATAGACATACCGTTCTGAGCGAGATGTTCCGACCACTTTTGTGCCACTTCGTTGATTTCCAAATTGAGAGTGAGTGGAGGAACTCCATGCTTTGCTCTGTACTCATTGTGTGCTTAAACAATGTATAAAGAGTCATATTAAAATAACATCTGTTTATTTACTTCATAGTGAAACTGTTGATAGGAAAACTTTAAATGTGTCTCGTGTTTCTAAGATGTGCCATTTTGTGTTGTAGTGATTCTTTTCATGTAGGGGTTATTATGATCAATTTGTATTACACCATTTGTTTCGTATGCTAGAAATGATGCAACAAATAAAGATTTTGCAAATTATTTTCTGCACCCTAACTAGACAGAGAAAAGTATTTTTATTTATGCTAGAAATACCATTACAAAATATGATTTTATGAATTTTTTGCCTTTGAATTATTTATGTAGGAAAAATACAGAATACAGATTTTTTCAAGAAATTTTAATTTGTTAGAAATAAGTTTCATGAAATTTTAATGATCATTTTTACATCACTAAACTGTTTGTTGGTTTTAAACACATATTAGAGATTATTTATCATACTGTCCCAAAATGAAGTTTTTTTATTATCAAAAAGCACTTTGTGATTACTTCATGATTTGTTACTCTTATTATCAGCAACATTTCTAAAATGCTTTACCGATAAGAACACATCACTATTCATGAACTAATTATATTATTTTATCCAGTGATTTAATAAAAATTTTATAATTTAAAAATAGCACGTTTTAGTTATTGTTTTTAAAAGAAACCTTGAAGACAATCAAGACGCAGCTGATCCATAGTGCAGACGTATATTAAGACCTTAAGTCGCGAGCACCTCCAAACACCGAATACACGAATATTCCAACTGTTTTGTTATACTAGAAATTATAAGGATCAGGACTGTGGCCAGGATCCAAACTTATAGAGAATTTGACAAAAAATAGCAGTGTTCAAGAAGTTATTGCATGCTGAGTGACTCAGAACTCAAAATAAACTACGCCCGTGTGGATGAATTGTATGTTTGCTTTTCGAAGCACTTTCGACATAAATCACGAACAATTAGATGAAATAGTCACTTCAGCCAAAGAATAAAACGAAATATACCCGATTTCACTCCTTCGTAATCGCACATGACAACATAACAACTTGTATTTGGAAAGCCACTATTATGACTGATTGATTGACAGGCCACTTTATTAATGAGCTTCTATATATTAGGGCGGTTAAGAATTGGGCAGTGACCACCTATCAATAGAAAGGTAACAATACCTCCCAAGCCACTCAGTCCATATACAATGAGTATTCTACGGCAAAGGACTAGCCTTGTTTATTATGTACAACGACTTTTTCGCTGTGAATTTACTGGCATTTTTTTTGCTTTAAACAGGACATTTCTTGAAACATATGTAACTTCCAAAACATATAGCATATGAAATATATAATTAAAATGTTGAAATTTCAAAATTTTGTTTTCGTCGACTTTGATAAACACATAGTAGTTGGGTTCAATGAAAATGATTATTATTGTTATTATAACGCTCTAGCTCTGAGGAGACGGTCAGCTCCGTTGCTAGAGTGTCAAAGGTCACGAATTATGATGTGGCTGACATTGAAAGTGTCGTATTGGCATCAGCATGATTTACCTTTAAAAAGCAAACTACAGGTTGGATCACCAGATACAATGTTTTTCTCTTTTTAGTGGTCACGTACTTGCTAGTCACAACAAATATTTCATTATTCTGTTTTAGAAGTCATGTACTGCCTGAATCCTTAACTGTCATAAAGGTTAAACAGCATAATTATTATTTCCATTTGGTTATTTTATCATTTCTTGAAAAGCAAATTGGTTTAACAACGTGATGGGAGGCGGAGTGACAAAAAGTTTGTATGAAATATTTTAAATTAAGGATAAGGATTTGGTAAAACTCTATCAAGAATATTTATAGCTTTTCGAAATGTTCGATCAGGTAATTATGTTAGAAGTAGAAATCTACAGTAATTTCAACAAAACAACAATGGCACTTTTAACAACGGCCTGTTTCATTAGAATGACATAACACTTGCTTAGCATCTCGCACAATTTACTTTGCGCACACTCAAAAATTATCAATGTCCATTTCAAACTGGACATTGATAATGATTTAGTAAAATCGTTCAGCGCGCTATATGCACATTTCATTTTTTCGCATTTCATTTACCTTGGCCTGCTTTTTATTTTACAGAACTAACCGTTTTTAAACGATTTGCTATAAGGACAATGACAAAAGTATGTTGAACAGAAAAAACATACTTGTGTTAAAGGGCCATATTTGGGCCATCTCTGTCATTATGTTTATATATCAAACATGCTGAGAAACTAACACCCCCAGTGAATGCATTATTCCACTGTAAATAAAACGCTGAGACGAACTAAGTAACAGTTAGTTTTGCTGACTATGTGACAGTCAAATTTATCAAACACCTCTCGATCACTAAGAAAGGAGCATTTTATTAGTAAATTTAACAATGTGATTTGTTGATGCTTTATATCTTGATATTTAAGAGTGATATATATATAAATATATTATTTATACATTAATTATATGTATACAATTTTATAGCACCAGGTGATTTCTAGCCATTTTTGGTACTGTATAATTATATCCAAAATTCGGTAGTTAAATATAAAGAAATTAACATAACCAAATTATTTAATTTAACATACAGTCTTGAATAAATTTCAAAAGGACTTAAATTTAGCTGAAAAGTTAGGTTACCGAAAGTAGTTAAATGTTGCCGAACAAGCGTTTAATATACTCTCCTTTCTGTTTAAATACTTATGGACAAATTTTCACCATCTCTTAATTCCAGTTGTGCACATGACTGTTTATAGAAAATGAACTTCGAAATGAAAATTGGATTAAATTGAGATTTGTTGCCTCCAGCTAGTATATTTTTGTTTGTCTCAAGCCATCAATGGGAGGCTATAATTTTTTTATAAGTAGTCGTTTTAATCATAGATCGGTAAGCGCCGTTATTAAGCAAGCTACTCTGGAGTTGCTATGGGAACAAATTTATCAGTTACTTATCTTCCTCATTGTTGTCCAACAGCCAACTTCTAAGGGGTTTGGTCTGTTGTTTATAATGCTCTAGAGGTCTGCGTTCAGCTGTGTAAGAACGCAGGTAACTACACCGGCAAGCGCCGTTATTAAACGACCGGTTTACAGTAAGCCATGCGTCCTTCACTTTTGGACTGCAAATGCAAAATTTGTGTGTTCCAGTACTTTTCGGCTCCAGTGTCAACTGTCAACAGTTCAAAACACAGGCCCTGTGTCGTTCTTTGTTTTCCTTTCTGGTCGTAATCAGGGAATACAAATACATGTCAACCACTTTGGAGAATAATGCAAAAAATCGCTAATGTTGTCATTAGTACTCGTTCTTTCCAAAATAATAATCATAAGGTGTATAAACAATGTTATTTATGTTTTTTATTTGTAAGTTGAAATTTTCCATGCACTGTAAAAGGGAAGTTTGACGCTAAAAATGAGCGATAATACGGGATTTAAAAATAAGCTTTCAATCACGATAGTTTTTAAAAGTGTAATTTTTCCTCCACCATACGAGGTTGTTAAAAATATTTTATTTATTACATTTATAATAATATGTAAAGGTTACGAACCAGTCATTTATTTATGATATTCTTATATGTCATGTGATCATACGCTGAACAGCTGACTGGTGATGCTAAGCAGCGATATCTCAACAATGTCGATTTTATTGGCTACGATCCGTATGCTATGCCAAGAGGGGAATATAGTAAGAAAAATTTATGGACTGGCCTGATGTTACAAATATGGACATTGTAAACTATCGCAACTTTAAAACGTCAGCTTATTCAAAAGAGCAGTTAAAACTCGAGACCTATCGTTACTTTTTCGACGCATGTGTGCAGGAGAGATTATACAAGGTCACAACCACAGCCATGTGATATTAGCCACGGTCAATCATTCCATGCGCTTGAACGAAAGGCCATTAAAAGCATCGGTGTGTGTAAAGTCATCTGGAACAATAGAATCGGCACACTGTAGCTGTATGGCAGGTTTGGAGGAAAGTTGTTTGCATGTCGGAGCTTTGCTTTTTAATTTCCACTTGCAAACATAGTTTGTAAATGGGTATGCTTTGCTAAGAATTCTGGCTGTTTATTCCTCCCTTTTTTGTTTTTGTTTCGTTTTTTCCGTCTCGGAGGTTTTCAGAAAACTCCTCCTACGCTATTTGACATAGAACGATGAAATTTAGCACAAAGATAAAAAATGATGAGATGTCGTGAAATCCGCATTTTTTTTGCCTTGACCTTCAAGGTCAAGGTCAAATTGAGGTCAAAGTTTTTAAACCTCAAAGTGGTTTCCAGAAAACTCCTCCTACACGGTTTTCAGTATAAAGACGGCATTTGGCAGAGGCATAGAGGGTAATGAGTTGTCGTGAAATCCGCAAAAGGTTTTGATCTTGACCTTCAAATTGAGGTCAAAAGATTTTTTCAAAAACCTATTCCATCACGAAAAATTGCTGGAAATAGCGCTCAAATCCTTGATTCTACACGTGTACTGTGCCAGTAGGCAGTAGCATCGTGGATAGATTCTAGACATTTAGTGTCAAGGTCAAGGTCACGTGACCTTTGATATTGAAATCCGTTGGAGAAAAATTGTCCATTATCTCGAAAACGGTTAGACCCTTTGGGCCTAAAAGACGTTATATAAGAGGTATCTCAGTGACTTTGACTTCCTCCGTCATGATCAAGGTCAAAAACCAAAAGTTGACTATTATCTCGAAAAAGGTTAGAAAACTGAATTTGATTATTTGTGATTATATTACATTTACTTCGATGTCCTCATTCAAGATAATAATTCAGAAGCTGACAATTATGTGGGAAGACTGAAAAATGGGTCTTTGACCAGATAGATTGTACCATTGCAAGTGAGTGTCATTTCGCTACGTGTCGCGAAATTCGGTCAAAGAGGATAAGGGAAACGGACTTTACCTCTGTTTTAAAACAAAACAAAATGGCTGATATTTCAATGAGTTATACATCTATGAATTCGGAAAATAATATACCTTCCCCGACCAAAAATGAGACATCTGATTTCCTTTCAGAATTGTCCAAAATATATCCTTCAGCTGCCATCTTGTCGGTTTCATCAGGCTTTTCACATACTTTTGTTTCCAAACCTAAAAACTGTCCCAAATTAGGATTAATTATTTTTTGCAGTGCAATAGATGTGTCATTCAATGAGCAGCAAGCGAAAAATGTACAAAATGACACAACAAAGCAATCAAAGTGTGATTTATTGTTCTGTATGAGATCTGGTCGCATAACCTCTTCAAATGTTTACAACTATGTAAAAATTTGCAAAATGTATCTTTATCACTATTAAAATTAAAGAGAATTTGCTACGAAGATAAACGTTTTTTAAATGCAAGCAATAAAATTGGGTAAATCTAATCAGAGTGTCATGGAAACGGAAATATATTCAATCAGTCAAAACTGAACATGTAAATTTAAAAATCAGTGACTTTAGTTTATTTTTGAACAAGAATTTTCCAACTTTAGGAGCTTCTCCAGATGGTATTGATGATTGTGAGTGTTGTGTGAAAGGTTGCTTGGAAATCCGTGCTCACAAAAAGAATGTACATTACTCAGCGAACCGTATTTGGTAGAAGGCATAGATGAGAAGTTGCAATTAAAGCAAGAACATCCTTATTATTATCAGGTTCAAACTGATATTTTTGTTAGCAATTCAAATTACTGCGATTTTGTTGTATGGATCCCAAATTGTGCATCCCAAGTCGAATGAATCCTTCCAAATTATGATTTGTGGAAAATGTTTTAAAACAAACCGAATTATACCATTCTTCATTTGTTATGCCAGAATTAGTGTTCAAACATTTTACAGAACGCCCTTCTGTAGATATTCCAACTATTACAGAGTTAAAAAGCACAGAATTGGACAGAATTGTTATTGAAGATAACGGGTCAAAATTTCTCTACAAAAATAGCGATAATATAGATGTAAACAACAATGCCAATATGTACAGCATTGTGTCTAGGATGGACGATTCAAATAAATTGTATTGTGTCTGTAAATCCCCAGACGATGATACAAAAATATTAAGCGAAAACAGCGATTGTAAAATTCAGCAATTTTATGTAAGGTGTTTGAATATCAAAAAATTCCCCAAAAATAATAATAATTGGCACTGTAAGTGTTGCAATTGATAGCTATTTAAGTGAAGAACTGATTGAATAAAAAGCAGATTCCATTTGATTTATTTTCTTTAATTACTCAAATGGCAGTATTCACTTTGACATATTTGTGATACAACAGCACACAGTTACAATCTTATCAATAGTGGATACCAACTTCGTTTTTTAATTTCATATATTCAATAGGCACGTTACTCTCAAAAAATCATACATTTCTTTTTCAATAACCCAAATAACTTGTTCTACATGAATTCGTATTGATGCAATTTTTCGTGTATTCTCCACTTCTAAAGGATATGGCTGTTTTTCCCTTTGTAAAGTCGGGTATTACAAGTTCCGCTTGATAAAACTAACTTGTTTTACACTAAACCCCCGATCGGTCATAAATATATCGCCAGTTAATAAGTTATAAAGTATACCACAATTATCGGTAATATGTTTATCTGATGCTTTCCCACCCCGACCCGCCGATATAAAAGTGATAACACCCTGTGGTGATATTCCAACGGGATACTTAATACTTATCGTCTCTAGTAGGCCATGCAATCAGATCTTTTAATCTAGAAAACATTACATCTAATGTCATATGAAAGTCCTGGATCTGAACTGGATGTAGCTGATATCCTTACTGCGCGCTTAGGAGTTATTACCAGATCTACTGTGTGTCCAGCAGTGTGCATTGAAAATAGAACATTTTGTTCAAGGGTAAAAAGTAGCAACAAATTTTTAAAATTCTTAAGCACTGGTACTAGACATATCCTCATAATGAATACTGAAGTCACCACTGACCTGCAGCGAAATACATAACAGAGAAATCTCTCAGAGGGGATCTGTTCCGAACCGCGGAAGAGGTAAATTGGTTCCCACAGATACTGAAGTAGAGTTTCTGTGGTATCGTCTAAGTTATTCTACACTATAGCCGAGACAGATTAGGTGCGAAAACATTTGCAGGTAATGGAATAAAAGCACAAAGAAAGAGAAAATTTAAAGGGGTAAAATGAATGTGACCTATTTCCCTTTGTATTCAAAAAGGACGGACATTTTGGACTACTGTAATGTTACACAAATGCTATAAAACTACGAGCTCGCCTTCTTGAAGTGGGAGTTATTAGACTTTTTCAATATGGACAGCTCTATCAATGGGTTCTCTGTTTAGTGACTTTTTAATCTAACATTTCACTGAGTTTCAAGGCTGTTGCTGTGAAAATGTTTCCTGATATAAACACTTAATATCCGTGGACGTAGCTTCGAGTCAGCTTTGACTTAAATAACATCTTGCATATCTCAGAGCTACAAAGCCTTACATTGTTCCGCTAATAGATATCAACGTCATATGTTCAGAGGCACGAATCCTGCATAACAGTCCCAATTATTCAAACAATTACAGAAAGTATATGCCCAATATACCCTTTTTATAAAACAGGCACATTTTAATTGGTTGTATATAAAGGTTAACTTCAGCACACACCTGCCAAATGTTTGTTAAAAATCCTGCCGTTCAATAACATGTGAACAAATCAAGTGATTAAAAATTTACATAAACTATATACTAAAACAGTTGATAGATGCGGAATAAGGTATAAATTTTTGCACACACACAATATTTAACTTTTACTTTCTTCCATTCTTTCTGAAATATCAAATCAAAGTTTTTTGGTGGATAATTGCAAAAATTACCGTTACTTGTTCACGTAATAAACTATGCCCCCTGTATACAAACAAATGTCAGTTATTGTGGGAGATCTGTGGTCATTTTCGTATTGTTTTCTTTTAAAGAAAGCGTAACACAAAAGTTGTATATCATTACCGTTATACTTTGACGGCCTTTAGCACGTGCCAATGAAGACTTGTAGGTCGTTGAATCTCACACAGAGGTACCCCAAAGCCAGCGCAGTTGACTTCCATATCGTTATTTTGCGATTATTGAAACGGTGTGTGAAAACTTTGCAGCATGTTGCTTATTGGAGCTACCGTGGACGTGGCTCCGAGTTAGCTCCTCCTTGTTTTTACTCCGTATATCTCTCCGTCAGAGCTGCGATGCTTTCCATTATTAGTTGATACGGGTTAATATTATATGTTTTCAGGCTGGACTTCACCAAGGTGGTCTTATGAATGGAAGCATACGTCGTTATATGTTTGTAACCTTTTACTTAAAATGCTTCTTCAACTACAGGTTTTAGCCAATCCGACATTCGTCAGTGGCATGCATCCAATCACCAGTGGGCTATCCGACGTCCATTATGCATGTATGTGAAGAATGTTTGAAAATGCTATTCCTCTTACTTTTTTTTGGTCTCACTGTGTTGAAATCTGGCCGCATTGTTCCCTAGGTAGTCACTGCACGGCTTGTAGTTTTTTAGGCTAGCTGACTTTGTCGGCCTTTTCTTATCACTTCAGTGCAGGGGGTATCCGTAGTCTACATGTACATCTTGGCCTATGTAAACTTTTATTTAAATTCTTTCTTATCCATCAGCTTTAATCGGATTGCTTTTAAATTTCAAAGTGTTTTCTAGATATTCTTCTCTTTAAAAAATTGGTGAAATGGGGGCCATTTGATTTATTTCGGTTGCCAATTTTTAAAACGTTTCTTCTCCCACAATTTTGATTCTATTGTCTTCAAATGTTGCACACATATTCACTAGGAAGACTTGTTTTGAAAAGCGATCCACCAAAAATTGACCAAATGGGGAACATTTAATTTGTCTGTAGTCAACTTTCAAAATGCTTCTTTTCTCACATCGGATCTCTTTCCAGCTTTGAACGATTGTTCTCTAAATGGTTCTCTCATGAAATCTTTCTTTGTCGATCTACCAAGAATTGGCTGAATTGGGGTATTTTAGAATTTGTTGTTTTCAAAGTGCGTTTCCTGCTGTAGTTTCATTGTATTCGAACTTTTAGAATATTACTTTTTATGTGATGTTTTCTTCAAAAATTTTTTGTGACTCGCCTCCAGAAATCGGCCTCATGCCGCCGTATGAATGTTTTGGCGATCAATTTTACAAAATAGTTTTTCTGTGAGTAATTTTAGTCAGATTGTTTTCTTTTACTAACCTATTCATATTTGATTCACTAGATCTCGGCTGGTTACAATGTTCTTGAAATTCTTGCATTACATTCCACTATTCAGCGCTCTTTGCTATTGTGAGGTCGACACCCGAAATGCTTGCATAACGATTTCTTATGCAAGGAATAGGCGCTCTTCTGTGGTAGCACAGCGTGCATTAACCATGCTCATATAAGTGATAATCAACAGATATTCTAGTTAATGTTTATGAAGGTGGTAAAGCTCCAAGCTGTAACAGGAAAATCGGTTTGCAAAATATTTATATCCAATGCTTTTTTGGCCAGGTGACTTCCTCAGGAGGGTCTTATCACATAAGTGGGAGCAGGGCATCCGTCATCTGTACGTACGTACGTACCTACGTAAACTTTTAGTTCTTATCCCTCAGTTTTGATCAGATTCCTTTCAAATTTTATACCAATGTTTTCTAGGTAGCCCTCTTTTGAAAAATTACTTTCTGCACATTTGTTCTCTTAACAGTTAAAAATTACCTTACTTGGCGACCAGCAAAACTTGGCTAAATCGGAAGCATTTAAAAATGTTTTCGTTTGCTAATTTTCAAAATACTTCTTCCGCCATAATTTTGATTAGAATTTATTTAAATGAGGCACATGTTTCAACTTATCGGTTTCTAATTTTCAAAATGCGTATTCTTTACGTTTTGCATTCAAATACATGATTGAATGCTTTTGTAATTAAGTGCGATTAGTATTTGCATGGTTGTCTCTTGGAAATTACTTTTCCTTGGTGATTCGCCAAAAATTGGCCAAATATCCAACATATATATGCGCCTAATTTCTAATGTTTCTCTCTTGAAGCTATATTTGGTGATCCATAAAAAACTTGCTAAATGGTGGCATTTATATTTTTGGCTGCCAATTTTCAAAATACATCTTTCAATTTTGATCGGGTTTTCTTAAATTTTGCATAAATGTTCACAAAGTAGGAATATCTTGCAAACTAGCCTTTTTACAAACCACCATAAGCTGACCAAAGGGGATGGGGGCATTTTAATTTAATTTATTGGCAGCCAATTTTGAAAATGCTTCTTCTTGCACAGTTTTGATTGGATTCCTTTCCAATTGTTGACGATTGTTTCTTAGAGTGCCCTCTCTTAAAAAGTTATTTTTTTGGCGATCCGCCAAAATTTGACAAATGGAGGCAGTCGTAAATTGTTCTAGCCCATTTTTACCAAAACACTGTGGCCACGTAGGGGCATTTTTATATTGTTTTGGTAGCCAATTTTTCAAAGGTTTTTTCTTCCACATTTTTAATTTGCCTTTTGGATTAATGTTCACTAGGCAGTTCTGTCTTAAAAAATAATTTTTTTGGCTATCCATAAAAATTGGCCAAATGCTGGGCATTTACAATTTGATAGAGCTGCCTTCAAATGTTGTAGTCTGTCCTTTCTTGAACAGTTACGTTTTTGTTAAATTGATTAAATGGGGTTGGAAGGGCATTTAGAAAAGAATAATAGACTATTTTCAAAAAGGTTTTTCTCCAACGATTTTGACTAGATTCTTTTAACATTTTGTAATAATGTTCAATTTCGAATAACCGGTATTAGAATATTGCTACCATTTTGGCCACAGTACAGGCCTATTGATATCCGATTCACAAAATAACGGCTGACTGTAATATCACTATACATTTTTTCGGGAATTGCCAAATAATGGCCAAATCGACAACGTTTTAAAACTTTTTGTGATGTTTTTTTTGCCAAAATGCTATCTTCACATTTTAGCGATCCTACAAGCCTTGTGTACTTGATCCCAGCTGGTGACACTGTGCCCAGGCAATCTTGCATTAAAATATAGAAAATTAAACCATTTCACATGATTTGACCTAAACTAAACATTGCATAGGATTTATAAATTTTAAGCATTGGCATTTTATAACGCCCACCCTTTTAGTGAAACTTTTCCGGAAATTTATGCCTTACCAGCAATGTGCACTACCACGCTTAATAAACCTAGTTCTGTTGTATGAGGAAACTTTGGTGGTATCCGATGGCTATTTTGCTCGTAATATGTTTAGTCTCACACTTATCTTGCTATGCTAACACCGGAGAGTGCCAGTTCATTCTATAAGAAATCATTATGCAAGCTCTTAATGGGAGTCAAAACAACAATAGTAAACAGCAAAAAGTACTGACTAAAACATACATTGTTTACCTGTTCATTTGCGTTATCACCAAATTTAAAAAAAAAAAAGAAAAAGGAAAAATAACTTGAAGAAGATACTTCCAAAATTTTGAATAAATCCCGTCAAACAGGGGAGACACCACTTATGAAAAATAGCCCACAAAAAGTTTTAAAATGCTCGTTTCCATATGGTAAATTTTTGGTGAATCGGTACAAAAAGTAATTTGCGCGTGAGCCGTATTTAGTGTGGTAACTGATTAACTGATACCCTCATCATTCCATTTGGTGCCTATTATGATTTAGACGTGACTCTTCACTCGCCTCTCTCGTCTTGGATTATACAATTTGACAGGGAAGATTAAATTCATATTTGGTTTGTTCTTTAATGCTAAGATAGAATAAGCTCTCTTAGACCACATAAGCCGTATTTAATGCAACCATTCTGTTTTATGTAGGCTGTGATCATGATGAAAAGGGTCACTTGCCATTCTAGTTTAAAAAGTGTTTAAGTGGCAGTTATATGCTGATTACGAGGGAAAGGATACAGAATGTCATAGCGATAATTAAATGAGACAAATCTAAACATTATTAACTTGCAATATTTCCAAAGTTTCCTCATTGAAATATAATAGTTCTCACACAAAAGTTTTGTCTTTTAAGAAGAAGGTTAAACGTACTAATTGAACTTTACAAAGCATCTCATTTCCAGATTGCTCTGCCCCATGTAACTCCAAGAAACGGTCCACTACTGAGGTTCGGCGTATCACTCCTTGATTTATATCAAAGAAATACATCAAGGAAAAATAATGAAGTGATGATTTGGAGCTAGGTTCCACTTTTCGCTCCCGTCGTAAATCGAGACACGAGGGAAGCGATGAAGAAATTACACAGCGATATCCGGTTCATTAAATCGAAAACGGTTACGTAGTTCCATTTCATTCAACTCTAGACAGTCGACACTGGAACCGAAATGTTACAGAACGCCAATTTGTGTGGGTACAGTCCAAAGGGGAAGGCAGTTTGGCAAGCGTCGAGCAACCCACGCGTCCTTTACCTTTGGACTGCACCCACAAAAGTTTGTGTGTTCCGTAATTTTTCGGCTCCAGTGTCAAGTTTCAACAGTTGAAAAGCTAACACAAAAATAGTGTTTATAAAGTTTTTGCAGTACGCCTTATTGTATTACCGCCTAAGCAAAGCTCATAACCTTTAGTCACAGGTGGTTTTAGTCCAGCCACATCCCGAGAGACGTTAGTCCAGCTGCCTCTCCAAATCGGACTCTTTGGATCGAGGTCACCTGGAAGTATTTAACCATTTGATATTTAACGCACAGGACATTGCTGTATCATTTCCTTGGTGCTTTCTTCATACACCGGTTCACTAAGCGGATACGTACTTTGACTTTTGTTACAATTTTTTGTGTTTCGACTAAATTCATAAGGGATAAGGATATAAACAAATGATAACAAAATGGCAAAAATCAACATCCATTTTGACACAAAATATTCATATATTGGCCATTAAAGGGGCTAAATAATTGTGCATATTGAAAGAAATTCATATTTTTTTCCTTATCATTTCTTTCTATTTTATCCCCAGAAATTGCAGTTGAAACGACACCTCCATGGGAAAGATCCGAAAGCACGAATTGGCTTATCAGATTGTAAGTGTCCACATTAAATGGGGAGTCTAAGAAATGCTTTTCTTTTCGATATAACTAGAATGACAAGTGACCCTAATATATACCAAACAATGAATATAGCATGCTGCTGACAATGGTTACATTACATACGGGTTGTATGGTATTAGAGCACCAACTTTATCTTGGCATACAACGTTCCAGTACAAACAAAATGCGGGTTTAATCTTGCTTGTAAGATTGTATGATCAAAAATGAGAGAGGCAAATGTAGGACAATGTCTAAATAGACATACTAAGTAGCAACTAGAATAGCGGTGACATCTTATAATCAGTAATTGCACTAAATACGACTTGAGGGTTTTTGCCAGGATTATGTAAGTAATCCTTGCTATGTAATTGCAGCTAGGTGCTTCTTTATACAGTCATTAAATTTTAGAAAAGTGTCGCAGAGAGCAATGATATTATTTGAAAAATATTTATGGACATCCGAGATTCGCAATAATGCAACTTTATTTTTAGAGCCCGGTCCTCTCATGATGATACCAAGGGAATTTTCTGAAACTCTTGGATAGTTGACTTACAATTAAAGTATATTCCCATTTTCCAAAATGTGCCTCCCAGAATATTGCTTGAAGTTCTTGTAAATTTTAGACGATTGCTCTTCAGATGATCTTTCTTTTCTTAACTTTTTTGACGGTATTTAAGCAATTCACTTACTATGACAAAATGGAAAATAAATTGATAAGGGTCATAAATACATTTTTAGTCAGTACTTATCGCTGTTTGCCATTGTGGGTTCGACTGGAGCATATTACCAGTAAATTGGTCAAGAAATGCAACCAAAAATTTTCTCACAGGATAAAAATAATATGAAGGGAAATCCTACTGATGACAAGGACTTGCGACATAAAAAATTTATAAATGCTGCTCAACCTATAGTTTAGGTCGAATCATACGAAATGGTTGGATTATCTACATCTAAACACAAGACTACCACGGACATTGTAATCAGCTGGGATCTAGTGAATCAAGTACAAAAGGCTTGTGCGATGGCTAAAGTGAGGGTAGCATTTCAAAAGTGGCTGGTAAAACTTTTTTTAAAGGCTGGCATTTGCCTGGTCTCTAATGGATCCTAAAACATGCTAAAAATTATATTAATCCAACTAGAAATACTTGCAGAAGAACTATTTTAAAGAATCTTCTTTCAAACCGGAGTTTGAAGTCAATTTTTGGGTGTGCCGAAAAATTTAAATGCAAAGATCACCCGAAGAGCATTATTCCAAAATTTAGAATAAGTCTAATCAAACTGCAGGAGTCAACTCATTCTTGTACAAAAAACTCACAAAAGGTTTCAAAACGTTGCCATTTGGCCAATGTTTGGATAATCCCAAATTTTGCAATTTTTTAGGAGTTGACCACTTAGGCAATCTTCGTAAAAATTTGGTAATCAATCAGACCAAACCGTCGGACAAAAAGCATTTAAATGAAAGTTAACATACGCACGTGCAGAATTACAAATGATTGATGCCCCGCCTCTACTGATATAAAAGACCAGCTCGAGGAAGACGCTGCCTAAAAAGCATTTGATATAAATATTTTGGAAACCGATTTTTCTGTTACAGCTTGCAGCTTTACCATCTTTATAAACGTTAACTAGTTATCTATTGCATATGATATACATCAGCATAATTAACGTGCGCTGTGCTACCACTGGAGAGCTATGATTCGATGCATAAGAAATCGTCGAACCCACAATAGTAAAGAGCGATAAATATGGGAATGTGATAAACTATTTGGCTATTGTATTATCTTTACCACTAGTTTTATTTAAATAACAAACAAAAAATGTGTTAGGAGTCCGATTAAAAATCTAAGAGCAGTAACATTTTAAAAGAGATTCAAAATAATTTAAAACATTAAAATTTTTGCATAGTTTTGGTGGATCGGACAAAAATAATGTTGTATCCATATCGGATACATCGACAGTGATCAAACCACAATGTCGTTGGCAGTCTGACTAACCGAAATGCTACTCTCATATTCCCCTCCCCCGAAAGAATAATATCCGTGCGAGTCACTATCTAGGGAACATTACTGCCAAATTTCAAAACATTCGGACCAAAAACGTAAGAAGAATAGCATTTTTGAAAAATTGGTTACATAAACAAACAAACAATGGACGACGGATAACTCAAAAAAGAGGAGGAAAGTCGGTTTGGTTGAGACCTGTATGGCGGAGGGAAAGAGATAGAACTGGTTACATTAGATCATAATTGGTGACAACAAAAGTTTATTCTTCACTAAAAATCCCAGCAGGGTATTTGGTATCACGTGTGCTACCATATGCGTGCCCCAACCCCCAAAAAACAGGAAGAAAGGGCGAGCAATTTTGAGCTCAGTTGCGATCCGAGTGCTTCTTTCAGAACTTTACTCTGTGTTTGGTTAAATAGGGGGTTTATTTTAAAAATGGCACTCACCGTTTATGGGTCGTTTGACACAGTCATAGACAAGCATGGTAACCACCTGTCCGTGAGTGCTCCCCTGGGTCTGGACCACCAACTTTCGACTGAAATGTAAGTTATTTTGCGATACTCGACAAAAGATGACCTTTTTCATTTGAATCTGCTATAGCCATTCGACCTCCCCTATCCTCTTACATAAAGAAGCATTTAAGTAAAAGTGTACATACATACATACATACACACGACAGATGCCCCCACTCACATGATAAGAGCAGCAAAGACAAGATCAAAACATATACAAAAGTGCCCAGAGACATTATTACCAGTCGAGATCTAGGTTTGTTCAGTCGCCAAAAAGCGGCAGTTATATTTTATAAACCGGCTATTGAAAATTTGTACAAAATTTTAAATCCTGTCAACATCGTGGGAGAAGAAGCATTTTTAAAATTGTTTACGAAAGTTTTAAAATGATCCTCATTTAGTCAGTTTGGTGCATTGGTGGATAAGTAATTTTAAAGACAGGGCAACAAGGTGAACATTTATGCAAAATTTGAAGGAAATTGGTTCGAAAGTGTGAAAGAATAAACATTTGGAAAATTGGCCACCAAAAAATTAACCAATTCCCTCTATTAGGCCAATTTTTGGTGGATCACCAAAAAAAGTTCAAGAGAGGCCTCCCCAGTAAAAATTAGTGCAGAAGCTGAAAGGAATGCAATCCAAACTATGGAGTAGAACCATTTTGAAAATTGCTTCTAAAAATGTTTAAAATGTCCCTTTTAGTCAATTTTCCTCTGGATCGGAAAAAGAAGTGGCTTTTAAAGAGAATAAAACTGATAAAAATTTATGAAACATGGAAAGTAATCTAATCAATGTTGTGGGAGAAGACGACTTTTAAAAATTGGCTACCAATAAATTGAAAATGCCCCCCCCCCCATTTGGCCAAATTTTGGCTGTGATCAGAAAGACAAAACCGTCTAGAAGACAATCTTTCAAAACTGGAAAGAAATCAGATCTAATTGTTGGAGAAGAAGTATTGACTACAGATAAATTAAAAAGATGCCCCACATTTGGTCAAATTTTGGTGGATTACCAAAAAAGTAATTTTTTTTTCAAGAGAGACCTTCCTAGTAAACACCTATGTAAAATTTGAAGACAATTCAATCAAAAGTGTGTGAAAAAGCATTTTGAAAATTGGCAAATCGAAAAATTTTAAACGGCTCTCCCCCCCCTTCCCACCATTTGGTCAATTTTAGGCGGATTGCCAAAAAAAGTAACTTTTCTAGAGAGGCTTTCGTAGAAAACATGCGTACAAAATTTCAAAGGAATCCGTTTAAAACTGAGTGCAAAGAAACATTTTACGCAAAGGTTTACACACGTACATACAGGCGACAGATATCCCCTCTACCGATTTAATAAAACCATCCTAACTTAGTTAGCTGGTTTAAAAACTGACCCTATTGACCTGATTAACAAAACAGTCTTTTCATCCAATGCAGAAATTGTAATTGGTATGAGTATATTACAGAAATAGTCTATAAAAAAGAAAACGAAAAAGTTGAGAGCCAGCCGGGCTCCAAACTTAAAAAAAAATCGGAACCAGACGGCAAAAATCCGGAGCCACGGGTTCCTGGACTTTTCGAATATCCTTATGCTTATCATCTGAACAATGGAAGATTTTGACAAAGAGATATACGGAGTAAGGTAAACGGCGTAAGCCCCCCTTCCCCGGCGAAAAGCAGCCGTCCGGCAAAAGCCCCCTTTTTCGCAGCCCCGGCGTAAAGCCCCATCCCCATGACTAAAAGCTCCTCCTCTTCCTCATTTAACTTTTCACCTCCCCTTCCCCATCGGCATTTAAATTATTATTATAGTCACGGGTCAATTCAAATATTATGTAATATGTATTGTGATTTAAAGTCCCGAGACCACTCCCATCGTCGCATGTAATCCTAATGCCACTCGTTAATCCATATTCGGAGTTAATGATGGCAACTCGGGAGCAAAGGTGGAGCACTACGGGATGTTTCCAGATTACTAAAAGTTTATAAACTCTCAATTTAAATTGTAAATTGTAAATGGATTTAAGGTGGCAGTATCTATTTGAAAACAAATATTCAAGGACACCATAACAATATAGAGTTAAAAATACAATTAAACAGCTAAAAACATAATTTAAAACGAAGTACACGAAACTGACTAGCTTAGGTGACTAGGTATATTTACAGGCACTTTGACTAGAAAAACTATAAAATGCTGTTCTAAAAAGATGGGTCTTCAGTTGTTTTTTGAAATTGACAAATGATGTCTCCTCACGGATGTGTTTTGGTAAGTCATTCCATAGGACTGACGCCGCATGAGAAAAACATCGCTTGCCATATCGTTCCGTACAGTATCTTGGTATGTTGAAAGTGAGTCTACTTTGTAAATTGAAAGTAGTTCCTGGATGTATGAAGGAGCCATCTTGTTCATGGATTTAAAAGCTAGCACTAATATTTTAAAAATTATCCTTTGCTGAACTGGTAGCCAGTGTAGAGAATATAGGATGTGTGTTACACTTTCGAATTTTCGTGATTGAACTATTACTCGTGCAGCCATGTAGTACGGTCAAAAATCACACCAATATTTCGGGCACTCTCTGAGGGATGCACTTCAAAACCTTCAATAACTATTTTTCTGTTTTCGACCTTTTCCAGATAGTGAGGGGGTGTCATTATCATGACTTCAGTCTTCTCAGCGTTCAGCTTTAGCAGGTTTAGGGTCATCCAGTTCTTAATCTCTGATACACATAGTTCTATGCGACTAATTACTTCGCTGAGATCAGAGCTATCCTGTATGTTGAAAGATACATATAACTGGGTATCGTCAGCATATATCTTGAATCGAAAACCGTGTTTCCTGATGATGTCTCCTACCGGTAAGGTATAAACCTTATAGTCTTCAGCACCCATTAGGGAGCCTTGTGGTCCACCGAGTTGTAGAGTTACTGATTCGGATGTAACACCCATAACAGAGACCCGCTGCGCTCTGTTATTGTGGTAGCTACGAAACCAGTCAAGGGCTGAGCCTCTGATCCCGAGACGATCAATTAAAATCTTGTGGTCGAGAGTGTCAAACGCAGCGGAGAGGTCTAGTAAAACCAGTACCACACCACGGCGATTGTCGAGATCGTTGAGTATGTCATTTTGAATGCGTACTAATGCCGTTTCAGTACTATGGTGGGTCCTGTATGCTGACTGACATGGCTCATGAAGACTATTGTGGGACATGTGGTCGTCCAATTGTGATTTTACCGCTTTTTCGATGATTTTAGATAAAAAGGGAATATTCGATACTGGCCGGTAGTTTTTAAAGTTGTTCCTGTCCAAGTTTGGTTTCTTCAGGTGTGGTTTTACAACTGCCTTTTTTAGTGGTTCCGGAAAAGTTCCTGATGATAGGGAGAGGTTGGTTATGTTTAAGATTGTAGGTAGGAGTATGTCTAGGCATTTCTTCAAAACAGTTGTTGGTAGTGGGTCCAGGGCACAAAATGCGTTGCTAGTTTTACCGATATAATGTTTCAGCTGGTCTATTGTCACATTTTGAAACTGGCTGAACAAAGCGGATGGCTGTGGTTCTGGTAACGGTGCGTGAAATACCTCTTTCGACTTTAGGTCATTACGTATCAGTTCTATTTTTTTAACAAATACTGATTGAATTCATTAGCAAGTTCTTCACTTGTTTTATCTTCAGGCAACGACGATTCGCGTGTTTTACAGAGAAGCTTATTAATAATTTTAAAAAGTGTTTTTGGTCACTACCACATTGAATAATTCTGTTAGTGTAAAATGTTTGTTTGGTTTTGCCCATGAGATTAGCTACTTTAGTACGAGCCGAATTGAACAGGTTTCTGTTTGTTTGCGTCTTGCTTTTTTCCACTGATTTTCAAGTTTTCGGCGCAGTTTTTTTGGCCTCATTAATTCCAGGGGTGTACCAAGGAACTTGTGGTCCAACAGTTACCCTTTGATGCTTTAAGGGGTGCATACTTATTTAGAAGTTTTGCCAAGATTTGGTTATATTGGTTTACCAGATCATCAATGTGAGTAGTGTGAAAAGGGGGGTTTCACGCCACTTGGTGACGTCATACTGTCTGGACCGGAAGTGACGTCATAGGCGTAACCAAGGCGTAACCATGGTGATAATGACGTCATCAGTCACGTGACCAATGAAAAGCCAATGAGATCAATGAAGACAATGAAGCCCCGCCCACTTTCTGTCTATCATACTGTCTGGACCGGAAGTGTTGTCTGGACCGGAAGTGTTGTCTGGAGCGGAAGTGTTGTCTGGACCGGAAGTGTTGTCTGGACCGGAAGTGTTGTCTGGACCGGAAGTGCTGTCTGGACCGGAAGTCATGATAAGCGTTAGGATAAGCGCGGCCATCCATGACGTAATAATGAGGTCATAATGAGGTCATACTGAGGTCATACTGAGGTCATAATGAGGTCATAATGAGGTCATAATGAGGTCATAATGAGGTCATAATGAGGTCATAATGAGGTCATAATGAGGTCATGCTGTGTGGCGGCTTCCTAGGGTTTCAGTCGATGATCGTCGAAGTCAATGAAGTCAAGCTTTCATTTTCGAAGTCAATCGACAACAGACCCGAAGAAACATGTCAACTAGTCAACTAGTGATACATTCTGCTGAGCGCATCGCTACCCACATACGTTGCTTCACATGACGAAATATAACATTTCGCTCCTGTTCCGTGTGCAGTAGGCATTTCGTCGAGACGATCTCGTCACAAGCGCATCGCTACCCACATACGTTGCTTCGCATGACGAAATATAACATTTTGCTCCTGTTCCGTGTGCAGTAGGCATTTCGTCGAGACGATCTCGTCACAAGCGCATCGCTACCCACATACGTTGCTTCACATGACGAAATATAACATTTCGCTCCTGTTCCGTGTGCAGTAGGCATTTCGTCGAGACGATCTCGTCACAAGCGCATCGCTACCCACATACGTTGCTTCGCATGACGAAATATAACATTTTGCTCCTGTTCCGTGTGCAGTAGGCATTTCGTCGAGACGATCTCGTCACAAGCGCATCGCTACCCACATGCGTTGCTTCACATGACGAAATATAACATTTCGCTCCTGTTCCGTGTGTAGTAGGCATTTCGTCGAGACGATCTCGTCACAAGCGCATCGCTACCCACATGCGTTGCTTCACATGACGAAATATAACATTTCGCTCCTGTTCCGTGTGCAGTAGGCATTTCGTCGAGACGATCTCGTCACAAGCGCATCGCAACCCACTCCAGCAGGGCTGCAACCACATGCACAGCTATACACATCACTGTTTCACTCCACTCATACTCCAATGCAGTAGTCCCACATAGCAACCGTTGCTATGCAGTGGATCCGCATAGCAACCGCCGTTGCTATGCAGGCTATTTTCGCATGCGGCTGTATGCATTTTTGTAACATGCCGCCATTTTAACTTTGTAAAAAGTGAAGAAATGAGATAACTTCCGTTATACTTGGTCGATTTACATGAAAATTGCACTGTTTGATTCAGTTTTATGTAACGTTTTAACATTAAGTGGTTATAGGCTATTTACACCGATGGCTGTATGCATAATGTGACATACCGCCATTTTAACTTTGTAAAAAGTGAAAAAATGAGATAACTTTCGCTATAGTTGGTCGATTTGCATGAAACTTTCACTGTTTGGTTCAGTTTTATATCTAGTTTTTGTTATAATGTAGTCATGGGCTATTTGCGCAGCTGGCTGTATGCATAATTTGACATTTGCCATTTTAACTTTTTAAAAAGTGGGAAAAGTGTGATAACTTTCGTTATGGTTGACCGATTTGCATGAAAATTTCACCGTTGGATTCAGTTTGATGTCTTAGTTTTACAGTAGTTTGTGCATAGGTGGGTTATTGGAATGGCGCGCGCCCCCCACCATTCAAACATGTGTTTGAATTATTTTTTTTTACGTCAAACTATTGTTCAACAAGTTGTTTAGCAATTGTACAACAATTGTTCAACAAGCTGTTGTTCAACATGTTCAACATGTTGTTCAACATGTTCAGCATGTTCAACAACATGTTCAACAAGTTGAACATGTTCAACATGTTCAACAACATGTTAAACAAGTTGAACATGTTCAACATTTTGTTGAACATGTTGAACATGTTGAACATGTTCAACATGTTCAACAACATGTTCAACATGTTCAACATGTTGTTGAACAAGTTGGTCGATTTGCTGAGTCAGCAATTTTAGCAATTTTAACAAGTTTGGCATTTTTGAGCAAGTTACACACCATATTTTGATTACATCGAAGTAACATAAAAGGAAGAGTGAGACATGCATTTCATACCTATCAAACAGAAACAAATTCTGCTGAGTCAGTTTTTTTTTTGGTAAAGCGCGCGCCTGTTCGAATGACGTTATTATGACGTTATAATGATGACGTGATGACGTCATAATGATGTCATGATAACGTCATAAAGACGTCATGACGTTAGACTCCTCTAAGCGGCATAACCCTAACCCTAGGCGTAGACAACATGTTCAACAACATGTTGAACTTGTTGAACATGTTCTTCAACATGTTGTTCAACAAGTTGAACATGTTCAACATGTTGTTCAACAAGTTGTATATAAGGCTATGTTTAAAGGCTTTTTCTTCATTTGAAAAGTGCATGTTGAACCGGAAGGATGTATAAATGCAACATTTGTTTGAAATCTTACAATTGGCCACAAAGTCTTAAAAGGCACTTAAAGAATGCTCACACTTCAGAAGAAGAAGAATTGGAGATAGATATGGAAAACCCTGTAAAACCACCTATCACTGAAACTTTAGATGAGTCTTCTATGGAAAGTCAAAGCGTCAACATGACTGAAAAGAATGCACATGCTTGTACAGAATGTGGTGCGTTGTACAACAGTCAAGAAGCTTTGTTCAAACATATGGAACATTGTGTTGAGGGTGATGATGACGACAGCTCTGAAAGTGAGTCAGAAACAGACTCTGAAAGTGAGTCAGAAGCAGACTCTGTTTGGTATGATATGGTTCAAGAAGTCTACGATGAATATGATACCAAATTTCAAGAAAAGGTTTCAGAATATGAAGAACAAGGGCTTGAAGATGCGCGTGAAATAGCAAGTGATGACTTTCGACCCATTTATAAGCGTCGACTTAAACAACTGTTTATGAGACTATTCAAATATGCCCAACGTCTACAACAAAACGAACATTATGAAACCATTTTAGAAGACTTTAATTACTTTGTTGATGAAAAACATTACGAGTATTCAAAGGCACTAAAGGCGGCTATAAGAAGAAACGATGCATTCTTTGAAGAGCTTCTAGATGAGGAGGAGGAAGATGAAAGCAGTGACGAAGAAAGTGATATGGATGCCAGTGAACAGAGTGAAGCAGATGAAGAAAAATAGACTTATTTGACTAAACATTATAATAAAGACTTTGTAAATCAATAAATGTTATAATATTGTTATAGATTTAAACTGTATGTATTTAAGTGTATTTAAGTGTATTTAAGTGTATTTAAGTGTAGTTAAGTGTATTTAAGTGTATTTAAGTGTATTTAAGTGTATTTAAATGTATTAATAAACCTATTCAACATATGTCTTGTTTTTTCTTTGCTTGAACTACAACTTGTTGAACAACTTGTTAAACATGTTGAACATGTTCAACATGTTCAACAACATGTTTAACAAGTTGAACATGTTGAACATGTTCAACATGTTCAACATGTTCAACATGTTCAACAAAATGTTGAACATGTTCAACTTGTTTAACATGTTGTTGAACATGTTGAACATGTTGAACATTCAACTTGTTGAACATGTTGTTGAACATGCTGAACATGTTGAACAACATGTTGAACATGTTGAACAACAGCTTGTTGAACAATTGTTGTACAATTGCTAAACAACTTGTTGAACAATAGTTTGACGTAAAAAAAATAATTCAAACACATGTTTGAATGGTGGGGGGCGCGCGCCATTCCAATAACCCACCTATGCACAAACTACTGTAAAACTAAGACATCAAACTGAATTCAATGGTGAAATTTTCATTCAAATCGGTTAACCATAACGAAAGTTATTACACTTTTCCACTTTTTAAAAAGTTAAAATGGCGAATGTCAAATTATGCATACAGCCAGCTACGCAAATAGCCCATGACTACATTATAACAAAAACTAGATATAAAACTGAACCAAACAGTGAAAGTTTCATGCAAATCGACCAACTATAGCGAAAGTTATCTCATTTTTTCACTTTTTACAAAGTTAAAATGGCGGTATGTCACATTATGCATACAGCCATCGGTGTAAATAGCCTATAACCACTTAATGTTAAAACGTTAAATAAAACTGAATCAAACAGTGCAATTTTCATGTAAATCGGCCAAGTATAACGAAAGTTATCTCAATTTTTCACTTTTTACAAAGTTAAAATGGCGGCATGTTACAAAAATGATACAGCCAGCTGCGCAAATAGCCTATAACCACTTTATAACAAAACTAGATATAAAACTGAATCAAATAGTGAAATTTTCATGTAGATCAACCAAGTATAACGGAAGTTATGCCAATTTTCCACTTTTTACAAGGTTAAAATGGCGGCATGTTACAAAAATGCATACAGCCACCGGTGTAAATAGCCTATAACCACTTAATGTTAAAACTTTACATAAAACTGAATCAAACAGTGAAATTTTCATGTAAATCGGCCAAGTATAACGAAAGTTATCTCAATTTTTCACTTTTTACAAAGTTAAAATGGCGGCATGTTACAAAAATGATACAGCCAGCTGCGCAAATAGCCTATAACCACTTTATAACAAAACTAGATATAAAACTGAATCAAACAGTGAAATTTTCATTCAAATCGGTCAACTATAACGAAAGTTATCCCACTTTTTCACTTTTTACACAGTTAAAATGGCGGCATGTTACAAATATAAGTTCCACACTTCAACGGAAGTCCGTTATTTCAAATTACGAAAACAAAATGACGTTTCGTTTACGCACACTCTGCTGTGACGTTTAAGTAGTGTGAAAAGGGGGGTTTCACGCCACTTGATGACGTCATACTGTCTGGACCGGAAGTGACGTCATAGGCGTAACCAAGGCGTAACCATGGTGATAATGACGTCATCAGTCACGTGACCAATGAAAAGCCAATGAGATCAATGAAGACAATGAAGCCCCGCCCACTTTCTGTCTATCATACTGTCTGGACCGGAAGTGTTGTCTGGACCGGAAGTGTTGTCTGGAGCGGAAGTGTTGTCTGGACCGGAAGTGTTGTCTGGACCGGAAGTGTTGTCTGGACCGGAAGTGTTGTCTGGACCGGAAGTCATGATAAGCGTTAGGATAAGCGCGGCCATCCATGACGTCATAATGAGGTCATAATGAGGTCATACTGAGGTCATAATGAGGTCATAATGAGGTCATAATGAGGTCATAATGAGGTCATAATGAGGTCATGCTGTGTGGCGGCTTCCTAGGGTTTCAGTCGATGATCGTCGAAGTCAATGAAGTCAAGCTTTCATTTCCGAAGTCAATCGACAACAGACCCGAAGAAACATGTCAACTAGTCAACTAGTGATACATTCTGCTGAGCGCATCGCTACCCACATACGTTGCTTCACATGACGAAATATAACATTTCGCTCCTGTTCCGTGTGCAGTAGGCATTTCGTCGAGACGATCTCGTCACAAGCGCATCGCTACCCACATACGTTGCTTCGCATGACGAAATATAACATTTTGCTCCTGTTCCGTGTGCAGTAGGCATTTCGTCGAGACGATCTCGTCACAAGCGCATCGCTACCCACATACGTTGCTTCACATGACGAAATATAACATTTCGCTCCTGTTCCGTGTGCAGTAGGCATTTCGTCGAGACGATCTCGTCACAAGCGCATCGCTACCCACATACGTTGCTTCGCATGACGAAATATAACATTTTGCTCCTGTTCCGTGTGCAGTAGGCATTTCGTCGAGACGATCTCGTCACAAGCGCATCGCTACCCACATGCGTTGCTTCACATGACGAAATATAACATTTCGCTCCTGTTCCGTGTGTAGTAGGCATTTCGTCGAGACGATCTCGTCACAAGCGCATCGCTACCCACATGCGTTGCTTCACATGACGAAATATAACATTTCGCTCCTGTTCCGTGTGCAGTAGGCATTTCGTCGAGACGATCTCGTCACAAGCGCATCGCAACCCACTCCAGCAGGGCTGCAACCACATGCACAGCTATACACATCACTGTTTCACTCCACTCATACTCCAATGCAGTAGTCCCACATAGCAACCGTTGCTATGCAGTGGATCCGCATAGCAACCGCCGTTGCTATGCAGGCTATTTTCGCATGCGGCTGTATGCATTTTTGTAACATGCCGCCATTTTAACTTTGTAAAAAGTGAAGAAATGAGATAACTTCCGTTATACTTGGTCGATTTACATGAAAATTGCACTGTTTGATTCAGTTTTATGTAACGTTTTAACATTAAGTGGTTATAGGCTATTTACACCGATGGCTGTATGCATAATGTGACATACCGCCATTTTAACTTTGTAAAAAGTGAAAAAATGAGATAACTTTCGCTATAGTTGGTCGATTTGCATGAAACTTTCACTGTTTGGTTCAGTTTTATATCTAGTTTTTGTTATAATGTAGTCATGGGCTATTTGCGCAGCTGGCTGTATGCATAATTTGACATTTGCCATTTTAACTTTTTAAAAAGTGGGAAAAGTGTGATAACTTTCGTTATGGTTGACCGATTTGCATGAAAATTTCACCGTTGGATTCAGTTTGATGTCTTAGTTTTACAGTAGTTTGTGCATAGGTGGGTTATTGGAATGGCGCGCGCCCCCCACCATTCAAACATGTGTTTGAATTATTTTTTTTTACGTCAAACTATTGTTCAACAAGTTGTTTAGCAATTGTACAACAATTGTTCAACAAGCTGTTGTTCAACATGTTCAACATGTTGTTCAACATGTTCAGCATGTTCAACAACATGTTCAACAAGTTGAACATGTTCAACATGTTCAACATGTTCAACAACATGTTAAACAAGTTGAACATGTTCAACATTTTGTTGAACATGTTGAACATGTTGAACATGTTCAACATGTTCAACAACATGTTCAACATGTTCAACATGTTGTTGAACAAGTTGGTCGATTTGCTGAGTCAGCAATTTTAGCAATTTTAACAAGTTTGGCATTTTTGAGCAAGTTACACACCATATTTTGATTACATCGAAGTAACATAAAAGGAAGAGTGAGACATGCATTTCATACCTATCAAACAGAAACAAATTCTGCTGAGTCAGTTTTTTTTTTGGTAAAGCGCGCGCCTGTTCGAATGACGTTATTATGACGTTATAATGATGACGTGATGACGTCATAATGATGTCATGATAACGTCATAAAGACGTCATGACGTTAGACTCCTCTAAGCGGCATAACCCTAACCCTAGGCGTAGACAACATGTTCAACAACATGTTGAACTTGTTGAACATGTTCTTCAACATGTTCTTCAACATGTTGTTCAACAAGTTGAACATGTTCAACATGTTGTTCAACAAGTTGTATATAAGGCTATGTTTAAAGGCTTTTTCTTCATTTGAAAAGTGCATGTTGAACCGAAAGGATGTATAAATGCAACATTTGTTTGAAATCTTACAATTGGCCACAAAGTCTTAAAAGGCACTTAAAGAATGCTCACACTTCAGAAGAAGAAGAAGTGGAGATAGATATGGAAAACCCTGTAAAACCACCTATCACTGAAACTTTAGATGAGTCTTCTATGGAAAGTCAAAGCGTCAACATGACTGAAAAGAATGCACATGCTTGTACAGAATGTGGTGCGTTGTACAACAGTCAAGAAGCTTTGTTCAAACATATGGAACATTGTGTTGAGGGTGATGATGACGACAGCTCTGAAAGTGAGTCAGAAACAGACTCTGAAAGTGAGTCAGAAGCAGACTCTGTTTGGTATGATATGGTTCAAGAAGTCTACGATGAATATGATACCAAATTTCAAGAAAAGGTTTCAGAATATGAAGAACAAGGGCTTGAAGATGCGCGTGAAATAGCAAGTGATGACTTTCGACCCATTTATAAGCGTCGACTTAAACAACTGTTTATGAGACTATTCAAATATGCCCAACGTCTACAACAAAACGAACATTATGAAACCATTTTAGAAGACTTTAATTACTTTGTTGATGAAAAACATTACGAGTATTCAAAGGCACTAAAGGCGGCTATAAGAAGAAACGATGCATTCTTTGAAGAGCTTCTAGATGAGGAGGAGGAAGATGAAAGCAGTGACGAAGAAAGTGATATGGATGCCAGTGAACAGAGTGAAGCAGATGAAGAAAAATAGACTTATTTGACTAAACATTATAATAAAGACTTTGTAAATCAATAAATGTTATAATATTGTTATAGATTTAAGCTGTATGTATTTAAGTGTATTTAAGTGTATTTAAGTGTATTTAAGTGTATTTAAGTGTAGTCAAGTGTATTTAAGTGTATTTAAGTGTATTTAAGTGTATTTAAATGTATTAATAAACCTATTCAACATATGTCTTGTTTTTTCTTTGCTTGAACTACAACTTGTTGAACAACTTGTTAAACATGTTGAACATGTTCAACATGTTCAACAACATGTTTAACAAGTTGAACATGTTCAACATGTTCAACATGTTCAACATGTTCAACATGTTCAACAAAATGTTGAACATGTTCAACTTGTTTAACATGTTGTTGAACATGTTGAACATGTTCAACTTGTTGAACATGTTGTTGAACATGCTGAACATGTTGAACAACATGTTGAACATGTTGAACAACAGCTTGTTGAACAATTGTTGTACAATTGCTAAACAACTTGTTGAACAATAGTTTGACGTAAAAAAAATAATTCAAACACATGTTTGAATGGTGGGGGGCGCGCGCCATTCCAATAACCCACCTATGCACAAACTACTGTAAAACTAAGACATCAAACTGAATTCAATGGTGAAATTTTCATTCAAATCGGTTAACCATAACGAAAGTTATTACACTTTTCCACTTTTTAAAAAGTTAAAATGGCGAATGTCAAATTATGCATACAGCCAGCTACGCAAATAGCCCATGACTACATTATAACAAAAACTAGATATAAAACTGAACCAAACAGTGAAAGTTTCATGCAAATCGACCAACTATAGCGAAAGTTATCTCATTTTTTCACTTTTTACAAAGTTAAAATGGCGGCATGTCACATTATGCATACAGCCATCGGTGTAAATAGCCTATAACCACTTAATGTTAAAACATTACATAAAACTGAATCAAACAGTGAAATTTTCATGTAAATCGGCCAAGTATAACGAAAGTTATCTCAATTTTTCACTTTTTACAAAGTTAAAATGGCGGCATGTTACAAAAATGATACAGCCAGCTGCGCAAATAGCCTATAACCACTTTATAACAAAACTAGATATAAAACTGAATCAAATAGTGAAATTTTCATGTAGATCAACCAAGTATAACGGAAGTTATGCCAATTTTCCACTTTTTACAAGGTTAAAATGGCGGCATGTTACAAAAATGCATACAGCCACCAGTGTAAATAGCCTGTGACCACTTTATAACAAAACTAGATATAAAACTGAATCAAACAGTGAAATTTTCATTCAAATCGGTCAACTATAACGAAAGTTATCCCACTTTTTCACTTTTTACACAGTTAAAATGGCGGCATGTTACAAATATAAGTTCCACACTTCAACGGAAGTCCGTTATTTCAAATTACGAAAACAAAATGACGTTTCGTTTACGCACACTCTGCTGTGACGTTTACCCTTCATCATGACGTCATCCCAACACGTTCGCGCGCTCCATCCAAAAAACTGAAGCAGATAGAAACAAACAGACACTATGACGTCACTTCCGGTCCAGACATGATGACGTCACTTCCAGACATGACGTCACTTCCGGTCCAGACAGCACTTCCGGTCCAGACAGTATGATAGACAGAAAGTGGGCGGGGCTTCATTGTCTTCATTGATCTCATTGGCTTTTCATTGGTCACGTGACTGATGACGTCATTATCACCATGGTTACGCCTTGGTTACGCCTATGACGTCACTTCCGGTCCAGACAGTATGACGTCATCAAGTGGCGTGAAACCCCCCTTTTCACACTACTAATGTGGTTGCTTGGAGCTTTAACTAGATCTGAACTTAAAATATCTTGTCTTAACGATTTCAATGGTATTGCGTCGATTTTTCGATATTGCACTGTTTTCTGTTGTGGTCTGGGCTTTTGTATCCTTAAGTAAGCTTTGATGGCATTGTGAAATAGATTCACAGACTAATTTTTCCGACACTAGATTATCGTCAACACGGGATAGAATAAAATCTATGGTATGGCCTCGGTTGTGGGTCGGCTGATTTATATGTTGAGTGAGACCAAAAGAGTTCAGAAGATCAGCAAATTGTTTAGTTTCTGTATCGCTAATACTGTCCCAGTGGATGTTAAAGTCTCCCAAAATTATTAGCTTTTCTGCATGTATGACAAGTGCTTCAAGAAGGTTAAAAAGACGAGGTCGTACCTGTAGGTTTTTTATGCAGCTGATTTGTCTCATTTGCCATTTGTCTCATTCCGGCGCTCCGGAAAATTACCCGATACCAAAAACAAAACTATTTTAGAGTGGCTCTTGGGAACCAATTTAAGCTGAAGGACGCATGGATTACTCTAGGTCGGTCTTTTATTAACAGCGACGGTTACCGGTCTTGGGAAGAGGTTAGCTGTTGGACAACAACGGAGTTATTGCGTAATTTGTTGTGGTGTGACAGGAAACGCTAAAACCGGAAACAACACACCTCCCACTGATCATACAGCAGTATGTAATCATTTTCTGGACGAATATGGAACAATTTATACCGAAAAATGTTTTGTTTTATTCTAACTCAAAATTGCAAACCAACCAAGTAAAAAAAATGGAGGAGATGATTGTCCTAGATGACTCTTGCTTCTTTCACTGCAAGAGTCGTAGATCCGAGTAGCTCTGACTTGTAATACATCGTACATCTCTCTGTCAGAGCTACGAAGCCTTCCATTGCTCCACTATTATGGGTCAATTTCATATGTTCTGAGGCACGAATCCTGCATACCAGCCCGTATTATTCAAACATCTACAGAAAGTTCATGCCCAATATGCCCTTTTTGTAAAACAGGCACAGTTTCTAGTTAGTCCTAGATGACTCCTGCGGTCTTCCTATGACAGCAAGAGTCATAGTTCCTACAATAGGAAATGTCATTGATGTCAATTTTCAAATCTCGGCGCACGACTGGGGCCAACGGCGTTATTTTAGAAAGGGTGCATCACATAAATGGCCCAATTATAAATTATGGCGCACAAGTTTTATGGTCAGATAACAATTTTTTACTGAGAAAAATGTGTTTTCTTGAGGTCAGGTAGTCCCAGTGGACCCTTTCTGTCTTCCTAGGTCAGAAAGGGTCACAGTCCCTGCAATAGAAATCACCATTGATCTCAATTTTCGCGGCTCTAGATCTTTCGGCGCATGTTCCAGGACACCGAGGTTCGGAGTGGCATGCCTTTTCTTATAAAGCACACTGAGAAGTATCCTGGCGCACTATTTTCGACCTCGTCCAAACTTCCAAAGTGGAGTAAAGAGTGGTTTTACAACTGCAGATTCATTGTTGTTGTGGGCGATAATGGGAGATTCTATATTCTGATCTGAAGAAAACATCTATTTTTCTCATTACAAAATTGTTATTTGACCATAAAAATTGTGCGCCATAATTTATAATTGGGTTATTTGTGTGATGCACCCTTTCTAACATAACGCCATTAGCCCCAGTCGTGCGCCGAGATTGAAAAATTGAGATCAATGACAAGTTATATTTTAGGAACTATGACTCTTGCTGGGAAGCAAGAGTCATCTAGGACTAGAGGTCAGGATATCGAATCCCTTATTATCGCCCACAACAACAGTGAATCCACAGTTGCAAAACCACGCTTTACTCTAGTTTGGGAGTTTCGCTGAGGTCGAAAATAATGCGCCAGGGTACTTCTCAGTGTACTTTAAAAGAAAAAGCCTGCCAGTTCGAGCCTCGGTGTCCTTGAACGTGCGCCGAAAGATCCAGAGCCTCCAAAATTGAGATCAATGGCCATTTCTATTGAAGGAAGTGTGACCCTTTCTGTCCTAGGAAGATAGAAAGGGTCCGCTGGGACTAAGTTTCTAGTGAGCTGTATATCTTTTATTTGTTCATAAAAGTGCAAAAGAGTTAGCTTCTGCACCCACCTGTCAAATGTTTGTTTACATTCTGGCCTTTAAATGTCACGTGACCAAAGTTAAGGGACCGAAAATTTAAATAAAGGGATTGTAGTTTATTTGTAAAGTATATACTAAAATAGTTGATAGATGCAGAATTGCGTATAAATTTATTTTGTACACCCACAATATTTGACTTTTTATTTTTACGTTCTTTTTGAAATATAAATTTAAAAGTTTTTTGGTGGATAATTGCAAAAATTATTGTTACTATTTCACGTAATAAAGTATGCTCCCTGTATACAAACAAATGTCAATTATTGCGGAAGATTTTGGGTTATTTCCGTATTGTTTTCTTTTAAAGAAATCGTAACACAGAAGTTGTATATGATTACCGTTGTACTTTGAGGGCCTTTAGCAAATGCCAATAAAAACTTATTGGTCGTTGAATCTCGCACAAAGTAGCCACTAGAGTGCGCTAAAAAGTTTCCAGACACCTCTTCAAAGCCTCGCTATATAACGATAAGCAAGTCAACTGCGCTCGCTTTGAGGCACCCCTGTGGCTACTAGAGGTGTGATGGTTCGTACCGAGAACCGAGAAAGGGCTTCGGTTCGGTTCGATCCGAAAACCGAAAAGTCCAATCACGGTTTCGGTTCGGGTTTTTTTTTTTGCTATTTATAACAAGATAATTCATTAATTTGGTAATGTTATCAGGGCTGGAAAAAAATCCGATTTTTAAAAAAAAAATCATGATTTTTTATTTTTTTGATTTAAATGGGATTTTTAAAATTTTTTTTCATTAAAATCAACCCCCCCCCCCATCAAAAAAAAACAAAACAAACAAAAACAAAAAAAAAAAAACAAAAAAAAAAAAAACAAAAAAAACCGACAAAATATAACTCCACACGGGAGGTAGCCGTCTGCCAGACATTTTAAAGCTTCCAGTGATGTTGTTGTCTCAGGTTCTCAATGAATAAGTAAAGAAGCAGTCGATTTGGGGGATTTAAATACACCTTGCATGATGCGTAATACTTTGTTTGCAAGCACATGGGGTAGACACGCTTTTCCAACACCGGAGTAAGTACAGTTTGAGATGCTACCGGGATTTTCCAAACAAAAGCTGGCCGCCTAAATGCCTACTCCCGAGTTAATGCTTGTATAATGGTAATGCTTATAATCATCAAATACTGTAGGGTATCTTCTCAGGCACCACCGGTATTGACCTTCTCACAGAGTGCTGCTTGCGTACCTTATAAATTCTTTCTTCAAACAGAAGGGGTTGCAAACAAATGCTCGGTGCCGTAACAGCACATGAAGGCCTTTAACACAGACCATTGTTTAAAAAAATCAAACCTGATTTTTTTACGTTGATTTAAATCATGATTTAAATCGTGATTTAAATCACTTGATTTAAATCATACCAGCCCTGAATGTTATTTTAGTTTGTTTAGTATAGTTCAGTTTTAATATATATATATCACATCGCCCAAATCAACAAACATATTTTACACACTTTTCTTAGAACCTATGACGAGTTCCATGCGTCAATCACAATGTAAATTCTTGTGTAAGTAAGCTTTGAGGTAATAAATATAAAACATTACCGTCAGGGTTCGCGCTGGGTTCTCAGGAAAGTGAGTCAAAATAGGAAAGTGTGACTCAGTTAGGTCCAGAAAAACTCGGTCGGTTCCGAAAAAGTGAGTCATTTCGTAAAAAGTGCCCACAAAGTGGACAAAAACCCCGCCAACCCTGATTACCGTTATATGTTAGGATTTGTATCTGTTCTAAGGTAAAAAGAAATATCGGATTAAGTGCAGGCAATTATAAATAAATAAAAGAAGTCATGATTTCTACCAGCCCTGATATGTATATATATATTTGAAAAGAAAACTACCGGTTGGTTTTGCTGAACCGAACCGAACCGAAAATTTTTGTTGAACCGAATCGAACCGAGCCGGAGGTGAACCTCACACCTCTAGTGGCTACTTTGTGCGAGATTCAACGACCCATAGGTTTTTATTGGCATTTGCTAAGGGCCCTCAAAGTACAACGGTAATCTTATACAACTTCTGTGTGACGCTTTCTTTAAAAGAAAATAATACGGAAATAATCCCAATCTCCCGCAATAATTGACATTTGTTTGTATACAGGGAGCATACTTTATTACGTGAAATAGTAACAATAATTTTTGCAATTATCCACCAAAAAAATTTTAAATTGATATTTCAAAAAGAACGTAATAATAAAAAGTCAAATATTGTGGATGTACCAAATAAATTTGGGGTGACGGTTAGCTCAGTCGGTAGAGCGTTGGTCTTGTAATCCTATGGTCCCTGGTTCGAATCCGGCCAGTGGTGGACAGCGGTGGATTGACTTTCGCTCGAATTGCCTCAGCTAAACGACTGCACAGGATTATTCACCACCACGGAATTCAAAATTAGCACAAATGAGTCTTCCGGCCATCCCTTTTTAGAAAAAAAGTCAAATATTGTGGGTATACAAAACAAATTTATACCTAACTCTGCATCTATCAACTATTTATATGTCTCCCCCTAAGGGAGACATATATAGCATTTGGTGTGTCCGTCCGTCTGTCCGTGCCCACAATGATTATGCTATGTGATGGATTTTCGGTACATCCGTCACTTATGTGGTTTTTCTTCCTTATGTGGTGGTTCTTATGAGGTAGCCACATAAGCACCCATTGAGCACAAAACAAACCACATAAGGGAGTCCGTCAAAGTCCGTTGATCAACTGTCCTGTAACACCATCTGTTGGAAAATAATGCAACTATAAAGCTAATTTCTAAAGCAAATAAGGAGAGGAGCATTTGTTCAAATCGCGCTGTGGGGTGGGGAGAATCTTAAGAATACACCCACTGCGGACAATGTTTGTATTTTTGGGGATTTTTTGAAGAATAAACTTCACAGAGTGCGTTTCCTCCTACAGTTTTATCCGATTTCATTTATTTTTGGTATCTAGTATGAGGCAGCCCTAGATGGATCGGGCATACGGCTTGTGCTTTTTGACTCGATCTTGAATTTTGATTTTAGGGGAAATTTTTGAAGAAAATACCTCAAAATGAATCTTATCCTACAGTTTTATCCGTTTTTTAACTTGTGTTAATGTGTGGTTATTATTTAAACATGCACACTGGTCCGAAATATGACACGCGTATCGACGCAATTTACGTTAACATGCGCCGTGATCCGAAATGTGAACCGCGCATCAGCGCAAGTTAAACAAACATGCGCACTGGTTCCAAATGCGAACCGCGCATTAACGCAAGTGAAATAAACATGCGCACTGGTCCGAAATGCGAACCGCTCATCAACGGAAGTTGAATAAACATGCGCACTGGTTCGAAATGCGCAACCGATCATGGACGCAAGGTAAATAAATATGCGCACTGGTTCGAAATGCGAACCGCGCATCGACGCAAGTTAAATAAATATGTGCACTGGTCCGAACAAAGAACCACGCATCGATGCAAGTTAAGTAATCATGCGCACTGGTCCGAAATGTGAACGGCGCATCAACGCAAGTTAAACAAACATGCGCACTGGTTCCAAATGCGAACCGCGCATTAACGCAAGTGAAATAAACATGCGCACTGGTCCGAAATGCGAACCGCTCATCAACGGAAGTTGAATAAACATGCGCACTGGTCCGAACAAAGAACCACGCATCGATGCAAGTTAAGTAATCATGCGCACTGGTCCGAAATGTGAACCGCGCATCAACGCAAGTTAAACAAACATGCGCACTGGTTCCAAATGCGAACCGCGCCTTAACGCAAGTTAAACAAACATGCGCACTGGTTCCAAATGCGAACCGCGCATTAACGCAAGTTAAACAAACATGCGCACTGGTTCCAAATGCGAACCGCGCATTAACGCAAGTGAAATAAACATGCGCACTGGTCCGAAATGCGAACCGGGCATCAACGCAAGTTAAATGAACATGCGCACTAGTCCGAATGCGAACCGCTCATCAACGGAAGTTGAATAAATATGCGCACTGGTTCGAAATGCGCAACCGGACATGGCCGGAAGGTAAATAAATATGCGCACTGGTTCGAAATGCGAACCGCGCATCGACGCAAGTTAAATAAATATGTGCACTGGTCCGAACAAAGAACCACGCATCGATGCAAGTTAAGTAATCATGCGCACTGGTCCGAAATGTGAACCGCGCATCAACGCAAGTTAAATAAACATGCGCACTAGTCCGAAATGCGAACCGGGCATCAACTGAAGTTAAATAAACATGCGCAGTTGTCCGAAATGTGAATCACGCACCAACGCAAGCGAAATGAACATGCGCACGTCCTAAATGCGAAATGCTCATCAGCGAAGTTGAATAAACATGCGCACTAGTCCGAAATGTGAACCGGGCATGGACGCAAGTGAAATAAACATGCGCATGGCTTCGAAATGCGAACCGCGCACAGACGCAAGTTTAATAAATATGCGCACTGGTCCGAAATTTGAACCGCGCATCAGTGTACATTAACCAAACATGCGCACTAGTTCAAAATGTGAACCGCGCATCCATGCAAGTTAAATAAACATGCGCATTTGTCTAAAACAAGAACCGTGCATCAACGCAAATAGAAGAAACATACGCACTGGTCCGAAGTGTGAACCACGCATCAACGCAAGTTAAATAAACATGCGCCTTTGTCTAAAATAAGAACCGTGCATCAACGTAAATATAAGAAACATGCGCACTGGTCCAAAATGTGAATCTCGCATCAACGCAAGCTAAATAAACATGCGCACTAGTCCGACAAAAGAACCATGCATCGACGCAAGTTGAATAAACATGCGCAGTTTCCGAAATAAGCACCACGCATGAACGAACGTTTAACATATGCACTGGTCGAAAAAAAAACACGCATCGACGCAAGTTATGTAATCATGCGCACTGGTCCGAATTGTGAACCGCGCATCAACGTAAGTTGCATAAACATGCGCAGTGGTCCGAAATGCGAACCGGGCATCGACGCAAGTTAAATGAACATGCGCACTGGTTCGAAATGCGAACCACGCTTTGACGCAAGTTAAATAGATATGCGCAGTGGTCCGAAATACAAACCGCGCATCAGTGCACGTTAACCAGACATGCGCGCTGGTCCGAAATGTGAACCGCACATCGATGCAAGTTAAGTTGACATGCGCCGTGATCCGAAATGTGAACCGCGCATCAACGCAAGTTAAAAAAATATGCGCAGTTTTTCCAAAGGCGAACCACGCATTGACGCAAGTTAAATAAACATGCGCACTGGTCTAAAATAAGCACCATGCATTAACGCAAGTTAAATAAACATGCGCACTGGTCTAAAATAAGCACCACGCATCAACGCAAGTTAAATAAATATGCGCAGTTGTGAAAGATAAATTGTAAAATATCTTTATACAGTAAAGTGCCACATATATAATTCCGTTTATTTACAAATGACACACACAAAGCATAAACATTATTGACATTGACATGACGCCTGCTGGGATCCACACAAGGGCACGGGCAAATATAAACCACAACATAAGTATTTTTTATTCTCAAATAATCTTGTCCGTGACCTACCACTTAAATGCATTTCAGGCGTATCAAATGCTACCACATAATGCAGCCACCACATAAGATACCTCTCGTTGGTCCGTCTGTCTGTCCGTCCGTCCGTCCTGCCGTCCGTCTGTCCGCAGTGAGTTCTTATGAAATTAATGAGTCGATTTTCTCAAAACATACATACATATTGGGGTACATGTCAAGATGATGCCCGTGGTATTTTTTTTCGTTTCCTCAAAAATTCTATTTTTGGCAAATTTTTGAACATAGGGGGGGGGGGGGGGTTTCGTGCATTTTTTTTCACCTTGGCAGGCTATATCTCCAAAACGGTTTGTTCGATTACGTGGCAGGTACAACACACATATAGTGCAAATGTTTACTGTGAAGTTTTACTTCATTTCCGCTGAAAATATATTTTTGGCGAATTTTTGAATTTTTGATTTTGAACTTTTTTTGGCCATATTGTTGCGATATCTCCGAAACGGTTAGTTGGATTAGGCCGAAACTTGGCAAGAAGAACTCACAAAACATGTAAATGTTTACTGTGAAGTTTTTCTTCATTTCCGTTGAAAATGTATTTTTGGCGAATTTTTCAATGTTTGATTTAAAACTTTTTTGGCCATAATTGCTGCGATGTCTCCGAAACAGTTTGTTGGATTAGGCTGAAACATGGCAAGAATAACCCATATGTAGTGGAAATGTTGTGGAAGTTTTTCCACGTGACTGATTGGGGGCGGGGGAGACATATCAGTTTTGGTCTTAACAAAAACACTGGCCAATCTAGTTTAGTATGTATTTTTAGAAATAAACTGACCCCTTTATTTAAATTTTCGGTCCCTTGACTTTGGTCACGTGACATTTAAAGGCCAGAATGTAAACAAACATTTGACAGGTGGGTGCGGAAGCTAACTTTTCTGCACTTTTATGAACAAATAGAATATATACAGCTCACTAAAAACTGTGGCTTTTTTACAAAAAGGGCATATTGGGCATGAACTTTCTGTAGATGTTTGAATAATAGGGGCTGGTATACAGGATTCGTGCCTCAAAAAATATGAAATTGACCCCTAATAGTCTAGCAATGGAAGGATTCGTAGCTCTGACGAGAGATGTACGATGTTATACAAGTCAGACGTACTCGGAGCTATAGATCAGGATATAGAATCCCGTATTATTCATTGATTGATTGTAGTTTATTCTAATTTTTTTATCTCAATACAATACATGCAAAATACGTATATACAAATATATATATATAAATATATATATATATATATATATATATATAGCACATGGTAGAAAAACGGTATTTTAAGGTAAGAGTTAACGAGTACATAAAAAATTAGAAGGGGGAAGCTAGAAGTTGCAATAACTTTTACTAAGAGCTCACCCTTACAATATTACGGAGCAATATCAAAATAGTCAATGCGAATAATACTAAATTGGAAATGCTATGTTTGAAACGCTGTGTTCGTGCAGATTAACTGTTAATTAACATCTTCATACGACAAGAGAAAATACTTTTTCAAATGACATTTAAAACTGGAAAAAGATCGACATGATCTTATGTTAGCTGGTAATGAGTTCCAAGTTTTACACCAGTGATGGACACACAATGTGATTATCAAACTAGTCCGTACACGATTTGTTTTGAAGTTAGCAACTTGTCTGGTGCTGTAATTTGTTATATTCTTTTCAAAATATTTCACCAAATTAATGGGCAACAGTAATCGACTTGCTTTATACACAATACATACAGTTCTTAATTTGACAAGATCAACAAATTTTAGGAGATTACAACTTATAAATAAGGGATTGGTATGTTCATAAAAGCCAACATTATTTATTATTCTGATTGCTTGTTTTGCTTTATATACAGTATTTGAGTCTTTGTTTTGTGAGTATTTCCCCATACTTCACAGCAGTAGGTTAGATACGGCAAGAACAGTGAGTTGTAAATTGACAATAATGAAGATTTATCAACGGTTTAGCGTTATACATGATCACGAGTGATTTTGATCATTTTTCTGATACTCTGGTTATTTGTTCGTTCCAGCTTTTTTTTTCATCAATTATAACACCAAAAAATTTAGTACTTTGTACTCTTTCAGTTGGCTGGCGATTAATAGTTACATTACATAAATCTGTCACGAGATCTCTATGATTGCTAAACACAATATAATGTATTTTCGACATTTAACGAAAGCTTTTTTACATTGAACCATGTCTGCAATTTACATAATTCCTCACTGATCAATGAGGTTGGATCGTTTAAATTTTCACCGCTTTTAAAAATAGTCATCTGCAAACAAAATGCATCTCAAATTTCAGAGACGTTACAGATATCATTAATATATATAACAAATAACAATGGTCCTAATATAGATCCCTGGGGCACTCCACAAACTATGTCAGACAGCGATGAAACAATATCATCTATTTGTACAAATTGCTTTCTATTTTTAAAATAACTATATAACCATTTGAGACCCACACCCCGAACACCATAGGCAAGGCAAGGACGCAACCATATCACAAGACGGATGGTGTAACTGTCACAATGATCCTATTGTCGCAACGGGGTAGGTCAGTTGCTCACCGGACAGTTGCTCGGCGTTGAGCAACTATCCGGTGAGCAACTGGCCGTACCCCGTCGCAACAACACTTGTTTTCTGGACAGTACTGAGACAGTCTCAATGACCAAAACCGCTGAAAACTGCAAAAATCTATGCAAAGAATCTGTACGTGTTTGCAAAGAAAAATGTGACTGCACAGTGAAAAGCTTTTTTAGACGGAAAATCACAAGTACGCCCTATTAGTAAGTTTCTTCCCTATTTCTTCCCGAAAACTTTCATTACTTTCCTATTTCTTCCCTAACTTCCCAGTTTCTTTCCTGGGATGGAAAGAAATACCAGTTTTCCCGGAAGATTGCCAACAATGATTTCCGGGGTAATTGTTGTTTTCGGGAGGTGGCGACATTACAGGCGCAGGCGGGTTTAACTAAAATATTTTATAGGTGCAGAATTAAGCAGGGTTGAAAATTACGGTGGCCCGTGGCCACCAGATTTTGACGCGGGCCACCAGAATTTGGGGGCTCGTGGCCCGGCGGGCCACGAAACATTTGAAAGAGAGGGATAATTTTTTTAAATAATTTTTTTAATCATTATGCGCTCGAGACTTTGAAATCTCGAAAACGGTTGACACAGAATCCACCGAATGTGAAGAGAAGGCAGCATGGCTTACGCATGGATTGGCGGTAAACATTGAATGAAAAATTTAAGATTGTCACATGAGTGAGTATTAATGTCAGAAATGTTTTTTGAGGGTTTTTATTCTATTTTATTTTATCGTTTTATTTGCAAAAATAATCCGGGCCACGAGATTTTGACTCGGGCCACCAAGTTTTTTAGGCTCGTGGCCCGGCGGGCCACGGCAAAAATCCTAAGTTTCACCCCTGATTAAGTATAAATTTATTTTGTACACCCACAATATTTAACTTTTATTTTCTTCCATTCTTTTTGAAATATCAGTTCAAAAGATTTTTGATGGATAATTGCAAAAATTATCGTTACCTTTTCACGTAATAAACTATGCTCCCTGTATACGTACAAATGTCAGTTTTTGCAGATTTGTGGTCATGTCCGTATTATTTTCTTTGAAAGAAAGTGTAACACAGAAGTTGTATATCATGACCGTTGTACTTTGAGGGCCTTTAGTACATGCCAGTGAAGACTTGGGTGGTTGAATCTCGCACAAAGTAGCCACAAAGGTGCCTCAAAGCGAGCGCAGTTGAACTTGCATATCGTTATATAGCAAGGATTTGAAGCGGTGCGTGGAAACCTTGTATCGCACCGCTTCTTGGAGCTACACGCTTCAGTTCCTCGCTGTATAACGATTTACCTTTTAGTCCACTATACTGAAACTATGAGAAAACAAGATATCAGTTCTTTGTGACTATCAGGACTCTAGCCGGCACTCATAGCGGACCCTTTCTAACTTCCCAGGACAGAAATAACAGTCATCTAGGACTAGGGTTCTGTTTCTGCCCGCGTTGAAGTTACCCCCACAACTTCACTCAACGTACCGTAAGCTCGGGTGTACACGCCGCAACTTCTGCATTGCTTTTACTTTTTATCCGCTGGGGGACGTATATAGTTTTCACTCTGTCAATCCGTCCGTTTTTCTGTGCACTTTCAGTCTCACGCGCCTATAGCATTTATTAGTGGATAGATTCGTCTCAAATTTTACCGTGGAGTGGTTCCAACCCTTGTGCAGTGCAGTGACCAGGAATTTTTGAAATACCAGAGAAATTGACAAAATGGTGAATTTTAAACATTTGCAAAGTGTGTTTTTGGAGTTAGATATACTGGAGTCAGTCTCATGCGCCTAGATCATTCATTAGTGAATGGATTCATTTCAAATTTTACCCAGAGGTGCTTCTAATCCTTGTGCAGTGCAGTGACCAGGAATTTTGGAAGTACGGTAGAAATTAACAAAATTGTTAAAAAATTACTTTCAAATTTTGCCCAAACCCCCGCGGATTCGTGCTTCTCGAGCATCTACTTTTCTTGCTTTCCTCGACCTACGCAGTTGTTCGGTCTATATTTTGGTATTTTTTTTTAATAACGTGACCTTTGGAATTCGACTTTAACACACTTTTTGTTTTCGGTGGTGTTATAGCAGCCTCGACGTATACAGGGATCAATTTCTACAACTGAAATTGCGGTATAATTGCTCAGTACCGAATTGGCAATCATACCTTAATCTTAACAGTGATTGTATTGGTCACCATTTGCATATTAAAAATAACTCACTACACGACGTAATTACTTTTTCCGCATTTTCAAGTACATGCCACGCTGCGAGTATGTTTCGATGTTTTAATAAACCGAATGAGTTGCGCGATTTACACAATAAATGTCCAGGTTCTTGATGGTCAAGCAACAGCTTTTTTCAATGGATTTTACTCGTAATCTGTTTCAACAAAATGTGTCATGGGTTCCGGAGCATACCCCCTGGGACAAAACCCCCCGGATGATACCCCTTAGACCATACCCCCCCTCCCCCCCCCTAGGACCATACCCCCTTCTCCGTGCCAATACCCCCCCCCCCCAACCAGAATTTTTCCAATTTTAAACGTAACAACAAAATGAAAAGAAAAGGTCCAGCGACATGTTTTATCGCTCCAACACTATGTTTAATCTTTACATCGATATATCGAGTCTGCGTCTCATTCATAGTCAAACCTGCAAGTTCATAGTCCACATCTTTCAAAACTGAATATTGTGCGCTATTCCACGAAGGTAATCCAGTATGTTGCGGTTTGCAAAGTTGCCAACAATGTTCCTAATTCGTGAATTGATAATTGCAATTATGGAACGTATGCATTAAATTGCATTATGTACAATAGCTTTTATCAATGGATCACATGAGATGAGTTGTAAGCGTTGTCGAACTGCAGTTATACCACTTTCAACCAGATCATATCGAAATGGCTTAGCTTTTAACTACAGATCACAAAACTGTATTAGTTTGTTTTTGTTAATGAAAATCTTTAAAATGAAAATTGGAAAAAATGATGGTGGGGAGGGGGTATTGTCTGGGTGGAGGGGTAGTTTCCTAGACTCGTGTGTCATGTTACTATGATGTAATTATCAAATAGCGAGTAAATTTCTTTTTTAAAAAATTGAAATCGATCTGTTTTGTGTGAAATTTAATTTTTACATTTAACGCATGGGTTTAACCTCATACTGGAAATCTCAATATCATGGACATTGGCAGGGGGGTGGGGATAGGGGAAGGGTTAAAAAAGAACAAGTAATGTGCATTTAATCGGATTCAATCAGGACATCTAAATGGCATTTGACTTGCAGAAAGCATAGTTGAAATTAAAAAAAACTCTCACACACACACACATTAAAGTGGTTTAGGGTTCCCTGCAATGTTAGTTACACTTTGGTGTTCCCAATAAGATATGACAAAAAAAAAACCCGTTTTGATTGAAAATCGATTTGCTTTCTGTGAAAACACACTAGAACCCTCAATGGGGAGGCCATGTTGTTTAGCCATTTGACGTATTTACCAATTCACAAAAAAAAAAATTTTTATTTTATTAGAAGCAACCAATTAATTGGGTCCTACCAACGCATGGAGAAAAAGGATACGAAAGTGATCGTGATTGGTGGAGGAATATCGGGCTTGTCTGCTCTAAAAGCCCTCACATCTAACGGATTTGAAAATACCATTCTGTTAGAGGCCACGCCTAGACTCGGCGGCAGAATTTCAACTCGTCAGTATGGTGCGTTTATATATACTCAAATAAATTCTTAAAATAGAAAAAAAATCACAACTTAGCTCCAAGCTTCTTACCTAAGCATGAGCTATAGCAGCCGTTGAAAGCATATGTGTGTGTACGCTTTAAAGTTAAAAAAAAAATGCTTCTCGTCCCAGATTTTTAGCCGTAGCTGCGTGAAGTTTTGGTTAAAGGTAGTGTGCACTGGTACCTACGTAGCTTTTGTAGCTTTTACTTTTTTCGTGATTCGTCTAAAAGTGGCGGAATATTGGCCAAAGACCGATTTTCACGAAAACGTATCTCGCAGGATTTTGATGGAAACATCCTGAAATTTTGATGGAAAGTTGGGGCCATAAGTGTTCACCTGGCTATTACTTTTTGGCGATTCGCCAAACGTTGGCAGAAATTGTAAGGATAAACCCTCTGCCCCCCCGCCCAAAAAAAAAATCACAGGACTCGTTCTGTCCTGGAAAATCACGAATAAGTCCTGGAAGTTTAAAATCCTCCAAAATTTTTTCCATGCTTATATAGAGTGAATAATAAAATAATTCAGTAGAACATCTTTTTAAAATCTTCTTTATTTGCCGGACACATTGGCAAAAACAAAAGCAGTCGGTAAAATCTTAGCTCACACCAGAAAAATGGCCTTACTGCTTTGAAATTTTAGTTAAAGATAGAGGTCATTGGTACTTAACTTGCTGTTACTGGTTTTCGCAATTGAGGATATAATTGGCAGATATATTGGCGAAAAACCACCTTCTTTACTAAAATCTTAAACGTTTGTTATATGATCCTACCGTCTTAAAATTTTAAATGAGGGAAGCGGACATAACCTCATATTTGGCTATTGTTATTGATAATTTTTGTTGTGATTCGGCAAAAACTGATGGAAATATTGGCGGAATACCAAAAAGAAAAAAAAAACCGAAAGTATTGGTGAAAAAATACAAGTTTTAGTAAAATCCTAATTGATGCCAGGAAAATAGGCTTACTGTCTTGAAAAGTTGGTTAAAGGTAACAGATTATTACCCGTCTGGATTTCACTTTTGCTTAACATTTATCAATAGTATTGAATATGGGAGCACAAGTGTACACCTGGCTATTATTATTTTGTGGTAGTTTACCTAAAAAAAATGATGGAAATATTGGCAAAGGCCATCCAGTCCTGATGGATGCAAGGATGTGGTCTCATTGTCGTGACATTTTTATGAAAGGCTGCGAACATTAGTACCAACGTGGGTATTACTTTTTTGGCGATTCGCGAAATTTGGCGGAAATACTGACGATAAACAATTTTTGCATCAAAAGTTTGCCTGACGCCAGGTACATAGCCTTACTGTCTTGAAATTTTGTGTGAAGGTTATTCTTCTGTGTCATAAATCCTGACATCTGCAGGATGAGTTGGGCCATTGTCCATGGACAATCTTGTTTATAGGAATAAACGCCCAATTTTAAAAGTAACTTCGCCCAAGTTAGTGGGGAAACTAATTACATATGTGTGGCGATCTTCCAGTTGACAGTGTACAAAAGATAATAGGAATTGATAATTTGTTTTGGGCAGCATTTTATTTATTTATTTTTTTAAACAAGGCCATGTTGCCTAGGCAACTAATTACCACTTATTAAATGTTTTCTTTGGCTACAATTTACACTTGTCTTTATTTCCCAGGCAAGACCTTTTTTACGGTGTTTTCCGAGAAACATCGAAGCTTTTGCACGGATTTAGCATTACTTCCACCTTAACTTCCTAGGTTACCAACCATGTCCACTTTATTCGTGTTCCCCGGGCAATCCCATATACCCTGTTTTTCTGCCATGTATCCCAGGCAACCACGTGGTGGATATGGGCGCACAATGGATCCACGGAGAGGAAAACAACGCTGTATTTGAGTTGGCTGAAAAACATGATCTTGCATTCCGAAACGGCTGTGAAAGGTCTGAATTGGAAGTATCTTTTCCTCTATTTTATCCCCTTTTTTTTACTGATTAAACTTAAGAAAATGTACTCACTTCACATTTAAACCTGCAATGATATCAGATACATTTTTTTTACATTTACACACGTTAAAATATTAGAAATAAACTACCGTCCTATCTAATTATATTCAAGTGTAAAGCATCTCGTGAAATATCTGTTTTCAAACTTAAGACCGCCCACCAACCCCCCAGATTCTCCCCTCCGCCCCTCCCCACATATCTTTATTCTTTGCATGCGTTTAGTGAGTATTTTGTATTTGCCAGTTTTCAGCAACCAGTTTTCAAATTGCTTCTCCCACTTTTTGGCCATGTTACAAGTCTTTTGGTACTTGACTATCAAAAGCTCAGCTGGTCGCCATGTTCCTGAAAATTCTTGTTTGTTTTTGTCAAGAGATGGCGCTGGGTGCATTCCGCACACGCCGTGCGATTCGTCTTCCGATGACGACGACGATCAGTTTTATATGACGAATGGCCAAAGAATCGACGAAGACCTCGTGGACGAAACGTGCCTTCTCCTCGACAACATATTCTCCGAGGGCAACAAGTTCTCGCGCGAGAGCATTCCATTGAATCGTGCCGACGAATCGATAGGGATATTTGCGCATGAACAGTTCTATAAATACCTGAGAACTTGTGGGAAAAGCGAGCATGAGAAACGCATAATGGAGGGTCTCTTCCGGTGGCGTTGTCTGCTAGAGAAGACCGACAACGCCTGCACGTCAGTGTACGAAATGTCGCTGTACGCCTGGGGAGAATATTTAGAATGTCCGGGAAATAGTGACGTACCAATGAAAAGGGGGTTTAGTCGGGTCATTGATGTAATATCAGAAGGGTTGTTAGAAAAGGTGAAGCTGAATACTCCAGTGCAGTGCATTTATTGGCGCGATGACGCAGATGGTCACGTGAGTAAGCATACATTACAGGCAGCCAATGACGTACAAGCCTTGCCCCAGATATTCCACAAATCAGATCATTCCGATGGCGTTTGTCATGGCAGCAGGATTCCTGAAACCCATTCTTCACTACATCCCGTAGCGGTCAAAACAAGCGATGGTGACGTCATAGAGGCTGATCACGTGATCATCACGTGCTCTCTAGGCTACCTGAAAAAACATGCGCAAACAATGTTTAAGCCGCTGTTGCCTTACGATAAGATGGCTGCCATTCACCGGATGGGATTTGGAACTGTAGACAAGATTTATCTTGAGTTTGAGCGACCATTCTGGGACGACGACTGTGACGGTAGTTAGATCTGTTTTATGTTAAATTGTTTTCCTCTAATTTAAAATTGGAAATTACTTAAAATAACTGTTTTTTCGTTTTTATTCTTTAATTAATTCCAGTGGTTGTGATGGTTAACTAGCAACGTTGTTAGTCCCCAGCCGCCGCGTAGCGCGAAGTGGGGGCTGTAGTTTGTCCGTCCGTCTGTCTGTAGACACCTGAGGTACATGATTTTATGTAATCTGCATCTCAGACACTGGTCTGAATACAGCTGCTAATGCTGCTGCTAAAATTTACCCCATCATTTGTAAATGTGCAAGAAGTATTTTGTGTGTGGATACGTGAACTGCACAATTTGTTTAATCTATATTTGAAACGCGGGGGGGGGGGGGGGGGGGGAGTACAGTTGCTATGCGTATGCTGAGATGTTCCCCACAATTTGTAGATGTGCAAGAAGTATTTTTCGTGTCGATGCGTCCACCCATTCTTCTGTGAAAGGGTTCAGGGGACTCGGTCAGTTTCACTGACAGTAAGTGTTACTTTAAGGCAGAAGAGACCCAAGAGATTCGCCTCGAGAACTGAAGTCTTTTATTTGCCCCCGCTAAAGAGCGAAACGTTGTTTTAGGTATCCAGTTTGTTTGGCTGCCTGACGAACATTTGGTGCTGAATTGCTTGGAGAATAAGTACGCCGAGGAGGTAATGTTTGATCTTCAAGCTCGTAACGTCGTTGATCTTCAGCATCCATTCTTCTTAACATTCTTTCTGTCACCTTTCTTCATATTCTTTGCAAATTTTCTTCGTTTTCTTCTTTTACTTATTCTTCTTGTTCTTCCTTTTCTCCTCATCTTCTTCGCCTTCGTTATTTATATTTGTATGTTTGTTTATTTTCTTGGCAGTATGGAGACTGGTGGAGGGAGTTTCACGGCTTTGACACGGTGCAGTTCCATCCCACGCTTCTGTGCGGATGGATCGCTGGCGAGGAGGCGCTTGTCATGGAGAGGATCCCCGATCACGTGGTGCTTGATGTCTGCCACGAGCTGCTGCAGCGCTTCACGGGCAAGCAGTGCCTGCCCAAGCCCGTCAGGATCACCAGGTGTGTGCGGGGAGAGAGAGGGAGAGGGGTGGGGAGTTGGTGGGGGGGAGAAAGAAGCAGATTGAGAGCTTTGGCATTCAGTCCCGTGCACAAGCCCGTCAGGATCACCAGGTGTGTGCGGGGGAGGGGAGGGAGCTCTGGCGAGGAGTCACGTGCCCAAGCCTTCATTCCTAGCAGCTATGAATAATCATGGTATTAATTAGCCTTCGGTTAGATTAATAAGCCGTGGGTAATAAAGTAAACATGAAATAGTCACATAACCACTATGATGATGTCAACTTCCAGTCCCAGCACGGGGGGAAGGGGGCGTGGCACCCTCTAGGCAAAATTAAGGTGTCTTCCAGTTACTACAACACACACATAATCCCGCCCTCCAACCCTAAGTCCACCCTCTATGCGCCTTTGCGGATGGACATCCGGTAACTTTTTTTTTGTACCCACAGGTCAAAGTGGCACAGCGAATCGTATGTGTTGGGCTCGTACAGCTTCGTGAAACTTGGGAGTTCCGCCGGGGATTGTGATATCCTGGCGCAACCAGTGCCTTCTAACAAGGTAACATGCACTCATGATCGTCTCCTCAGCTATAGTGCACTCATAATTTTCCTTCTGAGAAAAGGTTGCTGAAAATGGCTAATCCAGCGGTATTTATTTTAGTTAATCTTGTTTTTAGCTCTATTTAATGTTAACTTTTTATGTTAGTCTCTTTATGTTAATTAACAGTTTTATTTTCTATAGGTATTATCGTTGTAGCCCTTTAAGCTAACATTGAGAAAGGGATTTATAAATGTTTATAAATGTTCAATATCAATCGATCAGTGCTATTCAGCCAACTAAAAGAAACTGTATTGATTGATAAATTTCTGTTTTCTTTTTCAGATGCCTCGTTTGCTCTTCGCGGGTGAGGCTACCCACAAGACGTATTTTTCCACTACCCATGGTGCCTTGTTGTCAGGGCAACGCGAAGCGCAGCGTCTGGTTGGTCTGTACAACCAAAAGTGAAGATCAAGGTCATTTATCATCAGTTGAGAAGCGAAGTTTTGAGTCAGTTTTAACTTGATAAAAAGAGGGTTTCCAATTTCAGAAAAATTTCTGTTTCAGTTACAGAGGATTTTTTTTGGTTGGTGAGAGCGATAAATTACCATATACTATGTGCATATCAATTACTAGTATGTCTTGTCGGGGGGGGGGTGTGAGCGGGGGGGGGGGGGGTGGAGTTCAGGTTTTGAGCCGGCGCCTCGAAACTGTTACCTAGTAATAGCCTTCTGGCATTGAAATCCGCCGTCCCCACCCCTTCATCAACTGGAGTTCACGTTTTAGAAGTTAATTTCATCTACAGACGGAAATGAGGATTTAGATAGGGCCATCAATCTGAGTGTGAGTACTGGCGGAAGTCGTTGGTTATCATTTGCATGTCGTCAGCTGAATTGTGGCAAGAAGGTGTAAGCGGTGTAAACCCGTGTAAGCGTGCAATAGCAGCATAATATTGCATAATATACTTAGACCATCAATACATAACCTAATATTTTCTGGTTTCAGTCAAATATAAGTATTAGCATATGAATTTTCAGTCAAAACGCCAAGTTTTTTGAGAAAATCTGAGTGTGATTTGGGGTACTGACAGAAGTGGTTGGTTATCACTTCGTCAGCGGCATTATGACAAAGATGGTGTAAAATGGTGTAAGACGGTCTAAGCGGTGTAAACCGGTGCAAGATGGTGTAAACCGGTGTCAGATGGTGTAAGCGGTGTACACGTGCAATAACAAACTCAACTATAGACAGTTTTATTATTTTCAAACAAAGTTGTAGATTTTTTTATTTTTGAACTGATTTACTGGAGTTTGTGAAAAAATATTTTGTACTGCGATTTTACATTGTAATTGGTATGAAGGGGGGGGGGGGAGGGGTGTAGAAAAAAGGGTGGTGTTGGGGGTGGGATTTGTTAGGACGATAGGTCTTGGGGATTGGGCAGCAATGAGGACCATTACACGCTGTTGTTACCCTGCTGTTTGTTAACTTGCCATCAAGGTACGATTGTTATAGAAGAACAATTCAGCATGTCATTGGTCAAAGAAGGGCGGGCCGAAAGGCCAATGAATGACTTGCTGTGTGGTCCGAGTTTAATAATCACCTTGATTCATACAAAATAGGGCTTTAGAAATCACTCCTTTCCTGAGTAGGCGTCACAGTGTGTCAATACTCATACTACAGTGAATGGGCGTCACAGTGTGACAGTATTCACACGACACTGAATGGGTGTTACTTGCTATATGAATGACTGTCAAGTAATCTATTTTTATTATAACACCGTTTTCATGATAAAATATACCAGGCTTCACTTGCGACGTCGTAAACGTATAATAATAAAAAATCAGTCAGTTACAGCCATTCAGACAACAAGTTTCGCTTGCTTTTCGATTAGAAAATTTCCCTGCCAGGACTTTCGTGTTATGTCTTCTAAAGGCATTCGATAAGAAACTAATATGGAGATAAGAGTAATATTTTCTTAATCACATTTTCGAATTACTAGATTAAGAACGGAATAAAATCAGGAACTAAAATGCTTATTTTATTGTGTTTTTTAACGGATTTGGCTCAAAATAAAACAGTGTAGTGTTGGAAATAAATGACATCTGTGATGGTTTGTATTTCAAATAAATCAGATACAAATGAGTGTTGTTTCTATTAAATATGTCTCCAGAAAAAACATAAATGTCTATGGACATTGTGCCCGGCCGTAAAAGTGAAGATAAAGTGTATATGACGTCAGCTGCTCGGCCAATTCAGTGTACTACTTTGTATCCGACAGCAATCCCGACTCGTTCCGTGGCAGGGTTTAGAGGATTCAGAAGCCAGATCAGTCGAGATATTTGACGCGGCACACTGACATGGCGTGACGTCAGCAGTTGATCTGATATCTCCCCCCTTCCCCCCCCCCCCCCCCACCACCACCAGGTAGCTGACACAGCGTTATACGGCTATATCATGAACGGTTTTGGGATTTTAATGGGGAGCGGAAGAGTGGAGTGCATCGGTACGGAGAATGACGTGTAATCATGGGTGAGGGGGGCGGGGGTGGACTGTGGAGGAGTGCTGTCTGAAGGAGCTATATACCGATGACGTAATATCAGCTCCTACAGTCCGCCACTGATATCTGAAGATTCAACTTATTGGCGTATTTTCGACGTCGTGTCCGGGCTAGATCCCCATAACTACTAATAGGATTGTTTTGAAATTGCACATACGGACAGAACATATATCGAAGGTATGCAACGTCATATTTTTGTGTGGATTCATGAAAAAATTGTCAAAATGACCGTATTTTGAAATTCGGTAAAACGTCTGCACAGTTATGTCCGCGTAATGGAACGTCGTGTCCGGCGTTTATCTCCATAACTGTAGGTCGGATGGTTTTGAAATTTCACACACGGATAGCGCGTATATTGAAGGTTTGTAGCGTCGTATTTTTGTTCGGATTCACGAAAAATTTGTGGAAATTAGGTGAAAATTCGCGTTTTGATATAATTTTTTCCGCGTAGTGCGACGTGTCGTCGAAGCTGTGTCTCCGAAACTACTCCTAGGAATTCTTAATATTTCATACACGGATAAAACAGATATTGAGAACTGGCAAAATAGCTTTTTAATACAAAACTTGGCTTTTGTCGTAATTTAAAAATGTAAAAGTGTTAGAATTGTGACAAACGTGATTAAAGTGGCAGCAGTTTGCAAACAGATTTCGGAAGTCATCCACTCTACAGGAAGGGGGTGGGGTCATGTCTCTGAGGTTATTTTTTGGGGGGGGGGGAGTGAAAAAGTAATAAAACTTTACGTCAGAAAATAAATCTTTATTTCAGTTAAAAAGCCAATTAATAATTAAAGAAAAGTGATATACAATAGTAAAGCAGTTGGACCGCCAATCGGTGCCCGCCCCCACTCTTACAAACTCGCAATTTAAAACGCCAGGCGAAATAATTCTTCACTCCACAGAAATCATTCAGTTCAACTTTTCACCATAGTTTGTAGGTGGTAATTTTCTTACAGATGGCGTTATGACTGATGTTGGTAAAGAGGTTATACACAGGTCACGTTATAGATGGGTGCGTTGTGTGAGAAATCTTCGGGTCAATGAAAAGAGTACAGTAAAACCTCCGTCAGGGAACAATTTCTCAAGGTGGCGAAATAAGGCACTAGAGATAAAGTGAGTCCATTCTTGAATAGGCTCAGGAGGCTTGATCTCTTCGGAGAAACAGAATGTGGAAAAGCATGTAGAATATTACAGAAATACAAATTCGTTAGACCGTCAGAACAGACTAATCACTCTGCCTGTACCGTTAGTCTTCGTTAGTCCGTCGGAACAGACTAATCACTATGCCAGTACCGTTAGTCTTCGTTAGTGCGTCGGAACAGACTAATCGCTGTGCCAGTAGTACCGTTAGTCTTCGTTAGTCCGTCGGAACAGACTAATCACTCTGCCAGTACCGTTAGTCTTCGTTAGTCCGTCGGAACAGACTAATCACTATGCCAGTACCGTTAGTCTTCGTTAGTGCGTCGGAACAGACTAATCGCTGTGCCAGTAGTACCGTTAGTCTTCGTTAGTCCGTCGGAACAGACTAATCACTCTGCCAGTACCGTTAGTCTTCGTTAGTCCGTCGGAACAGACTAATCACTATGCCAGTACCGTTAGTCTTCGTTAGTGCGTCGGAACAGACTAATCGCTGTGCCAGTAGTACCGTTAGTCTTCGTTAGTCCGTCGGAACAGACTAATCACTCTGCCAGTACCGTTAGTTTTCGTTAGTCCGTCGGAACAGACTAATCACTATGCCAGTACCGTTAGTCTTCGTTAGTGCGTCGGAACAGACTAATCACTGTGCCAGTAGTGCCGTTAGTCTCAGTTAGTCCGTCGGAACAGACTAATCACTGTGCCAGTAGTGCCGCTGGCTTCGGTAGACCGTCGGAACAGACTAATCACTCTGCCAGTAGTGCCGCTGGCTTCGTTAGTCCGTCGGAACAGACTAATCACTGTGCCAGTACCGTTAGTCTTCGTTAGTGCGTCGGAACAGACTAATCACTGTGCCAGTAGTGCCGTTAGTCTCAGTTAGTCCGTCGGAACAGACTAATCACTGTGCCAGTAGTGCCGCTGGCTTCGGTAGACCGTCGGAACAGACTAATCACTCTGCCAGTAGTGCCGCTGGCTTCGTTAGTCCGTCGGAACAGACTAATCACTGTGCCAGTAGTGCCGCTGGCTTCGGTAGACCGTCGGAACAGACTAATCACTGTGCCAGTAGTGCCGCTGGCTTCGGTAGACCGTCGGAACAGACTAATCACTGTGCCAGTAGTGCCGCTGGCTTCGGTAGTCCGTCGGAACAGACTAATCACTGTGCCAGTACCGTTAGTCTTCGTTAGTGCGTCGGAACAGACTAATCGCTGTGCCAGTAGTACCGTTAGTCTTCGTTAGTCCGTCGGAACAGACTAATCACTGTGCCAGTACCGTTAGTGCGTCGGAACAGACTAATCACTGTGCCAGTAGTGCCGTTAGTCTCAGTTAGTCCGTCGGAACAGACTAATCACTGTGCCAGTAGTGCCGCTGGCTTCGGTAGACCGTTGGAACAGACTAATCACTGTGCCAGTAGTGCCGCTGGCTTCGGTAGACCGTCGGAACAGACTAATCACTGTGCCAGTAGTGCCGCTGGCTTCGGTAGTCCGTCGGAACAGACTAATCACTGTGCCAGTAGTGCCGTTAGTCTCAGTTAGTCCGTCGGAACAGACTAATCACTGTGCCAGTAGTGCCGCTGGCTTCGGTAGACCGTCGGAACAGACTAATCACTCTGCCAGTAGTGCCGCTGGCTTCGTTAGTCCGTCGGAACAGACTAATCACTGTGCCAGTAGTGCCGCTGGCTTCGGTAGACCGTCGGAACAGACTAATCACTGTGCCAGTAGTGCCGCTGGCTTCGGTAGACCGTCGGAACAGACTAATCACTGTGCCAGTAGTGCCGCTGGCTTCGGTAGACCGTCGGAACAGACTAATCACTGTGCCAGTAGTGCCGCTGGCTTCGGTAGTCCGTCGGAACAGACTAATCACTCTGCCAGTGGCGCATTTGCCGTGATATTTACGATATGTAAAGCAACAATGGTTAATTACAAAAGAAATTAGAAAAGCTATTTAACCAAACAAAGTTGTCAAAACAACCGATTTGAAATCAGCATCAGGTCACAAAGAGAATGAACCCTATTTCTCCTTTTCATAGCTAACCAGTACACTGAACAATATCAAATAAAAGCAATGAACCAGCTGGTTCAATAAATCAGTGGCAAAAATCGATACGACCGTTGGTTGTAAAATAAGAACAGAAAGCTCACTTTGGAAGCAAAAAAAAAAAAAAAATGAAAGTTTTGATTTCGCGCCTTTGCCGCTCACACTTTCATGAAAAAAAAACTGACGTAGCAAAATTATCGAAGTAACAACTTAATATAACACTATTAATGTTTTATGCACCAACGAAACTTTTTTTAAAGAAGTCATTAAAGAAACAACCATTTTTGTTTCCAAGTTTATATATATTTTTAACGTTATCTTTAAGTTTGCAAATATTTTTCTCAAAATATACAGCAACAGACAATGATCACTAAAAGCTAAAATATGTCCCCTCCCGTCCCGTGCCCTCAACTACTTAATAACCTCTCCCCCACCCCCATCCTTTTATTTTGAACATCGATGGAATACAGCCAGTCACAAAACAATGAAGCAGTTGTAAGAACGAAAAAAGTACTGAACATCGTACCTTCTCCATTCCAATATACTGGGCTTTATTCAAAGCAAAGCTTTGCGTAAGATGTACATGAAAAATGATTGTCTTTCTTAAAAGGCAAGCGGCCATATTGCTTTTATTGAGCGGTCATTTTAGATTTCGACGATCCGCCCACTGAATCAAGGGGGCGGAGCCTTCTTGCTTTTTAACCCAGCGGTTCTGTCTCGGCGAGCAGCCACTGATAGACTTGCTTCTTTCCTTGCCTCTTAAGCTCCGCCCCCACCGCTTCCCGGCACGTCAGGTGGTAGTTGTTCAACCACTCCACCTACGCAACAACCGGATGGGCAAAAATAAACAAGACACACCCACTCCTAGTTATTTAACATGCAGGTTCTATCTAAAGACGTGAATTTGAAATTTCGAAGATATAATTTCCGAGTCCGGAAGTAAGTTTTAAATTTACATTGCTACGGCTAAATTTAAAATAAATGTAGGGATTCATGAACTTATTGGTTGTCATCCGTATGTTAATCTTCTCACAGGGAATGTTCCTGGATATTGCTTGTGACGTCAATATTGAAGGTGATAAGGAGGAAAGGGAGGAAAGCGTTGAAAAAAACTTTAGTTTATTTTTGTTCGCTGGACTCACCTCATCTTCGGTCAGCAAGTGTGGGGAGATCATCTTAGTCTGGATTGGAACCAGCGTGATGGGTTCAAAGGTCAGATAACCCTTGCCGCCAAAATTATACTGAAATGCCAGACAGAAGAGCGAAACACATGACTCAAGCACATCTCCGGGAAGGCCCCCCTACCTCAACCCCCCCCAAAAAAAAAAAAAACAAAAAAAAAACAAAACAAAAAAACAAGTATACCAGTGAACTGGTTAAGTCCCCCGCCACACCTCCGTTTTTGAAATAAAACAGTTCGAGTGACCTTGACCTTTGACCCAAGGTCACCAAAACCTAAACAGATCAAGATCCTTAGCTTCTCAACCCAGCTGCCAATTTTAGTTGTAATCCGTCCAGCCGAACTTGACATAAAAAGGTCCACAACAGCGTGCACAAGCTGAGATATTGTGTCCTCACGAGAAAAATTTAAAATTTTACTAACCTTAAAAAAGCTACCTTGACCTTTGACCCAAGGTCACTAAAAACTAATCAGGTCAAGTGCCTTTGCCCACCATTCTACCTACCAATTTTGGTTGAGATCTGTCCAGCTAAACTTGAGATACTCGCCTTATACAACAGCAATCAACACGTTTAAAAAATGTGGCAATTTTTTTTTTAGAAAAATAAAAAATAACCACGCGTTGCACACCTCCAATATATGTTCTCTCTCTCTGTGCGAGAAAGAAATGGAATCACTGCGCTAGTTACTGAAATATGGCGCGTACCAACTTACCACTATAAACGGTAATTATCACACATTTTCAAAACATTTTAAAAATTATGGCAATTTTTCAATTTTTGACAAAAATAAAAAACAACCACGCGTTGCACACCTCCAATACACGCTCTCTGTCTGTGCAAGAGAAAAATAAAATCCCTCTAATAGTGACTGAGATCTAGCGCGTACAAACTTGCCACTATACATAGGGGCAATTGCACATTTTCACAAAATTTCAAAAATCTGGCAATTTTTCAATTTTTGAGAAAAATAAAAAATAACAACGCGTTGCGCACCTCCAATATATATACTTTCTCTGTGCAAGAAAGAAACGAAATAACTGTATTAATTACTGAGATATGGCGCGTACAAACTTACCACTATAGATGAGGACAGACAGACGGGACAGACGGACGGACACGTTTCATAAGTCCCCCGCTCCGCGCCACGCGCGGTGGCGGGGGACTAAAAAGGAAACAAACCAGAAGCAGGGACTGAGGAGGTGTCGGTTGGCGGTGACCGAGGGGGTGGGGAGGGCGCTGCATTGGAGTCCTGCGGCAGGGGTGGTTAATGGCGTCTGGTGATTCTAAAACACACGTGAACATCATCAGTTTTCGGGGATCGGGATTGGGTTCACATTTGCCGGTGCATCTCGCGAAAATTGATGCTTTTCAGCGGTGGGTCTAGGTTTCCACAGGCCGGTGAGGGAGGGAGGGAGGGAGGGAGGGAGTGAGGGGTTGGCGGCGGGGAGAGCAGAGTGTGAAAGTGTAGGATGGTAGGAGGGAGGGAGTGTTGTAGGAGGGGACAAGGTCAATATCAAGTCAAAAACTGAAGTACGTACCATGTTCAAGGAAACTGATAATTGGGGGAGGGGGTAGGTGGAGGGGGAGAGAACGGAAGAGGGGTGATGGTAAATTTAAACTCGCTGCATTTTAAGGCTCACCTTTGTTTTTGCATTTGCGACTAGAACCAAATTCTCAATTCGGATACCAAACTGGCCGGCCTCATAATAACCGGGCTCTGCAAACATTAGAACATTAAACGCATATAACATTTACACTACTAACTGATTGGACCAATTGATAATACAAGTGCTCAGTGCATTTACTGGGCACTTGTATTAACATGTGATACAGTCATAGTTCTATCCGTACAAGGTAAAGCATAACCTATGCAGATTTCTAAAATAAAGGCTTATGCGTGAAAAAAACTTGGCTTTTATGGCAGTACTGCAAAAAAGTACACTTAACAGAGTACAGAGTTTCATTTAAGTACAATAATGCAGGAGAAAACCGTGCCGTTACTCAGGACTATGAATATTTCTAAGTTTATTTTTAGAAGCGACCCTTGTTGCTGAGAAATAGTAAAAGTATGAGAAGCATCCGGAATATGTAAGGAATATGAATGTTTCCGAGTTTATTTTGAGTGGTGAGATTCTTGTGAGAAGCACGTTCTGTTGGTAAGGACCATGAAAAGAACTGAAACGTGCATCACTCACAACAGGATATTTTACAATACTGAATGGCACGTACCGTTGTTAAGTACCATACAAGAACACGTACCGTTGCTAAGGACCATGCCGGGCTCAAGGCCCATGTCGTCGGGGCGCGGCCGGTAGCTGATACCGCACGGGCCCTCGTGCACGTTGAGGAAGGAGCCCACGCCGTGGCCCGTACCGTGCCGGTAGTCCAGGCCCGCCTCCCAGAGCGCTGTACGCGCCAGGGTGTCCAGCATCAGACCTGTCAATCATTGTGCACCGGTGGTGTAATGTCGGTGAGAGGGGGAGGTAAGGAGGGGCTGTCCAGCATCAGACCTGTCAATCATTGGTGCACCGGTGGTGTAATATCGGTGAGAGGGGGAGGTAAGGACGGATTGTCAAGCATCAGACCTGTCAATCATTGGTGCACCGGTGGTGTAATATCGGTGAGAGGGAAGGTAAGGAGGGACTGTCAAGCATCAGACCTGTCAATCATTGGTGCACCGGTGGTGTAATATCGGTGAGAGGGGGGGGTAAGGAGGGGCTGTCCAGCATCAGACCTGTCAATCATTGGTGCACCGGTGGTGTAATATCGGTGAGAGGGAAGGTAAGGAGGGACTGTCAAGCATCAGACCTGTCAATCATTGGTGCACCGGTGGTGTAATATCGGTGAGAGGGGGGGGGTAAGGAGGGGCTGTCCAGCATCAGACCTGTCAATCATTGGTGCACCGGTGGTGTAATATCGGTGAGAGGGAAGGTAAGGAGAGACTGTCCAGCATCAGACCTGTCAATCATTGCTGCACCGGTGGTGTAATGTCGGTGAGAGGGGAGGTAAGGAGGGACTGTCCACCATCAGACCTGTCAATCATTGGTGCACCGGTGGTGTAATATCGGTGAGAGGGGGAGGTAAGGACGGATTGTCAAGCATCAGACCTGTCAATCATTGGTGCGCCGGTGGTGTAATATCGGTGAGAGGGAAGGTAAGGAGGGACTGTCAAGCATCAGACCTGTCAATCATTGGTGCACCGGTGGTGTAATATCGGTGAGAGGGGGAGGTAAGGACGGATTGTCAAGCATCAGACCTGTCAATCATTGGTGCGCCGGTGGTGTAATATCGGTGAGAGGGAAGGTAAGGAGGGACTGTCAAGCATCAGACCTGTCAATCATTGGTGCACCGGTGGTGTAATATCGGTGAGAGGGGGAGGTAAGGACGGATTGTCAAGCATCAGACCTGTCAATCATTGGTGCGCCGGTGGTGTAATATCGGTGAGAGGGAAGGTAAGGAGGGACTGTCAAGCATCAGACCTGTCAATCATTGGTGCACCGGTGGTGTAATATCGGTGAGAGGGGGAGGTAAGGACGGATTGTCAAGCATCAGACCTGTCAATCATTGGTGCACCGGTGGTGTAATATCGGTGAGAGAAAAAGGTAAGGAGGGACTGTCCAGCATCAGACCTGTCAATCATTGGTGCACCGGTGGTGTAATATCGGTGAGAGGGAAGGTAAGGAGGGACTGTCCAGCATCAGACCTGTCAATCATTGGTGCACCGGTGGTGTAACATCGGTGAGAGGGAAGGTAAGGAGGGACTGTCCAGCATCAGACCTGTCAATCATTGGTGCACCGGTGGTGTAATATCGGTGAGAGGGAAGGTAAGGAGGGACTGTCAAGCATCAGACCTGTCAATCATTGGTGCACCGGTGGTGTAATATCGGTGAGAGGGAAGGTAAGGAGGGACTGTCCAGCATCAGACCTGTCAATCATTGGTGCACCGGTGGTGTAACATCGGTGAGAGGGAAGGTAAGGAGGGACTGTCAAGCATCAAACCTGTCAATCATTGGTGCACCGGTGGTGTAATATCGGTGAGAGGGAAGGTAAGGAGAGACTGTCCAGCATCAGACCTGTCAATCATTGCTGCACCGGTGGTGTAATGTCGGTGAGAGGGGAGGTAAGGAGGGACTGTCCACCATCAGACCTGTCAATCATTGGTGTACCGGTGGTGTAATGCCGGTGAGAGGGTGAGGTAAGGAGGGATCGTCAAGCATCAGACCTGTCAATCATTGGTGCACCGGTGGTGTAATGTCGGTGAGAGGGGGAGGTAAGGAGGGACTGTTCAGCATCAAACCTGTCAATCATTGGTTCACCGGTGGTGTAATATCGGTGAGAGGGGAGGTAAGGAGGGATTGTCAAGCATCAGACCTGTCAATCATTGGTTCAATGGGGGGAAGTATGGAAGAGCTCAGTCGTTGTGGAGAAGGAAGGGGATGGGGTCTGCAACTTCATCAGGAGGAGGGGGGGGGGGGGTCAATTTAAATGCAACGGGAGTTTCACTGCTGAGAGAGGCGACCCAGGGGGCGGGCTGAAGCATCATCTATAACTAAAGGATTTCAGATCGACATCACCACTCAGGATCAATGGCTAATAGCGCCGCACCCGATCCCCCCTCCCACTCCAAACTTTCTTTGATACGCACGGTGCCTAGGAAGAGGGGGTTCTGCTCTCTGGAAACCACCACCATACACAACGCGGAAGGAACCAGTTGGAGAGGGGTGGACGGGCTGCTAGCTTTAAGGGCAATCTGGTATAGTGTATTAACCAAAGGTCAAAATTCACGTGCCTAGGAGGACCTTAGAGGCTCAATGTCCAGAACAGTGATCAAAAAATTAAACCATCTGTTATGACGTATTACGAATGTTAAATGCAATAAAAGAATTAAATGAGAAGAAAGTTATCACCTTTTAGGCCTTTAGGAAAAATAGACCTGTACAAGTTTATGTGTCCTTTCAGCACTCTCGTAAAACACTCCTACAACAGAGTGAAAATGTTGTTAAAACAAGGGAAAAACACACCTACAACAGAGTGAAAACATTAACAAAACAAGGGAGAAGTACTCCTACCACAGAGGGAAAACACTCGTACAACAGAGTGAAAACATTCTTACAGCAAGGGAAAAACACTCCTACATCAGAGAGAAAACATTACTACAACAGAGTGAAAAAATCATTACAGCGAGGGAAAAACACCCATACCACAGAGGGATAACATTGCTACAACAGACAGGAAAAACATTCCTACGACAGAGGCAAACAGTCCATCATCAGAAGGGAAAACACACTTAAAACTGGAGAGAATACACTTCTACGACAGAGGGACAATACTCGTACAACAGCAGGGATAACACTCCTGTGAAAGAGGGAACATACTCCTACAACAGGATGAAAAACGGTGCTGTTCCGGTGGAGAAATATTCCTACAACAAAAGAAAAATGACTATACAACAGGGAAAAACATTCTTACAACAGGGGAAAGCATTCTTGCTACAGTTCGAAAATACACTTACAAATGAGACAAACAGTCCCCATATATAGTGAAAACATCCGTGCAAGAGGGAAAACTCCTACAACATGGTCAAAACGCTCATACAAGAGTGGGAATATCTTCCTGCAACACAGCAAAAACATTTCTATAACAAGGGAAACGCTCTGCCTAAAATCCAGGAAACATTCAGCCTAAAACACAGGGAAAACACTCTAGCAAAAGGAGGGAAACACTCTTATAACAGGGGAAAACACTTTTTACAATAAGGGAAAAAATAACCAATATTCGTACATAAGCTTACAGCAAGGGCAAAAAAAAAAAAAAAACACCAAAGGAAGAGCGCAACATTTTATCCACATTATAAAACAACAAAGCAACTTTCTTCCAAATTGGAGTGTTGTACAGAAACGTATCAGCTATTATATCACTATAAACTAGGAAGAAAAGTCTTGTTTCTAAACCCATTTTTTAAATATGTTCCCCTCGTATGGTGATCATTTTCAGACCCTTTTTTAAAATTTCACATTAGCCAAAATTCTTCGGTCGTTTTCCTTTTCGCAAAATATGGTTTTATAAATGTTTTTATAACATAACTTATATTATCAATTTTATGTAGTTTGTTTTTAAACCATTCCAAGTATAAATGACATAAAAAAATGCTCCGAAGGCACAAGCGCAGAACTTCTCGATAAAATTCTCCTGTGGTATCCTCCTTATCAGTGCTTTTTCCGTCTTCCGGGTGAATGTTTTTTAACATCGAGCTAGCCAGTCTCTTTCTTTTTTTTTTTTTTACTTGAAATTTTCACATCCAGACGGATCACTTCTTTTCTGTAATATTTGAGTGACCTGGCCGGGGGATGAGAAACAAGGTTATCTTTTCTTGTCTAACATTCCTCATACTGACCGACATAAATCAAAGTTTTCAGACAGAACTAATCTGTGGACATGGGGCTGGCTGAATGATTTTTGTTCCTCAGTACCAATGCTTTGCTTTTGGTACTTTTTCTGGGGTGCAGGCGTATCAGACTTTGTTTCCTCGACCCTTGCGAGGGGGGATTCCGCAAAAATAGCACGGCTTTCTGTTGACACATAACAGATCATTCCAGAGGTCAGCCACCATACAGGAACGGGGTGTTACGTGTATGTTATACAGAAGCCGCACCTTTTGATATTCCGAGGGAGTGCCCGTACCTTTTGATATTCCGAGGGAGTGCCCGTACCTTTTGATATTCTGAGGGAGTGCCCAAATGAATGGTCCTTGTCACATCTGTCGTGCCATCTCTGCAACAAATCAAGGCCAACTTAATTTTTTTTTAAAATTCACAGAAGCAACACATACCAATTATAGGAAAGTCCAGGGACATAGCGAACAGCCACAACGACAGAACAATAATAGTTCAAACAACTGCATCAAATATGGAATCGAAATTACAGATATCGATTCCAGGCCTTTTAAAGCTCTGGGTCTGAATATCACAACCAACGGTCAGACATCGATTACAAAAGGGTCCCCACTGGAAACCAGTTTTAGTGAGTTGTTGTTTATTTGTTTTTTTTTCTGTCATCCTATGTCTGGAATTGGTTATCCATTGGTTTAGCTTACGACAAGCGGTTCTACAAAGTTAAGCGGAGAAACCAGCCTAAGTGAGGTACCTGTACTGCGCCCCAGAGTCACACAGGTACATATCGTCGGTGCTGATTGGTCGGTTCGTCTCCTCGGTTGCCCTATGGCACAAAAAACAAATGCAATTAGTCAAGTCATTAGATGACACTACTCTCTATTTTCCATGATTTCGAACACTTGCAATATCGAAATCTTTAACTTTAACCCCTACCTCCTTCGTTTTGCGGCACTAACGTGACTCTCACCTATAGTGGATCACTGCACCGTTTGGTCCGGATCCGGAAATGGTGTCAAAGCTGAGGCTGACGAAGTCTTCCTGCGCCCTGCAATATCCCAACAAAATCACATAAACTCTCAAACAACCCCCGCTCTCTCACCACCTCTCGCCCCTTCCCCACACACACACATGTCCATGTTAGTCTGAAATAATAACGTCATTACTTTACTCCTGGTGTCTTTTAAAATACGAACGTTCAGTATAACAGTGCTGAGATTTATTTCTGTTTGTGAAAATTTATATTACTCTGGTCTGATACGTTGAAAATTTATATCAACGTATCAGACCAGAGTTCAAGGTGCGCATGCTTAGACTGAAATCATGTCCATTTTTAAGGGAGCAAAACATTGAAAGGCAAACAAAAGAAAAACGAAGAAATAAATGCCTTCTGTTATTGTATGAGAAGAAGACCCTTTGTGCCCTGAGGCTCATTGTTCCATGGCGTGTGTTGCCAAGCAACAAAGGCACAAGATATACAACACTATAGTTATGGTGGTGGTACGAAGTGGAGAGGGAGGGGGGGGGGGGTTGCGGGAGAAAGGGGAGTTGTGGTAGTGGTGGTGACAAGGTGTGGGGTTCAAGTTGGGGGAAAGGGTTGTTGGATGAGGTAAGGGAGTTGTGGTGGTGATGGTGGTGGGGTAAGCGTGACTGGCGTACAGGGTACTGTTATTATTGGTGGTAAGGGGTTGTAGTGGCAAAGGGGAAGAAGGGGGAGGGGGTTCGCGGCGGGGGGCATGTGATGTTGGTGGGGATAATCAGTGGTGGTGGGGACAGTATGTGAGGTTTACGGCGGGCTGAAGGCTGTTGCTAGTAGGGGTAAGTTGTGATAGTGGTGGTAAGGGGGCTGGAGGAGGGGGGGGGGGGGCTGGTGTTGGTGGGGTAAGAGGGTTGTGGTGGTGGTGGTGGGCGGGATAATAGTAGGGTAAAAGTGGGGCTATCAAAACAGGAAGGGACGTCATAATGACGTCAGGAGGTGTTTTGATAGCTCCATGGGGCTTTTAAAACAGTGACGTCATAATGACGTCACTGTGGGGAAAACCCGATCGATAAATTTTAGAGTGCACTCGTTCAGAGCGTGGGAACGATCAATAAATTTGAGAAGGAATGGGATTTTCAGCAGGATAAAAGTGTGGCTCCGAAAACAGGAAGTGACGTCATAATGACGTCGCGAGGTGTTTTCGGAGCCCCATCCGAAAACAGTGATGTCATTGTTTTCGAATCCGCATGGGTGTTCTGAAACAGGTAATCGAAAGAGCGCGCGCCCGTTCAATGACGTCATGATGACGTTATAATGACGTCATCATAATGACGTTATAATGACGTCATCATGACGTTATAATGGCGTCATCATCATGACGTTATAATGACGTCATAATGACGTTATCATGACGTTATCATGACGTCATCATCATGACGTTATAATGACGTCATTATGACGTTATCATGACGTCATTATGATGTTATGGCATATTAAGACAGTCCTAAGCAGCATAACCCTAAGTCGCCTGTCAATCATCATGACGTCATTAGTCACGTGACCTGTCAATCATCATTGGTCACATGACCTGTCAATCATGTGTCATGTGACTGTATATGAGGAATATTTTCCCGATCATTAACCTTCTGGCCTGAATGGCTCAGTTGGTAGAGCAGAGGATCCGTAAGCGGAAGCATGATCTGAAGGTCGGTGGAACGATCCCGCCCTCAGGCATCATTTTCACCTTCTGTCTATCCCCCGGACCAGAACATGACATGCACCGACCCCCCCCCCCCCCGGACCAGAACATGTCATGTATCGGACCCCCCCAGGACCAGGACATGAAATGTATTGAACCCCCCCCCCCCCGGACCAAGACATCACATGTATCGAACCCCCCCCCCCCCGGACCAAGACATGACATGTATCGGAACCCCCCCCCCCAAGGATGTGACTATGTAATTGCTATGTGAACATAATTAGTTTCAAGTATGTATGTCATTATCAGATCGTTCAACAGACAAGCCGTGATAGCTCACTTGGTAGAATAGACGGTTAGCAACCTGAGAGTTGTGGGATCGATCCCACATCGGGGCAAACTTTTTCTGGTTTTTGTTCACTTTTATGACTCTGTGACATTTTGTGACAACATGTGACTGTGACATCATGTGACTCTGTGACATTATGTGACTTTGTGACTTTTTTTTAAAAATTATTATTATTATTATGATAATATTTAACAAGTTTGTCCAAGGACAAAGTCCCAGCTTACGAAAAGCAATAAGACCAATTCCAGCGTACATGAGCAAGGGAATTTCCCTGAAAAATTGGGCTTCAAAAGATGAGACGGCAAAGAGCTAGCTGAATAATTAATTTAGCACCGGACCAGAACATAGACCGATAAATGCATACAAAGACTTCTTTCCCAGAAAAATGGGAAACCGATTTTTTTGTATCTCTGGTAGACTGGATAGTCTGCCATAGATACGTTCAAACAAGGCTCGCATTTCGGACCAGTGCGCATATTTATGTAACTTGCCTCGATGCACGGTTCTTGTTCAGCCAAGTGCGCATGTTTATTTAACTTGCGTTGATGTGCGGTTCTTATTTCGGACCAGCGCCCATGTTTTTTTACCTTGTGTTGATATGCGGTTCTTATTTCGGATTAGTGCGCATGTTTATTTACCTTGTGTTGATGTGCGGTTCTTATTTCGGACCAATGTGCATGTTTATTTAACTTGCATCGATGCGCGGTTCTTATTCCAGACCAATGCGCATGTTTATTTTACTTGCGTTAATGAGCGGTACTTATTTTGGACAAGCGCGCAAGTTTCCTTAGGTTGCCTTGATGCTCGGTGCGCATTTCGGACCAGCTTGCATGTTTATTTAACTTGCGTTGATGAACGGTGCTTATTTTGGACGTCTGCATATATTTATTGAACTTACGTTGGTGCGCGGTTTGCATTTTGGACCAGTGCGCATGTTTATTTAATTTGCGTTGATGCGCGGTTCGAATTTCGAATCAGTGCGCATGTTTATTTAACTTGCGTTGATGCGCAGTGCTTAGTTTAGACCAATGCAAATGTTTATTTAAATTGCGTTGGCGCGTGGTTCGCATTTCGCACAACTACGCATGTTTATTTAACTTGCGTTGATGCGCGGTTCGAATTTCGGACCAGTGCGCATGTTTATTTAACTTGCGTTTATGCGCGGTTCGAATTTCGGACCAGTGCGCATGTTTATTTAACTTACGTTGATACGCGGCGCTTATTTTGGACCAGTGCAAATGTTTATTTAAATTGCGTTGGCGCGTGGTCCGCATTTCGAACCACTACGCATGTGTATTTAACTTGCGTTGATGCGCGGTTCGAATCTCGGACCAGTGCGCATGTTTATTTAACTTGTGTTGACGCGCGGTTCGAATGTCGGACCAGTGTACCTGTTTCTTTAGGTTACGTTGACGCGCGATTCGCATTTCCGACCAGTGTGCAGGTTCATTTAACTTAGGTTGGCACGCGATTTGCATTTCGGATCAGAATGCAAGTTTATTTAAGTCCCGTCGATGCCCGACTCTTATGTGTATTCAACTTGCGTCGATTCGTGGTTCTTTCTTCCGACCACTGCGCATGTTTATTTAACTTGCGTTATTGTGCAGTTCGCATTTCGGACCAGTGCGCATGTTTCTTTAGGTTGCGTTGATGCGCGGTTCGCATTTCGGACCACTGCGCATATCTATTCAACTTGCGTCGATGTGTAGTTCTTTTTTCGAGCTAGTGCGCATGTTTATTTAACTTGAGGCATTGAGGCGAGGCGCTTATTTTGGACCAGTTCACTTGTTTATTAATCTTCCGGCGATACGCGGTTCACATTTCGGACCAATGCGCATGTTTATTTAACTTGAAACGATGCGCAGTGCTTAATTTGGACTACTGCGAATGTGCGCTGTATGAGCAGATTCACTTAATTTTTTTTTCAAAAATTCCGAAAAAAATTCAAAAGTTTTCCAATTCACTCAAAAAGCACAAACCGTATGCATGACCCCCTAGAGACGGCTCGTATGAAAAAACAAATGAAATCTGATAAAAACTCTAGGGGGAAATGCATTTTGAATTTTTTTCTTCAAAAATTTCCCAAAAATTCTATGATCGACTCGAAAAGCACAGGCCGTATTCACGACACCCTAATCACGCCTCAGCCCCAAAATAAATGATGTCTGGTCAAAACTGCAGGAGAAAATGCATTTTGAGGTGTTTTCATCGAAAATTCCCCCCGAAATCGAAAATTGCCAAGTCGAGTCAAATAGCACAAGCCGTATGCCCGACCCACCTAAGGATGCCCCATACCAAAAATAAATGAAATCGGATAAAAACTGTAGGAGGAAATGCATTTTGAAGTTTTTCTTCAAAAATTTCCCTAAAAATACAGAAATTGTAGGATCGACTAAAAAAGCACAAGCCGTATGCTCAACCCCTTAGGGATGCCTCAAACCAAAAAAAAAAATAATAATAAATAAAAGAAAAAAAAAAAGACATCGATTCAAAACTGTAGGGGAAATGCATTTTGAAGTTTTTTTTCTCTAAAAATACAAAAATTGTCCGATCGATTAAAAAGCACAAACCGTATGCACGACCCTTTAGGATCCCTCATACCAAAAAAAAAAAAAAAAACAAAAACAAAAAAAAAAAAAAACAAAATGACATCAGATCAAAAATGTATGAGGAGATACATTTTAAAAATTTTTCTTCAAAAATTCTCCAAAAATTTAAAAATCACCCGATCGACTTAAAAAGCACAAGCCGTATGCACGACCGCTAAGGGATGCCTCAAGCCAAAAATAAATGACATCGAATCAAAATTGTAGGAGTAGATGTATTTTGAATTACTTTTGAAATTTTTGCTTAAAAAATTGCCCAAAAATACAAAAATTGTCCGATCGACTAAAAATAGCACAAGCCGTATGTAGGACCCTTCAGAGGTACCTCATACCAAAAATAAATGACATCGGTTCAAAAATGTAAAAAGAGATACATTTTAAAATCTTTTCTTCAAAAATTCCCCAAAAATTCAAAAATCACCCGATCGACTAAAAAAGCACAAGCCGTATGCATGACCGCTTAGAGATACCTCACACCAAAAATAAATGACATCGAATGAAAATTGTAGGAGAAGATGCATTTTGAATTATTTTCGAAATTTTTGCTTAAAAAATTCGACAAAAATACAAAAATTGTCCGATCGACTAAAAAAGCACAAGCCGTATGCACGACCCTTTAGGGGTGCCTCATACCAAAAATAAATAACATCGGGTCAAAAATGTAGGAGGAGATACATTTTAAAATTTTTTCTTTAAAAATTCGCCAAAAATTCAAAAATCACCCGATCGACTAGAAAAGCACAAGCCGTATGCATGACCCCTTAGGGATGCCTCACACAAAAAATAAATGACATCAGATCAAAATTGTAGGAGGAGATGCATTTTGAAACAAAGTTTACTAAATAAACAACTAACTAACTAACTAACGGACGCCACCCGCAGACCGATAGGAATACCCCAGCTTACGTGTAACGTAAGCTGGGCGAATAAGTCATATTTCAATGGTTTCCCATTACAGTAACCACACACACAACATAAGTACATGTGTACAGAGTGTGGGGAAAACCGATTGATAAATTTTAGAGTGCACTCGTTCAGAGCGTGGGGGACCGATCGATAAAATTTCAGAGTGCACTCGTTCAGACCGTGGGAACGATCGATAAATTTGAAAACATCAAAGGCCTAGACCGTGGGAACGATCAATAAATTTGAGAAGGAATGGGATTTTCCCCAACTCTATGTTTTATGTTATAGTAGTTTGAAAATGACACTTCTAAAGCACATTTAACAAATGTAGTTTTTTGATAACATACAATATATAAAATAAGTTTGAAAATTTTAGCATGCTACTTATTTGAATATTCTAAAGTCATAGTAGTGGAAAAATGGTGGTTCTAGACCAACTTTAACAAATTTAGTTTTTAACACCATATGATATACAAAATAAGTTTGAACATTTTAGCATGCTGCTTATTTGAATATTCTAAAGTCATAGTAGTGGAAAAATGGTGGTTCTAGACCAACTGTAACAAATTTAGTTTTTAACACCATATGATATATAAAATAAGTTTGAACATTTTAGCATGCTACTTATTTGAATATTCTAAAGTCATAGTAGTGGAAAAATGGTGGTTCTAGACCAACTTGAACAAATTTTGTTTTTGGACAACATATGATGTATAAAATAAGTTTGAACATTTTACCAAGGTGTAGCAGGGTAAAAATAAGCGTTCTAGACCAACTTGAACAAATTTTGTTTTTTTACAACATATGATGTATAAAATAAGTTTGAACATTTTACCATAGTGCAGTAAGGTAAAAATCAGGGTTCTAAACCAACTTTAACAAATTTAGTTTTTTTACACGTTTCAGACGATTCTACCACTTGGTTGATTGGTTGATTGTTGGAAAATGGGAAGTGAAAATGTGGATAGTTATGTAGGAAAACTGCGCCCATTCAAAAGACGTGTTCGAATGGCAAGCCCATTTTAAAGACGTGTTCGAATGGCAAGCCCATTTTAAAGACGTGTTCGAATGGCAAGCCCATTCAAAACACGTGTTCGAATGGCAAGCCCATTCAAAACACGTGTTCGAATGGCAAGCCCATTCAAAACACGTGTTCGAATGGCAAGCCCATTTAAAACACGTGTTCGAATAATTTTTGAAAGATATTACGTCGTGGTATTGTTCAACAAATTGTTCAACATGTTCAACATGTTCAACAAGTTCAACATGTTCAACAAGTTGTTCAACATGTTCAACATGTTGTTCAACATGTTCAACAAGTTGTGTATAAAGCTATGTTTAAAGACTTTCTCATCATTTGAATAGTGTAGGTTGAACCGAAAGGATGTATAAATGCAACATTTGTTCGAAATCTTACAATTGGCCGCAAAGTCTTAAAAGACACTTTAAGGTTGCTCACGCTTCAGAAGTGGATGAAGAATCGGATATGGAAAACCCTGTAAAACTACCTTTCACGGAAATTTTAGATGAGTCTTCTATGGAAAGTCAAAGCGTCAACATAGCTGAAAAGAATGCACATGCTTGTACAGAATGTGGTGCATTGTAAAACAGCGAAGAAGCTTTGCTCAAACATATGGTGTGGTGAGGATGCTGATGACAGGAGTTCTGAAAGTGAGTCAGAAGCAGACTCTGAAAGTGACTCAGAAATAGACTCTGTTTGGCATGATATGGTTCAAGACTTCTACGATGACTATGATAACATATTTCAAGAAAAGGTTTCAGAATATGAAGAACAAGGACTTGAAGATGCGCGTGAAATAGCAAGTTATGACATTCGACCCATTTATAAGCATGGACTAAAACAACTGTTTATGAGACTGTTCAACTATACCAAGCGTCTACAACAAAGCAAACATTATCAAAAGATTTTAGAGGACTTTAATTACTTTGTTGATGAAAAACATTATAAGTATTCAAAGGCATTAAAGGCGGCTATAAGGAAAAACAATGCATTCTTTGAAGAGCTACTAGATATGGAGGAGGAGGATGGTAGCAGTGACAACAAAAGTGGCATGGACAGTGAACAGAGTGAAACAGATGCAGAAAAATAGACTTATTTGACTAAACTTTATAATAAAGACTTTATAAATGTTGTAATATTTTATTAACTTAAGCGTTGTGTAATATATGTCTTGCTTTGCAACATATAAAGTCGTAAGGTTCCTGACACGGTTTTAATTGACCCGTAAACCATATATCATATATTGGGTATTATAGTTAATTTTGTATTATTATGTATTATATTCAAGAATTGTATTATTATGTATTATATTCAAGTATTGTTTTATTATGTATTATAGCCAAGTATCCAAGTATTGTATGAGAAAAATAAAAAGTTGAAAAGCATCATATGTGTTTTTATTGAACATTACAAATATGTACAATTATGATAAAAACAAAACTATTTCAAATACATATTATGTTAATACATGTGCAGAAGAACTTAACTTAAAATTTTATAGCAACTGACTTCACATGAACATAGATAATGTTAATTTCATAGTCTACATATGAAGACAATTTAATTTGAACTACATATCAAATGTACATGTCCATATGAGTCAAAGCTAAGTTCTTGTCAAGCTTCAAAACCTTCGCTCCAATCTTCTGCACTGTGATGAAATCACAGCATCCACTAAGCTCGTCATGCTGTTAAAACTGTATACAGTCATCTCGCTGTCTACTCAACCATCTTCTGACAGTCACTGCATTGATACCGATCCATTTTCTGAAGCATGAGATCCACTGACGTCATTTGCTTCTTCAACATGTGCCAGTCTTTCAATGACAACAAAATTCCCTTCTTGGTAGGATATAACCTCCCAGATGCATGATTCGTAATATATTTACGAATGTTAACCATCACTTTCTGTTGATATTTCACCAATTTAATATATGTTTCTCCATTAATGGGTATCATAACCGGTGAATCGTCTACACGCATCTTCTTCATAGTGGAATCAGCTTTACGCTCCGGTTCTCGCTTTATATCAGGCTCTGTCGTATTTTTTCGCATTTTACACGGCGGCGTCATAGCTGGTAACTCATCTCTTTTTATCTTTCTAAGATGTGGTCGCTTTTGACGCTGCTTACGTGACTTCGCCTTAGACTTTACCATGGGCATTGCCTTAGACTTTGCTGTAGGTATTGTCTCAGGCTTTGCTATAAAATTTTCTGCAGGCATTGTCATAGATGGTAGTTGTTGTTCACTCACTGCAGACATGTTCACTCTTCAGTATCTTGATACAGAATGTGCATTATGTCTGAGTGTAGGTACCTTTTATGCTCTATAGGGAGCTGTCACACTCGAGGTTGGACACACTATGTCCTAATATGTTTAGAAATAACTCTACCATATGCAACTTTGCGGCCAATTGTAAGATTTTCGAACAAATGTTGCATTTATACATCCTTTCGGTTCAACCTACACTATTCAAATGATGAAAAAGTCTTTAAACATAGCTTTATACACAACTTGTTGAACCTGTTGAACAACATGTTGAACATGTTGAACAACTTGTTGAACATGTTGAACATGCTGAACATGTTGAACATGTTGAACTTGTTGAACATGTTGAACTTGTTGAACATGTTGAACAATTTGTTGAACAATACCACGACGTAATATCTTTCAAAAATTATTCGAACACGTGTTTTTGAATGGGCTTGCCATTCGAACACGTGTTTAAAATGGGCTTGCCATTCGAAAACGTCTTTTGAATGGGCGCAGTTTTCCTACATAACTATCCACATTTTCACTTCCCATTTTCCAACAATCAACCAATCAACCAAGTGGTAGAATCGTCTGAAACGTGTAAAAAACTAAATTTGTTAAAGTTGGTTTAGAACCCTGATTTTTACCTTACTGCACTATGGTAAAATGTTCAAACTTATTTTATACTTCATATGTTGTCAAAAAACAAAATTTGTTCAAGTTGGTCTAGAACCCTTATTTTTACCCTGCTACACCTTGGTAAAATGTTCAAACTTATTTTATACATCATATGTTGTCAAAAAACAAAATTTGTTCAAGTTGGTCTAGAACCACCATTTTTCCACTACTATGACTTTAGAATATTCAAATAAGTAGCATGCTTAAATGTTCAAACTTATTTTATATATCATATGGTGTTAAAAACTAAATTTGTTACAGTTGGTCTAGAACCACCATTTTTCCACTACTATGACTTTAGAATATTCAAATAAGTAGCATGCTAAAATGTTCAAACTTATTTTATATATTATATGTTATCAAAAAACTACATTTGTTAAATGTGCTTTAGAAGTGTCATTTTCAAACTACTATAACATAAAACATAGAGTTGGGGAAAATCCCATTCCTTCTCAAATTTATCGATCGTTCCCACGGTCTAGGCCTTTGATGTTTCAAATTTATCGATCGTTCCCAAAAGTCACAGAGTCACATTATGTCACAGAGTCACATGATGTCACAGTCACATGTTGTCACAAAATGTCACAGAGTCATAAAAGTGAACATAAACCAGAAAAAGTTTGCCCCGATGTGGGATCGATCCCACAACTCTCAGGTTGCTAACCGTCTATTCTACCAAGTGAGCTATCACGGCTTGTCTGTTGAACGATCTGATAATGACATACATACTTGAAACTAATTATGTTCACACAGCAATTACATAGTCACATCCTGGGGGGGGGGTCCGATACATGTCATGTCTTGGTCCGGGGGGGGGGGTTCAATACATGTCATGTCCTGGTCCCGGGGGGGGGGGGGGTCCGATACATGACATGTTCTGGTCCGGGGGGGGGGGGGTCGGTGCATGTCATGTTCTGGTCCGGGGGATAGACAGAAGGTGAAAATGATGCCTGAGGGCGGGATCGATCCACCGACCTTCAGATCATGCTTCCGCTTACGGATCCTCTGCTCTACCAACTGAGCCATTCAGGCCAGAAGGTTAATGATCGGGAAAATATTCCTCATATACAGTCACATGACACATGATTGACAGGTCATGTGACCAATGATGATTGACAGGTCACGTGACTTATGACGTCATGATGATTGACAGGCGACTTAGGGTTATGCTGCTTAGGACTGTCTTAATATGCCATAACATCATAATGACGTCATGATAACGTCATAATGACGTCATTATAACGTCATGATGATGACGTCATTATAACGTCATGATGATGCCCTAATTATGACGTCATTATAACGTCATGATGATGAGGCCATTATAACGTCATGATGACGTCATTATAACGTTATTATGATGACGTCATTATTACGTCATCATGACGTCATTGAACGGGCGCGCGCTCTTTCGATTACCTGTTTCAGAACACCCATGCGGATTCGAAAACAATGACATCACTGTTTTCGGATGGGGCTCCGAAAACACCTCGTGACGTCATTATGACGTCACTTCCTGTTTTCGGAGCCACACTTTTATCCTGCTGAAAATCCCATTCCTTCTCAAATTTATTGATCGTTCCCACGCTCTGAACGAGTGCACTCTAAAATTTATCGATCGGTTTTCCCCCACACTCTGTACGAGTGCACTCTGAAATTTATCGATCGGGTTTTCCCCACAGTGACGTCATTATGACGTCACTGTTTTTAAAGCCCCATGGGGCTATCAAAACACCTCCTGACGTCATTATGACGTCACTTCCTGTTTTGATAGCCCCACTTTTACCCTACTATTATCCCGCCCACCACCACCACCACAACCCCACTTTTACCCTACTGATAATGCGAGTTGTGCTGGTGGCACGGGTGGTTGTTGGGATCCAGCTGTATATGGCAGGGGTGTTCAAATTGTGCGTCGTATGGGGGATGGCAGTTGGTCAGAGAGTGGGTCTCCTACTCTTAGAGTTACCCCGGGTTCGGAACTGGCTCTTGTTGTGAAAAAAACGAGGATTGCTTTGCACTCCATTTGCCTCAGTTAAACGAATACAGCGGGGTTAGATCATGGAAATCAAAACAAACGCTTATTGAATCTTCTGTAACCCCAATGAAACAAAAATAAAGAATAAAAAAACCTCTTGTCCTCTGTGAACTATCCGGCGCACTCTCGTTTATTCGCATCAGATTTATCCAGATGTAACAAGCCCGACAGCACGTGCAGCTTGAACGAAAAAATAAACCCTACTTTCTACAACGTCCACTTTATATAACGTCATTCTAATATGCAGAAAACTGACACTCACTCTCGGCATTTCTGCAGGTAGTCCGAACCGGATATTTCTGTAAGCTTTCCGCTCTGTACCTAGAACCAGAAAATAATGTTTAATCACCGTATATTCTCTGCTGTTAAAAAAGTTTATATTTTTTTTTCAAAAAACAAATTTGTGAATAAGTTTGTTTCGCATTCAATAATTGATGACAGATATACCCGCATTCCTTTTGCTGTCCGAACCTATTGATTGGCGATAATTTAACTAACTTTCAAAACTTTTTTTTTTTCAAACAAAATATAAAAACTTTCCATCCAACGAACTGGCTCCTGATGCAGAGTAAGGTGGGGCAAGAGGCCCCCCTTAAGCGCGATTTGCTATAAAATTTTATTGAATTGAGATATGTTCCTTATCTTTTGGTTGGTGTTCAACTTCAATTCCCTCTACCTCCACAATAGTGAATCAATTATTAAAACTTTTTACTTTTCATGAAAAACTGAATAAAAAATTTTTGCCCTTAGTGGGCCTTTTGCCCCATACCTGGGGCAAAAGGCCCACGGGTGCCCCCCCGAAGGGTACAATGTGAATATCATCTCAAAAACTTACTATCGCCTATCATCGGTTACACTCTGTTATATTTTTAGAAACAGCAAGGCCACTTGTTAATTTCATGATACAGGGGCCTCTCGTTAATTCGTCCTCGGTTAATTCAGTCCCTCGGCTAATTCGTACCAAATCCGTCGGTCCAGATTTGGCACAGCGTTTTCACTGGCCACTAATCCGGAGCATCGTCTGTCACGTACTATGCGGCAGCTTAAGATGCCGTTGTTTTCTGTGGACACTTCGCGCTCCGGAGCGTGTATATAAATTGTGAACAGTGGTCAAGCATTTCAACTTGCAAAATGGCATCAAAACGAAAACACAATGATCACACAATGAACCTTAAGTTCAAAGTGTTAAAGCAAATAACGAGTGGCTCAAAAATCAGAACTGAAATAATGACGGAATATGGGGTACCTAAAAATACACTTGCTTCATGGATAAGGATTTGACCCCCCGGTTAATTGGTACCCTCGGTTAATTCGTACTTTTTCCCTTGGTCCCGAGGAGTACGAATTAACGAGGGGCCCCTGTATTACCCTAAAATCTGTAACCTATAAAAACTTCTATGGCTTCCCAAAAAATTCTGATTCTTATGAAATTGACCCCCTAAAATTAAATAATGCTTTACTTGCAATATTGTGCCACTGTTGTAGTTTTATTTAGATTACATGTGCTTTCGTCATGTGGCGCTTCGATCAGTTTTGATTTTGAGTGAAAAAAGTAACACATTTCAAAATAACGTTGAGTGGGCATTTAACCCCGCATGGGCGTCTTGCCCCACCTTACTCTACTCTACATCAAAAAGACGTTTCCCATCATTTAGTAACGTCGTTTATTGGATGATTTTATTCAAGAAGGTGAACAAGAGAAAAAATCAAACCTCCTGCTCCAGCCAGTGGAAATACTCACAAAGAGCGACGGCGTCCCTGATCTACAAAAGAGAAGAGGAAGAAGTTGAAGTGGATAGGCCTACAATACCTGAAAACTAAACTGGTGTTCCTGACCTAATAATTCATGTCCCAGTAAACATATAACTGGTATTCCTGACCAAATGACCCATGTCCCAGTAAACAAATAACTGGTGTTCCGGGTAAAATAACCGGTGTTCCTAACCAAATAACTGATGCCCCAGTAAACAAATAACTGGTGTTCCTGAAAAAAGATCTGATATTCCTCCAAAATAGCTGATGTTCCTAAAAAACCTATTTCGGAAAATTACTGATGCTCCTGAAAAATGATGCTCCAAAAACATAACCGGTGCTTCTTGAAAAGAAACTAATATGCCATGAAAAATAACCATCGCTGTGTGAAAGGTGCTCGGTGTTTCACGAAATATAATATAATATATAATATCCACATTTCGCAAACACAACCGTTGCTTTTTGATAAATCTGTGTGTGATATAAATAAGTATTTCATATAATTTCCTCAGTGTTTCTTTGAGTAATCAGTATTCAATTATGACTGTTTCAAATCTGTCGAACATTTTGCGTATGCGCTTTATGTAGTGTTCCAAATTGGCGCACAAAATGACGTCACGGGATGTAAAATTCCACAAATAAAAATTATTTAACCAGAAATTTCAAATCAGATGTTGGAATTTTACAGCTCTGTATAAAATGTGGCAACCATATCTAAACTTTTTCAACTAAAAGAAATATTTAATTTTATAATTTTATAACCACACAAAAATTACAGAAGAAGCCGGGAAAATTTGATGTCGAATGTCAGAACCTGGGAGTCTAGGCCCAAACCCCCCCGACCGAAAACCCCCCGTCAAACCCCCCCCCCCGACTAAAACCCCCGGCGGCCTAAACCCCCCGACCGAACCCCCCCCCCCCCCCCCCCCGTTTTCAAAGAAAATGTGTAATGATAATTTGTTATGGCGCTTCCCTTCGCACTCGTACGAAACATAGCCATTTGCTAGATTTTTTTGTTTCACGTACAAATGCAATTTTTTATGTGTACACACTCATTAATCGTAAGAGCAATTGAAATTTAAAAAAATGAGTGCTATCATCAATGGATGAATGAAGTTTCTTTTATAATGATAATCAATTCCTTAAGTGGTTCGGAAATTGCAATTTTAAACGCCGTGTGGTCTCTTCTATGGGCATTTGAAGTGTAATTAACAACGTGGATGTATCGCCTGGGAACCGGGGGGGGGGGGGGGGGTTTGGGTCGGGGGTTGAGGCCGCCGGGGGGTTTTAGTCGGGGGGGTTTTGACGGGGGGGTTAGGGCCGGGGGGGTTTCGGTCGGGGGGTTTGGGCCTGTTCCCAGAACCTGGTCCATTATTCCACTATTACCCTGTCCAATTATTTCCCACTGATCTGATTATAACACTAGCTATTTATTTCCATTACAATACTAGCCCTTTATTTCCATTATAACACTGGCCCTTATTTCCATTATAACACTGGCCTTTATTTCCCATTATTCAGCATGCTGATTTTAAATTTGATACAAAACTTACATGTGCCCGTTTCATGCCTTCAATCTCGGTCTCGTTTTTAAGAGTTTTCATTTTTGCCACAGGGGACGGTTGATTTAGCCTTTGTCTCTACAGAAAAAAAACACCCAGAATAATCTAGTTGGCGTAGACACTGCGCACTAATACGTATTCGTGCCACAAACAGGCCAGCGCAGACCGCAATATATATAAAAATATGAAACAAATCATAACTTCCCTAAAAACAAAAAAATAAAAAAGAACGTAAACATCATCAACATATACCGTTCATATTCAGGCCTTATTTCTCTCTATTGCCTCGATAGGAAAAAGAAAAGAAACGCGTGACGGTATCACGTGACTCACCTCGGGTACCAAGCTGTAGAGCGCATAACTTGATTTGTCACTTATCTGCAAACAATAAACACGCCATAATGATATTATCATTATTATTACCATTATTATTATTATTATTATTATTATTATTATTAATCATTGCCAAGCGCGGCTTTTTTGACATGGACTTCTATATTAAAATCCAAAATGAATTATCATTTATGCAGAATCAGAAAAGAACAATCCATCGTAGAGGGAAACAGGCCCAACTGTAATCCAATACGGCGGCCATTGTGACCTTGAAGTGACCATGATCAAAATAGAGAATTGTCCATGGAAAATACCCCAGTTCACGAATACTGATGTACAACACTTGACCAAAATTAGTAAAATACAGTAAGGTTATGTACCGAGCGTTTTAATAGGAAAATGGTTTATCGCCAATATAAAAAAACAGCAAGAATGAGAGTAATATCCAGGTAGGTACTAATATCCCTGCCTTTAGTAACTAGGACGACCTGTGCATATACAAAACATAATAGTGCAGGTTTATCACACACTTTCAATCGAAAAGTACGTAGTTTCTTGTTTTTGTAAACAAGAATATCCAGGGACATTGTGCCAGCCAAGATTTAATGAATCAAGTATCAATAGGCTTGTATGTCGCCAAAAAGTGGTTGCAATATTTTGAAAACCGGACACTAAAAAATATCAAAGGACAACGCCTAAAAAAGGAAAGCATTCTGACTAAAATTACCTGCACAACAACTATTAACACTGTATTATTTAAAAATTGACTACGTCCCGAGGAGTACGTCTATCCCCCGTGAACGATATGGTGTGTGTAAGGCTGTTGCGTGTTGACTACGCAAAATTTTGAAGTGGAAGCAGAGGCTGACGTAGTGTCTAACATTGAAACGAATCAAATCATTAACCAGTAGGCGCGTGAGATTGTCGTGGGTACGATAAGTACAGCGCCGATTTTAAAAAATCCGCCCTTTTTTCAATTTAAGACCCATCCTGAAAATTCTTCGATTCTTCGTTACGGCACTGCGGAAGGGTCCAGAGAAGCCGTGTAGGCGCGCGAGTCCAGTGCCGATTTTCAAAAGTCCGCCATTTTGTCAATTTTTTTCGGATCCGAAAAATTCTTGGTCACTGCACTGCGAAAGGGTCCAGAGAAGCCGTGTACAAAATTTGTACACGCCTGTAGGCGCGCGAGTCCAGTGCCGATTTTCAAAAGTCCGCCATTTTGTCATTTTTTTTCGGATCCGAAAAATTCTTGGTCACTGCACTGCCAAAGGGTCCAGAGAAGCCGTGTACAAAATTTGAGGCCAATACCATCTATTAATGTGGCCTGTAGGCGCGTGAGACTGAAGCGTGACAGACGGACAGACAGACGGACCGACGGACAGATAGCGCGTTATAAAAATGGACAACGAGCGTTTTATAAATTCCCCACTCCACGCGTACCGCTAATTACTTACCAAATAATCCCATTTTCTCTGACATTTTTACAATTTTCCCTGACATTTCCCCGACTTTTCCAGCAATATGAAATTCCCTGACATTCCCTGACTTTCGCTGACAAAAAGATTTTTCCGGGTTTTCCCTGACATATTTCAACCACGATTATTTGTTCCGATTTTTGTAAGAAATTGGTTTTCGTCAAGACTTTCGCCATTTTGTTTTCCGTATTGCAGAAAAAAACGTTAAAAAACGTTATATGGTACACATCTTTATACAACTGAGAATTGTAAAACCATAAAACAAAACACCTACTCAAATCCACGAACGCGCGAAATCACACCCTACAACCCTACAACTGCAAAATAAATAAATAAATCACCCATATTTTGCTTTTGGGCGGGACGTTTTCCAGCAGCTGTGAGACATCGGAGCAGGTCTCTTTTCCTCTACTCCACTACCCGACCCACGTATCCCCTCTCCGAATCAACACTCACCCATATTTTGCTTTTGGGCGTGGCGTTTTCTACCATCTGCGAGAGGTCGGAGCGCACCTCGTCGTAGGCACGGATCTGGATGCCGCAGTTTGCGTCCGGATCAGCGACGCCCAGGTGCCGATGGACCTCCGACGAAAGCTTCGACGCATCGACGTAGAAACTAACAACAGACCAACATCCAGGAGATCGTCCCTTTTTTTTTTTGGGGGGGGGGGGGAGGGGATGGGGTACTTTATTTGTTTTTCGTTTAGTTTTGGTTATGTTCTTTTTCCTTTCTTTTTTTTTCTTTATGGTTCCTCTGAAAGTTTCACGACGATATCGTTAGGGATTAGTCGAAAAAAAGAAACTGTAACGGGTTTAGTGAAGATGAAAGTCTTTTTTTTCTTCCTTTTTAATTCTCACATAAACGAGTAGGTTTTGATTTGTTTATGTTCACTAATACATAACCGACTATCCAATTCAGGTATCTTTTCTTACGAACCCATCCGCTACTAAAGGAATGGTAATTAAATAGCAAGACATTATGTCACAGGTTTGACAGCACATCAATAGTTTGACATTACAAGTTCGAACATCTTGAGTTGGACACTACGTCACGGCTGGGACACTGTCACAGGTTGGACATCACGTCCCGGCTTTGCCACTCCGTCACGGTTTTGATATTAGTCACGGGTTAGACATTACGGGACAGCGTTGACATCACCTCAAAGGTTGGACCTTACGTCACTATTTAGCATTACGTCACGAGTTGGACATTACATCCGGAGTTGCACATTGCGTCATGGGTTGGACACGAGGTCACGGGCTGGACAACGTCACGGGACGGATATTACGTCACGTTCAATGGTAGACTGGATAATCAGGGCATGCGCGCGTTCTTGCATTTCGAAAAAAAAAAAAAAAACAGGATTTTTACTTTCAATACTTGTGCTCATAGAAAAATTCGGAAAATTTCTTTGGTCCTTATAAGGTCAAGTAAAAACAAATTTCCCATATAGACAATGCCCCAACTCACGAATGCTGAGGTCAGGATCTATGACACAGAAGTATAACATTCAATCAAAATTTCAAGACAATAATGCTATGTACCTGGAATCAGTTACGATTCTAATACAAAAGCCGGCGATTCGCCAAAAAAAATAGCCACTTAGGAACTAATGTCCGCTGCTTTTAATCAAAATGTCAAGATAATACGACCATATCAATATCCTTGCGTCCATTAAGATCCGGTGGGTTTCGCAAAAATTTCCATTATTTTTGGTAAACTGCCAACAAGTAATAACAGCCAGGTGGAAAATTGTGCCCCTACATTCAATCAGGAGGAGGAGACATGTTTTTAAAAAATTTGATTTGGGCCAATATTTCTGCCAGTTTTGCTTCCTTTACCCAACACAGTAAGACTATTTCCTTGGCGTCAGATTTTACTAAAAATTTTCGCTAATTCTTCCGTCATTTTTTGGTGATCAAAACAATTCATAGGCAGGTAGGTTACAATGCTCCCCGTCTTTAATCATAATTTCAACATACGGCTGAGGTCGAGCAGTTGCGATTCAGCAAAAAAGAAAAACTATAGCCACATAGGTACTAATGTTCACTTCCCTCAATTCAGACTTTGAAAAGAAAAGATTATATGCCAAGCGGTAGTTACGATTTTAGGAAGAATTGGTTTTTCGCCATTCTTTCAGCCAGTTTTTCCGAATTATGAAAAACAGTAATCCATATATGTGCCAATGACCGCTATCTTTAACTCAAATTCAAGACAGAAAAAAGCAACAGCTAGGAAGGCAGTAATGTCTGCTACCTTTACTTGAGAGTTAACACAGTAAGACTACTTTCCTGGAGATCGTTAAGATTTTACTGAACATTTCTTGGTTTTCCGTCAATCACCAAAAAAACAAGTTTGTCCAAGGACAAAGTCCCAGCTTACGAAAAGCAATAAAACCAATTCCAGCGTGCATGAGGAAGGGAATTTTCCTGAAAAATTGGGCTTCAAAAGATGAGACGGCAAAGAGCTAGCCCAATAATTAATTTAGCACCGGACAAGAACATAGACCGATAAATGCATACAAAGATTTCTTTCCCAGAAAAATGGAAAACAGATTTTTTGTATCTCTGCTAGACTGGATAGTCTGCCATAGATACCTTCAAACAACGCTCTCATTTATATTTATGTAACTTGCCTTGATGCGCGGTTCTTATTCAGACAAGTGCGCATGTTTATTTAATTTTGCGTAGATGCGCGGTTCCCATTTTGGAACAGTGCACATGTTTATTTAACTTGCGTTGATGTGCGGTTCGCATTTCTGACGAGTGCCCATGTTTTTTTTTTCACCTTTTGTGGATGTGCGGTTCTTATTTCGGATCAGTGCGCATGTTTATTTACCTTGTGTTGATGTGCGGTTCTTATTTCGGATCAATGCGTATCTTTATTTACATTGTGTTGATGTGCGGTTCTTATTTCGGATCAGTGCGCATGTTTATTTACCTTGTGTTGATGTGCGGTTCTTATTTCGGATCAGTGCGCATGTTTATTTACCTTGTGTTGATATGCGGTTCTTATTCCATACCAATGCGCATGTTTATTTTACTTGCGTTGATGAGCGGTACTTATTTCGGACAGCCCAAGTTTTCTTAGCCTTGATACGCGGTTCGCATTTCGGACCAGTTTGCATGTTTATTTAACTTGCGTTGATGCACGGTGCTTATTTTGGACGTGTGCCTATGCTTATTTAACTTGTGTTGGTGCGCGGTTTGCATTTTGGACCAGTGTGCATGTTTATTTAACTTGCGTTGATGAGCAGTTCGAATTTCGGATCACTATGCATGTTTATTTAACTTGCGTTAATGCGCGGTTCGAATTTCGGACCAGTGCGCATGTTTATTTAACTTGCGTTGATGCGCAGTGCTTATTTTGGACCAGTGCAAATGTTTATTTAACTTGCGTTGGAGCGTGGTTCACATTTCGAACCACTGCGCATGTTTATTTAACTTGCGTTGATGCGCGGTTCGAATTTCGGAGAAGTGCGCATGTTTATTTAACTTGCGTTGACGCGCGGTGCTTATTTTAGACCAGTGCAAATGTTTATTTAACTTACGTTGGCGCGTGGTTCGCATTTCGAACCACTGCGTATGTTTATTTAACGTGCGTCGATGCGCGGTTCTTATTTCAGGCCAATGCGCATATTTCTTTAACTTGAGTTGATGCGCGGTTCTTATTCTGGACCAGTGCGCATGTTTATTGAAGTTGCGTTGATGCGCAGTTCTTATTTTAAATAGTGCGCATGTTATTTAAGTTGCATTAATGGGCAGTTCGCATTTCGAAATAGTGCGCATGTTTATTTAACTTGCGTTGATGCAAGGTGCTTATTTTGGTCCAGTGTGCTTGCTTATTTAGCTTGTGTTGCTGTGCGGTTCGCATTTCGGACCAGCGCGCATATTTTTTTTAACTTGTGTTGATGCGTAGTTCGCATTTTTGACCATTGCGCATATTTGTTTAACTTGTGTTGATGATCGGTACTTATTTTGGACCGGTACAAATGTTTATTTAACTTACGCTTATGTGCGGTTCGCAATTCGGACCAGTGTGCAGGTTTATTTCGCACTTCAGGCCATTGCCTATGTTTATTTAACTTGTGTTGATGCGTGGTTCTCATTTCAGACCAGTGTGCATATTTATTTAACTTGCGTTGATGCGCGGTTCGCATTTCGGACCACTGCGCATGTTTATTTAATTTGCCTCGATGTGCGGTTCGCATTTCGGACCAGTGCGCATGTTTCTTTAGGCTGCGATGATGCGCGGTTCGCATTTCAGACCACTGCGCATGTCTATTCAACTTACGTCGAAGCGTAGTTCTTTTTTTCGGACCAGTGCGCATGTTTATTTAACCTGCGTTGATGCGCGGTGCTTATTTTGGACCAGTTCGCATCTTTATCTATCTTCCGTCGATGCGCAGTTCACATTTCCGACCAATGCGCATGTTTATTTAACTTGAATGGATGCGGAGTACTTAATTTGGACTACTGCGAATGTTTCTTTAACTTGCGTCGATGTGCGGTTGTTAAATCTGACTTGCGTTTAACTTGCGTTTATGCGCTGTAGGAGGAGATTTATTTAATTTTTTTTTTCAACAATTTCGAAAAATATTCAAAAGTTTTCCAATTCACCCCAAAAGCACAAGCCGTATGCATGACCCCCTAGAGACGGCTCATATCGAAAATAAATGAAATCTGATATAACTGTAGGAGGAAATGCATTTTGAATTTTTTTCTTCAAAAATTCTCTCATCGACTGAAAAAGACAGGCCATATTCACGACACCCTAAGCATGCCTCAGCCCCAAAATAAATGATGTTTGATCAAAACTGCAGGAGGTATTTTGAGGTATTTTCATCAAAAATTCCCTACGAAATCAAAAATTCCCAAGTCGAGTCAAATAGCATAGGCCGCATGCGAGACCTACCTAAGGATGCCTCACAGCAAAATTAAATAAAATCGGATAAAAACTGTAGGAGGAAATGCATTTTGAAGTTTTCTTCAAAAATTCCCAAAAAATACAGAAATTGTCGGATCGACTAAAAAGCGCAAGTCGTATTCTCAACCCCTTAGGGATGCTTCAAACCAAAAAAAAAAAAAAAAAGGAAAAAAAAAAAAAAAAAAAAGGTTCAAAACTGTAGGGGGAAATGCATTTTGAAGTTTTTTTCTTCAAAAACTCCCTAAAAATACAAAAATTGCCCGAACGACTAAAAAGCACAAGCCGTATGCACTCACACCAAAAATAAATGACATCGAATCAAAATTGTAACGGTAGATACATTTTGAATTATTTTCGAAAGTTTTGCTTAAAAAATTCTCCAAAAATACAAACTAAAAAAGCATAAGTCGTATGCACGACCTTTTAGGGGTGCCTCATACCAAAAATAAATGACATCGGGTCAAAAATGTAAGAGGAGATACATTTTAAAATTTCTTTAAAAATTCGCAAAAAATTCAAAAATCACCCGATCGACTAAAAAAGCACACGCCGTATGCACGAATCAAAATTGAAGGAGTAGATGCATTTTTTTTTCAAAATCAAAAATTCCCAAGTCGAGTCAAATAGCACAAGCCGTATGCGAAACCTACCTAAGGATGCCTCATAGCAAAAATAAATGAAATCGGATAAAAACTGTAGGAAGAAATGCATTTTGAAGTTTTTCTTCAAAAATTCCCAAAAAATACAGAAATTGTCGGATCGACTAAAAAGCGCAAGTCGTATTCTCAACCCGTTAGGGATGCCAGAACCCCCCCCCCCCCCTAAAAAAAAAAAAAAAAAGTTCAAAACTGTAGGGGGAAATGCATTTTGAAGTTTTTTTCTTCAAAAACTCCCTAAAAATACAAAAATTGCCCGAACGACTAAAAAGCACAAGCCGTATGCACTCACACCAAAAATAAATGACATCGAATCAAAATTGTAGGGGTAGATGCATTTTGAATTATTTTCGAAATTTTTGCTTAAAAAATTCCCCAAAAATACAAACTAAAAAAACATAAGTCGAATGCACGACCCTTTAGGGGTGCCTCATACCAAAAATAAATGACATCGGGTAAAAAATGCAAGAGGAGATACATTTTAAAATTTCTTTAAAAATTCGCAAAAAATTCAAAAATCACCCGATCGACTAAAAAAACACAAGCTGTATGCACGACCGCTTAGGAAATCCTCACACCAAAAATAAATGACATCGAATCAAAATTGTAGGAGTAGATGCATTTTTTTCAAAATTTTTGCTTAAAAAAATCCCCAAAAATACAAAAATTGTCCGATCGACTAAAAAAGCACAAGCCGTATGCACGACCCTTTAGGGGTGCCTCATACCAAAAATAAATGACATCGGGTCAAAAATGTAGGAGGAGATACATTTTTAATTTTTTTCTTTAAAAATTCGCCAAAAATTAAAAAATCATCCGATCGACTAGAAAAGCACAAGCCGTATGCACGACCCGTTAGGGATGCCTCACACCAAAAATAAATGACATCGGATCAAAATTGTAGGAGGAGATGCATTTTGAAACAAAGTTTACAGCGAACTAACTAACTAACTAACTAACTAACTAACTAACGGACTAACGGACCGATAGGAATACCCCAGCTTACGCGTAACGTAAGCTGGGCTAAAAAAAAAAAAGAAAGAGGAATAGCCAAGTCTTTAGTAACACCTGTTACCTTGACTTTCGATTTCAAGACAGAGGTAAGGCTATTTTAGTGGAGATTGTTAAGAATTTACTGAAAAGTCTTTTGGCTTTTTCCCAAAATTTCCACCATTTTTTGGCCAATCACCAAAAAAAGTAATAGCCAGGCAGGTAATAATGCCTGCTAATGAGTGCTTTAAAAAAAATTCAAGACAGTAAGACTATTTTCCTGGAGTTAGTTAAGATTTAGTTTTGCGCCAATATTTCCACAAATTGTCAAACAAGTAATCGCTCGTGGGACACTTATGCACCTTCCACCAAAATTTTAGAACGTTTCAATTAAAACTTTAGAAGGAGATACTTTTATGTCCACTACCATCAACCAAAATTTTAAGACACTCAGGCTAAAAATCTAAAAGATACGATTTTTCAACTTGTAAGCGCACATACGCACATACTTTCAACGACTGCTATAGCCCCTGCTTTTGTAAGAATATGAGGCTAAAAACAATAGTGCACTTACAAAACGTTGTGTATGGTAACAATGACGTAAGAGAAGAAGACCGGGTTGAACTCGATATCGGAACCTGAAAACAACGGCAAGGACTTCTGGTGGCCGGTATTCATAAAGTCCTTCTAGGGCTAGATGCACTCCCAGTTGGCAATAATTACTTCAAACATATTTGGTGAGAGACAAAACATCACTACTTTCTCATTTTACTTCATTTTAAGCCCCCTTCCATGCTGGCTCAAAGAGAACCTTAGTCTAGGCCAATTCTGAGCTCAAAGTTTTACTTAGTGAATAAGCAAATCTCACAACTGGCTTAAATTTTTATTTTGAAATTGACCTTGAGTTTGAGCTACGTTACTGAATGCGCGCGCAGGTCTTTTAACTGCTCAATTATATTTAACAATATTAATACCTCCACTACTAACCATAAAAGGTGTCACTACGATTAACATGTGACATATGCTCTCATTTCTCGCTAAAACATATTTTTAAAATTTTTAAGCTTATTATATCTTCGGTTTATTGTTTAAAAGAACTTGTACCCTATAACTGAACCTGACAGCTGTCACTCCGTACACGGCATGTACTTACAACAATTGTTGTCCCCCACAATAAAGCTGGAAGCTGACATGTGACAGACAACTGCTTTACGGGAGACACGCCATATTTGCTACTGACATAAATGATACTTGCAGGTTTCATGCATCTAACACTGACAGCTGCGATGCAGCTGTATCCGACAGCTGCAATGACCTTGTACTTTTAAACATAGCCGGGTCACTTTTCTGAGATTTGATATTTGTGGGTTTTTTATTTTGCGTCTTTGTTTTTTTTTTTTGCTGATTTATTGTTTTGTTCTTTTCGTATGTTCTTTTTCTGTGTACAGTATTATGCCGGTTGATCTAAATTACAGAGAGGGGGGATGGGGGTGTGGGGTGTAGGGGGGATTCGTACCCTGGCCGAATTCAATGCACGCACTTTCAAACTAAATAATATATAATCTAGGCTTTGAATAATTATTATTCTATTTCTTTTATGGCTCAATTATGAAAATATAATTTAGTTAGACTTATGGACAGTAGCCATGTTACCTCTGAGATTGAGCAGCCATGCTATGTCATCAAGTGCTGTGATCACCACGGCAACGGCTTGCTTTGACGTCATTGTCTGACGTAGTTCACGGATCTTTTCCAGCCATGATTTCCCTGCATAAACAAGGCGAAATGATACGAAATAAAAGAGCCCTACTTGCAGACTGACCGCTGCTAGCCAAATCTACTGCAGTTCAGCGCACACAAGAAACTAGTTTTGAAAGTTTAATTTCTATTGTTCTTTTATTTATTTGTTTTTTAATCATATGCAATTTTAAAATTTTAATATTTTTAAATACTGTGTTAATAACCATTACCTGTATATTTCAAAGACAATGAAACGATTCCTGCCGACGAAGGGGCGGGCCTTTCCTGCCAAACTAGGTCAACCAGATTTTGATTGACAGCAAGCAAATTGTGCCCTTCTGGCTGCAGTTCTTTTTGCAGTGATTCCCACTGGGCTACAAAAGAGAAAACAATGCTTCAAATGCCCCCTCTCTCTCTGTCTCTCACTGTCTCTTTCTCTTCTCTTGTTTCCTCTCCCTCTTTGCCTGCTTTCTTCTTTGTCTGTACCCATCTCTGTCTACCTCCCCCTCCTCCCCCCTCTCTGTCTGCCTCCCCCTCTGTCTGCCTCCCCCTCTCTGTCTGTCTCCCCCTCTTTGTCTGTCTCCCCTCAGCCCCCTCTCTGTCTGCCTCCCCCTCTCTATCTGTCTCCCCCTCTGCTCCCTCTCTGTCTACCTCCCCCTCTGCCCCCTCTCTGTCTGTCTCCCCCTCTGTCTGTCTCCCTCTCTCTATCTGCCTCCCACTCTGCCACCTCTCTGTCTGCCTCCCCCTCTCTGTCTACCCCCCCCTCTGTCTGCCTCCCCCTCTCTGCCTGTCTCCCCCTCTGCCCCCTCTCTATCTGCCTCCCACTCTGCCCCCTCTCTGTCTACCTCCCCCTCTGCCCCCTCTCTGTCTGTCTCCCCCTCTGTCTGCCTCCCCCTCTCTGCCTGTCTCCGCCTCTGCCCCCTCTCTATCTGCCTCCCACTCTGCCCCCTTTCTGTCTGCCTCCCCCTCTCTGTCTACCTCCCCCTCTGCCCCCTCTCTGTCTGCCTCCCCCTCTGCTCCCTCTCTGTCTGTCTCCCCCTCTGCCCCCTCTCTATCTGCCTCCCACTCTGCCCCCTCTCTGTCTACCTCCCCCTCTGCCCCCTCTCTGTCTGTCTCCCCTTCTGTCTGCCTCCCCCTCTCTGCCTGTCTCCCCCTCTGCCCCCTCTCTATCTGCCTCCCACTCTGCCCCCTTTCTGTCTGCCTCCCCCTCTCTGTCTACCTCCCCCTCTGCCCCCTCTCTGTCTGTCTCCCCCTCTCTGTCTGTCTCCCCCTCTGCCCCCTCTCTGTCTGTCTCCCCCTCTCTGTCTGTCTCCCCCTCTGCCCCCTCTCTGTCTGCCTCACCCTCTGCTCCCTCTCTGTCTGTCTCCCCCTCTACCCCCTCACTGTCTAATTCCCCCTCTGTCTGCCCCCTCTCTGTCGGCCACCTCTCTATCTGCCCCCCTGTCTGCCCGTCCTCCCCTCTGTCTGCCTCCCCCTCTCGCCTTTTCTCTTTCATCTAGCACATTTACCTTTAGAAAAGAGGAAAGGATCCACACCAACATTTGAACACGGTGGCAGCTCCTAAAGCAATCAATATCATTACATTTTAGATTTTGATTGTACCTTTTTTTCTTATTTTATTTATATCTGGTTACTCATCATACCAACAACACCATATTTTATGTATTTTTATTATTTTTTTCCTGTTTTTTTTTTGTTTGAATGCATTTTTAATTATTTCTAATATACATGCATATATTTATTTATTTTGTTTATATAATTATTACATTTTTATTTATCACGTTTCTGCATACACACCTTGCATAGCCACTCCCCTTGCGACAGCGTCTCGGCCAGCCCTGGAATGATTGACAGGTGTCATCAACGCTTACATAAACAACACACATACCTTTTATAGTCGGTGATGGCAAGGTCTTGTGAAGTGCATTCCAATTTGGCCCTTTTTTGTCGTTATAGGAAATCCGTAGCAGTTACATTGAGCTGCTCAGCTCCCCCCCCCCCCCCCTTTCACCCAAACATACACATATTCCTCAACTTACACAGTGTTTGTGCAGGTTTTGAATAACTACACACCAAACAAATCTTATTGCAGTAGAGCTTTCTGCTTTCAATTCCATCATATTTTAATGTAAACAAATTGGATACAGATTCGAAAAGTGGTCAGCATGCAAAACGACTTCATTCTTTGGTTTTAAAAGTATATCCCGTCCATTTTTATCCTCGTTTACTCGAACTGCTCGGGATTTTGAAATAAGTTCGGGTAAACCGGGTGTTCGAATTAACCGGGAATCGGGGTGCACTATGATTTTTAAGTTTTTTTTGTGTACGTTGTGTAACCATGTGTGCGATGTATAAGTATCGGATGTTGGGACTTGAAAAAGTGTTCGAGTTAACCGGGAATTCGAGTTTACCGTGTTCGAGTAAACGAGGTTCCACTGTCTATATACTGCACTATTACACTAAATAATAAGTTAAGATAAATGATGCAAGATCCATTGATATATGATGCTATAAAAATACCTTCTTTCATGAGAATCCAGTTGCTGTCCATTTGTGCGGTGGCCTGAAGAAAGTAGCGCCCGTCAGTCCACATGGCTGCTTGGCTCTGTGTGATCACCGCCGTGCCTGTGTGGTAGCAGTGTGTGGTGGTAGTGTGTGGTGGTAGTGTGTGGTGGATGTGTGTGGTGGTAGTGTGTCCACATGGCTGCCTGGCTGTGTGTGATCACCGCCGTGCCTGTGTGGTAGCAGTGTGTGGTGGTAGTGTGTGGTGGTAGTGTGTGGTGGATGTGTATGGTGGATGTATGTGGCGGTAGTGTGTGGTGGTAGTGTGTGGTGGTAGTGTGTGGCGGTAGTGTGTGGTGGTAGTGTGTGGTGGATGTGTATGGTGGATGTGTGTGGTGGTAGTGTGTGGTGGTAGTGTGTGGTGGTAGTGTGTGGCGGTAGTGTGTGGTGGATGTGTGTGGTGGATGTGTATGGTGGATGTGTGTGGTGGTAGTGTGTGGCTGTAGTGTGTGGTGGTAGTGTGTGGCGGTAGTGTGTGGCGGTAGTGTGTGATGGTAGTGTGTGGCGGTAGTGTGTGGTGGATGTGTATGGTGGATGTGTGTGGTGGTAGTGTATGGTGGTAGTGTGTGGCTGTAGTGTGTGGTGGTAGTGTGTGGTGGTAGTGTGTGGTGGATGTGTATGGTGGATGTGTGTGGCGGTAGTGTGTGGTGGTAGTGTGTCCACATGGCTTCCTGGCTCTGTGTGATCACCGCCGTGCCTGTGTGGTAGCAGTGTGTGGCGGTAGTGTGTGGTGGATGTGTGTGGTGGATGTGTGTGGTGGTAGTGTGTGGTGGTAGTGTGTGGTGGATGTGTATGGTGGATGTGTGTGGTGGTAGTGTGTGGTGGATGTGTATGGTGGTAGTGTGTGGCGGTAGTGTGTGGTGGATGTGTGCGGTAGCAGTGTGTGGCGGTAGTGTGTGGTGGATGTGTGTGGTGGTAGTGTGTGGTGGTAGTGTGTGGCGGTAGTGTGTGCAGGCTTGCCGGAGGTTGTTTTAAAAAAAAGTACGCAAACTGCTAAAAAAAAAAGAACGCTTGATGGCAAAAAAGTACAAAAAAAAAAGAACGCTTTAGAAAAAAAGAACAAAAAAAGTACGCCAAAAATGTTGAAAATAAAAAATATAAAGATAAAAAGTGTCCTAAAAAAGCCTCAGAAATAGTTTGTATGCGTTTTTCTTGAAGAAACAAGAACAGCTGTCAACGGCAATAATAATAGATGTACGTATTTCAAGAGGCGATAAAATCACCAAAACAATCATGTCCAAGGACATGCCCCAGCCGAGTTACCGAAAAAGGAAAGAGAGAAAAACTCTGAAACGAATACTGTTAGGCCAAACAATGAAGTACTTTGTTTCTGAACGTAACTTTTTCATAATTTTAATACACAAAAACGTGTTTCCCCGGGTGGAAGCTGCCCGAAAAGGGATGTTGGAGAGGTTGGGTTTTGAAGATTCATGTATTTACGGACATTTACACAATTTTAGAAAAAAAATTATTAAAATTCCCCCATTTCGGCATTTTTTTTGTCATTTGCGAAAAAAGCAAAGACCAGGTGCAGAAGCACCTAAGAAACTTCTGATTAAAATTTTATAACCATTTGAAAAAGACTGAGAGAAATGAATAGTTTGACAATTCAGTTATTTACTACCATTTATTCCAGCTTTTGCCAAACTTCAAAGTTCCGCCATATCGGCAGTTTTTGGCGAACTTCGAAAAAAAATTAGCCTGGTAGGCCAACAACTGGGGAACATCCCTTCGTAACATCTAAACGATTGGAGTAAAACTGTAGGAGTAGCATTTTAAAACTGGGTCAAAACGGGCACAAAAAGTGCCGCCATTTTGTCCGTTTTTCGTCACTCGTCAAAAAAAGTAATAGCCAGGGAGGACCACCCAGGGAACATTCCTGCATAATATCAAAACGACTGAAGTAAAACTGTATGAGGAGTAGCATTTTAAAGAAAAAGTTTAACATACGCCCATACATTCAAGCCCCCTATAGGGATACGACTAACCCAGTTCGACAAAGTCGGCTGGGTTATAAAACCACATAAGTACTAATTTCCGCTCCCATAGTTCAAAATTTTAAGAAGGTAACATTATATTCCTAGCGCTAGTAATGATTTTAGTAAGAATTGGTTTTTCACCAATATTTCCACCATTTTTCCGAATAACGCAAAAACAATAACTAGGCAAGTACCAATGACCACTATCTTTAACAAAATTTCAAGACAGTACCAAAGACTGTTTATACTAGTAGCTTAGTCTTTGACAGCATCGCCATTCCTGTGGTATGAGTTTCATTTTTCGTCAATATTTGCGCCAATTTTTCCAAATTACGAAAAAAGTAATGGCCAGGTAAGTACCAATGATGGCTATCTTTATCTAAAATTGGAAGACAGCAATAGCCAGTTAGGCAGTAGTTTACGCTACTTTAACTTAAAATTACAATGCAATGAGGCTATTTTCCCGGAGTTCGTAAAGAATTTACTGAGTTTTTTTGGTTGTTCGCCAAAATTTTCGCCGATTTTTTGGCCAATCACCAAAAAAAAAAAAAGTAATAGCAAGTAAGCCAGTAATATTGCCTGCTACCTTTCCATGAAATTTCAAAAGAGTAAGACTATTTTCCTGGAGATCAGATTTTACTGGAATCTTCTTAGTTTTTCGCCAAACTATTCGTCAATTTTTGGCCCATCACCAAATATTGTAATAGCCAGCTAAACAGTCAGGCTTGCTGCCTTTACTTGAAATCTAAAGACAGTTAGACTATTTTTATGGAGCTCGTCAAGATTTTATGGGTTTTTTTTATTTAGGTTTTTCGCCAAAAATTTTTGGGGATTTTTTAGCCAATCACCAAAAACGTAACAGTAGATATTAAGGCTTGCTACCGTCAGTTACAAGCTCAAGACATTAATACTATTTTCTAGGAGTTAGTTTATTCAAGTTTTGGCGGATCGCCTAAAAAATTAATTTTTCAAGGGCGGCCTAACTGGAGAAAATCGTACCAAAATTGGAAAGGAATTCAATAAAAATTGTCGGAGAAGAAGCGTTTTCCAAATTAAACGCCAATAAATTAAAAAATACCCCTCACATCGCCAATTTTTGCCGGATCGCCAAAATGAGGAATTTTTCAAAAGAGAAATACCTGGAGAATAATCGCACAAAATTTGAAGAAAATCTGATCAAAATTATGTGAAAAAAAGCATTTTGAAAATTGGTGACCATAAAATCACAAATGTCCCCTATTTGGCCAATTTTTGGCAGATCGCCAAAAAGAGTAATTTTCAAAAGAGGCCTACCTAGGGAATATTCGTGCAAAATTTGAAGAAAATTTGATCAAAATTGTGGGAGAAGAAGCATTTTGAAAATTGGCAACCACGAAACTACAAACGTCCCCTATTTGAACAATTTTTGGCGGATCGCCAAAAACAGTAATTTTTCAAGAGAGGTCTAACTAGAGAACATCTATCCAAAATTGGAAAAGAATCCGATCAAAATTGTGGGAGAAGAAGCAATTTCAAAATTAGATATTAAAAAATGTCCCCCATTTGGCCAATTTTTGGCGGATCGCCAAAATGAGTAATTTTTGAAAAGAGGCCTACCCAGGGAATATTTGTGCAAAATATGAAAAAAATGTGATCAAAATTGTGGGAGAAGAAGCACTTTGAAAATTGGCAACCGAAAACTTTCAAATGTCCCTCATTTGGCCAATTTTTGGCGGATCGCCAAAAAAATAATTTTTAAAGAGAGGCCTACCTAGAAAACATTCGTGTAAAATTTGAGAGCAATCCAATCAAAACTGAAGGAGAAAAAGCATTTTAAGTAAAAGTTTACACACGTACATACGTACATACAGACGACGGATACCCCTCTATTGATAGGATAAGAACAGCCCGACATAGTCGGCTGGTCTAAAAAGTAATAGCCAGGTAGGCAGTAACGCCTGGTACCTTCACTTAAAATTTCAAGACAGATTGCCTTCCTGGAAATGCTTAAGACGCTACGAAAAAAAGGTTTGTCACCAATATTTTCGACAATTTTTGGCGAATCGCCAAAAAAGTTACAGCCAGGTAGGTGGTACCTCTTACTACGTTCACTTTAAATTCAAACACGGGGAAGACCATTTTTCAGCAGTTAGTTAAGATTTGTCTGAAAATTTTCGCCAGTTGGCCAATCAACAAGATCAAGATTTTACTGAAAAATATAACCCGTTGGTCAATCACCAAAAAAAGTAATAGCTAGGTAGTAGTAAAGCCTGCTAACTTCACTTAAAATTTCAAAATAGTAAGATTAATTTCCCACAAGGAAAAGATCTGGTTTTTCGCTAATATATATTTTCGCCAATTTTTGGCGAATTGCCGAGAAAGCAATAGCCAGGTGGAAACTTATATGCGCCCTACCTTCCACCAAAATTTCAAGATATTAAGGCTAAAATCCTGGGAGAATATACGATTTTTCAACTTAAAAGCGTTTATTCGCACATACTTTCAACAACTGTTATATTCCTGCTTCTGAAAAAAAAACGCTGGGGCTAAAAAAAAGAACAATAAAGTACGCTTGTGAAAAAAAGGTACGTTTTGAGGCAAAAAAAAAAGAACGATGCGAAAATAAAGACTAAATCTTTAAAAAAAAGTACGATCCGGCAAGCCTGTGTGTGGTGGATGTGTGTGGTGGTAGTGTGTGGTGGATGTGTGTAAAATAATAGCCAAGGTAAAAAAATTATCTCGATCAGCCGAACTAATCAAGTCGCATCGATCAAGAGGTTATATGCAAGAGGTTTCAACCCCAAATGCGCCCCCCGAAATCGTGCAGATCCAGGGGTACCTTTCATACCCCCCCCCCCAACCCCACCCCTGAACACCTCGGCTGTCACTTACATGGGAGGTGTTATTAACAAAACCAAAAAAAAAAAAAAAAACCAGAAAAAGATGGCCGCCAAAATAAAAGAGCCCTTTTTCTATATACCAGCGGATCCAGTAAATCCAGAAATAAAAGCTCTACGCTTGTCACAGGCTTGGATATATTCACTCTGTAAAATGAAATCAAAAACAAGACAAAATAAAACAGATCAAGCAAATGAAAACTTCAATATATATGGCATAGGCGAAATAAAACACCATGAATTAAAGTCGTCAAATGACCAACTATGCCAATTGGTAAAAAAACTACAGCGGCCAGTGTACACCAACATCAATTCACCCAGGAGGAAAAACATTTTATGAGCCAGTCATCGCCGTTTTGTTTTTGTTAGCAGAAACATGTTTCCAACCACACCCCATGCACCACATTTTCCACCCCTCGCCCCGCCTTCTTTTTATCCTAGTTTTGGAGGTGGTCGCTACTAACCGGTTTTACCGTAGTCGGGTCTGGAATGTGGTTGCTACATGATCAATTCTTCATTTAATTTCAATTTTTTTTTTTTGCTTACCGCCCCATCCCCTAGCGCCCTCTAATGTTAGAACGGCTCTGAACGCAATCCAACCAAATACGATCATAACGGAAAAAGCTCACAGAAAATGCTGCGCCTTGCTATGTCCTGCCAGCTGCGAAAACTTGCGCACTGGTTAACAAAGGTACCGCCTACCCTCTCCCCCCCCCCACCAAGCCGCTCATTAAACCCCACTTACTCACCCGCTCACCTCGAAAGGTTCTGCACTGCCCCTTCCCCCGCTCGCATCGATCTGGTTGCTAAGAGAAGGGGTTCAGGCGCAAGTCTCATTTTGACATCATAATTGCACCAAGTGTTAAGTTGATCCGAATTGTCACTCGAGAGTTATTGTGTTAACAAAGTCAAGTCTCCAACAACACGTTTTCATGTCATATAACGTCATGCGTTACGATACATAGGAAAAATACACCATGAACCGTCAAACCCATCAAAGGCATCATCTACCAAGTTTGAGAATAATCCAACGTTTCGTTTTGCAGTTACAGTGATGACGCATTTCCACGTTTTGTTCACTGTCCACAGCACACGATAACGTCACATGACGTCTTACGTTGCGCTATAAACATCAGATCCAAAAAGAATGATCGGACCTATCCAAGCCATATTTTTTCCAAGTTTTAAATCTGATCTTAAGTTATAGTAATGATACATTTTACACAATGTAACGTCATTTGGTCTAGTATGCGTGAAACACAACAGCAGTCGGCGGAATCCTCCAAGGCCATCATCCCACCAAGTTTGAAGGTGATCGGACTTTTTGTTCTACAGTCATCCTGTAAAGTCTAGTGTCCAGAACACGTAATGACGTCATATGGCATCATACATTACGCTATATATGCCAAATAAATTACGAACCGTTGGGCCAACGCAGGGCACTATTCTACCCAGTTTGAAGCTAATTCGACGTTTCGTTCTACACTTAGAGTAATGACGTAATCTTCATATTTTGACGTTCTATGATGTTACGCGTTGTCCAATATAGGCCAAATACAATCCCAATCGGCGGACTATCCCAGGGTATAATCCAGCTAAGCTGGAAGCTGATCCGACGTTTAGTTCGAGTCATCGTGTTGACAAAATCAAGTGTCACACATACATATACAGAGACAGTACAAAAACAAAATATTTCCTCTTTACGGGGGAAACATAATCAGAGCAGTTGGATTTTTTGTTGATAATCTATGCCAGAATAGGCCAGTTTATTTTAATTTTATTAAGTATTAGCAATAAATAAAACGTTCCACAAGCATTACAAATGTTTTCTTTTCAAATAATAAAACCTAAAATGAAAAATAAATACTACCTTTTCACAATGACCTTTTTGTTCAGTGCCATAGCCTTTGCAATTGCGCAATCAACCCCCCTCCCCCCTTCACCCATTTCGCCTCTTTCTTCAGATTGAATATTTTTTATTAGCACGATGAAAAATAAGGGGCACGAACCTGATGCGCGTCACCGGAGGGGACAATATACGCCTGTATGACGTCAGTGACGTACTTGCTGTTGCTCATCAGCCGTCGCAGCTTTGCCAGCACGTCTGTCGTCACGTGCGGTCCCATGACGTCGTGTGTGAAGGTGCTTGACTTCCCAACTGAAGGCACGAGAAAGACTCCAGCATGAATACAGAAGAACCTCGTTATAACGACATAACGGACATAACGGCATTGGATATCACGACATACAGTGTATAACGACATTGTATATTACGCCATACAGTGTATAACGACGTATTTGACATAATGGCATTGGATATCAGGGTATAACGACATTGGATATAGTGACACAGACTTTATAATGACATGACTATCAATAGGATTCATTGCCCGGCACAAACCATGATAGCGGCTATTGGAGCTGCTCAGATCGCAAGCAGACGTGGTTTTAAAGGAAACAGTACACATGTTGTCTATAATTACTTCCGGCAACCAAAGCTCACTGAAATGAGTGAGAGAGGGGATTTTTTCCGTTGGCAGTGTGGGTCCCTTGATAGACGATTCTTTGAAACAGATCACAGGTAAAATGGTTTAAACTACGTGCCAGCTGGGTGTATACTGTTCGCAAAAAAAGTATCTTAGTTTTGGTGTTTAAATATATGCCGGGGCAATCACATATGCTGCTTAATTTAACGTACAGCCCATTTAATCGAGCCTGAAACCGGGCGACACAGACTCGAAGGGCAGAACGAGGGGCCACGGGTGGGTGGAGACGGTGTGAACGGGCGTGTGGAGACCGTGCGAACGGGTGTGTGGAGACAGTGTGAACAGGTTGGTGGAGACAGTGTGAACGGGTGTGTGGAGGCCGTGTGAACGGGTGTGTGGAAACAGTGTGAACGGGTGTGTGGAGGCCGTGTGAACGGGTGTGTGGAAACAGTGTGAACGGGCGTGTGGAGACCGTGCGAACGGGTGTGTGGAGACAGTGTGAACAGGTTGGTGGAGACAGTGTGAACGGGTGTGTGGAGGCCGTGTGAACGGGTGTGTGGAAACAGTGTGAACGGGTGTGTGGAGGCCGTGTGAACGGGTGTGTGGAAACAGTGTGAACGGGTGTGTGGAGGCCGTGTGAACGGGTGTGTGGAGACAGTGTTAACGGGTGTGTGGAGACAGTGTGAACGGGTGTGTGGAAACAGTGTGAACGGGTGTGTGGAGGCCGTGTGAACGGGTATGTGGAAACAGTGTGAACGGGTGTGTGGAGGCCGTGTGAACGGGTGTGTGGAGACAGTGTTAACGGGTGTGTGGAGACAGTGTGAACGGGTGTGTGGAAACAGTGTGAACGGGTGTGTTGAGGCCGTGTGAACGGGTATGTGGAAACAGTGTGAACGGGTGTGTGGAGGCCGTGTGAACGGGTGTGTGGAGACAGGGTGAACAGGTGGGTGGACACAGTGTGAACGGGTGTGTTGAGACAGTGTGAACGGGTGTGTGGAGACAGTGTGAACGGGTGTGTGGAGACAGTGTGAACAGGTGGGTGGACACAGTGTGAACGGGTGTGTGGAGGCCGTGTGAACGGGTGTGTGGAAACAGTGTGAACGGGTTTGTGGAGACAGTGTTAACGGGTGTGTGGAGACAGTGTGAACGGGTGTGTGGAGACAGTGTGAACAGGTGTGTGGAGATAGTGTGAACAGGTGTGTGGAGACAGTGTGAACGGGTGTGTGGAGACAGTGTGAACGGGTGTGTGGAGACAGTGTGAACAGGTGGGTGGAGACAGTGTGAACGGGTGTGTGGAGACAGTGTGAACGGGTGTGTGGAGACAGTGTGAACAGGTGGGTGGACACAGTGTGAACAGGTGTGTGGAGACAGTGTGAACGGGTGTGTGGAGACAGTGTGAACGGGTTGTGGAGGCCGTGTGAACGGGTGTGTGGAGACAGTGTGAACGGGTGTGTGGAGACAGTGTGAACGGGTGCGTGGAGACAGTGTGAACGGGTGTGTATAACAGTGACAAGCAGTGGGAAGAGACGAACAGACGTTCAGGCAGTGAAGCGTAAACTGTGTAGGAGCCATTCCCAGCTCCAACGACGGACAGTTACAGAGACATGCGTGACAAGTGGCAGGCGTACGGAAGTGTGTGCTTTCAGAAAAGGACCTACAAAGTTGACTATTTTATCACTATTCAGACTCAGCCTTACTGCTATTGTTACAGTAGAACCCTGTAATAACGACATCGGATATAAAAACAAACAGTTTATTACCACGCAATCTTTTTTCTTGGCTGTTACAAGTCTTGTTTGCAACGAGTTACAGGATCCATCAGCATAATTTCTAATAATAATAGGTCCTAGGGCCTATAATGTCAGAGAAGAAGTCACAAAAAAATCGGAAAACTGTCAAGAAGAAAACAAGGACGAACGGCTGCTCGCACAACTTCATATAACCCTTGCAAGCTAACAGCTTGTCAAGTGTCAATTATTCATTTTTACTGTAGAAGTTTAAAAGCTAATTTCGATTGATAGGATAGATCAAAAATTCCATATAACTGCAATATCAGAAAGCTGGTTAATGAAAATGACAACATAACTGACTTTTTATTTAAGGGTGTGAAGCAGTCAACAGTAATAAAAAAAAAAAAAATAAAAATAAAAAAAAAAAAAAAAAAAGGTGGAGGGGTTCTATTATACACTGATTGTATATCAATCTTCTAAATTGTGAAAATCACCCTAAAACTAAGGAATTCATAGAATTATTGCATTTTCATTGTTTTTTCCCTCTTATAAATAAACCGACGAGAATTAACGTGGATTTTAAGTACATTACTTGACAATATTTTCACAGATAATGTAGATAATAATACATTAAATGGTTTCCTGATTAGTAATGTTAGTGATCATCGGGGTGTTTTTACATTCTGTGCATATAAAGGTATTAGATAAAGCGCACCAAAAAAACAAAAAACAAAAAAAAAACAAAAAAAAAAAAAACAGGAATTGTCCATCTAGATGTTGAAGAAGTCCCAAACGCTTAAGTATCCTTGGATGAGAAAAAGCCCAGTGAACGCCTGTCATAAAAAGGACAAATTATACAAAGGTTTTTTAAGATGTAAAACAACTAAAACTGAAAGCAAATTCAAGAGTTATAGAAATAGACTAATTATATTGTATTGTATTGCTCTTTAGATCCCTTTCAACCTCTGTGGTAATGTCGGGATCCTCCTGCCACATTACCCTGAAATGGGGCATTCCAGTCCTCCTTCTAACCCTTGCATGTGGAGTGCCTCACATCGTAGCACGGAGGAGTCCCAATTTTTTAAGTCCTAGGTGTGACCCGACCGGGGTTTGAACCCACGACCTTCCAGACTCGAGACGGACACTCTTACCACTAGACCATCGAAGCTGGTCTAGAAATAGACTAAATTCTATTTTGAAACATTGCAAAAGGGAATATTTCTCTAGTTTATTAGAGAAACATTATGTTAAAAAAACTTGGCAAACATTAAATTATGTACTTAAAAGAAAACAGCAGTGCTCAACCTTTCCAGATACGTTTTACAGTTCCGAAGTTGGCACCAACAAAATTGACATTGTTAATGGGTTCAATGATTTTTTTTTTACAAACATTGGTCCTAATCTCGCAAAAAAAAAATTGATAAAGTTGATGACGGTAATATTTCTGAATACATGCAAAACAAAAACGAAAGTACTAAGTTCCTTATAAATACAGATGAGAAAGAATTGTTAGAATTCGTAAATTCATTTATAGGTGAAAATTCATTTGATTGTGAAGATGTCGTCATGTGCACTGTAACGAAAATTTTCAAACAAGGCGCCAAGCCATTTACATATATTTTCAGTCTGTGTTTTACATATGGTGTGTTTCCAAATGGTATGAAAAAAAGCTAAGCTTACGCCTCTGTTTAAATCTAGTGAGAAGTCTAAGTTGAGCAATTATAGACTGTATATCTGTTGCCTCAATTTTCTAAGACTTGGGAGAAACTTTTTGATAATCGTTTGGACAAATTTATTGAGACATATAATGTGCTGAGCGAGAATCAATATGCCTTTCCTTCAAGCCGTTCTACAGCTTCAGCACTTTTAGAACTAACAGAAGAATTAACTTTATCAATAGACAAAAAGTTAATGACCCTTGGAGTATTCATAGATTTGAAAAAAAATATCTGACCCAATTTTCTTCTTCAACAGTTAAGATTTTTATGGTATTCGCGGAGTATCGAATGACTGGATAAAAAGTTACCTCTGTCAGCGAGAACAACATGTGCAAATTGATGATAATGTTTTGTATGTTTTATGCGCTGTTCCTCAAGGCTCAATTCTGGGCCCCAAATTATTTATATTGTATATTAATGATATTAGTAATGTTTCAAAATTACTTGAATTTATTCTTTTTCTGACGACACCAACATTTTTTCTCAGGTAATGATATCTGTAAAATGTGTAAAACTGTTACGAAAGAATTGTTAAAATTAAGTTGGTGGTTTAAATTAAACAAACTTTCATCAAATATTAGTAAAACAAACTTTATGGTATTAGGCCTGAATAAGTTTAACAACAGTAGTTTCCAAAATATTTCTCGGTGAAGAAGACTTCACGTGATAATTCCACTAAATAGATGAGAAACTCAGTTGGGAGGAACATATTAATAAAGTACGATCTAAATTTCCCAAATGTATAGCAATTATGTATAAAGTAAGTTTAAGTATTGCCAAACAATCTTTATTTATGATTTATCACTCGCTCTTCCTTCCATATATGTCTTACTGTGTACAAATATGGGGTAACACCTATGTATCAAATATAAAGAAAATATAAACTTTGCAAAAAAGATCAATTCGAATCGCTAATGGTGTTGGAAGGTATGAACATACTAACAAATTGTTTATTGATTCTCGCATTCTGAAAATGCATTCTTAAAATCACATTGTTTAAGATTGAAGGGTATACAGTGGTGGAATCTATTACCGGCCGAACTCAAGTCTTTACATAACATTAATTCATTTAAAAAAAACTTAAGAATCATATCATTTCATCCTATGGTAAAGATGAATAACTCTTAAATTCAGTCTAGTGGTATTTATATAAATAGTATTAATGTTGTTGTAATTTCTGGCATCAATTGTCATTCATATTAAAGCATGTAACGATCCATTACGTCGAATGTTTCACCATGATATTTGTCTCAACTTATACAAGTAATCCATATAGCAATATGTAAATTCATGCATGGGAACGAGGTCGAAAAAAAAAGCCGGCGAATTTTACCATACATGGGAAAGGGGTTGAAAAAAGTGGTCCATCTGGCAAAAAAACCCCGAAAAGTCGGAATATTCCCATGTATGTCATACATGGGAACGGGGTCGAAAAAAAGCATTTGGCAAAAAGCCGGAAGATTCCCATGTTTGAAAACTATGGCTTCATAAAATGTATTATATTTTTCACACATAAAGTGTTGTCAGTGTAAACAAGTCACCAGTGAAACTGATTAATGTCCCCCGCCACAAAAACGCTCGATGAACAGGAAATTTTGGAATGACTAAGTCCCCAGGAGGTGTGCATTCAACGATTTTAAAAGTTTAAAGGAACCAAAAAATCTCGCGATAAAACAGTTTGAAATGTTTGATTTGTTGAACTAAATTCATGTAGGTTTGAGTGTGTTAACAAACTCATTCCACTATGTAAGGGTTATGAAAATTTCTGAAGTTAAGCTGGGCCGATAGGACTCATTTACAATACAGACCTTTGTTGGTTCCAATACTTCCTATATGTAAAATATTCCAACAATCGTTAAGCTGGACCAATGTCCTTTGGTCGATAGGGCTCATTTACAATATGAACACTTGTTGGTTCCAATACTTCCTATATGTAAAATATTTCAACAATCGATCCAGAAATGTAGGCTTGAGTGTGTTAACAAACTCATTCAAACGAGTAAGGATTGGGAAAATTTGTTCAAAAGTTCAAAACTAAGCTGGGCCAATGTCCTTGGGGCGACATGGCTCATTACAATACCAACACTTGTTGGTTCCAATACTACTTATCGTTAAGATATCTTATCAATCGATGCAGAAATGTAGGCTTGAGTGTGTTAACAAACCCATTCCAGTATGTAAGGGTTGTGAAAATTTGTGAAATTAAGCTGGGCCAATGTCCTTGGGCCGACAGGGCTCATTTACAATACTAACCTTTGTTGGTTCCAATACTTCCTATGTGTAAAATATTTCAACAATCGATCCAGAAATGTAGGCTTGAGTGTGTTAACAAACTCATTCAACTGAGTAAGGGCTGGGCAACTTTGTGAAAAGTTCAGCTGGGCCAATGTCCTTCGGCCGACATGGCTCATTTACAATACCAACACTTGTTGGTTCCAATACTACTTATAGTTAAGATATCTTATCAATATATGCAGAAATGTAGGCTTGAGTGTTTAACAAACCCATTCCAGTATGTAAGGGTTGTGAAAATTTGTGAAGTTAAGCTGGACCAATGTCCTTGGGCCGATAGGACTCATTTACAATACTAACCTTTGTTGGCTACAATACTTCCTATGTGTAAAATATTTCAACAATCGATCCAGAAATGTAGGCTTGAGTGTGCTAACAAACTCGTTCCAATGAGTAGCGATTGGGAAAATTTGTGAAGTTCAGCTGGGCCAATGTCCTTGGGCCGACATGGCTCATTTACAATACAAACCCTTGTTGGTTCCAATACTACTTATAGTTAAGATATCTTATCAATCGATGCAGAAATGTAGGCTTGAGTGTGTTAACAAACTCATTCCAGTATGTAAGGGTTGTGAAAATTTCTGAAGTTAAGCTGGACCAATGTCCTTTGGCCGATAGGGCTCATTTACAATATCAACACTTGTTGGTTCCAATACTTCCTATATGTAAAATATTTCAACAATCGATCCAGAAATGTAGGCTTGAGTGTGTTAACAAACTCATTCAAACGAGTAAGGATTGGGAAAATTTGTTCAAAGCTCAGCTGGGCCAATGTCCTTGAGGCGACATGGCTCATTTACAATACCAACACTTGTTGGTTCCAATACTACTTATAGTTAAAATATCTTATCAATCGATGCAGAAATGTAGGCTTGAGTGTGTTAACAAACTCATTCCAGTATGTAAGGGTTGTGCAAATTTGTGAAGTTAAGCTGGATCAATGTCCTTGGGCCGATAGGGCTCATTTACAATACTAACCTTTGTCGGTTCCAATAATTCCTATGTGTAAAATATTTCAACAATCGATCCAGAAATGTAGGCTTGAGTGTGTTAACAAACTCATTCAACTGAGTAAGGACTGGGAAACTTTGTGAAAAGTTCAGCTGGGCCAATGTCCTTCGGACGACATGGCTCATTTACAATACCAACACTTGTTGGTTCCAATACTACTTACAGTTAAGATATCTTATCAATCGATGCAGAAATGTAGGCTTGAGTGTGTTAACAAACTCATTCCAGTATGTAAGGGTTGTGAAAATTTGTGAAGTTAAGCTGGGCCAATGTCCTTGGGCCGATAGGGCTCATTTACAATACTAACCTTTGTTGGTTCTAATACTTTCTATATGTAAAAGATTTTAACAATCGATCCAGAAATGTAGGCTTGAGTGTGTTAACAAACTCATTCAAATGAGTAAGGATTGGGAAAATTTGTGAAGTTCAGCTGGGCCAATGTGCTTCGGACGACATGGCTCATTTACAATACCAACACTTGTTGGTTCCAATACTACTTACAGTTAAGATATCTTATCAATCGATGCAGAAATGTAGGCTTGAGTGTGTTAACAAACTCATTCCAGTATGTAAGGGTTGTGAAAATTTGTGAAATTAAGCTGGGCCAATGTCCTTGGGCCGATAGGGCTCATTTACAATACTAACCTTTGTTGGTTCCAATACTTTCTATATGTAAAAGATTTTAACAATCCATCCAGAAATGTAGGCTTGAGTGTGTTAACAAACTCATTTAAATGAGTAAGGATTGGGAAAATTTGTGAAGTTCAGCTGGGCCAATGTCCTTGGGCCGACATGGCTCATTTACAATGCCAAACCTTGTTGGTTCCAATACTTCTTATAGTTAAGATATCTTATCAATCGATGCAGAAATGTAGGCTTGAGTATGTCAACAAAGTCATTCCAGTATGTGAGGGTTGTGAAAATTTGTGAAGTTCACATGGACCAATGTCCTTGGGCCGATAGGGCTCATTTACAATACGGACCTCTGTTGGTTCCAATACTCCCTATAGGTAAAAGATTTTAACAATCGATCCAGAAATGTAGGCTTGAGTGTGTTAACAAACTCGTTCAAATGAGTAAGGATTGAGAAAATTTGTGCAGTTCAGCTGGGCCAATGTCCTTGGGCCAACATGGCTGATTTACAATACCGATCCTTGTTCGTTCCAGTACTACCCATATATCTTAAATATCTTAACAATCAGTCGAAAAATGTAGGCTTGAGTGTTTTAACAAAAAAGGTTTCGACAGACGGACAGACAAACCCGAAAACTATAGTCCCCCGGCGTTGGACTAATAACCGTTAACTTCAGCAAAGGATAAGCACATTTATTAGGGTTTGCTTTCGCTTGCTTTTTTTCTGATCGTTATAAGATCCTGATAATTTGTACCTTGCATAGCTATTGGTTGTTGAATTTTCAGAAAATAAACTAATTGGTTGATTGAAATCACACTGAGCGTTCCGAAAAAATTCTTCGTTTCGAATACAAACTAACCGGGTAAAAAATGAAAGGAATGATAGAGATTTTGCCTAAATGTCAAATTTCTCTTGCGCCAAAGAGCAATCGTATTTTTAACAACCCGTACGGTATTTATTATTTTATTTATATTCTTATTTTATTATTTATTGCTTTGTTTCAGACTAGAGTTCCAAATTTTTAATCTTCACAATGCCTTTCAGTGAAAAATACTTTTTCAACATATCTACAATACATCAACTTTATACGACACATTATACCATTTGCGCATTAAATTAGATTTTCTCATGATATCACTAGTGCGTAATGATCATAGAATTGTATTTCCTGATTCATGTAGCCTTCTCTATGTACTTTTAATACATACTTCCATAACTTCATCATATTGTCTAATATTACGTAATTCCATTTCGAATGGTATACTATATCTTCTGTGTAAATTGAAAAAAAAAGCACGAAAAATATTATTGTAAGCAATTTTGAACTGATACATAGTCCCGTTCTTATAACGCGACCACAGCTGGGAAGTATAAAAGTTACTGATACATGTTTTGAACAAGATAACTTTTACATCTTCTGAACAATGATTAAATTTATTGATTATTGCATTACCCCCAGAGTATATAGCTCTCGTTTGTCGCTTGATATCCTCATCATCACTAAGATCATCGTAAAAAATATGGCCTGGGTACTTCTCCATGTTAACTTACGATACATTATTTTTTGATGTCCTAAACTTAAATTCTTGTATTCGTTTATTAAATTAATTATAAGTTTTAAAAAATAGTTTCAATTTCTTTTATGTTTCAAGTACGAGCTGTTTTTAATATTTTTTTCTATATTTTCCTATCATTTCTTTCATTTTGTACACGGTTCCCTCGCAGTCGAAATTCAAAATTCTTGCGCATTTTATTCGAAAGATCCAAAGTGTGAATTGGCTCATTTAGTCAGAGCTGGTTCTGAGCTACAAGTAAGTGTAAATAATTGTGAATTTCAGCAAAGGACAACCACTTCTACAAGCGTTTGCTTTTGCTTGCTCCTTTTTCTGATCGTTACAATATCCCGCTTAATTGCACCTTGTATAGAGCTTTGGGTTATTAATTATTCAGAAAATAAATTGACTGACTGATATAACATTTTTGTATAAGCTAAATCACACCTTCCGAATAAAATGCGCAAACATTCTTCCTTTCGAATACAAAACTAACCGGGTAAATAATAAAAGAAATGATAGAGATTTCACCTAAACGTCAAACTTTTCTTGCACCAAAGAGGAGTGTTTTTTTTTAATAACTCCATATGATATTTAAAAAAAATTATTAAGATTTTTAACAAATAGTTTTAGGTTTCAGTTTATGTTCCGAATATGAGCTTATTAAAATCTTGACTAACGCCACGTACATAGCGTAACTGTATTTAAATTTTGGCCACAGTAATATTTACATGTCAAAAATCTTGATATCAGCATTTGCCACAAAACAAAATGCAAATGCTGATATCACGTACTCGTACCTTTTCCATAAAAAACAGTGGTTGGGTCAAAGGTGCCGGCGAGAGAATCAGGCGATAATTAAGGAATATTTAATTATCAAACACCACCAAATTTACAGCCCTTATTTGTGTATTTAAATGTAGATTTGCAACAACCTTTAATCAAATAAATATAAATGAGAGATCATACATGTTGAACTTTCAGTGTTTAGAGGAAATGCGGTGTTTTCAGTTTCGCTTTTTGGATCACTAGCTATTTTCCCTCACGGCTGTTAACATCCAATAAAAAGCGTCGTCATCGGGATACGCTCACACAGCAAAACTCTATGCGTTTCTATACAGAGTCCCTCCACCTAGTTCGTTATGTGCTAATTTTTTGTCTTGTAAGATTGAGGAGATGCCTTTGTTTTGTAGATCGTGTTTTATCGTAGACAGGTACGTTGTTTTTTTTGTCTTCCTGCAGATCTTTTTACTTTTTCGGTTGCTTCTTCTTGCTGGCGTAGTTTCAGGCAATCTGCGGACGTGTCCAAAAAAGCTCCAGCGACGTTTTCTGATAAGAATTGACCACGGTGTTTGGTTTGTCTTTTCATACAGTTCTTCGTTTCTAATCTAGTTTCCAGCACTATATCTGATGGATGATATAGTTCTTAAGAGTTTGCGGTGTCTATTTCATGTTCTTGGCATTTAGTGAGACCTCATGCTTCACTGTTGCATAGGAAAATTGATTCGATTAATGTATTGAAGACGCGGATTTTAGATTTAGTTGTTTCGAGATTAATACGGTTTTTAGTTTATTAAAAGCATTATTCGCTAGTGTTTTTAAAAAAGCGACCTGGCGCGATTGGTTTTACAGTTCGACACATACACAATGTGTCTTATCTGGTGCTGATATGAAAGACAAAATTGGAAATTCTCATTAATAAGCGGACTCACATTTCATCAGAAGGACCCCCGGCTTTTGGGGATAAAGTTAGAAGTGAAGAAACTTAGAAGCATAAACGTCCATGTAAAAATACATCAAAATAAGTTTGAAATAGACATGGCGTTATTTCTCTCATTTGTTTCTATATGCCATCGAGTGGAATCATGCGAAATTTCTCTAATGTGCATGCGCACTTGAAACCGTGAACTAGCTTATAAATAGACCGGCAAACGACCGGTTTCGAGCACCCATGCGTCCTTTACCTTTGGACTCTACGCAAAAAATGTGTTTCGTAACTTTTCGGCTCCAGTGTCGACTGTCAAAAGTTGAAAAGTGAGCATAAAAATAGTGTTTAATTTTTCAATTATAAAGAATTCATATTGTATGTTGTCAGCTTAAATGATGTCAGGTCCCTTTGTGTATGCATCATTAAAAGTTAATCTTGTACATATTTTGCATAATGGATATGTATTGTATTATCGCCCAAGCAACGGGCCATGGACCACAATTACACTTCCTCGTGGAATGTAAATATTCAAGGAGTTAAAATAAAAAGAGCCCCGCAGTAAATATTGTTATTAAAATAGTTTCTGTGAATAGAAAATTACATACAAGGTTTTGTACATGTTCAAATTATTATTTCTTAAGTGCATTATATAGAAGATATACTAACCTAACTAGATATAAAATATTGTCAGGCAGAGTTTTCATTAACATAGTAAAAAATAAAAAAATCTCATAAATTTCATGTAATTTTTGTAACTTTTCATAATGTCCTCATTATGTACACATACAGTACAGACAAAACGTTATGACAACTGTCATGCAAAGGCAATTAATGATTATACATAAAACTTGCACGAAGACTAAAATAGGTACCCAACAACAAATATTAGCAATGGATAAAAATTTGATTTTTTGAAATCATGTTTTTTTTATTTTGCAATTTTAGCATTTTGAGTGCCTTCTTAAAAAAATTTCTTAAAAATACATTAATCAATGAATTTTCAAAAAAATTTCTCAGATTGTTTGGCATATAATATTGCAACTCATGAGTTATTAATTTTAGAAATTGTCAAATAAAATTAGGGCTGAAAGGCCATGGACCACAGTTACACTTCCTCGTAGAATGTAAATATTCAAGGAGTTAAAATAAAAAGAGCCCCGCAGTAAATATTGTTATTAAAATAGTTTCTGTGAATAGAAAATTACATACAAGGTACTAAATGAAAGATAACAGAGTAAGGAATTAGGCATGAAAGTTTAATGCCGATACATAGTTTAGTTGTAGAGAAAATGATTTTGAAAGTAGGTGGAATTTCCTTGCAATTTGACGTCATAAGGGAAATCTCTGAGGGTACTATTTTTAGGACAAAATAGCAAAAAATCTAATGGCTAGACCCCCAATTTTCTTTTTAGTTTTGAAGTTGCAAAGGACCAATATGTAAAAAAATATAATCATTTGGGGCCTTGCAATGTTGTGAAATGGGCGATATTTCAATATGTTATACAGTAAGTCTATGTAAAATTAATTGTGGTCCATGGCCAACGCTCGCAAGTTAATCTCGAGCGACCGTACTCCAGCCTCCTCTCCTACCCAGATTCTGTGGAGGGGGAGCCGCCTGGATCTACTGACCGTTTGCAAGTTAATACACCGGAGATCGCTGCACCATTTCACATCACTTCCCTGTGTCGATATACGAGGGGAGCAATATATTATGCCCAGCAATACAAGCCAAATCACACTTTAGGAGTGTCGAATAAAATGAGCAAGAATTTTGATTTTCGACTGCGAGGGAGCCGGGTACAAAATTAAAGAAATGATAGAAAAAAATATAGAAGAAATATAGCAAAAACAATCAAACTCGGAACATAAAGGAATTTTAAGCTTAATACTATTTGTTAAAACTTCTATTATTTTTAAAATAGCATGCGAATTGTTAAAAGACCACTTATTGGTGCAAGAAAAATATGACATTTAGGCGAAATCTTTATTTTTTTTCATTTACTTACCCGGTGAGTTTCTGCTCGAAACAAAGATTTTTTGCGCATATTATTCGGAACGAAGAAAGTGAGATTTGGCTAATGGAAATAAGATACTTTTTAAAATTCACTTTGTAAGCAAAATCTTCTTTTTTACAGATGAAACTTTTGCAATTGATTTTATGGGACAACTGTTATGTTTTAATAAAGAAACTGGAAATATATATGAAATGATAGAAAAAAATATAGAAGAAATATAGCAAAAACAATCAAACTCGGAACATAAAGGAATTTTAAGCTTAAAACTATTTGTTAAAACTTCTATTATTTTTAAAACAGCATGCGAATTGTTAAAAGACCACTTGTTGATGCAAGAAAAATTTGACATTTAGGCGAAATCTCTATTTTTTTTCATTTTTTTTACCCGGTTAGTTTCTACTCGAAACAAAGAATTTTTGCGCATTTTATTCGGAACGAAGAAAGTGAGATTTGGCTAATGGAAATAAGATACTTTTTAAAATTCACTTTGTAAGAAAAAGCTTCTTTTTTACAGATGAAACTTTTGCAATTGATTTTATGGGACAACTATTATGTTTTAATGAAGAAACTGGAAATAATAAAGTACGTAAGTTAAGTTTAGATTTGTCTTTATTCCCATACAACGGTGACATTTCTATATGCTTTCCTTCGTAGTCAGCTTATAAGTGTTCATGCTTAATGGGAATTCTGAAAAATTCCTTTCTTTTCAAATTTACACGTTAATAAACTAGAATGTCAAGTGACCCTTTGCATCGGAATCGAAATATACATTAAACAAAATGGTTAGGTTACATTAAATACGGTTTCTAAGGTCTAAGAACGCCAACAACATCTCTGCATTGAAGAGCAAATAAAATTCGGATATAATCTTCCTTGAGAGAGTGCTGTGCCTCCCAAGCAGTTTTGATTGGATTTCTCCTAAATTTCAGAGGAATGCTCTTCTGGTGATCTTTTCTTTAAAAATTATCTTTTTTTGGCATCAAATGAGAAAATGTTAAAGAAAAGGAAAAGTGTCATAAATATTGTGGGTTCGACTCCCACAGAGTCCTTGCATAGCAGTATCTTGCAATGAACTGGCACTCTCCGGTTGTAACACAGCACAAGTATTAGACTAGAGCATATCACCAGTAAAATAGTCAACAGACACCACCATAGTTTCCTCACAGGACAGAACTAGAAATATCACGAGAAGTGCTAAATACTAATGATAAGGAGTTGCGACATAAATTTCTAAAACAGTATCACAAAAAGTGTGTTTGTGCGTTAAAAATGCAAATGAAAAAACCCCAAACATTATAAATGCTACTCCACTTGTAGTTTAGGTGGAAAAGTGCGAAATAATTGATTTTTCTACTTCCTAAAACAAGATAGTCACCAACAAGAATGGCCAAAGACATTGTAACCAGCAGAGGTCTGGTGAATCAAGCACTAATAGGCTTGTATGGTGCAAAAAAGTGGTAGTTATAATTCAAAACCCGCTTACTGAAAATGTTTCAAAGAACTATGGCTATAAAATGTAAGCATTCTAGCTAAAATTTTTAAATTTATTTGTGAAATATTTTGATAATACTGTTCTCTAAAACATTCAAACGGTGGCAAGAGGCCAACTTTTTGGTGGTGCGTCAAGACAAAAAAAAGACATGTTAAAGGAAAGATCGAATAAATCCAATAAAACGGCAGCAGGCAACGAATTTTGAAAAGCAAAAATAAGATTTTGAGAATCACAAAAAAGTATTTTTTTTCGAAAGAGGAACATAAAGGAAGCAGTGGAATAAAATTGTGGAGGGATCCAGTCAAAATTGTGGGGAGAACAGCATTTAAAAAATTAATTTTTTTTTTAACAGTTCCATAATTTTTTCAAATATTATGCGGAGTGGCAAAAAAGGTAATTTTTCTAAAGTAGACCTCTAGTGAAAATTCATGCACAATCTGAAGGCAATCAGATCAAAATTCCTTTGGGCAATTGTCTGAAAACAAAACTAAAGATGCTGTCTATTTGGCCAAATGTTGGTGGGATACCAAAAATATTCAAGAGAGGCCTACACAGTAAACATTCGAGCCAAATTTTACAGACACTCTGATCCAAATTGTGGGAACAGAAGTATTTTTTAAAATGACTTCCAGAAATTATAAATATCTCAATTTAGCCCAATTTTGGGGATTGCAAAAAAAAAAATATAAAAGAAATTTGTAAGAGATACTTACCTAGAGAACACTCGCCCAAAATTTGAAAGGAATCTGAACTCAGGCAGGAGAAGCATTTTAAGTAAAAATTTACATGCGTGGATATAGACAACGTATGCCTTCTCTACTGATGTGAAGGTAAGACCAGCCCAACGAGATCGGGTTGGCTAAAAAAATCGGAAGCTAATAACTATCTCGAAAGTCAAAGATTTATTCACACATTGTGTCTCTGGCCTTGTTCCATTGCAAGTGGGTGTCGTTTCGCTATCGTATATCGAAATTTGGTGTAGTTTGGAAACCGCCTTTACTGTTACATCTTGCAACTCTAACACCTTATAAACATTAACTAGAATATCTATTGCATATGACATAAAAGAGCACAATCAACACGCGCTTTGCTACCACCTGAGAGCACCTATTCACTGCATCTAAGAGCAGTAACATTTTAAAACAGAGATTAAAAATAATAACAAAAAATGTTTAATTTTTGCTTAGTTTTCACGGATCGGAAAAAATATTGTTGCAGTTACAGAGGACTCATCGGCAGCAATCAATCCATAATTCCAAAGAACATTCTGACTCGCCGAATGGTCCCCCTCTCAAAAATGGAATAACTTAAATCTGTATGGGTCACTACCTAGGGCCGATAATGGACGACAGTTAGCCCACAAGTCAGGGATACAGGCCACCGATGAAAGTCGGCTTGGCCAAAACATGTGGAGGGGAAATAGACATGGTACCTACCTACCTACCCGTACTTTTGGATCTTTCCGATTTAGGTGTGGTTTCGAACACAAATTTTTTGGGATAAATTATAAAAACACAGAATTTCTGATTTTCTTTCAACATGTATATTTTCTAAGTCGGAGCCATCATGTGATCTTTAAAATACTATTCCAAACACCACCAGCCCCTTTAATAGCCATAATTTTTAGTTTTCTTCTATCATCTCTTTCCTAGTGTTTCTTTCATGATAATTTTGCCAATTCCTATTTCCTGTTTCTTTCACCTTTGTTTACCATATTAATTAATAACAAAAACACGTGGCTTTCTATTTTTAGATTATGTGTTTCACACATTACTTCCAAAAAATACACTCTTTTCACATCGCGTTGTAACAAAGAAAACGAAATCAAAGACGAAAATAAAAAGTGACATGCACATGTTCAGATCAAGCTCTTCATAAGTCCCAAGTTTCATGATCGTAGGGCCTATAGTGTCAGAGAAGAAGAAGACACAAAAAATCGGAAAAAGGGTCAAGAAGAAAAAAAGGACGAATTTTGCTCGCACAGATTCATATAACCTTTGCAAGCCAAAGGCTTGTCAAGTGTTAATTATGTTTTGACATAGCTGCATGATTTACTATGGTACTGCAATTCTATTGTTTGAACGTAGAACAAATAAAAAAACAAGCAATTAATCAATAAATGACTCCCCAGTCTGTTTCTTTCACAATTATGTGTGCGCAAAACAAAGTGCTATCAATCAGAGTGACGTCATGTTCACGTGACCAAAACACTGCCATTTGTTTACGATTTTTATTGCCTGAAAGAAACACAAGGTATATGTCTTTAATCAACTTAATTCCACAGTCGAAATTAAAAAAAGGTGGCAACATTCTAAACCGCTTATTTGACAGGATATTTAAGATAAGGGTCCTAAGTAGCCCCAAGAATACGCTCGCTACTGAGGTTCGGCGTATCTGAAAAAGAAATATACCAAATATAAACAATAGGTTGAAAAATCTGTGACCTAATCGTGAGTTTGTGTACATTTTTGGCCGCCATTTTGGTTCCATACAAGTGCTTTTTCTCTCTGTGTTAGACCAAATTTAAACTGCTGTAACTCAAGATTGAAAGTTTGTCACCCTTTCCAAGAACGTTTCCATCAAAGTGATGGCTTTAAACGTACTTCAGATTGTTCAAATAAAAACAAATTCCAGATATCAGTGGAGTAAACTGAATTTATATTTGGTCTTGCAAAGAGAGAAAAAGCACTTGTAGGGTACCAAAATGGCGGCCAAAAGAATAAACAAACTAACGAATTATTCCAACCAATGAAAATCTGACTTGGAGCTGCGTTCTCGTAAGTCCTAGGAAACGTACATTTGAGTTATATAGCTTGAATTCATTTCCCATGTACGGAAACGCAGTTGTGATATATTAAGCAGTATACACAGTGCATCAATTCCACAAATTGACAATTTGCAAGTAAGTTCGAAGTGAAATGATAACAGTCCTGTTTTAGTGGTATGGGCGATAATACAATATTTTTCAAACTTTACTATAAACTGGTTGTTGTTAATGATCCAAAGAAAATATGTCACAAAAATCTGTGGGTTAAATTTATAACTTCTTTGCGAATGACATATACCATTTTAAGAGCGATCAAGTCGCAAACGTTTTCCAGGCAGGATCGTGGCAGCCATAAGCCAAATCACACTGGATGTTTCGAATAAAATGCGCAAGGATTTTGAATTTTGACTGCGAGATGAACCGGGTAAAAGTGAAAGAAATGATAGAAAAACATGGAAGAAATTTCGTAATGACAGCTCATACTCGGAGCATAAACGAAATTGTAATTTGAAACTATTTGTAAAACTGTCAATAAATAAAATTCACAATAAACTTTGTTGGCAGTAAAGGTATTCAGTAATCGCTTGAAACCCCCCTTTGTTTAAACACAACATTTCATATCATACGTCTATCAGTGCACATAAGCTTCGGAGGGTGGATTAACAGTGGACAGCAGGTTATGAGAGGGCCAGTGCCGGTGCTGGTCAAGCATGTTTCTACTCCGTGTGCTTTCAAACAAAGTATTAGTGTTACACGTCGTGCCAGGTAACGTTAAATTCTAACATTTAAATCCTTCTTTAGTTTTTATCGAGAATCCCACAGAAAAAATCACTTGAAAACTCCAAAATGTCTGGGAGACGTCTTACTCCTGTGTGGAGATACTTTGATAGAGACATTTCAATCAGCAAAATCCAAAAAACCTTTAACAAGCATCGTACTGAGGCCTGTTTTTGCGAGAAGCAAATCATCATATTGGGGTTCACATATGGATCGCTGCGAACAAGTCTGTAAGTTGAAAAGGCCAGAAAACCCGCGTTTTGCCACCGATCGCTCAATAAATGAACAATTGGACTTGCGCAGTTATCTGAACAATTGAACTTGTGGACAGTTTTCTGTATATTTGAACTTGCTGACAGTTTTCTGAAAAATTGAATTTGTGGATAGTTATGACTCTAGTCCAGGTATTTCACTGTTAAATGTGATGGCCCTATAACACCTTTACAGTCAATGTTTTCTTACTCTGTACTAGATGATTTTCTTCCTAGGCCCATCTATTAGCATTTGAATGGCGCATTTGTAGTCCGTATGCCTGGTAATGTCCATACTGCATAATTGCTCCAAAAATTGTATCGATTTCCGTTTGTAAGAAATTGCATTCTGATTTTCATTATCCACCGTGATACGGAAGAATATAGTTATAAGCCTGTCCATATCTCTTCATTCGTGTCCTCGCTATATCTCAGAAACTGTAAATTAGATTGTTTTGAAATTTCAAACATGTATAGAGCATGTATGGAGGATGTGCATTGTGGCAGGTTTGTTTCCATTCATAACAAATTATTCAAAAGACATTGTTTTGAAATTTGGTAAATTTTTGATATAATCTTGTCCACGTAAACAAACCTGTCGTCCAAGCTGCATCCCCAAAACTGTCCGTCAGATTTTTTTTAATTTGGAAACGGATCAGATAGATATTGAAAATTGCCGAAATATTTATTTAATATAAAACCTTTTGTCGAAATTTGAAAATGTTAAAAGGGTAAGAATTAAAAACGTTATGAAAGTAGCATTAACATGACACTTTCCAAACCGACTTTAGCACTGATTTTATAGGTTAACCGTGCCACACAGGGAGCTGTGTCTCGCTGAAGTCTACTAGTTATAAATGTATAGCAATATCGGATACTAACAGCAAGTCTTCGGCGGATGTATGCCATTGTGGGTATCTCACATGAAAAAATGCCTTACCAAATATGACAGAAATGTCAAAACAGTCATAAATGTGTGTTTTATTCGGCACTTGTCTCTCTTTTGTTTTGTTGGTTCGTCTCCCACAGAGTGTTTGCAAAGCCATTTCCTATGCAATAAACTGGCAATCACCGGTGTAGCACAATAAGATAAGGATAAAACTAGAAGAAATTTCAATTAAAATGGTTACATGCATTGCCAAAATTTCCTCACAGGATAGAAGTATCAACAGAAGTGATACATAAAATTCTGGATTAGTGTCACTAAACGTGTGTATACGCAAAAGATCTTTTTTATAAATGTTTTAAGTAGAATAATGCGAAACAGATTTCTAAATCTCAAAAACAGCATTAGATATAGATATTTTGCAAACTTTACTTAACCCTACACCTTCCAGCTTTACCACTTTAAGAAACGTTAAGTAGAATAGTTACTGCACATGATATAAATAGCGGTGCCACCTGAAGGTGCCTTTTCGTTGCACAGGAAATCGTTATGCATGCATCCCATGCAGGTCGAACCAACAATAGCAAAGAGTGGTAAGCATAGGATTGCAGTTAAACCATCTGGCTGCTTTTTATCACTGGTATGGTTAATTTAACAATCACAAAAAATTTGTTAAGAATCGAATTAAAACTCTAAGATCAGTAACGTATTTATAGATATATAAAACAATTTTAACAAGAATGTCCGTGGAGATTGTGCTCAGCTGAAAAAGAGAAGACATTATAAAGGTGAAAGCTATCAATCTGGAAAAAACCTCATGGACAACATTAGTATCAAAAACAAAATAGCCCGATCTGTGTGACAAAAAACATTATCTGTGTTTTATTGCAAAATGTCTCTATTTTTGGCCACTTTGGGGCAAATCTTAAAAAACATAATGACTAATAACAATAATGATAGTAAGTGATCCTAAAATTAAAGTGGGGTCCTGAGGTCTCCACTACTTACCTTGCTGAAGAAACATCAAGTAGTAGCATTTTGTCATTTTCTTAAATTTTTTTGGTATTTCTTGGTTAAAAAAATTCGCTACGTCGCCTATTTTTTAGACTAAAAGAAATTCAAAATTTAGGAAATATTCCTATCATTTCTTTCAGTTTTTCGCGATTAGTTAGCAGCCAAAATGCAGAATGTTTACGCAATTTGTTCATAACACAAAACGTGCAATTTATTTATTTATAAAAATCTGACATACTCCTTAAAGGGAAATGCTGGTATCTCTGCGCCATCTAGCGACCTAAATGCGCAGTACATTGAATGCCGCTGAGTTTGAATCCACGTTTACATAGTATAAATAACTACTAAATCCGTCTGAATCGAAAAATTCAAAAATTCTTTTCAAAGACAAATAGGGTCGTGTCCAGAAATGGTCCGCATTGATATTTTGTTCCTGGAAGGGCCTGTGTTGATATATTGTCCATTAAAATTATATTACACTGTTTTCGCCATTTATCCATTGAGTCAATGGGATTTTGTCAAAAAGATTGTATAATTCTCTTATTGATACTGTGACATACATTTTTATTTGCTTAAAACATTTCGTATGAAGTGTTCTTCAAACAGGAAAAATTGTGATTATGTGTGAATTTTGCATTTTTATTGAAGTTTCTTGGTCTTCCCAATGGGTTCTATAGTAAAAGTACTTGACCTTTCAGTGTCTTTATTTCTCTTATTAAACATCAATTTTTGAATGTATACCCTCAAAGCATTAAACTGTGAAAGTATGAAGGAAATGTCAATTGTAGGTGACAGACCTGCATTTCCCTTTAATTACAAAAACGTTGCATGATAGTTAAATCCTTGAGGTCTAGGATGGTTAGCCTGTAATTCGTACACACGTGTTAGATAGCAACTTTAGCCACATTGTTGAGCGTTCAGTTTCTTAACGATGTTTAAAACCCTTTTTTAAAAGGTGAGCGAATATTACGATTTAGTCGGGTCGACCTCACGTCGACGCTGAATGGAATGATTACTGGAATATTGCTGCTAGTTGTATTGATTTATTCTTGGGATGGATTCCTAAGGAGATATTGTTTTGCCCCAAATTCTGGAACTTATAATTTTTCCCTTTTTTACGCCATTTGATTTTCACACTTATCCGAAAGGACGAGAATAAGAAAAATAAAATTTGGTACACATACATTAGACAATGGGCTCTTATTCCAACTGTTATTTTTATGATGTCATCATCGTACTCGTTCGCTCGTGAAGTTAGCTATCCTGAAAACGGTTACACTTTACAGCTGTAGAGTAAACTAATTTTACCCAAAGAATCATTCTGTTCAGCTGAAGCGTCATTTTGATGTCATTTATCGATTTTTCTGTTGCTATGACACTTCTAATAATTATTTCGTTATTGATCCGATGCCGCTAGGCTCGTGAAGTGAGCAATTTGAAAAGCTGTGGCAGATGTGTCTCATTTCACATAAAGGCATAAAATCACACTTAAATTGTATTGTTATTGTTGTTAATTATTTAATTTGTTATTCCGAAACACAAAACCCGGTTATTATATGACATTTATAGGAGTCTTCGTGTCGCACAGAAAATAATCTATTGACAAAAAGGGAAGGAATTGTTTGTCTCAAATAATTTGCACAAATCCTTATAACCATTTATTTACCTATTATAAAAGCTTTATTTACTTGGAATATTTACTTGGAATATATTTTAATATTTATATCCCATTGTCATCTTATTTCTTTGTGTAATACATAAAACTCGAGAGTTCTCCTAAAACAATCAGCCGACTTCAGTGCGTTTTGTTTGGTACTTCAGAATCGTTTTAGTTGTTGTCAACGCGTCAAAGTGTGTTTATAAAATTCATATCAGTTGATGGCAACGGGGAAGGTGGGGACATACACTTTGTTACGGTTGTTGTCACTGCGGAAGTTTGAATGTTATATGTTATACCGGATTTATGTTGGTTGGAAACAACGCATAAAGTTGAATGCAACTTGCTTAGGATGGAGATAGTTAAATAAATCAAATATTAAGAAAAAAGGCCAATAAGACAAAGGAAAACAGTAAAAAACCAGAAAACATACAAAAGGCAAGCAGTATTTTCTTTTACAATACTTATATAAATTCAACATTGAATGTCAATTAAGTGTCAAATGTCAATCATTTAGACCTCGCATCAAATCGCAAGTAAAAACAAATTTCGATTTGGTTGATATTTTAACTGCCAACACAAAAACATAATTATTGTCATTACGTTAATCATGCTAATTATACCGTTGTGAAGAAATAACAAAATTGCTTATGATTCAAGTTAACGCTTTAGTTTGAAGCAGTGCAAAACAGTTTCAATATGAAGCAATAAGCAGTAATAATGCAGTTTCAATATGAGGCAAGTGGTACAAACTACTTATGTATGTGTAAATGTGTACGTATATGTGGATGTCATGAAATAAGAACACTGAGATCCGGCAACAATACCCTATCTAAAAACAACCCTATCTAACACTATGATAGAAAATCATTAATTTGTTTTCGCATTTCCTATTTCTTTAGTCAGAATATTTGTCTGTATGCTTCGATAATTGACATGTACAGATACTTATTACAGAGATAGTTTACTTAAAATAGATCAATAAATAACTGTTAATATCAGAAAATGTACTTCATATTCAAATTACCTAGTTTCATATCTAAAAAAAAACAAACAATTGTAACGTGCATTGCCTCCCCCGGTATGGAAAATCTGTTTAACATATATCATAGAAAATGTATTATGACGGTCTCGGAGTAGCAGCCGGGGATGGACAGACAGAGAGATAGACAGACGTACAAACCGATTGGCAGACGGAAACACCCAAATCTACATTACGTCTCTCCGTGCATCTCTCTCGCTATCTCTCTGTCTCTCTCACCTTTTTCTTTTTAATGTATTTCTCTCGCTATGTTTCCCCCTTCTCTCTCTTTCTCTTTCTCTTTCTCTCTCTCTCTCTCTCTCTCTCTCTCTCTCTCGCTCTCTCTCTATGGAAAATGTAGAAAGGTTAAAATAGGCCTCTTGATATGACACAAAGTACTCTGAAACATAATTGTAACGTTGCCTTGCATTTCTTTATTTACTTAAAATTTTGTAAACTTTTCCTCTCAGCGGAGTTTTTCTGTAGGCTGACGGCAAGCGCTTATGTGATTAAAAGTATGAGTGAAAAGATGAGTAAAATCCGTTCAAATATACCCTAACAGAAAGCTTTTCATGACGGACAAGGATAGTGGGGGCAGGTCTAAAATCACGCAATAGAACAAGGCATTCGGCCATTTTCCCATTTACCTCCCTTTCTTTCCGTCCGTCTCTATTCTCCTTGCCCATTACCTCTCACCTGGGGGAGAGGGGGAGACCAAACTTAATATGTCTTGACTGGTTCCTTCTTAATGTTAGCATTTTTAGAGCTGGGGAGGGGGAGGGGTAGACAGCTGTCTCTTGATCACCTTTATCCCCTTCTCGGTGGTTCATTTATGTCCAAAGAAAATACATGTATGCGGCACTCACGCACAAATCGGTTACTTTACATGCCCATGACTCCGTAAAAATACTCCTAAATGCAGAGTACCAAGTTAAAAACCCCCTATTTAAGAAAACGCGGCCATCGCAGTATATAAACCCCTTTCACCCGATTGTTAAATTTGAATAAAAAATCCTTTTACGGAATTATATACTCAACCAATTAAAAACACAACAGAATTATGGGGGTTATTGTTGTGTCCAGCAACTTACAGCAGCATGGTAAAAATGTACTGTATGTCCAAATTTATTCCATATGGACATGAGTACTTTGTGTAATTATTTGCTGCAGTACTCCTTATTAACAAAGATCAAGGCCACATGGCACCAATGCATAAAAACACGTGGTGGCTTCTCTGTACAATTTATGCGATTCTCGTATGAAAGCTAGGGAAAAGTTAATTTGTTTAGATTTTTTATGAAGTGTGCGCTAAACTTATGGCTAAAATGACAAATATTCAGGATGCTCGAAAGTGGAAGGTCTGCGTCAGATGTTGCTAGACAATTCGGTGTCAACAGGTCAATAGTTTCGCGGCTAAGAACACGTTTGCATGGCACTGGATCGACCGCGGACCGCCCTATACCAGTAGACCACTCCACGTCAGGACCGACAAATGCGTGTATCACACCTGAGAGATCGGTTTCTGCCAGTAACTTTGACTACAAACCCCCGGGTCTCAAAATAATAACATAAGTGCTCAGGTTGAAAGAAATAGGCTCCATCGCTACGATCTACGTGCGCGCCGCCCGTATCGCGGATTACTGCTAACACGCGCTAGACGGCTTCGTCGTGTGCGATTGGTGAATAGCCACATTCACTGGACTCAACGACAATGGAATAACGTGTTTTTAACTGACGAATCGAGGTTTTGCCTCAATTACGCCGACGGAAGGGTGCGCGCATGGCGGCGTTCGAACAAGCGATACTCCGACGCTTGCGTTCAAGAAAGAGAAAGGTTGGGGAGTGAAGTGCAACTCTTTTGGTTGGAATATCATATGCTCTCCGTACTGAGATCCGCTTCATACCAGGTGTTGTCAACGCTGATAGTTATCGCGAGGTTATTCTGGAGCCAAGTCCAGTTCCATTCGTCCTACAACAAGATAACACTCGTCCGCATACAGCTCGCGCGACACAAAAGTATTATCTACGGACGCAAAATATACGGATTTTACCTGGCCTGTATTTTCGCCCGATTTATCGCCCATTGAGCACGCCTACGACATGCTCGCTAAGGCCGTACGGTCACGCGATCCCGCACCCCCGACGCTGCCTCAGTTGCGCCACGCGCTAGTGGAACAGTGGAACGACATTCCACAATAAGATTCAAGAGTTGATCACCTCAATGCGGCGTAGATTGGCCGCAGTTCAAGAAGCGCGTGGAGGACACACGCGATATTAAAACTGAACGCAGGATAAATTTAAGCGTTATGTTGTGTGTTCAATGAACCGTAACGAGACACATTGCACTTGAAAAAATTTAGAAAAATGAAATGTTGCCTTATTTTCTTTCCAAAAATGTATAATTCACTGAGTTAAAGTTTATCTCAGTATCTCTATTTAACTAATATATTTGTTGCGTTGTTAAATTAGTTGAGTACATAAACAGTCACACACGGTCGGGTCACGAACCGGATTTGATCCGGGTGAAAATGAGCTTGATCGAGGGTAATTTACATACTGGCAAGGTAGAAACGGCCAGATGTGTTTTTGTACGCGGATTTAAAAGTTGGCCACGGGGATATGAAAAGGGCAAGTACGGGTCGGTAGGGATCGCTGCGGGTCCAAACAGGTCAACGCGGTAGGGACCGGATGTCACAGCGGCTTCTTTTAGGTTTGCCTCTGCGGGTGGATGCGGATCGACACGGGTTGGTGCGGGCTAATCGGGAATTAGATGCGGGTCCACACGGGTCAAAACGGTTTACTATGCGGTTCGCATGCCGGGAATAAATGTCGTACCACTGGCAGACGTCCTTCACCTGTCTGTTGAGCTCCTACAGCTCCTTATCAGTTCTACCTCTTTCTTGTTCATGTTAATGATAAATGAATGTAGAGTACAGGAACCCCTCCTATTTATATGATTTTTTCGGACACTCATGAAATGACCCTCTTCGACCCCTATCTAGTCTTATCAACCCTTATCAAACCGTATTAATTCCTTATCAACTCGGTTTGACCCCTATTGACCCGTCTCGAACCGTATAGAAATCCGCTTTAAATCCTTATGTAAAACCCTTTCGATTCCTATCGATCCGTGTCGACCCGCTTCGACCAGTATCGACCCGGTTGTAAACCTTGTCAAAATCCATTGCATGAAGGCAATGGGGTATACGACAAGGGTCGATGCGGTTTTACGCTGTGGGTTGAAGCGGGTCGATGCGGGTCAATGCGGTTCGAACCGGGTCAATACGGATATCAATACGGAATTGAAATCCGTGCAAAAATTTTGAACACGACCAAAAAATTTCCTCCGCCGTATCGTGGCCCCCGGAATCCATCAGGAATTGACACGGGTTACGATGCGGGTCTATATGGATGGAACCGGGTCGATACGGTTTTAATTTCGTATGGACCCTGCTCGAAATCCGGCCGTGTGTGACTGTAGCATTAGACAAACACTGTATTGAGGAGTGTGTGTATACAACAGTTCAGCTCCCCCTCTTGTTGCTTCCCCGCACTCCATTCACTCTTTTGTACCCGTCTTGTTGCTCCTCCCGAGCTCTCATCACTCTTTTGTCCCCTCTTGTTGCTCCCGGCCCTCCTTTCGCATTTTTGTCCCCTGTTGTTGCTCTCCCGCCCTGCCTTCACTCTGTTGTCCTCATCTTGTTGCCTACCCCGCCCTCCTTTCACTCTGCTATACCCTCTCAAATCCCCTCCATTTCAAAAGACATTTAAAGATCAACCTGTAATAATTGGTTTCAAATGAAGGTTCACGGTATAACACTCTTTATACGAACAATAAGGACTTGTTAAAGCTCTAAATTCCACCTCTCCCCCCCCCCCCAACGCCGACACCCGCGGCCTCTCCCCCCGCAGCTGAGCTTAACTGTCAAACATTCGGCTCCAGTGAGTCCATCTTTTTCCGTAGAAATTCAACCTCCTGTTTTAAGGCGAGGTTTTCGGCTAGCAGTTCGTACGCCACGATGTGAGGGGGTACATGCTCGGGGTCCGATATGTCGCTCAGAAACTTGGGGACATAATGACCTTCTTCCGAGAGTTTCGCAGCCAGGGTGTGTGGTGCTGGATACATCTTACTGCCGATAACCGTTGGAAATTGCGAGAACTTTTCGGGATGTTGGTTCAAGTGGTACCGCATTACAGCCATTGTGTCCGGCGTCACCAGCGCGTTTGTTTTGCGTACCATCTCAGTAAATCTGCTGAATTGCTTTTCCTCGACATTTTGCTCAATTTGAGAAATTCCTGATTCTTTATAAATAAGCTCCCTGCTATTATCATTAAAGCTCTCATTGGATGAATATGATTGGCCATCATTGCTGTTCCCCTCTGAATCGCTACATGTCTTTTCAGAGTTCATTATTTTCGTTACAGAGGACGCTTGTTCTTCGTCATCCGTCATACCGGCAGTTAAACTGAGAAGATGCGACAACACCCAACAGATGTGGGTCAACCCAGTTGCTTCAACAAAAACGCACATATAATAGGCAGGGCGCATGATAAAAATCTGCAGGAAATGTACCGGATATTTTGCTGCAACGATCTGTGGCATTAACTGAGCGATAATTACAACAACGAGGCAGGATAAAATTCCGCTTTGTAAAAACACAACATCAAACCAGTGCGGAACCGGAAATAGGAATTTCTCTCCCTTTTCCAGGTGAATTGTGGTTAGTTTTGCACAGAAGAAAACCAAAACAACCACAAAAACTTGCCTACCCATTAAAAATCGTTCGACATTATCCCCCTTAGCAGCAATTTGACCAAGTCTGTACGCCAGAGGATGGCTGTTTCTGTACGATTCCGGGTGCTGTCGTTTCAGCTCCACCAGGGCTATCTGTAATCCTTCAACTACTCCGAGGATAAATAGATCAATAATGAACAGAATCAATGCAGCCCATCCAGGGACAATGGCCCAGAACATGGTGTGTTTGAAGAGAATGGCGTAGACCGTAACAACGAGTGAGAAGGACAAGAGCACAGCGCTGATGACGTAACGAATGACGTCACAAACAGAAGATTCACGCACGTCAACCATTTTGGATGATTTGATCCAGAAATTTTTGGAGTCTGAAACAGAAAAAAGCTCTTAAAATGCTTGGTTCTAAAATTTTAGATATGTGTGTGCAGGCAATTCAGTTTTTTTAAGAGAAAAATACAAGTATACACTTCTTTTATAAGAATACGTAATTCCGTTATATGGGATGACATACAAAAACAAAAATATATAAATTAAAAACATACCGCTTGCCCGGCAACTTTGAGAACAACTTCTTTTTTTGTGAAAGCACGAAGTTAAACATGTCTATTGTTATTATTTTTTAACGTGGGGGCGAAGGGGCGGGGATGCAAAGCCTGAATCCTCAAACTCTTTGAATACGCCACTGCTCTCCCTATCCCTCCCCCCCCGCACTTAACAAACGTTGATCCTTTTACAGTTGTTAAAATCTGCGTGCACCGGGTGCGCCCCTCCTCCATCCCCCACCCCCACCCCCACCCCCACACACACACCAAACGCATCACCCGTAGCATGTTTGAAGAAAACTACCCTCCACTTGTTCTGAAATTGTGTGTGAGAGAAATTTTGTGATCGAATTAAGATTTTAAAAGAGTGCGGTATTGTTTTCAATTCCCGATTACTATTATACTAGAAATATGCTTTGTTTTTGTTTGTATGTTTTTTTTTCTTACTCACCTCAAAACACGTCTCGGTTGCAAAACTAAATAAATTTTAATGCCAAAAAACCCGGCATAGTTTTAAGACATCAACATTTATCCTGAATGATATTCTGTCCGAGTTGTTTAGTGGCTGTAAGCACACTGCAATTTTTTCTCGTCCTTCGTTTGTTCCTTTGGTTTGTAGCCAAGTTGCTGGAATTCGTTCTCCTTCGTTTGCCCGATATTACGTTTGTTCCAAGGTCATAATAGTTTCTTGTGTTAGATGTAGGTTTGTAGAACACAATGATTTACTCACTTATTATTTGCAGACTTTTGTTTTATTTAGTTTATTCACAGTCTGGGGAGGGGGGAGGTTATTAACAGGCGATATTTTTTAGCTTCTATCCCTATTCTTAAAAAAGAAGAATCTTCATTTATTTAAGGAACTTATTATTTATTTCTCAACTTAAGAACCTCGAATAGACATCGACATCGAATAATTAAAAATAAAAAGAGAGCGAGAAGGCCATGTTTCCACTGAGGGATGCCACGTTTGATTGTGGGGGGGGGGGGGGGGGGGGGGATCCACAAATACAATTTTACACTTTCTGAAATCATTAATGGAAAAAATGAATACAATTTTAGTGAGAATAACAATACGAACAAATGTTTGGTATTTGACCACCGCCTAACCTCCCTTTCACCACCTAGTACCCTGTTCTAAAAATAAGATTTGCGAAATACATAATGGTCCTTTCTGAGCATTGCATGACGAAGCGGTATATTTGTACAAAAATGTCATGGCGTTCGCGCTCCAACATTTATTTTTGATCGCAATGGTATTTATGTGCAATTAATAGATGAGAAAATATTTAATTCTTTCGCGAACCACTTTTTAAGTTATCCAAGTCGCTATTAATTTGTGCACGTGGTTTTTATTATTTAAAAAATTAATGATAGAATGAATTCAATTTATCGCGCCCTATAATTAACTTTTCGCGTTCCAAAAATTAAGAAATTAAATTACGTGATAAAACGCATGGTCAGACAAACGTTCTTTAAAACACAAGACGTTTAATTATGGTGCGGGATAAAATAACGGCGAAATTTTAGAGCGCGAAATAAATAGTCAAATAACATATGAAATGTAAATGTTGCGCAAATGAACGCGAGAAAAAAATAAAATATACATGTACGTTTTGATTTTTTTGTTCAAGTATACCGCCATAAAGCCTGCAAAAACTTTCCATCGATGGTTTGCCTAGCTTGAGAAATATATAATGGTCCTTTCTGAGCATTGCATGACGAACGCGGAAAGCCTGCAAAAACTTTCCATCGATCGTTTGCCTAGCTGAGTTCTCCATTCATCAGATTCTTGTCACTGCTACAGGCATGTAATGGAAATCCCCCCCCCCCCCCCCCCATTTCTCGTGTGCCTGTTACAGGAGGCAGCACAACGGCACTCTTATATAGGGGCACAAACGCATGGAATGACAAAACTTTCCATTCACCCATTTTTAGAATTCCAACCCTCAGCCCGAGACCCAGCTGCCTCTTCCACCCAAATTGTGGTTATTTACTCCGCGGAAAGCCCTTGTGGTTTTAACATGACTCTCGCGGTGTTACAGTTGAGTTTTTCCTCCGTGGGTGTGGATGGGGAGGCAGGGTGGAACGGGGAGAGTTGCCAGGCAATCACTCCCCAAGTATTAGACGCTTTCAGTAGAAAGGTAACTTCTCGTTTTTACCAATCGATTGCTATTTTTATCTGACTCTGTGCTGGATAACGATTTTTACATTTTATGCAGCCATTGGCTAATATTCGCAAATATCTACGCTAGCCCAGTATTCCCACTTGCAAAATTCGTTTGCAACTGGGTAGAAGTTTGCAGTTTTTCTGGAAGTTTCTGCGCTTTTTTTCGTTTTCTTCTTCTCTTTTTCCCCCATTTGGATGGTTTCCAGAAAACTACAGTTTTTGGCAGAGGGAGATGAAATTTGGCACACGTTTAGGGGGACGAGGTCTCGGTGAATCCGCAATCTCTTTTACCTCAAAGGTAAAGGTGAAATTGAGGTCAAAATTATTTTTTCCATAAAATGGTTTCCAGAAAACTCAAATTATTTTTCAAAACGCCTATTTGTCACGAAAAGTGGCCAAAAAAGTGCTCCAATTTCTGTAAAAAATTGTTTTCAGTAGGGGTAACCTACCATCCAGAACCTTGACCTTGAGCATAAAGGTCAAAGTTTACGTGACCTCATGTGCCGTTAAAGATAGGCCGACTTATCTCGAAAACTGTTAGAGATTTTGAGTTCTGGGTCTCGATCAAGGTAAAAAACCGGAAGTTAACTGTTATCTCGAAAACGGTTACAGATAGAGCAACTTTGAGCTCATTTTCGACGTTTGGGCCTAAACAACGTTAAAGAGGTACTGCAAAACCAGAAGTTGATAATTATCTCGAAAACTATTAGAGATAGAGCGATTTTGGTGTCATTTTGAACCCGTTGGGCCAAAACGACCTTAAAGAGGGAATACTACTTGAGTTTGAGCTTTTTAAAATATAAATAAAAATCGGACGAGGCTAAGATCAATTTGGATCGTACTTATCACAGTTTGAGCTTCTTGATCATAATTTAAGAAAAAAAATATTTTCCTTAGTGGTTTCTGCATGTGGGCCAATTCCGCTATCTAAGGGGAATTCTGCCTAGTCTTAATACCAGAACTGATATCAAACCCGTGGCTGGGTTGGGGATGGGGGAGGGGGGATTCTTGGTATAATGTATTTTACAATGCGTGTCTAAAATTTCGAGGCCAGACGCCATCAGCGCATCTTGCCAGTTTCGTTTAAAAACGTGTGGGGGAGGGGGGGGGGGGGGAGGGACAGGGGATAATTTCCGTTCAGTACTCGCATTTAGTACATACATATATTTTTCCGGGTTTTTTTTCTGGAAGGGGAGTGGGATAGGGGAGAGGGATAGTTAAGTGCATTATAATTACCATCAGATCAGGAAATGACACCAGCCTTTAAATTTTGCCCCATCATTCTCACAATCAGCACATTTGTATTCAGTTTGCAGTTGTTCAATCAAATGTAATGCTCCCCTCCTGCTGAAAATACACTGTTCGGAATTTCCTCAAAGGCGTATTAAACGTTATGTATTTTAAATAAATCTTTCTTAACAGTTTTTTACGACAAACTCAATAGGCATTAATTTTGTATTTACTTATGGCGGTACTTATACGAACCCGAGACCTTGCGATTATTAGGCCAGTTGGTCTGATAAACCGAGACATTTCCTTAACAGTCCTAAAATCGCATAAAACCCCTTTAATGTTAAAAATGCAACCTGAAGAGAAATTTGAAAAGGTTGTTGACTTGTGGCTTAATTAGATATGATCGCTGATTGCGAGTGAAAAAATGTTAATCTTTCCCACAAATATCCACAAAAATTTAGCTGAGAGAGTCAAAGATCACGGCCTTTCATACTTCAGTTCCTCGCCTACCCACACACACCGAATGACTGCTATTCATAGTTTGCCCCTGACATAATTTCTGCTTGATATAGGACACTTTTAATAGTAGGGTATAAACGAGAGTTCTACTGCACTTTGTGACGTCATACCGTCTGGAAGTGACGTCATACCGTCTGGAAGTGACGTCATACTGTCTGGAAGTGACGTCATCATGTCTGGACCGGAAGTGACGTCATACTGTCTGGACCGGAAGTGACGTCATCATGTCTGGACCGGAAGTGACGTCATCATGTCTGGACCGGAAGTCATGATAAGCGTTAGGATAGGCGCGACCATCTGTGACGTCATCATGACGTCATACTGAGATGATGCTGTCTGGAGCGAAAGTGGTTTGGCCGAGTCAATCAACATGAAGCCAATGAACTCGACCTGTCAATCAGTGTAACCATGGCAACAGAGCCTAAAAAGGTCGACAACCCCCCCCCCCCTAGGACAGACTATGTACGGACCCCCCCCCCCTCGAAATTGTGATTTTTGCATATTTATCCGTTTCAGACGATTCTGAACATTTTTCATTTTTTCGACCCCCCCCCCCCTCGAAATTGTGATTTTTGCATATTTATCCGTTTCAGACGATTCTGAACATTTTTCATTTTTTCGACCCCCCCCCCTCGAAATTGTGATTTTTGCATATTTATCCGTTTCAGACGATTCTGAACATTTTTTATTTTTTCGACCCCCCCCCCCTCGAAATTGTGATTTTTGCATATTTATCCGTTTCAGACGATTCTGAACATTTTTCATTTTTTCGACCCCCCCCCCCTCGAAATTGTGATTTTTTCATATTTATCCGTTTCAGACGATTCTGAACATTTTTCATTTTTTCGACCCCCCCCCCCCCCCTAGGCGAGCAACATTCTGTCAAGTCAGCTTCAGTTCCATCAGAGGGGTATATAAGGGATGAGCATACAGCAGTGACAGTCATTTCGGTGAGTGGAGCAAGGAAGTACAAGTTGTAGAACTACAATTGGATCACATCAGATCAAGGGATGGCATCCAGTGACAACTATTTCGGTAAGTGTTTATTGAAACTTTATAAATAAAAAGTGAACTTTGTAAACAAACTTTAGTTATTTGCATAATTGAAACTTTGTAAACAAACTGTGTAAACAAACTTTATAAATAAACTTTGTAAACAAACTTTGTAAACAAACTTTGTAAACAAACTTTGTAAACAAACTTTGTAAATAAACTTTATAAACAAAATTTGTAAACAAACTTTGTAAACAAACTTTGTAAACAAACTTTATAAATAAAATTTGTAAACAAACTTTATAAACAAACTTTATAAACCAAATTTGTAAACAAACTTTGTAAACAAACTTTGGTTATTTGCTTAATTGAAACTTTGTAAAACAATACCTTTCGTTATACTTGGTCGATTTATATGAAAATTTCACCATTTGATTCAGTTTTATGTAAAGTTTTGTTATAAAGTAGTCATAGGCTATTTGCGCAGCTGGCTGTATGCATTTTTACCGCCATTACAGTGCTTCTTCGCGGATGAATACCATTTGGCAGACCATTTAACTTCACCGTCAGTTAACTTCACCGCTAGATGTCTCTGCTGTATAACAGCTGTACAACTGTAAGTGAGACATTCATATACACAAGTAAAATTCTGCTGAGTCAGCAATTTTTTAACAAAGTTACATACCATATTTTGATTACATGGAAGTAGTATAAAAGCATGAGTGAAACATGTCAACTAGTCAACTAGTAATACATTCTGTCAACAAGTCAACAAGTGGATATTGTGTGACGAGAAAAGACTTGACAATGTCGGCCTTACTTTTTCACAGATGTGTAGAGACCATGGATGACGTCTTCAAAGTGAATTATGCTGACTATGTGTTTTCAAAGCTTCCTGCTTTTGAATCGGATTGGATGCTGCAAGTGAAGAACTTACATCAGCATTGGGAAGCTGTTGGAAAGACCATTCCAAGAGATCGTTTCATCCGCTCGTTTCTACGTGAATGTGAAGATCTACATTTACCGTTAACTTATGACATTGATTTAGCATTTATCAACGTGAATACAATTTGGGCAGTTGAGCTCATGTTAGATGTGGCTGCAAGAATCATTTTACATTATGATGATGATGTTCCATTGAAGACGAATGTATCAGAGCTTGTCCGATTCAACCATGGACGAGTTGAAGTGAATTCAAAACTTTGCAAGTTCTTTGCTGACTCAGCAGATAGTTGGGTATAAAAGGGAGTGAACTCAGCAGAGTGAAGTCATTTCTCAGCAGACAGTTGGAGGGAGTGGATCATCAGTACATTGTAGCAGCCATGGAGAACAAGACAAGCAGCAGCAGCAGCAGCTTTAAAATTAGTGCTAACTTAACCATTACTGTGGAGCATGGAGAATATGGGCCATTTCTACGCATCACACGTGGAGAGAGATGGTGTGCTTATTCACCATCTTTGTGGAGGATTGTATGTCAAAGCTTGAAAAATTTACGTGACATTGGCTTCAAACTGTACTTAACGCAAACGAAGTGGCTTGAAGTCATTTCATACTTGGATATGCGCTATGTGAGTTTTGTGCGCACGTCACGGTTTGAAGGGAAAGAATACACACATCACATCAACATGAATGATGGTGAATGGGAGACACTGCTTCAGGAGATGGACAACATCAACTCAGCCCTATCACCATGTGAGGAATGTCATGACAAGAAAACGATCATCAAGCTGCAAAAGGATGGTCGGATGAAGTTGTCAAAGCTATCCAAGAAAAGGCTGGCTGAAGTTCAGTTGGAGAACATGAACGTACAAAATCAACTTGGACTTACCTGTGACTATTGCGGTGCTTGTGGATATGTGGAGGATTATCATTGCCACTGCCACAAGTATAATTGCAAGTTGTGTGAACCAAGCAACTTCTGCGGCAAGTGTGGAGTACTTAAAGTCAGTGAAGCAAAGTAAAAGCCCACAAGACACACTGAAACAAGATGGACGCATGTTTTAAAAATGCTTATATTGACTTGATGATTGCTAAACTTGCTTGCTGTGGCACTCCAGACTATCAACTTTATCATTTGGATGCTTTTTGGGATGTTGTACATCATAGTCTTGATGTGATTGAACTGCATTCAAGATTTCTTGGAGAATGTCATAAAACTGGAATAGAAGAAGATCCTGACTTTGACTTTGATTCTGCACTTTATTCTGCTCGCACTGATGTGGAAGTATATTTCACCGTGGTTGATCATTTGAGAGATTGTTGTAAAGAAGAAGAGGAAACCGAGCAGCTTTATCAGGTAAGTTATAAAAACCTTTTTTTAAACATGTTTATGACAACATAGTGAATTGTTTCTCAAAGACATAACAATGTTTTTCTTACTAGCAAATTTAGTTTTATGTGAGTGGTTTCAACGTAAACAAAGAAAGAATATGATAGAAGAGGCAGCAAATATATTAAAAGATATTTTATTACAGGAAGAAACCGACATGTCAGAATAAAACAGCAGAAGCAAAGTTAACATGGAGAATCTTGTACTATTCAGCGGTCATAAGGACGTTCTTTCAAATATGTTTCCAACACGACTTGAAAAGTATGGACATGTGTTCAACTCAAGTGAAGCGTTGTATCAATATGAGAAAGCAGTGTTTCATCACCGTCAAGATATTGCTTCAGCCATTGCTTCATGTAGAAATGGATATGAAGCAAAACGTATTGCTAAAGTGATAAAGCCATGTCCTTTATGGCATACAGTGAAGAGAAGCAAAATGCAAGATGTTCTACAAGTCAAACTGGATCAGTGTGTATTGTTTCGCAACAAGTTGAAAGAATGTAAAGACAAAACTTTAGTTGAAGCAACGTATGATCATTGGTGGGGAGCTGGTGTGAAACAAGTGTCATCTGGATATCCTGGTCAGAATATCATGGGAAAGTTGTTAGAACTGTTGTGTGAGGGTTAGAGACTTTTTCATTTGCTTGCCAACCGTCATGGTGTGCAGACGTGTGAACATGTAAATTTAAAGTATGTTTAACTTGTGTTGCATTGATTCAAGACTGCACAATGGCGGACATGACACTGAGACAATATATTGTGCAAAAAGCTTATTGTGAAGAAATGTTATCAGCTGTAAAAAAGTTTGCATATTTAGTCTGTCCTGCTTGTCAACATGAAGAGTGTCAAGAACATACTTGTCATTTTGCATCTGTTTATACATATTGGAATGAAGCTAAATATTACATGCATTTAGATAAAGTGTTAGAGAATGCAAATCAACGTTGTGAGAAATATGGTGTAGATGCTATTACATTGGATGAACTCAGTCATTGGTTAGTGTTCATTGAAGACCAATGGTCTCCAGTTATTCATACCATTGTATCTATACTTGATTTGTAAAAAACTTGTTAGTTAAGTTATAAATGCATGTTAGTTAAGTGATGTTGGTTGAGTTATAAAATAAAAGCTGTTCTGTTGAGAAGGTGGTTTTCATTCGGTGTGACCATGTCGACGTGGAAAGACTACTTGACCAATATTTACTTCAAACCTGGACAGCCTGGAGCATTTGCTGGTCCTTACAAACTGTATCACATCTTACGAAAACATAATCAACCAGTCACACAGTCACAAGTGAAGAAATGGTTGCAGGATCAAGATGCTTTTAGTTTACTCCAACCTGTCAAATACAGGTTCAAAAGACAACGTGTCATTACACGTGGTATTGATGACATGTGGGATATTGATTTGGCTGATATGGGAAACATAGCTCCCTATAATGATGACATACGCTTTTTACTCATTGTCATTGATGTGTTTTCCAAATATGTCTGGGTACAGCCAATACCTAATAAATCACATACCAGCGTCATACAAGCTTTCCAAAAGATTTTTCATGACACACGACGAAGACCGCGAACTCTAAGGTCTGATAAAGGAACAGAATTTAAAAACAGATGGGTAAAAGCATTTTTGAAGAAAGAAGGCATTCATGCTTATACCACAAAGAATGAAACCAAAGCCAACTTTGCTGAAAGAGTCATTCGTACTCTAAAGGGAATGATGTATCGGTATTTTCTACATAATCAAACTTACCGTTATTTAGACATTCTTCCAGACTTGGTGTACAATTACAACCATAGACCTCATGGTTCTCTTCCTAATAAATATGCTCCAGCCGAGATTCGTAAAGACAACGAATCAAAAGTGTGGAAGTATATGTATGTCGACAAACTGAAATTGAAACCTAAGAAGAAGAAGAAGAAGTACAAATTTAACATTGGTGATCATGTTCGCATTTCTCACATTAAATATGTGTTTCAACGGGATTATCACATCAAATGGACGCAAGAAGTCTTCATTGTCACACATCGTTGTAAGAAGCAAGGAATACATTTATATCGTGTGAAAGACTTTTTAGACGAAGATATTGATGGTCATTTCTATGAAGAAGAACTGCAGAAAGTGACCAAAGATATTGAATCTATTTATAGAATTGAAAAAGTCTTGAAAACACGTAAAAGACGAGGAGGAGGTGTGAAAGAATTATTTGTCAAGTGGTTAGGTTGGCCAAACAAGTTTAACAGTTGGGTGAAAGAAACAGACATTCAACAATGAAGCATCCATTTACATGTTTAGTCTCTGGACCTACAGGCAGTGGCAAAACGTCTCTGGTGAAGGAAATTCTAGAACAAAAGTTGATTAAACCCTCTCCAAAAAGCATTTTATGGCTCTATGCAGCAGATCAGCCTTTGTACAAGGGAATGAAAGGCGTGGAATTTTACCAAGGCATTCCAGATGACATTGAAGAGCGTTTTAACCCGAAGAAACCAAACTTACTTATCATTGATGACTTAATGACGAAATGCCATAGTGATGAGCGTATGACACGTCTCTTTAGTGTTGGCAGCAGTCATCAAAATCTAAGCATTATTTTTATTGTGCATAATTTATTCCATCATGGGAAAGAGATGCGAAATATTAGTTTGAATACACATTATATCATTCTGTTTAAAAATCCGAGAGACAGTCAACAAATTAGTACATTGGCGCGGCAAATGTATCCTAGAAGATCTCAATTTCTCATAGAAGCCTATCAAGATGCTACTAGCAAACCTCATGGTTATTTATTCATTGATTTAAAACCAAAGACAAATGATCAACTACGTATTCGTACAGGCATTTTACCAAAAGATACACATTATGTATATATTGATAAAGCAGTGTATGAACAAGAACCAAGTCATTTAACCATTCGCAGTCAAGATGTCTAAACGTATTCGAGCGAACCAGCCGTTTCTTCATTTGCTTGCACGCAGTGGGCCTAAACGACGTAAATCCTTGCTACAGCAAGCTACAAAGGAGGAATTAACAAGCTTGTTTGAAATTTGTTTGAATATATTGCAAGGACATTTACCCTTAAGCTCAAAACGGTTTAAGGAATTTAAACGTGAACGTCATACGCTACGTACTCTAGCAGATAAGAAGATATCCCTTCGACGAAAAAAGAAGTTGATTAATCAGAAAGGAGGATTCATTGGAGTTATTGCTAGATTGGCATTGCCCTTGTTAGCCAAACTACTGCTAAAATGAAACATACGATGAAAATGGTCCTCATTCCTGAATATGAATATAAAATGTTGCTAGAAAAGAAGGGTAAAGATGGTGAAATCAAAACGAAAGTGAATAAACTTTTACGTGGGAAACGAACACGTGAAAAGGCTATAGAAATGTCTCAACTTCTTGGTCGTCATTTACGAACAAGTCAGTCTAGGCAGCAAAAGCCCTCATCATCATCACCACCTGAAAAGCCAGAAAAGTTATTTTTAAGTCATTTTCAACCTATCTATCATGGAAAAGTAACACAACTTTTAGCAGAACTGAAGAAATATGGTACGACATGGTCAGAGAAGAATGAACTTGTGTTGAAAACGGGCGATATTATAGCAAATTCCAACATGGTTGATTTGATGAAAGAAGCATTGGTGGCGACAAGAAGAAAAGAACGAGCCATACCACCACATGGCTGGCATCCGTTTATCCAGGAAATTGTTGATGCTAATATTCCAAAAACAATGTTTAGTAAAAAGACCACTCGTGACGACATTACAACAGAAATGAAACAACGTCAACAAAGACAGTTTCCTGAAGGATGGGAAAATTTTTAACATGGCTGAAAGAGCTATGTTGTTGTTGTTGTGAGGAAGATAAACCAACTATTCCTGTGAAGATTAGATGTACAAGTGCTTGTTGTGAAGGAGAAGTTATAGATCATCTAGATCATCATCATGATGTAAAAGACCATTTGCATACTTGGTCGAATGGCGCGCGCTATCGTGAAGTATATAGGCAACGTCAACGCACCTATACCATTTAGTTCCCACCATCATGGAGTCGACAAGCTTTTACATTACTTTGCCTAGCAATGCGAGTATGAACTATTATCCCAACAACAAGGCTTCGAATTATCAAATTCGTATGCCTCGAACCATCTATCTGAATGGAAAATATGAAGTGGCTTTAGCTGAAATTCAATATCCACATACATGGACAACGATGAGACATGACATGGACTATTCTATTCAGTATCGACAACAACCACTGACAGAGACACTTGACACTATCAATATTCCCTATGGTTATTATAGATCCATACAAGAAATATGTCAGGCAGTGAATGAAGAAGCAACTCATTCTATGAAAGATAATCTTAAAGAAGCTATTCGGATAAAGTATGATAAAATTAGACGACGTGTGTTTCTATTTCTAAATTATGGTTTTGAAGTGTCCTTTTCCGCTGGATTGGCTGAGATTTTAGGATTTATCCCAGAGCAATGGTATACTGAAACATGTACAGCTGAACATAAAGCGGATGTGAAACAGGGATTTTATACACTTTATGTGTATTGTAGCATTTGTGAACCACAAGTTATTGGTGATTATTATGTGCCGTTACTACGTTCTGTTGGCATACAAGGCCATGATGGTGACATTATCATGAAAACGTACGGCGAACCGCATTATGTTCCTGTAAACACGTCCAAATTTGACGTGATAGAAATGAATATTAAGGACGACACAGGCTATAATGTTCCATTTCAAACTGGAAAGGTGATCTGTAAACTTCATTTTCGACCAAAAGCAATATGAAAGCTTATACACACGATCCGTCTGCATATCGCAACCATTTTCTTCGTCAAGTGGGCGGGGAATTACCAGGATTCAAAGGAGCGCGAATCCAATATGGTGATGGTATTGGTTCAATACTGGGATCATTGGCTCGCAAAGCTATTCCACTACTTAAGGCTGGGGCTAAGATCGTTGCGCCACATCTTAAGAAGGCTGCAAAGAATGTCGCGAAAGATGTGACGGGTCGAGTAGCAGAACGTGTGTTTGGTGAACAAAAGCGTATGCAACCGACGAAACGTGCCAGAAGACGAAAAACAGCCAGACGGATAACATCAAAATATCGCAAAGATATTTTTTAAAGAAAAAAAAATGTCTCTCATTCATAATCATTCGTGTGAATGTAGTCTTTCTCCATTGGAATGGTTTCACGTACCACCAACGCAAACTGCTGTAGAGAAAAGTTATAATGTTGACTATCAACCACTTACAAGCATTAGAGAAGGCGCTCCAATAGAATTCTACATTCCTGCGAGTACAGAAGAATATCTGGATTTAAAGAACAGCAAACTTCATATTGTATGTCGCATTCTAAAGGCTGATGGAACAGCGTGTGGCGCAGATGATAATGTCTCTTGCATCAATGATGTGTTTAATGGGTTATGGTCTAATATTGAATTGTTTCTGAATGATCGTTTGGTTTCGCATAGCAACAATACTCATGGTTATACCAGTATTATCTCTCATCTCATCCATGATTCGGAAGAAAGTCTACATTCTGAGCGCTCTATGCGTCTCATGTATAAGGATACTGCTGGGTCAATGAATAGCTATGAGGTGAAAAGACCTAATCATGAACAATATGTATCCGGGTTTCATGTCAATGCCGACGGCGGTGACTTGGCTGAGCAAGGCAACAATGGCTTACATCATCGTTATTTGCATACACGTCTTAGCCGTGATGTTATGCTTACTGGCGGTTTAAGGATAGATTTGTTTGAGCAGGATCGTTATCTTCCGAATGGCATCAGTTTGAAATTGCGTTTCCATAGACAAAAAGATGACTATGTATTGATGGCTGCAGATAATACCTATAAGGTAGAAGTGAAAGAGGCATTTTTAACCATTCGCAAAGTGAGGGTGAGTCCAGGTATTCAGTTAGGACATACAGATGCATTGATGAAAAGTCCTGCCAAGATCATCATCACTAGAAAAGAATGTAAAGTCTTGGCTATTCCAGCAGGATTTCAGTCTTTTGTGAAAGATAACATCTTTTTGGGTCAATTACCAAATCGTATTGTCATTGGTCTGGTTCATAATGAAGCTTTTGGTGGATCAGTATTGAGGAATCCATATGATTTCAAACATTTTAATCTGGACTATATGCAACTGTACACGGATGGTGAACCAGTTCTATCCAAACCTCTCAAGCTTGACATTACACAGAACAAATACCTGGACGCTTTTGAAACGCTTTACAAATCGTTTGATCGGTTGAATGGTGAGAAAAGTTCCATTATAAAACGGGAAGATTGGCCTAGAGGTTATGCTTTATTTTCGTTTGACTTAACACCGGATTATGATGGCGATGATCATTTCCCCCTGATCAAGCATGGGAATTTGCGGCTAGAAATGAACTTTGCTACGGCTTTGCAACATACCATCAATGTCATTGTCTATGCTGAATTTGACAACATTATTGAGATCAGTGCAAATCGCAGCATCCAATTCGACTACCAGTCATGAACACGAAGCAGATTGATGCCATATTGAGTCATGATGTCATGACCAAAGACTTGTTTCAAGGCGTGTTTGCCATGGACCAGTTACCGTCTTTACAACGCGGCGCCTATGTGATCAACACAGACGATCAAGATGAACCAGGAGAACATTGGGTGGCAGTGTATTATGACAAAGACCCTGCAGAATATTTTGACTCTTATGGACTGTTCCCTCTCGATGATCGTTTAGATATGTTTTTAAGAAATGACTATATGTATAATTCTATATCATTACAAACGCCAATATCATCGTCATGTGGTTTTTATTGTGTCTATTATATATTACATAGAGCTCGAGGTCAGAGTATGTTTGATATTGTGAATATATTAAAAAGAAAGGATGGTGATTTTATTGTAAAGGATTTTGTATATAGACATTATAAACCATTGTTTTATTAATGTTGTTGTTGTTATATTAGTTAAGTTGTTGTTGTTATATTAGTTAAGTTGTTGTTGTTGTTGTTATATTAGTTAAGTTGTTGTTGTTGTTATATTAGTTAAGTTGTTGTTGTTAAATAAAACAAATCAAGTTTCAAACAACTGTCTTGTTTATTGTGTTGTACATACGTTTATTTACAAATTCTTAACTACAAACACTATTTACAAAGTTTACAAACACTATTTACAAAGTTTACAAACACTATTTACAAACTCTTAACTACAAACGCTATTTACACTATTTACAAATTCTTAACTACAAATTCTATTTACACTATTTACAAACTTTTATTTACACTATTTACAAAATTCTTAACTACAAACTCTTAACTACAAAGTCTATTTACACTATTTACAAACTTTTTATTTACAAACACATTCATTTTTCAATACATTCATCAATGAATACCATTCATTAGAATCTAAATTGATATAGGTATCATAGACATTACATCCATGTTTGTAAATGCTATGAAAGCTCACATAACACACATCACCAAACTTTATCACTTTAACAGTTACATGTTCAGACAGTTTCAGTTCATATCCTTCTTCTAAGTCCATCACACGCATAGGTTGTGTCAGCTCAATGGATTTGGTGCCTCGTGTAAGCCATATTTCTGTTTCTTTGAATTCAAGCGTTAGGTTCTTTCCAATCCAATGCTTGTAACAACGCGTTCCATTCCACTGTGTTGAGGGTGATGTAATCATAGTTTTCTGTAAGCTCGTCATATTGGCGAAATTGTATAAACACGTCTAAGCAGTTCTCAGTCACACGCACTTCTAATTCATTTGAGACTGTCAGGAGAAAGCCAGGTATCCTGAACTTCTCTAGATGGTCTTTCAACACGGATTGGTCATCAAGTGATAGGACGAGATACTGTCCAAAATGTCTTAGCACAATGTCATCATATTCGTTTCTCAGATATGAGAACCCATGCGTAATTGGTTTATATTCCGTTAAAAAGTCTTCCATCTCGTTCAACAGTCAGATGAACTATGAGCTGTCTCCTTGTCTGCAAAGACGTTTTTTTTTATGCTCGCAAGATGGCGAAGAGTGGATGTTGTATCGCTTCTAGGAATCGTAAGACTGCGCGCCAGTTCTTGATATCAAAGATGATCAAATCTGTATATGGTGTATCTGGTACAACTCCCTTATAATCCTTTGGATAATCCTGTAAAAGATTTCTACAGATTTCTACACGTATGTTAGAATCATATTCAGCTACCGTCACTTCCACTTTATTTTCAAGTCTACGTTTAAACCCAGCTTCAAGTGGTATGTTTTTAAAGTCTTTCCACACTTCAGGTTTAAACCGATGATAACTTGTCTTAGAATCTAGTATCACTTCATTCCTCTCATTGACAGTAAGGTAAACACCACCGTTCAGCATGAGTGCATTCATGATTGTTACCTTGTTATGACTTGTCGTCTTGTCTGCGAAGCCTTTTATCCACTTCTTTCACCTGCTTCTTCATCATTTTCCATTCAGGTATTGTCAGCAAAATTCCCTTTTTCGTTGGACGGTTTTTTCCAGTCCCCTCATCTCTGAGGTATTTGCGAATGTTCACCACACCTTCATTACTTTGTTTCATAATCTTGATATACTTTCCATTGCCTAGAGAAAGCATTCCATCCCACGACTGTGGTGTTGGTGCTATCTCCACTTTTAATTTCTTAATGGTAGTATCAGGATGTTTCACTTTCATGTCTTTGACTGTATCAGCAAGAGTATCCATATCCGTTGGTGCAGATCTTTTCATGTTGACGCTTCAGTGTTCACACCACAACTAACTCTCAAGTTGAAGTGTCTCCCCCTTATATACTGTAATGCCCATGCGCCAAAGTGGAATAGCCATCACTCATCACATATCGCTTGTCATCAAAGGGAGAGAGAGCCACTTTCCTCAACTTCTCCGAGAAGATCTGGTGGTCATGACTTCGAATGATGTGTCCTGTAGTCATCGTTTGCGTTTGGTTGAACAAACTGTCTCTATACTGCTGATGTTTCATCCGTCTTTGACACGCGCGAGTGATGCCTTTGGCCGTACGTTTTTCTTTCCCACCATACATCATACTATACATTTTCGGCCGAAGTCCAACAAACTCTTCAATGGGAATGCCCGCCGTCTCATCTTTCATTTTCCCAAGCACTTTCTTGTTCACGTTGGAATGTAGGAAATGATCTGGCGGATAGTCACTTGTGTCGAACAAGTCAGCATCTTCCTGCATGTCTTTGTATATATCTTCCGTTTCTATGTCATAACATAGACTGTCGGTGTCGCTGAACAAGAGTTTGGCGTTGGGATACTTGGTCATGATGTAGTTGTAATGAAAGTGGAACATGAGCACCTTGCTGAGGTCGAGAATGGTGAACCCAACTTGAATGGGTTTATCCAGAAGCAGATCCACTTTGCGTAAATGTACCGCGGTCAAATCTTCGTTGAAAATTCTAAATTTGTGGAAGGAAGGTTTGGCTACAAGTTTCTTGAACCGCTTTTCCTGGTGAACAAGTTCCACATTCATGCGCTTTCTTACATTTTCCATGGTTTTGCCAAACACAGAGTTGTTCATCAGTTTGAAAAAGTCTTTCTCAAACGGGTTCTTGGCCAACTTTCTCTTTTCCGTGTTCAAGGAGATGTATTTTGCCAACCATTTGCTCTGTGCAAACATGATGGCACGATGCACCTTCGTGACTTTCAATCCCAGTGAGACATATTGCTGTAAATTTCTATAATGAAGCACATATTTCTTCTTGTCGCATAAGTTGGGAATGAGCTTTTCACTAGGCTTGTCTTTCATGTTTAGATCTTTCCGTAGCTTCTGACTATGTTTTGATAATTCTCCCACTTTCACACATTTCCGTTCTGGAGCCACTGGATAGTGATTATGATGATCATGGATTGAATATGGGTATTCCAAATCCACTTCTAAAATGTATCCAATCTCGTCATCTTCATCCACATCCATAAAGTCAATGGATTCTGGCTCGCTCACCCACATAAATCCACTTTCCGGCATGCTTTGCGACATAGCCCAGCCATACAAGTTGTTTGCATCCAGGTAAGTCAAGTAGTTGGTTGGTTTCAAGGGATCGTAATCTGCTACGTAGGGGTTATTTGCTTTCGCATACTTGTGTGTGATGACAGATATTCCTCCACGTAAACCTTGTTCAACCATTTGGTACATGTCAATGTCGTTGATCAATTCCAATTTCACCTTTGTCGCTTTCAACATGGCATCCCACGACAGTCCTGGCGCTGTATAGTAGTGAGCAGGATCCAATTCATACGTGTTGAGACATACGTGACGAAAGTTTTCAAACACGTCAGCCAGCAGCAACACATCTGATTTCAGGTACAAGTCATGGTATTCACCAAATGTAGTACAGTGGAATGTCTCCCACACCTTCTGCGCATGCGCATAATCCTCATCGCTAATGTCTTCTTCACTGAGTAGACTGTAAAACTTGTCCTTGGACGGCAGTTGTGTTTCAGCAAACTTGGATGGCTCATCCACGTAATCATAAGGGTACACTCCCTTTCTCAACAGTAACTCTTGTTGGTCGCTATCGTGAATGTGTGACGTCATGTGATAAAAGTTGTCTTTCCCTTCTGCTGCCAGGTTGGAGACCAACTTCTGTAGAGAAGTACTCATGAACTGAAAGCTGTCTGTAAATTTCAGATTGCTCATGGTGAATGCAATATATTTCTCAACGGTGTTGGGAATGACTGTAATCCTTTCGTTTTTGAACTTTCCAATTTCTTCCATGATTAAATGGCTGTCATAGCCTCGTAAATTGTGGAAAAACACAGGAATGATGAAAGAATCTTCAACATCCTGCTGATCTTTTCGAAATCGGAATTGTAAATTGCATTCATTATGTGCAGCTCCGCGGTATTTGCCATTGATATGATCATGATCTCTCACACGATCTGCTCCTAGAGGCTCATGACAAATGTAGCAATCTGTAGCGTTCTTATAATGCTCTTCATCTTCACAAGTCATGACTATTTTCTTTTTCTGCTGTAGACCATGCACAATACGATCACGTTCATATACCATATGGTCTAAAAAGACTTTCACGGCATTATCGCCTCGATATACGACTGGAGCACGTGTATCATACTGGCTGACAACCACGTAGGCAAAGCTGTTTGGACGATGATGTTGATACTTGTCTCCTTCATGCTTTTTCGTGAAGCATTCAAAGTCTGCATAAATGACAAACGGCGCTCGCTGTTGTTTGGCTACATTCTTGAACTTGATGAAGGGTTCCTTGGGGAATGATAAACGTTGTGCGCCATGCTTGCCACACACTTCACGATGCTTGTCTAACAGATCTTGTCGCATAAACCCATGAAGACAGTTGAAACAATAAAAAGCTACACCATTATGCTTTGATCGATAAGCCATCAGTCTGCTGAAATTCTTGATGAGGCAGTAATGTCTTGTCTTGTCATTGCTAATCAAAAGCAAGTTGATTTCTCTCGCACTGGTGTTTCGACTGAGTTGTATGGGAACAACGACATCATGTTCATATCCAAACACGTTAATGGACACATCATTCTCCTTTTCAAACTTTGGAATGTCTGTAATCGGTGTTGGAAATGTCATGCCTTCCACCTTCAATTCGTTCTCAAATGCTTTGTATTGATGTACACGCTCTGGGTTTACATTTGTTGAAGGGTGAAGGTGAGCCAATACAGACCATAAGAAACATTTGTTGTCTTTATTCTGAATGTTTAACACCGCCTTTGTACTCTTTACTTTCTTCGGTAGTGGGATAAAACTGCTTGCTTCCAGAGGCGCTGACGTAGCTGTATGTACTTCAATGAATAATATGTTATCCAACACCCAGCCAGAGCCTTGTCGCTCATGTTCATCAAACCTGGTGAACAATTCTTTATAGGCTTCTGGCAAGTCCTTCTCAATATCTGTTGGATTGTATGCTGCATACGTTGGACTACTGATGAAGGCATTATCCACTTGTTCTACCATCACGCCTTCAACATTTGGTGTCATTTTCTTGAAGCGTGCATGCACGACAATGTACCATTTCATGCCACGGTTTAACGTCTCTAGCAAATGTCTCTTGATTCTATTCTCTTGTTGTCGCATTTCGAGTAGCAAATCCGATCCATCTTCAGGCTCAAACCGTCTTTCCTGTGCGTTTTCACCAAGACTCACTCTTCTCCCTCTCCCTACTTGCACTGTCTCTTTCTTTCTTTGTTCTTCATGAGACACATTTTCCATCTCAGCACATGCATGTGTCTCAAATGCATCCAAAGATGAAAATATCTTGGCGCATTTACAGCAGAGGACTGGATCAGGTCTGTCAACACCATCTTGTACGGTTTTTCGTCTCTTGGCTTCAATCTGCTCAACAAGCTCTTCATGAGCACGTTTCATCCTAGCTTGTTTGCATGTATGTGTCACGAACACTTCCAGAGATGGAAATGTCACATCACAATCATGACAGTAGACTGGTGCCATCGTTGTTGCTTCTTCAACTGCTGGAACTGAAATGAAGTAAAATATACGTTTCACTCTTCCTTTTATACCACTTCAATGGTGTGTTGACTCAGCAGAATGTATCACTAGTTGACTAGTTGATATGTTTCACTCATACTTTTATGCTACTTCCATGTAATCAAAATATGGTGTGTAACTTTTCAAACTTGTTCCAAAATGTTAAAATTGCTGACTCAGCAGAATTTTACTTGTGTATATGAATGTCTTACTTACAGTTGTGAAGTTGTACAGCTGCACTGCTGCACAGCAGAGACATCTAGCGGTGAAGTTAACTGACGGTGAAGTTAAATGGTCTGTCAAATGGTATTCATCCGCCAAATGGTATTCATCCGCCAACTAGACCTGAAATGTGATAAAATGTATTCTCTCTCTCACACACACAGACAGACATGTATTGCTTCATTTCATAATATAGGATGGCCCTTAAAAGGGCCTGAAATATTTTAGTATATCAGCAAGTTGGATTCCTGCAGCGGCATTTGTACTTGTAGTACTCCTGCATCGTAAATGGTCTTCCCGCGCACTTGAACGGATGGCTGTCGCAATAGCTCTTCAGCTTCAGAGTCATACCACACCACCAGCAGTCATTACATATTGGTCCTGGCCCAGGTAGCGTCGTCGCAAACTTGTACCAGAGCAGACCACCGCAGGTTTTACAGCAAAAGCGCTGCGGTGCGTTGTGGTGCACCGGGCAGTTGTGTGACTGTCCTTCATATTCCAACCTCACGCAGCACTTGTAGCATTGTATGGTCACTTTCTTAGTAGCTGATGTGTTGTCCATGATGTGTCTGACGATGTCTGACGATGTCTGAGCCTCGAGTCACTACACTTATATACGATTTTATCATGCTGAATGGACGATTTCATCATGCTGATTCAGCACAATTTTTGCTCTCCTGTGGGGGGGGGGGTCGGTACATAGTCTGTCCTAGGGGGGGGGTCGGTACATAGTCTGTCCTGGGGGGGGGGTCGGTACATAGTCTGTCCTGCGGGGGGGGGGGGGTCGGTACATAGTCTGTCCCGGGGGGGGGGGTCGGTACATAGTCTGTCCTAGGGGGGGGGGTCGGTACATAGTATGTCCCTGGGGGGGGGGTTGTCGACCTTTTTAGGCTCTGTTGCCATGGTTACACTGATTGACAGGTCGAGTTCATTGGCTTCATGTTGATTGACTCGGCCAAACCACTTTCGCTCCAGACAGCATCATCTCAGTATGACGTCATGATGACGTCACAGATGGTCGCGCCTATCCTAACGCTTATCATGACTTCCGGTCCAGACATGATGACGTCACTTCCGGTCCAGACATGATGACGTCACTTCCGGTCCAGACAGTATGACGTCACTTCCGGTCCAGACATGATGACGTCACTTCCAGACAGTATGACGTCACTTCCAGACGGTATGACGTCACTTCCAGACGGTATGACGTCACAAAGTGCAGTAGAACTCTCGTTTATACCCTACTTTTAATGTTTGAGGGTGGTCCCGGGCTACCGCTTTTTCTCGGACCAGGAGGCACAATAAAAGTCTTGCCAAGTCCTTGCAAAAAAGGAAATCTCATTTTTTGTTGAGATGGTGATTTAGTCTTGATGCAACAGTGACGGATGCTTTTGGTCGGGGGAGGGGGGGGGGCGAGAAGGGGTTCTGCTTGAAAAAATCACCAGAAGTAGCGAGTATATCAGTTCAACTTGTTTATATGAAATTTGAGTTCAACACTGAGATTTAACATTTTATTTCGTTTCGAAGAAGGGTGGGGTTGTAGGGGACGCAACCCCTAAACCCCAAGTTGGATACGCTCCTGTGTAGTATGCTGTAGTGTGTTACATAACGAGGAGATACGAGAATATAGAACTCTGGTACAAACATACCGGGAGTTTCCGAAAAGAAGCTCCCCCCATGTAAAAGCTCCGGGGCTCTTATTAGGAAACTGTTTCCCAATAGAAGACTTTTTTAGTTACTGTTGTTTTTGTGTGTTTTGTTATTTTTTGTCCCGAAATCCTCAACATGTAGCGCTTTTATAAAAGACTGATGGTAAATTTTTTTTCAATAAAAACTTATCGACAACCCCCCCCCCCTATCTAAAAAAGAAATAGAAGCCCCGGGGCTCTAATTAGGAAACTGTTTCCTGATAGAAGCCCCGGGGCTTCTATTTAGTTTCTAAATGAGCGCCTGAAATTGGCCAGTTTCCAAAGAGAAGCCCTGGGCTTTTTTCGGAAACCCCCGGTAATTATTTATACCGAGGTGAATTTTCTTGACAACATAAAAAGATCATTTTACTTCGCAAAAGCTTTGAATTCGCTTATCTCCACTTTTAGATGGGCCCTCCCGGTTTAAACCTTTCACGCAGAATAAAAACAAACTTTTTATAGCAGTTAGAACAAGCCTACCCCGCCATCCATTTGATCGACCAATCAAAAGAGGGAATCCTCTGGTATTTCGTCATTGATTGACAACGGGCATTCCCTTTAAGCGTGTGATTAGAAAACACACGCCATTCTGTGTGCTCCACGATTTTTTTTGCTGGGGAACTAGTGGAAAGGTGCGAATTTGCTTTTTATTTATTCGGTCTGGCAGAAGTTGAGTTTACATGTAGCGGTGACATGTTGGTCGTCCTGGGAAGTGTGCCTCTTTTCTCCACCTTATGCTGCAAAGATCGGGTATTAGCACGCACTGGTTCGAGCACACATCCTCAGTCCGTTTTTAGACTTTTTCGTGCTTATGGAACCCTTAACACCACATGACCCTCGACGTAGTCCCATGCTGGGTACTGCCGGCAGACTTGAGGGAACTCCGTCCCATGCCACCGCATGGGATCATGGGTTCATGGGACTTATGGGAACATGGGACTGTGGGACTCATGGGAACATGGGTTCATATGGGAACATGGGACCTGTGGGCACATGAGTCCATATGGGTACATGGGACCTATGGGAACATGGGACTATTGGGCCCACATGGGAACATGGGACTATGGGACCCATGGGAACATGGGTCCATATGGAAACATATCTAAAAATCCGAGTTTACGCATAGAATCCTCTTAATTGCCAACGTTTTGGACGTTTTAGATGATTTAATCACAAAACAAGACATCATTTTCTTGGGAGAACGATGGAACCTGGCATCAGCTCGGGCATTCACCACGGCAAACACGCAGCAGAAAATTTCACAAGCTATCCAAAACATTTCTGCAGACAAGAGTACAAGCCATGAAATCATTGTAGGGCCTTTTAGTGGCGATCGAGAAGACGGTTCCACTGGGGAGCCTACATTACAGGCAGTTTCAAACGTTGGACGGGCCCTAATACATGGACGGTCCCCCAAGGCCACAATGACAGTTTCCCAATCCACTGTCTCTTGCTTCCTCAGGTGGTGCAATCCAAATACCATGAACGAAGGGATCTCCTTTCGTACCCCCCGGAAATAGAACTCCAAACAGACGTGTCTAGGGAGGGATGTTGAAAGGGAAACAGTCAGCTTCCTTTCAAGGATACCATATCAACTAGCTGGAACTCCGAGTGGTCTGGATAGCTCTAAACAAGCTATCAGGCCAACTCACAGGCAATAGTGTCAGAATTCTTCAGGACAACTCTACAGCAGTTGCATACCTAAACAGGCAAAGAGGATCAAATACCCCCAACTTTTGGCCTTAACATTTCAAATCCTACTTCTGGCACGGGAACACAAGATCTGCATCGTGGCCCGTCACCTCTCATTAAAACTCAGTGTCCTGTAGAGGGTTTCTTAGGCCACCTTTTCACGGAAGGACAATTGAAAGAAGGATCCATATAGGGTTACCGTGCCGCCATTGGTTCTAGACTTAAAGCATCCACTGACTACGACCCGGGTGAGGATACGGCCTTGTCACAGTTAATCAGGCACTTCAAGGTAAATTCCTCCCCCACACAGTCCAACGTTGCCCAATGGAACCTGTCACTAGTGTTTTGTTACTTACAGTGTCCAGAGATTTTCACTGAAGAGACCGCAAAAGACGCCACGGTAAGATTTACATTCTTGCTAGAAGTGAGAAAAGAAAAGGAGAGTTTAACAAGGTTTTTCTTACAGCGAGAGTTGGCTTTATGGGTAAGACCCATATTATCATCCAGAGTCGGGTGCCCGGTTAGAGCACTGCGCCAATATCTTTCGATTTCGGAGACATACCACTCAGAAAGTAAAAAAGCTCTCATTATCTCCTTCATGCTAAATTCAACAAGGACCTTCCTAAACAGACTCAGATTACATTAAAAAGGTCATTCTGGCAGCTTATGAACGGGCACAGGCAGATACGGACTATCTTAAAGCATTTTCGCAGAATTAACTTACAGGCATTCACTCTTTGGGCCCCTTCATTGCGGAGGAAACTACCATTACGAATCCTACTATTCTGATTGCAGGTAACACGCCCCCAAGCTGAAAGGCAAGATCAAGCAGAGAGGGGATTCACCTAGGCCGTACCTCCGTATCCTGAGTATTACGACGCAAGTGTTTTTGATGCTCAAAACCGAAGCAGGCCATTACCTCCCAGGCGATTACCCCCCCCCCCGGCCATCACCCCCGGCCTTTACCCCGCCTAGGTGATTACCCCCTCCCCCGGCCGTTACCCCCCGACCTTCACCCCCTTTAGGTGATTACCTCCCCGGTGATTAACCCCCTCCTGTTCTGGAATTAAAAAAATAATTAAAACAAATAAATCTCTCACTTATCAAATAACCTTTATTCTGAAAACACTAAACACTGCTGTAAAGGTATACAGACTAAAGCATGACTCTGTGACCTCTGTTGACCTCACAGATGAAAATTGTGGGCGATTCCACGCAGAAAGCCGAGGACCTGGCGATTTTGATAGTCCTGAACAACGGTGGCGAGTCGTCGAGATGCATCCTGGTATACTCGGTAATATAAAACATAAATATAACCTAATATATTAACCTTTATGCATCTTTCTATCTGGGGGGGGGGGGGGTATCAGCCGGGGGGGGGGGTAAAGGCCTAAGGGGGTAAAGCCCGGGGGGTAATCACCGGGGGGGGGGTAATCACCTCAGGGGGGTAAGGGCCGGGGGGGGGTAATTACCTAGGTTTTTGATCACCACATATATATATTTCATTTTCTGCCGATTCACAGAAGATTTTAAAGCAATCCAGTCAATCTTTACAGGTTTATTTGCAGTAAACACTAAAATTAGAGAAATTCTTGGTTAAAGAAAAATTTAGACAACAGAGTCACTTTATTCAAGTTTTATCAGCATGTTTTGTCAAGGTACTTCAGCCTCGTTGCTTGAAGTGTCAAAGGTTTTAGTTTACATAAATCCTATGGATTTACGATCCTATTGTAAAATTACTAATAAACGTAATTGTACAAGAGTACATAGCACGTGAATAGTGAGACCCTGAGGCAGGGATCCATCCAGTGGGCGGCTGGAGAGAAGTGGTAAGAGTTCTCAAAGATTAAGTCATGGCTGGAAGCCTTTCTCATCTCGACTTATAGTTGCTGTGATATTTCTACACTTGTTCTTGATTTTTATTTTATGTTACAAGACCGGAATGGTATTCTTCCGGACTTTTCAAAGGGAAATCAATAAAAGAATTGAAACTTAGCTGACAAGTTTTATTTCTTGATGTGCACCAAGTGTCCAGCACTTCCGTTGATTCACATAACGAGTTTTTTCAAGCCATAGTGTAATTCGCGACCTTTTTGGATCAGTTCAAAAGAATGGCAGGCTCCCATGCTCCGGACTCAAGTTCCATTAAAAGTGGAAATAAGCGAATTCGTCCCGGTTTTCCGGTCGTAAACCGCTTCAGCGGTTAAAAAAACAAAAGCGATACTGTGACTGCGCAACCTGAATCAGTTATATGCACGCATTGTCCATAGTGCCAAACAAACAAATCCAACCATCAATCGCCAACATGGAGCCCTGACTCATCAAAAAGAGAGAGTCCACCCCTAGGATTCAAACAGAATCGACGCCCTGATCGAAACATTATTTGGGATTTGGGAATACTCTCCCCCGCCCCAGTAAACATTGCGGCGTTTAGATAGACGTTGCACTCACTTTGGATCAACATTGGGTTTTGATTGTTTATCGAAGTCGAAACAAAGTCTACCTTTCGACGTTGAATAGGCGTCGATAATAGAGCGTACAGGTTGTATAGGCTTCGGTAGCACGACGTTGCACAGACACTGGGAAAGCGCTGATATACAGACCTCGAAACAATAATTTAAAAAATAAAGTGTTATTTAATTTTAAAACTCTGGTGATGCGCTGCCCCTTTTCCCCCTTAATCCCCCACGCTACTCGACTTGACAGCGACGGAGCGTGCCAGACGGAGATGTAGACAGAGCGTCTCGGCTTACAGCGTGCCGTCATGCAAGGCGGGAGCGAAGCACACACTCAGTAACTCGGGGGCGGAGCTCGCCCCAGAGTACCTTCTGTCATGCCTGTGTTCTATTGGCCGTTGAGTCGTGCAGGGATTAAGTCGGACGGTACATAACAAGGCTCATATTTTACGGCATTGTTCAAGTCACTTCCGGTGATATTTCAAAATTAGCACTCCGATGCAATCAATTGGTGCATAAATTCCCCCACTCCCCGCTGTAGTTTTAATGTTGAATGTAGATAAATTATTCCAATTACCAGCATATCTATCCTATCCTAACTTGGAGAGAAACTGCAGTGAGGCTACCCAATATTCGAAATAATTTCACGCCATGCGTTTCCGATATATGTCTTCTTTAAAAGGGTTCGTTTTTAACGATACCCGGCGTTGATAAACGTTGGACAGTCGTCGGCACCCGGCTTGGGTTCAACGTCGGTTTTTCGTTGATTATTGAAGTCAAAACGTCTATCCTTTTATGTCGAAGGGAAGCCTATTGTGCATACGCAGAGAGTGCGACGTTGTATAGAAGTTGTAAGAGTGGCGTTGTGCACGCATTGACAGAACTATTTATACGGACGCCTGAAACAAAAGGATGTTTTCAATGAGCATGATATAACTAGGTTGTTATTTTGTCTATAAAATTGGCGTTTTATTGCTGTAAACGTCGGTCTTCAAAAGCACTGTAGGCATCCAGACGTCGGGTTTTTGGTTTTGGAATATGGACGTTGATAAAACGTCAATTATCCGACATCTAATTAATGTTGCAAACAGATTTCAAATGGTAATCGAAAAAGATGTTATCTAGGAGACGGGAGAGTGACTTTATGTAGATGTCCGAAGGGACGTTATTTTCAAGTCCTGGAACTACTAACATAAAATCGCCTTCTGGACATATTATCCTGTAACGTATGTGTATTGATTCAGTTTTAATGAATAAAGAATTGAAGAAATGATCCCGAAATTCTCATATTTTACGTCCGCATTTCCGGTGCCAGCCAGTTAAAGAAACACTGAGCAGCACCTGGGTGTGTGAACGCAGCCTGGCGGTTGCGGGTCTAGGACAATTCCCCCGAGTCAGTTCCCCCTTGCCCCCACGACAATTCCCCTGGGATGATTCCCCCGTAGAACTACCCCCCTCCCCTGGTTTGTTTGAAAATGGTCACATTTTACAATGAGTCAACTTTACAATAAAGCAATCTTGAAAAATTAGTAATCGTCACTACTCACTGCAACTGAACTTCAATCTGAGTTAGAGTGTTGTGAGCAATCCCACTTACGTAATCCAGCAAAAGAACCAATATCCCCAGTTACTTAATACCAACGACTCCGGTACCCGATAATCCCAGTGTATATGAAAACGGAGTGGATGAAATAGAAAAAAAAAAAACATCGAAAATATTTGAAAAAAAACGGACCGTTGGGGGAGTAATCTTGGGAGGAATAGTCCTACGGGGGAATTGTCGGGGGAGTAGTCCGGGGGGAATAGTCCTATTTCCAACGGTGGCATACCATGTCGGGGGTGGGGAGGATAGGGGGAAGGAGGTGCCGGGCAAACGCGTTGAGTGTATCTTAATGCTCAGGCGATTAGATCACCTTATCAGGTGTAACAGACGCTTGGGTCGACCTTAAGTTACATGATAATACAGGCCTATGATAAAATAATTTTTATCCAAGTCCCTTGAAATCTGCTGTTTTTTATTTATCAATTTGAAATAAAATCGATTCTACTTAAAAATAAAAACGATTTCGCGGTCCCTCTGTTTTGTTCGGCGCGGAGCGCATTTTGGAAAAAATATTTTTGAGGAAAACACGGAGTCCTTGATGAAAATCACCCCCATTTTACCAAAGTGACAGAGGAAAGACATTGAAACTATAATGTACACTGTCCTCCTTTCCCACGAAAACCGGGGACGGGGTGGGTACTTTTTGCAGAGCTGCCCTCCGTGTCCACCCAAAAGGGAGACTAAAAGTTAGACACAATCACTTCTCAATGTTTCGTTCTGACTGCGGTAATGTGCGTTTTTACTTCGCAAAAGCTTTGAACTCGCTTATCTCTACTTTTAGATGGGTTCCTTTCCGGTTTTAACCTTTCACACAGAATAAAAACAAACTTTTTTGTAGCAGTAGAATTAGCCTGCCTCGCAATCCATCCATCGACCAGTCAAAATGAGGGAATGCTCTGGTATTTCGTCATGATTGACAATGGGCATTCCCTTTAAGCCTGTGTTTGAAAAAAAAACACGCCATTCTGTGTGCTCCACGAACTTTTCGCTTGGAAACTATTGGAAAGATGCGAATTTGCTTTTTATTTAATTTATTTAACTAATAAAGGACTACTTTATCGTTCTCTGGAAGTTGGATAAATTTGATTCGAGATAAAGCAAAATCCAGCACTTCTAACTTCGGCCTGGCAGAAGTTGAGTTCACACGCAGCGGTGACATGTCGATCGTCCCGGGAAGTGTGCCTCTTTTCTCCACAAGAAGCTGTATTTACACTCACTGGTTCAAGCACACACCCTCAGGAGTTGTTTTGAGTCTTTACAGTCTGCATTGCCTGCATAGACTCGAAGCATCACACAGCTGACCGTGCCATAGCAGGAATGGCCGCTTTTACTGAAGCTTGCACTCCAAAAGGACTGTTTTCTATCTTGTATCTGCAAGCTCTGCATGATAGAATTTTGTCCGGGCGAAAAAGTCCGTTTTGAGACGTTTTTCGAGCTCGTAGCACCCTTGGGGCCACAATCCCGTTTATGGGCCTCGGAACGGATATACTCAAATCATGGGTCCCTTTTTGGGTCCCTAGAAACACCCTCCATGTCCAGAGGGTACTGTAATCACCCACATAGTCCCATGCTGGTTTTTACCGGCTGACTTGGGGGAACTCCGTCCCATGTCACCACATGGGATCATGTACCCATGGGACTTACGGGAGCATGGGACTTTGGGACTCATTGGAACATTCGACATGGGACTCATAGGAACAGGGGCCCATATCAATACATGGACCCTATGAGAACATGGGCCCATATGGGAGCATGGGACTATGGAACCTATGGGAACATGGAGTTTTTTGCTCCAAATCATCTTAATTGTTAACGTTTTAAACATTTTAGATGATTTAATCAATTTAAGTCACTGCATATTACCTGGACCGATAGCCTAAGTGTTTTAATTAGCTGTTGCCTTGTGTTTACAGTCGCAGTTACTTATGGTCTCTTCTTTATGCTCGCTTTTCAGACATGACAGAGGCCAGACCCAAAGGAATTACCGTATTCACACCCACCCACCTTCCTCAATCAGCACTCAGTGTGCAATCGCTGCAGAAAAGTTCGGGGTTTGGCTCTTTGTGTAGAGACGAACACCTGCCCCGAGTGTGAACAGTTATTCCACAGAGAGTGGCGGGCAATTTACAGGAACAGAGCCAAGAACGACCACAGAAGCCCCACCCTTTTCATTGCACCAGACTGCAGCTCTAACACAATGGAAAAGGCAAGTTCAGTCATATTGCAGCAAGTGTCGACACCCATCCGTCTGGACACCGGGACAAAGTCGGACACAGCGGGCTCTAAACGCAAGCCCAAAGCTTTTTCAGAGACAGTGACGGAATTTAATATAGTAGCAGGCGACGAGTGCATGGCCTTACGTAAGACCTGGTTCGCCGACCGTCCGGATTCTGAAAAGGAAGGGTTAAGATCAGAGAAAAAACATTGCCCCGCGGAAATCAAGTAATAATCGTACATACGGCTTCGGGTGGGCCTTTATGTCTACCCTGGGTCAACTGGGCATACCAGTGCCGGAGGAACTGTTTCTCTTTTGGGCCCGTCAATTTGCCCCCTCCCCCCACCGCAAGTGACTCAGTGAACTTATCGGCGATACTGGTTTTACAGACACAACTCCAACGCCAGATCCAAGGCTTGCAAAACCAAGTTAAAGAGCTAGAGACAAAATTAACATCCATCAGAAGGCGTTCACCATCGGTCACAGTTTCTCGCCCCCGCCGAAATCACTTCCCCCAGCGTCCATTTCCCGGGACCCCCCTCCCCCGCTTTGGGTCCGTGAGATGGAGGCCCCCAGTGAAGAGGATTCTACGGGCATTTAATCGTCGGGGCAAGTATCTAATTTAGTAGGAGAGGAAGACGACCTCCTACAAGCGCACACCCCCTGGCATCTATTCCATCTGACAAGGAGCGGGACATTCACACGCCATCAGGAAAATTGCTCACCCAACAACCCGCCAACGCACTACAGCAGAAAGAAGAAGATTTTGAGGAGGAAGAGTCGAAGGAGTGACCCAAGAGACCCTAGCGACGGCTCACTTCCGCTTACCTCTGCGGAAGATGGACTATGTACGCTCTCCAGGTCATGGCCAACGCTTATGACACGACCCAGCAGCAGCGGACCGTCGCCCAATAAGGACCCCTCTCCTCTCGACATCTCATCGCCTGGGGAAGAGGGAACTCGCTCCGTGACGTCATCATCCATAACCCGGGAAGACGTCCCGTTTAGAGATGCCTCGAGGAGATACAGCCCGCCTCGCTACCGTTATCTGTGGCACCCCATGCCTGGAAAGGGATGACCCCCATTCGGATGACATCCCAAAACGTTACTACCCCATCACGATTCGTTCATCGCCCTAGCCACAAGTGAGGGCATCACAAACGCGGTGACTATGCGGTCAGATGGGTTTAAGAAGATGGACGCTAGTGGGGGTCGCACGCTATCACGGTTTCATGTCTCGAAGCACTGCGCCATACGCCCAGTCCCCTACCGCACCTCTGACGATCAGATCTCGATGGAGGCACTGGAGCAGCTGGCCAAAAGAACAGTGTGGGTGCCATCAGTACGCCTGGATTCAGACATCCCATTAGCAGAAAAGGACGCCAAGAACATTGAGTCGTCTGCTCGTCAAATATTAAACATTATGTCCTTTCAGGATCATATTCCGCTAGCACTAAGGGCAAGATGGGAGGATCTGCGATTCAGTGATCCGGTGTCCTCCAAACCAAACTTTTGGAATGCCTGTCTCTTGCCACCCGTGACGTCGTGAAAATCTTAACCTTCCTGATGACATCGATGGTGTTCTTAAGACGGTACGCGTTTCTCCAGCACTGCTGGTCAAGCGTCAAGGGACTCCGTGACTTACGGCACACCCAAAACCTGAGTGAAAAGGAACTGTTTCCCGCAGCAGGCCCTAATAAAGGGAAGGTCCCCCGAAGCTACAATGACAGTGTCCCAGTCCGCGCTTTCCCTTCTCCAACTGTGGGGCAATACGAATACCATGAACGAAGGGGTCCTCTTTCATGCCTCCCTCCCACCTGGAAATAGAACTCCAAACGACGCAAGGAGGGATCGGGTAGTCATTGTCAGGGTCAGATGTGGAAGGAAAAATGGCCAGTGGCCTTACACAGATACCTTATCAACTTGCTGGAACTACAAGTAGTATGGATAGCTCTAAACAAAGTTCTTTTGGACAACTCTATACCAGTTTCTATCTAAAGAGGCAAGATGGAACCAAGTCCTCTCAATTATCGACCCTGGCCTTTCAAATCCTGCTTCTGGCATGAGAACACAAGACCTGCATGGTAGCCCGTCACCTCTCAGGAAAACTCAATGTGCTGGCCTATTTAGCGTGCAGGGCAGGTCAGGTCATCCACACAGAGTGGTGTCTAGCCAAATCGTCCTTCTGGGTGACACGGCAATCTCCATGGGGCGCCTCGACGCTAGATCTATTTTCCAACGCACTTACAACACAACTACCCAGGTCTGTATCCCCATGCCCGGATCAGACAGCCTGAGCAGTAGAGGCATTAAAGTGTCCATGGCCTCTGCAGGAAGTACTCTATGCCTTTCCCCCTCAGGCAAACCTACTCCAAGTTTTGCAGAGAATAACCGAACTGAGACCCACTCTCTGTTACCAATAGCCCTGTGGTCCCAAGAGGCCCCGTGATTCGCCCTACTCCTCCATTGCAAGGTGATCGAATCCATTCAAATACCTTGCCACAGAGAACTTCTATCTCAACTCTATTAGGGCCACTTCCACCCGTCCCCACAGGTACTGAATCTGCACCTGTGGTGCCTAACCAGTCATTCCTAGAGAAAAAAGGATTTCCCAAACACAAGGTGGAAAAGATGGTAAATAGCCATAAACAGTCCACAGAAAAAGTTTATAGGTCGCAGTGGAACAAGTGTGCCTCTTGGTGCGCTACCTCCTTTCAGTCGTAGCAGATTTTTTGGACCATCCTTTCAAGGAAGGTCCACTGAAAGTAGTGTCCATAGAAGGTTATCAAGCCATCATTGGCTCTAGGCTTAAAGCATCTACTTGCCATGACCCGGGTAAGGATGCGGCCTTGTCACAATTAATCAGACACTTTAAAGTAGATTCCCCTCACCCACAGTCCAACGTGACCCAATGGGACCTGTCACTAGTTCTACGTTATTTACAATGTCCAGAAATTTTCGCTGAGGAAAACATTTCCGCAAAAGACGCCACGGTAAGGTTTACTTCCTTGCTAGCCTTAGCGTCAGTTAAAGGGAGAGGCGAAAATCCATGCATTGGACAGAGAAGTGATAAAAGAAAACGGTGAGTGGAATAAAGTTTTCCTTACCGCAAGAGCCGGCTTTATGGCAGAGACACATATTGTATCCCAAGGTCGGGGCACCTTTGAGCATATTGCGCTCCCGGCCCTTAAAGGGGAACAAGTGACCGAAGACCGAGTTTCCTTGTGCCCAGGCAAAGCACTGCTACAGTATCTCTCGATTTCAGAGACATATCTCTCAGAAAATCAAAAATCCTCATTATCTCATCCATGTCAAAATTCAATAAGGACCTTTCTAAACAAACCATCCCATACTACATTAAAAAGGTCATTCTGGCAGCTTATGAACGGGCACAAACCGATATGGGCCTCCAAAACCACTGCAAGTTTAAAGCCCATCATGTCCGCCAAATAGCAAATTCTCTCAGAGCCTTCCGTAATGTGTCTTTAGTAGAAAAACTTAAAACGAGTTATTGGTCTTCCCCCAACCCGTTTGTAAAGTATTATCATAAAGTATTTTCGCAAACCAATTGACAGGCCTTTACTACATCGCCGCAGAAACAATTATTACGAACCCTTCTACTCTGATTGCAGGCAACCTACTCCCAAGCTCAAAGGCAAGGGCAAGCAGAAAGGGGTATTTGCCAAGTGACATAACAACGCGTTCAAGGGCAATATGTAGCGACACGTCTAGACCATGCCTTCCTACCTTGAATACCGTAAAGCAAGTGTTTTTAATCACCACAGAACTGATATTTTCACTTGCGTGGACGTTAGTTTTAATGTCAAGAATGTTTTCCATTTTTAAAAACATTACTGTCTTTCAGGCAGAGTCACCACAGTCCTAACACCTCGCTTCCTGCTGTCTTCCACTCTTTTCGGACCCTAAGGCCAGAAAGAAGGGGGCATACACGGTACCACCTGTTCCCGTAGTCCTGTACCACCACCAGCAATAAGGGGACCAGTCCATGGTGACCATGCCTACCGCGCCCATGAGCCCATAATTGGCCCGAGACATTGGAAATCTCATTAGAGTGAAACTTTTTCACCATTTAAAGTTTAAAATCAATTAGTATTAATAGAATTATCTAGTTGTATTTGTGGGTTTTGCGGGTAAAACCTTTAACTTTACGTTATGTTGTTATGTTACTAGGCAATCGGGTCTTATCATTTGCCTCCGTTTTAGCGTCAGAACAGCATGTCATTTGAAAGTGTGAACACTGCAGGCTCAATCCCTAGCAGTGTTAAGTTTATTTTACGTAAATCTCAGAGATTTACGATCGTATTGTCAAAATATCGATATTTTGAATTTATTCTTCATAGTCTCGATGTTGAATGATCGAGGTTGGGATCCATCCAGTGGACAGAAGGATGGGGATGGCAATCACCACTCATGTATAGCTGTCAGACTTGAATTACATGCGTCAGATCTCTACATTCTGTTCCTTTGTAACTTTCTCTCACCGTGTTTTGTTATAGGATTGGAAGGGTTCCCCCATCCCAGGCTCTTTGCAAGTATTAAAAGAAGTGGAACGTAGAATTTTATTCAGTCTTTAATTACAGTTCATCTTTAACATCCTCTGATGAGCTTCTACATGTCCAGCGTAATTCGCAGCCTTTTGTGTGGATGGAGTTCAGAATGGCAGGCTCCCCTGCTCCGGACTCAAGTCCCGTCTAAAACTGGAGACAAGCGAATTCCAAAGTAAAACTAACGTTTTATTTCGTAAAACGTGCTTTGACGAGCAAAAGCTCGTCAATCATGACGAAATACTCGAGATTCCTTAATTTTGATTGGTCGGTGGATTGTTTGGTGGGGTAGGCTAGTTCTATTGCTACAAAAAAGTTTGTTTTTATTCTGCGTGAAAGGTTAAAACCTCAAGGGAACCCATCTAAAAGTCGAGAAAGAGAATTGCGCTTTTACTCGTTAAAGCTTATTTTACGAAATAAAACTTTAGTTTAAGGTACTATTAAATAGTGGCACGCAATTTGCTGGTTTGCCTTTTTTGTGGTAGTGCAGTCAAAAAACAGCCCCGAGAAAGCCGGAGTACTAAACAAAAATTACCTCCTTACCTTTTTCACTGAAATTTTGCACTCCGCCTGGTTCACATCTGGTACTCAAAATCCCTCTTCCCCTTTCCCCGTACTTTTTTGGGGATACATAAACTTGACTAAAACACAGCAAAAAATATAAATAAATAAAAAAAAACAAACAAACAAACAAAGAACAGCAACTTATTTTTATATTTTTGAAAATTTCGGAACTGGCCAAATTTGTTTCCATAAAATGTGGTCAATTAATTTGATGCAAGGTAAGGCAATATTATTAGTTTTCAGTTGGCTGCCATTGGGCCAAAACCCGAGTAGGGGAGGGGGACACTTGGTATTATATGTGGTTACTATGCATGTGCGCCTGAAAAAGCGGAAGATTGGTGATAATGTTGAGACCAGTCGCGGTGCGTACGGTGTGCGAATCTCGTTTAAAATGGGGGGAATTTTCATCCATTACTCCGTGTTTACCACAAAATTACCACAAAATTCACTCTTTCCGAATTTCTTTCCGAAATTCACTCCACGTTTAGTTAAAAACCCATGGATACGCAAGGTAAGCAGTTAGTGCTTGAGTGCAGAGGAAGAGGTAATCCTTAGACCAGACGCGATCTGTACAGAGTGCCAGTGAAAAGGTGGTAATTTTCATTCATTACTCCGCATTTTCCACAAAACGGAGACCTTTTGGAACTGCTCACCGCGTTTAGTTTTATCACCGAGGTGGCGGGATGGAGATGGCAAGTATCCTTTAAAGTTTATCATTTGTTTAGAGAGTGTCTTTTTGAAAATCATGGGCACGCATGACATCGAATTTTTACGTGGGTGTCAAACCTCCTCCCCAAAAGCCTCGGCTAACTTCCTTCGACTAGCCTCACACCTCTGTTCTATCATATAGTATGGAATCCACCACAACAAATTATCTGTTATTACGAAGTACAACGGCAGTTCCCAACTTTGACTCCCACATAAAAATTTAAATCTTGTTCTGTAATGAGTGAAAACACCGCTTCAGACGCATTGTATATCTTGTATTTTTACTGGTTATTATTTCTATTCCTTTATTTTATTTTTCATATTTTTAAGTTTTATTATTATTATGCTTCTTGTGTGGGGGTGAGGGATTACGTATTTTATTGGTGTAGTTGATTGCATACTGTGATCACATTGGAAAATCGCTTAGTTGTTATCTATGACGACATGATGACATGTTAACATGAGTTGTCAATCGAAGACCCTTCCTCTCACCCACTCTGTTCTTCGAACACAGAAACATACATCAACAAGCCACATAAAAGTTCCCAGTTGGCATATTCAGAAAACGAGGCAAAAGTACATTTGGAAAATGGTAAATTAGATGCTGCCCATTCAGTCAAGGCGAACAAACTGAAACTAAACAAAGAAAAGACAGAATTTTTATTTTAGTAAGTAGGTACTACCGGTATGAGCATATGCTCGAAATAGACTCCTTGTGACTAACTCGTCAAAATGGCCCCTCTGCTCGTAACCTTGGAGTGATAATAGATTTACACATGTCCCTTGAACAACAGATCGATGATGCTAGGAAAAAGTGCTTTTATTTCCTCATATGGAGAAACGGCATTTGACTATATATCACCGAAAAATTTACAAAGGATTTAGTTCACGCTCCAGTTGTGAGCACATTGGATTACTGCAATGTCTTGTATATTAGTTTGCCTAGAAACCTCCTAACCGCCTTCAATCCGTATTAAACTATGCCGCTATAGCATCAGTGGGGTATGCCAGTCTCTGCACTGGTTACCTATAGAGGAAAGAATTTGTTTAAAGTAAACGTTTTAGTCTATAAAACACTTCATCAATCCACACCAAACTGAATATCGGATATGATGAAACCACACAACCCTCGTCGAGCGCTGCGTTCGTCCGACATTCACCGCCTCATCTTACCTAAAACCAGCCTAAAGTACGGCGGTAGGGCCTTCTCAGTGGCCGTGCCGAGAGAATGGAACAAGCTTCCAGTACACATCAGAAACGCCAAGTCACTTTTCATATTCAGAAAACTATCAAAAACTTATTTGTTCAAAAGTGCATATAAGGTCAAATGAGCATATCCTGGTGTAAAACTTAATATAATAGAACTAGCATCATGTTTTACTATAATATTTTATTATAACTCTAGCATCATGTTTTACCTTTTGCACTCTAGCATCATGTTTTACCTCTATGTTAGTCTGTATATATATATATATATATATATATATATATATATATATATATATATATATATATATATATATATATATATATTTATATATACACCTACCTTGCGATCTAGCACCATGTTTTACTAAAATATTTTATTATAACTCTAGCATCATGTTTTACCTCTTGCACTCTAGCATCATGTTTTACCTCTATGTTAGTCTATATATATATATATATATATATATATATATATATATATATATATATATATATATATATATATATATATATATATATATATATATATATATATATATATATATATATATATTTATATATACACTTACCTTGCGACCTGGGGAGCCCATGCTTATAAATAATAGATGGGGAGACCAAATGTATATCCTTTCTCTTCCGCATTTTTTCTTTTGTTATCGCATAGATATCTTAAATTAATATTATTGTTATTATCTGTTATGGTTGTTTTGGAAAAAACACAGCAATAACGAATAAGCAAAAATTCGAGGTCTCCTTTATTCGACCATTTTTTTGCCAGAAACACACCCACTAAAAGAGACCGTCTTCTTAATTTTGTATATGAGCCCGGTTCTCCAAATGATCACTTTTAGCAGAGTCAGTAGACTCGCTAAATCTTTTTTTTTTTTAATTTTTGTAATTTAATAATTTACTGGCACTTTATACAAGTTTTAGAGGGGAGTTATTCTGAATAAAAACAATTTCACAGTTTCGTCTATTTCCGCGAGAGATGTGGTTATAAACTTCAGGTAATTTTGTTTGTATTGTTTACATCTACCCGCCAGAGACGAAGAGAAGTAACTAATGAAAATAATTTAAAAGAAAGGAGTTAAACTAAATAACAAAATACTTGAAACTATTACATGCAGCCTGAAGACTACTTGACATATTACTGTCGTGCAAAGTAAGCTTTTATCTTATGTTTTAGCACAAAACCTATATTATCTCCTGCTTGTTTACAGTTACCAATGGTAAAACTAGTCTCAGTGGACCCTTTCTATTCTTGACAACAAGTTCACGTCACAACCTTGCATCTACGAATAAGAATTAACATTTTCGTCACGTGATCAAAAAGTGCCAGTGCTTGCGTGGGGGCAAAACGCAGTTTCTCGTTGTTTTAATACCAAATATAACAGTATTTTTCTTTGTCGATTGCATACATTTTGGCCTATTTGTCCCATGCTAGGAAGCTAGCTCTTTGTATAATTTTTACCGTTTAGAAAAGTGTTAATACTTAGCTTAAATATCGAAGAATTTGTATTGGTATAAAACTGCTATAAACTCCAAATATCGCTCATTATGCCCCCAGCTACCCACAAGCCAAATAAAAATGTGTAAAAGTTCTGCGTTTCGAATAAAAGTAACCGGGTAAAAAATGAAAGAAATGATAGAGAGATTTCACCTAAATGTCAAATTTTCCTTGCACCAAAGAGCAGTCACGTTTTTAACAACTCCTGTGCTATTTAAAAATGTATTATAAGTTTTAACAAATAGTTTCAAGTTTCAATTTCTTTTCTGTTTCGAGTATAAGCTATTTTTGCAATATTTCTTCCATATTTTTCTGTCATTTCTTTCATTTTTTTGGGGTTCCATCGCAGTCGAAAATCAAATTTCTTTCGCAAATTATTCGAAACACCCAAAGTGTGACTTGGCTCATCGCATGAAAGTGTCTGCGAGATGACTTGATCGATCTTCCTAGGACAGAAATGGTCACAGTTCCTGTAATAAGCCAGTTTGCATTTTCGGGTCTTTCCGGTGGAAGTGTTGTTTCTACTGCAAATATTTTTGGGATAAATTATAAAGAAATGATATGGAAAAAACATCAAGTTTCTAATTTTCTTTCAACATGCACGCTTTCAAATTTATGAAGCCATAACATGATCTTTTAAAAGCTATTTTACATATTATTCAGTCCCTTTAATAACCAACATGTGAATATGTTGCTGGCAAAATGGAATTTTGTTGATTTTTTTCGTTTTGTTTTCTATCATTTCTTTATATCCTTATCCCACCTGAATTCAGCCGAAACGTAAAAACTTTTCTGAAAAAGTCAAAGTGCGAATTGGCTTATTGTAGAGCCATAAGCCAATTCGCACTGTTGGATCTTTCCGGTGAAGGTGTTGTTTTGACTGCAAATGTTGGGAGATAAATTATAAAGAAATGATTAGCGAAAATATCAAAATTCTAACTTTCTTTCAACATGCACACTTTCAAATTTATAAAGACATCATATGATCTTCTAAAAAGTATTTTACATATTATTCAGTCCCTTTAATAACCAATATGAGAACATGTTGCTGACAAAATGGAATTTTGTTGATTTTTGCCATTTTTTCTATCATTTCTTTATATCCTTATCCCATCTAAATTCAGCCGAAACGCAAAAACGTTTCGGCAAAAGTCAAAGTGCGAATTGACTTATTGTTGCTGCGGGAGATAATGGGAGATTTTATATCCTGATCCCAAGAAAACATTTTTCTCAGTACAAAATTGTTGTTTAACCATAGAAATTGTGCGTGGTATTTATAATTGGGTCATTTGTGTGATGCACTCTTTCTAAAATAACGCCAGTGGCCTGAGTCATGCGCCGAGATTAGCAAAATTGACATCAACGTCACGTTCTATTATCGGAACTATTACTCTTGCTGTCATAGGAAGACCGCAAGAGTCATCTAGGACTAAGTTAAAACCAATAATCATGGCACCAAATTGTCCGTAATTACACTGACACAGTTCGGTTATGGCCTGTAGATATTGGCAATATTTTTTGTTTAGGGACAGGCCGTAACCATAGCGAACCTGGTATATTCACCCGTAAACCAGTGGCGGCATTCGCGAAAGTGTAAGTTTAAACTTAGAGTCAATCTAAGTGCAAAAATGTAAGAGTTAACTTTCCCGTTGGTTTAACTTAGCGGTATTCACAAAATGTAAGTTTAAGCTTCCACTCAAGTATAAGTTCAAAATTCTAAGTTTACTTCGGACTACACTTAGATTTCTAAGTTCAATCCCACGCGATATTTAAATACCTGGAGTGCTTTGTTTACCTTGGCAACAATCAATTTATTGAGATTAAATGAAGAATATGAAAGGGTTTTTATGAGGGAAAGTGTTTCGAGATAGGAGTAATCCGTTTGAAGTTTACAATGACGATGAACTTTTAACTCGATATTGATCTTCAAGAGAAGATATTCAATTTTTGGTGGAAAATCTCGAAAATTTGGAGTAGGAATAAGAAGAAGCTTTAACGCTCCGAAACATCTAAAAGCCTCCGATATTTACATTGACAACCAGTTTATACGATTACGATTAGTCGCACTCTTTATGAAAATTTTGCAATATTGACTTAGAATGTAAGTTAATAAACTTACGCAATGAATATGGCGTAAGTAAGTAAACTTACGTAAGTTTAATCTTGAGATCTAAGTTTAATACGGCCACAGATACAAGAGAATGTGCCTGTCGTCAACTGTACCTCACGACCGCCACTCCCGAAAAGTTAATTTCATCCCACATCAAAACATCTATTTTACAAAATAAAACATTTTCTTAAGTGTTTATTCAAACACTTATTAACACAGAATAAGAACAAGGGCAGAGATGAGAATTTTTCTTTGCATGTATACTTTTGTGGGTTCGACTGCCACAGGTTGCTTGCCTAACAATTTTTATGCAATGAACTGGCAATCTTCGGGCGAAGCATAGTCAGATAAGTACCGAACTATGCCACAACAGCATGTGAAACTGGTTTTTGAGACAGGCTGTCATACCATATTAAACAGTGATGGTTCATTTTTCCGTTTCTGATATTTCCCCGAGATACTATCCCAGCTGACCCCTCAAGGCCACCGGATGTTTGGATTCTTAATTTCGAAGTAACTACAATTTGCCATCCTTTTTGGGAGGGAGGGAAATGGGGGAGCTTTAATATATTTTCTGCACCCAAGGAACGGGGAAGGGGAGAAGGGGAAAATAAATACAAACAAGCTTTTTTTTTTGGCTTTTCAATCTTTATTGAATAAACATCAAGTTTATGCCATATAGCTTATTTAAATCGTTTTCCGCCCAAGCATCACATACCAAATAACAAAATGTACGGGCACATACACAGGAAAACAATGGGAGATCCATCGCTTCATTTGATTTCTCAATGTAAATTTACTTTGAGATTACTACACGACTATTTCTTTGAAGAACTACTAAAAAATGACAAACTTTATTGTATCAAATAATTTTTTTGAAAATCTTTACATTTTTAGAACTAAAATCGCGTTTTGTTGTTTTTGTTTTATTTCTATTATTACTTTTTCTTTTACTACCAGTAAGTTAGTGTAACTGAGATAATAGTAAAGGATTTTAAATTATTATTTTACAGAGAGCATGCATGAAAATAGTAAATAGAGGGACCAAGTGTGCATCATATATAATAATCAATGATATATAACCCAAAAATACAAATATGGGAGACCATGCTTTGGTCTCCCTATTTACTATTTTTTATCTATGGTCTCTCTAAGTGACACCTTTAGTGTCTTTTAGCATATACAAAAGGTCTCCCTATGTTGGCATATTCTGTGTGCATATATTATCAAATGTGTGCATATATTATCATATAATATTTTTTACTGTCATTGTAGGTTCAACTCCTACAGGGTGCACGCATAACGATTTCTTATGCGGAGTTACTGCGCTCTCCGGTGGTGGCACACCACACTTTAGTAATATTGTAAATAGGGGGACCAAATGCGCATCATATATAATAATCAATGATATATAACCCAAAAATACAACTTTGGGAGACCATACCTTGGTCTCCCTATATACTATTTTTTTATCTATGGTCTCTCTAAGTGACACCTTTAGTGTCTTTTAACATGTTCAAAAGGTCTACCCATGTTGGCATATTCTGTGTGCATATATTATCAAATGTGTGTAAATATTATAAACTTTTTTGTTAGTGTCATTGTAGGATCAACTCCTTCGGGGTGCAGGCATAACGATTTTTTATGCGGAGTTACTGCGCTCTCCGGTGGTGGCACATCAAACTTTAGCAATATAGTGATAAAATATATGCACTATCCCATCAATACCCCTCACTCCTCAATAAAACATTTGAGCCGCTCGATCGCTTTCTCAACATATCTTCTAGCACTGGCTATTGTTTCACTTCCTGCACCTCCGTCGCAATCATTTGTTTATTTCGCTTTGCTGGAGGGGGCGCTCTGCTCAGCTCTCAAGTAGTTCTTCTTTAATAAGCAAGCCCGATCTGCCCACCATTGATCTGGTGCATCCGCATAATGTAGTATTTTAATAAAGAAGTCAGAAAAGACCTGTTTTGTTCACGCACTCTTCTCAGTATTTTGTCACTTCAGATACCTTCGAAAAATGCGGCAGTTTGAATGGAGGCTTCTTCCACATTAGGTACACAGTTGGTGTGCAGTGAAGATGCCCAAGTCGCACTTGTCGCAGACATCGATATTTTCTGGCGTTTCTAGTCTGGCAATGACGCCATCATTTGCTTTCTTGTGCTTAAGGAAGAAGCCATCCCTGAAATTACGACATATGCTAATTTAAATCTCTTATATATCAATTCATGTACTTCATTATCGTACCGCTTTTAAAGTAATTCTAAAACAAATGAAAGCACAATACCATACATCTCTATATGCTTCAAATATAAAATATTACATGACAAGCCACGTCAAGTCCATATCCTTCGTCACAATTTAAATTCCTATTAGGTATACTGAAATAAGGTTTCGTGTCAATCATTAATTCTAACATTTTGAACACTTTAACCTTGACAAAGATATAATATCCCACACCTGTTAACATCATTCAATACTAGCACAAGCAAATGGGAAAGTACATCTGTAGCTTCTCCTGAGGACATGACACATCTATTGAAGCTTTCTTGTCACTTGTATTCTGCGGAGTCTGGTTTTTATTCTTGTAAATCCTCGGGTCGCGTATATGCCAGGTTCGACTTTTATCCTGCAAAAAATATATCCAATAAACGTTCGATAATTTTCAACATATTAAATGAAGCGAGTGACAACCTTTTAATCAGTATGAGTACTTTTTCCCCTACATTTGAGTGGGAAACAGCGTCATATCTGTAACATTTAGGGACCTTAACTAATATCAACAACAAGAAAAAACATATGCTCTGTAGTTCCAATCTTCTAGTTAATGGATATGGGCAATATTATTTTGGAATATTATGAAAAACAAGTTGCTGATAGTGCACCGTGAACGTAAAACTGCATGCAGCAACTGAAGTTTGCTTTTGGCCTATCTGGGTCAAATTCACTTCTTTTCTTCCTCTCATGGATTCTTCCTCAGCTCGTGGGTTTTGAAAAGTATGAAAGTACGAATTGGTTTATTCAAAACTTTTGTGATCTATGTTATAACTATCACTCAAATAGTAGTACTAGTAAGTCACCAGGCTCTACGGCATCTAAACCCTGTCAGGGATCAGTATTTCCATGAATAAAAACTTTAATATCTATCGCCGAATCGCAATTTTATTTACCTTCTAAAGTTGATAAAGGAGCAATCTGCATTTGAACGTGGCTCCTTGCAATTGGCACACCGCTGCAACCCTTTCAAAATCATTGCAATCCTTGCTCTGTACCTAGGAGATTATAACAATATGCGGCAGAAAATGACACACTTTCAGTCAATGGCAAAGCTTGGGCTAACAACACAGGTTTTTTCCAGGCTTTTCCGGCAAAAAAGTACGAAATATATTGATGTTTTACTGTTTATCTACCGTTTCAGCACAAGTTTTTTTATAGACTTCAGATTCGCAATCTTCGCAATATTGAAGGTGTGACATCTCACGACGTCACTACACCGCACACGCGCCAAGGATCCTAGACGACTGAACCTCTAATGTAATTGTTAAATTCCTCAACGTGCTCTGAAGCTGGGCTATGTTTTTGGAATAGGCTACTGGGGAGACTATTCCAATCTGCTGTTGTGGCCGCAATAAAACTACCAGTAACCCAGGACCGTTCGCCACTTTTCAATGGTTTTAGCGCAATAACTCTCATCTTTTGGACGCGATCCGGAGATGTTCTTATATGTAGCAAATTCAGAATTTTACACAAGTTTTGTGAAGTAAAATGTCATGATTTACGAAAATGCAAGGCCGGTGTATTTTTTTCGGGCAGGATTTTCCAGCTGTAACTCGCCACTTTATTCTATCATCCCGAAATGTAACTCGCTTTTCAAAATGACTGCTAAGAGCTATAATAGTTACACATGAACACAAATCTTACTTGATATGCGTATACTGACGGTTTACTTATAGCAGCTCAGTATTTTGCATTCGAGAACCAGTGGTAGTTGCCGGGAAGTTCGGCAAAAAAATCAATTCCGGGATAATTGTTGTTTTCGGGAGGTGGCGACGGTACAGGTACAGGCGGATTTGACTTAAGTCACTGGTATGTTTATAGATATCAGTTCTCACTTGGAGATGCGTGAAAGCGTGTTTGTCTTGAGCTCCTAGTTGAAGTTACGAGTTTCGCTGTACGTATGACTGCTTTGTTGGTGAGGCCTTTTTTTAAGGGACGGCCGCAATACTCATTTGTGCTAATTTTGAATTCCGTGGTGGTGAACAATCTATAGTCCTAGATGACTCTTGCAGTCTTCCTACGACAGCAAGAGTCATAGTTCCTACAATAGGAAATGCCGTTGATGTCAATTTTCAAATCTCGGCTCACGACTGGGGCCAACGGCGTCATTTTAGAAAGGGTGCATCACATAAATGGCCCAATTATAAATTATGGCGCACAAGTTTTATGGTCAGATAGCAATTTTTACTGGGAAAAATATGTGTTTTCTTGAGATCAGGACATCGAATCCCTCATTATCGCCCACAATCACAGTGAATCGACAGTTGCAAAACCACGTTTTACTCTAGTTTGGGAGTTTCGCTGAGGTCGAAAATAATGCGCCAGGGTACTTCTCAGTGTGCTTTTAAAGAAAGAGCCTGCCAGTTCCAGCCTCGGTGGCTTTGAACGTGCGCCGAAAGATCCAGAGCCTCGAAAATTGAGATCAATGGCCATTTCTATTGCAGGAACTGTGACCCTGTCTGTCCTAGGAAGATAGAAAGCTTCCGCTGGTACTAAATAATCTACAAGAACGGATGGCTACAGTAGATCCAAATTGGTGAAATTGAAAAGACTGTCTTCCGTGGCTGAAAACAATTTTTATTTGTCAAATATCGCAAAATAAGGAATATTTTAGTATAAAAGGTCGCCAAATTTGCATCTGGCTAATTACGTTTAGTCAGAATTGAACATTTTGTTGTCACCAGTTACGATCTACTGTAACCATTTCTATCTCCGCTCCCTCGTAGTGCAGTTGTTTAGCTGAGGCAACTTGAGCGAAAGTCAATCCCCTGCTTTCCACCCCTGTCCAGTTTCGAACCAGGGACTTTAGGATTACAGGACCAAGGCTCTATCGACTGAGCTAAACGTCATCCCAGTTATCTCGTAAATCGCTCGATACACACGTATAAGAAATTAATGTTAGCAGCTCTGTACCTCCATGTTTACAAGCAGACTCTTCACGGTCGTTGTAGTGCACATCCACTGATAAAATAGTGCAAAATGTTTCAAGCAATACGTTACTATACCATATAAAAAGAATTATATTCTATCACATTTCTGCTAAAACACAAAAATTATAGAAAATAGGTGGTGGCAAGTAAGTATCCATATATTGCTACATATTATATCCAGCATCATACAAAAATTTATACGCCCGAACTCTTTTTTATTCGAAACAGTCAGAAATTTGTACTCCCACAAATTCTTCCGCAACATATGTGTTTCGACTGTTTGCGACGCCGTCGCAGACCATTCAATAAGTAAATACAAAGCATACCTAAAATCCCGACAATTTTCTTAATTTTATATATTTTATATATATTTATTTTGAACTGCAATACCATACTATTACATTTCATCTAAGAAAAAAATATTGTGCAACTATATCCGTTTGTTTTCCGTATGTGGGATTTTTAATACCATGCTTTCAATATGAAAAATTAGCATTTAACTAAGCTGATATTTAGATGGCTGCTAATGGGAGTATAAGTTTTTATAAAAGCGGTAAAATACAGAATTAAAAATGTGATTGACTCCAGAAAGAAAACTAATTACATTAAAGCTCTCGATAGTTTTTAGACAATTTTGGGAAAACAAATTTGGACACTAGCACTTTGAAAAATGGGGGAAAAAAGAATTGGACTTTATAAAAACGTCGCCATTAGCGCAATGTCGTTATACCATGATGTACTTATAGGCGTGGTCTACTGGAATTAGTTACCAAATGCACTAAATTAATTTACTGTTTGTATTGCTGCCGCTAGCGAATTAAAATACAAAACCGAGTAATGAACCAAATGTGTTTTTCTGCGGTTATTTGTCGATCTTATGACGCAATATTATATATCAATGTATATATGCAAAAAGATGGTGTAAGTAACTAACGACATAAGGTTTTGTTGCAAGTTGAGAAATGGTGTCGCCAGATGACTTCTGACTTAAGTTTTTCACACATTTTTGTTGTCAGTTGGCAGTTTTTTATCTTCACTAAACTACTTACACACTTGTTTAATAAATAAATGCCTAATTGTACTATTTTCTTGTTGTTTGCTTCTATGTACAAGTGCACTAAAAAAAACTGTAAGCTTTGGGTAATTTTATTTTTTCATAGTTTCTTTACACACATTTATTTATTTTTTAAATTTATTATTCAAAATAAACAATAACATATATGCAAAAAGATGGCTTAAGTAACTGACGACATAAGGTTTTGTCGCCGATTGAGAAACTGTGTCGCCAGATGACTTCTGACTTCACACATTTTTGTCGTCTGTTGCTTTTTACACGTAAAAATTCTCTTCTCGTCATGATGCTTGCGCTGAGGCTGGCGATGATGGTTCGCTACCACTGCAGGATCACGTAAAGCTTTTGCTAGCGGCCCAACCAAGTTGCGATATCTGACCAAGTAATTTTTAGTGAACATAATGAGACCATCATCTTGAGATTTCCCAACTAAGACAGCATCTCCGTTGTAGTGATATGGCTCAATTGTTACCAAAGCCATTTTCATCTATTAAACATCTGTTAAACATAAATACAAGCGCACTAGTCATATTTAAGCTGTACCACTGACAAAGTTTCGCTACAATATTTTCTATAATTAACCACGTAGAAATTCCATTCATATCTCACTAGAAAGATGAAAGAAAACTGTGTGACACTACGTGACCTGTTTGTTAATTTCTTCGATATTTTTATTTCTATAAGGCAGTTTTTTTTCAAATTTTCCAACTTTAATGTTTATCTTGTATTTCACTCGAAGTTTCGCCACAATAATTTCTACAATTTGACACGTAGATTTTTTCTTCATATATCATTTGAAAGCGTGAACAAAGTCATCAACCATGACATGGGCGTTTTTTCCATTTTATGTTTACAATAGGAAATAAAACTTTTATAATGGTGAGGTCAACCCTAATTTCTATAACCAAATTGCGCCGCTCACCATTTGACTTTGACTAAGTTTTGTTGAGTAATATATGTTGATAAGGTTATGTATCGTACCTGCTTTTTACGCGTAACAATTATCTTCTCGTCTTGTCTTGACGATGCGTAGGAATAATAACAAAAGCACAGTGTTAATCACGTGCGTTTGTTTACATTTTACAACGTTTATTTTTATATTTAAATGAAGCAAAGCGAAACAAAAGAGGCTCCGCTCATGTCGCGTGTTGGAAGATAACTTGAGCAAAATCCTAACTCCAATTTGACGGTGGTTTTGATTTCGTTCAGAAATCGGTCATTATTTGACTTATTTGTCTGCTTTTAGTTTTTTGACAATTAAAAAAAATCAAAAGCTAAATTTATTCATGCAAAATTAACTAGAAAAACTGAAAATAAAAAAGTAAAAAACCGCGTCGCCTGTTGACGGTTAACTTTTCGATATCGGAAGCTGGAGGGTCAGCTGCGTCTGTGTGTGTACTCTGGTCTCCCTATTTGCTATTTTTTATCTATGGTCTCTCCTAAGTGACACCTTTAGTGTCTTTTAACATATACAAAAGGTCTCCTTATGTTGGCATATTCTGTGTGCATATACAGTGAAACTCCGCTATTAGGGACAAAAAGTGACTGAATAATTTTGCCCCTAATAGCGGGGTGTCCCTAATTTCCAGGTCCTGTTCTATCTGACAACTACAACTAAAAATCTTCGCCTATTTTTCTTACACTTTTTCCATCACTAGATTTGATTATTTTTACTTTATCAAATAGCGAGAGGTCGTTCCGTTTTCTTTTCACACCACCGATATTCAGACTTAACACGTTGCATAGCATCTTAACGGAGTATAAGACAATGAATTAATTGTTTTATTTATACGCATTTTAAAAGACAGAGCACATGTCAATAGGGTTCAGTCGTATTTAGCTTCTCCCTTAAGCACACATCTTTTGTAATAGCCCTATTGTCTTTGAATGCACTGTACTCAATACCCATAGATAACAATAGCGTAAAAAACTTGACTCAGTCTCGAGGAGTACGTCTATCCCCTGTGGGGGATATGGTTTGTGTAAGGCTGTTGCGTGTTGACTACGCAAAATTTAAAAGTGGAAGGATAGGCAGACGCAGTGTCTAACATTTAGACGAATCAATCCATTAACCAGTAGGCGCGTGAGAATGTCGTAGGTCCGCTAAGTACAGCGCCGATTTTGAAAAATCCGCCATTTTGTCAAGTCCCAGCCGGAAAATGCTTGATCACTGCACTGTGGAAGGAACTTGGGTACAGAATTTGAAACGAATGCATCCATTTTTGTGGCCTGTAGGCGCGTGAGACTGCCGTATATACGCTAAGTCCAGTGCCAATTTTCACAAGTCCGCCATTTTGCCCAATCCGGAAAATTCTTGACTATTGCACTGCGGAAGGTTCCAGAGAAGCTGTGTACAAAATATGAAACGAATTCATCTATTAATGTGGCCTGTAGGCGGGTGAGACTACCGTATATACGCTAAATCCAGTGCCGATTTTCAAAAGTCCGCCACTTTATCATTTTTTTCCAATCCAAAAAATTCTTAGTCAGTGCACTGCGGAAGGGTTTAGAGAAGCCGTGTACAAAATCTAAAACGAATGCATGTACTAATGTGGCCTGTAGGCGCGTGAGACTGAAGCGTGACAGACAGACGGACAGACCGAAAAGTTCAAAACTATATCCCTCCGTTCCACAGGGGATAGCAAACACTACCGAGTAACAAGCTGATAGGGGTTGCTTATATAACGTACAAAACATGGACAGCAATTTGACTGTCCACAATAAAGGGGTTTTTTTAAAATGAGTAACCGTACCTATGGGATAAAAAAGTGTCCCTAATTCTGAATAGAGGGGTGTCCACAATGGAGGGGTCTAGATATAACAGAACTCTATGGCGTTTTAAAACAGAATGAAAAATGCTGTACATAATTCAGGGGTGTCCATAATAGAGGGGTGTCTATATCCGGGGTTTTATTGTACTATCAAATGTGTGTATATATTATCAACTTCTTTGATAGTGTCATTGTAGGTTCAATTCCTGCAGGGTGCACGCATAACGATTTCTTATGCGGAGTTACTGCGCTCTCCGGTGGTGGCACATCAAACTTTGGTAATATAGTAAATAGGGGGATCAAATGCGCATCATATATAATAATCATTGATATATAACCCAAAAATGCAAATTTGGGAGACCATACTTTGGTCTCCCTATATACTATTTTTATCTATCGCTTCTCTAAGTGACACCTTTAGTGTCTTTTAACATATTCAAAAGGTCTCCCTATGTTGATATATTCTGTGTGCAAATATTATTAAATGTTTGAATATATTATCACCTTTTTGTTGGTGTCATTGTAGGTTCAACTCCTGCAGGGTGTACGCATAACGATTTCTTATGTGGAGTTACTAAATAATAAGGAAGCCCCGATCTGCCAACCATTGATCCGATGCATCCGCATAATCTAGTATTTTAATAAAGAAGTCAGAAAATATTAAAAGGTTCTGTTCACGCACTCTTCTCAGTATTTTGTCACTTCATATACCCTCGGAAAAGGCAGCAGTTTGAATGGAGGTGGACATAAACATGTACCAAGTCCATAAGAACACCTGTGAATGGGACATATTTTATCTCCAGAGTTCTTTAACCGAGGTAAAATGGTCTAATGCTGTACATGTGTCTTCAGGTATGGTGATTTGCGTGTTTTCAAATATTCCTCTGTCATGCTAAGTTCGCATGTCGAACACAGCTAAAACACACGAGATATGCAAATGATATTAAGTATCTATTTTAACTAGAGCAGTGTGCATAGCCCACACATTCCCCACAGGCCCCCCATCAGGCCCTCAAAAGTCAATCAAGAGCTGAAATTTTCCAAGTCCAGCTGGTCCATTTTCCTTGGTTCGACCTGGCCCATTTACAATACCGACCTGTGTTTGCTCCCATAGAAGCCACATATCAAGTTTCATGAAAATCCTTGTAGGAGTTTATAAGTTATCGTGTTAACAAGCTCTTGATGACAGACCGACAGACCGACCGACACGTGGTCGATCGGATATATTCCCCCTGTGGGGAAAAATGAATAACTGTGAGTGTGGAGAGAGGGGAACAGCTGTTGAAGAGTATGACAGTTCGGTGCGTGTAAAATTATGAAGAAACCGCAAACCAATGGGCCCATTTCATGGGCCCATTTCAGCCAGTACACAATGACAACGTACGTCAGAAGATTACGCACTTAAAAACAGGCCGCAATTTTTCAATAAAATGAACAACCCAACCAAAAAGAAAACAAAACTTTTCATAACAGTATATAAAATTAATCACACAAGAATTGTTCATAATAGCTTTTCTATTGAACTTAAGATTGTGATAATACGGAAGCAGAGTGCCATGGTTTCTTCCGATGATAGCGGGGTGTCATCCTTGAAAACTGCACTGTATTTCTTCTCCCTGACATAGTTTATAAACTTTTTCCTGTAGTTAAGTGACTTTTAAGAAGAAACAATGATAGTTTATGTCGCTTTCCGTTATTACGAAAACTGTGCAGCGATTTTTAGAGGTCTGAAAATATCGGCTTCCCGCCATACCAAGTTCACATTTCCGCCATCTTGAGGTATACCCTACACGTGCTTTTAATTTGCCGCCATGTGATTGATCCAGCAAACATGTGAAAACCACGCTGAGGCCACCTGATTCGCCAGAAATTGTCAGAAAACATCATTAATATGTACAAACCGTTCACACACTTTTCTATTGCAGTACCCCCTACAGTTTCAGTGAAACACACCAAACACACTGAAATTTAAGTGAAAACCAGATTTTATGCAAAGTGGGCCCAAGACGGATATGGAATTAATGTCTACTTTGCATATTCGAGCCAAAAAAAGTGTAAACCTAGTTGGATTCCGGCTCGAGAAGCCCACTTTGCAAAAAGGCCCACTTCGAAGGTCTAACATTGACGAAAAAAACTAACACACTGCCAAGTTCGCGGGGTACACGACCTCACACACACACACACACACACACACACACACACACACACACACACACACACACACACACACACACACACACACACACACACACACACACACACACACACACACACACACACACACACACACACACACACACACACACACAAACACACACACACACACACACACACACACACACAGGACGTAGAAACACTATATGTCTCTCCTTGGTCTAGGAGACATAATGACCTACTTATGATTGAAGTCATGTAGTACCTAGGCTTCGCAATTCCGAAGAAATTGCGGTATCGGTTACCGCATTTTCTTCATATAATAACATGATATACGACATAGGGAGACTGCATAAAATTGATGCAAAGGGAGAACATTTTTATTTTGTCACTAGCTATGTCGTTGGTTTTAGATGAACAACAAAAATGAGATATAACAAGCCATCGTCGAAGGCACAGCCCCAGCCAGGAACTGACAACCAACTCCCACTGTAAGCTTTCAATTTTAAGTCGAGTTCAAAACTAAAACGCCATTGCTGCACATCTACATGATATACATTTTTACTAAGTTAAACCTCAAAGCAATCCGCATCATAGTTGAAGAGATATGCTGTGGACAAAACAGGGCATAAAAAAAGTGACAGACAGACGGACAGACAAGACGGAGAACACCCAATCTAATACCTCCCTTCCCGGGTCTAAAGTCCCCGGCTGGGGGTTAACAAACTGTATTCGTGAGTCAAAAATACAGACCAGACGATGATGATCTACATCTGAAGAGTTGCAAAGTGATACGTATAATAGTTTGTGGAGTTACTAAATAATAAGGAAGCCCCGATCTGCCCACCATTGATCCGATGCATCCGCATAATCTAGTATTTTAATAAAGAAGTCAGAAAATATTAAAAAGTTCTGTTCACGCTCTCTTCTCAGTATTTTTTTCGGGCATGATTTTCCAGCTGTAACTCGACACTTTATTCTATCATCCCGAAATATAAATTTTAAGTGCAAACTGTAAGACTATCAACTCGCTTTTCAAAATGACTGCTAAGAACTATAATGGTTACACATGAACACAAATCTTACTTGATATGCGTATACTGACGGTTTACTTATAACAGCTCAGTATTTTGCATTCGAGAACCAGTGGTAGTTGCCGGGAAGTTCGGCAAAAAATCATTTCCGGGATAATTGTTGTTTTCGGGAGGTGGCGACGGTACAGGTACAGGCGGATTTGACTTAGGTTACTGGTATGTTTATAGATGTCAGCTCTTACTTGGAGATGCGTAAAAGCGTGTTTGTGTGTTTGTCTTGAGTTCCTAGTTGAAGTTACGAGTTTCGCTGTACGTATGACTGCTTTGTTGGTGAGGCCTTTTTAAGGGACGGCCGCAATACTCATTTGTGCTAATTTTGAATTCCGTGGTGGTGAATAATCTATAGTCCTAGATGACTCTTGCAGTCTATGACGACAACAAGAGTCATAGTTCCTATAATAGGAAATGCCATTGATGTCAATTTTCAAATCAATCTCGGCGCACGACTGGGGCCAACGGCGTCATTTTAGAAAGGGTGCATCACATAAATGGCCCAATTATAAATTATGGCGCACAAGTTTTATGGTCAGATAGCAATTTTTACTGGGAAAAATATGTGTTTTCTTGAGATCAGGACATCGAATCCCTCATTATCGCCCACAATCACAGTGAATCGACAGTTGCAAAACCACGTTTTACTCTATTTTGGGAGTTTCGCTGAGGTCGAAAATAATGCGCCAGGGTACTTCTCAGTGTGCTTTTAAAGAAAGAGCCTGCCAGTTCCAGCCTCGGTGGCTTTGAACGTGCGCCGAAAGATCCAGAGCCTCGAAAATTGAGATCAATGGCCATTTCTATTGCAGAGACTGTGACCCTGTCTGTTCTAGGAAGATAGAAAGGGTCCGCTGGGACTAAATAATCTAGTGCAGTTGTTTAGCTGAGGCAACTTGAGCGAAAGTCAATCCCCTGCTTTCCACCCCTGTCCAATTTCGAACCAGGGACTTTAGGATTACAGGACCAAGGCTCTATCAACTGAGCTAACCGTCATCCCCATTATCTCGTAAATCGCTCGATACATACGTATAAGAAATTAATGTTAGCAGCTCTGTACCTCCATGTTTACAAGCAGACTCTTCACGGTCGTTGTAGTGCACATCCACTGATAAAATAGCGCAAAATGTTTCAAGCAATACGTTACTATAGCATATAAAAAGAATTATATTCTATCACATTTCTGCTAAAACACAAAAATTATAGAAAAGAGGTGGTGGCAGGTACATATTATATCCAGCATCATACAAAAATTTATACGCCCGAACTCTTTTTTTATTCGAAACAGTCAGAAATTTGTACTCCCACAAATTCTTCCGCAACATATGTGTTTCGACTGTTTGCGACGCCGTCGCAGACCATTCAATAAGTAAATACAAAGCATACCTAAAATCCCGAGAATTTTCTTAATTTTATATATTTTATATATATTTATTTTGAACTGCAATACCATACTATTACATTTCATCTAAGAAAAAAATATTCTGCAACTATATCCATTTATTTTCCGTATGTGGGATTTTTAATACCATGCTTTCAATATGAAAAATTAGCATTTAACTTAGCTAATATTTAGATGGCTGCTAATGGGAGTATAAGTTTTTATAAAAGCGGTAAAATACAGAATTAAAAATGTGATTGACTCCGGAAAGAAAAAAAATTACATTAAAGCTCTCGATAGTTTTTAGACAATTTCGGGAAAACAAATGTGGACAATAGCACTTTGAAAAATGGGGGAAAAAAGAATTGGACTTTATAAAAACGTCGCCATTAGCGCAATGTCGTTATACCATGATGTACTTATAGGCGTGGTCTACTGGAATTAGTTACCAAATGCACTAAATTAATTTACTGCTTGTATTACTGCCGCTAGCGAATTAAAATACAAAACCGAGTAATGAACCAAATGTGTTTTTCTGCGGTTATTTGTCGATCTTATTACGCAATATTATATATCAATGTATATATGCAAAAAGATGGTGTAAGTAACTAACGACATAAGGTTTTGTTGCCAGTTGAGAAATGGTGTCGCCAGATGACTTCTGACTTAAGTTTTTCACACATTTTTGTTGTCAGTTGGCAGTTTTTTATCTTCACTAAACTACTTACACACTTGTTTAATAAATAAATGCCTAATTGTACTATTTTCTTGTTGTTTGCTTCTATGTACAAGTGCACTAAAATAAACAAACTGTAAGCTTTGGGTAATTTTATTTTTTCATAGTTGCTTTACACACATTTATTTATTTTTTAAATTTATTATTCAAAATAAACAATAAAATATATGCAAAAAGATGGCTTAAGTAACTGACGACATAAGGTTTTGTCGCCGATTGAGAAACTGTGTCGCCAGATGACTTCTGACTTCACACATTTTTGTCGTCAGTTGCTTTTTACACGTAAAAATTCTCTTCTCGTCATGATGCTTGCGCTGAGGCTGGCGATGATGGTTCGCTACCACTGCAGGACCACGTAAAGCTTTTGCTAGCGGCCCAGTCAAGTTGCGATATCTGAACAAGCACACTAGTCATTTTTAAACTGTACCACTGACAAAGTTTCACTACAATATTTTCTATAATTAACCACGTAGAAATTCCATTCATATCTCACTAGAAAGATGAAAGAAAACTGTGTGACACAACGTGACCTGTTTGTTAATTTCTTCGATATTTTTATTTCTATAAGGCAGGTTTTTTTTCAAATTTATCAATTTTAATGTTTATCTTGTATTTCACTCGAAGTTTCGCCACAATAATTTCTACAATTTGACACGTAGATTTTTCTTCATATATCATTTGAAAGCGTGAACAAAGTCATCAACCATGACATGGGCGTTTTTTTTCCATTTTCTGCTTACAATAGGAAATAAAACTTTTATAATGGTGAGGTCAACCCTGATTACCATAACCAAAGTGCGCCGCTCGCCATTTGACTTTGACTAAGTTTTATCGAGTAATATATGTTGATAGGGTTATGTATCGTACCTGCATTTTACACGTAACAATTATCTTCTCGTCTTGTCTTGACGGTGCGTAGGAATAATAACAAAAGCACAGTGTTAATCACGTGCGTTTGTTTAAATTTTACAACGTTTATTTTTATATTTAAATGAAGCAAAGCGAAACAAAAGAGGCTCCGCTCATGTCGCGTGTTGGAAGATAACTTGAGCAAAATCCTAACTCCAATTTGACGGTGGTTTTGATTTCGTTCAGAAATCGGTCATTATTTGACTTATTTGTCTGCTTTTAGTTTTTTGACAATTAAAAAAAATCAAAAGCTAAATTTATTCATGCAAAATTAACTAGAAAAACTGAAAATAAAAAAGTAAAAAACCGCGTCGCCTGTTGACGGTTAACTTTTCGATATCGGAAGCTGGAGGGTCAGCTGCGTCTGTGTGTGTACTCTGGTCTCCCTATTTGCTATTTTTTATCTATGGTCTCTCCTAAGTGACACCTTTAGTGTCTTTTAACATATACAAAAGGTCTCCTTATGTTGGCATATTCTGTGTGCATATACAGTGAAACTCCGCTATTAGGGACAAAAAGTGACTGAATAATTTTGCCCCTAATAGCGGGGTGTCCCTAATTTCCAGGTCCTGTTCTATCTGACAACTACAACTAAAAATCTTCGCCTATTTTTCTTACACTTTTTCCATCACTAGATTTGATTATTTTTACTTTATCAAATAGCGAGAGGTCGTTCCGTTTTCTTTTCACACCACCGATATTCAGACTTAACACGTTGCATAGCATCTTAACGGAGTATAAGACAATGAATTAATTGTTTTATTTATACGCATTTTAAAAGACAGAGCACATGTCAATAGGGTTCAGTCGTATTTAGCTTCTCCCTTAAGCACACATCTTTTGTAATAGCCCTATTGTCTTTGAATGCACTGTACTCAATACCCATAGATAACAATAGCGTAAAAAACTTGACTCAGTCTCGAGGAGTACGTCTATCCCCTGTGGGGGATATGGTTTGTGTAAGGCTGTTGCGTGTTGACTACGCAAAATTTAAAAGTGGAAGGATAGGCAGACGCAGTGTCTAACATTTAGACGAATCAATCCATTAACCAGTAGGCGCGTGAGAATGTCGTAGGTCCGCTAAGTACAGCGCCGATTTTGAAAAATCCGCCATTTTGTCAAGTCCCAGCCGGAAAATGCTTGATCACTGCACTGTGGAAGGAACTTGGGTACAGAATTTGAAACGAATGCATCCATTTTTGTGGCCTGTAGGCGCGTGAGACTGCCGTATATACGCTAAGTCCAGTGCCAATTTTCACAAGTCCGCCATTTTGCCCAATCCGGAAAATTCTTGACTATTGCACTGCGGAAGGTTCCAGAGAAGCTGTGTACAAAATATGAAACGAATTCATCTATTAATGTGGCCTGTAGGCGGGTGAGACTACCGTATATACGCTAAATCCAGTGCCGATTTTCAAAAGTCCGCCACTTTATCATTTTTTTCCAATCCAAAAAATTCTTAGTCAGTGCACTGCGGAAGGGTTTAGAGAAGCCGTGTACAAAATCTAAAACGAATGCATGTACTAATGTGGCCTGTAGGCGCGTGAGACTGAAGCGTGACAGACAGACGGACAGACCGAAAAGTTCAAAACTATATCCCTCCGTTCCACAGGGGATAGCAAACACTACCGAGTAACAAGCTGATAGGGGTTGCTTATATAACGTACAAAACATGGACAGCAATTTGACTGTCCACAATAAAGGGGTTTTTTTAAAATGAGTAACCGTACCTATGGGATAAAAAAGTGTCCCTAATTCTGAATAGAGGGGTGTCCACAATGGAGGGGTCTAGATATAACAGAACTCTATGGCGTTTTAAAACAGAATGAAAAATGCTGTACATAATTCAGGGGTGTCCATAATAGAGGGGTGTCTATATCCGGGGTTTTATTGTACTATCAAATGTGTGTATATATTATCAACTTCTTTGATAGTGTCATTGTAGGTTCAATTCCTGCAGGGTGCACGCATAACGATTTCTTATGCGGAGTTACTGCGCTCTCCGGTGGTGGCACATCAAACTTTGGTAATATAGTAAATAGGGGGATCAAATGCGCATCATATATAATAATCATTGATATATAACCCAAAAATGCAAATTTGGGAGACCATACTTTGGTCTCCCTATATACTATTTTTATCTATCGCTTCTCTAAGTGACACCTTTAGTGTCTTTTAACATATTCAAAAGGTCTCCCTATGTTGATATATTCTGTGTGCAAATATTATTAAATGTTTGAATATATTATCACCTTTTTGTTGGTGTCATTGTAGGTTCAACTCCTGCAGGGTGTACGCATAACGATTTCTTATGTGGAGTTACTAAATAATAAGGAAGCCCCGATCTGCCAACCATTGATCCGATGCATCCGCATAATCTAGTATTTTAATAAAGAAGTCAGAAAATATTAAAAGGTTCTGTTCACGCACTCTTCTCAGTATTTTGTCACTTCATATACCCTCGGAAAAGGCAGCAGTTTGAATGGAGGTGGACATAAACATGTACCAAGTCCATAAGAACACCTGTGAATGGGACATATTTTATCTCCAGAGTTCTTTAACCGAGGTAAAATGGTCTAATGCTGTACATGTGTCTTCAGGTATGGTGATTTGCGTGTTTTCAAATATTCCTCTGTCATGCTAAGTTCGCATGTCGAACACAGCTAAAACACACGAGATATGCAAATGATATTAAGTATCTATTTTAACTAGAGCAGTGTGCATAGCCCACACATTCCCCACAGGCCCCCCATCAGGCCCTCAAAAGTCAATCAAGAGCTGAAATTTTCCAAGTCCAGCTGGTCCATTTTCCTTGGTTCGACCTGGCCCATTTACAATACCGACCTGTGTTTGCTCCCATAGAAGCCACATATCAAGTTTCATGAAAATCCTTGTAGGAGTTTATAAGTTATCGTGTTAACAAGCTCTTGATGACAGACCGACAGACCGACCGACACGTGGTCGATCGGATATATTCCCCCTGTGGGGAAAAATGAATAACTGTGAGTGTGGAGAGAGGGGGACAGCTGTTGAAGAGTATGACAGTTCGGTGCGTGTAAAATTATGAAGAAACCGCAAACCAATGGGCCCATTTCATGGGCCCATTTCAGCCAGTACACAATGACAACGTACGTCAGAAGATTACGCACTTAAAAACAGGCCGCAATTTTTCAATAAAATGAACAACCCAACCAAAAAGAAAACAAAACTTTTCATAACAGTATATAAAATTAATCACACAAGAATTGTTCATAATAGCTTTTCTATTGAACTTAAGATTGTGATAATACGGAAGCAGAGTGCCATGGTTTCTTCCGATGATAGCGGGGTGTCATCCTTGAAAACTGCACTGTATTTCTTCTCCCTGACATAGTTTATAAACTTTTTCCTGTAGTTAAGTGACTTTTAAGAAGAAACAATGATAGTTTATGTCGCTTTCCGTTATTACGAAAACTGTGCAGCGATTTTTAGAGGTCTGAAAATATCGGCTTCCCGCCATACCAAGTTCACATTTCCGCCATCTTGAGGTATACCCTACACGTGCTTTTAATTTGCCGCCATGTGATTGATCCAGCAAACATGTGAAAACCACGCTGAGGCCACCTGATTCGCCAGAAATTGTCAGAAAACATCATTAATATGTACAAACCGTTCACACACTTTTCTATTGCAGTACCCCCTACAGTTTCAGTGAAACACACCAAACACACTGAAATTTAAGTGAAAACCAGATTTTATGCAAAGTGGGCCCAAGACGGATATGGAATTAATGTCTACTTTGCATATTCGAGCCAAAAAAAGTGTAAACCTAGTTGGATTCCGGCTCGAGAAGCCCACTTTGCAAAAAGGCCCACTTCGAAGGTCTAACATTGACGAAAAAAACTAACACACTGCCAAGTTCGCGGGGTACACGACCTCACACACACACACACACACACACACACACACACACACACACACACACACACACACACACACACACACACACACACACACACACACACACACACACACACACACACACACACAAACACACACACACACACACACACACACACACACACACACACACACAGGACGTAGAAACACTATATGTCTCTCCTTGGTCTAGGAGACATAATGACCTACTTATGATTGAAGTCATGTAGTACCTAGGCTTCGCAATTCCGAAGAAATTGCGGTATCGGTTACCGCATTTTCTTCATATAATAACATGATATACGACATAGGGAGACTGCATAAAATTGATGCAAAGGGAGAACATTTTTATTTTGTCACTAGCTATGTCGTTGGTTTTAGATGAACAACAAAAATGAGATATAACAAGCCATCGTCGAAGGCACAGCCCCAGCCAGGAACTGACAACCAACTCCCACTGTAAGCTTTCAATTTTAAGTCGAGTTCAAAACTAAAACGCCATTGCTGCACATCTACATGATATACATTTTTACTAAGTTAAACCTCAAAGCAATCCGCATCATAGTTGAAGAGATATGCTGTGGACAAAACAGGGCATAAAAAAAGTGACAGACAGACGGACAGACAAGACGGAGAACACCCAATCTAATACCTCCCTTCCCGGGTCTAAAGTCCCCGGCTGGGGGTTAACAAACTGTATTCGTGAGTCAAAAATACAGACCAGACGATGATGATCTACATCTGAAGAGTTGCAAAGTGATACGTATAATAGTTTGTGGAGTTACTAAATAATAAGGAAGCCCCGATCTGCCCACCATTGATCCGATGCATCCGCATAATCTAGTATTTTAATAAAGAAGTCAGAAAATATTAAAAAGTTCTGTTCACGCTCTCTTCTCAGTATTTTTTTCGGGCATGATTTTCCAGCTGTAACTCGACACTTTATTCTATCATCCCGAAATATAAATTTTAAGTGCAAACTGTAAGACTATCAACTCGCTTTTCAAAATGACTGCTAAGAACTATAATGGTTACACATGAACACAAATCTTACTTGATATGCGTATACTGACGGTTTACTTATAACAGCTCAGTATTTTGCATTCGAGAACCAGTGGTAGTTGCCGGGAAGTTCGGCAAAAAATCATTTCCGGGATAATTGTTGTTTTCGGGAGGTGGCGACGGTACAGGTACAGGCGGATTTGACTTAGGTTACTGGTATGTTTATAGATGTCAGCTCTTACTTGGAGATGCGTAAAAGCGTGTTTGTGTGTTTGTCTTGAGTTCCTAGTTGAAGTTACGAGTTTCGCTGTACGTATGACTGCTTTGTTGGTGAGGCCTTTTTAAGGGACGGCCGCAATACTCATTTGTGCTAATTTTGAATTCCGTGGTGGTGAATAATCTATAGTCCTAGATGACTCTTGCAGTCTATGACGACAACAAGAGTCATAGTTCCTATAATAGGAAATGCCATTGATGTCAATTTTCAAATCAATCTCGGCGCACGACTGGGGCCAACGGCGTCATTTTAGAAAGGGTGCATCACATAAATGGCCCAATTATAAATTATGGCGCACAAGTTTTATGGTCAGATAGCAATTTTTACTGGGAAAAATATGTGTTTTCTTGAGATCAGGACATCGAATCCCTCATTATCGCCCACAATCACAGTGAATCGACAGTTGCAAAACCACGTTTTACTCTATTTTGGGAGTTTCGCTGAGGTCGAAAATAATGCGCCAGGGTACTTCTCAGTGTGCTTTTAAAGAAAGAGCCTGCCAGTTCCAGCCTCGGTGGCTTTGAACGTGCGCCGAAAGATCCAGAGCCTCGAAAATTGAGATCAATGGCCATTTCTATTGCAGAGACTGTGACCCTGTCTGTTCTAGGAAGATAGAAAGGGTCCGCTGGGACTAAATAATCTAGTGCAGTTGTTTAGCTGAGGCAACTTGAGCGAAAGTCAATCCCCTGCTTTCCACCCCTGTCCAATTTCGAACCAGGGACTTTAGGATTACAGGACCAAGGCTCTATCAACTGAGCTAACCGTCATCCCCATTATCTCGTAAATCGCTCGATACATACGTATAAGAAATTAATGTTAGCAGCTCTGTACCTCCATGTTTACAAGCAGACTCTTCACGGTCGTTGTAGTGCACATCCACTGATAAAATAGCGCAAAATGTTTCAAGCAATACGTTACTATAGCATATAAAAAGAATTATATTCTATCACATTTCTGCTAAAACACAAAAATTATAGAAAAGAGGTGGTGGCAGGTACATATTATATCCAGCATCATACAAAAATTTATACGCCCGAACTCTTTTTTTATTCGAAACAGTCAGAAATTTGTACTCCCACAAATTCTTCCGCAACATATGTGTTTCGACTGTTTGCGACGCCGTCGCAGACCATTCAATAAGTAAATACAAAGCATACCTAAAATCCCGAGAATTTTCTTAATTTTATATATTTTATATATATTTATTTTGAACTGCAATACCATACTATTACATTTCATCTAAGAAAAAAATATTCTGCAACTATATCCATTTATTTTCCGTATGTGGGATTTTTAATACCATGCTTTCAATATGAAAAATTAGCATTTAACTTAGCTAATATTTAGATGGCTGCTAATGGGAGTATAAGTTTTTATAAAAGCGGTAAAATACAGAATTAAAAATGTGATTGACTCCGGAAAGAAAAAAAATTACATTAAAGCTCTCGATAGTTTTTAGACAATTTCGGGAAAACAAATGTGGACAATAGCACTTTGAAAAATGGGGGAAAAAAGAATTGGACTTTATAAAAACGTCGCCATTAGCGCAATGTCGTTATACCATGATGTACTTATAGGCGTGGTCTACTGGAATTAGTTACCAAATGCACTAAATTAATTTACTGCTTGTATTACTGCCGCTAGCGAATTAAAATACAAAACCGAGTAATGAACCAAATGTGTTTTTCTGCGGTTATTTGTCGATCTTATTACGCAATATTATATATCAATGTATATATGCAAAAAGATGGTGTAAGTAACTAACGACATAAGGTTTTGTTGCCAGTTGAGAAATGGTGTCGCCAGATGACTTCTGACTTAAGTTTTTCACACATTTTTGTTGTCAGTTGGCAGTTTTTTATCTTCACTAAACTACTTACACACTTGTTTAATAAATAAATGCCTAATTGTACTATTTTCTTGTTGTTTGCTTCTATGTACAAGTGCACTAAAATAAACAAACTGTAAGCTTTGGGTAATTTTATTTTTTCATAGTTGCTTTACACACATTTATTTATTTTTTAAATTTATTATTCAAAATAAACAATAAAATATATGCAAAAAGATGGCTTAAGTAACTGACGACATAAGGTTTTGTCGCCGATTGAGAAACTGTGTCGCCAGATGACTTCTGACTTCACACATTTTTGTCGTCAGTTGCTTTTTACACGTAAAAATTCTCTTCTCGTCATGATGCTTGCGCTGAGGCTGGCGATGATGGTTCGCTACCACTGCAGGACCACGTAAAGCTTTTGCTAGCGGCCCAGTCAAGTTGCGATATCTGAACAAGCACACTAGTCATTTTTAAACTGTACCACTGACAAAGTTTCACTACAATATTTTCTATAATTAACCACGTAGAAATTCCATTCATATCTCACTAGAAAGATGAAAGAAAACTGTGTGACACAACGTGACCTGTTTGTTAATTTCTTCGATATTTTTATTTCTATAAGGCAGGTTTTTTTTTCAAATTTATCAATTTTAATGTTTATCTTGTATTTCACTCGAAGTTTCGCCACAATAATTTCTACAATTTGACACGTAGATTTTTCTTCATATATCATTTGAAAGCGTGAACAAAGTCATCAACCATGACATGGGCGTTTTTTTTCCATTTTCTGCTTACAATAGGAAATAAAACTTTTATAATGGTGAGGTCAACCCTGATTACCATAACCAAAGTGCGCCGCTCGCCATTTGACTTTGACTAAGTTTTATCGAGTAATATATGTTGATAGGGTTATGTATCGTACCTGCATTTTACACGTAACAATTATCTTCTCGTCTTGTCTTGACGGTGCGTAGGAATAATAACAAAAGCACAGTGTTAATCACGTGCGTTTGTTTAAATTTTACAACGTTTATTTTTATATTTAAATGAATCAAGCAAAGCGAAACAAAAGAGGCTCCGCTCATGTCGCGTGTTGGAAGATAACTTGAGCAAAATCCTAACTCCAATTTGACGGTGGTTTTGATTTCGTTCAGAAATCGGTCATTATTTGACTTATTTGTCTGCTTTTAGTTTTTTGACAATTAAAAAAAATCAAAAGCTAAATTTATTCATGCAAAATTAACTAGAAAAACTGAAAATAAAAAAGTAAAAAACCGCGTCGCCTGTTGACGGTTAACTTTTCGATATCGGAAGCTGGAGGGTCAGCTGCGTCTGTGTGTGTACTCTGGTCTCCCTATTTGCTATTTTTTATCTATGGTCTCTCCTAAGTGACACCTTTAGTGTCTTTTAACATATACAAAAGGTCTCCTTATGTTGGCATATTCTGTGTGCATATACAGTGAAACTCCGCTATTAGGGACAAAAAGTGACTGAATAATTTTGCCCCTAATAGCGGGGTGTCCCTAATTTCCAGGTCCTGTTCTATCTGACACCTACAACTAAAATCTTCGCCTATTTTTCTTACACTTTTACCATCACTAGCTTCGACTATTTTAACTTTATCAGATAGCGAGAGGTCGTTCCGTTTTCTTTTCATATCACCGATATTCAAACTTAACACGTTGTATAGCATCTTAACTGAGTATAAGACAATGAATTAATTGTTTTATTTATACGCATTCAAAAGACAGAGCACATGTCAATAGGGTTCAGTCGTATTTAGCTTCTCCCTTAAGCACACATCTTTTGTAATAGCCCTATTGTCTTTACATGCACTGTACTCAATACCCATAGATAACAATAGCGTAAAAAACTTGACTCGGTCTCGAGGAGTACGTCTATTTCCCGTGGGGATATGGTTTGTGTAAGGCTGTTGCGTGTTGACTACGCAAAATTTAAAAGTGGAAGGATAGGCAGACGCAGTGTCTAACATTTAGACGAATCAATCCATTAACCTGGCCCATTTACAATACCAACCTGTGTTTGCTCCCATAGAAGCCACATACCAAGTTTCATGAAATTCCTTGGAGGAGTTTTTAAGTTATCGTGTTAACAAGCTCTTGCTGACAGACCGACAGACCGACCGACACGTGGTCGATCGGATATATTCCCCCTGTGGGGAAAAATGAATAACTGTGAGTGTGGCGAGAAGGGGACAGCTGTTGAAGAGTATGACAGTTCGGTGCGTGTAAAATTATGAAGAAACCGCAAACCATGCACACCAATGGGCCCATTTCAGCCAGTACACAATGACAATGTACGTCAGAAGATTACGCACTTAAAACAGGCCGCAATTTTTCAATAAAATGAACAACCCAACCAAAAGGAAAACAAAACTTGTCATAACAGTATATAAAATTAATCACACAAGAATTGTTCATAATAGCTTTTTTATTGAACTTAAAATTGTGATAATACGGGAGCAGAGTGCCATGGCTTCTTCCGATGATAGCGGGGTGTCAGCCTTCATAACGGCACTGTATTTCTTCTCCCTGACATAGTTTATAAACTTTTCCCTATAGTTAAGTGACTTTTAAGAAGAAACAATGATAGTTTATGAAGCTTTCCGTTATTACGAAAACTGTGCAGCAATTTTTAGAGGTCTGAAAATATCAGCTTCCCGCCATACCAAGTTCACATCCCCGCCATCTTGAGGTATACGCTACACGTGCTTTTAATTTGCCGCCATGTGATTGATCCAGCAAACATGTGAAAACCACGCTGAGGCCACCTGATTGGCCAGAAATTGTCAGAAAACATCATTAATATGCACAAACCGTTCACTAACTTTTCTATTGCAGTACCCCCTACAGTTTCAGTGAAACACACCAATCACACTGAAATTTAAGTGAAAACCAGATTTTATGCAAAGTGAGCCCAAGGCGGATATGGAATTAATGTCTACTTTGCATATTCGAGCCAAAAAAAAGTGTAAACCTAGTTGGATTCCGGCTCGAGAAGCCCACTTTGCAAAAAAGGCCCACTTCGAAGGTCTAACATTGACGAAAAAAACTAACACACTGCCAAGTTCGCGGGGTACACGACCTCACACACACACACACACACACACACACACACACACACACACACACACACACACACACACACACACACACACACACACACACACACACACAGAGAGAGAGTGAGAGAGAGAGAGAGAGAGAGAGAGAGAGAGAGAACGTACAAACACTATATGTCTCCCCTTGGTCTAGGAGACATAATGACCTACTTATGATTGAAGTCATGTAGTACCTAGGCTTCGCAATTCCGAAGAAATTGCGGTATCGGTTACCGCATTTTCTTCATATAATAACATGATATACGACATAGGGAGACTGCATAAAATTTATGCAAAGAGAGAACATTTTTATTTTGTCACTAGCTATGTCGTTGGTTTTAGATGAGCAACAAAAATGAGATATAACAAGCCATCGTCGAAGGCACAGCCCCAGCCAGGCACTGACAACCAACTCCCACTATAAGCTTTCAATTTTAAGTCGAGTTCAAAAATAAAACGCCATTGCTGCACATCTACATGATATACATTTTACTAAGTGAAACCTCAAAGCAATCCGCATCATAGTTGGAGAGATATGCTGTCGACAAAACAGGGCATAAAAAAGTGACAGATAGACGGACAGACAAGACGGAGAACACCCAATCTAATACCAACCCCGGCTGGGGTTAACAAACTGTATTCGTGAGTCAAAAATACAGACCAGACGATGATGATCTACATCTGAAGAGTTGCAAAGTGATACGTATAACAGTTTGTGGTTTGAGACCATGTGAGCCAGAGGCTGCAGTATCACATACGTTCACGCATTGTGGACGTCTCGCAGGTGTCTTTTTAGGTCAAAAGCCCTAGAATAAGTTTTTCCACACATGTCACAGATAACAGCATGCACTTGCATATGCTCTTGCAACTCTGCGCTGGTCATAGATTCCCGTGTCCTGCATCTGGAGCATTTATAAGCAAAGTCCTGTTTGGTTTTCTTAATTGTCTGTTCTTTGGGGACGTCGTCAAGGTTTAGCTCTTGTTCGATGTGCAACTGCTCGGGTGCACATATCGTTTTGACAGCCGAGGTTGTGCTCGTACTTCCTCTAGCAACACTGCACGTAGATGAAATGTCGGCAGATGCACCAGTTGAACAAATCGTCACCCTGGCTCTTAATGGCTCCTCCCCTCCCGGGTTTAAAGCCCCCGGTTTGGGACTAACAAACCGTATTCGTGAGTCAAAAATACAGACCAAACGATGATGATCTACATCTTAAGAGTTGCAGAATGACACGTATAACTGTGGTGTGAGGTCATGTGTGCCAGACACTGCAGTGCCACATTATACGTTCACGCATTGTGGACGTCTCGCAGGTGTCTTTTTAGATCAAAAGCCCTAGAATAAGTTTTTCCACACATGTCACAGATAACAGCATGCACTTGCATATGCTCTTGCAACTCTGCGCTGGTCATAAATGCCTGTGTTCTGCATCTGGTGCATTTATAAGCAAAGTCCTGTTCGGTTTTCTTAATTGTCTGTTCTTTTGGGACATCGTCAAGGTTTAGATTTTGTTCGATGTGCAACTGCTCAGGTGCTTGTACATCACCAGATTTCACTGTGACAGTCGAGGTTATGCTTGCACTTCCTCTAGCCACACTGCACGTGGATGAAATGTCGGCAGTTGCACCAGTTGAACAAATCGTCACCCTGGCTCTCAATGGCTCCGTTGTTTGTCTCTCCCGGATTAACCTGCAATTTTATCTTACATGTAAATATTTCTGTCAACAGTCTAATAATCATTGTACTACCGCGAATCTTAAATCGCACTTTAAGAACTTAACACAAAAAAGGTTGCACTTTCTGCCACTTTTCTAAGTATATATATGTATACAAATGAAATCACTTAATCGCATACCGGTTAAACGCATAAATCGGTTAACTGCATATTATTCGCAAATCCCAAACCATTTCCAATGCTATCTGTTGGAAATTTAACCGGATAATTGAATACCGCTTCATCGCATAAACTGGATAAAATGGGAAGCACACCGGTTAATTGCATAATTCTGGGTGACTATCCAAGCATACCACACTTAAAGCAAACTAAGGGAGAGAGCTGCTCCTCGTTTAATCATCTAATGCATTGTCTTCTGTTTGCTTGACCCATTGCGTACATGTACCAACCCCACTTGCGGTTGTTAACAGTGAATCTCGAACTCTTAATCACCACACTGTTTCAGTTCTCACTAGATAATGACCTTTATCGTTAATATCCGCACTGCCTTAGCTGGCGCTAGATAATGGCCTGCAACTCTAATCCCCGCGCTACCTGAGCTCTCACTAAATAATGGCCTGAAACTCTTAATCCCCACGTTGCCTCACATAACCATGAGTGCAAAGTCATCATTTAAATACGCGGTCAAGAAGAAAAAATAAAATGCGGGGAGGAGGGGTGGGGGTGCACGTCTAATAACAACCGCTGAAAAAATAGACAAGAGTACTCCGAATAAACGCATATATCGGATAAACGCATAACAGGGCTTGGCAAATTGGCTATGCGATTAACCGGTTTCGTCTGTATATGTTACAGGGAAACTGTGATTTCAGGGAAACTATAGTTTCCCTAGGGAAACTATACTTTTCCTGACCGAACCAGGCAAACTATAGTTTCCATAAAAATTTTCAGGGAAACTATAGTTTCCCTGAATTTTACCACACAAAACGTTAAAGATTCCCTGAAATGAAAGTTCGGTGAAGTTGAAACTTATCCAAATGGTTTTTTATCTCGACATAAAAGACAACGTTTTTGCTTTATCAATGCCAATCACAAGCTGGAATTGCACTTCATAGGTGATCGAAACAAGAGCAATTGACGTTGTAACACAATGATTTACGATTACAAAATTGCAATTATACATAAAAGAAACTATTAACCTTTCAGGAAATGCAATTAGTAATTACAATTATACATGAAACATTTTTATGGCTTAATGATCAGGCGATTTGAATTACATTTTTTAAATTAAGTTTCTGTGATGCATTATCAACGAATTCTCCGGAGACGATCATTTCATCAGGATTCTAGCTTAACTCCGGTGTTTGATGGATTAAGCCGTTTGCTATATAAGAGAGTAAAAATATTCATCAAGCATAACTCGAAATTACCTGCAAGAATACTGATCGGAGATGGATGACATAGAAAACCGCTTTACTGGAGAACTTCTTCAAACTCTTTCGGCCAAGGTGGACCCGAAAAAAAGTCTGCTTCTGGCTAAGCATGACTACGAAATTTTTCTGACTGAAATTCTGGAGGCCAAGAATGCAAACTCAAGAAACAGCAGACAGCGACACGTGCTTAGGAAGTACGATGTGCTTGCATGTGGTGACGTTCAGAAAATTATAAAAAAAACAAAATTCAGAAAACGATGAACCAAAATACTTCGTGCCTGTGGAGCAAATGTATGACGTTATCAAAAGGGCTCACATTGCCACTGGCCATGGTGGCAGAGACAAAATGGTAAAAGAAATTCGGAAAAAATACGCAAATATTACCGAAGATGCAATTGCTCTATTCAAATCCTTTTGTACTGAATGCGAATGAAAGAAAAAGCGTCCGACAACAAAAGGAACTGTGGTACGTCCCCTTCTAACCACGGAATTTTGCTCAAGAGGTCAAGTGGACCTCATCGACATGCAGTCCATGCCACATGGCGAGTTCAAGTTTATTATGGTCTACCAGGATCATTTGACTAAATTTTGCGTACTTCGTCCCTTGCCAAGCAAAAGAGCAGCTTGCGTTGCTTTTCAACTTTTGGATGTGTTTTTAAATTTTGGCGCTCCAGCAATACTTCAGTCTGACAACGGATCGGGGCCGATGTGATCCCCGCAACATTTTAGGAATTATTAGTAGTCGCGATGAAAATGACATGTATGTTTTGGCGGTTCGTGGTTGGGTTCTCAAAGGGAAATTTTCCAGAAACCAGTTTGACATTTGTAAGCACAAGTTATTGTTTGAAAGTGATTTAGCATGGATTGTGAATTTTCCCTGCGCCAGGCAGTCAAATTTGAATCAAAATGTGGGGGGCAAGGATTTGTAAAGTGCAATTGCTCTGGGAGCAAACGGTGCGGAACCAGTCGTTGTTAATGCTTTAAGGCACGAGTAAAACCTTCATTTCTGTAAAGAGCGAGTCAATGTGTATTTGATATTATATTATTATCATTATTACCATGAATAGCTGATGTTTGTATGATGCAAAGTGTATGTGTTGTTTGCGTTTTTTCCATTGTAACATTTTTGAATTTGAATCGAAATATAATGCAACACGAGTGAATAATTGTATTGTAATTGAAGCGAAAGATATGAAGGAATAAAAGTGAAGTTAGAGCAATGTGTTTTATTAATACTTGCCCAGTTTCCAGATGTTCAGCTATTTCAGGGAATCTTTAACGTTTTGCGTGGTAAAATTCAGGGAAACTATAGTTTCCCTGAAAATTTTTAGGGAAACTATAGTTTCCCTGGTTCGGTCAGGGAAAGTATAGTTTCCCTAGGGAAACTATAGTTTCCCTGAAATCACAGTTTCCCTGTAACATATATATATATTTTCGGTCTCTCTAAACCTTACAACTCAATACGTGAGGTCTCCTTAAGCATTACGCTATATATATATATTTTCCATGTTACCTTAGGGAGGCAACTTGCCCTGTCATTTCCCTCATTTTATGTTGAAATTGCTCTCTCTCATTCTCCACCTTCTCAAGTCTACATGCTTGAAGAGAGAGCTCTCGTTTAAGGTTTTCATTCGCAACTCGGAGAGACAAAAGTTCATGAGTCATTTCCTCCTTTTCCTTTTTGAGTTCGGCAATCTATAAATATGCAAATATATTTATAAACACTTTCCTTTCATTCCAAATAAAAAGCCCCCCTCCCTCATAGTCTAAAATACGTTCGAATATTTACTGGCGACACTGTTACGCTTAATCCCACTAGGCACAAGGCAGTTCCCTTATCAAGTCTAGTTCACACTAAGCAACCCCTACTAACGCCTGCACTTCAAGAGTAGTACTCACGGCATAGGTGCATCTATTTGGTTTCAATATGAGAACCTCAAAATGTCGAGTTTCTGTTTATACGCCCTGGGCTTCTTTTTGGAGACTCCCGGTATCATTTTGAAAGTTAATTATAGCAAAATTATTGTCACTATCCAACCAATTTCATTTCATGGACATTTGAACTGTGTAGGTTATCTACATATGTAATAATAGTATTATTTTATATACAAACCTCTGTCTTGTTTTCGGCAACTTGTTTGCGGACCTCATCAGCGCTTTGCAAAGTCTTAAGTGCTCTCAACAGGCCGTAATATAGAACCCGCTCAATGCCAATATAATCTTCTCTGTGAGTTTCTTTCATGATTTGTCTCAAATTCCTCAGATACTCATTGGCATTGAATGTGCTCACATAATCAATGGCTAACTTAATTGTAGCACTTAAGTTGTTCACCTGTAACAGAAAATAGGACAATATATTTCCTTTCGCAACATCCACTTACAACTCGTGGCCGCTGTGTGTACCATAAGTGTCAATGCATGAATTTCTTGCTTGTACTGTCTACAATATTGTACACAAATTTTCTCTAATTTCTAAATTAACTAGACTGTCCAGTGTTTTTGCTAAAACAAAAACGGATATGTCTCCCCCGCCCCCAATCAGTCATGAGGAAAAAAATCCTTGCTTAAAAGTACAACATTGGCAAGCCCAAAAAATTGAAAAAAATCGCCAAAAATACATTTTTGCAGAAAATGAAGACATAATTAACTTCTGATTCATTTCGATTTACTCTTACAAAACTTTATGTTTTCATTAAACTTTTTCATTCATTATAACTTTACACCATTGACAATAAAATTGACTCCTTTTTAGCTATAAATAATGGCCTACTATACGTATCATACCTGATGGGGAAGGTTTCCTGGTACAACTACCAAATCCCCAACACATTGAACAATTGTCAAGGGCTCTACGCCATAATCTTCCTTTAAGCGTGCCATGTCTTCTGCAGGCAAGTAGCATTCACGTTGTTGGATTAGGCCGTAGCTGACGCCCTTCTTCCTTTGCAAATATCTGCCTCAAAGAATTTAATAAATCACAGTTCAATGAATTTAATACGAACATGCTGCGTCCCGACAGTTCTTAGCACACATTTATACAAATGAATTCGAATTAACGAATATACTGTTTATCTGAAGAAAACAATTGGCTTTTTTCAGGTCTATTGCTGTGATAAAGTAGTAGACAAAAACTTATATAGATACAAACAGTTAAACATCGCAGACAGTTTCAAAATATATACCTGCTTCATTGTGTGGGGCAACTAATTCCCTCCCTATCCAGCCACCAGGTAAATGAAAACTTGAGAATCCACTCACGTGACTACGATGTCGTAGTCGTGCCTTTGAAAGATATGCCACTTGGCTGCCGCCCTTTTCTTTTTGCCATCAAAGGTATCTCTTTCAACTTTTTGAGGCAACTCTTGTGCAAAGACACAAAGGTTGGCAGCATCAGCAAGGTCTGAGTGGAGGTTTGTATGGTCCTCTTCGGTCAGCGATCCATGCCCGCAGAATAACTTTGGGCCGACGTCCGGATAGTACGTGGCCCAGTGGCATGCAGATACCTGGAACGTTGAAATATGTTAATGTCAGTAACAAAATGATGAGGACCCAACTTTTTTCTTCTGAACACTGCAATGTTAACATTACAACCATGTCTACATGAAAATGTAATATTTACTTTCACTCTTTTCTCCTTCATAATGCCTTTATTACGTACGTACCATATTCATTGGGCCTACTGGAGCCAAGAATCGCTTGAATGGCAGGATTTTTGTGAACCCTTCCACAACGCTTGGAAGAGAAAGTTGGAGGCTGTTTCTGGATAGTCACATATCTTGACCTTTTCGGCTCCAACTTCATCTAATCCTCTGTAACACAACACATCTCTTTTATGTATAACAAAATAATTTATTGCGTTTCGTGTCGATATAATTGACAACAATTTCTTTGCTATTGCTACTATACGTATTACCGCCATATCAAAACTTATTAACTGCTATATGCAATTATAATATTTACCTAAAGAAGTCCGATAACAGCATACGCTTTGACTTCTTATTCCCCATAACTCTGACAGTGGCTTCAACGTCGCCGCATTTCTCTGCAACTGACCCGGGTCGCCAAAAGTCATCGTTTACCTCCTTGTGGCATTCGACGATGAAAGGATATCCTTTAACAACATAAACAAGTAAGTATTTGTGAAACACAAGCAGGCCCCAACCGCCCCCCGAAATTCATAGGGGTATAAAGGGATGACGGACAGACGGACGTACACCCCCAAACCTATAGGCCTCAATCCGAAGGGTTGGGGCCTAATAATAGTTTTTCTTCATTACCTGATCCACCACTCATATACAAATGAAACCATGCTAAATATTATACAAATTTCGCTTCTAATTTCAATAACCAGATCAATGCATACTACGCAAATGTAAAAAATGCAAACAGGAAACGTCGTATAAAAAGACTACAATTTTACAATATGCATATATATATTTAACAATAACACCATTACTTGTATTTATGTAACATAGATGAAACTCTTATAAATCATATACAGTCAATGCAAAGTTCGTGTAATTACCTTCTGCATATAGATATTCAAACAACGGAGCGCTGTTGGGAGAATTGGTGATGGTGACCAGTGTTTCACCACTGACGCCAATCTCACAGTCGGGATACCGATCACTCATTTCCTCAAGCAGTATTGGCTTCAACTTGCCCGACCCACTTATCTGCTTCTCAAAAACACCCCACTTTTGTGCAACATCTATCGCATTGTAATGAAGTCTTCACAAGCTGTAAATAATTGCATTTGTGAAATCATTATCCCATTATACATAATTTGCTAGAAACGGGATGCTTACTAAAAACGTTGAAACCCCGTTTACTCGAAATCGCCAGGTATTTCCAATTTTATCGAGTAAATCTATTTTCGAGTTAGCCGTGTTTTTTGGTTTCTGATGGGAGCAAATTCTCAGATTATAAAATGCTGAAAGTTTTACGGTGTGATATTCCGATGTACCGGTTATACCGCGCTGCCCTGAAAGATTCTGGCACAAAATTTTTTCATACGTTCTTTACCTGTTAGTGAGCTGTGTACCACTGCAGGTTCAACGACATGTTCGGTACGATGGCCGGTCGCAGACTTGCAGGTGTCCTCAAAGCTGCAACTTATGCACAGGCTTCTTCCACATTGTGTACACAGTTGGTGTGCATTGAAGATCCCCAGGTCGCGCTTGTCGCACACATCTGTCTTTCCTGGCGTTTCCAGTCGCCATCACCATTTGCTTTCATGCGCTTAAGGAAGAAGCGATCCCTGAAGTTAAGAAACGGAAAAGATGCGTTAATATCAGGGCTTTATATTAACGACTGCCCCACTTGTCAGGGCAGGTGAAAGGCCTGGTGGGGCAGGCAGACTGGCCCGGTTAGCTGCTCCACCTGGCAGATAGATCCGTTGGGGGGGGGAGGGGGGGCGTTGCGTGACATAATACCTTAACAACATACTTGTCAAGAACGCGACTGTAGTTATTGATTAGTGTCCGCTAGCTGCACCTGACCTACATACTAGCCACTCGCACGTTGCCAGTTTCTATGTTGATGATGGACTGTGCCTAGACATGCACCAGATATAGCGTCGTGTCACTTGTGATACAATAATTGCAGAATAATATGAAAAATTATCAAAGTTAAGAACTTAAAAATGTCTTTCGACAAATATGGATTTAAAGTTATTTCAAAGACTTAAAAGGAGAAAACATATTCCGAACAAGGTGCTGAAGAAGAAATATCGGATACCAAAGCTAGAAAATACGTTAAACACGATGTCAAGAGGTCACGACACTTTCACGATGGAAAGTTGGTTTTCCTGAACTGTTTGAGAAAGATGGAAAACTTTATTGTGATACATGTATCAAACATGGACCTGGAGCTACAGTAAAATCTAGTTTTGTTCTTGGAACTGAATCTTTTAGACATTCAAATATTAAGAGTCATTTTGTCTAAAACGAACACAGGTTGTCCCGCTGTATTTCTGACCCACTTGAGTGGCCTGATGATAGACAAAAACCTGATGATAGAGAAAACCTGACCCAACACGGCACAGCAAATTTAGAATTGCTCTCAATTTGACAAATCATTTCGAACCACTGCTTAGAAAGTTTGACAAAGAAGATCTTTTTCATGGGTATACTACGCTCAAAGTGTTATGCAGTCGGGCTAAGCAAGTCCCGACTTTCATGCTACCACTTTTCAACAACACGCGAACGAATTGCAGAACATTAAAAAAAATTTAGAATGTATCAACCCATATCAACCGTGATATGTGAAACTTGTTAAAAGCGACTGATGCGCCAGCTTAGAAACTGAACTGCTGTCGGATTTATTTCGGATATCAAATGAAGGACCGCCGTTTGAAGGTTATCAAGCACACACAACACTATAGCGCTGTTCATGGGAGGCCAGCGCAAGAAAAAAACAAACAAAACCTTTACCAGCTGCCGCCGGACCGAAGAACATGCTTAAGATGTAAGACTTTTTTAGGGCATCTGCGTTTTGACATTTACTCAGGAACTGTTATATTTGATACACAACGTCTATACATTGATGTATGCTATATACTCAACAAAAAAAAGAAACGCAACACCTATAGAGGGGGTTAATTTTTTTTCTATTAGTATATTTAATTTTTCTTGTACATTCTGTACGGAAAATGATTGTCCAAACAAAGTGTCAAAATCATTCCACGCTCTATCTTACAACTGGAGCGAGCAGTCACGTGACCTAAACTGGTAGTCTAGCACATTGTGAAATAACCGCTGAGAGTTATTGAATTATTTTTTCGTAGTCTCAACCCTTAAGAAAAGAGTGCACGTTGTACAAAATTTGAAGTTTCTGGAACGATCCTAACCGATGGCACGGTTAACCGCAATTCAGCGAGAGCGTGCGATCGGCATACTGGAAAGTGGAAAAACGGCAACTGACGTGGCGCGGGCGTTCGGCGTCCACAAATCGACGGTTACTCGCCTGAGAATAAGATTAGATACAACAGGGTCCACATCCGATCGTCCTAGAACGGGCAGGCCACGGTCAACGACCCCAGACCAGGACCGACAGATCCGCTTGTCACACCCTATTCAACCCTATTAGGAAACACGAGATATTAGGCTTGTGAACTGCTTTTCGGATACCTTCAGTTTACGTAAGCATTACAGCGTAACGATAAGAATGTAGCTTTGAATTTTTAGAGAAATGAAATTATCTATTGATTCTGAGTCTATACCTAAAATTTTGTTGTTATCTGTCAAGTATTGACAATATAACAGCCATTTGAAAAAGTTGCGTTTCTTTTTTTGTTGAGTATATAAGTGGAATGTTTAAGAGTGTCGCGGAGGGGGGAGTGGGGGAAGGGGCGGGGAGAAGGGGTGACCAACAGAAGAGACAAAAGGTGGGGCAGGTAAGAGTACTGTTGGGGTAGGTAGATTTAAAATCTACTTGCCCCATCGGGAAGGTGCCGAAAAAGTTAATGTAAAGCTTTTAAGGTAATTCTAAAACAAATGAAAGTACAATAGACTTTCATTTGTTTTAGAATTACCTTAATAAACGTTCGATTATTTTTAACATATAAAAATGAAGCGAGTGACAACCTTTTAATTAGTACAAGTACTATTGCTCCTTCATTTGTGCGGGCAACAACGTCATATCTGTAACATGTAGGGACCTCAATCAACCTCAACAACAGCAAATACATGTCCTCTGTAGTTTTAACCTAGCTAGCTAGTGGAATATTATGAAAAACAAGTTGCTGATAGTAAACCGTGAACGTAAATTTGCATGCAGCAACTGAAGTAGGCTTTTGGCCTATCTAGATCAAATTCACTTCTTTTCTTACTCTCATGTATTCACCCCACCTCGTGGACTTTAAATTGACCATCCTTGAAAGTATGAAAGTACGAATTGGTTTATTCAAAACTTTTGTGCCCTATGTTATATCACTGTATCATGGAACAAGTAGTAGCACTAGTCAGTCACCAGGCTCTACGGCATCTAAACCGGGCCAGGGGATCAGTATTTCCATGAATAAAAACAGCCGAAATGCATTTTTTTACCTTCTAAAGTTGATAAAGGAGCATTCTGCATCCGAATGTGGATCCTTGCAATTGGCACATGGCTTCAACCCTTTTAAATCACGGCAAACCTGACTTTGTACCTAAGAGCATAAAACAATATGGAGTAGAAACTGACACACTTTCAGTCGATGACAAAGCTCGGGTTAGCAACACAGGATTTTTCCAGGCCTTTCGGGCAAAAAAACGAAATATATTGATGTTTAAATGTTTATCTACAAGGACGAGACAGTAATTGGGACACAATTATGGGTTTTTAATGATTTTAGGGAAATATCCCTCAACTTACACGTGAACAAATACGTACCATCGACAGAAGAGGTCTACTCAAACATTGCTAATACAAAACACAGCACCTTCCCAGTATACGGACATTAAAATACACAAAAGTATAAATTGTGTTTGTAAGGTAAACAACAGACAAATTTGGGACATAAAATGTCGGCCTGAACATGAACCAATCACAAACAGCGTTACAACCGATGTCCCAGAACATGAACCTTCACAAACAGCGTTACAACCGATGTCCAAGGACCAAGATGGCGACGTCAACAATTAAACAGCTGATCAATCTGGCTGGTTTTATTAACTTTTCTCTTGAACAACAAATGATACTTTCAATTTTATGTTACAATATTATGAGATATGATTTCCCAAGTATATGGATCTAAGGAAAACCAATAGTAAAATGAGTAAAGCAGGTTTCAGCCTATCTGCGTCAAATGTCTTATTCTACCCTCAGTCCCATTCTACGGTTTGGGCCTTGTACCGTTTCAGCACAAGTTTTTTTATGGATTTCAGATTTCTCTAGAGATACATAGATTATTCAGGGTTTGCTCTGGGTTCTCAGGAAAGTGAGTCAAAAAAGGAAAGTGTGACTCAGTTGGTTCCAGAAAATCTCCGTGGGTTCCGAAAAAGTTACTCATTTCGTTAAAAAAAATGGACAAAGAACAATAAGGGACAAAGTGGACAACGCAAACCCTGGTATTACATGAAATCATAAACATTTTTACATTTATCTGGTATGTAGCAAACTCTTGGTCCCGACACAGCGGGGCATAACATTACAAAACGATATTCTGAGATATATAATTATCTCGTAACTTGCTCGATACATATGTATGAGAAATTAATGTTACCAGCTCTGTACCTCCATGTTTGCAAGCAGACTCTTCACGTTCGTTGTAGTGCACATCCATTAATAAAATAGTGCAAAATGTTTCTAGCAATACGTTACTACTAGAATCTGTGGCATATGAAGAGAATTATATTCCATCACATTTCTGCTAAGACACAAAAATTATGGAAAAGAGGTTGCAAATAAGTATCCATATATACAAATTTATCCAAAATCATACACATATTCATACACTCGAACTCTTTTTATTCTAAACAGTCAGAAATATGTACTTCCGCAACGTCTTCCGCAAGATATGTGTTTCGACTGTTTGCGACGCCGTCGCAGGCCATTCAAAGAGTATGACACAAGTATACCTAAATTCCCGAGAATTTTCTTCATTTTATACATTATATATATATATATATATATATATATATATATATATATATATATATATATATATATATATATATATATATATATATATATATATATATATATATATATGTGTGTGTGTGTGTGTGTGTATTTAAACTGCATTACATTTCATTTAAGAAAAAAACATTGTACAACTATATCCACTTGGTCTCCGTATGATGGTTTTAAATACTATGGTCTCCGTATGAAAAATTAGCATTTAACTTAGCTAATATTTAGATGGCTGCTACAGGGAGTATAAGGCATGATATGCAAAAGAACGATCGAACACATTTTTACAATGCATACAAGCCTGGCGTCTATAGATAAAACCTAGTAACCAACATTTTACCGTTTTGAGTAAATTAATATCAATACATAAGGTAAGGTTATAAATGAGTTGCAGCTACTAGGCAATTATAAAACGACGGTATATGAGTTGCAGCAATTATAAAACGACGGTATATGAAGGCTTATTTGCAATGGGGTATAGTAAATTATTTTGTACATAAGCTAGTAACGACTTTGAAAATATAAACATAATTTTGACAATATTGCAGTTACTAGCTTTACCTTTACTAGTTTTACCTTTGGACACCAGAAGCTTGGCCAAACAAAATAGTACACTGATACTTAAACCCGCTTTACACGATCCGTTTTTGTTGCATGGGCGTGCTCATAGCAGCAAGCTGTATCGTGTAAACACAAAGTTTTCATGATTTTTATGACCCATCCGTCGTCACACAGCAAGCTCGCGGAAATAGAGCTCGTCCTATTTTTTTCGTGAGCACAGATATGCTAATCAGATCACATGAAAGAGATTAACCCATAAGTGCCTCAACTGGATGCCAGGCTAGTTGCTTAAAGCCATTAAAAGTGGGGGGAAAGGAGCTATTTTTAACTGAACCCCGAGGTAAGTGTGGCAGCTTGGCCATTAAAATGTCGTTATGTGATAATCAAGGAATTCGGTGCTGCACTGTGTAAACTCCCTGAATTTCGATGTACGCTTTGCTCGTGAGTTTTTAATTTGAGCATGCAACATAGTAATAAAAAAACAAACAAACAAACAAACAAATTTGCCCAAAATAGAATTTTTGAAGGAACAAAAAAAATAACATCATCTGTACATGTACATCTATACATGTAGCGAAATATGTATGCATGTTTTGAGAAAAATCTACTCATTAATTTCATACGAACTCACTGCGGATAGACGGACGGACGGACACACCAAATGCTATATATGTCTCCCTTAGAGAGAGACATATGATTATGGAATAACAAAGTGCTAAAAATGAAATTCTCGGATTTTAGGTACACTTGTGTATTGCATATTGAATGTTGACCTGCGACGCCGTTGCAGTTCATTCAAAGAGTGAAATACAAGCATACCGAAAATCCCCGAGACTTTTCTTTATTTTTTATACATTTATTTTAAATTGCAGTACCATGCTATTGCATTTCATTTAAGAAAAAATATTGTGCAGCTATATCAACTTGGTCTCCGTATGTGGGTTTTTAAATACAATGGTCTCCCTATGAAAAATTATGACATTAAAACTATGATAATAAAAGTAGCCTAAAGAGTTATGTTTACTTAAATCAAGTAAATAGCAATGGGTCTTTTGATTTATATTTTAGTTTGAATGCCAAAACAAAATTAAAACAACCAGGTATCTGTCATTTTTTTTATTTGTAAAATACCTTAAAATCAAAAATGCAAAATTCTTCTGTCTGGAACTAAAGTCTTCTCTGCCACTTAAAACCTGATGTTGTGGGCAACTCCACGCAAAAAGTCAACAATCCGTCGGTTTTCGAAGTCGCGGACTATTTGACGAATGCACTGCGCAGAGTCGCCGTCTGGCGAAGTAGTGGCTCGGGCAAGTGGCCACCCATAATACGACCAGGTGCACCGCGAGAATTACTACAGATCCAACCAATGTACACGTAAAAACCAACGACTCCCGAATTTCCAGCTTTATTTCGTTTTTGTTGGCCCTGATTTGGCTAACTCAAAGTTCATTGGTCTGGATAAGGCATATTAATTGCAATTGCGACAATGTTGAAAGGACAATTGTGTATTGCATATTGAATGGAAGGAAAATTGTTCAGGGAGGAATTGTCTATGGGAATTGACTGGGGGAAAAGTCCTGTTCCCTGTAGCAATACATTAAAACTTAATACTGCTAGTGCAAGTCGCAAACAGTCGAAACAGATATGATGCGGAAAAAAATTGAAGTTCAAATTTCTGTCTGTTTCGATTGGCATCTGCCCTCAATTCTGGGTCACATGAATTAAAATCTAGGTCACAGAATTCGCGCCATACGGTTTGTTCTAGCAGCAATATGAATGTTATTGAAAAATCACAGATAACAGGTATGTTTTTCTTAAAAAAAGATAGCTGGTTTAAGCATTCTTGTTCTACTATGCTATAAAGACCCATTTATGGAGACCAAGCGGATCCGGTTAAATATAACGAAGACCAAGACCCGGTTAAAAATAACCGGGTAAAAAATGAAAGAAATGATAGAGAGATTTCGACTAAATATCAAATTTCTCTTGTATCAAAGGGCAACCGGTCACTTTCCCACTTGCAGTCGAAACAACACATCCATGAGGAAGATCCGAAAGTGCGAAATGGCTTATTTGCCACTACCTATTTTGCCGCCACCCCCGTACAATTTTGCCATTGATTTTTTAAAGGTCTAATATTTCATAAGTTTAATTGCTTAGCTCTTTTCGATAACTTTTTCCATATGTTTATGTTTCGATATCAGTGCTTATGTTTTATCTCGAGCCGCAATAAGCCAATTCGCACTTTTGACTTTTGCCGAAAAGTTTTTGCGTTTCGGCTGAATTCGGGTGGGATAAGGATATAAAGAAATGATAGAAAAAAAACGGCAAAAATCAACAAAATTCCATTTTGCCAGAAACATATTCACATGTTGGTTATTAAAGGGACTGAATAATATGTAAAATAGTTTTTAAAAGATCATATGATGGCTTTATAAATTTGAAAGTATGTATGTTGAAAGAAAATTAGAATTTTGATGTTTTTCCCTTATCATTTCTTTGTAATTTATCTCCCAACATTTTCAGTCGAAACAACACCTCCACCGGAAAAATCCGAAAGTGCGAATTGGCTTATTGTCAATTACTTTTGGGATAAGGGAATTAAGGCGGCGGTCTCCTTAAATTTGGGGATTTTTGTATATTTTCTCGAAGTTTGTCGATGAAAATGCAGGATTTTAACACACTCATTTCGCCGCTTTTTGGCAATCGGGTAAAGCTGGAAACCCCAATGAGCTAAATTGCACTTTGTTTTTTTTTCGAATGTTTGTTTTTACCCACACGTCACTATCACTATCACTATCTTTGTTTTTACCCTGCACAAACCATTGAAAATCTTCCGCGTGTAGCTGGTTATTTGGATCAGAAGTCCAGGGTTCGAACTTCGGTCTTTTGACATGGTGGCGATAGTCGCCGCCAACGTTTTGTTCTGGTGGCGAAATTGAGGTGACCCATGGAGAAAGTGGCCAACTGGCAACAACATGAAAACAACAAGTCAAATAAGCGCTCCATTGTTTATTATCAATAAACTGGTACAGTGTTAATCTAACAACTTGAAGATCGCCTGTTTACCAGTTAATAATGTTATTTATGAAAAGAAAATTGTTTAAATCTGTGAACTATGTTTTCAACAAGTTTTCTGGCGGAAACTTTCACCACCATGATTTTTTTCTGGTGGCAAAATGTCAAAACTGGTTGGAAAATCGCCACCACGCCACCGTTAATTTCGAACCCTGAAGTCAAAATTGGCTTTTCCACCATACATATACCACATTTCTACCACTTAAATATACCACCATCATTATGTTAATGATTATAGAGAGGTTGCCGACACAGACGTCGGTATCGGTCGCAATGTCGAAGACGGCACAGTCGTATTCATCATTTATGTCAGTATTTACACAAGCAAGAGTGGTATATATATTTTACGGAATAAGGATAAAAACACAGAGCTAATGAAGATTCAAGATAGTGTTGAATAAATTTTTTTAGGATACTATATATCATACGTTTCACGTCACATTTCAGATAGAGATGTGAGTGGGTGTGCTGGCTGGTGCAGCGTTTCCCTGAAGTAGGCAGTGACAGCCGTGGCAACGCGGCAGCACACAGATCCTTAAGGTGAGTACAGTTTTTAATGCCGCTGCAGGGTTGGGTGTAGCCCCTGAGCTTGAAGGGCGGCTTTGTGATGGCGTCGGTATGTCTCAGTTGTTTTTCACTTCCATCTGTAGAGTAGGTCAACGTCCATGTCCTTGCACCTTGCTCTGGCGTCGTCGCACACATGTTTCTTTCCACTTTCTGTTAATAACGGATAAGGCTTCGGGGTCAAGATTCTTCTTGGTGGCGTCAGTGAATCTGTGATCTATCGTTGTTCAGCTCCACTTGAACGAGCAAGGTGTGAATCGGTACTCCATTTATAAACCTTCATTGTGACAAATCCTCGATTCGAACCCTAAAATATTTTATAACAGAGGGAAAATGTTGGGCTATATCTGTACCTTTTTCGCCTCTTAAGTATTCGTTAATTACATAACATATCCGGTTTTTCCTACATCGTATCCATAAGATTCAATATGGCTTCCTAACTAAGTACCCGGATTGTCCGGATCGCAGTTTTATTGGATAATGTTAATCACTTTATAAGAGCTCACCAGTTACAGCGTCAATGAATCTGAGAGCTATCATTGTTCAGCTCCACTTGAACGAGCAAGGTGTGAATCGGTACTCTGTTTATAAACCTTCATTGTGACAAATCCTCGATTCGAACCCTAAAATATTTTATAACAGTATGATCTAAAATACATAGGAAAAATGTTGGGCTATATCTGTACCTTTTTCACCTCTTAAGTATCCGTTAATTACATAAGGTTGTAACCTAAGTTACACGGACCACGAACGTCACACGTCAGAGTTAATCTATCAAATACTAAGAATAAAATACAGACTTCCAAACTCCCGAGCTAAACAACTGGTAAACAACCCCAAGCTCGATGCCACCGACCAGGACAGTGAACCACCGAAACCCACATGCAATAGCCTGGCAGAGAAGTGGGGAGAAGTTGTTCAGCTCCACTTGTGTGGACATTCTGGAGTCAAGTAGTTTGCTCTTCCTTGGGCTTGTGAGTTTTTCCCTTTCTGCAATTCATCGTTGCTTAGTTCGCTTTGCGTCAATGCTGCTGGATGCAAGCTGGTCGCGCGTGCGAGGTCGTTTGATCTACGTAGTGGGTATATATCCATGGCCTTGCAACTACCTCTTTTATTATTATTTTAAAACTTCTTTGGCGCCCGCCTTGTAACATTAGCAATTAAATCACGGTTCGATTATGCTAGGCGCGCTCTTTTTTTTTTTTTCTTGTCTCTAACACGCTGCTAAATAAAACAAAGACTGGTTTGGGTAGTCATTTCTTTAATGGCATAAAGTTGCGAATAGCAACAAAACATAGCAACAATTTCAAAACCTTAAGTAGGTGTTGAACATAACTTTGTCCACTACACATACTACCAATAAGACAAAAAACCTTAAAATGTAAGGGGACAGGGGTGGGTGGCGGGTTTTTCTTTTTCAAAAACTGTTGTTTTTTTGCGCTTGCAGATTGCGATGGTAGTTTTCTCTGCTAAAAGCTGTTAATGCTGCGCTTGCAGATTGCGAATGAGAAAGGAGAGAAAGGAAGCCCCTTTTTAAAACACACGCATTAATCCGTACTGACAAGAGTAACAGATGGTCAGAGACATTTAACAAACAATATTTCGACGGCGAAGACGCCCAGTGTTTAAACAACAATTAGGAGATGGCTAGTAAACTGCCAGAGACGCCCAGTGTTTAGATAAGAATCAAGAGATGACCAGTGAGATTAGCAACCACTCGGCGGAGACGCCAAGTGTTTAGGCAAGAATTAACTGTGAAGGTGGGCAGGCAGAGTTACACGCCACTCGCCCGTTTTAAATGTAAATAATCAGATTATTTATGGTATTAAAACTTCTTTGGCGCCCGCCTTGTAACATTAGCAATTAAATCACGGTTCGATTATGCTAGGCGCGCTCTTTTTTTTTTTTTCTTGTCTCTAACACGCTGCTAAATAAAACAAAGACTGGTTTGGGTAGTCATTTCTTTAATGGCATAAAGTTGCGAATAGCAACAAAACATAGCAACAATTTCAAAACCTTAAGTAGGTGTTGAACATAACTTTGTCCCAAACTACCCAAACCGAAAAGTATTGTAGATTAAGTATTCTTGGGGTTGATTGGAATTTTTGCGGCATTTCTTCCAAGGACACGGGAGCATTCCAGGCGCAAGCCGAGAGGGACGTCCGTGTATCGGAGGTAGGCGTCCGATTTCCAGTCTCCCTGTGATTTGATGACCTCAGAGGGGAGACCACATGCCAGGGCGAAGCTGGCCCCAGCTCGGCGGAGGCTATGGCCGCTGAACTGGGTGTCATCCAGTCCGATACTCTGGAGGTTCCGCCTGAGCAACGCGCCGAAAATCGCATGGGAGAGTGTGGCCAGGGCGCCTTCGCGCCTAAATGAGAACAAAGGGGAGTCCTCAGGGGACTTGGTCGTGGTCAGAAGGCGACCTAGGGCATAAACTGGGCAAAGTGGGGAGTCGGGGATACGGGGCAGTGGGACGACCAGTTGATGGCAAAAGTTCCGCATGGTCTTCGTGTGTTTGACATGAACGAGGGCCCCGTCGGCGAGGAAGGTCACGTCGCGACGGCATAAGTCTCTGCGGCAGTCGTGACTATCCTGTGAACGCGTGAGTAGGGTGGATTTCCTGAAGAAAGTGAAAAACCCAACCAAGCAAGCCGCCCAGAAGCACATGTCAAGTGACCGGTCGAGGTCCAGTACGTGGAGGAATTGAGCTAGAATATCCAGTGACAACGCGAGTTTTTTCTTTGGTGGGCTGCCGCGTTTGGCCTCTAAACCTTTAAGTAGTGTCTTAAGGCGGTAATTGTCCTCCGTCGGATTCGGGTGGTCGTAATCCAAATGTAAGAAGCGGATCGCGGACAGGTAGCACCTGACGGAGTGAGGCTTTAGGGTGCGGCCCAGGAAACACGCGTAGCGTAACAGGGTGTCTGTGTCAGCGGGGACAGGTCGACAGCGAAAAAACGCGCAAAATGAGAGGAAAGCCTTGATGTGGGTGGAGTAGGCGGCATGGGTGTTGTCGGAATAAGCAGCCGAACGCAGCTGTTCTACCTCCATATCCAGCAGCGCTGTTTCCCTGACCACTCCTGAAACAGGAAGCGCATTGTGGCGTGAGACATGTGATAACGAAGGTCAGATACTGGCACGTGCGCGAATGCGTAGGTGGCGTGCGTTAAATTGCTCAATCTTGATAGGCTGTCAGCTAGTTTATTCTCCCGCGTGTTTACGAACGACGCGTTAATACTTATATTATACTTAAGACATATTAACATGATATCAATAAGAATATCCGATGCCGCAATGTTCCGTATAGAGCCGTTATTGAGGGCATGGAGCGTGACCATATTGTCGGTGAATACCCTCACTTTCCGTCCTGTATAGATGGTCTTCCAGCGTTTCAGGGCAAGGTGTACAGCGGCCAGCTCTTTAACATTAATGTGGTGTTTTTCGAGGGGCGGAGCATCGACGTGCCAATTGCAATAGAGCCAGTCTAAAGCGAGGGTCCCGCGGACCAGGGCTGCTCCAGCAGCGGCAGAGCTGCTGTCCGTCACGATGTATGCAGGATCGGGCAAAGACCTTTCGAGAATGAAATGGCACGTGCCGTTGAATGAGCTGCATAAGCGATTTAGCATAGCGATATCGCGGCGTGTATCAGCGGAAATACGGACGCGGAAGTGGGGGCGGCGCAGTGACGTCATCAGCGAGATGAGGCGGCGCATTGCTGGGCGTATGACACGAACTACTCGGGCGACCCAGTTTAGTTTCCCAAGCAAGCTCTGGATGTCCCGTTTGGTAAAGCGTTTGTGCTCGCAAACGGACCATTCGCGTAAGGTGTTTTGCGTATCCTCTAGTTTATGGGAGGGGATGGAGAGTTTGCAGTTAATGGTGTCGATTAACACACCCAGAAACGTGAGGCACTGAGTCGGGTAGACGCATTTGCTCCAATTAATGGTGAAGCCGAGGGAGATGAGGGTGTCAAGGAGATAGTCCATCGCTGACTGGGCATCTTCGCAGGTGTCCGCAGTGATAAAGAAGTCGTCAAGGTAGCAGATCACCGCCTTAATACCTTTCCGGCAAAGCATGCGGCACACACTCTGTGTTATGCGGTGAAAGATGCCGACACTGAGGGACGCACCAAAGGGGAGTCTAGTGTCTACCAGGAATGTGTGCTGTTTATCGCCCTTGAATTTCCATTTCAAACCTGTAAACTGCTGTGAAAATGCGCTTAAGGGCACGTGCCTATATGCCGATTTAATGTCCACCTTGGCCATGAATGACCCTTGCTTGGTCAAGCTGACCGCAGTGTCCACAGACGTAAATTTGTGCTTGTCCGGGCAGGCGAAGCTGTTGACTGAGTTTCCCTCCGGTTTGGAACAATCATGAATGAGGCGGATACCGTCTTTGTCCTTAGGCACGGCTGATATCGGGGAGATTATTACCGGTTTTTCAAGAGCAATTTTATATCTTCCCAGGGAGAGTTCTTTCTTTATCTCTGTTTCGACTAAGTCTCTGTATGTGAGTTCCGCAGATCGACTATTTGGGGCTTCGGAAGGTTCAATAGACTGGGTTTTGGTGTTTACGATGTCGAAACCATTCTTTATGCCGTTTAGAATGAAACATTTGTCGCTATCTGAACACAATAATCGTTCCCAGATCGTGATTTTGTTAGCAAGCGGGTTAGAGACGTCTGGTTGCTAGGCGTGAGTGTGCTCGGGGTGATCTCGGAAGCACTTCAGGCACACGTGTGAAAACCTGCACCCTTGGAGGGTGCACCCCCGGCGGCCATTGAAGTTCCGGCAAATCTCCTTCCCGTTGTGGTCCCTGGTAACCTGAGCTCGGGTGCGGGGATGTGGGTGGCGGGGTTGGCCGTCGTTGCGTCCTGAGGCCTGGAAGCGGGAGGAGAAGATGCACACTCCCATAAGGTAAGTGTCGTCTTCCCCCCACCTGAGCTGACCCGTGTGTACGCGCTGCCGGTACTCGAAGTCGTACCGCATGCAACGGTTTATCGGGTAGTGCTCACACATGTCGGCGAATTTAATGGCGTACAGGTTGTACCCGTCCCGATCTTCCTGGGACTTGAAGTGTCCGGAACGTCCCAGCGCTTCATAGATGCGCCCATGCCCTTTTATCCATTGCTGTAGAGTGGTGTCTTCAGGTTTGGGTCTGCGCCCGCTGGTTGAGAGGACGATGCGCGCGTCTCCCTGCGTCGAGAGAACCGATTCTTCGCTCTGTGAGCCGAGGAAAGAGCCACAGAAGTCCTGGACGAAAAATGGTTTCACATTACCTGGCGTTTTGCCGGTGAGCCACGGGTCGTTGTCGGTCGTCGATCTGTCCTTGAGGGACTCTAAGAAGGCTGCCATCTCCGTATCGCTCATCTTCGGAATGGTCGCGAGGGTGACCGGTTCCGTGTCCTTTTCAGTAGCAAGGTCAGCATTTGGCGAGCTGGACGCTTCAGGGGGCGCAACACCCTTGTCTAGCCTGTCCGCTTTCCTGTCGGCTTTGGCGTCGCGCAGGTCGCTAATCGCTGCCTGGAGGGCTTTGGTTTGCCCTATTGAAAGCTTTAGAGCCTTCAGAACTGTTGCATCGATGTGCGCGACTGTGTCCACGGACAGAAATTCCTCATTCACTAAAGCCTCTACCGTACTCTTAGTGAGGTGTTTTTCAAGTGCCCAAGCCTTCAGTTCACTTACAGCCTTAGCAACATGTTCTTCATCCATCGTAATTCAGTTTTAATTCCGAAAGTTTCGCAGTTTTTACTTTGTCTATCCCGGCAATTATCCTATAATTAAGTAGCCGTTTTATTTATTTTTATTTTTTTTTCTTTTTCAAAAACTGTTGTTTTTTTGCGCTTGCAGATTGCGATGGTAGTTTTCTCTGCTAAAAGCTGTTAATGCTGCGCTTGCAGATTGCGAATGAGAAAGGAGAGAAAGGAAGCCCCTTTTTAAAACACACGCATTAATCCGTACTGACAAGAGTAACAGATGGTCAGAGACATTTAACAAACAATATTTCGACGGCGAAGACGCCCAGTGTTTAAACAACAATTAGGAGATGGCTAGTAAACTGCCAGAGACGCCCAGTGTTTAGATAAGAATCAAGAGATGACCAGTGAGATTAGCAACCACTCGGCGGAGACGCCAAGTGTTTAGGCAAGAATTAACTGTGAAGGTGGGCAGGCAGAGTTACACGCCACTCGCCCGTTTTAAATGTAAATAATCAGATTATTTATGGTAATAAACGTTATTTATAACGCACCTAATACGTATGATTTTACATATAAATCAATCTGTAATAAAGAATTGTACCGGTTAATGGACTTAACATAATGTGAATTGTATTTCAAAAACCGGAGATAAATCTCTCTTAAATTCGAAAAGTGGAATGATACATGGGCATGGGAATTGTCAATGAGAGTAAATTAAGAAACTAGTTATAGTAAACGTGTTGCTTTGTACGATAACAAAATGTAAGACATTCTAAATTGCGATGTATTTATGCCAGAAAAGGTGTTTTTGCAACGAAGAAATTCCTTAATGGGGATTTTCCTTTGCAATACCGTGGCGAATACCTCAATAGTCGCCAATATCGCGACAGAGAACGGCAATACACAATGGACGGAAAGTCTGGATCCTATATATTTGAATTTATTACTTATATAAAGGGTAACATTATTAACCAGTTTGGATGTGTAAAGTGGTGTGTTGACATGATTACTAATGCTAATTGCTCAAAAGATACCGGAATAGTATCAAAGTTTCCCTGAAAAATGTTGGGCAGAAGTGTCACAGGTCGGCCGAACTGGTTATGGGCCGAAGTGGTAAAATTAAAAAAAAACTGGGCCAATGTGTCTAAAGTGGACCGAAGTGGTTTGGACCGAAGTGTCTAAATCCCATTTTACCACATCCAGGAGTCATCCAGGAGTCAAGTAGTTTGCTCTTCCTTGGGCTTGTGAGTTTTTTCCTTTCTGTAATTTGTCGTTATTTAGTTCGCTTTGCGTCATTGCTGCTGGATGCGAGCCGGTCTCACGGTCCCCCATGAACTGATTTTGAAAATAACAGATACGAGAAAGAGTGTTTCTATAAATGGCCCTTAACCTAAATAACGGTCACCCGTAGTTCCATGCAGTTTTTATGGTCCATAGAAGTCGCTTATTTGTCCGAGTTGCTAGGAACCCGCTGGTTTCTTAGCAAGCTTTTCACGGAGAAGTACTTCGTGTATGAACTGGCTTTCCGCTTACTTTGACGTGTCCACCAGACGAGTCAATCATACGAACTCCTAGTCCTAAAATGTAGCTACATTATGTCTTCTATATACCCTACACGTTATATCTATATGAATATCTATATATAAAATTTGATAAGCTTGTTTGTATTTGAAATTGAGATTCCTCTTGATGGCGTCAATGAATCTGCGACCTATCGTTGATCAGTTCCATCTGTGCAAGAAGGCGACGTCCGTGCGCTTGCAACTTTCCACTTTCTGTAAATAACAATAAATAACTTACTCTGGCGTTGTTGCATACATTTTTCAATTTGGGCCGAACTGGTTTTGGGCCGAATCGACCAAATTACTTTTTTTGTCCGGTCGATATCTCAAACTATTTGTCGGAGCTTCACAAAACCTTGCAGGAAGGAAGTATATATAGTGCAGATGTGCAAAGATTCAATTTGTCCCACGTTCATTCATCTGTCCGCAAGTCGCACTTTAAACTTTTCTTGTCCGGGGGTTATCTCAACTATTCATCGGACCTTAACCATACTTTCAGGAAGAAAGTATATATAGTGTAGATGTGCAAGGACCGTCGCTCCAAAAGTTGTACCTTGTATATTGTTTTTGTCCGGGCAGTATTTCAAAAGAGTAAATGGATCACAGTGATGTAAAGGCTATTGGCTGATAGCTCTGTATCTCCGATGCCTGTGTTTGGGAGTGTTAATTACACAAGAAGTGAAATATGATGTACTGTTTTTATTTGTGTTTCACACAGATAGTTTTCAACAATGAAGCAATGACACATTGGTTGTTATTTATCTTTAACCCTAACCCTAATACAGGCACATAAGTAATAAATATTAAAAACAACAAAAGCACACGAACTCTGCAAATCCTCTCGCTCTTCGCACGTTTTATAGCATAAACACAGTGTGACATAGTTAATAAGTCAAGTTTGTATGCATGCATTACTTTCAAATAAAATGGCTAAGTTTCGACCTTAATTTTGGCTAAATAAATGAAAAGTCGGAGCTATGTTTTCGCAGCTCTTCAGCCGGTATCTCGTAACAAAAGCCCTCGAAGGTACTGTTGATGGACAAAAACTCCTTATGCATCCCTGTGAGTCTCCCGCGGGAGTCCAATCCTAAGATTGTAATACACCTATGCAAAAAGTATGATTTTTTTACGCATTCCCAAAAAACGCCTTCTTTTAGTGGAAGATACCCAGGTGCGCAACCACAACATATGTTCTATCCTTATGCAAAGTTGGAATGGAATCCCCTTGTAGTTCTCGTGATTAGTAGCAGAAACGACTCCCATTCTAAATGTTGACAGACGGACGAACCTTAATCTAATGCAGCTGTAGTAACTTGCCCCGTACTACGTGGCAGAGGGCTAATAAAGCAATTTTCATGACCTGGCTGTGTCAACAGAATGTTTTGGATGTTTACTCAGTCACCAGACAGCAGGTCAAAATAATGTAAAAAGCAACTGGTGTCACTCTTTAACAATTAAAATGTTTGGAAGCGCTCTATTCAGGAGAAATCCATTTAGTAAGCAAAGAGGGGGAAGGAAGTCTTATCGTGTGCGTACGCTAATATTAAACTTCAAAATGACGTCACAATTGATGCGTGGGGGGAAGGGGGATAAAAACGGGTAAATTTTTGCGTACGTACTAAATGGAAGGCCTCTTATATTTGCCAACTTTTGACACCCTTACCCCCGTATGTAAAAACATAGGCATCTCAGATGCTGAGTCCTCAGCCAATAGCAGTTATATCACTGTGGGCGGGTTACCTTTTTGAGATATCGCCCGGACAAGAAAAATTTTAAAGTGCAACGGTCACGTGACAAATCGAACCACTCGTTGCACATATAGACCCTATATACTTTCTTCCTGTAAGGTTTGGTGAAGATCTGATGAAGAGTTTTCGAGATATCGTCCGACAAAAAAGTGGACGGACAGACCGATAACAATAGCCTTAAGCCATATTGGCTGAGGACTGAAAATGTGACGTCAATATGGAGATCAACATTAGCGTACGCACAGGGCTAGACCCCCTCTCTTCACGTACGTAATATATGGATAGCCCCTTACTGAAATAACACACAAAAGTAAACACAGATAAAACAGAAATGCATGAATACTATGAAATCTATACACTGTTGATGTGACTGAGATATGCCATACTCATTTATGGTACATCAGGAGAACTTACATATTATCTTTTATTTTACAGTTTTCATAATTATTTATGGGGCTCTACATTAGGAAGGAACAATGTCACACTCGTTCACAAGCAAACCGTTGAGTATGCCAAGAAATGTTTTTATCTAGACAATATACATGAGGTCTCCCTATTTTCTTTTCTCGAGCATGGTCTACTTAATTCTGGCATTAGGGGTTCACAAATAAATGAAACGTTAAAGTACGCTATCACAGTCGATAATATGCTCAAAATTCATATATGAGAACAGTAGGGGTGTGCCGGTTTCAGCGAAATCCGAGCAAACTTTCTCTGTTGGGTGAGAACAAAAAACCGAATTTCAAAATTTCAGTTCGGTTTGGTTGTTTTTTAGATTCAATACCTTACTCAAAGACCGGCATTTAAAAAGTGACGAAGGAATAAGGTGGTCATTGGCAGGTTGCCAAAAAGGGGTTACACTGCCATAAAATGACATGCTGCTGCCTACGCATTTGCGTAGCGACGATATATGTGCCAGTCATAAACTTATGGACCCGCATGGGCGTTAATATATAATATATATACTAGAAATGTGCCTGTTGGAACATAGATACTCCGACGAACGTTTCCAGTGTCACGCTTTTTTAATAAGATTTAAGTAAAATTATTAAATTTCAAAGTATCAGTGTGACCTTGGACTCAGCTCTAGAACATATTGTATAGAAGCCATATACCAGCTTTGATTGAATCCGCCAATTGGAACTTATGTCATTCGTGAGACGCACACCCTGGCAGACAGACAAGTTAAAAACATTATGCACCTTTTGACCTTAGTCCGGTCGGTGCAAAATAAAAAACCGAACCGAACGTTTTGCCAACCGAACCTTACCGAGCTCAACTCAAACCGACACACCCCAAGAACAGCCTCCCCTTGACTATTCATACATGAGAGCCGCATCAGCACACAACGGCTCTGATGCAAACTTTCTGTGTCTCATACACACACGTCGCTCAGCGATCAATAGCAAGAGCCAACAAGAGTTCACTGGCAAGAACGCTAAGAATATCACAGATCAACTGTCACAAACTTGAAAGACTGGGTACTTTCAAGACAAGTGTTCAATCATCCTTCAACTTTATCAGCTATGTTAACCTGCTGTTTCTTTGGTAACAGTACCTTAAGATTTTTATTTATGTTGATGTCACCGTCTTTCTTTCGTTGATCACTTTCGCTCGTATCTTTTTGTACTGTTCTTCTCGTGGTAAGTGTTCGATAGTGTTCATGGATTTCATGCCGAGGAATTTCATAATCTCTGCCTTGCCTTAAAGGAAAGAAATAGACACTTAAAATTCAACCAATTGACACCGTAATGGAGAGATGTATATATCAATGTTTTAGAATAACTAAACCGCCCAGGTCAACTTTCCTTTACCTCATAAATTACAAGCTATAATGATTCCTAAGAACAGATCGTCCTGAAAACTCATTGAAACTATTTATAATTTGTAATATCTATAATTTTATTTGGTTCAATGACAGGAGTGAGATACATACTAGGATAAGGCCCTTTTGGTTTCTGCAAAAATGCAGAAAAGTGTGTTTTCACTGCAAGAGTATCTTCTGCAGACCACTTGACAGCAGATCCAGTACCTAAAAGGGAAACATCAAACAAAATGCTTGACTGCATAAAAATAAAACAACATACCAGAAAAAGTTGTTGATTTTCAAAACCCTAAACTGCTGTAAAAGTATTCTTGAACGACTTCAAACAGTGACTTAATTATAACGTCGAAGCCAAAATTGTACCAATTGGCCCACCAAAACTCGACATCTGAAAATATTTGCACAATTTACTGCTTCAAGAAGAGATTCTAACAGTTTTCTGCATGTTAAAAGACATAAACAAATTAAAAAACTGCTTATCTAACATGTCGGGGTTGTTTATTGTAAGGTTTGCCCAGACACTGGGGATCATATTGTGGCACCAATTTCTCTTTTAGCTGGCGAAAATCCTTACAAATGCTTTGCAACTGAAGCTTCAAATGAATAAATCAATGTTTCGATACCTTTTGTTTTCTCAACACGCTTTCTAGCGATAGAACTCTCTTCTTCCTCTTCAAGCATTGGCTCATATTCGCCTAAATTAATTCAGATTTACTATATATCATAGTGACAATGTCATCTTTTTAGCCAATCTAGCCAATCATACCCCTTGTACGCAGTGCGTACGCTTTGGACCATACCCCTTCCCCTGTACCTTAGTAAAATGCAATATTCATATGTATATTGAAAATTGTGTAGGCACGCTGGTGGCTTGACCCCCCTTCCCACCTGTGCGCAGTGCGTATGTTTTGGCTGCGACCCCCTCCCTGCGTACGCACTACATGAATGGCCCCTATTCCAATTTCATGACCATCAAGCAGAAGGATCGCTTACAAGAAGAGGTGCATTTACTATTATTTTTGCAGAATTATATGCTTTTATTTGATTTTACCCAAGAGCACATGGTTTTTACAGCTGCTCGGCTCTATGGTGAACATATACATAGTTGTCATTTGATAAAACTGCAGGCTTTATTGCTTATGTAAATCAAACGTCTATAAGCTTAAACGGATATGTCCTGGAACGTTCCTCCTATTTTTGTGAAATACAATCTACAAAATAAAGGGTAATACGACGTTTTAATGCGTTTAAAGAGATATTGCCGATTTTTCATACTATCAGTATCCAGGCAGCCTCGTGTCCGTTTTCGGTGTGACTTCCCTGAGAAATCTTTCTTAGGCGCGTCTGAAACTCGCGATTCACTCCAATCTGAGTCTGAATCAGAGTCGCTATGGGCTCTCTCACACCCTTTCAGATATCTAATTAAAGGGGCCTGATCATCACCACTATCAGATGAATTCCGCCCAGGGTTCTTGGGAATTATTTAAGCCTAATTGTAATTTAGTTTGTGCATTAAGCTTTTCAATTTGCTCAAGTACCAAGGTGTTTACTGCCTAGTGCCCCTTTGGCACCGGTGAATAGTTAGGTTTCATAACTGCGAAAATATGTCAGTGACAACATCAACACTTTAACCTATAAGAAAACATAAATTAATTTATTAAATCAACAGGTAAAGCATATTGAGAGGCAATTTAAAAAATCAATACAATAAATGGAAAAACCTATCTGAAGTTTCACAAAGCCTATCGAATGACCAATGTATACCCGAGATTTATATTAAAACACACACACACCTAAGAGACTGCACCTAGGTTTCTTTAGTTTAGCACCAGTTGAAGCAGTAGCAGCAGCTGACGCGCTACAAGTGACAACACTGCCGTCCATACCGGGCCTACTTTTACCTTACAGGATTACAGTAAATTTAGAAATCTATCTAATCGGTGAATTTTCAACGCAATTTACAAACGCGATATGACTCCACAAGATACAATGTTATCCTTTTCACAGTCGTCGTTAAAATAAAATCAACAATCAACTTGCATTGGAGAAGTTAGTTAAGTAGAAAAATCCAGATTCTACAGCCGTTGGATATTGTTTTAGACCATTGGAAAAATCGCTGTTATATACGATATTACTGATTTTAATTTTTTAATGGAACATTGCTCTTATTTAAGATATTTTGAAATCCCTATTTTGACAATAAAGATAAAACGAAAGTGTTTACCTTCGTCAACACTCTGCAAAAATCGGCCCATCACCAATGTCTCTCTTAAACCTGGCGGACATCTGTAGTTCTCACTGGCCGTCATATCGGAGTGGCTCAAGTGATTAAAGTATATTTTGGCATCAGCGGGAGACATATCCAAAGATGAATAAATCGTCGAAATCCTATTACGATTCATAGTCGCGTTTAGCCACCCAGAATAGTGATTGTATGAGCCTCTTGAAGCGAACACGAAATTGTTATTTTCTTTGTTTCCGTACGCTTTGCGATACTTGACCAAGATGTCCAATGCGCCAACGACATTTTTGGGTATCAGTATAGGAACGATTTTTTTCCCTTTACCATGCAAGTAGGCCAATAGATACTGATTTGCCAGGAATTTTTCTGCTGGGTCTACAACCGAATCTATGGCCTCATCACTAACTCAAACTTCATTTTTGGCATCCTCCCATTCCGTGATCAGCATCCTCGCACTTTCCTCACCGCGACGCGCGTTGTACAGAGTGAGTCGACAAACGACGAGATTCCTGAGCAAGGCATATTTTTCGACACCAAAGTCGTTCACAATGGCACTCACTCGATCATTCACAAACGTATGCAAGCGCTGGACCATTTTGTCACATGGTAGCTCATTAGGCCTTCGCCTTTCAAAAGTGCGCTCGGTTGCGAGGTATTCCGCTTCAGCGAATACTTCGGGATCTCGAACATCGAATTGCCTTCTGAACCCTTGCACATCTAATACTTTGTCATTTTCGGATCTTTCGTCATAAATGGCCTCGAGATGTTTCGCCGATCTCCTGAGCACTGCCTTGATGTTCTTCAAAAGCCCTTGCTTCGCTTTAGCTGAGGAAGAACTTTGTTCCCTTCTTTTTATGGCTTCATACAGAATGTTCATGTTTTCTCTACCTTTGCGGAACCTGTCTTCAATGGAAGCATTTTGAGGAGCTCCAGGTACTTTCTTGTATTCCAGGAAGAGATTCGCAAGCTTGCGCATTTCGGTCATTGAATTCTTCCTGCATTCGACTGCTTTGGATTTTGAATAGCGCTTTTTGTTGAAAATGCGATAACCCATTTCCTTCAGAAAGCTATTACTTCTGCACAACATTCCCCTTTCATCCTCTTGAAATTTGTCGAGGATTCTTTCCTTGAACTCCTGGTCGTGATGTAAATTAGTCAGAAGCGCGGATGGTCTTATCGCAGTCGGTTTTGACTTGCACTGATGCTTGTAAAACGTTGAGCTTTCAATGAACTTATTTCATTTGCAACACATTTTTATCACATCTTGTGTGGAATTTGTTCTTCGCTCGCGCATTAGGTCAGCTTGATCAAAAGACAATTTACTGAGTACTCTTAGATTGTGCTTCTTGATGCCTTCTATTCGCTTTTCGTTTGCAAATTGGCTATCAAGTTTATTCTCATGCATGTTGGATTTCACTTCTTGCAAACGCTTGTGTACATTCGTGATGCGGCGTTTCAATTTACCACCCGTTATGACTTTGCCACAAAAAGGGCATTCTCTTGGGGGCTTCTGAAACATTAATAACAAATCTTCTAAGGCAAGTAAAAAAGCGTAATACAAGTTGTTGATTAACGATGCAGGAATCTCCGCATGAGGGTGTACTAATCAAAAGCAGTTTTGCACAATTAAGTTTTACTCAGTATGAACAAGGTATGATTTTTTCCGAAAATTAATAATGCCTACAATATTCTACAATTATTGTTGAATAACTAGAAAACTTTTCGTGTGAAATGGAAAGTTTTGGACTGATCTACATTACGCATATGTACAATAGCAACAAACCTTGTAGTTCTTTTTGTCTTTTCTTGTGGTTGAACCACTTTGGTTGGCACTGTTGGCCGTTTTTGCTCCTGAAAAAGAATAGGATATTTTGAGTATGGTCTAAAAATAAGGAGACTGTTAACCTGTCACCGCCTGTACCTCACAAACGCCATACCGAAAAGTATCCCGAGTATGGTCAAGGTTATATACGAGTAAAGATAAGCAATGCACATTTTGTCCCCTATTTACCAATTTTCATGTATGTCTTTCTAAGTAGTAACTTTGATATATATCTACATAGAAACACTTAAGGAGACCATGTTTCCAAGACATAGAAAGAAGGAGACTGTCCACCTGTCACAAACCTCACAAACGCCATACCAAAAAGTATCCCGAGCATGGTCTCCCAAAGTCGTATTTCAATGTTATATACGAGTAAATATAATCAATGCACATTTTGTCCCCTATTTACCAATTTTCATGTATGGTCTTTCTAAGTAGTAACTTTGATATATATCTACATAGAAACACTTAAGGAGACCATGTTTCCAAGACATAGAAAGAAGGAGACTGTCAACCTGTCACAAACCTCACAAACGCCATACCAAAAAGTATCCCGAGCATGGTCTCCCAAAGTCGTATTTCAATGTCATATACGAGTAAATATAATCAATGCACATTTTGTCCCCTATTTATCAATTTTCATGTATGGTCTTTCTAAGTAGTAACTTTGATATATATCTACATAGAAACACTTAAGGAGGCCATGTTTTCAAGATATAGAAAGAAGGAGACTGTCCACCTGTAACCGCCTGTACCTCACAAACGCCATACCGAAAACTATGGTCTCTCTAAGCAGTAAGTTTGGTATATATATATATATATATATATATTTAAGCCGTCGATTTGATATTAAGTTCCATACGATACAATAGACTGTATTGACATCTAGCTCTCTGACAAGACAGTAAGAATAAAACAACTCGGTTGGGAGTAATATTTTTATATATTGTAAAAAACATAATTGCTGCTGAAGTGACAGTACACTATCAATGAATAACAATACACAGCAATAATTTTTTGTCTACACACAACTAGCATAAAACATTTAGCATGATAGTGAAACATTTATTAGTAATGTTATTCAAATAAGGAGGGGTGGAAAAAGGGGGAGGGGTGGTGGGTATTAAAAGGGAATACTGCTATTTTTATCGATGCGCGCTCGCTGCTTGCTAAAATGCGAGTGATACTTCCAGTCAGTAAGCGCAGTCGCTGTGACGTTAGAGATGCATCCTGAGTAGGAGGGGCTAGGCCTGTCTGTTTGCGCAGCTGACAAATTAGTCTTTGTTGTGAGAGCGTCTCACTGAGGTTCTATTTGTGAAAGGTTGCCAGAGTTCCTGGCACCAATCCCCTAGTTTCACACAGTACGCAGGAAATATACACAGTATGCAAAGCAGGATAAAAGTGGAGTTTCTAAAACATATATAATGGGGTTTCTAACACACATATAATGGGGTTTCTAAAACAGTGACGTCGTTGTTTTAGAAGCCCCATGGGGCTAGTAAAACAGTGACGTGATATGGACGTGATATAGATGTAATATGGACGTCATATGAACGTCATAATGACGTGATAGGGATAGTGGGCAGCCATTCAAACAGGCAGCGGGACAAATGGGCAGCCGGACTATATGTGTCACCGTAACACGGACAACTGGGCCATCGGAAAATCAATTAGAACTAAGCAACCAATGACAGAGTTTCCTTAAGCCAAGCTATTTTTAGCCCAGACAGCTCTCTCTTCACGCATCACGGCACACATTGAGAAGCAGGCGAGGAAGCAACAACTATTTCTTTCTCTTCACACACACACACACACACACACACACCACGGCAAACCAAGCAGCCACTCTTTTTTCCCTCACTTTCTCGTTTGCTCTCTCACTCTCTCTCCACACACATCACACCACGGCACACACACACACACCTAAATGACCGAACGAACAGTCTTTTTTGGTTCGATTTTCTCGCTCTCTCTCTACCCACATATACCAACCCCGTACGGCTCATTTAGCGTTTCCTTTCTCAAGCCAGCTTTCTCGCTCTCCAAACACACATAACGGTAAACCAAGCAAGCAGCCACTCCTTTTTCCCTCACTTTCTCTTATACTCTTTCAAACGAGCAAACGGGTTGTTTTCCTCACTTTCACGTTTGCTCTATCACTCTCTCTATGTACATATAACACCTACGGCAGACGGGGCAAACGGGCAATCATTTTTTAACTCTCTCTTTCTCCACACGCATATGCCATCACTAATGGATCTCCGTAAAAGCAATTAAAAATGGTCATTTTTAACCACAGAGAGCTCTCTCCATGCATTACGGCAGGCAACAACTCTATTTTTTGGCTTTCTCGCTCTCCAAACACACATAACACCTACGGCAACCGGACAAACGGACAGTCGGACAAACGAGCAGCCGGGCAAATGGACAGCCGGACAAACGGGCAATCTTTTTTTGCTTTCTCTCTCTTCACACACACCATCACTAATGGGTCTGCGTAAAAGCAATTAAAATGAGCAACCAATGTTTCCTTAAGCCAAGCTATTTTTAACCCCAGGGAGCTCTCTCTCTCTCTCTCTCTCTCTCTCTCTCTCTCTCTCTCTCTCTCTCTCTCTCTCTCTCTCTCTCTCTCTCTCTCTACACGCAAGCAACCAACTAATTGACCGAACGGGCAGTCTTTTTTTTTGCTTTCACTTTCACTCTCTCTCGAAACACACGACGACAAACGCAAACAAGGAGCCACTCTTTTTTCGCCCAGTTTCTCTTTCTCTCTTTCAAACGGGTCGTCTTTTCCCCTCATTTTCTCTTTTGCTCTGTCTCTTTACACACATATAACACCACAGCAGACGCGTGAAGACGCGGAAAGACGCGGGAGACGTGGAAAAACAGGTAGACAGCTCCCTGTAAGCTTTCCAACTGTTTTTAAGCAGTGGATTCATAGAGACATGGTTAGAGCTCGCCTATTAGGTATTTTGACCCAGCAAGACGTCATACATATTGACTGAGAGCTCTCTCTTCACACACATACACACCACGGCAGCAGGGCAAACGGGCAATCATTATTTTTTTGCTTTCTCTTTCGCTCTCTACACATAACACAACGGCAAACGCAACCAAGGAGCCACTCTTTTTTCGCCCAGTTTCTCTTTCTCTCTCTTTCAAACGGGTCGTCTTTTTTCCCTCACTTTCTCTTTTGCTCTGTCTCTTTACACACACACATAACACCACAGCAGACGCGGGAGACGTGGAAAAACGGGTAGACAGCTCCCTGTAAGCTCTCCAACTGTTTTTTTAGCAGAGGACTCATAGAGACATGGTTACAGCTCACCTATTAGGTCATACATATTGACTGAAGCCTGCAAGCAACCAACTAATCGACTGACCCCCCACTAGAGAGCAACTAATGGACTGACTCCCCCCCAGACAGCAACTTATCCACCGACCCCCCCCCCCCCCACCACCACCAGACAGCAACTTTTTCCACACACACCTACACGACCGAACGGGCAATCCTTTTTTGTTTGATTTTCTCGCTCTCTCTCCCTACATAAACCAACCACGTACGGCTCATTTAGCGTTTCCTTTCTCAAGCCAGCTTTCTCGCTCTCATAACACAACAGCAAACGCAACCAAGGAGCCACTCTTTTTTCCCTCACTTTCTCTTATACTCTTTCAAACGAGCAAACGGGTTGTCTTTTTTTCCCTCACTTTCTCGTTTGCTCTATCACTCTCTCTATGTACATATAACACCTACGGCATACATACTGACTGAGAGCTCTCTCTTCACACGCAACCAACTAAATGACCAAACGAGCAGTCTTTTTTTGCTTTCACTTTCACTCTCTCTCGAAACACACGACGGCAAACGCAACCAAGGAGCCACTCTTTTTTCTCCCAGTTTCTCTTTCTCTCTCTTTCAAACGGGTTGTCTTTTTTCCCCTCACTTTCACGTTTGCTCTCCCTCCTTACACATACACATAACACCATAGCAGACGCGGGAAGACGCGGGAGACGTGGAAAAACGGGGCAGACAGCTCCCTTAAGGAGACAATGTTTTCAAGATACAGAAAGAGAGGGGGCATTCACCTGTCACCGCCTGTATCTCACAACCGCCATCATGAGAAGTGACATTTGAGTTTTGAAATTAAAAAAACATTTTCCTATTTCCCTATCTCCATGTTTGGTCTCGCAAAGTCGTTAATTTGGTGTATATATAGTTTAAGTTTTTCTCGCATTGATGCAAACGCCATACGGAGTATGTGAATGTAGTACAAGATCATGCAAGTAGACTTACCTTCACGTTGTGGTTCTGCTTGTGTGTCGCCCCTAACCAAGCTCCGAAGATCAGCCGCTACCACTGCAATTTGCAGCGAGGAATCTGTAACACAAGAATCGAATCATTTTTTTAACACATTGAGCTTAGTATATCTATGGTAAATTTAAATATTTCACATTTCAATTGATGCTGTAATTACAGATAAAATTATAAGCAGATAAAAAATGCTTCATTACTGCATACAATAAACGCAACCTACCTGAAGCATTGGCGATTGTTGACTACACAAAATTTAAAAGTGGGGGAAGGGTAGACATAGTGTCTAACATTTAAATGAGTCAATTCAATAACCAGTAGGGACGTGAGACTGCCATAGGTACTCTAAGTACAGCGCCGATTTTGAAACATTAGCCAATTTGTCAATTTAAGTCCCAAAATTCTTAGTTAGTGCACTGCGGAAGGGTGCAGAGAAGCCGCCGTGTACAAAATTTGAAAGGAATCCATCTATTAATGTGGCCTGTAGGCGCGTGAGACTGAAGCGTGAAAGACGGACGGACGGACGGACAGACCGAAAAGTTCAAAACTATATCCCTCCGTTCTACTGGGGATAAAAAGCCACGGGGAGATACCACTGAACGTCATTCTCGTCAATCAACGTATGCGAGCTGGCCCCTAGCTGTTTAATCCCAGCGTTCAGATCGGATATAAACAAAGGTTCTTCAGGCTCTTCAGGGAGTATTTGACCTGAAAAATACACGTCGGAAAATCTCTTTGTTTCAGCATTTCAACACAAATAATGAAAGAAACGAACAATAAAAATAAATTACATTACAGTAAAATCTCCGTTAGCAAACAACTGCACTTAGTCAACACTATTTCCTCGGAATTTCGAACTGTTATGATGAAATTCACTTCTCATTATGAACACCTTTATGTAATAAACAGATTTACCAGGTCCCAGAGGCGTCCTTGTTAACTAACTTAAAGGATACCAGTTCAAATATCAGGGAGTCTATAGTAATACCTTAGCGCTAAACGACTACAGACAGTAATAAAATTCAATCAAAGCATTATCCGAATGTGCGCTCCCTTTTGTTGCACTTTTGAAAAGATTATGTGTATACATAAAATTTTTTAACACTTGGAACACTAGTGACAAATTTATCATCAGTGCCAATACGAGTGATTGAACTGAGTCCGTGAGAGGTCTTGAGCACGATATTATCAAAGTACGCCTTCCGGACAGTTGAAGTACCATTGTCCACGTGCGCCTGCTCGATAGGGGGTGTGGCCGTGTGAGCCTGCATGTCCTCTACAAGGAGTGAGGTCATGTCCACGTACGCGTCCTCGACAGAGGGTGAAGCCATGTCGACGATCGACTCCTCGACAAAGGGTGTGGCCGTGTCCACGTACGCCTCCTCGATTGGGGGTGTGGCCGTGTAAACCTGCATGTCCTCTACAGGGGGTGAGGTCATGTCCACGTTTGCGTCCTCGACAGAGGGTGAGGCCATGTCGACCCCTTTACAGGGGGTTGAGGCCGTGTCCTCGTGCGCCTCCTCGAAAGGGCCTGTGGCCGTGTGAACCTGCATGTCCTCTACAGGGCGTGAGGTCATGTCCACGTTTGCGTCCTCGACAGAGGGTGAGGCCATGTCGACGATTGACCCCTTTACAGGGGGTGAGGCCGTGTCCTCGTGCGCCTCCTCGAAAGTGCCTGTGGCCGTGTGAACCTGCATGTCCTCTACAAGGGGTGAGGTCATGTCCACGTGCGCGTCCTCGACAGATGCTACGGCCATGTCGGCGATCGACTCCTCGACAGGGGGTGTGGCTGTGTGAACCTGCATGTTCTCTACAGGAGTTGAGGTCATGACCACGTGCACGTCCTCGACAGACGGTACGGCCATGTCGGCGATCGACTCCTCGACAGGGGGTGTGGCTGTGTGAACCTGCATCTTCTCTACAGGGGGTGAAGTCATGTCCACGTGCGCGTCCTCGACAGAGGGTGAGGCCATGTCGACGTGCGCCTCCTTGGCAGGACGTATGGCCGTGTCGACGTGATTGACCTCATTGACCTCTACAGTGGGCGTGGCCGTGTCAATGTGCACGTCCTCGACTGGAGATGGGGCCGGGTCAACGTGAATGTCGTCGGCAGGGGATGTGGCCGTTTGAACGTGCGCCCCCTACATAGTAGACATGGCTGTGTCCACGTGCGCCTCCTTGTTGGTAGTCGTGGCACTGTCAAAGGGCAATTTTTCGTCACTGCTCGCGTTGTCAGATTGCGATTCTTCGTCGCTGCTCGCGTTATTGTCAGAGTGCCAGTCATCGCCACTGCTCGTTTTATTGTCAGAGTGCCAGTCCTCGTCATTATTCGTTTCCTCAACACCGGGAGCCTTGGCCCTTTTGCGCCATTCAAGACCTTGGACGCCATAGTCATACCGAATTTCATCTCCCTCATTTATGTCTTTCGACGCAAAAAACGCTACATGGGGCTTGTCTCTTACGACTACCTTTTTGACCGCTGCATTTGCCTTAGAGGCGCATCTATCGTTCAAGTAGTGTGCTGGACAGTGGTTGTACCTCCCATCAATGCTGAAATAAAAGCAAAAGTCATCGCTTAAAAACACATTTGCACATATTGTGGTGCTGAAAAAGTTGCCGAATTGTATCGGCTATATCTTTAATATTTGACCTTATTACTTGAGAAATGTGTATCTTCTCCAGTTTCATTACAGCAAGGATTTTTGCATGCAATCGTATATCTTTCGGTATAAATTTTAAAATAATCTTAAAATAAATAACCAGCGACATAAGCGGTTGGTGCATTCATTGAAACTTAACAGCGAGAATATGAAGCTTTCAGCATCCACGGCGTACTTTCGCACAAACGAAAAAGTAAAACGACGAGGCGAGGTTTTTCCTACTCATAAATAGCTCGCCGTAGTAACAATTTTTTTCAAAGTAAGCGTCAAATTTGTCAAATAAGATCCACACAAAAAGAACACAAACATGTCAGTAAAACTCAACAAGTACTTCTTAGTTAGCAAACAAGAAAATGGACAAAATTGAGGGACATATAACCATTCAAGGTTGCAACTTGAAGCAACAGTACATAAAAGCAACACACACGCATCAGTCAGTCACATTCTGTACTCCGTCAGGATGTTTTGTTACTCTGTCGGGTGAGTACATCTTAGTAATCCATTCTATTTACTAGAGCTGACATGGGTTCCGAGGCATACCCATCCCGCGGACATCCCGGTGCGAATTGCATTATGAAATTTGGACCCCCTGTGAAATTCTGACCTCCCCCCGCACCTGTTTTTGTTTTTCATCTAACATTACAATATTTCGTGCAAATCATATAACTGATTTATTTCAAGTTTATTTCAACAGTTCCTCTCGCGCACTACATAAAGCTTCAATTAAAGGCACGTAATCATTGGAATTTCACATTTGATGATGATGATGATGATGATGAGGATGAGGATGATGATGAGAGGATTCTGCTTACTTGCTAGATGAAAAGCGTCTTTGGTTCAAAGCATATCATTGCAATTATGCTACTCAAGCTAATATATATCGGTAGTCGACAAAAAAAGACATTGGTACTGGTCGTCATCAGAGCTAACCTAACTAAACAACTTAATTAGAGGTATATGAATACGAACTATCGTTTCTCTCCGCCATGATGAAATTCAAATATATAGGACCCAGACTGTCCGTCTATTGTGTATTGGCGTTCTCTGTCGCGATACTGGCGACTGTTGAGGTATTCGCCACGGTATTACAAAAGAAAATACCCCTTAAGGAATTTCTTCGTTGCAAAAACACCTTTTCCTGACATAAATACATCGCAATTTAGAATGTCTTACATTTTGTTATCGTACAAAGCAACACGTTTACTATAACTAGTTTCTCAATTTACTCTCATTGACAATTCCCATGCCCTTTAAAAACGTTTATTTTACTTCACAAAATCCAACTTTTCTTTCTATTTTCTTCCTTTTTAAAAATTTAGTATCATTCCACTGAATGACGCTTGATAATGTGCAGGGCCTTTTCATTTAAGTCAAAATCAAACAAGACAGCTCGACTTACCGTGGAACCATAACCTTCATGTTAGTCATTTTAGCATTTACCAATGTTGAAATTGTATCAGACTTACCTATTTTCGAGTTTATGAATTTAATTTGAAAGCCGTCTCTATCTATCCCGAGCTGGCAGTAGAACCGTGCTTCTTCCATCGGAGTTCTCTTGAAAGGGTAGAAATAGGTAGAGTACAATAAAAGTAAGATGCAAATTACCCTTTCAAAACTTGAAAGCTGTTCAAAATTTATAGAGTAACCTCTTTCATGAAATATTGAACTAGATGTTTGTCTTACTGTTAATCCCTATAATGAACCAATTAAATTAATAAAACCAATCAAAAGTTAAGTGAATATACCCGCCTATACGCAGCTGTAAACGACGATCAATTTCTGAATAGCAGTATTCAGCTTACCTGCACATTTCCAGCAGACTTTTCTCTGGCAGCAAGAAGCTGAAAATTATGCAGAAAAATACACGATCAATTTGTCTGATTTAATATTTTAAGATTTTTTTAATCTTATCTCACCTCCTCATCGAAGTTAACATAATTTAGGTCTACCAAAATTTTAGGTCTCACCAACACTTATAAATTAGCAAACGTCTCTCAAAGTGGCACGTTCTAGTGTCTTATGAAAGTATATACATATTTGTTATGTACGAAGAATAAAAGGAGACCGCTGATTGGCAGCTTTCACACCCAGCTTAATTTATACGCATCAAAACCCAGTATAAAGTTGTCTATGTGAAGATAAAAGCACAGGTACTTCTTAAATAATAATAAATAACGCACCATACACTGAGCCCGAGTCCGAAAAGCCATTTCGTCCAACTTCTGGAACGATAAAATAGTAATACTTCAACCCAGATACGTGTAATGACATTACTTTTATTATATGCCTAAGGGATCATACATTTCAGATGTATTTAAAGAGGGTGGGGTGTGTCTAGGCCAGTGCGTGAGTTAATGTTCAACCTCATATTAACGTAACTTTTGGCGTACCTGAGGAAGGTTTAGAAAATTGGCAATTTTTTTTGATTACGTCTTAACGATGGCTACAAAAATATATTTCTTGTTTCAACCAAAAGCTGATTTTGATACACAAAGAAGTCCAAGGTATCTTCAATCATGAATTCTTTCACTTAGTTTATTTTTTTTGCAAATTACAAAAATCTATTTTAGAAGCTCCGTAAACAACTTTCTACAACTGATTTTTAACAATGGAACTGTAGTACAGTCTTACAGACTTAGCTGAGTCTTAACTTGTGAGATCTTGCAACAGAAAAGATTTTAAATAAAAAAACACATACATGTTAAGGAACACGATAGCATTCGTTCGTGTTAGTGCAATAAATTTTAGGTTTTAAAAACCAAGTCTTAGTCTCCTTAATTATATGGCAACCTTTCAAAATGAGTGAGACCGCACATCAAATCTCTTGTTTACCCATCCTAAAACTTTCAGAAAATCTACTTCGCAGAAAAACAAAATTCCTTTTTTATCGCCACAGACATAAGTTTGGATTTCAAGGCCAAAAGACTGGCAAAAGGATCAGGTGGCCTGAAAATTGTTTTTTTTTATCATTTGATAGTGAAGGACGACAGAAAATCGATGAGAAATATATATCAGCGTCATGATTGCTTGATTGACTGAGTAGTTTAACGTCTCTCTCACCCCGTTAAGGTAATATTGTGTCAGTTCTGTAACAATAGGGTAACTCAATCCATATGTTCTTTCGATAACTTATGTGTCTGTTTAAGTAACTTGATGTTCGCCAGAATGACACTTGGAGCCCACTTGTGTTATTGTATTACTGGGTGATGTGGTATAATGGTTGAAAGATGATAGAGTGTGTTTTTCATGTAGTTTACGCACCACTTTGCTTAATTCTAATATCTTAAATGTGTGTGCGTTGTCGGAATACCGAGAGCAGCCTCTTCCCTTTCTTATGTATTAAGTAGAGAATGAGCTCTTGGCACGAGCAAACTTTGTGCGAAACTAGTGATGTGATGGATTTATTACAAAGCGAGATAGGATCACGACGAGCAGCTTTGGATCTAGAGGGATCTTGTCGTGAGGAACACCATGAGATTGGTTTCGAGTTTGTTTGAAATGTTTTTGATAGATTTTACATATAACAATTTTCTTGTTTTAAGTACAGGGGATATCTCAGGAACCAGGGTCTGGATTTACAAGTTTTATATATGATATGAAAGAACTCATTGAGATGGGGAGGGTGGTTGCAATTTCGGTTTGAAACTTCCGGTTTTAGTGATTTTTGAGAGGAGTAAACCTAGCACAAAATTTTGTTCGAGACTGCTGATGTAGTATCAGATCAGTGTCACAACTGCACCGTAACAATCAATATCAACATAAACAGAAATTAATACTCGACTCGTAAGGCCAGGAAGACTCCGTAATATTGGTACATTTTGTGTGCGATCTTTTCTTTTTTGTCAACATTCAACAGATAGTTTACAGATGTTGTTATTTTGTCGTTCTGGGCAGTTTGGAGTCTCTCGTTTGAACCCCGGTCGCAGTATTTAAGACTCAAAACGTTTGTTTCCAATGCAAATTGGGTAAAAATGTGCTGATGTGTTTATTGACAATGTTAACATCGTGAAAGCCCCAATCTGAGAGGTCACAGCACCCAAAGCAAAGGCAAAAGAATGAAAAAGTGATTCTTCGCAGCGACATTGACATGGTTTATTTCCAATAAAGCGACAACGTCATATCTTTAAGTTTGTGTAGAGAGGGGAATGGCATGGAAAGAGTAGAAACAAGGTAAAGTTCACCGCCTCGTAACCCTGAAAGGCAAATTTCAGTATTCCGTTTCTTGGCTGAACGAGAGCAATCCAGTGAAGATCGATATGAAGCTTCTAACAGACCTCAAGAACCCATTGTGATAAAACAAAGTGAATATGACAAAAATTTCCGTTGAAAAGATACAAAGATACCACTAAGAGAGACCAAATATGAAAATAAGTAAACAGGGGGACCAAATGTTCATCGGTTATTTTTGCTCGTATGTAACCCTAAAATACGACTTTGGGAGACCATACTCAGAATATGCCAACATAGATAGACCTTTCGTATATCTTAAAAGACACTGAAGTTAACACTGAGCGAGACCATACATGAAAAAAAGGGTAAATGGGGACACGAAATGCAGGTTTGGCATGTTTCTTCCATGGAGGGAAAAACCATGGTTTTTTCCGGGTTTTTTTCCCATAGGGAAGAAATACTTTCTTCCCTCCAATTTGCCAGTGAAAACAAAAGACAAAGGCTGTGTATACCTTAAATGGGGGGTTAAGTATTAAGATTAAACGGGGGTGATAAGAAAAGGGTCTTGCGGCAGTACATTTGCAAAGCACATGGTATAAGGTCATTATTTCTTCATTGTGTTTTGGTGTTACCATGTATTTTTTCTCGTTTGTTTTTTTTTCGTTATTTTGTATTATAGTACAATAGAACACAGTAAATATTGGTTCTGTAAAATCAATAAATAGATAGTACGTCGCATTGATGTTTTCTTGACAAAGTAGGTTTCTTCCAATTTTCTTCCCACTTTCTTCCTTTTCTTCCGGGAAGAAAGGTATTTCTTCCCGTTTCTTCCCAGTTTCTTCCCTATTTTTTCAGTGAAGGGAAGAAATACCTTTCTTCCCGGAAGAAAACCATCATATACATTCACTCATATATATATAACCCTAAAATGCGACTTTTGGAGACCATAAACAGAACATGCCAACATAGGGAGAGCTTTTTAAAACCTTAAGCAGGGCTTGAAATTAATTCTTTTGGGAGGTAGCAAATAGTCGTATATCTCTCTGCCAGAGCTACGAAGCATTTCACTGTTCCACTAACAGGGGTCAACTTCATATGCACTGAGGCACGAATCATGCATACCAGTCCCTACTATTCAAACAGTTACAGAAAGTTCATGCCCATACACCCTTTTGTAAAACAGACACAATTTTTAGTGAGTTGTATATCTTTTATTTGTTCATAAACGTGCAGAAAAGTTAGCTTCCGCATCCACCTGTCAATGTTTGTTTACAGTCTGGCCTTTAAATGTTACGTGGCCAAAGTCAAGTGACCAAATATTTAAAAAAGGGGTTATGGTTTTTTGTAGAGCACGTATATTCCTCCACTTTAAACCTTTTCAATGCACCTGGTTATTAATTATGATAAATAATGATTTAAACTCTCGTATTGATCTCACTTTTAAATCCTAACAATGGTAAAGTAAGAAAAAGCACATATTTATTTCGGTGGCACCGTTATCATGAAACTACTCGCACACGTACACTTTATCGTAAAACAACCTGCTACTGTTTCCGTTTCACTTCACTTCCACACTTCACAGAAACCAAAGAAAAAATAATAATGCCGCCTCACTTCAGCGTATATTTCACTATCTGTTAATTGAAATCACTAACTCATGCCCCCCCCCCCCCCAAAAAAAAAAAACGATAACGAGGGGAGGGGAGGTTACGACTGACCTTACGGTCAAAATCCAGTTACGTTTGATCAACAGGCAGTAACTTTTGAATTTTTTTGTTTCATTTTTTTAAATGGAGTCAACCCAGCACTGCATAAACACAGCTTTACACATTGACTGAGGATAGACGCAGCTTCCAATCGGCCGTTACTTAAAACCACAGGTTTCACGGATTGATTTTACTTGGCAACGCCTCTTGTATATCAGCCCATTGCTTCACCCAATTCATTTAAATAACTGAAATAACTCTAGCTTACATTAAAAAATAACAATAACTAGGGAGGGGGGGGGGAGTTCACACTGACCCTCAGGTCAACATGTAATTAAATTTGATCAACAGGTAGTAACCTCTAAATGTTTTTTAAGAAGGGGATACGGCCACTTGCCGCTTTAGTTTAATGCAAAAATAAAATTACCGGACTCCAACACACCTAACGCACCACCAAGCAACTGTCTTGTTTTTTTCTCATAAAACAAGGCGACCTAACATATCTACCCTACACTGGGATACACCTTTGCTGTGAATAGACCCCTAAACACACTCACTGAAGGGAAACGCAGCTCTCATTTAATAACCGTCACTGAAAGCCACAGGCTTCTCGAATCGAAACAACACACCTTCACTTTGCAATGCCTCTTGCTTCTCACACATTGATCGATTATCAGCGCAGAGCCGTGTTCACATTATATTGCTAAATAGGTCAGTGCCAGGTTTGCGGCCTGCTTTAAAACAATTACGTAAACCGCAGCAAAAACCACTCTGGTCACATTCAACTCTTTTCGTGGGGGGATAAGAGGAGGATAAAGGAGGGGAAAAGGAGGGATGACAGGGAGACACTAAATTAAATCACTTTCTCCAACAGATATCACAGAGATATGTCTCACAATATATAAAATATAACAGATATATCTCAAAATATATGCCAAAAATATACCACTGCCTGTACCGAAAGAAAATCCCACTATATTTCCAGACTACGGCTTAAATTTTGCTCATTCTGGCAGGCTCGCCACGGTGTCACGATGTTATTTAGAGTTTTGGTTAGATGAGGAAATGAGTGGCCTGTAGTCAAAGAAACACAATAAAAAGGCAGATATTTAAACAACGAGAATTTCATTATAATATAAACACCAATAAATATAACATAATCCATCCACTTATATCACATATCTAGTGAATTCTAGATAAATAAACAAATACATAAATAAACTAGAAGCTCACTCCGCTAGCGAAATGTTAAACACCTGACAAAAATTAAAACGCAAAAATACTTCCTTCAGTGGGTTATTTCTTGAATAATATATTGCAAACAACACAGCCTGAACACGTCTTATAAGCCGAGTAGTGTTTGGTTGTTGTGGACTCAAAGTTTTATTGGCTGGTCAGGTATACGTCGTGTTATCTATTTACGCAGTGAGAGCTCGCACAAAGCTCACTGAGCAAATGTGTATTCTGTGATGTCGTTAAATGCTACGCATTTACTTGCAAAAAATACACTCTTATCACATGGCGTTTTAACAAAGAAAACGATATCAAAGTTGAAAATAAAAAGTGGCATGCACATGTTCAGATCAAGCTCTTCATAAGGCCCAAGTTTCATGGTCGTAGGCCCATAGTGTCGGAGAAGAAGAAGACGCAAAAAATCGGAAAAACTGTCAAGAAGAAAAAAAGACGAATTTGCTCGCACAAATTCATATAACCCTTGCAAGCCAAAGGCTTGTCAAATGTTAATAAATACATAAATAAATACAGCAAATACAGTACTTTGATGCGAAACTTCACGGTGACACGGATGTAGTATAGTACCGTGAAATGCTGATTTACCAGTGAAGAACGCACACAGCGTCCCAGACACGCAAAGTACCTTGACACGCAGGCTCGTAGCACGCTAACTTGTAACGATCACTCCGCTTGGCCAGGAACTGTTCAAAACCAATAGCACACTGCGATATGAGACGCGTTGTTACTGGTTCAATGCATTTGACGTGTCATCACGAACAGGCGGACGGATCCCAGACAGGAAACTACATCAAGACTCCCACAGCATTGCCTCCATGGCTACCAGGAACACACCGCCAGGTGCTGATATCTTCTTCACAGGTGTTTATATGTACATCCTTCACATAACTTTACATGTCTCGTGATTCTGTCGAATAACCCTCACTTTCATTACAAAACCTATTTATTGATGACGTTCCTTGGACCTGATTCGCTAAGGTTGCATTTGTTTTCCGTAGTCAAGAGTACCTTACTGCGAGTCTGCAGCTAAAGTAACAAGTTACCATACCTCTCGAATCTCCCGGAAATTTATCATATTTAGACTGCTTCAACTCTTCACATTAAATAATCAACAAAAGTTTTTTCTGTCATACTTGACGCATGCGTAGCTCCAAAGAAATATATCAAGTATAAATAAGTAAGAGCTGACTTGGAGCTAGATACATGCGGTGAGAGGTTTTTCACTACCACGACAACTCAATACCAGAGAAGAACGCACACAGCGTCCCAGACACACAAAGTACCGGAAATATCGGAAAAAGTCAAAATACTACGTCAAAATAAGCCAAATCACAGTTTAGGCGTTCCCATTAAAATGCGCAAAAATTCTGCGTTTCGAATAAAAATAACCCCGTAAAAAATGAAAGAAATGATAGAGAAATTTTGCCTAAATGTCAAACATTTCTCTTGCACCAAATACCGGTCGGGTTGTTAACAACCCGAATGCTATTTTAAAAACTTATTTACGATTTTAACAAATGGTTTCAAGTTCAGTTTCTTCTATGTGTTTGCAATATTTCTTCTATATTTTTCTACCAGTAACCTAGGACCGTCTGCCACTTTTCAATGGTTTTTGCGCAATAACGTTCGTATTTTAGACGCGATCGTGATATGCTTTTGTATGTAGCAAATATAGGATTTTCACAAGCTTTCTGTTATGTACGAAGTAAAATGTTATGATTTACGAAAATGCAAGGCCGATGTATTTTTTTCGGGCAGGATTTTTGAGGTGTAACTCGCCACTTTATTCTATCATCCGGAAATATAAATTTTAAGTGGAAACTGTAAGACTATCTATTCGCTAAGAGCTATAAGGATTACTTGTGAGCATAAACCTGATTTCATATTGTATACTGACGGTTTACTTATAGCAGCTCAGTATTTTGCATGAGAGAACCAGTGGCAGTTGTCGGGAGGTTCGGCAAAAAATATCGTTTCCTTGATAATTGTTGTTTTCGGGAGGTGGCGACACTACAGGCACAGGTGGATTTAAAATAAGTTACATGTATTTTTGCCCCGTTCTTGGCAGTCGAAATTCTTGCGCATTTTACTCGAAACACCTAAAGTGTGATTTGGCTTATTTATCTATGCTAAAAACAGTAAGGTTAGAACATAGATAATTACTGATTATGATGAGCAAATGATGTTGATCAACCAATACGCCAATTGGCACTTTACACTTTTGCTCGTAAGTTTTGCGTTTCGACTTCATTCAGTTGGGATAAGTATATAAGACATGAATGGAAAAAAAGACGACCCGGAAATTTTTAATAGTATAACTTATACTTACTGAAACACGCGGTCGTCGATACTTTACATAGCAAAGCTCTGTGCGTTTCTATACAAGTCTCTCCACCTAATTCGGTTATGTGCTAATTTTTTTGGCTTGTGAAATTGAGTAGATGCATTTATTTTGTAGATCGTGTTTTATCGTAGACAGGTACGTTGTTTTTCGCATTCCTGGAGGTCTTTTTAGTTTTTTCGAAACACGCGGCAAAATAAGCCAAATCACACCCTCGAGACTTCTCGCGGTATCTTCGAGTGAGCTCTCGTGGGAAGCGAATAAAATTGGCATCTGAGAAATAATTAGAAAATGGTAATAAAATGAAGTACTGAACACCCTCCTTGTAATATTGAAAAAAAAAACAATTGCCCCTGGTTTTAAATATACTTTCCTATTCTAAAGCCAATTGTTAAAGTCGTTCAAATTGTAATTTTACCATATTATCACTCATATAAATAAATCGCTGTCAAATAATTCCGTGTAATTTGTATGTTTGATTTGTTATTTCACAGTACATATTTCAGTGTTATCGTTTAGGATATGAATGTTACGATATATTTTGTTGTACATAGCATTTTTATGCGTATTTCACAAGAATCTTGATGAATAGAAGTAACTAAAGGTCAGTATAAACCAGTTCAGAGTTCCGAAGCCGCAATGCATAAGCCAAATCACACTTTCGGGTCTTTCCGGTGGAGATGTTGTTTCGACTGCAATTTTTTTCTGATAGATTATAAAGAAATGATAAGGGAAAAATATCAAAATTCTAATTGTCTTTCAACATGCACACTTTCAAATTTATAAAGCCATCGCATGATCTTTTAAAAACTATTTTACATATTATTCAGTCACTTTAACAACCATGTGAATATGTTCGGACAAAATGGAATTTTGTTGATTTTTTGCCGGTTTTTTCTTCTATCATTTCTTTATATGATCCTATCCCAAATGAATTCAGCCGAAACGCAGAAACTTTTCGGCAAAAGTTAAAGTGCGAATTGGCCTGTTGTGGCATGTCTTGAAGCAAACCAAACCCAGTTACAGGCGAACACTATTAACAATTTTATGCCCTTTTACCGCTCTCTATTGCTGTTAAGCCATTAAAAAGTTTGTCCAGGATGACCGGACACTGAAATCAATTATAGGTTCTTGCTTGTCATTGTTGTAAAGAGTAGTAATAAAGAAAAGAGGCGGGAAGAGGGGAGTGAAGGGATTTGGGGGGGGGGGGTCGGAAGAATTCTTAAAATTTCCATTTCGAGCAACAGCAGGACGATTGGAAACAATACATAATAATAACAAAATTAATGTGTTCGACTTTTAACTTTGATTATCCTGAAAAATTTTATCTCGGGATATCCATTTTTCACTACCATATCTAACTCTATTCATGACTGTTTATTTGTTTTTTGCCAAGTTACTTTAATTAAGAATAAAATTTTAATAGTTCAATATTATGGGTAAAAAATGGAAGCATGATTATGGGCTCAAAATTATAATACATAATATGCATAATACTTGGAAAAATTGCCAAACATGCCATTAAAGATATGTAGTTAAAAGAATACAAGAAAAAAGTTTTATATTATTATAAACTTATCGCTTTTTGCTATTGTGGATTCGACTCCCACAGGGTGCTGGCATAACGATTTCTTATGCAACGAACAAGCACTCTCCGGTGGTAGTACAGCGATTCAGGTGTGACTGTTTGGTTCAAGTGTAAAAACCGTTTGCTTAAGATATTAAAGCAGTTTATCTATAGATATTTATAGTTGTACATCTATTACAGTAAACTCTCGATAAGTCAATGTGGTCGGGACCAAGCAAAATACTTTCAGTTAACCGAAATTTGAGTTATCCGAAATTAGCCCTGTCGAGTGGTCACGTGACTATCATGGTTTAGCATAAAGTGTTTGTTGTTTTTATGGTATGGCGATTGTTTTATGTGATGAATAATATTTGGCTGTGACACAAATAATTTATCATATTAATACTTATTATTTATAATAGAGTTAAAAATCTTTTTTATATTTTATTTACAGCGACCTTCTGAAATATATATGATTTTACGCCACCGTTTACTTCTAGCAACACTGTCATAATGTGTAGAGGCAAAGTCACACTTATTCTACACAAAGGGGGTTGGCATATGCAAACAACTGAGCCATGAGTTTCCGTGTTATTTTGGTAAAAATACAAGGATTTTCTTGCAAAAAAAAAATTTGAGGGTCCAAAAAGTTACTTTGAGTTAAAAAATTGACTTAAACGGTGAATTTAAAAGACTTACATAACTAAAATATATCGGGACTTTCAAATTAATTTGAGTAAAGCGAAAATTTGACTAAACCGATTTTGACTTAAATGGAGGCTACTGTAGTTATAATCATTTCGTTCTTTTTTTCTGTCATGATCTAAAGTACAGGTGGAACTTCATGTATAAAATCTCCAAAACACTCTTTTTGTAACAATTTCAGACCTCTTATCCATCTAACACTGTGTCAACATACAGCTTCTGTTAAAAATAATTATATCCTGTAAGGATTTGTTCGGTGGGGGTCCCAACCAGTTTTATTTCTTACTTGTTCTAGTTTCATGCTCATCTGGCTGTGCTACCACCGGTGAGTACAAGTTTATTGCATAATAAATCGTTATGCAAATACTCTGTGGGAGTCGAACCCACAATAGCAAACAGCAATAAGCAATGACCATTGACCCAAAAATTTAGCAGTTATTGTGGTTTTGCATGAGAGTACTTATATAAGCCAAATCGCACTTCGACTTTTGACGGAAAGTTTTTGCGTTTCAGCTGGATTTAGTTGGGATAAAGATCATATAAAGAAATAATAGAAGAAAAACGGCAAAAATCAACAAAATTCTATTTTGCCAGAAACATATTCACATGTTGGTTATTAATGGGACTAAATAATACCAGTAACCTAGGATCATTCGCAACTTTTGAATGGTTTTTGCGCAATAACTTTCGTGTTTTAGACGCGATCCGGATATGCTTTTGTGTGTAGCAAATACAGGATTTTACACACGTTTTCTGTTATGCGCGAAGTAAAATGTCATGATTTACGAAAATGCCAGGCCGATGTATATTTTTCGGGCAGTCTTTTCGAGGTGTAACTCGCCACTTTATTCTATCATCCCGAAATATAAATTTTAAGTACAAACTGTAAGACTGTTCAATTTGCTTTTCAAAATGACTGCTAAGAGCTATAAGATTACATGTGAGCATAAGCCTGACTCCAAATGTGTATACTAACAGTTTTCTTATAGCAGCTCAGTATTTTGCATTCGAGAACCAGTGGCAGTTGTCGGGAGATTCTGCAAAAAATTTCGTTTCCGGGATAATTGTTGTTTTCGGGAGGTAGCGATGCTACAGGCACAGGCGGATTCAATCTAGGTTACTGGTATGTAAAACAGTTTTCAAAAGATCATATGATATCTTTATAAATTTGAAAGTGTGCATGTTGAAAGAAAATTAGAATTTTGATGTTTTTCCCTTAAGATGTCATTATAATCTATCCCAATCAATTTGTAGTTGAAACGACACCCATCGGTAAGATCCGAAAGTGCGAATTGGCTTATTGTTGTGCTACCACCGGACAGCGTCCATTTATTGCACAAGACATCGTTGTGCGAGCACTCTGTAGAAGTCGAACCTACAACAGCACAAACTGTCAAGTGCCAACTGTTGCCAAAATAGGCAGAACAAATAAAAATGAGCAGTTTTTGCCTCATAGTGCCTACCGTGTTGTGAGCGATAATATGGTATTTTCACTTATTTCACATTACACAACTAAGATAGCCATTTATTAAAGATAATAAATAAAATGGGACAATATGCTTGTTTAATATGAGGAATAATGATTTATGACCTGCTGTAATGAGTGAGATTTGCAATTCAAATTCCGACAGATTTTTCGCGCATGCGCCTTCAGAATGTTTTTTTTTTTGATTTTGTATTTTTGTTTTGATTTTCGACAAATCAAATCGAAGCACGTGCTATTTTTCAGGAAGGTTGAATTTACAGGCCAAGAATTAAAAAAATACTTTTTTGTCTATCCTTCATGAAACTTTGCCATGTGATAGAGTAGACTTCTCTAAATATGGGGAAAATTTTAATTTGCCCATATACAGCCGATATGTTCAAAAATGACAATTACAAAATTACAAATGGTCTCCCTGAGTGGTATTTGATATGGTTGTGAAATATACAAGGGGTAGACTTTAGGGCGACTTTTCGAATTTGTCTTTCAGTCATAATTTTTCATTTTGGTAATATCTTATACACATTATGCTTAAGTTTAGTGTCCGTCTTAAAAATGTAAGAAGAATTGGCTACTTCTGAGTTTTCTGGAGGCCTTATAAATAAGGAGACTTGGTTCTGGTCTCCAAATTTTTTCGGTCTCTCTAAACCTTATAAATCAGCACGTGAGGTCTCCTCAAGCATTAGGATATATATATATATATATATATATATATATATATATATATATATATATATATATATATATATATATATATATATATATATATATATATATATATATATATATATATATATATATATATATATATATATATATATATATATATATATGGTTTTACTACGATTATTGCCAATGTGGCGCTTAGTGCTGGTCTTAATAAGCGCGTTATAAAAACCGGTATAATAATAATAATAATAATAATAATAAGGGATTTTTATATAGCGACTTTTTAGTTTAATCAACTGCTCAAATTGCTCGATTTCGAGTATAGACGTGCTCATACAGTGTTTCTTATATATATAAGAACATATATATCCCTAGGGTGTAAGCAATGTCGCTCTGACGTCACTCCTATGGCAGAAGCGACTGCGGCAGAAACTCACTGCAACAGAAACTCACTACAGCAGAAACTCACTGCAGCAGAAAATCACTGCAGCAAAATCTCCCCGCAGCAGGAACTCTTTTCAGCATACTCCCTAGTTTCTCCTTACTAAATCATATGTAAACCCATTACATCAGGAACTCCCTGCAGCATAAACTCACTACAAAAGAAACTCACTGCAGTATACCTTCTAGTTTGTCCCTACTAAATGACATGTGAACTTGCCATGTTTAGGTATAGTGTAAGGGTTTTTTATTTCATTCTCATTATATTAATTCCTTACTTATATGGGGTCAAGGTCTTGTAATTTGCATGAGAAACCTGCATAAATTTTCTCGTTTTCACCTTTATGCTTTTTGAGTTCATCGTGTTGCAACTGTATTAATTACTTGCCGCCTCCATTTTAATGAGGTGAATCATATTCTTCTACTATTGCTACAACATGTGTTTATGTAATGCTGCATGAACTTTCTCATATCATGCTTTTGTAAGTAGCATAGAACTGGTTAAGGTAGTGATTTGTTATTGTGTTTTCTGTTGACTTCCTTATTTTTGTAGCTTGATTTCTTAACATCAGCTTTGGAGAGATAGAACGATTTTGAACTTGTTTAGACCCTTTGGGCCTAAAAGACTATATGTTAGAGGCACCTCAGTGACTTGACCACATCGGTCATGATGACAGTGAAAAACCGGAAGTTAACCAGTGTCTTGAAAATGGGAAGAGATAGATCTTTTTGAGGTTATTTCGACCCTTTCAGCCTATAAAGCGTCATGTAAGAGGTACCTCGGTGATCTTGACCATTTCCGTCATGGTCCACCTCAAAAACTTGAAGTTAGAAAAACGGTTAGAGGTATTGCGATTTTAAGCTTATTTTCGACCGTTTGGGCCTAAAAGAGTAGATAAGGGAAGAGGTAACTTCACCACCTCGTTCATTGTCAGTTCTGAATTTTCAGAGTTCAAAATAGTATTCTTTGTGACCCCAAGTGTAATTTTCGCTACTTATTAATAAAGTTAATCATATTCTATTTAATATGAAAGGTGTGAATATAATGCTGCATGACGCTTGTCATATGATGTTAATGCAAAGTGATATGAAATCGGATAAGGTAGTGATTTTCTATTGTAGGCTCTGTCGACTTAGCTTAATTGTTTTGTTAACTAATTGTGTTATCGCCATATGTTGGTTTTTGTAATTTCAAAAGACAGTTCTCGTGCCGTCTGGAATAGTATAGCCTTAATATATTGCTAATAAAGTAATGCCATCAACAGAAGCAGCTAAACAATGAGACTAGCACTTCTCTGAAACAAAACATGTAACAATATTCTGTAGAACAGAAGGAACAACCCACTTACAAGTGAAACAGCAAGTATAAATAACAATGAATGACACAATAGAGCAATGGGTGGCCCCACAAGACACTATTCAAATATTTGATGATGACAAAAACGGGATAAAAGAGAATATATTTGATATTTGGCACGTATTTCAAAACAAAATATAGAAATTAACCAAAGTCTAATTAATCAAACTTAAATAAGACAAGGGCGGCAGTGGCTTCCATGTGACCATACGAGTAATAAGAGGAAAAGATTCGGAAGCACCAAAGAAGCTAGTATGCTACGCCCATTTAAGGGTCATGTAATATAACGAAATACTTCTAATTCTGCTTATTTTATGAACGAGTTGCTATGAGGTTTGAATGGGAAGAAAACCGTGTAAATAACCTGTAAATTTACAAGGTTTAAGTTAGGTGGAAAGGGTTTTCACCCGGTCACGAACATACTGAAAACGTATATTTTAAATCTTCAGGCAAGTGGGCCAGAGTCTATGTAATCTGCATTAGAAATCTGCAACAGTTTCTCGCTTCCATTCTGCTGCTTTTTAAATTCATTTTTTGCCATTTTCGTAATTTACCCCTTATTAATAAAGTAGATCATATTCAAATTGCTACAATGGGATTTGATGTAATGCTGCCTGAAGCTTATTTCCTTGTGTTTTCGCAAAGTAATACCAGCTCGGATAAGGTAGTGACATTCTATTGTGGGTTCTGTCGACTTAGATTCTTTTATTTTTGCTACTCGTTTCCGTATCACCGTAGGCGTTGCTTTGAGCAGTAATTTAATATATAAAGCCCGTGTTACCTACAACAGGTGTCTTAATATATGGAAAATGAAGCAATGTCATCTACTTATGAGAAATGACTGAACGGACACGTCAGTGAAGCAATATATTGACAAGAATCTGCAGATCAGAAAACAAAAACACATTCAAATAGCACTATAATAAGAGGAGCAGAAAATATAAATTAGAATGAATAAGGCAATGGACCAATGGATGACCTCCCAAGAAACAATATTTGCAGATGAAGAATACGAGATACATGGAAATAGCTTCGATATTGCAACAAAACTAGTGAGTATTTTAAGAAATATAATAATTAGCAAAAATAAATAAGGCTAATAATTATAAAATGGACAATCAGATTTTGTTACTACATTTTACTTGTCAATTTAAGAACAAACCAGATTTGCGTATAACAATAGTTTCGAAAAATTAACTCAATTAATTCCGGAAAAGATATTGATCAGCAGACCTTTTATAAGTTAGTCTCATTCATTCTTATTAATATAAACCTGATATACTAATTTAACTAGCTGTAATGAATATATTTCTACCAATTATGATTATAGGCATATTTATTTGCATCTAGGCGCAAGTGCTAAGTGCTAAGTTAAGGTCCTGTTAAGGTGTTAAGGTGCTGTTTTATTTAAAAGGCAAAAATTAGTATAAAGATCGACGGTCAGTTTTGTTGGGATTTGAAAGAGCTTAATAAACGAAACACTCACTATACTCAACAACAGAGGAAACGCTCTTTCAGAGAGAATGACGGGTGCTACAAAATCTGAAACTTCTGAGTCAAAAAGGACAATAGTATCTTGGTTAATTCAACAAACTCAGCTACAACTTTTAATCAAAATCTCGGTTGCTATTGAAACTTTTGAGTCGAAAAAGATAGCAGTCACCATAAGTTTAACCTCAAAATCATCTTTTGAAATTTACCGAGTGAGAACGGCTAGTATACCCGATACCCGATGTCATCCATTTGCGTTGACCACAGCATTGCATCTGCGTCTCATTGACGTCATCTGACGAACGTTTACACGAGATACTCTGTGCCACTCTTCGGAAAAAAATAATTTGGGCACAAATTGCGCTCAACCCATTGAAAAAATAACCAACAAAAAATTGCTGAGAGTTACTTTTATTGCTGAGTATATATGTGACAAAGCATTAGGAAATTATTAAATTAATTGCAGTTCATAAATTCAGCTCTTTAATCTTCTGCGTATGTCTTTCCCACAAAAGTCAAATACCATATAATATAAGTAATAGTGACACTTAATTGTTTTATATTTCTTAACATTTTTTTTAGATTTCGATGATTGCCGGAAGCCTGATAGTGTTACTTGGTAACCTGGGCAACGTCTTTTCTATCATTGTCCTCGCTCTATTAAAGCCACTGAGAAGAACGGATAAAATTTTGATCATCCTTGGTGTGTCTGATATGGTAGTTCTGAATGTCCATATTTTACCGCTTGTCTTGTCCGAACACTTGGATTTTGTTGTTGTTTCATATTCAGATTTTACGTGCAAAATATTCAGTTTTTTATTTGTTGTTTCACTACAGTTTGAAAACTGGATACTGGTTTTGATTAATATAGATCGAGCTGCAGCTTTGTGTAAGCCGTATACGTATAAAGATGTGTTTACTAGTAAACGCATCTTTTCATTTATTCTTGGATGTTTGATCACAATTTTGGCCTTTAATAGTCATTTCCTTTTATTTGGCAAACAGAATGATGGACAAAAATATGAGCTTGCTTGTTCGTCACCAATTCAGGCCAAAATCGTTTCTATTTTCCTTCTCACAATCGGAATTTTACTACCCTTTCTTCTCATGCTTTGTTCGACAAGTTTGATTGCCTACAAACTGTTTCTAAAAACCCCTGTTGCACCTGCATCTAACTGGCATGCTAATACTGAAATTCGTAGGAGTTCCATCATTGTTCTCAGCTTGACCATTTTATATTTTGCTACTCATATTCCTCTTTTCGTCAACAATCTCGTAAATATTGATGAAAGAAACAATACTACAGATGCATCCCGTAAGTCAAGATTAGAAATGATTCATATGATCTTGATGATGGTGATGTATACAAATTACACATTTAATTTTGTGGTATATATTTTTGCAAATAAACTGTTCAAAAATAAATTTGCACAAATTATGTCTCATTTCAAGAAATAAGGCAACATGCAAATAAAGTGCAGAAAAGCATCGTAAGCAAGTGAATGATTGATAATTGGTGATCATTCAAAAGATTTGTTAATGCACTCTTAATGCTTGTATTGATTTCTCTGCTTGGTTGATTAGCTTACACACTGGGGCAAAACATAAATCTTCATACCCTCCAAAACCTTCCGATTTTAAACTAGAAAACCTTATTCAATCACCTCAAGGGTACAGCTTCAGCAATGCTGCAATATGTCTGCTATTTTGTTGCAAATATGATTACAGCGACCCCTCGATGCAGGAAAGCCTCTAAATTAAAGCCACTTTAAAAATAATATTGGCTTTTTAATTTTCGTTGCCATTCTTTTAACATTGCGAAAAAACTAAATTATACAATCTCTAAATTATGACTGCGTCTGATCAGATTTATTTCAGAGGCTCCACTGGTTTTTTGTTTGTTTTTTATAAAATCCTCTACTCTCGAAACCCAAATCAAACGATCATATTCAAAAAAATTAAATAACTAGACAATTTATCTAGAGAACATTCTGTCAAGATTAAACAATTCATGGTGTTATGTTTGATTACTGTGTGTAGTATTCCTAGATTAGTTACCTCTGTTTTATAGATTTTTGTTATGGAATCGGTTGAGATCTTATGTACAATGAACTTACAACGCAATAAGTTGAATCAGTGTCATTTCAGATATTATCTAGTTATCTGTTGTATTGCTTTATATTTGTTTTGTTAAGAGTCTATTAGCTTTTTCGGGCCCTTTTTAATGTAACACTGTTATTGTCATAGTTTTGGAGATTATAAGATTTACCCATGGACGAAGCTGCAGATTTACATTATTCAATATTTTTGTGTTAAGGGCATATGCTACTTCTTGTGTGCTGTAGTCAACCATAAAGATTAAATATTTATTTTTATATGACTTGTCAGTGTAACAAGATGCGATTACTGGAGAACCGATAAACAAATCAAATGTTTTCATGACACTTTTATTTTAACGTCTGTATCGAGCAAACCTTTGTTGAATGTATGAACTGGAAATCTGAGTTTTCTTTGGATTGTTTTATGTTCATTTAAATGTAAGAAATAAAGAAAATGGATGTTTGTTTTAAAAATATATTTTGTAAATACTTTTTAATACCTACACCAGCTATTTTTGCCAACTGCTCAATATTATTAAATGTTCACTCAAAAGCATTCCATGTTGGTTCATTGTAAGTTTGCAGAAACTTGTTTGACAAGGCCATTCGTGCGTGATTGGTCGGGTTGCATGACATCAACTCCCGGAAATGATGTCATGCTGTGAATGCTGCCTGTGTAGTTTTAATGATGTCACATGATGCCTATCCACCTAACCTTTTTGTAAAAGGTTTGCAAAATAGGTTGACTTTAGGCAGTATATGATAACGCAAATCGCATGTCTATATTACTTTATAGGTGGAAACTGAAGGGGTGTCATTTACTAATGAACAAATAGGTAAACAATAATGAGTGCAATGCTTGTGGGCAGAGCCGCGTTGCGGTATAGGCTAATGCTAATTAATATTCGTCCAGCAAAATGCCTTTCAGGCAAGTAGTGTAGACGATGTAGAGGTTAACTAATTAATTAACTTGTTAACTAGGTAATTAGTTAATTAAAGTATTCGCTATTATTGGTTTATCTTGGTTTATATATTTCATAAATTTCAAAAAAAAATATAAAAGCATAAAGCACATAATCATCAGCATTCGAATAAGTCAATATTAGATAAACCGATATAATTCTTATTGAACAAAGTCCACTTAATGAAAATGGCCCATTCAATAAATGAGAAGAAATAAACCGCGAGGAGGTTGTTTCAAATGTTAAATTGTTTGACGAAAAATGACACAACCAGGGCCCGTTTTGTTTGGAACAAATATGCTGTTAGTTCAACTTTAAATAAATTCAAATAACTGCGATTTTAATAATTGAAAATCTGACTTTATTTAAGTAGCAAATCGATGATTATGATTAATTGATGCCACTTAAGCTACTGAACATTCAAATTACAAAACTGATTGGTTGACCAATACTGAAGCGAATAACAATATTATAAATACAACAATTTAAAATAAATATAAGACTAAAATTAAAACACACATATGTTATTAAATATAATATTAACACATCATAACATGATGAGATAAAATAATGAAAAATACTGTATTTAAAATATTAAACATTTATGCCCGGCTTTGATGATTGCAGTGGATTTGCTTGACATTCTTTTTCGGCGTTTCTTTCTGGGTGCGAAGGATGGTGAATTGGCAGCGCCAAAAGTTCCATTATTTAGGTTTTAATTTTATTTCTAGCAGAAGTATCCCTCATGTATGTTTTAAAGTTGTGTCTTTTATGAACAATACCCCGTGTTCTCAGTATGATCAACTTTAAAATATAAAGAACAGAAAGATATAAGACGATGTAAAAATAAACAGCAAGGAAAATAAATAAGCTAAACATGAATGTTATATCGAAACTAATAACACTTTGAACACCATTATATAAGCATAAAAAGATTGAAATATTGAACGAAGAAATTGTCATGCTGACAATTTACGAAACGCACCTTTAGAATCGTTGGATTTGGGTTGTGGTGTTGATAATAAGAAGACAATACATTTCATCCCAATTAATTTTGCTAATTAGGCATTAATTAGAAAGTAAAATAATAAGAATAGGGCTCCTTTTGTGTTTTACGGACAGGTTTTAATGACATTCTGTGCAAACTGCTTAATAAATCTGTATGGGTTCTCTTTACGATATTTAAGCTTGTTTGTTTCAAATGTTCATTTGCCTAATGCCTTATTCTGTAACACATATGACAAAAATATTCGTTAATTAATGCGAAGAGGCTATTTGCTCTAAACTATTTTTATGATGACGTTTCGGATATCCGGGATGTATCGTAACTTGCTACTTTATCTGCAGCCTTGCATATCGTTCACAAAGTGATACTTTCTCTTCTATATTTTTATAAGGCTAGGCGCTCGTGCGCTTTTTATAGTTCGTTTTACATGAGGTCGTTATTACAGGCCATCTGTTTAAGTGACCGAATCAAATCACTATTGATCACAAGGTGCAAAGTCGGTATTCATAATCCTTTAGTACACTCGTGTTGAATACTTAAGGTGGCGTTTGCCACGTCTTCAGATCAGTTTGGAAGTAAACCAGTAAGATGCTATGTTAAGTTAGTTATCAGCCTAAAGGCTTCACATGTATGGATTTATAAATAATAGGACTTAAGCAAGGTCAGTATTGCATATATATATAAAGTCAAACTACTGAGTTAACATGCATCAGTTATCTCATAGTTTTATGTCATTTTTTACTTTATGTATTATTAATCGTGTGGTTTATGTTGTGTTTGAATAAATAGATAAATTATGGGAAACAAGCATAAATTTAACCGATGGGTTTGGGATTCTATTGATAGTCTTTGAAGTAGAATTCTGAATATCGAATACCTATGAGTGTTTGTGCCGTGTGTTAAGTGGACGGGGACTGAAACAAGGAGGATGGGAGCCCCGATTTGTGCAGTGTTTTGCTTAGGGTGATACGCATGAGAACCGTAAGGGCTGGGCGACGTATCAACAAGAGGCGGGAACTCCGACCGAGAGACGTATCAACCGGTGCCGTGAGGGACTTGATCACTCAGCTGAGAAGAAACAATTCTCGTGTGCGTGTTGACGCACGTGGAGTGTGCATGTACGGTGTTGTGGCGTAGTCTTGAAGATCGCAAATATCGGTGGCGTGATTGCTATTATTATTTTGTTTTGTTTTTTTTTTGTGTGTGTGTGAATTGCTATGTATTTGTCTGTTAATAAATATTCTTTTCTTTGAAAGTTTTTTTTGTTTGCTTATACGTCCCTTAACTATAAAATTCAAAGCATTTTGTGACAATATCTGAACTGTGGTATTCACGACAACGGCAAACAAATGCACCTGTTAGTGAATCAGGGGAGTGTTTTTTTTAACTCTAAGACTGTCTTGAGACATGCTGAGACCATTGTTTATGTTTTAAGACATTCTGAAATGTCTTAGGAGAAAAAGCTTGAGGCACATCAGATTGTCGTAAAAACCGTAATTGGGCTCTTAATTTAAAATGACGACAAACGACATTGCTTTTAAATGGCAAATTGCAATGTATCCCGATTAGATTTTATAAAGTTTTTCTTTGCAATATAACACATTTATCACGATACTTTGAATATTTGAAGAATCACAATGTTATATTGTACGTAAAGCTTCGCCATTGTCATCGACAGCCATTTTCTGTTTTAAGACAGTATTTCGTTGTTTTTTGGGGACGTCTGTTTTAAGAAAACTTAACTCTACGCAGCCTTTCGCGCATGTTTAAGACGTATGAAACAGGCCAAAAAACTCCACAGATCGAACGAAGTCGCGATAAAAGGTTTTGTATTGAAAGTGAAAGTTATCCGAGAAAAAGACATAATGTAGCCGATGTAAGTATAAACTGTTGTGAAGAAGATACCAGGTATTTATCGTTTTCTGTGTTGAGTAATTTAACTAGTCACTCTTTATAAAACAAAAAAGAAGGCAATCCCTGGTTTGCAAGACAATTCGGTAAAATGGTTTCTTCGCCGAATCATTTAGCTTGAAAGGGGGCCCAATTATGACTTTTACAAACTGTAACTTTTACAGACTTTGTGAGATATGAACGCACATCATGAACACAAAATCTGTCAGACAGTTTCAGATGATATTCGCTGGGCTTCCGATGTATATGATGTTTTGTGTCTATTAATCAGTGGTTCATTGAGATAGCCGTAGCTTTAAAATAATAATAATAATAATCATCGTCATCATCATAATCATAATAATGAAATGCACACTCAAGATAAAGCCCGTACTTTTCTCTTACCCATCTGCGACAGAACCAAATTTTTATCTTTTAAAGGAAAGCGGATTGCTCAGTTTGAGGAATTTGTGGTGTTTTGCTATAAAATTATTTGCTAAAGCCAAACACCTTTTCACCTACTCGCCTACTAAAACCACTGTTTTCCCTGCAGAGCTGCAACCCCATTTACATACAGTATCGAGCTTCTCCCACATCACTGATTTAAGGCTGGTACCAGACATAAAATATCCAAATTCTTTGTGCGAGCGTTTGAAGTGTTTCTGGTTTGAAAATGCGAAAATCGGCGTGTCCAGCGCTAAATTTTAGAACGAATTTATCTTCTGCTTTCCGGTGAATAATTTTCACTTTTTTACTGGAAAATTTTCAGATTTTATTGAAGCCGCTCGGAGATGGAAACAATGCTATTTTTACCTCGCCTAAGGGGTTTAAAATACTACGTTTGAAAGAAACAAAATCGATATGTTGGTCTAAATATGTAAAACAAAGAAATTATCCAATAAACATTGCGACGTTGCACAACTTTGCATAGACGTCGCACCCGAGATCGGGTTTTGGTTGTATAGGACAGTCGAAACGCCTACCTTGTGATGTTAGATAGATGTCGATAATCGCTGCGTTGAAGCTGCAAAGGGAAACAACGTTACATAGACGTTGGAATTACGACGTTTATTAGGAGTCGGGAGAGCGATGATAGATAGACATTGGGACAATAATAATCTAAAAAATTTAGAATCCCCATCCTGATAGCGACAACCATAGTGTGATCACCCTCCATCACAGTACCCCACCCATGGGTCATCCGCTATTGCAGGATATGGGTGAAAGTGATGCCCATGAATATTTTTTCAAAAGGAGGTGGGAAAAAGCTGCGCGATTCTGACATTTTCATCCGCTAATCCTTATTTTGGTTTGTTTACAAAGTCGTCACTCATGGCTACCGTTTTCGATGAACGATACTCTGTAAAGGTTATGTTTTTGTGGTGCATTGGGCGTCTACACAACGTGAATTTTCGACGTATATTCAACGTTGCATCCAAGACGTTGATTACGCGGGAAAAAGTTGCGTTTTGGTTACTACCAAAAACAATGTTGTTTACCCAACGTTTATTCAACATTGTATCTAAAACATTAGTTAGACGCTGACTTGTGATTGCAACAAATCACATCAAAAGTACAACCAGAGTTAATGTTGCGCGTATATCGCATCGACGTCACAATCCCAAAGCCACCGTAGAATGTTAAGTGCGCATTCCTACCCAACCTCCACCCTTCCCCATACCCTTGAAGGTGGTAAAAGTAAGAAAAAATCGTCTTTAAGTTGTCGAGCCATACTTTAAAAAAAATATATGTGTTTGGCAAAGGAATGTGTTTACTCTTGAAGCTATTGATTCATGGGTTGTTCACTTGAACGGAAAATTAGTATTTGGTTAATGTGTATTCATGATGCGTGAAAAGTATATGAATACGGATTTTAGCAAATAGACTGTTGAAGCAATTAAGAAATGAATGAAAACAACTGGACCGTTTTCGCTACCGAGTAGCGAAAATTACACTTGGAGTCACAAAAATACGATTCTGAACTCTTAACCTCTTACATATCGTCCTTTAGGCCCAAAGGGTCGAAAATAAGCTCAAAATCGTTCTATCTCTAACCGTTTTCAAGATATTGGCCCACATCCGGTCTTTGACTTTGACCATAGCCGAGGAAGTCAAGGTCACCAAAGTCGAAAATAAGCTCAAAACTTCCGGTTTTTGGCTTTGACCATGGCCGAGGAGGTCAAGATCATCGAGGCATCTCTTACATATCATCCTTTATACCCAATGGTTCGAGATAATGGCCCACTTCCGGTTATTTACTTTGACCATGGGCGAAGAGGTCAAGGTCACCAAGGTACCTCTTATATATGATCCTTTAGGCCCTAATGATCGAAAATAAAATTGCTCTATCTCTAACCGTTTTTGAAATATTGGCTCACATCCGGTTTTTGACTTTGACTATAGCCGAGGAAGTCAAGGTCACCATGGACCCCTTACACATCGTCTTTTAAACCTGAAGGGTTGAAAATAAGCTCAAATTCGCTCTATCGCTAACCGATTTCAAGATAATGGTCAACTTTCGATTTTTACTTTGACTATGGCCGAGGATGTCAATCGTTCTCTAAGGCCATGGTTGAAAATGCGGATATTGAAGCGTCTATTCACACTCTATCAGTGAGCCAAGTTTCATCACTCTTTAGCAATTTGGAAAAACCCAAACGCTGCAGCCAACTTAAATTTGCACACGCATGCTGTGATGGCTTTCATTGAGAGTTGGGCGATGAATACACTGAGGCTGATATCATGCCAATATCAACTATTCCTCTCAGTTTCTACCGCCTGTTTCGCAAATTTGTTTTGTCGTTTTTTAATTAAAAAATTAAGCGAATTAAAAAAATACAGGAGGATCAACTAGACATACTGAAGTTTAACGTATCCCAATTTCATCTTTCTAGCCCTAACTGCTTCTGACTAGTTCCACGAACAAACAAAAAAAAACGGAAAAACATGGTACAACTGCCGCTAAAATCTTCGTAATAATGATAATAGTAATAAGTATGTCAGTAAAGCTAGTCTCCCGCAGGCGTTCAATCACAGAATTTCAATACGACAAACACCCCTTGAATAGGTCGAGTGTGCTGTATTTTCAAAGTATTCTCATTTTTCAAATTTTTGCGAAAATCTTAAAATAATCCCTCGTAGCACGGTCCACTATATAGCCTTTGCAGGTGCAAGAGAACAATTGAATCGCTTCAATGGTTACAAACGTCCATTAAATAGGTCGATGCATTGAATTTTTTCCATTTTCCCAATTTTTGGGAAATTTTCAAAATAACCCCTCATTTTACAGGTCCACAAAATAGTCATTGCATGTGCAAAAGAACGATTGATTTGCTTCAATGGTTACGGAGATATGGCGCCGACAAACACCCATTGATTGGGTCAATTGTGTTGAACTTTTAAAGTTTTCCCATTTTCCCAATTTCTTCATATTTTTTTTTTCAAAATAACCCCTTGTTGCAAAGGTCCACTATATAGTCTTTGCATGTGCAAGAGAGCTATTGAATCGCTTTAGTGTGATCATAATTATGGATATTATTATATTAACATAATTATGATCATAGTTGGAAAAAAGTCATACTGTATTTGAAGAACTAAAGGAAAATTGTAGGGTATGAAGAAATTTGTGTCTTCCATCTGCTAAAAATTGACATATTTTAGCATAATTTTAGCAAATTTCAGTTATTGTTTACCAGAATGAGAATTCCCCGAATAGAGGATTACTTGGTAAACAGTCCTCTCAAACTGGGAAGCAAGAACTGCAGGAGCAATCGCATTTTGAAATTAGAAATGTGGTAAATCTGCTAACGCACTGAAGGCCTGCCCGACAGACAAACATGTTAAGACAAAAACAAATGTAGTCTTGAGACCTTGTCAAGTCGACGTATAAAGTTTACGCACGTACACATAAACACACACACGTACACACACAAATATCAACATCCGCACAGACAACGAATAGGAGTAATCGGAATAGCCATCTGATGCAAGCGGACTGCGCTTATAAGATTGTCTGTGGACAATGTGTCCAGCAGTAAAAGTGAAGACAACATCACAGAGGGAAATGGAGAAAGCCATCAGCTTTGAAAATCTGGTGGGGAACCTTCTGGAAGAACATTGCTATCAAATTTCAAAGCAATCAGATCGGATATGTTGGACGAGCAGCATTGCTTGTGTGTTTTGTTTTATGTCAAATTTATCCTTTTTTATAAATATTTTGGCCAAACGAGAACAACACTACATTCCTACTGAAGATAAAGATGGAATGATTCCTGTAAAAAACAACTGAAATATAACTGCAATAAGAGCAACAGCTCAGTGTTTTCCAAACTATGATCGTTTTTAGGCGATAGTTTGACCAATTTTGGATAAATCGTCATACACAAAGACAAACTGTTGGAGTCGCTTCTGGTCAATATTTCTTCTAAACTTTACAAGCAATCACACAGGATTTGAAGGGGAGTAGTACTTTTCTCTGTGATTTTATGAAATTTGATGGTATTTTTGTCAATGTTTTGAAAAATTTTGGAAAAATCACAAAATCACAGCCTGGTGGAGAAACCTCTGGGGAAACATTTCTGTGAAATGTTACAGTGATCGGACCGAATTCGTAAGAAGAGTAACATTTTTATGTTCACACACACACATACACGCATACGCATCACTCCCTCAGAGCTGAGGGCTAGACAGATTGACCTGCCCAATACCGCTATGCTCCTGCCAAATGGGCATCGACTTTGAGACCCTCACAAGGGCTATGTCATTCTGCCAAGTGTCTGAAAATAGTGCCACAAAATTGGCTAATTGAACGCAGCCTGTTTTCTGATAAAAATTAATGAAATGTTTTGTTACCTGTTCCGTTATCACAAAGAACTCACGGTTGCTGATTAATAGATTTAAGACTAATAAACCAACTGATTTTCTGTGTCATCGCCCACTCAATGCTTGGATATTTTTGCATGTGCTAGACAATATCGCCTGAGTCTGTTATGCGCAATTGAACATGCAATGAGTAAGCCATATCTATGTACAACGTATTCTTATCTACATCACATCCGGCATTAGAAGGTCTGTATGGGAGCATCATAGTATGAAAGCATCCTGAGCATTATGGCTTCACGCCGGAGCGTTATAGCCCAATTGAAGTTATAAATATTCTTTAATGGTAAGTGCCCTCCGCGCCCAGCAAGATATTCGCACCATGGAGTGAAAATCAGACCTGGTAGTTCTTGTCGGCAACTGTGCGATTTGATATCATCTCGGATTTCATAGAATGAGAATAAAGATTTATGCGCTTTTACCTTAAAAGTAGAAAGAAACTTTTTCGCTACTGAGTAGCGAAAATTACACTTGGGGGCCACAAAAAAATGCGATTCTGAACTCTTAAAGTTCAGAACTGACAACGAACAAGGAGGTGAAGGTCACTAAGATACCTCTTCCCTTATCTTCTCTTTTAAAATGAGTTTAATATCGCAGGCTTTATCTAACGGCTTTTGGAACTTCCGGTTTTTTTACATTGACCATGACCAAAATGTTCAAGATCACCGAAATACCTCTTACATAACTCTTTTTAAGCTGAAAGAGTCGAAATAAGCTCAAAATAGATCTATCTCTATCTCTTTTCAAAATAATGGTCAACATCCGGTTTTTCACCGTCACCATGACCGATGTGGTCAAGATTACTGAGCATATCGTTTTTTGGGCCCAAAGGATCGATCTTTATCCGTTATCGAGATAATGGTCAACGTACGGTTTTTGACTTTGATTATGATCGAGGAGGTCAACGTCACCGAGGTATCTCTTACAAGTAATATTTTGGTCCCAAAAGGTCGAAAGTAAGCTCTCTAACCGTTTACGAGATAATGGTCAACTTCCGGTTTTAGACTTCGACCATAACTGAGGAGGCCAAGGTCACCAAGGTATCTCTAACATATAGTCCTTTTGGCATAAAGGGTCGAAATAGGCATAGTTTTTCTAAGTTCAGCGTAAAACATAGGTATGGGAGATGCAGAGCCCTCAGCCAATAGCAGGGGCATCACTGTGGGCGAGTTAACTTTTTGAGACATAGCCCTGAGAAAAGCAAAATTTAGGTGACACGGAATGGGGAGACGAACGGGTGATAAAATAAACCTCAAATTTCACAACTACATTTCATCTGCTTTTCGCATTTTAGGTTTGGTGAGGCTCTGATAGTTTTTGATATATATCTCCCGGACAAGAAAAAGTTTAAAGACGGACATTGACAAATTGAACCCGCCGTTGTACATCTACTGTATGTATACTTTCTTTCAATAAGTAACAAGTTTGATGAAGATCCGATGAATAGTTTTTGAGATATCGCCCAGACAAAAAAAGTTTTAAGTGTGACGGAGGGACAGACAGACGGACAAGTAACAAATTGAACCCCCCATGCTGCACATCTACACTATATATACTTTCTTCCTGTAAGGTTTTGTGAAGCTCCGATAAATAGTTTTTGGGATATCTCCCGGACAAATGAAGCTTACGGACAGACAGACGGAAGGACAAAAGGACAGACAGACAGACCGATAGCAACGGCCTTCAGCCAATATTGGCTGAGGGCTACAAAATGCGGAGTTAACGACGCCTCATCCCCCCTATCAGTGAGCCAAATTGCGTCACTCTTTAGCTTGCGCACACGCAACTGTAAACGCTCTCATTGTAGAGAGTCGGACGATCAATGCACCTATGCTCATAGCATAACAGTACCTTTAACTGCAAAAGTAAAGCGTTTGCCTGCCTTTTAATGGGCGTGAATGGCAAGATTTCAATGTTCATGTTTGCATATTAAATGTTAATGAATTTTTATTAAAAAAATTCAGCTGTACCAACTACACATGCCACATTATGTCTCTGCCAAACTTGGTCGTTCTAGCCGTAGCCATCTCAGATGAGTTCGCGTGACAAGGTTTTCAAATTGTAAATTTTAATGTCCATTTGTGCATATAACATTTTCATGAATTTCTAGTCAACCAGATATGCTATACTATGTCTCTGCCAAATTTTGTCTTCCCAACTCTAGCCGTCTCAGAGGAGTTTGCGCGACAAGGTTTTGGTCAAAAAAGAGAACACACGGAACACCTTACCGAGTCGCACAATTTCAATAAACGAAGGATTTAGAAATCCGTGAAAATGGAAAGGAAAGCGAGCTTCTAGTCTAGCCGAAAATATCAGGCTGGTCTAGTCTAGGATGGTTGGTGGGTATATGTTATACGCATGTATATATATATAGGTATGTTCGGCAGATAACCTTTCCAAATGTTACTACTCCTTAGGTTTTTTCACTCGGATTTCATTGATATAAGTCGTGACGAATTTTGGTGCGAATATATATTAGCACGCGCTATGCAGGCGTAATTTATTAGTGACTGACAACGTATAAATATGAATGAAACTTTTCACGTGCGTTGGCGTACACAAAATCCATTCTCTCAAGACTGCCTTATCTGGTAATGTTGGAGGTTATGCCCCTCGGAAAGACATATGCAAGCGTCATGTGACCACATTCCCTTTTATCCCGATGACCCAGGTAAAGAGGGTTTAAAGTAGGGATGGATCAAGACTGGGTAATGAATCCAATAAGGTGGAGAACTACGTCGTAACTGGTAAAAAGCGTTTTCTGAAATAAAACGACTTATATCGCAAAATCGATCTCAACCTATAAACAGGACTTAAAACTGGTGTAGAAGTAAACACATCCAGTGTAGAAAAGTTCCACTTTAAATTACGAACTAGACTTTTGCAATTGCAAAGTAATTAGAAAGGCGAATAAGATTTGATAAAATAACATTGCACCTTTCAATTCGCTACAACATAATTTTCTGGGCTCCAACAACGATATAGCCAAAATATGGGCACAGTCATCTCCAGGAGACGCTTCCTTTGTGTGCCAACCCATCCCGAAGGATAGGCATATCCAGGGATAGGCTTCAATAGCGGAGGCTCTCAATCCGATGAGGCAGGATGGCTCTGGGGTAACTCATATGTTGAAAAAAACTAACTAGGAAAGGCTCCATCCATAAGAAATACTTGACTCCCCCTGCCACCTCCCTTTTGTCAAGCAGAAAGGATCTCTGAGTCACACTCTTTAAAAAAAGCACGAGTGAGTCACAAACGATGGTCGTAAATACTGACCGTTCCCACAATCTCATTACACAAGAGAGAGAAGGGATAACATATCATCCCCTGTCTCTCCCGTCTGCTCTTACACTCTATATCCGCCTCCAGTGGATGGTATGCCCAACCAGTGTTTTGTGGCAGACAAACTAATGAACATACTTGTTAACTAAGTCAAATAATATTAACAAAACGACTGGAATTGCTAGGGTCTCTGCTGATTGTACAGATGTGCTAAAAGTTTCTGATATTGGTAGAAATTCTGTCTCTGGAGAAACGTAATTAAACATTGCACAGAACATCGTCCGTCTAATAACATTGTCACGCAATGGGTGGAGATGAAGTTCACAAACAGGGGTTACTGGTGCAAGACCCATCATGGGCTGATTAACCCGAAGAGTATGAGGCGTAAATAACATCAGATCAGAAAAAATCACTTGCTTCTCGAACACTGACCTTTGAGGACCTGCTCTGCTTCCCTAGCTTAGGCTTTGGGTGATTGCGTGCAGAATCGTCTCTGCTTGCTCTGGAAGGCTCCTCTCTGCCCCTGGTTAAATTTCAAGCTGTAACAGGGGAAGAGTCATGGTTAGAAATCAATTTCTCGGTGGCGATAAACGGACCAGTTGCGTATAATTCTTTCTGAGTGAAAAGTTTCAGAAAGAAATTAGTGAAAATGCTTGCAGATGCCAGCAGCCCACATGTAATATGTCTTCGAGAACCACATTATGTAAAGCTTTCAGTGAGTTGGTTATTTGTCTTCCTTGATAGACTTTCATTTTGAACTGTGTTGATACGTTAGGATCCGACTTAGCTCTCTGAAATCATCCTTTTAATGTACTATGAGGAAGATTTCTTCTTTGATGTGTAATAAGTCACATCTGGCCTAAACGAAATGATCAATGCTTTCTGACTTGGCAAACGATATTCATTTGATAGCTCTAAATATATTTTAGAGTCCTAATGGGGCACAATGAAGCCTGGGATAGCCCATGTTGAGACGAGATGGGGGCCTGATCTCTTCGAAAGTCTGCAGGTCTCTTGTGGCTATGTGCATTTTACCTAGGAGAGAGGGTTTTATTCCAGGAAACATTTACCCTGAAGAGTTCCTTTTCTAGGGCACGGAGCTTTTCTCTCTCTCTCTCTCTCTCTCCCTCTCTCTCTCTCTCTCTCTTTCTCCCTCTCTTTCTCTCTCTCTGTCTCTCTCTGTCTCTCCCTACGCTTACCCGGCGCTAAAGCCAGGTATAACGCGAATGTGAGAGTCGCCATTCTAGGGGAGACAATTGCCTTCAGGTCACGTGATATTTACATAAGCTTTTCAGACATAGCCTAACCTCCAGCATTACTAAATAAAGCAATCTTGAGAGGCCGGTCATTTTTACACCCAAGCACGTGTAGAAAAGTTTCATTCATATTTATTCCTTGTATTTTTGCAAAAGGAAAATTCCATTTAAAGATGGAGATGAGCGAACATTACTTTTACGAAGTAAAAATATTTTAACGAGTAGAAGCTTTGTTTGTATACTCCGCTTTTAGACGGGATTTAGACCTGGCTTTGTGGTAAATCCCGAAGACACATGTTGAAAATGTTGAAAAGTTGCGATTATTTAAAAGAACGAACTTCAGTTTTACAATGTAAAGTAGTTAAAAGCGAATAAAAGTCAAGCAAACAGCTTTTTATTCGCCATTGGATCACAGTCTGATAAAAGAAGAAAACGAAATATACAAGAATAACTTGGGTGGAACCATCCTAGTGGAGCTCTGCTGTGTGCCAACCCAACGTAATGGATAGACGCACCTGGGGATAATAGACTGTGCCCCAGACTGAAGAACCCAGGGCTCAAAATCAACATCAGTCTAGCAGAAGAACACTTCGTAGTCACTGCCTTCTCGACGACTAGCTACCTCCCCTCCGATGCTTTCCTCCCCTGCCTTTGGCATTAGCATGTTGTTAAAATGGGCGTTCTCGCTTACTCTGAGAAGTTGCCTTCAGTTGTAGCTCTTGCTCTAACAGATGCCCGTCAAACAAATTTGGTTGAAGTAACGTTTTAAAAACGTTTGTCCCGAACCATTTGAAGTTGCAAAAAACGTTTTCTAAAGGTTGTATATGAAATGCCGAAAAACATTTTTTTCGCAACGTTCTAAAAACGTTTTATAAAAAACCTTTTTAGAACGTTTCATACACAACCTTAAGAAAACTTTTTATCGTGAATCGTGCGTAAAACAACATATTAAAAAAATATCCTTCAACATTCTTCAAAATAGTATTCACTCTGGGAGGCTGCATTAGACAATTCCCCAGAACCAACTCCCACCACCCCTACTCTTCCCACTTCGAATTCCCCTCACCCGAACAATTCGACCGTACGGAAATTCCCCCAAGGTCTATCCCCTCCCTTTTTATGGATTTTTTTATCTGCACACTTAATGCTTAGTTATAGCTTACAGTAATTAGTTAAATATATGTGAATTGAATTTGACGTTTCGCATCTAAAATTTAATTCTTGCTATTGCGAAGATATTATTCATATCTAAAATTACTTTACAAAAGTATTAAAATGCCTATAACATTTCCTTGACGTATATGACATTCTTTAAAATTGATATAATAACGTTCCTAATACAAAACGTTTGTTTTTGGTTTGTTTTTGGTTCTTTAAAAATGAATTTCAATAACGTTCTAATACCATACGTTTGTTTTGGTTTGAAAAAAAGTTTTTACTTGGTTGGTAAATGTAACGTTTTTTACAACCAAATTAGGTTTGATTTTGGTTTGTAAAATAACGTTTTCATTTGGTTGTTGAATATAACGTTTTTACAACCAAAAAGGTTCGTTTTTGGTTAGGAAAGCGTTATAACCTTTTCACAACCAAACAAAAACGTTTTTATGTTTAGCCGATGGATAGTCAGGACTAAAAACAGCTCGGCTACAATAAAATGACCAATTGACACAGCCCTAATAATTTATTTTTTGGTTAAATCTTTCAAATAGAATTTACTGAAGCACCCATACATAAAATGTCTTCTAAAGCAAAATTATGCAATGCTTTTAGTTAGTTTGCTATTTGACTTACTTAACTGGCTGTAATTGTTAATTCTGCCAATAGCTTTGGATCTGATTTGAGGCTTTACCGTAGGCCCCTAAAACCACAATGTAAATGCAAACAATTTGTTTAATGATGTCTTTAGCTATCCTTTGCCTGAAAGAAATGCTTTCTGATTTGATGATCGATATTCCGTTGATAGGTCTAAGCACATCCTTGGTGCTCTGAAGGGCTACAGAGGAGTCTGGGATAGCCTTTGTTGAGAAGGGATATGAAGGGATAGAGTTTGATCTCTTTAAAAGTCCCCAAGCCCTCTTGGTTATGTGCGTTTTACCTGTCAAAGAGGGCTTTGCCTTAAGCACTATGGTTTCAAAGCAGCCATCTACCTTGAAATATTGTAGCGCGAAGCTCTCTCCCCCTGCGCTTACTCGATGCAAAGTCTAGGGAGAAGATGAATTTGAGAGTCGCCAATCTAGAGAAGACAGTTGCCTCCACGAAAATGGTGTCAGACAAATAGCGCAATACTATCTCCAGATCCCACTGAGCTGCATTTGGCCTGACTGGGGGTGTAATTTTTAAGAGTCTGATAAGGTGAGAAATATTACGGTCTTCCACTGGCTCGTAGTTTGTTATTTGTTTCAAGGGGGGCAACAACGGCTGTCCTATATCACAATATTGATGGGGGTCTCGTCATATAAATGACCAAGAAAATCAGCTACAACATCTAGGGAAGCACTATAAGAATCAGGTTTTGTTTCTCGCACCAACCTGAAAACGTGTTCAGTTGCGATCAAAAGACCCTGATTGTGAATGACATGAATCTCGGTCAGTTTAAGTATTACTCCTTCAGAAAAACCCTTATCCTTAAAAAAATCAGGTGGTATGAACCACACCTCAGATTTAGAAGTTGTGGGGCCGGTGGAGGTGTCCTCTATTTGTCTAGTAGAGAAGGTGTCTGTGGCAAAGAAGCTGAAAGCATTTCTGTCTATCAGCGTAATAACAAGGTGAAACATGGCCTTCCATGTTGCCATTGAGCAATTAGAATAATTCTGCTCCACTTCAACGGTGGCATTCGAAGAATAAATTGGCTTAAGACTGCCTGCGGGAGAAAAGCATACAGTACCTGGTCTGGTCACTGGCACTTCAGTGCATCCCCTCAAGCTTGCAGGCCGGGGCAGGAGACATGCTATAGAAGTTGGGTCGTGATTGAGTTGGTCAATAGATCTATGTAAGTGTGACCCAGAGGGACTGAGCTTTTGCCCACTGGAATAAGGACCTGTCCAAGTACCATTCTACTTTGCCCAGGGTAGGTCAGCCAGTACATTGTGATATAGCCTGCAATATGGTCTGCTGAGAGCAGAATGCCGTGAGTCCTAGCAAGGCATAAAGTTTCCCCGGTGAGTTGGGTAAGTTCTTCGACCGATTTTCCTCCCTGCTTGCAAAGGTAGACTATTGTTGTGGAGTTGTCTACTAGTACTGTATGGCTTTGCCTGTCAGAGTAGGAAGTAGTTGAGATAGGGCTTGCCAAACTATCCTTTGTTTTAGCCAAGTGATGTGTTTTGATACCGCATATGCTGAAAATAGAAGCCCCACACTTCAACGAAGCGTGCCTGTCTGGATTGATAGGGAGGGCGTGGGGCTTAAAAGGATAACTCTCGGTTATGTGACTTAGGACAGCCCATCACAGAAGATCTTTGATGGCTTTCTGGGGGATTGATACCCGCTTGTCTGTACCCTTCCACCGTTTCACTGCCACTCTTACTATAGCTTGGAACTTCCTGTAATGGCGCTTGCATAACTGGACTGTTTTCTCTGTTCCTAACATCAGGCATAATAATGACTCCATGTCGAACAGTATCCTGGGGTGGGAACGGGAAATAGCTTTGATGACTCGGCTGATCTTTTCTGCCTTATCCTCTGTGGAGAAAGCTCTGACTAGTTCCAAATCCCATTTTTCTTCCACTAAAATAATTTGGTGCTTGAACTTGAGCTCTGACTTTGAAATATTTCCCAGCAACCTTTCTTTCAGCTCCTGTTGGACTGGAGACGGGCTTGAGTTTCCTCCAGATGGGCAAGAAACACTGGAATGTCCTTGAATCTGGCCAACGTGTTAAGAACTTTGACAATTTTTATGCAAACACTTAGGGAACGGTTGGCCGGAAGTGCCCAGAAACATACCCGGAAACATAATACTTTCGGCAGGATGGATTTAAGGAGATAGGTTATGACAGATCTACCGACGCACCCTACGTCGCCTTGTTGGAGCATTTCTTAGATTACCTGAGCAGTATCCATCTGAAAGGTGGTAGGGTGTAAGGGTGAGCCTGACAAATCTATTACCATTGTGTAATTCCAATTCTTTTTGGGAACCAGAAAGAGCCGACTGAAAAAATCTACTTCGGAGTCTGTCATTTACTGGATTTCCAGTTTGCTCTCGGACCATGTCCTGGAGTGCCTGCTTTTGCTCGGGCTGTTCTGGCTGTAGGAGAAAGCCAGCTGTTTTGGAGCTTTTTAGTGGCGGTCTTGCTCCTTAGATCTCTCTTGAATGGAAAAGCTACAGCTATCTAAGGAGCCGTAGAGGGACGCGATCTCCTTCCAGGCCTTGTAAAAATGACCTAGCCTTCCTCGTACGGGCCAGGACTCTTTGCATTGTAATAAGGCCTTTATTTCTCTTGATAAGCAAACCACGGATAGAGATAAGTCTTTGATGTGTACGCGGTGCTGAATCTTTCTGACGTTTGCTTCTTGGCCGTTCTGAGTGTGAATCTGACCGATCACCTGTGTTCCTTGAAGCCACCTACTGGAGGGGCCACGTGGATAGGGTCGTCTCGGTCAGAGCCAGATGCTGACTCAATTCCCTGTTTTCCAGGCTGTCCGCTTCCTTAGCATGAAAGAGCTCTGTTTGGCTAAGGTTGTTCCTGCACAAAAACTCCCCATCCCCTTTGTTGGATGGCACACACTCTTCCAGACTGAAAATCACGGGATCTGTACTTTCTTTTGGTTTAAAGCGCTTGTTACTCCAGTGGCTCTAATGGTCCCTCCAGAACTCTTGAAGCATCTTGGGAGAATGCTAGCCGTATCAGGTAGGTAAATCCGAGTAAACCGGCTCCTGATGCTCTTCTCTTTTCGGCTCGGAGCCTCTTCCTATCCATGTGAAAACATGTGACTGCACTTCTTACTGCTCCTCTCCACTGATAAACATTGGCTGTCATTCGGGGTGACGCGTAGCGCAGAACAAGCTCGTGACATTGTCTCTGCCTCCTTGAAGCCCTGAAAGTTGCCCCGACAGATGAAGGCCTAATCAATCTTTACTGCCTTTAGCTACGATGCTGAGGAGAAAGAAGCTGACATCTGGGCCAGCTGAACCAGCACAGAGATCATTTCCTGTAGCCAGTTACGGACTGTGAAGAGGTCAGGGATATGAAGCAAGGCATATCCAGATTGTCAAATAGGGGTATCCTTAACTCACCTTCCGTTGCTACCATCAAAGTTGGCTTATCCAGGTCTTCTGCAGCTCTGTTCTCATCACACAACAAGTGCAGGTTTCCTGCGAAGGATGGGTGTCAGCATATTGCCTTACATATGACTCTGTCTGTTTCCGCCATGCCTATAACAGAAAGACGGGTACGCAGCCACGCAATAAACGGCCGGTGCGTAACATATTTGTAAGTTTACCGCTCTTTCCTAATCTGACCTAAGGCTGGGCGCACTCGCAACCCCAATGAAAATATCACACTACTACCCAGCTTCTTTAAGTAGAAGGGAAGGGAAAACGCAAACTGTGGCATCCACTACCCAGGAAGGAAGATATGGTGCCTTACTTGCCTCGCATACATCTAATGAGCTGCGCAGAGCCACTCGGTCTCAACGAGCCAACAGGAAAAAGGAGGAGCAGTGACAACCCCGAGAATCTATCTGAAAAGGTGTAAACCACAATTACGCTCTGGCCATTCATACTACCCTGGCAAGCCAGTAAAGCCGTGATAGGTGATAGCAAGGCTCTAAATGGGGCAACTGTCCTTGTGTCCACTATCACACAATCTGACACAAATTTCCCAACAGACAGTCAGAAAGAAAGTTCCTAAACTTTCTCTAGGTAAACATGAATCATTTACTTATTAAATCTGTAAAACTGGCAAACACAACAATGAGAATAAGATGAGCGGTTTAGAGTTTTTTTCTTTTTATTGCCTTACTAGTTTCGGTCGGAGAGACCTTCTTCAGAGGCCGTGTGATTTCAAGTTAAATTCCTCCCCTGAGCTACCCAAAAAACGGTGTCTTCAGTTTAGCATTGTGACGTAATAACTGTCCCTGCCCCGTTTTGTGATTGTTTCGTCACAAGTGTCGTTGTAGTTGTGCATAGATACATATAAGCATTTTCTAAGAAATCTAAGCTGCATCGAAATATAAATGTACCGTGATTCTTTAGTTTACTGAATCTTGAAAAAAGAATTGTAATAAGTAATAATTATATATAATTTTGTTTAATGAAAAAGATATTTAAAATGGGTATTTATAGTCTAAAAATGTTACTGTCTGGCACTTGTGGTATATACGATTGCATGTCCTGGTGGTGTTTGTTCTTTAATCACTGGTAGATTCATCATCAGATGACAACATTAAGTCCATGCGTAGGATGTCTATGTGATTATTGGTTTCTCCATCCATTTTTCCTTCTTTTTGCGCATTGTTTACTTGGATTACCGGCGTTATTTTGGCGATGCGTGGGTCATCAGGGGCTAGTAAACCCTCGGGTGGACCTTCAATTTCTGTATATGTCAGCTGTGTGGTGACAGTAGTGTGGTCTTTTGAGGTTTCGTATCTCACGATTCTTTCCCCTTTCATCATTGACCGTGCAAGTTTGTCCCTATAGTCATCCTTTTTTGGGGTGTCGAGATCCTGTCGTCTGGTTATTTCTTTGAAGAATCTGGGTAATGAGACGGCGTCTGAAGTGCAAAAAATACTGTTTGGGTTTCAAGTGTGTTCGTCTTAGAACCATTGTGTATTCGCCGTGGTTTTTTTGTAAGTTTCGTTACCACCGGGGGTAATGTTTCATCCTGCACTGGGGTGGGTGGTCTGCTTCTTGGTTGTAGCTTATGTGGTATATCTTTAAAATCACAGTTTTTAAGAGTTGGTGTGAAGGTAAATTGTGACATGATAGCCTCATTCTGGAAGATGTGTGATCGTCGTATGTTGTTTATTGATCTGGCTTCAATCGGTGGTACATATGCTGTTGGTGGTTCCGCGTTTCTCTTGTTGTGCCAAGGGTCCACTTTCACTAAAAAATCCTTAATATCCATATTGTGAATGCGTCTGATATGTTTTGCCAATCCATCTCGTCTTGTGAAACTTTTTTCGCAAGCTGGGCAGTGGTGCCTCGGTGGTGCAAATAAATGAATACTACTTATGTGCCTTTTTAAAGATGATGAACTTCCAAATGTTTTTTCACAAATGTTACATTCGGCGTTGGCTTTTGTTGGTTTTCTGCGTATAGGTGTGCGGTCTGCTTTCTTTATCGTTGTCATTTTAACTGATTAGGTTCAGTCCATGTGGTTGTCTTGTTCGGAAATTAGATTAATGCTTCTTCGAGGCGGAGTCGATCATTTGTATTTTGCGTTGCTATTCGTAATGGCGTTACGCTCAGATTGCTTACGTTATGCGTTACGAAATGTGCGCTGACTGGTTTGTGTGGGTCTCGTTTAGCGATATCATTAAAGTGGCCGTACATGCGTTGTCTTAAAGAGTTACTCGTTTGTCCTATATATTGTATACCACACAGGTTGCATGTAATCAAATATACTACAGGTGCCGTATTACAATCGAGGTGGCCTTTTATTTTTAAAGTATATGTTTTGTCTCTGTTGACTGCCGTGTTCGTTGTGGTTATAAACTGGCATGTCTTGCACTTTTTGCCGCATCGAAATGATCCGCTAGGTTCCGGTTTGCGATATTTCACGTCGCTTTTGACTAAGATTTGTCTTAGACTTTTTCCTTTTCTGAAAGCTGTTATTATTCTGGTCTTTTTGAAATGTTCCGTAGTTGGGTTCTCACAAAGAATTCCGTAGTTTTGATGTAATATTTTCGGTAGAATGGTGAGTTTAGGATGGTATGTTATGCAGAAAGGAATCACGTTATTTTGGGTGTTTTGCTTCTTTGTTTTTAATAATTCTTCCCTGCTTTTCTGGCGTGCGTGTTCGATCTGTGTGTCTATCAGTTCATGACTGTAGTGTTTCCTTAGAAAATATGTTTTCAGTTGTTTAACATGTTTTTCAAAATCCTCTAATCTACTGCAGATTTTTCTAATTCTTAGGGCTTGGGAGTATGGAATATTATCTTTCTGGCTTTTAGGGTGGCACGACTTGTAATCTAGATATTGATGGGCGTCCGTTGGTTTTGTATACAGAGTGGTGTGCAATTTTCGATTTTCTATAAAAACCGTGGTGTCTAAAAAAATGACTGCTGTATCGGAGAATTCTGCTGTGAATTTAAGTGTCGGATGGAATTCGTTCAGATCTTCGAGAAAATCATTAAGACTGTCTGCGCCCCATGTCCATATGCTGAAAATATCATCTATATATCTGAACCAAACTAGTGGTCTGAAGGTTTGTGTTTCTAAGAATGCCGTTTCCAGATCATCCATGGTGAGAATGCTATAATTTACTGACATGCCCATGGTGGTTCCATGTTTTTGATGACACATCTTGCCATTGAATTCAAAATAGTTTCGAGTTAGAATGATTTCAATCATTTTCAAAATGTGTTCTGTTGGGATGTCAGGATCTTTGCTGGCTGCATCCCTTCCGAGGAGATCCACAACACTCGGTCAACGAGGAGACAAAAACTTTTTAAAAAAAGCTTTACCTTGTTCACACACCGCTTTACATTTGCATGAATCATTTACTGATTGGTGGAGTATTACGAGAGACTGTACGAGAAAAGTCATCGTTATTGCTTACTCGTGACCAGCAACTCAAATTCCAATTCTAAGTTCTTCTTTGGGGGCTTACTGTAGTTTGCACCGCCGAACGAACCGAATCGAAACAATAATTGGGGCTTCGTTTAGAGGATTTGTTTTTCTAAAGATGAAGAAATAATTTGGTTTTATTATAATATTTTAATGTTACCGTGTATATTTGCAATTCTTTTCACCTCTATCACTTCAAAAGGTAGCATTTCAGCAAACCTAAACCGGGGTGAGGGGGTTAGGTACAAAACAATCCCGTTTCGTTTCGCAAAATACAGTTAGCGGGGTGGGGTGTGAAGGGGGGCTTACTGAATTTGCGAAGTGAAAAGAAACGAGACTTTAAAAGTCCAAAAAGGTCGCAAATCAACGTATTTTTTCAAAATGGAACTTTTGGCAGAATTTTCTAGTAGACATTCTTTTTCAAATTTCCACGAAGACTTGCGGATAACCAATTTCTCGTTATTTTTCCTATGTTTAATAAGGACTAATATACATAAATTTGAATTATCTTGTGCAAAAAATCGCCATAAGACGGTCCTTTTAAAAGGAAAAACTCATGCAAGATTTGATAAACCGCGTATTCTTCCCGATTGTTGCTTTTCCGATATCCCTTTCCTTCAAAACACTCTTTGGATTATATTTCTCTATTGTATTGTCAATAGCTACCTTTAAATACTGTCAAATATATCTATGAAGTTGACATATTTATGCCAAAATTGAATTAAAAAGACTTAATTTTGGCATAAATTTCCTATGCCAAATATGTCAGCTATCCAGTACTAAGTGCACTACAACAAATAACATGAATAACAAAAACTAAAACGCACTTGTTATTTTGGGAGAAAATGAAGAGAAATCGAAAGATGATTTTTCTTTTTCTGAAAAAGCCTGTTTCCTTTGAGCGTGTAATAGGAATGTGGCCATATGATACTTACATAAGTTAGTGGCCTCCAATATTACTAAACAAGGCAATGTTCATATTTCTGGTAGTATAAGCCAAATCAAACTCTCGAGACCTCTCGCGGTATCTTCGAACGAGATTTCGTATGAAGGGAATAAAATTGGAATTTGAGAAATAATTGGAAAAATGTAACAAAATGAAGTAGTGAACGCAACATTGAAAAAACAACGGTCCCTGGTTTTAAATATGCATTTTTATTGCAAAGCTATATGTTAAAGTCGTTCAAATTGTAATTTTAACATATTATCTCTCATATAAACAAATCGATGTCAAATAATGCCATGTAATTGTCAACATTAGTATGGTTGATTTGTTATTTCATACCGGGAGTTTCCGAAAAGAATCCCCCCCCCCCCATATAAAAGCCCCGGGGCTCTTATTAGGAAACTGTTTCTCAATAGAAGCCCCGGGGCTTCTATTTGGAGTTAAAATAAAGACCTGAAAAAAATCGTTTCCTAATAAAAGCCCCCTCCTTCCCTGCAAGTCTTTTTAGAACTGTGTTTACTCGTAATGCAGACACGCTGCACTTAATCCTTTGATATGATGCAGCCCTTAGACATGTTCTGCGTCGTTGCTTAATCCTGTGCTTTGCACAAGGCGAACAGACACCTCCCTCCACACTGCCACCTTTACTCCGGAGTATTACTGGAAATATAACGGGCCGAGTACTGTAACTTGAGGCGTGATGTTGCCCCTCCTTCCCTGCAAGTCTTATTAAAACTCGTGTTTACTCGCAATGCAGACACGGTGCACTTAATCCTTAGATGTGAGGCAAACTGCTAAACACGTTCTGTGTCGTTGCTTAATCCTGTGCTTCGCACAAGGCACGCCCCCCAAGCCCCACTTTACCAGACTTTTTTAGTTACTATTGTTTTTGTGTGTTTTGTTATATTTTGTGCGAATATTCGCAGCATGTAGCGCTTTAATATAAGGTTGATGGTAAATCCTCTTTGTTCCAATTAAAACTTATCGCCAACCCTCCATCCCCCCATCTAAAAAATAGAAGCCCCGGGGCTCTAATTAGGAAACTGTTTCCTGATAGAAGCCCCGGGGCTTCTATTTGGTTTCTAAATGAGCGCCTGAATTTGGCCAGTTTCCAAATAGAAGCCCTGGGCTTTTTTTCGGAAACTCCCGGTAGTACATATTTCAATGTTGTAATTAAGGATATGAATGTAACGATATATTTTGTTGGATATTTGGCGCTTTGTATGTATATTTCAAAAGAACTTGATGAATATAAATAACTGAAGGTCACTATAAACCTCTTCACAGTTCCGAGGCAACAATGCAATGTGGCATGTCTTGAAGCAAAACAAACCAGGCGAACACTATTAACAATTTTATGCCCTTTTACCAGTATGTTTGTGCTGTTAAGCCATTAAAAAGTTTGACCAGAGTGACCGGATACTTAAATCAATTATAGTTACACATATAACTGAAATTTTTCTGAGCTAGTTATTTTAAAATGTGAGAAAGCTTCATTTATTGAAGATAGATTTGAGTAAAAACCTTAAATGTAAAAGGCATTATTCCATAACATCGAATCGTAGAAAGGGCTTTGTTAAATAGAGTTTAGCGACATAAGTTTCTCTGGTAAAACTGCAATGGTAAAGCTACTCTAACAAGTAGATAAACTTCTCTGTCTACCTGCCCAAGAGGATTTGAACTTAAGTTTTTGGACAAGGTGGCGATTTTCGTCATCAACTTTTTTTACTAGTGGCGAAACAGAGTTGACCCTTGGCAAAAGTGGCCACCTGGCAACGACATGAAAACAACAAGTCAAATAAGCGCTCTAATGTTTATTATCAACAAACCGGTATTTATCTAACCAACTTGACAGACCGCCTATTTACCAATTAATAATAGTATTTATGAAAAGAAAACTCTTTAAGTTTGTAAATTATGTTTTCCTCAGATTTTCTGGTGGCAAGATTTTTTTCTGGTGGTGAGTTTTCAAAACTGCTAATTTCGAACCCCGCACCTATCTATCTATATATCTATCGCATAAATTATCTTTGTCTGTGGGTATTAGTGGGATAAGGCGTACAGATGGATACTCGAGGTGCATAATACATAGAAAAAGTATCAAAGATGCCATTAAAGATACGTAGTTATGAGAATACAAGTACAAAGTTTAATATTATTATAGACTTATCGCTTTTTGCTATTGTGGGTTCAACTCCCACAGGGTACTGGCACAACGTCTTCTTATGCAATGAACAAGCGCTCTCCGGTGGTAGCATAGCGATTTAAGTGTGACTGTTTGCTTCAGGTGTAAAAAAAAGTTTGATATAGTAATGTTTAAGATATTAAAGCAGTGGAACTGAAAGCTGTTTGAAACAAATTAACCGGCTTCAAAAATTTTGCAATTTATACAGAGTTATTTGTAGTTTTTTATATATTAGTTATAATTATATTGTTTTTTTTTATCATGATCTAATCTACAGGTGGAACTTTATGCATAAAATTTTCTTGAACACATTTTTTGTGACAATAAGCCAAATCACACTTTGGGCGTTCTGCGTTTCGGATAAAATAACCAGTATAAAATGAAAGATATGATAAAGACATTTCGCCTAAATGTCAAATGTCTCTAGCACTAGGATTTTTAACGACCAGTATGCTATTTTAAAAATTTATTTAAAGTGTTTTAAAATAGCAAGTTTCAATTTCTTTTATATAGCGAGTATAAGCTGTATTTGCAATATTTCTTTCATGTTTTTCTATTATTTCTTTCATTTTTTACCCAGTTCGTTCGAAATTCAAAATTCTTGCGCATTTTATTCGAAACACCTAAAGTGTGATTTGGCTTTAGGAAAAAGTTTCATGCGGAGACATTAAAATTGACAGCAATTTGAACTCTGCATCCTACAAATTAATTTTGAGGCAAATTTGGCCAAATTCCTCAAACTTTAGTTATTTAAACGCATCATAGTACAACTTTTAATATCAAATATCAGTTTTAATTTTGGCACATGTCGTCACTTTGGTCAAAAATTTAAAAAAGAGGCCTTTCTATCAGAAACGACGTTTGAATGCTATTTTCAAACCACCTAAGTACAACTGTAATGAATCGTATAACATTGCAATCGTGGTGGCGATAGTTTTACCACATTAGAAAATAGTTTATATGGGAACGTTAAAAAGACAGTGATTTGGAATTCATATTTAAAATCTCAGTCACACAAACTGTGATGCACATTTGTAAAATTGCAATTGTTAAATGGGCCAATGTACACAAATTTAGGAGGAGACAGCTAATTTGCATAAAAACTAGAATTACCTCTTAGATCTTAGTCAAATTATTTTAACATTAGGGGATGTGATGCTCAGCTAAAATTCTAACCTATAACGATGTGACGCCTGTTTCACATAGTTGGAATATTGATGTAGTTATTGTTGTGTTATTGTTTGAAGACAATATTGCGTCAACTAAGAAGATCGCGAGTAGTCATAATGTCCCTGGACATTGTTGTTAAACAATATTACATAAAATTAATATTGGGACAATTAACTGACATAAACATTAATTAATTAGAAATAGGATAGAATTATACATTGGGATTAGAGTAATAATAAGGACTGTACCATACAATTCGTGTAGTGTGCAAATCCTTTTGTACTGGAAGTACTATATTATACTAAATGCATATGAGTGTTGAAATTTTTAAATACGGGGAAGAAATAAATATTGTAGATCGACAAGCACAACAAGCTCTCAAATTAATCAATTTATCAGCTCGAAAACATGAAATTAAAACGCTATACACACAGTAAAATCAACATGTCACTTTAAAACATTGCCGGCGCTTGTGAATATAGCACTGGACAATACAAGCTAGCCCATTTCGATAGCGATTAACGATAATATAGACATAAGGGAGCTAGTAGATAGAAAAGAGATCTCTCTTGGAAAACAAGTATGATGTATAGCAAGTCAGTTCTCATCAGGATACTTTGCATTACATAATGGAGAAAGCACAGGTTTAAGGGATGGATTTTGTGATACCGCATGACACACAGTATGTAAAAGTTCTTTAGATGTCCTTCACAAAGTTGACACAATTGTTAGCAGCGATGAAGATGAACTTAATCGCCGCAATGAAAACGGGAACACTCTGTTACACATAGCTTTGCTGAACAGAGATCACACAGTTCCACAGCAATTGATAGAAGAAAGAGCCAATGCTAGCGCCGTCACCCGAAAAGGCATAAATCCGTTGCATGTTACATCATACTATGGTCTGGAAAACGTTGTTGAAGTCATCTTACTTTGTTCTGAAGTAGACGCAAATATACTAGATGAAAATGGCGACACAGCTCTGCACAAAGAGGCTGGAAACGCTCATTTAATGATTATTCAGAAGCTGAAACAGGCTCCGAAATGCAATCCTGCGCATAGAAATAAGGATGGATTTACCGCTTATCAGGAAAATCGAATCAAGTTGGAGCTTGTCAATAAAGCTCAGAAAGGATCAGCCCTAGACCGATCAACCTTCCTTTTTTATGAAAACACACTTCTGCAGAATACCTGTCTCAGCAGGAGAGTGGAAATGGAAAAAGCAGAAATTTTTGTTTCCTTTGTTAACACACAAATGAACGTAGTAAATCGATGGAAACACTTTCTAATTTATATTTCAACTGAAAACGAGAACTTGATACATCTAAAACTGCTTATTGCCTAAATGGACAGACATATTTAGCGTTCAAGCACCTATCCTATTACGAATTGCCATGCGCCTTGGAAATATGCAAATTCTCAAATTATTTCTCGGAAATAACGTAAACGTAGAGATACAAGATGAATGCATGAAAAAAGCAGGTTCTGCAAGTCTGATAAATGTAGTGAAACACCCTTGCACATATCGAAGACCGAATTGTAAACTGACAACCTTTATTCTTGGTTTACCAAATATTGATGTAAATATAAAGAGCAAAAGACATAAGCTGTTTTTGTGCGAGTAGCCTTTCCGGTCAAACATTTAAAAAATTTCAAAATTCGTGTTTAAAAGTACTTTAACAAATCAAATGATACGCAATAAAAACACTCTCGCATAACGTGAATGCACAAGGACACGACAATAAAGCTTTCATAAATCTACAAGTTCTATTGTGTGCTAAAATGGGCTTGTAGGTAAATTCCTTCTGTGGAGGCAGCCATATTGTTTTAATGATTGGCACATTGTTTACAAGGACATATTCCTTCCAAAAATGGATTAAATACACAAAATATGCGACCCGTGTGATGTAATCACTGGTAAGCAATGTGACACAATAATGACTAAACATAAAAATAAAAGAAAAAATAGAAATTCTAGTGGAAGCGAATCAGTAACCCCGGAGTCAAAGCGTGTAAATATACTTCGATATTTTGAAAAAAAAGATACAGTCGGTGATTTAAATATGGAAGTGAAAGACACAAAGGATAAGGCAGAGTCCTTAACGGATAGAGAGCTGTTGTTACAAATTGCGGCGGATATTAAAGTGGTGAAAGAAGAGGTCGGTGGACTCAAAAGAGAAGTCGAAACTCTAAAAACTTTGCAAGCTGATAATAAACAAAGAATGGATAATGCAGAAAATTACATAACAAAACTTAAAACGAAAACCAAATATCTGGAGCAGGAAGTAGAGATTTTAAAAACGGAACAACTGAATATGAAATGCTATTCTATGAGGAATAACCTCGTCATTACCAACGTCCCCAGAGTGCGAAGCCTAGAAGAAAAAGTGAGGCAGATTTTTGCCGAAATGCAAGTATCAAATGCTGCTACTATGAAGTTCGAAAGAATTCACAGGCTCCACAATACGACGACAAGTGATGACGCAACCGCGGTGATAATTCGTTTCACCCACTTCTCGGACCGGATGAATGTGTGGCGTGCCAAAGGCAAGCTAAAGGGGACACCCCACTTTTTAAATGAACAGTTTCCATGGGAAATAGAATCTAGGAGACGTCAAATCACACCGGCATTTCTTGAGTTAAGAAAGTTGGACAACAAATGCTTTCTAGTGCGAGATAGCATTATCTTCAAAGGAAAAAAATACACGTTGGAAAATGTCACGGATTTGATTCAAGAAACAAAGTGCAATGACATTGGTGCGAGAACTACGGGTGACTGCTACGCCTTTTTTGGTAGATTTAACCCGCTGTCGAATTTTTTCTTCAGCCCGTTTAATTACGGACAAGATTCATTCTCATCCGTAGAAATGGCATATCAAGTCATGAAGGCCAGATTCTACAACATGACTGACTTGGCGAACGAAATAAAAGAGTTGAAAGACCCGGCAGAAATCAAAAAGGAAGGTGACAAGATTGATGGCACAGAATGGAGGATAAGTGGGGAAGCAGAGAAAGCTATGCGGAGCCTAGTTACGGCTAAATTCTCACAGAACTCTCATGCCAGGGAAATGTTAATAAACAGCGCGCCAAAAATTTTGGCAGAAGCCAGCCCCCATGACGAATACTGGGGCGCTGGCCTCGGTTTACGGCATAAGGACATTTTATCTCCAACAAAATGGAAAGGTCAAAACAAGCTTGGAACTATTCTACGTCAAGTCCGTGATTCCTTGATGTGAAAAATGAACAAAAGAAGATTACCTGCTAAAAGACTAGAGCCACGTCGGATGCTACCTATTCTGCTAGGTTATATTTGTATTGTATAAAATGTGAGCAGTTCCTAGTGGCGTTTGGTTTTCTCTAACAATAAATGGAGTTAATCAACAACGGTAGAAATAAAATCAGTTGTAAAAACTGAACAAAATAGTCTGGGTCAATGGGTGTGTGAAATGGGAACTCATAATGTAATGACCACATGCTTACATTGTGGCTGTTTTCTGCTTTTCTTTCCTTGATTCGGGATGATGGATTCTGGACTTCAAATTTAGCGACACAATGGATTGAAATTTATAAATAGTTAGGCTATACAATAAATTCGTTCGAGAGATTTAAAATTTCTTAAACTTACCTTTGGAAGTTGCAGCCTACAACTAAGATGTTTTCCACAAGCAGAACTGAACATTCATCTCAAATATGAAATGTCCAATTATGCCTGCGGTCATGCCTCTTTAAATTCATCTTCTATAATTGATAGTATCCGTTCTCGGTTTTAATTACTAAGTCTCACCAATTTATCGAAAGTTGAATCCTTGCTGTTTGTTTACATACATAGCGTTAATTAACGATCTCCATTAACAACTTTATCCTGCTACATGGTGAATGTTCAAAGTCTACTAGATGATTGAACAAAGTCCACTGCATAAAAGTTCTTTCAGTGTATAAAAGTGCCTCTGTCTAACATAAGAAACATGTGGTGCTCGTGCCAGACCGCACCAAAATACAGTCATTTTCAAATTCACATATTCTCCCGTTGAACCCCTTTATTAGCATTTCGAAATCTGGCCGAGAAATATTTCGTGAAATATTATCGGTGGTGTCCATGTTAGACTTCACCAAATTAGCGGTGTTTTCAAATTCGTGTCTTTCCCCACCACAAAGTATTATCATTACTTCGGATTTGGCAGAGAAATATTTTATGAAAGTCTATCATGAAAGCATGTCTATCATGGGCGTGTTTAATATGCTGAATGTTGTAGGGAAGCAAGGTAGGGTTTTTTCTATTCTGATATGTACTATAAATTTCTGGACATTTGTTGCTATATTTTCTTTTAAGTGGTTTAAATGATTGCGTGTGCTATTACTTAAGGCCGGTGTAGTAAATATGTAAGTATGTGGGTGTATAACACACCTAAGTAATTAAAAAATAAATTTTATGTTGACACGCCCTTAACCGTAAACGTTTACTCGCACCTAACACCCCTATCGTTAGTATGCTCGAGGTCACCGTGCGGGACCCAAAGGTATTGATAAATTTAACACATTGTTTTAGTGCCAATACTAATTCGTGAAAACAAACAAAACAAAAAAAAAAAAAAAAAAAAAAAAAAAAAAAAAAAGGTTACGAGCGGGAGTCGAACCCCAGGGTTCTTGCTTGCATGCTTGTGGTCTGACGCTCTACCAACTGAGCCACTCGGGGTCTGCGCTAGCATGATATGTTCAATACTGCCCAAATGGTTAGAACAAGCACTCCATGGGTGTACGAGTTCATAATATCGGGTTATATTTAAAATATCAATAATGGGGATGTACACGTCTAAAACAGCTGGCGCCTTAGGACATAATGAAATTATAGTAACATAAACAATTCATCCCTGCCTGCATGCCTCTGTCCCCCTTAACCCCTTTACTCCATCTAGGCTTCTGCCAAACTCTCGCAAAACCTAAATACATTTTATTATTCCTAAAGGCGTGGGCGTGAATGAGTAATTATGGCAAAAGATACATTCGCACGATGTTTGTATCCTAGAAAATCAATACTGTGTTAAAATATTCGTCAAAACGAAAAAGGTCCATTGGCCTAGTGGTCAAGACGTGGGACTGTAAAGCAACAGGCCTCGGTTCAAATCCCGTATGGGATAGATATTTTGATGTACTCTGTTTTGTAGTAGTGAAAACTGCTTATCCGTCGGGTAAAACTAAATTTAATACAATCTCGACTTGATTATTGATTAACTTCCCGTAAAATTAACCTTTCTGCAAATATTATGGAAATAAACCCTGGTTACCGATCCGATCAGGGTCTTACAGTGGTGAATACCTCCTGCCGTCTCATGAACAAACCTCCCCTCTCTCTCTCTCTCTCACTCGCTCACTCTCTCTCTCTCTCTCTCTTATGTCCTAACCCCCCTCTCTCTCGCTATCGATGTTTGCATCTCTGAGGCTATCTTCTTAGCGTTCTCTTCATTCACTAAACTACATACCCATACATTCATTTTATTCATACTGTCTGTATCATACAATTAGTTTCCCTGAAATCGATCCATACAGAAACAACCATTTGCTGTAAAATTTGATACAATGTGGCTGCCTGCCAGTATCAGCCTACATATATATAAATACTTAGATATCAATTTATATATATATATGGGCGCTTGTGTAAATAATATGTTAGTTGTTCGTTTGTTCTGTCAATTTTTGTCCCTTTTTATAATGCCGTATTTGTGTGGTACGAAAAATGTTGACACAGCCGTGGAAAGGTTACGAAATAATGAAGCTTATTTAAGCCCAGTTTATTAATTAAATTAATATCTAAAAATTGTCGAGGGTTGGCCGATTATAACAAAAGAAATGAATTACTCCACTGGATAAAAAATAGTAAGTACTGGGAATTTGATTTCATAATGCTACAAGAAACACATAGTGAAGAGAAGGACATTCGGAGTTGGGAAAAAAATTGGGCTACGTTTAGGAAACACGATAAGCTCATTTTTTCGCATGGCTCTAGTAAAAGTAAAGGGGTATTAACTATTGTTAAAAATGATTTTGTTAAATTTATTTCCAGCGAATTTGTAAGCAAGGACGGTAGAGCTGTCGTTATTGACCTAAAAATGGAGGAAGAGAGCTACTCCATATTCAATATTTATGCACCGAATCTAGAATGTCAAAAAGAACAACAGGAGTTTTATGATCGAATCGGTAACATGATTCAGGAAAGAGAGGAAAACAAAATAATTATTGGTGGTGACCTGAATGTTATCTTAGATGGCAATTTGGACAGAACTCCGATAAATACTAAGACATATAAAGGAGTGGAAAAAATTAAGGAGCTTATGGAACAATACAACATAATTGATCTATGGCGGATAAAAAACCCTGGGGAAAAACGCTTTACTTGGCGTAGGGCAAAACCAAATTTAATACAATCACGACTTGATTATTGGTTAACTTCCCGTGATATTAACTTTTCTGCAAATACTGTAGATATAATCCCTGGTTACCGATCCGATCATAGTGCTATTGTGTTATCTGTAAAAATCTCTAACTCTGAAAGGAGCCGTGGTCCAGGTTATTGGAAATTTAATGCAAATTTATTAAGTGATACCGAATACGTTCAAAGCATGAAAGCTCTTGTCTTGAAATTCGCACATGAGTTAAGACTTTTGGACCCGCATCTTAAATGGGAATATATTAAGCATGAAATAAGAAAAGAGACCATTAGGTACTCAAAACAAAAATCATATACAAAGAAATTGGAAAAACAAAATTTGATAAAAACTTTAGAAACTCTATATACCAGTCTTCAGAATGGAAATATAAGCCAAAATGAACAAGATGAAATCTTTAGTGAAATCAAAGCAATTAATATGGAGCTAGAGCGTATAGAGAGAATCAATTCCATGGGACATTATATCCGTAGCAAGGCATATTACCTAGAGCATGACGAAAAAAATTCAAAGGTATTCTTTGCAATTGAGAAAAAAGAAATTACGAACAGAAACACATTAAAAGGCTCATTGACAAAGATGGGAAAGATGTAGAACAACCCCATAAAATATTAGAGACAAGTGCTCGTTTTTATAAAAATTTGTACCAAAAGAATGACGAAGTGTCAAAAGCTTTTTATGACTATTTCTTCGAGTCTAGAAATATTCCCAAGATACCCAAAGTGCATGCTGAAATGCTTAATACTGAATTAACAAGACAAGAGCTCTTAAGTGTCATTAATAAAATGAAGAAAAACAAATCTCCAGGTACTGATGGCTTGACGGCTGAATTTTATCAGTTTTTTAGATATGAGATAGTCGATTTGCTACTAGAATCTTTTTCATACAGCTATGAGAGAGGATATCTCAGTGTTGAGCAAAGAAGAGGGATAATAAGGCTTATCCCTAAAAAGGACAAAGACTTAGTATATCTGAAAAACTGGAGACCTATAAGTCTTCTAAATGTCGATATGAAAATATTAACTCAAAGTATAGCCCATAGATTCCAGAAAGTACTACCGATAATTATCGGCAAAGAACAAAATGGCTTTGTTAAAAATAGATTTATCTGTTTCAACATAAGAACACTTATTGATAGTATTGATTTCTTGAACAGAAATAATCTCGAGGGGTTTTTGGCATTTATCGATTTTGAAAAAGCGTTTGATAAGCTGGATTGGGACTTCCTAGACAAATGCCTGGAGTGTTTTAATTTTGGCAATAGCATACGGAGGTGGGTTAAAATCATATATACAAAAATTGAAAGCTGCACAATAAATAATGGTTATACAAGTCAATATTTTGAAATAAAAAATGGAGTAAGACAAGGAGATCCTCTCTCAGCACTGTTATTTATTATAGCGGCTGAAATTTTAGCAATCTCGACAAGAGAAAATAACAACATTAAAGGTATCAAGGTAAATAATATTGAGACGAAAATCAGCCTTTTGGCCGATGATACAACTTTATTACTAAGCGATATACTTTCTTTAAGAAATGTATTAAATGTGTTTGTTATGTTTTACTATACTTCTGGTCTGAGAGTAAATATTGAAAAGTCAGAGATATTGCAAATAGGTAGAGCGCCAATGAGATTTCTTGAAAAGAAACCTTTTAGATTTAAATGGACAGAGGGTGATGTAGTATCTTTGGGCATACGTTACTTTAATGACATTGAAAAGATCACTGATGTTAATCTCCGAGATAAGCTGACAAATTTCAAACAAACGTTACATAACTGGTCAAAATTTTATATGACATTGAAAGGGAAAATAACTATTATTAAGAATCTGGCGCTTCCAAAAATCCTTTTTGTAACCAATGTCCTTTATATTCCCGAATGGTTTATTAATGAAGTAAACTCAGTTTTAGACCAATTCCTCTGGGAGGGAAAACCGCATAGATTCCAGAAAAATGTACTAATACAAGACTTTAAGGATGGTGGTCTTAGAAATTTAGATTATAACTCTTTTTTATGTGCACAAAAAATCATGTGGGTAAAACGTGTTTTGGAAAATGAAAACACTCTAAGTGTTGCTTTTCTTAAAAAGTATCTTCCAAATCTGACATTATCGTACATACTCTCTTGCGATTCGGACCCAAAAAGGATACCTGACCATATCCCCAAATTTTACCGCGATATCCTTTGTGCCTGGTATTCAGTGAATAATCCCTCTTACGACACAAGTTGCTTAATGCAACAGTGCATCTGGTTTAACAAAAAGATTGTGATTAATCATGAGCCGATCTTTTATACTGAAATGGCGCGTAAAGGAATTATGTTTGTAGTAGATCTGCTAGATGCAGAGGGGCGGTTTATGGAAGCAGGGGAAATTAAGAGCAAATTTAATTTAAATACAAATCTGTTAAAGATCATGGGGCTACTAAGTGCTATACCGAATGATTGGAAGAAAAGTATAAAACAAAATTGTAACGTAGACAAAGACCCAATGGCACCAGTTCCCCAAATTGTACAGTTAAGAACAGACGCTATAACAAAAAACATAACGAAATTGACCTCAAAAGAGGTATATTGGCTAATTATAAAGGAAAAGTCAATAACGCCAAGCTGCATAAACAGATGGGGAAAAGATAACATCGTTTTGAACTCGTCCCAATGGAGAGAAATATTTGAAAAAACGAGATAAATTTTAAGATAATGCATAAAAATTATGCATCTGATCTCATAGTATCCAAATTTGACCCAGATATTAAACCAATCTGTGAACAATGCAATAAAAAAAATGATATTGTCCACCTTTTCGACATGTGTAGTAAGATTTACACCTTTTGGTCTTTGCTAGAAAAGTGGGTAAATAGTAACATAATAAGAGAGGGCCCAAAAATCAGTATTTGTAGAAGGAAAAAATTGCTTGGCTTATTGAAAGAAGATGTTGCAGTGAATTACCTATTTACAATTGACTTTGTACTCTTACAGGCCAGAATGTATATACACAAGAGTAATATTCATAAAGAAGATGTTTATTTTATAAATTTTCTAATGATACTTAGAAATGTTGTAATGATTGAAAAAATGACATATTCGTCAAAGCATGTAAATTTTAAATATTTAGAGGAACTGTATTGTTTGTTATAGTCCTAACCCTCAGTTACTCAGTTACTCGTTTTTTTACGTCTTATATAATCCATGATCTGTGTCGGTATATTTATTACATACTCGAAAAATGTTTGAAGAGACATTTATTTTACTACTCATTTGTATAATGTAGATAATGCTGTATGTACCAAGGACAATTTCTTACGGCGAAATAAAAAAAAAAAAAAAAAAAAAGAGCAAAAGACATTAGCACTGCTTTCTGTTACCAACATCAATTTTAAAATCAAAATTGTGGCAACTTAGTTGTCCCACGAGAAGATTTCAGTCAATATTCAATATGTCCGAGTGATACTGCTAATCACATAGCAGAGACTGACAAAAGATATTCAGTTCTTGAGCTGCTACAGGTTATCTGTCTATCCCTCTATCTGTCTATCTATCTCTTTGTCTGCCTATCGGAATAAAAAATGAGACCAATGTTGTACAACTTTTTTGCAAAATTGTTTCACCAAGTTTTTTGGGTTAATTGTTCACAGAGACTTAACTGGAGTTCATTTCGTACTGATATTTAATAAAAAAATTTCTCATAAAATTTACTATGTAATTTTAAGAGAAATTAGCTACTAGAATAACTAATAAATACCCATGTCGAAAATCATAACATTAATAAATTAAAAGGGGTCCTATATTCAGTTAGCAGGATTGAAGATGAATTAAAATTGATAGCATAATTAATTGTTAGAAATGTGCCAATGCAATGGCAAAGACTACTGCATGACTCAATAGATCCTATTTTATATCAACATTCTTCTAAAATTTGATCATTAAAGTATCAATGAAATGAAACATACTTCCTCAAACACACCCCCTCACCACTCCCGTTAAACATCATAAGCTTTCTCTCCAAGACTCTTCTAGATCAAAAATGTTTTTGCACATTTAAGGTTGACATGACAGCTAAGATGCGAAATTCCATCACTATGCACCGAAATAGGCACACGAATTTAGGCTTTGATTAGAATATTATCACCTTGTTCTCACATCGTGTGCTACACTTTTGGTAGAAAAACAAAACAAAACGAAAACCCGTGACACTTCAACAAAATTTAAAAGTTACATAAATTATCTTTAACTACACAGCGAGATATTAATTAGGCCAAATGTAAGAACTGATGTTGAATCCTTTTGCAAAATGTCACTGTACCTCATCGTATGTAGTGACCTACAACCAGCAACCAGACGAAACAGGCAGGTTTTGCAACAGCGGGTGATGGACAATGCGTAACTCAGTTGACAGAAATGAAAACTCTTGATTTGTTGCTGCAACTGAAAAGGATCTCCTCCATTTTACACTCACGGGTGCAATCAAATACCCAAAGGCTTTCAAACAAAATACTTTTTCCAATTAATATATTTGCGTTGAAGTTATATATTTTTACTTTTATGATTTGATCCAAATTTGTAATTTCTTTAGATGAGTTTATCGGTAGGATCTCGTATGACTGGTACTTGAGTGTGACGACGTTTTTTTTTAATTAAGCTGTTCATAATACTGCAAGCGGATGAGCATTTATTTAATATAGGAGTGCATACGAGGGGTGCGTCATTTCAGCAGTATCGCGTCATTCAGTTGCCATGTGACTGTGATCCGGATGTAACTGTACTCGCCACAAGTAGAGCAATATATGCATGTGGTTGGAATGGTGATAAAATATATGTGATGTCTGGTGACGGACAAGATTAGGCAGATTTTTTAAACGTGAGGGTACTGAGCGGGCTGGTAAGTTACGCTTTCCATTCCTGTGTCACGGTGACAGCGCTGACAGTATAGTGATCGCGGAAAGGGCTAATAACCATCGTCAAGTCACAAGCAGGGAGTATACTTGGTCACTGGCTAACCTGACACCCACATTGGTTGTTTAACTTTGCTGTGCAAATACCAAGTCGACTATATGTTCTGCATAAGCCCAGCCGTTCGCCTACTACAATAACCCTTTTCTTAACAAAAATAAATTAGAATATATTCAATTAAAAACACCACAATGCATCCAACCTCTTTCCTCCGTTTCAATATTTGAATATTTTGAATTCGTTATTTACAGAGATATTCTATACTTGAATTTTAGTTACTTAACCGTTACAGGGGCTACAGCACTCATCAAAATAAGACCAGATGCACATTTCAATGAGCTACAACACATATCAAAATAAACTCAAACACGCGTGTCAATATGCCACAACACCTATCACAATAATTCCACATATATCTGTTAATACACTACAGCCAATATCAAAATAAGGATAGATACACATGTCGATATCACACTACACATAGCAAAATAAACCCCGATACACGCCTGAATGCGCTACAGCATGAATCAAAATAACACATTAACTCAGTTGTTTAGACACGTGTATGTGCATTGGAGTATAGCATGGTAAATTTAGCATCGCAGATAACAAAGTACTTGTTGCATTCGCTGACGTCGTTTTGGCGTGTCAATGATGACGGTGGTGATGTGAAATATGTACACCTATTGCACATGCCCCACTGATTTGCAGTGTCTACACTTGGATACAGTATGAGTAATCAAACATGACAATCCTCTAAATAAATCTATAAATAAATTGTACAACCTTTCGTACAGCTCTAACACAGAAAATTGACACTGTCCAATTTGATACTACTAATGTTAACTTTCTTCCCTGTCTTAAAATTACTATTATTGGTATTTTACTATTGGTAATACAAATGAGAGAAGGATTATGATTTTTTCTCGTATTACATGCAACATTATTTTATTGAACTAATTATTGATGATTTCCTCTTCTTTCTCTTCTAAATCAAAATTCATGAGTGATGTTCACTGAATAAAATAATAGGATATGGCACCTTCATATATCCCTGTATTACTACGCGATTCATGACGTCACCATTAAAGCCTGTAGTATTTATTTCTGTTATTATATTTCATAATAAATTTCTGCAACGGCGAAGCTCATATAGAATTTACTTCAGCTGAAAGTATTTAATGTGTATTGAATCGAGCACCTCATTTTATCGGTTTAAATCAAGGCGTCACTTAAAAGTGTAATTCGGTTATTTGATTACTGATGTATAGGACACAACATAAAAAAGAAAAAAAGGACTGTATGATCAGTTTATGCCAAGTTAAAAATAGGCTAAAGAAATATCTTCCGTTCCGGCATAAATCTTCACTAAATAAGGTGGGTGGATGATAAAGAAGTGACAAGTTATTGAGGTGGTATTGCGTTGCTCATAGTATCAAACTAGCTTCGCAAATAAACGAAATGCATTTCTTTAAGAATCACAACGCAGATTTACCAGACTTGAACAAGGCAATATGTGAGCAACATTTGAGTTTTATGATTACTTGCATAGTCTAAATTAGTTCAAACGCAAAGTACAAATATTTCAAAGCATCTTATTATTATTGAACATGACTTTGCGCACTTTTGATACACCATTTATTTGGAGTTTGTTCAATTACGTCCAATGCTTAAAATAAATTTTAATTAATGAATTGAACTGGAATTTATCTTTTTACTTAAATAAATAAATTCATACGCAAATTACATATTTCAAAGTAACTAACTGTAATTAACATAACCCGCTAAGTACTTTTGATCTGAAGTATTTAATTTCTTAATACTCATTTTTACGAGTAAAATATCTTGTAGACGTAGAAGCCATCACTATGGGATTCCAATGTATTAACTTTGGTTATCGCGATCTATACAAAATTCTTTGGAATAGCACCACATGGGTACCCATAACAGAGGCCCTGCTGCTATGTCTACTATGAGTGTCAACCAACCGACTAATCAGCGCACGCTGCTGTTCCTATCATGTGATCAAGCCATACCCAATTTATCGTACAAGACGATCCTAATTGATGGGGAGGTGGGTGGGTACACATTGAGTGGTGGCTTCTACGTCTACAAGATATTTTACTCATAGAAATGAGTATTAAGAAATGAAATACTTCAGTTTTAATTTCGAAAATATCAGCTTGTAGACTACGAAGCCATCACTATGGGAGACTAGAACTGGTGGTGGGAACTGCATATCCCATGCATACGAATTGGTTGACATACCGTCTACAAGACACTATGTCGTACACGAGGCAGAAATAAAAGAAATAAATTCAATTTCTTCTTTTAATTTCAGCAGGGTCTCACCGCGTACTGCCCATTTACCAACAACTAACAGTATTCAGTGGGGTTACACCACGAAATGCCCATTGTTAATACACATACAGTTCGATGGCCCGAGGCCATCATGCTAATGCTCCCCCCTCCCCCCTTTAGGAAAAGAAAGAGGAGAATGTGGAAACACAAAAAGTCCCTAGCACCGTTGCCAACCCGACACAGCATAGCGTACCATGTGCAAAACCGCTCTGTCCAAAACGAAGACCATGGCACACAAGTCCGTATAGGGCGGACAAGATAACAGCCGCGGGATAGCCAAACCGCCAGACTACCACTGCACATCGGGGCTGCTCCCCACGCCGGACTCTAATTAGCGGACTGCTTTTTCTTGAACGCTCTCTTCCCGCGAGAATGCTGCGGAGTCCTGCAAGAGGGAGAACCTTATGAATCATCGATTCAGCCGCAACAAATGGTTCCAAACTATGCAAATTAGTTAATGTATCCATCGTATACTCTTGCATATAATGTTTAATAAACGTGTTTGGAGAGGCCCAACAGTCCACTCGAAATAACTCACACATTGAAAAGCCATTAGCAACCCGTAACGAGTGCGCCACATGTCTAACATGATGATCATTAATCGATAAAAGCTTCAGGATTACATCCTCCGGCTCCTTAATTATATCATCATAAGCTACCAAATAGTTTTCTTGATATAGTTAGAAATAGACGCTTTCGATAAATCGACATGAAAGATATAAGCAGATGACGTTGCAACGTACTACGGTAAGTAGCCGAACGTTTCACGTACACTAGTAAAAGGGAAACTGGACATAGCGTCGAGGTATCGATGCCCGCACGTGACCTAACTCCCGGCAACGCCGAAATCAAACGTCTCCACGCCCTTGGTAAGAAAATGTGTCTTAGCCAAAAAGGACGGTACAGGCTTCAAAACCACTGCCTGCCACGAACCATTGACCTGAGCCACGGGGTTTTACAAAGCATGTATCTCCCCGTGGCGCTTACCCGACGCCAGGGCAACTAAGAACACGTGCTTGAGGGTAAGTAGCTTGTCAGATATAACCGAACTATGGAAGAGCGGCAACGTGAGGTACTTCAAAACCAAGGACAAATCCCAAGACACCACTGTCTTATCCGCCACAGGTCGCGACTACACCTGAAAAGACTTAAGCAAATCTGACAACACCTCCGAAGATGACAGGTCATAGCCAGAGAACTTCTTCAACACGAAGATAAGAGCCAAGCGTTAAGTCAGAATCGATCTAACCGAAACCCTTCTAACTTCAAACAGATACAAAAGGAAGTCAGCGACTGCCACAGCCGTGGCGGCAACGGGATCAATTCTTCTATCCATACACCATGCCTCAAACAAACGCCAGTGCGACAAATATAGATTGTCAGTGGATTTCTTGTGCACTCTTTCCATCTTCTGAATGACACGATGCGAAACCCTTTCGATTTCCCGAAGGAAAACTTATGCACCAGCGTTTGAAACGAAACAACTGAGGATTTGGATGACAATACTCCCAGTTGGGTTGCCCCAGACTGCCACACTCCAGGGGAACGTGACGACTCAAGACGCACGGTAACCGCATCAACAAAGGAAACCAAGACAGATCTGGAAGATCGGGTGCCAACAAAAGTAAGCGCCGAGGCTTCTCGTGCCAAACCTTCACCAGAATTTTCATCATGAGAGACGACGCAGGGAAAGCAAACAGCACCTGCGTTGACCAATGACACACCAATGCATCGATCGCTATAGCCTCCACAACCGGGCACGGAGACATGGACGCCGGAAGACGATGATTGAGACGATTGGGAAATAAATCGAAATGAGGTAGCCCCAACGGAGATTGTTGGCTGCCAGCAATGTGGGAGGATTGAATGACAAAATGTGAATCTCGAGCAAGCATTAAAATCTCCTTGGTGAGACGAGACAACAAAGGTGAACGAGTCTGCTCTGAATGGACAAATACGCCACCAAAGTCTGATTGTCTACGAGGAACTGAACCACGTGACCGCAGAGAAATGATCAAAGAGTCTGACAAGCTATCAAGACTGCCTTCACCTCCAAAACGTTGATGTGCAACCGTTGTTCTTGGCTTGACCAAGAACCTTTCCACACACCCCCTTGGAAAACCACACCCCACCCGGTGCAAGACGCATCCGTCTGTACTTGCCTCGATGGAGCTGTCCGTGCAAACGGTACACCTGTCAAAAGATTGGGTTGAGTCGACCACCAATCCAAATCCCTGAGAGCTATCAAAGACAACGTTACACGATGACCCGGTAACCTGCCGTGACGCAAAGCCTTGAAAACTACACGCTGAAACTCGCGAAAGTGACATTTGCCCAGCTCGATCGTCTTCTCCGTTGCCATCAACAACCCTAGCAGGGAATCCAGTTGTGCTACCCGAGGCCTGGACGAAAAGACCACCCTGTCAATGAGAGACATAATCTTGCGGATTCTGTCCTGTGTGGAAAAAGCCCTGGCACACACAAAGTCCAGCAACTCCCCGAGAAATATGATCTTCTGCGTTGGAATAAGTTCCGACTTATTGAGGTTCACCAAAAAACCCAGAACAGTGCAGCGGCTCAACAAGATCTCCACTTGTGTTAGAAGCAACTGCCTGTCCGTTTTGACTAACAACCAATCGTCGAGATATTGGAACAACAAAAACCCTTCTTTGCCACTCCATCTTTTGACTACCGACATAACTTGAATAAACACTAACGGAGCCGTCGAAAGGCAAAACGGTAGGGCAAGAAACCAATAATTTTGATCCGCCCCTTAAACGCGAGAAAAGGACGAGCCGACTGATGCATGGGAATTTGTAGATATGCATTTGATAGATCCACCGACATCGTTCACATGCCCTGTGCCAAAGTGGCCTTGATCACCTGCGGAGTATCCATCGTAAAGGACGTGAGACGGAGAAACTGATTGAGCTGCGACAAATCTATGACAAGACGCCAACCTCCCGATCTTTTGGGAACCAGAAAGACACGACTGAAAAACGCTGGTGTGCCTATTTGCATCTTCTCTATGACTTTTTAATAAATCGTGAATCATCTGCTGCAACGCACTTTGCTTGTCCCGAGCGCGATACGTTGTCACTAAAGAAGGATTGAGAAGCCTGGCAAGCGGTGGCACCCCGACGTACCCCTTGCAAACGGCAGAGGGTACCCCAACGAAACCACCGAACCACATTTTTGGGAGCTCCCAAAACCTGCCAGGCTGACCAAAAATTCCTTAGCCTTCCGCCTACGGGCACATCTACGTCCAATTCTTGACATGGACCAACCGATTTTTCGCAAAAACCGGAAGTATCGGGCAGAGTTCGTCGTGCGATATCTGCCGGAAACTGTAATTGGTTGCTACCTCTGTTAGTAGTAGCCTGCTTTTTAGAGTCAAGTTTACTTTTCTTCGGCTGAGGTGTCGACACTGGCGCGGGAGTGGACCTCTTTCGTGGTGTAGTTGTAGGCAAAGACGCCGTATGACGTTGCTTCGACTGAACAGTTCGTGGTGTGAGTCGCCTGGTTACAATGGGTGCAAACCGCAATTTCCTGGCGTCTTCGGCTGCAATATTCGAGTGTGGCAACACTTGATCCCTGCGGAGAATAACCAACGAAGACAGTAAATACGCATTTAACTTTAATAAGTCCGACGATGCTGCAACTACTGAGTCGAACACACGATCACAAAGCACATTGGTGCCCGGATCCACAAACGTGCGGAGTGCCTGAAATGCTGCGTCTTGAAAGGACAGAGTGCGCATTGCCTTCCTGACCGTCTCCAAATGTCTACAGTCACGTTCCGCTAGCGGCATACACGAATCCGACGTGATCTTGGGAAGCCACGGAGCCACATCTCTGGGATACATCAGCGGTTGTACGACCAGGAGCCCATCACTGGATTGATAAGCTGCCATATTCACATGTAGTACCTTCGAAGGCAACAAAAGCGACCGAGGACGTGGGCGAGTTTGCTGCATTTGCTGCAGTTCTTCCGTGCGCGCCTGTAAGACACTAGCGGCGCAGAGAGCTGTAGACAGCGCCATGAAATCCTCAAGCTGATGAGGCTGTGCTTGAGCCTCAAAAAGAGGGCTGGCCGACTGACGCGTTGTTGTAAAGTCACTAGGGACGCTGCAGAATTGTCGGCAATAAACTTCAGAATATCTTTAAAGGGGAAATCCACTGCAGAAAAATCCGTAGTAGAAGCTTCTTTCCACTCTTCCCGTGGAAACTCCATCCCTGGCAGCGTCAGAGTACGTACTGGCCTGAAAGCCCTGAAGTCTCTCTCGGCGAGTGCTGATGCGCTATGGATTGCGCAGTATGCGACACTGTAGCTTGTAGCAGAGACAGAGGCTGTGGTCGTGTTAACGGAACCGTGAGTGATGTCGTCGCAGCCAAGGTGGGAGATTCCGAGACTGCCGGTTGAACCTGCTCGTGTTCACTGAACAAAGGTTGTTCCTCTTCGCCCGACGAAGAATTATCCTGTGCGGACTCGGACGAAGAATCATAAACTGCTCTCCTCTGCAACGCACTGGATTTACCAGTCAACGGCTGAATTGGCGCAATGAGGGGGGCGGAGGAGGATGCGACTGCCTATCTTTGGGCGAAGACGACTGATTAGTCACTGTGGCCGTCGGAGTAGAGTTAAGACGTAACGTATCCGACGTCACTCAACCCGACTTTGAGGCCAAACTGCGTAACATCTTCAACTCATCGTCGGAAGCATGACGCAAAGTGTGCAGATGCAGGTTAAAACTTAAGATTTCTTCAAGGGAGACAGTTCCTTTCTCCGAGGGGAAGACTCCCGCAACACATATGTAACCGTCGAAGAGATCGCAGTGTCTAATTTCCCCAGCGGCCGACGATGGTTGCGACTATGGCACATGAGGCACTACTGCCTTGTCAGTCGCGATATCCGTGTGTAATGGAACATTCGCAAGAGATTGAATGGGGGCCTGCAGTGCAGAGGTTTCAGTCACTAACACTGTTCCAGTTGGATCAGTAACATCAATTTACCAGAGTATTTGCTGCGGAATAAGTCCCTGTTGCTCAGACTTCGCCGATTGTAAAGCAGATGACGGAATAGTTTTAGGAATCAGTTTCTGCGCTTGAAACACCTCCTGGGTATCCAACGCCATCATGGACGGCAAGTTGATGGGAGAAAGGCCTTGCAGTGATGCCGACGACCTGTCACTCTTGGAGCGCCTGCGACCTCTGTTCCGCACCCTCGTAAACTCCTGTTGCTGGAGAATAAAGGCGAATATGGAATCGCCCAAGTGTGCGCACTGGTCACAACGAATCTCCAGTGTACATGGCTGAATGCCCTAGCGGCGAATGCAGGCCGGGCAGCGTGAATATGGATCACCAGTACGCTTGGTGTGAGCACACGACTCTACAAGCAGAACAGCAACATACAAGCAGTGTTGCAAGAAAAAGGTGCAGAAATAGTATGCATTAATGATCAAAGAGAATCAAGCAATCTTATAATCATTAGGCTGTTACGTTGTCCCTTTTTTAACGGAAAAACTACCAGAGATAATAGATAAACAAAGGTGGTATTTGCAAATCGCTACAATGCACACATACCAGAACAAGGGAGCGGAGAGTATTACGAACAGAACGGCAATTACACTGAGGCGCCGCAACTCCCATCTGTGTACTCCAAAAATCGGTGGCGATCCGACGCACCACGTCCTGCAGTGGAAAACGCTCCAACTCGTGAGCACCACAAAACAAAGATATTCAGAACGGAAGATATTCCGATACGGTGGCATTCCAGAGCGCTGTTCCGCAGCCGAGACGGAACCATTCCGAATGGGAACAGCTCCAAGGCAGCGACACTCCACTTCGGATCCTCTCCAAGTCAAAAGCATTCCAATTGGAGGCACTCCGATGCGGAACCATTCCAATCGGAGAAAATCCAAGCCGGTGGCGTTCTGCATCGGAAGCACTCCCAATAGGAAGGATTCCAAGTTGGTTGCACTCCGCTGCGGAGACATTCCGAGTCGGTAGCACTCCAAAACGGTGGCCTTCCACCCTGGGAGTGCGTACCACAGGGTTACTACGCGTACGCGTTACTACTAGGGAACACAGACCCATGCTAACTCCACAGCACAAGTCAGTGAGGACACCACTTGAGCTGCTCCAACAGCCAGGATAGTTCCAACAGACGTGGTGCCTGAAAAAAGGTACGACGCCGCTATAGCTAACACATGATCGATTCCGCCCGAGAAAAATGTGATTAGCAAACGGCTACACTACTCTTAATGTGATAAACACGTATCTGAATCAAAAGAAGGCGTGTAAAACCACAGCAAGAGAAAGTGTAAACAACTCCCCGAAAAAGTTGCCGCAGTCTAAAGGCAAGAGAAGAACAAACTTCCTGGAGCTATGACAACTGCGTGCCCAGCTCTCCTACAATGCTCTGGTGCTGGCTGAAGGAAAGGAGGACGGTTGGAAGTAGAAACTTTCCCGTTTGCACAGCCCAAGCAATGCAAACTGTTTACTTACAATGAGGAAAAAACCTCGAAATGAACAACTGAGAAAATCGCCCGGGAACCATTCCACTGTCTATTACGCATAACCCACACTACGTTCTGATGGCCGGGAAGCATTTATCGAACGAAAGCCGGTTTGACAAAACCCAGAAATATAACGTGTAGGAATCAGCAAAGTCAGAAAACATCGCAAACGTACACAAAGCAAGCCCAGACTTGCAGTATACGCAAGAAATGTATCCAAGATAAATAATATCCACAAAAGTATGCATTTACCTTGAGTTTGATTCGTTATTTTTACAAAAATCAAACGGAGAAAAAACTCCTGTCACTCGGATCGCGATAAGTTGGGAATGGCTTGATCACATGATAGGAACTGCAGCGTGGGCTGATTGGTCGGTCGGTTGACAGGCATAGTAAACATAGCAACAGGGCACCTGTTATGGGTACCCATGTGGTGCTATTCTAAAGAATTTTTTATGGATCGCGATAGCCAAAGTTAATACATTGGAAAACCCATACTGATGGCTTCTACGTCTACAAGCTGATATTTTCGAAATTAAGAACAATATTTAATAACAATTGGTTCTTTATTCCAATAATGTGTATCTATGGGGTAGACTTCTTTATTTAAAGCAATTTGTTATAAAGCTTATATATCAGGAGTGTATACGTTAAATTGTACAGATTCTACTTCAGTTTTTCCCGAACATCTCTGTATTGGCTTTAAAGTTGCCTAATACCATTCGCGATTTTGTGTCATTTTTCAAAAATGGTGTAACATAAAAAAATTTGAAATCATCTTACCATCTCCTACAGTCGGGGAATAAATCTTTTTGACAATTTCAAATAAGTGTCTTCCCATTTGTATAACATCGTTGGTTTTGCTTTGTGTAAAAATTTCTTGATGTCGAAATTTTCGATATTTAGTCTTTATCAGTGGAAAACATTGTTTTTATTTTGAAAATGTCACTCTTCTTTCAGTAGCTGATGGCCTTTCTCCAATCGTAATACAATGCCACCGGGGTTACCAGTCTTTTTTCAGGTTCCCAAATTGTTGATTTTCTTGGCCAAAATTTAACGATTTCGTGAAAATGGGACAACGTGTAAGTGAACTCGAAGATTGAAAATGAATCGTCTGCTATAGTCATTATTGAATGGTTTTGAACCTTCACGGACACGTTTATTGCTCGGTTGGTGTTGGGTGCAGGCCAAAGTCTTCGTGCAAACAAACCTCCACGTTGGTTTGCACGTTACGGAGATATGCAGGAAAAAATCTTGTCGGAAAAATCGTCTCCCAATCCTATTAGTATAATCCTCCCGGCGGTCTTGTTGACATTTGTAATTTTCCACGGCGCTTCTTTATTCACAATAGTTTTGTCCGAATGAAAATACCTTTTAGTTTGTGTAGTTTATTTAAATGTTCTCACACATGATTTTTTTTTTTCAAAAACACTCTTTTAAAGACCATTATTAACAACTTTTTATATTTTTCTGTGGGCTTCTTTAAATTTTTCGTAGCTGGCACAATCAATCAAATAAATCGTAACCTCCCCCTCCAAAAAAAAAAAAAAAAAGCAAAAAAAAAAAAAACACTCCAACTCGGACCTCTTTGCCTTCCTGGTGACATAGCTTTAACTTTAAAATTGAGATTAATAGATTCATGAGTAATATCAACTGGATTAATGTAGAGGATTAACAGAGCCATTTAAAGTTGTGAATCTTTAATGTCGGAGATAAACCCAAAGGTATATTAAGAAACTTAAAAACAAGCTTTGGCAACAGTGAAAAATACCTGCCCGTAATCCCTGTGATATGTCTCAATATTATTCAGCTGTTTTCTCAAAATCAGTATAAAAAACAATAGGTTTGCCCAGCCCTCCCCTTTTATTCCACCAATTTTCCCAATTCTTAATCTAGAATAAGCTCCTTCTGGGGTAAAATATCTTTAAGATGGAATCAATAGGAATAGACTTTGTTTGCACGCAACACCGGGCACTCTCCTTCTTGTGCCTAAACCAGTCTTTTCATACTACGCATGTCCTTTTCTGACTCAAAGTGAAAACAGATCCGATCAACGAAAGAGTGCCTGTTTCTTTGGCCATCAAGATGTAACATTCATAGAATATACGTATGAATTTTTGTCTTTTTATAAATGGTGTGATAATTCATATATATATAATCACCAAATGCTACATATATTTCTTTCAGACCTTAGAGTGTTAAGTGCAATCATCTCGAACTATTTTTCGAGATCACCTGACTCGCCATCTTGTCACATTCTTCTCATGTGACCACTTTGTTTGGCCCCGTGACTTCCACTAAAAACCCAGCAAATTTAAAGTTAGTAAAGGCAGAACACATGGATATGCTTGATCAAGCGTTGGATTCTGGGTAAGGTTGCCTAGAAGTGATGAAAATATCGGTAAAGGTAACATGTGCAGAGTGAAAGGTGCAGACGTAACTACGAGTGCTCTTCACAGTGGTACAAAATGTTAACAAACTCCAGCCGGTCAGATTTACCGTACGTAGCTCCGAGTTAGCTCTTCTTGCTTTTACTCAACGTATCTCCTCGTCAGAGCTAAGAAACCCTCCACTATTCGGCTAATAACAGTCAGCTTGTGTGTTCTGGGGTTCGAAGTTTGCGAGACAGCTCCAATTGTGCAAATATGTGCTGGAAGTTCATGTGTACGAGCGTACAAGAATATGCCCGTTTTACGAAACAGATGCGGTATTTATAGGATAGCACATCATTTATTTTTTTCGTTAAATCGGAGAAAAAAACAGCATCAAGCCTCAGCTATCAAATATTTGTTTACAGGGGAGAGGAGAACGAATGGCTACAGTACGAGGGAGAGGAGATAGAATTGGCTAGAGTAGATCGTAATTGGTGACAACAAAATGCCAAATTCCAACTCCACTCAATAAGCCAGCTGCAAGTTTTTGGATCCTATTTACTTAAATATACATCATTTTGCGATATTTGACAAAATAAATCTGTTTTGAACCATGGAAAATGCTCTTTTTCACTTCACCAATTTGGATCTACTGTAACCAGTCGTTCTTCTCTCCCTCGTAGATCCAAATTGGTGAAATTGAAAAGACCATCTTCCGTGGCTGAAAACAATTTTTATTTGTCAAGTATCGCAAAATAAGGAATATTTGAGTATAAAAGGTCGCCAAATTTGCATCTGGCTAATTAAGTTTAGTAAGAATTGCGCAATTTGTTGTCACCAATTACGATCTACTCTAACCATTTCTATCTCCTCTCCCTCGTAAAATTTCATTAGTCGTACTCTTGCGGAAGTCCTACGAGACAAAGAACATTCAAATTGAACAGCACACCTTAATTGGTTAAATTACAAATTGGTCTTTTGGCTGCAGAAGATTATCATGACCTGCAATAAGAATCATATGGTGAGATGCGGGACGCCTAGTTTGTAAATAGGGCTGGAATAAGCGGTGAAAATGCTGCTTTCACATCAAAAGAACATATTTTTTAGTTTTGCCAATTACGATGTGCTGTTCATGTTTCACTCCTTGTAGGTGATTCTTACACTCTTCCTCTGACAGCAAGAGTCGTATGAATACGAGTAGTTCCTATGATTGAACTTACCATGGATGTTAAGAATGGGGATAATGGCGTTATTTAAAAAAATGGGTGCATCACTCAAATGGCCCAGTTATACATTATGGCGCACAGTTTTTATGGTCAGATAACGATTTTGTGCTGAGAAAAATAGATGCTTTCTTGAAATCAGAATATAGTAGCCCACATTATCACCCACAATAACAATGAACATACAATTGCAAAACCACTCTTTCGTCGAGGTCGAAAATAACGCGTCAGGATATCTCCCAGCATGATTTTTAAGAAAAGGTCTGCTGGTTTGAACCTCATTCCCCTGGAACGTGCGCCGAAAGATCCATAGTCTCGAAACTTAAAATCAGTGGTCATTTGTATTACAGGAACTATGTCCAGTTCCATCGTAGGAAGATAGAAACGGTCCGCTGGGACCACTCGTGGTTTTCCTATGACAGCCATAGTCATACTTCCTCTAATAGAACCCACCATTGATGTCGAGTTTTGCAATCTCGGCGCACGAGTCTGACCACTGGCGTTATTTTAGAAAGGGTGAACCCATCGGATTTCAGTCAAACGTGGTATGTAGCTTCTATATGTAATGTTTAAGAGCTAATTAGGTTTGGTGACCATGCGTCGTATTTCAAGGTCACTGCGGGACTTTGTGAAATGTTACATGGGATTTCTTGTACCAAGTGGTTTGTGAACGCTATATCTCAAGTTCTACCAATCTCCTACTTTGGTCATAAATGCTGTACATCAATATAATGAAGCCTGTTAGAACCGAAAATGTTCACTGTGCCTAAGTGTTCAGTAGAAAGACACCCACGTAAGGTATTTAACAAAGATATGAACAATGAGTTTACATATAAAGTACATTTATAAAAATAGAAATTTCATGCTTGAAGTGGACATCAGTGTCTATACATTATCCTTTCAGTTTTATTAAACCTTAAATCTTAGTAAACACGTTAAAAAAAACGAAGTAAAACCTGTTTAAGACATTCTAGTCCCGAATAAAAAAGACGCAGAGTGTAAGCCCAGTTTATAGTAATCACAATGCTACATCTGTACTTGGGCGCATATTAAAATTGAGGATTAAGATGCCCACAATTCAGGTACGTAGCTCCCCCCTTCACATATGGGATAAAGGTGTTACGTAGCCCGACTTCGGGGTACTTCAGATATATATGTTCAGATACATTTACAGGGCTCGAAATCAGTGGGAGCCCGGGAGCCCGAGGCTCCCAGATTTCGCGCCGGGCCCCGAGATTTTCGGATCTCGGAGCCCGGCTGGCTCCCGGAAAATCCGGTATTTTTTTTTTACAATACTGAAATCGGATTTTATTTATTGTGACGTCAGAAACTTAACAATGAACTTGATAATATTTAATTATTTCATGAGAAATCCATGCTTTGAAAACTGCACGCTAGAGCACATCAGGTTTCTCCACAATGAATTTGTTCATAATTGATAAGAAGTCAGCTTTGAAACATTTCAGGACTACATTGTGGAACTAGAGCAGTGTGCATAGCCCACATATTCCCCACAGGCCCCCATCAGTTAAACATGGTCATCAATAGTCAATTAAGGGCTGAAAATTTTCCAAGTTCAGTTGGTGTATTTTCCATGGACGAACCTGGCCCATTTACAACACCGATCTGTGTTTGTTCCCATAGAAGCTACATACCAAGTTTTATTAAAATCCCTGCAGTTGTTCTTGAGATATCGTGTTAACAAACTCATTCCGATGCTGAATAATTTCCAGGATTTGGTATATTTCGAAGTGCATTTGGATCATTTTCCTTGGGCCAACCTAACCCATTTACCAGACGGACCCACTACTTCAGTGACCATCTAAACTATAGGGCTTTCTTCCTGCTAGATTTGATCAAAATCGAATTCGCTATCTCTGAGATACCGTGTGCACATAGTCAATAAGTTAAAAACACACAAAAGTGAAATTTAAAAAAATCGTTCAAAATACAATTTTTAATCAGAATCAACCTTCGTGATGATGTGCACTATCTGGTGTTTCTAATTCCAGGGTTTGGAGAAGATTCGATGCACCGTTTTAGAGATATCGCGTGAACAAAGTCCAAAACAGCTAAAAACAAATCAAAGTGCCAAAGTACCAGAAGTTCAATTTTTGACAAAAATAAAAAATAACCCTTTAGTGATGATCGTCACAGTATGGTCTTTCTTTAGGCCCCAACCCTACAGGGTTGGAGGCCTATAGACTTGAGGTGTCTGTCCGTCCGTCTGTCTGTCCGTCATCGCTTTTTTTGTACAAGCGATATCTCGAGAACGCAGAGGCCTAGAGACTTGATGTTGGGCTCATTTGAAAGGTCTCGACTTGTAGATGTGCCTTTTGGCCATTTTGGCCAAATTCGATCACGACGTGATCTTGGCCAAATTGGCCAAAAACGCCAAAAATCGACTTGTGTTTGTACAGGCGGTATCTCGAGAACGCAGAGGCCTAGAGACTTGATGTTAGGCTCATTTGAAAGATCTCGTGTTGTAGATGTGCCTTTTGGCCATTTTGGCCAAATTCGATCACGTGATCTTGGCCAAATTAGCCAAAAATGCAAAAAAAATCGACTTGTGTTTGTACAGGCGATATCTCGTAAACGCAGATGCCTAGAGACTTGATGTTGGGCTCAATTGAAAAGTCTCGACTTGTAGATGTGCCTTTAGGCCATTTTGGCCAAATTCGGTCACGTGATCTGCTAAATTTTGGGGGTAAAAAAAGATTTTCCGCCAGCCAGTGTCATTGTTTTTCAAAGTTTTGAGCAGAAGTAGGACATTTATTTTTCTTGGCCTAAACTGGCCAACAGGTTCAAAACCATAGACGACCCCTTACAATTTTGGGGGCGTTGGGGCCTGTTAGTGTTCACTGAATACTTGTTCTAAAAGGTTCGATGAAGATCTGATGAAATGTTTTAGAGATATCGCGTAAACAAAGTCCAAAAACAGTTAAAAAAAACACCTAATTAAAAATTTCAAAATTTCGTCAAAAATTCAATTTCAAAAAAAAAATCGAATCAATTCCTCAGTGCAAATCTGCACTATATACTCTTGCTTTCTGCAAGGTATGGTGAAGAACTGATGGGCTATTTTTGAGATATCACACAAACAAAGTTTAAAAACAGTAGTGAAAACACTAAAATTAAAAAAAAAAATATCAGTCCGCAAAAAAAATTGGTGTGCATCAAGCTACGACCATGGGACTGAGTCGTGTGAACTTTCAGACCAAATGGCCTACACATCTAAGTGGAATGAGTGGTAACGGACGCACAGACGGAAGGACAGATAGACAGACGGGCAGAGCGCAATCCATAAGCTCCTTCCGGGGCACAAAGTCCCTGTTGGGGGCTAAAAAACGAAAAGTGATTGGCGGTCCTGCCTAAGTGATGATCACGTTAGTTACTTCATGATGGTTCAACTGGAATCAGAAGAAATATCTAGCTTTGACCCTAGCCATGTTATTGATCTTTGGGCCACTTCAGGTGTTTGAATAAGGCGTCCCGATATGATGGACAAAAAAGAGGAAAAAAATGAAAAAGGCAAACAAGACGTAAATGAAGAAAACGAAGCTTGGCAGAACTTAGATTTCATGTTATGACAAGTGTGACATTAATAAAAAATCGAATATACTTTTTTAAATTTTTTTCTCTTTTTTTTTTTTTATTTAATCAAACATGTATACTCCGGGCTCCCAGATTTTGGGTCGGGCTCCCAGATTTTCAGACCCGGGAGCCCGGTGGTTCCAAGTCAAAAATAGCTAAGTTCGAGCCCTGCATTTATATAGGGTAAAAGTCTTATAATTCTGAAACACTACAACATTGTCAAAATGAAACATGGGGGTGAGGGGGGGGGGTAGGAGCGTCGTGGAGAACATTTGTTTTTGTTTACGTTTTTGCAACAAAACGGCAACGACTGCCGAATAAATTGTTTGACATGTTCAAGTGTAATGATGTTGATGTTCATTGGCTGCTCTAGCATTCAGCTTTAATCAGTTATTGTGCCACGTATGCATTAGGTTCTGTAACAGGATTTATGATTGACAGGGAGGAAAAAGTCGATTCAGGATCCGAGAACCACATAGAACTTGGTAAGCGAATTTATCTGAGACTGTAGCATTGCTTCATGTATTTGCAAGAAAGATAAAAATAATAAATAAATAAATATAAAAACCTTGACATTGGAAGAAAGAAGGTGGGATTCGAGCGAAGTTTTAGCTTACTGGTACATTATCGTAGAAGGATAGAGAAAGATTTACAAAATCGGTACGATATAGTTTTGCATGGTGTGTTTTGTGTCGGCTGTTTATAATCATGTTTCAGTGTTGTTTTTAACCAGAGTCAAGTAATTAGATAAGAAGTGTTGCTCGTTAACGAATGAGACAAAATAGTTTACCGTAGTTCACAAGAGTGTGAAGAAAAACAGTAAAATACTTTTCATTTTTTACTCCTGTTATTTTTTTTCTTCTATATTAAGATGAAATTGGGCATTTGACTGACCGGTATTTTTTATCCACAAACACTTTACTTTTTTTCGTGAATTTGCAGTACGCTTTCGAACTCCCTTTTATTGTCGTATCCAAAATCCAATGGATTTTGTGTTATTACAGGTGGAGATAGCGGTGTAGATGGAATGTCCAATGTCAGTCCTGGGACATTGACAATTGATGCCAATGGACAGTATAGACTGACCACAGATACAGGTCAAGGTAGGATTGAATCAAGAAAACATATCAGTGTAATGTCGGAAAGGCATTACACAACACTGGTATTTTCAACTTTACAACATACTTATCTGGCCCATGAGCAACAAATGTCATGTGAATTGCATTTGTCAGGAAAATGATAATATGGAATGTGAGGCAGGTTCTTTTATGTGGGCCATCTGCAGACGTGCCGACAGTTTCGCCTGGTCTTGTACAGTCTGTACTTTCTCCAGTATCGTAGCTAAAGCTTGTTCTGGTTTGTTGGTTTATGTGAAATGGCGTGGCAGAAGGTCTCAAGAGTGGGAGGAATCAGTTAATAGTTTCTGTGGGAGACACGTCATTCGGAGTAACGAGGCTTGTTAGAATAACCTAGGAGGGGGGGGGGGGTGGGGGGTCGCAAAAAGTATGTGATGACGCCTTATCTTCCTGGGGAAATATCAGGTGATGGCAAACAATTTGCATTGTAGTGACCTACAGAGTGGTGCAGGTTGCCCAAGGAGACGAAGGGCAAGCACAAGTTTTGACCAATCCGCTTCCTTCTTCAACTCAGGTAAGTCTGCACTTGAAATTCGTACAACTTCTTCGTATGTTGATTTGGAAAATGGGGAGGTGACTAGCTGCAGTGCCACGTTGAAATTAATGTCTACGGAGCCTTTAGCAGTCTCCGCGAAAAAGAAAAATCCCATGTCGTTCCCTCGAATACATGTCTTTCGCTGAACATCCCATGTCGTTCCCATAAGGGTATGACATAAAATGTCTACGGAGCCTGGTACAGGCCCCTAGACATGGGATAGTGGAAGTTTAAGAGCATGGGACTTCTGTTTGTTAAAGTGAGGAATCCAGTACATGAGTGGCCTATTTCTAACCAAATGCTTCAAACACTTCATGTACGATTGCATCAGCTTGACTGTGCAGTAGTAACGGCCAGGAAATAGCTTTTCAGTCGTGTGGTGATGAAAAGAAGTTGTTCCTAATAGCGTGATTTATTATTGTCACAGCTCATGCCGCAATTGAACGTAGTGTCACCGGACAGTATGGACAGCCTGACAGACACAAAGCTGGCGTATTTACCGACCGTATCGGGGGGCGGAGATGCCAGTGTGTCACAGAGCCTCGAGGCCACGCCCACCTTAGGAGCCGTCAACGCTTCAGGCTGTGAGTAAATCTAAATCTGTTCTGTGAAGGTTGATTGGAGAAATGTCACTGGACACACTGTATCTAGGTTTTTTTATCGCCAAAATTTAGGTTTATCTTGTTAACACCCGATACTTGCGAATTTTATGTTGTATCAAATACAGATCTAAGTTAATGACAGTGTTTTGTTGAGACATAAAATAAAAAACAGACGTGCACAGACGTTGATTTTCTCGAACATAGAATAACAAAGCTTTGAATGTGACTGTTTGACAGCGGGCCAGTTCTATGTGATGATGTCGCCTCAGGACGTGCTGCAGGCAGCGGGGCAGCGGGTCATAGCGCCGCGCGCGGGTATAGTGGGCGGGCGCATGGACGCGCCGAGGACGACGCGGGATGACAGGCGGCGCCAGTCACACAACGAAGGTATGGCGCGCTCAGCGGTTGGGGGTGGCGGGGGTGGGGGTGGCTGAGGAACTAAGGATAACCTCTAGGCGCTAGTCACACCACGAACCTACGACGCAGCCACATTTGGCCCATGGTGGGGGGGGGGGGGGGGGCTTGATATATTCTGGGTATCTTATAAGCGCCAGTTTCAGGATATCATATACATCCAATACAATTACAGCTTTTACGTAAACCGCACGCCACTGACGAATAAGGCGTCGTGAAAACTCTGTCGCATGCCATGACGTTTCTCATTGAAGTGAAATCTCGAAGCTATGGGTAAAGTTCATGAAATTGGAATGTTTGATTAATAAATATTCGTGTTATCACGATAGATCGTGATGAATATTTCATCAATAATTAATTAGCTCATTGAAGAGGTTTTCCCTGGCCATAAAAGGGGTTTGCTAAATGCTATCCGGTTACTGTGTGGCGTCTAAATGGAAATATTCTGTTGCAGTTGAACGCCGGCGGAGGGATAAGATCAACAACTGGATCGTTCAGCTGTCGAAACTCATACCTAATTGTGATGCAGATATAACAAAATCCGGACAAATTGTAAGCCTAAAGTCTCCTCTTCTGTGTTATTTATAGAAACAAACAAGTTCCAAAATTCCAAATGTCTCTCAGTTACTGTCAGTCTGACTGCTTGGCATGTGATCCTAATGATATCATTGAAGAGGAAAAAACTTCTAAAAAAAGAAAAGACATAAAACCTAGATTATGTATGAATCATCTGGCAGCAATCTAGCTTATCCTTCAGACTGTAAGGCTGCTTAAACAGGGTTCAACCATGCTGTTTTACAGTTAAGATAATGGCATTTTGTTGTGGTTTTTTTTCTGTCTCAGAGTAAAGGAGGAATTTTATCGAAGGCTTGCGACCACATAACCGAGTTACGGCAAGCCAATGCGCAAATGGCAGAGACGTTAAAAGAAGCCGAGCGCTTCTCCGTGGACAATGAACTGCTGAGGCAACAGGTGGAGGAATTAAAACAAGAAAATACTTTATTACGTAATCAGCTTCAACAACATGGACTTATGGCGCCAGATCTTAGTACCCATTAGAGCATGTGTATTCATAGTGCATTTATTTTATATGAAAGTTAGACTTACATGGTTTTAGCGCGTAGAATTTATCATAAACATCATTTAGGAATTTTCTCATTTCTTTGCTTTTTAGTTTTGTTAGCTTTTTTTTTTTTCGTTTTTTTTTTTTTTTTTTTTTTTTTTATCTTCGTCTTTTTTTGTGTGAGTGAAAGAGAAAAGGAGGAGAAACGTCATAGTTAACAAAAAGAAAATAAAAATCAATATTTGCCGTTAAACTTGTAGCTCAAACACTGTTGCTCATAATTATGAAGTCACTCTACAGTTTCATCATTTTTCTAATCATTGAGTAAACTGGAATATTCTTGTGTAAACTTTCCTTCAAACATATTTAGTTTCAAGAAAAATTATGTTGAAAACGCAGTTGTTTTTGAGCTGTACATTTTAGTTTGAATGAAACCCAATGAATTTTGCGAGTTGATTAGTGTGTCTTCTTAATGTGGCCCAGTGGTTGGCAATAGTTCCAGGTCAGTGAGTTTTTTTTTATCCTTTTTTTTTTCTTTGTTGTCCTGTTTTGCTGTCTTAATATTCTGGGTGCTTCTAGGGTATGACACGTGACGCTGTCATTTACAGTTATGGACACTTATGCCCACATCAAATGAAATGTCAATGTGAAGGTCGCATCAGCAAAGGTGCCCACTGTATATGTGTGCGCGTTGTTCTGGGACCAAATATCCCGAACAAAAAAAAATTGCGATTATATTTTTTAAGTATACAACGTAAAATCTCACGTCGTCCGCCTTGCATGGTTTTATTTATGTTCAAGATGTTCTCAAGACACTTGAAATAACGAACTGTGTAAGGGTGATTTTTGTACTTATTTGTATTATGTACATATGTATATAGGCAAAGACTGGCCGCTGTTGCTTCTGGCTTGAGTCAGCTTTCGTTTGCATAGAACGTTAGATTCGCATGCGAGAGATTACAGTTGCGGGAAATGTCGCCAGATAACTTCAAGTTTGCTGAATTTTATAACCGCTTTGTTCTATTGGCTGAGTTTATTAAGCGGTCAGATACCAATGTCATTGCTGTTTGTTGGCATTACAAGATTTTTAACAATGAGTAAAAGGCTATAATGGTGTCCAAATTTTGTTTTTTTCAGTGCCATTCCGTGTGTGAAATGCCCTGCTCGTTAGTGATCATGACGCCTGTTTATGTGTTAAATGTGGGGTTTATTTTGTGAGAGTGTATGGTCGGTGATGCCCCTTGTGTGCGTTTAGAACACATTGCAAGAGATACCTAAGAAGGTCATTATTAACCCCATTGACCTTAGTTCTGCGCATGTCTTTATCTGGTTGCTGCATTTCGACTGTACAGTTTTACACAGATGCGGAACTGAGGAGTGTTGCAGTAATAACTTTCCAGATCCGGATTACACTACAGGTGTCAGTTGAAGAAAGTGAAAAAAAATGTTGTTGGATTCACAAAATGTCGTATATTTGAGACGGCATGTTTTATTCTGTAACTTGAAAAGGGTTAGTCCGTTGGGCTCTGTTTATTTTTGCTCGTCAGGGACAACATTTCTGGCATTTTTGAGTCGCAACTTGCAGTATTGAAGTCATACACAGGTAATTAATTTGTAGGCCTTCCAGCGGAACCTATTAAACCTATTAAAACCTGTTAAATGTATTTTTTCAAGATGGACCTATTTTTGCGAAAATGACCTGTTAAAGCTATTAAAACCTTTTTTTTCCTTAATATTATCCATTACTTACACAAAATATTCCCAAAAAATTCACGTTTTTAGATTACTTTCACAGAATATCAGTATTGTTTAAATTAATATATTTATTGTATATAAATTATAACCTAAAATCGAAAAACTTATTCAAATATATTTAAAAACCCTTGAACTTATTAAAACTATTGTTTTAGAACGTCAAACCTTATAAAAAGTTATTTTTGGATGCGCCAACAACCTATTAAAACTTTTTTTTTTTTTGACGCGAAAAAAACCTATAAAAACCTTTTTTTTTTTTTAACTAAGGACCTATCAAAATGACCCATTTTTTTCCCCATGGAACGCTGGAAGGCCTGAATTTGCTGCACTTCATTGTCTTTTGGAGGCTGGGGGTGGGGAGGGGATAGGCTGCGTAGGGGTAGGAGGTTATTTCTTTGCAAGTAGCATGCTGTGGTGTTCTTTTTGTTTGGGCGAAGTTGTATTGGTAGTTCTAGTGCTCTATTCCAGTGCTCTGTTTAGCGCATTCACATCAACAGCTGTAGTGTATTGAACATTTTAAAGCAAGAATTAAATAAATCCTACTTTACAGTATTGTGGTATAAACTTTTTTTTGTAAAAGATTTTTATCGTATCAATAATTGCTTTCTGTGAAAGTATTTCTTGTGTATCTCTAAGATGACGAACTGCTTTTGAATTTTTATGCAGAATGAGAATATATGGCCAAAACAAATTATTCATTAACCAAATGGTATTTTCATAGGCTTGCGCTATGATGTGTTAGGGAGACCGGGACACAATGAGTCACTGGAGTAGATTGGCTTCTAGTGTCTTAACGGCAATTACTATGTAATCCTGTGGTATTTAAAAGTCTCATTTCGGTTAAAAGTGAGTAGAGTTCACCTCTGTGAGTTCACATCTTTCGCCTTATTTTCAATCGTGTAGAAAGTCTAATCAGGAAAGCAGTTCATTCAGAGTTTGCATGTGAAATGAAGTGTTAATAAGAAGTGTTTGATTTCATTTGATATTTGGCTGTTTGTGACACATTCTCTTGTCATTAAGGGGTGACACATTTTACATTAAATTTAGTTCTTCACTAAGAAACAGATACGGAGGCGACGTGGTATTAACATTAAAGGAAATGAAACAGTAAATATTTAGTTTCATTTGTGTTACTTTGCTGACGCAGTTCTCAAGAGAGGATATATTTTGTGTCTTTTTTTGGTAATTTGACCCTGTACACACGATAACGCGAGAAACATTGGCCTAGCTTTAAACCTGGTAGGTTTATACGTTGGGTTGTTCCCAAAGCCGGTATTGTTGAATTGGGATGTTCTGGGGAAATACCCAATATTTCTTGTAGAATGCAGACATAGAGACACATTATTCTTTTAGCCCAGCTTCGACTTTGTCAAAGAAGGGCTTTACCCATCACTTTTCGCCGTCGGCCGTATGTGTGTGTGTTAGACAATGTTTTCCCGAAAACTACCAGGGGGAGTTTTTTTAGCCCGAAACCGGGGGCTTTGGCACCCGGAGGGGAGTTATTGGTTTGGGTGTTGTCTGTCTGTCTGTCACGTCTGTCACGTTTTCACAGTCCTGGATAGAACTTAACGAAAAAGCGGTATTTTGTTGACGCCATATCTCTTCAACTATCAGACCAACTGATTTGAAATTTTACTGAGTGCTTGTTTATCTACGTGAATTTGGGCATGACAGCTGTTTGTCCATGTCTGGTTGGCCGGTTGGGGGCTGTGCCCTCTACAATGGCTTGTTTTATAATATATTACACACGATTGTTCCTTATTTAAGTCCTTCCCCAGCCATAAACCATTTTTGCCATTTAACCAAAATCGACCAAATGACGGGGCTTTTTTTGAAAATGCATCTCTACCTACAGTTTTGGTTGGCTCTTCTTAATATTACACTTTTGGTCCTCCACCGGCAAATTACTTTTTTCGCGATCGTCCGAAAAAAGCCGAGATTACGGAATTTTGTTAAACTTTTTTTCAAAATGCATCTCCTACAGTTTTGGTTGGATCCTCTTGGTATGATGCGTGTACAATCTCTAGGTGGTCCTCTGCTGGAAAATTACTTTTTTCGCGATCGTCCGAAAAAGTCGAAATGACGGGACTACAAAAATTTTAGTTCATTTTTTTTAAAATGCATCTCCTACAGTTTTGGTTTGATCTTTAGATTACACTTGTAGAATCTGTAAACGGCCCTCTCCTGGAAAATCACCTTTTTTCGCGATCGGCCGAAAAGAGCCATAATGAAAGCTAGGTCTCCCTTCATTGTTAAGTAAATTTGATCTATAAAAATATGACATTTGCTTTGGTGGTGCGTTAGCCGTGGTGAATTCGTGTCATTTTGTCTTTGCAATAAAATAGAACGACAAATAACCATTAAAATTCCAGCCTAGTGATTAAATTAACTAGTTTCTGACCGATTTTGTTGGGGGATGGGAGGGAGGGTAATATATTTAGACAGAGGTTCATCTTACCGAAAAATATCTTTGGTGCAACCATATTTTATTTATACAACAGCTGAATGTATGATTTTGTAAGCAACAATGAGATGGTAAAGTGGTTTACTCTCCTTGCATTGGGCTCGGCTGGTTGCAATGCCCCTGGACATTCTTGTTCCATTTTTTGTTTTCATTTAGGCACTTATTCTGTTAACCATATTTCAAAATACTAATACGCCTAGGGTTTGACGAATGTTCCCTATCTAACCATGTACCAGAAAATTAGTTTTTATGATAATTGGCCAAAAAATTCCCAGTCTTCTAAAAATTGTGGAATCTTCTTAAAACTTTAACTGTACCTTACTGAGTTTGCCATATGCAAACAAATTGTTGGCCATGGATTAAACTATGTCACAAGTCTGTATTTTTTTTTGGGGGGGGGGGGAAGCAGGGATCCCAGGGCTTTCGGCTTATTTTTTCTGTGTCCTGGACGTATCGATTTTCTCAGGAACGCATTGCTTTTGCGCGGCTGCGTCCGCCTGGACGGATAATTTTATCGGGAGCTGTGTCATAATTTTGTCGTGAGAAAACATGTTAAAATTATAGCGTTACTTTTCTAAACTAGCGCGTCAGACATTGAAGAGTGGGCATATTTATCACAGTATGTTTCATTTATAGAAGTAGCACTGTGCATTTCTTCTTTGTGTGCCGTAAATTTGAAAAAAAAAATTATTGAAATAAGGCAGAAAGATTAATGCTTCGGACGCACTGGTTGCGTCCGGGACGCATTTTTTAACAATGTGTCCGCTGAGTGCATACAGATTAATTCATCGGACGCACTGCTTGTGTCCGAGACCCATGACTACGAGGTACAGTCTTACCTTCCTATCTCGTCAGTGCTCGGACCGAGGTAAAATAGACGATATAGCCGGGTGACGAGATATCCGAATTCAAAATGGCGGCCTCAAGTGTACGTTATATTATTTTCAAACGGTGTAAATTAAGTACATGTATACATTTTACATAACACTAAAATACGTATCAACTACAATTACATGAAGTAGCGTTGATCACATCCTGGATCTTTGGATACGATGCACCATGAATAGAAGAAAGGGAGTGTCAATTGTAGGTGTTTACAAGGAAATCCACTGGTATCATGCCGCGAATGTAACATTTCCTCTCAATAATGGTTATATGATGGAACTCACCAAAGAAAGAAGCATTTGAAATTCATAAGATAAGGCCTGACTTTGTTTCTAAATGACCACTTGTAACGAGGGGATATAGGTTTCAGCTTGTCCGTCTGTCTGTCCGCTTTCGTGCACACTCGTGTCCGGGCTATATCTCCGAAAGTATTTATCGTATAGCTTTGTCCGTTGGCATACGGTTAGAACGTACATTGAATGTGTGCAACGTCGCATTATTTTCGAAATCGGCCAAAAATTGTCAAAAATACGACTTGTTAAAAATGTTTGTTTTTATGGAAACTTGTTTGCACGGAGATTTTGTCCAGACGATTTCTGCGAAACTATTCAACCCAGCGTTCTGAAATTTTATGCAATGAAAATATATGTATTGTAGATGTGCAACGTTTCAAATCACCAAAAATTGTTAGGCAGTGTAAGATTTTCAATTTCATTGAGTTTATTACCATGAAATAACGTTACACGGGGGATCTGTTATCTGTTACACGGGGGATCCTGCGTCACCTCGGACTCTAATTTTTTTCACTTTTTGTTTTATTTACTTTTTTATCCCAGCCGACTTTCGTCAGTGGGCTATACCCATCATCTGTCGGATTTCAGGCATCTGTTATATGTCTGTAAACAATTTTTCAAAATGCTACTTGCAATCTTGTATGTAAGATTTCTCAGCTTATGAACATCAGAGAAAGATGAAACCTTGTGGGAATGCTGCTTGCAAATTTTATCGCAAGTACAAGGAACGAGTGCGGCGTATGACGTCATCACGTAAAATATGTATTTAATTTAGACATGGTCTTGTGTGCAAAATATTTCGATAACGGAAAGTCGTATCTCGATTTTAAATTTTGTTTGTGCTCCTTTTGTCACTCGAACGGTTTTATCAACTTTTGAAGGGTGTGGTGAAATTAAGAGAGGCGTATGCCGTCATCCCTTAAAACCTTTTATGTGTACATTTCCCAGCCTCTGAACATTGGAGAAAGATGAAACTTGGCGAGTATGTTGCTTGGTGGTTCCGAAAGATTCTGCTTGGGTTAGAAAACGACTATGACGTCATTGTGTGAAAATACATGTATGGCAAAAAGTCGAATCAACCTAAAACTTGGTGTAGTTATTCTTTAGACAGTTCGCACGGTTTTTGTTGAACATTAAACTCATGAACAACTAAGAAAGGTGCCAATCGCGTGAAAAGTAGTATGTGATATTTAACAGACGCTGAATTAATACTTTCCCTCCACTCCAAACCCCCATCCCATTATGGCTATAACTATACTTAGTGCAAAATTCCGTACTGTAGCGTTGGCTAAAATGTTTAGGGTTGCCTTCAGAGTCGCACCTATTTTAAATAGCTGGTGGAAGAGGGGGGTCAAGGTTAGCAAAAAAAAACTTTCAGTAAACCTATTTTTAACTGTCACCTTCAAGATTTGAATAAAAAGACGAAGTAAAACCTGTGTGTAGTGACCGCCATCCAGTTTCGGATAACAAGACTTACGGTAAAACCTGCGTGTTTTGACCTTCCAGACCCGAAAAAGTTCGCACAGTAAAACTGCTGTAATGACCCACTTACAAACAAGGATAAACAGGATGCACAGTAAAACCTGTTACAGCGACCATCATCTGGAACCGGGCAAAAACGACGCACATCAAAACCTCTTTAGTGACCACCTTTTAGATCAAAATAAGACACCTATACCTAAACTTGTATAAAAACAGGATTGAAATACCCACAAGTCAAGTTACGTACCCCCTTCAAAAACTGGATAAAGGTGATACACAACGCGGCTACTGGGCACCTTGGATGCATTTATATAAGGTAAAAGATCTTATTGTTATGAAGAGAGTACGACAGGGCTGTCGGGTCGAAAACGGAAAATGGTTATTGTTGAATTATGCGTTTAGTCGAAGAGACATTTTTTTGTTCACAAAAACTAAAAATTTAATTGGTGCTATAAGCCTTTACTTTATTTTTGTTTGCACTGGCCGCTGTATTTTTGTGGAGACTAGTGGGACTCGAACATTCTAATTTAGCAGTTTACCCCCTTCTCAACTCCCTCGCCGCCATGTTCACTGGATCTGGGATGAGGTTGCCTAAAAGTTCCATTCCATTGTTAGCTAAAAGCTATACGATTGTGATTTGCATATTATTACTTTTTGTAATGCACTTTGAGCTTTCATTAGATAAGGGGCAATAGAAACTGATAATAATAACTATAATTATAATCATAATTATAATTATAATAATAAGGGAAACCATACCGTCATATCTTGTCAAAATTTTAAGATTTTATGCTGTTTCTTGGCAAAAAGGAAGTCTTTTAGTGCTGAAGAGAGGATATTTATTTCTAGGGGAGCAGAGGGTTGGCATTTGACCGATCGGGTCGATGTTTATGCGTAGTGTCGCATTTTGTTTCATCGAAAAATATGGAACAACACTAAAATGGTTATGTTGAATCATGCTTGTCATAATGTTAACACACGTATACTGTGATTATTATCTGACGCTAATATGAGTAAAAAACCTAAATACCCAATAATTGTGTTTGGAGCTTGGTGGCTGCACTTGGGGAACGAATCAACAAAAATTATGGCCATTGTATATTTAAGATTCCTATTTTTAATCAACATTTTAAGACTTTTCAATAAACCCAACGCCTGCCAACACAATTTTAAGAAGTTTTCCTTAAACTCATAGGATGAGATACATTTTAAAGAAAATCGTTTTTGGACAATATTTCCATTAATTGTTTTGTGAAGTACAAAAAGAAGAGGCAGATAGATACTAATGTTCGTTCCCTTCAACCAAAAGTTTAAGAGGTGAGAAATAAAACTACTGATTTTGCATTACAAGTGAACAAGGATTGCTGTACGGGACATCGATGGAGTTGCGGACATGTAGATGAGTGGACCACATTCATACTTAGTTGCTAAGGGTGTTGTCGCCACCTCCGTACTACTGGCAATTAGAGGACCATTCGTACGACGACGGTTTCGATTGAGGCCGGCGATAACGGGTTGTTTTTATTGTGTGTTACTATACCAATTCCCAACACGACCCACTTTCTCTTACTTTTCGAAGATTGGCAAAGATGCGCTTTCAGCCAGTAAAAAGGGCATCTTTTCCAGCCTTAAATCAGATGCAGAAGATTTTTTTCTTTTATAAAGAACCTGCTTTAATCCTGAATAAAACTTAATAAAAAGCTGAACTTCATCTAAAACTTTAATTTATTCTACTAATTTCCTTTAACAATTTTTGCCTTACTGCTTTCTTTTAATATTATTCTAAATCTGCCAATGGTTGTGATTTGTTTTACGCTGAAAAATCTGCATAAGTCTGCATAAGTGTGCATTAGTCTGTTCTCTCCAGCCTCGCCGGGGGTTTAATGTTCCAGTGATCCAGAGAGGGTTTCCCAGTGAGCCAATGACTAACCAAATTCGTCCGTGGAGGAATCTCGACCCGATGTCATTGCAGATAGGTTATAAAGAAATGATAGGCAAAATATTTAAAACTCGAAGGGACTGGTGGAGCGTTTCTGAAAACATTGCTTGGAAAGAGAAAGGATCTCAAGTAGCTGGCAGCAGGGACCGCAGGGGACCTATTTTTATGCTGCCCAGCGAATGAAACAGTATTTTTGAGGGGCATGTTCAAATACCCAGCCGGCTGGGCGTGTATTCTAAAAATCCTTTAATATTTATTCAACATAATTATTACTGAAAGAGGGCGACAACACTAGAGTTTATCAAGTATATCATATTTTTATCTAGTTTATTGGGTTATATTTTCAGGTTCATACCGAGGCTTTGGACAAAGGTGTTGGGATTGCATTGAGCGTCATAACCAAAATTCAGTGTGGATAGTGGGCGACTCACATTCACCTCTAACAAGGTAGGAAGATCAATGTGAGCAGCTAAGATTTGGCGACATGCCAAATTTTTAAATGAGTAACTTCAACATTTCACATAACGCAATTTTTTGTTTTGGTGTGCAGTGGTGAAATCGTGGCTGACATATAATAACACTTTAAGGGTTTCCATTAGAGTCCGGTAAATTGTAGAGGTGTTTCGACTTTATGCCCCTGTCATTAGGTTTAACAATGGTAATGCAGAAATGTTAAAAACACATAGGCATTGTTCACTTACTGACGAAATTAAGAACAAAGGATGCTTAGAATGTTTTAAAACCATCTGGTTCAAGTGTCACATTTTCACTTCTTTCAAAATGTCTCTAAATGTCTCTATCCCGAAATATCTGTAGCTCAAATGTTGTGGAGAGTTAGAGACAGATCGTACCCAGGTCAAATCGTACCCAAGACAAATCGTACCACATACTCCGAAAAAGCAATGCATGTTGAAGAACTGAAGAAAAACAGTTTTTAAATTATATTCTGCGTATTTATTTCTATTCCTTCTGGTCTTTTCTACATTTAAAAAATACACAAATGTACCAAGTAAAAACTACATCACATTCAAATTGTTGAATCATAATCACACAAATTGTTCCCTCTCTCAAAAATTTCTAAGGCATATCCAGAATTCCTCCATATTTCAACAGCTGTGATGATGAAACTTCACCAGCTTTATAATCATTCCATAACTTGACAATTTTTCCCCAGAATTCTCCAGATTGCTTTTTTGCTGACTTTGGAGTTTCCTTTCGCTGACAAGATTCAGTTGAACTGAGATGAGTCTAGCCTCATCTGAAGTAAGCGGACGAGACGATAGAAGTGGATATTGGAGCACGCTGCACAATGATTCAATCTCCGGTGTCACCCTGTGGTAAAAAAGAAGAAATAATAATAGATACAGAATTTATTCTACAAATGATTTTTAATATATAACAATGAAATTACGTGATCAAGAAGTACAGTTTTCCTACATACTCGGGCGAATGCTGCGCCCGAATATTGACCAATCCTCGACGTTCCATACTTTCTTTGAGATCCAGTTTCGTTCAATATAGTCCATCAGTTCAATCAGGAGCTCATTTTCACCGTATCCGGTCAAAATGACCTCGACCAAAATGCCCGCAAAATCTGCGAGATGGGTCAAATTGACTACGGTCAAATTGCCTGCAGATATGAAAAGTATAATAATAAAAAACAACTTTTATAAAACGTTACGGGATTTTAGCGGACTGTCCGGAGTAGTTCGTGTCAGTTTCACTACGCTGTCTATTGGCAATGCGTGCACTACATGCATCGCACTTAAGCCAAATGCGGTGTACTTAATCCGTCTAGAAACTGGGAATGCGATGAAATGCTTCGGGCGATCTTGGATTACTGTGAAAAATTGGAGTTATGTCCTGACTCACTGACAGTACTATGCGATTTTGAACTAGTGTCAGCCAATTCGTGCATGGCATGCTCTGTGGCGACATCAACATCAAGGCGTGCTTCTACCATATGACGCGAGCGTCATATCGGAAAATCCAGGAGCTAGGATTAGCTGCGCGACACACAGTTGATGACGACTTCAAACTCTTTTGTGCCAAACTGGATGGATTAGCATTCTTACCAATCGAGGACGTTGACCCAAATACCAATTTTGCTGCAAAAAATAAAATGCCAAAAGATCCCTAAATTAGTTAAATTTTCTAATGAAACATCTGAGGCATATTGGTCGTAGTCATTTTGACCCCTTTGCAATTTTTTGGGGTATTCTGACCGTAGTCATTTTGGTCGTAGTCATTTTGACCTGGATTCCATTTTCACATCTGGTATATCGCACCGCTATCTGTTTTGAACGAATATCCTGTCTGCAGAGCAGACATATTTTTCAAATATTTTTTATCCATATCTACTTGTAAATTGTAAAATTCCTTTTCTATGGTTAACTTGATTATTAATAAGAAACCGCAATAAAATTTGGTTACTTGTACTTTATCGGTGAGCTACTCCAGATTGTCTACTGACCAATGAAAACCCTAAAATTTGTCAAGGAGCCAACAACTTGAAATTGTCCAACGCGTGCTGTTTGATCAACACAGTTTTATATGATTGCAATTAAAAATTGCAATCACACTCAAGGCGTGAGAGCATGCTATTAAAATTGCAATTACATTCAGGGCATGCTATATACAAACACAATTACTCAAACCTGCAATTGAACTTTACATGAAAGAGATCACAGTTCAATAATCGTCTTAAATTGATCACATAGCAGAGCATCGGATTATGACACATTCAGATAAAAGCCCTTTGATTGAACAAAATGAATAAGATGAAAGCCTCTTTCATGCACAGTTTTGATTTCTGTACATCTCCTGTAATAACTCACAAATTTAAATACGCACCAAGACATGTTTCAAAACAGTGGCTGTAGAAAATAAAAAGATTTTTTGCACCTGAATAAATTTGGTACAATTTGTCTTGGGTACAATTTGACCTGGGTACGATTTGACCTGGGTACGTTCTGACCTGGGTACGATTGGTCTTGAGTACGATTTGTCCCGCTCCCGTTGTGGATTTAGCTACAACTAATCGAATAAACCAATAAATCGTCATATCCGGTTACGAAATAACAACAAACCTGGGAACAGATTTCTTTGAAAAATGTTGGATTTATTCGCAATTTTTAGCAAGGGTGGCATCGTACTGTGGTGCTTTCAAGGAACTAACCAGGCTCTGACTTGCTCTGTCAATGCGTTGATAAAGTCTGTGATATTACAGGTAATTTTGCCCTTAAATGCAGAAATATCTCATAATATCGCCCTGTCATTTTTGACAGGCTCTGCAAGAAGTAAAAACAAAGCTAAAAAATAATAGTAAATAAAAAGACTTATAAGGATATCATGTGGAAATGTTCATTTAATGAGTCAAGTCTGTTGGTGGTATAACATTCGGCTTTGATCCATTTTTATCTGCTGTAGAATTTTCCAGAATGTACGAGGGAGAGGAGATAGAATTGGCTAGAGTAGATCGTAATTGGTGACAACAAAATGCTAAATTCGAGCTACAACAAATAAGCCAGCTGCAAGTTTTGGAACCCTATATACTTAAATATACATCATTTTGTGATATTTATCAAAATAAATTTGTTTTGAACCACGGAAGATGTTCTTTTTCATTTCACCAATTTGGATCTACTGTAGCCATTCTTTCTCCTCCCCCTTGTACGAGTACGTGCGTTTTAGTCCTAGATGACTCTTGCGGTCTTCCTATGACAGCAGGAGTAAATGTTCCTATAATAGAACATGCCAGTAATCTCAATTTTGCCAGTCTCGGCACACTACTGGCGTTATTTAAAAAAGGTGCATCACAAAAATGGTCCAGTCATAAATTATGGCGCACAATTGTTGTGGTCAAATAACAATTTTGTACTGAGAAAAATATATGTTTTCTTGAGATCAGGATATGGAATCTCCAATTATCGTCCAAAATAACAATGAATCTACAGTTGCAAAACCACTCTTTACTCAAGTGTGGGAGTTTGGTCGAGGTCGAGGTCCAAAATAATGCGCCAAAATACTTATCAGTGTGCTTTTTAAGAAAATGCCTGCTTGTCCTAGTCCCAGCGGACCCTTTCTATCTTCCTAGGGCAGAAAGGGTCACAGTTCCTACAATAGAAATCGCCATTGATCTCAATTTTCGAGGCTCTGGGTCTTTCGGCGCACGTTCAAGGACACCGAGGCTCGAACTGGCAGGCTTTTTCTTTTAAAGCACACTGAGAAGTGCTGTGGTGCATTATTTTCGACCTCAGGGAAACTCCCAAACCAGAGTAAAGCGAGGTTTTGCAACTGTGGATGCACTGTTGTTGTGGGCGATAATGAGGGATTCGATATCCTGATCTCAAGAAAACACGTATTTTTCTCAGTAAAAAATTGTTATCTGACCGTGAAACTTGTGCGCCATAATTTATACTTGGGCCATTTCTGTGATGCACCCTTTCTAAAGTAACACCGTTGGCCCCAGTCGTGCGCCGAGATGTGAAAATTGACATCAATGGCATTTCCTATTGTAGGAAATATGACTCTTGCTGTCATAGGAAGACCGCAAGAGTCATCTAGGACTATGCTAGTCCGAGCCTCGGTGTCCTGGAACGTGCGCCGAAAGATCCAGAGCCTCGAAAGTTGAGATCAGTTGCCCTTTCTGTTACAGGAACTCTTAGTCCCAGTGACCCCTTTCTGTCATCCTAGGTCAGAAAGGGTTCACTGGGACTAAGTGCGTTTATAAGGGTGGGAGAGGAGATATAATTTCACCAATAATGGTGAGATGAATTTCAGTACGACTACTGAAAAACATTTGACCAGTTAAGGTTTGCTGTAAAATTCGTTGTCCTTCCTCTTTTGCCAGAAAACCTTATATACGATCTTTACAGAGGGTGTAAGAAAATGAAGTTAAAAAAGTTGTGCGATGTAAATCTCAAGTACCAATATGCTCTGGGCATTCAGCTTCTGAACAACTTTAGTACTTACTTCTGTCTTAGTGTCTCAAGTGTTGAATGACTCAATAATCGATTAATGTAAGTTAGGGTACGTTTAGCTCATAGTAATCTCAGTGCACTGTTTCTATTTTGGTAGGTAAGAAAAGGCCCCCAGGTCCACTCATTGAAGTTGCCACAGGTCTCATCTGTGAAGACGAGCCATCTGGTGCATGGTTCAGGGCACCGACGTTCTAACTATTGCTCCTCTTGTTGAAATGCACACTGAGAAGAATGATGGCGCGTGATTTTTAAAATGACCGAATCTCAAATTTGAATAGTAAATCCTTTTAAAGTGGTGTATTCATTGCTGTGCAAAGTACAAAGTTATTATTTGACGTCTAAAGGTGTGCGCCATAATTTGTAATGGAGTCATTTGTGCGATGTACCATTTCTAATAGATCGCCATTGTTTCCTGTGCCGAGGTTAGCATATTTGACACTCATGTCAAATAGTTATCGGAACTATGACTCTTGCTTCAGCAAGAAAACACAAGAGTCATTCAGGAAAGGCCAACAGTGAGTTATTATATATAGTCAGTCATCACACCAGATAGGTGTACGTATGAAAGTTACTCGGAATTATGCTCTGCAGTTTTTCTTAACTGAATATTTTCTTGTCTGCTTTGCAGCCCACATACACTGATCACATGTTAATGCAAAGGCAATCTGTCAATGTTCAGGCTATTATATCATCGCCCTAAGCAGGGCATAAGTGAGGACCGGTGCTAAAGAATGCATCACAACTCTCATTAACTCAGAGGCATACCAAGTTATTTGTAAATGAACTCAATGAATATTCGCTCACACAGTTCAGACTTTTATACTCCGCAAGGCGTAAATTCAGAAATATGACTTACGTTCCTTGGCATTTTAACTTGTGCAAAAAACTACCTATATTTGCAGGAGCGTGGTGGAAGTTCGTTCAACCATGAGGCGCTCACTCTTAAATATAAACTCGATAATGAGTTCGAGTTGGTGTTTGTGGTAAGTATAAGTCCTGGCTTTATTTGCTGAATGGTGAAGCTCGCATCTGTCCTTTTAATTTGGTCTTCCATTCAACCTGCTCGTGCTATATTTCACTCTTGAACATTCGCTAGGGCTTTACCCGTTTGTTGGTATCTAACACCCGGTCATGTACGTAACAAGGAATATTAGGTGAAGGCAGCGGTGGGGGAGGAGGGGGGCGTGGTTGCATATAACAGCTAACGAATCACTTATCTTAACTCTAAGGCATTTTAATCAAATTTTACTCCACAAACGAAAATGTGTAATTTACGGTAATTTCATATTTTAGCAATAACGTCATGCATGCCTGGTTTTTTGTTTGTTTTGGAATGTCTAGGTTGCGTATCAGAAAATACTGCAGCTGTCGTATATAGACAAGTTTCTCAGTGACGTGCAGATGGAGTTTAGGGACAAATACAAGGATGATCTGCAGAAGTACAACGTGTGCCGAAACTTTGACGATTTCACGGATATTTTTCAAACGATGATTCGAGTGGCAGAGAAAGATGCAAAGGAAAAGGCCAAAGCTCCTAAGTAAAAGGCCTTGCTCGCATAAAACATGTAAAGCGTGTTAAAATAAACCATTGGCTCGCGGCAAATAGTTTATAGTCTTTCGTAGCGCTGAGAAAGTATTTCACGGCCTTAAGATTTGCACTTGCATCTCCATTTGATAATATTTAATTAAGTGAATATGTGAGGTAACAATCCGTAACTTAACATAAAGGGCATATTAAACGGTAGGGTTAGGACGATTCTGCTAGAGTATCGATTCGTCGGCGATTTCATTCTCTAGCGACGTGGAATCTGTTCTCCATCGACTTAAAATTCCGCTGCTAGTCAGGATATTGTCCGTTTGGTATTTTTTGTAAAAACACTTTGTTAAAAAAGTCTCGGCAAGAATATCCAAAGATATTGCGACCAATCAAGATAATAAAATAGCAACAGTGACAACTCCTTGAGTTCCGCAGTTTGGCTAATTTTTATCGGATCGCAAAAAGGGTGATTCTCCATTTGAAGTCAAATCGAAGGTCTCGACTTTTGGAAATCTAACTATGAAATATTTGTTGATATTCCCCTTTCCTGCTCTCAGAAAAGGAGCATTTACACTGTAATTGTCCTACCCCTCTAACTTAGATTAATTTTCGTTCGATCGATGGCTGTTCGTTTCAATAGGTGTTTGTTTTAATGCTCCAACCATAAAGGGACACAAAGAATGTCCCACCAACCTGTACAAACCTATATTTTGCATTGAATGTTTGATGAAACTTGTAATATTCTCGATTCGATTAATCAACTCAGAAACTTCCGATTAATGGGTTCCAAAACTCGGACCTCTTCCTAAAACTTGAACAGTACATAACATTAAACATGTAAATAAATAATAATATCATTTAGAATAGTGAAGATAGTAATTGGGTGTCATATTTATTTGGATTTTATTTTTTAAGGCTAATGCGTACTTTTGAGGAATCACAGAAGTCGCAGAAAACTGTTGCCTCAATGATTGAGAATAAATCCAAGGATGATTCAAAAACGAAGAAAAACATTAAAAAAGGTAAGATCATTAGACCGGCGAGTGTGTGAACGGCCGGTCAGTGCTTTCATAAACAGGTCAGCTCGGGAGACGTGTTCCTGGCAGAGATTTCATTCGTAGCGCATTTTGTCGTTTTAAACTTGCAAGCGAAATATAGGATTAATAATTTTAAGTCGTTGTAATAATAGTGTGAAAGAAATATCGAAATAAAAATAAAACATGGATATATATTGTAAGCACCCTTGTTGGGTTGTGGCCGTATTCTGCACAATAACTTGATTTTTTTGCAGAGGGGCTCGATAAATCGCCTTGTGGTAATTGTTTTGATAATTCTGTTTTATCCTGCGGTATGTGTTTTTTCTTTTTACCCGCGTTCCTTAAGAAAAATGTGGCGTTAGCGCTAGCCAAACAATTCACAGAATTCTTCATGCATTTTCATGGGAGAGTGGAAATATCTTCACATTTTTATTCGCTTATTATTCAGGAAGCTCAGCTGCCAATGACACGCGTGTATTGGCAAGTTTTCCATAAAATGCAAAAATGTGTGCCTAGATTCTTTTAAGTGACAACGGTGGTGGTTTTATTATTTTTTTATTCACTTCAGTTTAACGCATAAGCGGATAATGGAATGTTTTTAATGGTGTATTTGTACACAGCGTTAGTTACATTTTACACACCACAATCTTGTCGTTTGGTTTAGGACATGGTTTATAAGGTAAAGTGATGTCATCAGTGGCGTGGGTACTCACCTGGGTTTTCTCCCTGAGAGTCAGACTGGTGCATGGGTGGAGGAAACTCCCATCTGAGTTGCAGAAATTGAAGACTGACATGATACTTAATGTAATTACATGTCATACCATTTAAGCCTGATTTTCTGAGGTTTGTGCAAATATCCCAATTGTTTTGAACCAGGGTTGTAGAGTTTTTAACGGTGAGGTTTGTAACGGTGGATATTACTATGTTTAATCTGTCATGTCAAAAACACTTTTTGACAAAAAAATTGTCAAAAACTGAAAAAACTCAACATTTTGGACCGTTTTGTTGCTCTCACCTCTTTTATTTGTTATTTTTATACAATCCGTTGCTTCGGACTTCACTTAGCGTCAGCTTCGGAGTTTCATCACGCTGCCTTAGATAAAAAACTATCCGTTTAACGTCAGCTAGTGCCTTAATCTACGGAGTTCCTGTGCCCACGAAGCTACTCCCCCCCCCCCCACGCGAGTCGCTGATAATCTCCTGCTTAATCTCTTGATGCTTCGAAATCAAAAACTTTCATATAAATTGGGGCTGTTTTTTTTGCTAAACATCACACTTCAATTTCATTTGTGAATGAGAAATTGGACAACATTCGCAAAGGCGGTAGACCAAAAGGACTTGATTTGGCAGCATTTCTTAGAGGTTTCTGAGGAAAATAAGAAATACGCACAATGTAAATTCTACGACCACAAGCTTGCGAATCGAGTTGATCGCATGAAAGCACACTACATCAGATGTGCAACTAATCAAACATGCACCTGTCTAGATGATAATACTACGGTTACCGACCTTCCAGTACCAGTGAAAAGAAAGAGATCGCCGTCTCCACAGCCAGCGCCGGTAACATCAACACAACCTAAGATTGATGACATGGTCACCAAAACATCAAAGAGGCACTGGATCTACAAATTGGGCGCTGTTTCTACACGTGCAACATACCGTTCAACACAGCCGAGCACCCCGAGTTCAAGAAAACAATAAACCTACTGCGCTATGGTTATGGACCACCAACTCAGCACACGGTGAAGAACTACTTAATGCTATGTTTGCAGAAACTCGGGGGACAATGTTATCTGGCAAAACTGTGACACTGATTCAAGACGGATGGAGCAACGTCCACAATGATCCTATAGTGGCATCAAGCGTGCAAGCTGAAAGGAAAGCATTTTTCCTAGACAGCGTTGATACTGGCGCTATGACAAAGTTAGCCGAAAATTGGAAGAAGTTGTGTGACAATTCGGTCAAAACTGCCAAAGAAACGTACAGCTGCACAGTGAAAACTGTAGTAACAGAAAATGCTGCAAATATGTGCAAAATGCGACAAGCTTTGAAGGAGGAGGACCCCGATATTGTCATGTATGTTTGCTCTGCACACTTATTGAACTTGCTGGGAGAAGACATAACTCCAAAAGACGTCATGAAACACGTGAAAGCCGTCAACAAGTACTTTCGGAATCATCACAAGCCTAACCCCTGGTTGAAAGAATGCAGTGGAAGTGTGAAACCACAGCTCCCTGGTGATACGCGCTGGAAATCACAACTAACCTGTTTGGATACGTATGTTACAAATCGTAAACATTACCTTCAAATATGCGACGATCATGAAGATGACATCGATGTCGGAATCACAAGAAAGATCAATGATCTACAAATCTACCAAAGCGCCAAGCATCTCGCCGAGCAACTCCGTCCTGTTGCTGATGCGATCGACGTCTGCCAGTCAGACAAAACGTCCACTGCGGACGCCATTCATACGTGGTTGTCATTAGCTCAAAATCCGGTTTAGAAGTACACAAGAACGCTGTCGAGAAACGTCTAATTCAGGCGCTAACAGGTGACGGCTTACAGGTTACACCCGAAGCACCAAGGAGAGCTTCTGAATACAGACCAGTTAGGGTCTGTTAGGGGTGGCGATATTTATCGATACAGCGATATATCGCGATATGTTTTCTCACGATACGTATCGCGATACGAATGTTGAAATATCGATATTTTTCGATATTTTTCGCCGGACGTTTAATTGAATATTTTTTGGTGATGTGCTAACGAGTGATATCTACAATGCTGCTGTTCATCATTCTACACATCATATTCGGCTGCTTTTCGTTTCAGATATATTTTCACGATATTTTGTTCATGTAAATTTCTGACTAAGTGGGCCAATTATAGTGTGATAGAACATAGATAATTTTTTGCTGTATTGGATATGAACTTATTGGATAATTGAATGATAACTTGATAAAAAGAACATGTGGCATTTTGCGATTCAATGTCAGAGTAGACGCTGTGTTGTTGTTTCAGTTTTAAATACAGAACTGTTGATGTTTCAAGTTAAAAATATACCAATCAGACATTTAAGTTTAGACACTCAATCAAACAAACATTCTTATAAATTAGACATATATGCTGTTTGTGTAATGGGAATAATGTCACTGATGGCATCCGAAACCACCATTGCCAACATATTTTTTGTATTTGTTATAACGCCATTATCTATAACTGATCAATGCCGTAGGTAAGTGTGTTACAATTCCTGGAAATTAAGCCATAAAACAGCTGTATTTTTTCACTTTTAAAGAATTCAAAATATCGCGATATGTATCGCGATACACAGCCAATATCGCGATACGTATCGCGATACAGACTGCGCCGCGATACCCAACCCTAGGGTCTGTCCATGCATTCTTGTCGGATCGTGACCGAAATAACATCGCAACGCTGATCGCCTTTGACGCAAAAACCATTTCGCCATTTCCTTCAGCATACTTCGGTGAAAGCGCAACATCAATGAATGCTGTTGTCTGGTGGAAAGCATTGGGCATGTACTCTGTACCGGACAGTTTCATGAATCTAGCAGTACAGATACTAGGATCCCCATCATCGTCGGCATCTATCGAACGTGTGTTTTCCAGTTTCGGAATAATCCACACAAAGGTTAGAAACCGACTCGGAAATGACAAAGTAGCAAAACTGGTGTTTTGCTACAGAATGCTGCGAGGAAAAGAAGAAATGGATTATTGACTTTTAACCTACTTGTCATGTCATTTTGTACACAGTGATGAATGTAAATATGTGCAGTAATAAATGTAATCACTAACCAGTGGTAGTTTTTGACAGCATTTGACAGTTTTAACCAGTTTGTGACGGTTAATGACAGGTGTCATGTCAAAAATAGTTTTTGACAGTTAAAAACACAACCCTGCTTTGAACATTTCCACTGAGTTGTTATTGTTTGGTACGGCAGGTTGTTTCTTAAGTAATTCTTGGACATGTCAAAAAGTCGATAACATGGCCATCTAAAAATATGCCACACATGTCACATCCGAATACGCGTCACAAACATGCATGTCACATTCGCACACGCGTCACATCCGAATACGCATCACAAACATGCATGTCACATTCGCACACGCGTCACATCCGAATACGCGCCACACACATGCATGTCACATCCGCACAAACATCACGCACATACACGACACATCCGCACACGCATCACATTCGTATATGCGTCACACACGTCACATCCGCACATACGTCACATACATATCCCATCCGCAAGCGCATCACACACACACGCGTCACATACTCACAGGCATCATTCACATTACACATCCACACACGCACACATACACTGCACATCCACACACGCGTCACTCGTGTGAACACGTGCCACATCCGCACACACATAAAATGATACATAGAAACTACACGAGCGCATGGATTGATCCAAAAACCCAGCCGCAGCCTGTAGACCGGGCAGCACAAGTCTGAAATATGAGCACTAACAGTTCGCAAAGCTTAGAGATTTTCAGATCAGTCCTGTATCAGTGTTATTATTTTTCATGATTTTTTTTTGCACAGTTATAATCTGCTATAAATAACAATAACTACTCGTCATATGTCCTGCAGTGATAGTACTTTGTACGTGCCCGGGCAATCATGAAATCGGAAAGTACACATACTTCTCCCATGTCAGTATCACTTGCGTACATATACGTGTATTTTGCAGAAAGTAAAACTAAATGCAAGAGCGATACCACCGCAAAGGGCAGTCCTAAGTCAGGGGACAAGGGCCCGGATCCGATCGTTGCCAGCACAAATGGAGAACTAGACGAAGAAACGAGGCTGGCAAACCTGGCGAAGCTGAGTAAGAGAATGGGGAATGGCAGCAAGAAGCCTTCCGCTAAAACCAAGTAAGAAGTTAACTACGCAAAAAGCCTTCCGCTAAAACCTGGTTGTTTTGTTTTTTTGTGCATTCTTTTTGCCTTGTGTCTTGTTTCACTGAAATATTGTTGGAAAACAGTTTGGCAACATTTTGCATCAGTCCCCTCGCCCACTTAATTCTGTTACGGAATAAGCAGGTTACGCTTGAGAGGTTTGAGAGTGGCGGGTTGTCATTTTGCGCATGCGTCGACGGACATGTTTGTTGTATTTTTCTTACGCATAGTTGTATTTTTCCTGTTTAGAACTAGTAAAACATTAACATTTGCAAGTTGCAATAAGAATAAGATAAGAATTTTGGGAACCATATTGTTATCAGCCATGTCTGTCTTAAGCAGCATCGTGTGCTTCCGTCATTTTTTTTGTGGTGCAGATCGCCTGTTCCTGAAACCCAGAAGAAAAAAGGCAAACAGGCGACCAAGTGGGATTTGGGTGAGTGTAATGTTTTTTTTTTTTTGTCTTTACCTTGTGCGACCAGCAGCTCCAGTGCTGGTTTTGACCCGTCTAAGGGTTGATTTCAGTATCTTAACAGTAAAGTTGTATTTGAGCACGTCAGGCAAAAAGACTGGATTTGGAGAATGTTCCACGCCGGATCTTCCGCCTATCTCCTTTTTAGGCATAACTGACTTGTAATTTAGTTAAATAGTATGTTGTAATTGTGAACACAAGCAGGGCGTTTTGAGCGGGACTGTGACAAAAGAGCAGGTTATGTGTCTCTGTGCGTATCAGAACAAAAAATCCCTTGAGACACAGAGAATAATAGGCACAAAGAACCGGGTATGGGGGACCTTAGGCATAAACAGGGGTGAAACTTAGGATTTATCAAATAAAATAGAATAAAAACCCTCAAAATACATTTCTGACATTAATATTCACTCATGTGACAATCTTAAAGTTTTCATTCAATGTTTTCCGCCAATCCAAACGTAAGCCATGCTGCCTTCTCTTCAAATTCGGTGGATTCTGTGTCAACCGTTTTCGTGATTTCAAAGTCTCGAGCGCAGGGTTTTCTAGGGCGCATCCCACCCATGCTCCACAGGTTGATGGCGATAGTTGGATCAAATATTGCTATCTCGCTCGATTCTAGCTGAACCATTAGCAAATCGCTCAAATGGGAGTCAGTGAGGGTTGAACGCCAGTCGGTTTTCACTCGCTTCATTGTGCTAAATCCCCTTTCCGCTTCAGCTGATGACGCGGGTATCGCCAACACGGCATCGACCAGTCCAATGAAATTTGTTTTATTCTTCTAGGCGCCCAAATAATTTTTTTATTCATAAAGAAATGAAACGTGTTTTCAACCGCGCTTTTGTTTGTTGCAATAATCACGCGAAAGCAGACTGCTTCAATCGATAATAATGCGTGTAGAAAAATATATGAGCTCATTGTGTGACTGATAAAAATCTTTCATGTGTACATTGTTTTGCCATATAAAAATTCAAGAGAGCATAATGATTAAAAAAATTATTTAAGAAAATTATCCCTCACTTTCAAATGTTTCGTGGCCCGCTGGGCCACGAGCCTCCAAATTCTGGTGGCCCGAGTCAAAATCTGGTGGCCACGGGCCACCGGGCCACCGTAATTTTCAACCCTGCATAAAGAACCCCAGGCATGGGGGACCTTAGACATAAAGAACCCCAAGTATGCATGCCTTAGTCATAAAGAACCCGAGCCATGGAGATTTTATGAATAGAGAACATTTGGTGTGAGAAAGCTTAGGCGTAGAATATCTTAGGCACGCAGTCTGAGGCATGGAGAACCCTAAGCGTTGAGAATCTTAGACATAAAAAAGCCTTAGGTATAGATAACGTAAGGCACTGAAAAACTCAGGCACAGGGAACCTTATGCCTAAGAAACCTTAGGAACATTAGGTATAGGGGACGTGAGGCATACAGAACCTTAGGCAGACAGAACCTTGGACATAAATAACCTTAGGATAGAGAACAATAGGATAGAGAACCTTACCCATAGAGAACATCAGGTACATCTGGCTGTACTCCCTTATTGGTACATGTTCCACAGGAGGTACAAGCGCAGACAACAAGGACTTGGACTATGGGCAGAAGCTGTCCGAGGTGCCACCGGAAGAAGGCCAAGGTGACCAGATAGACAGCGGCGATGTAAGCAGCAACAAGACCGGGCCTACACGTGTGGTGTTAAACTGTTCACTGGAGATAACCAAAATGCCGCATTTTTATGATAAACGATATTTATTTTTTTTTGTCTTAAAAGATTTTCCGGCTTTGCCTCATTATAGCAATGTGTACAGCTTTATTAAGTAGAATTACAATGAACAGTCTCGTCTTTCGTTTGAAAAAGCCTTTGAAAGTCGAATTCAAGATAAAGTCGGTACTGAGTACAATTTCTAAAAGATTCAGCTGTCATCATGGCTAGAGGGAGCGACTATCATGAAAACGAATAAAACATTTCTTGTCTTTGATGTGGCTTAAGACAAGTGTATGTCCTCGTGCAGATATCGCTGATCGGACAGATGAAGGGGGAGCTGCAGGACATCGAGGCGGATAGCTCCGACGAGGAGGAGACCCAGCCCAGTGCTGCGCAGACTAGCACCAAGAACAAGAAAACGAGGTAAACAAAAGCGCCCGCGCTGGCGTGCTGATTGACGGCTGTCCTTGCTGTGCTCAAAAATGGTTTACGGCATCGTTTGGACAATCTTGGGTGGTAGAAAATCATGAAAGTTATTATTTTGAATTGGATCGGGTTGATTTTGTTTCAGTTTATTATCTTTTAACAGTTTTAACACAGCGTTGTTCACAAATGTGTTGTTCAGATGCGTCGGTTCGGAAATGGAGGGGGGACGGGCAGGTCAGGTATTAGCCAGCACTGAGCCTGTCGTTTTTGGCAATCATGAAAGGAACTATTCCCCGTGTGCTGCATTACCTCTTAAGACCTCTTCAAATATGCTTTGGTTTATGTGTTTCTGGAAGTCTAGAAACTTTTTTACTTGTGCCTTTGAAGGACTAGTCATTCGCCAATTATTAATTCCTATAAATCGTAACAACATGGCTACCCCAAGACAATTTCCTTGGATACATTCGTCGTTGAAATGATGACAACCAAAGGCATTCCCCAGTGATAACGCGGTGCTTGTTTTGGGTCCAGCCATAAAACCTGGTGAAGTGGGTAGGATTTTTTTTCAGTTATAATTATGCCAGTTTTTCTTTTTTTGACGAGCACAGGAACAAAGGGAATAATCAAGGTGGAATACCTTTGGTACGGTCATTTAGAGGACTGTGGCGCCCCACCCCTCGAGAAACGGCCCTATTGTTGCTATATATATATATATTGCTTGACAATTGGAGAATTCTCTTGTCATTGTCTCGTGTCTGTGGTTTGTGAAGCGGCGGTGGATTCAGTCTTTTCAACAACTTGAAGAGTCTGGTAGGGTCGAAGACGCTGACGCAAGCAGACATTGAACCAGTTCTTGACAAGATGAGGGACCATCTGATCGGTTAGTTATGTTACCATCTTAAAAAAATGTCATTTGGTGATTGGAGCTTTCTCGCTGTAGCTCTCACATTTAAATCATTTTCTACTCAACATAAATCACAATAAATATGTTAAGGTAAAATAGAGAAAAAAGTGAATAGATAATTAAGGGTATGTCTGTGCGCAAGTTGTCGTGACATGTACACTAGTTCTCGTGACGTAAACACGAGTTGCTGTATACTGAATTGTGCAGCGATCAGTGATGGATGGGCACAGTGCCGAGGGTGTGGCTATGTGTGTGTGATAGCTGGGCACAGTGCCGAGGGTGTGGCTATGTGTGTGATAGTCGGGCAAAATGCCGAGTGTATGGCTATGTGTGTGTAATAGCGGGGTACAGTGCCGAGGGTGTGGCTATGTGTGTGTGATAGCTGGGAACAGTGCCAAGGGTGTGGCGATGTGTGTGTGGTAGCTGGGAACAGTGCCGAGGGTGTGGCTATGTGCGTGTGTGATAGCAGGGCACAGTGCCGAGGATGTGGCTATGTGTGTGATAGCAGGGCACAGTGCCAAGGGTGTGGCTATGTGAGTGTGATAGCTGGGCACAGTGCCGAGGGTGTGGCGATGTGTGTGCGATAGCTGGGAACAGTGCCGAGGGTGTAGCTATGTGTGTGATAGCTGGGCACAGTGCCAAGGGTGTGGCTATGTGAGTGTGATAGCTGGGCACAGTGCCGAGGGTGTGGCTATGTGTGTGTGATAGCTGGGCACAGTGCCGAGGGTGTGGCGATGTGTGTGTGATAGCTGGGAACAGTGCCGAGGGTGTAGCTATGTGTGTGATAGCTGGGCACAGTGCCAAGGGTGTGGCTATGTGAGTGTGATAGCTGGCACAGTGCCGAGGGTGTGGCTATGTGTGTGTGATAGCTGGACACAGTGCCGAGGGTGTGGCTATGTGTGTGTGGGATAGCTGGGCACAGTGCCGATGGTGTTGCTATGTGTGTGATAGCTGGGCACAATGCCGAGGGTGTGGCGATGTGTGTGTGATAGCTGGGAACAGTGTCGAGGGTATGGCTATGTGTGTGTGATAGCTGGGCGCAGTGCCGAGGGTGTGGCTATGTGTGTGATAGCTGGGCGCAGTGCCGAGGGTGTGGCTATGTGTGTGATAGCTGGGCACAATGCCGAGGGTGTGGCGATGTGTGTGTGATAGCTGGGAACAGTGCCGAGGGTGTGGCTATGTGTTTGTGATAGCTGCATACAGTGCCGAGGGTGTGGCTATGTGCGTGTGTGATAGCAGGGCACAGTGCCGAGGATGTGGCTATGTGTGTGATAGCTGGGCACAATGCCGAGGGTGTGGCTATGTGTGTGATAGCTGGGAACAGTGCCGAGGGTGTAGCTATGTGTGTGATAGCTGGGCACAGTGCCAAGGGTGTGGCTATGTGTGTGTGATAGCTGGGCACAGTGCCGAGGGTGTGGCTATGTGTGTGTGATAGCTGGGCACAATGCCGAGGGTGTGGCTATGTGTGTGTGGGATAGCTGGGCACAGTGCCGATGGTGTTGCTATGTGTGTGATAGCTGGGCACAGTGCCGAGTGTGTGGCTATGTGTGTGTGATAGCTGGGCACAGTGCCGAGGGTATGGCTATGTGTGTGTTTTCAGCTAAGAACGTGGCGGCGGACATCTCTGACCAGTTGTGCGGCTCGGTGGCCACGAAACTGGAAGGTCGCGTCCTCGGCACCTTTGAAAGTAAGTCTGTTACCGAATAATCACTGGGGGTAAGACTGAAATGCCATTTTTGTTTTAAAGAAATGTTTTTTGAAGTTATTTTGCATGGGAACAAAACCTGTGCCATGGGATTCCGATGTCCTGGAATTTTGTGGAAGATTTCTGGAAAGTCCTGGAAATTGAAAATATTAATTAAATTTAAAACATTTACGTTAGATCTGAGAGTGTACAATAGTAATTTTATGGTTTCTGAATGCGTATTTCGTTTGAAAACATATATATATACATATATATATATATTTAGTAAAAACTTTTATGGTTGAACATTACCTTGTATTGCATTATATAAAGGCTAAAGGGTGTGTGATGGGTGGAAATGTGTCTCAGAAAGTTCTGGGAAGTCCTGAAATTCTTTTTGACCGAAAAGCGCGGGAACTCTGTAACCAATAAATCCAAACGCAGTTTGACAAAGTAAAGTGATTTAATGGTAACTGATGATATTCCTCCCCCCCCCCCCTCACCCCCCACCCCTCCTGCTACCTCCTTGCAGCGGTGGCAGAACTGATACGTCAGTAACAACAAATATATTGTAACTAATGACCCCCCCCCCCCTCACACACCTTACATTGGTGGCGTTGTAGATAATTATGTGGTAACTAATGAACGCTCCCCTCCCTGTCCCCCCCCCCCCCACCCCCGTCCCTCCTCTGGCTTGCAGCTGTGGCGTACACGGTGAAGAGCGCGCTGCAGGAATCTTGCATGACGCTGCTGAGGCCGCATAGACGTGTCGACATCCTGCGTGACGCCATGGCGGCGCGCGACGCCAGGCGCCCCTACGTCATCACCTTCTGTGGCGTCAACGGCGTCGGCAAGTCCACCAATCTCGCCAAGGTAATATCCAGATCAGTAAAATAATGGATCTTGTCTCTACCATTAATACTGTCTATCTAAGGTTATAGAAAACGTAATAATTCCGTTAATATTTTCTAATTGTTCATGTATTAGATGAGTGCTGTGTGCATTCATATAGCGGACAGTTTGCGTGAAAAGTAATTCACGCAATTCACGTATTCATCATTTTGCACTTAGAATATTGAGTGATCGGTTGTGTCCTGTACAACTGAAACACAAATAGAGGAGTGAACTGTCCGCGCAAGGGGCCTCATTGATATAAAAATTCGTGTTTTACAAGTGAATCTGCATGCATAAAGTCACAAGTGGTGAGAGTAAGGTAGAGGCAAGAGGGCCAGGGCGAGTCACACGCCCATATAATGTTCTCATGGAGGTGGTAATTATTTTTGGTCAGTTGCATAATGTACTTATACACAATCTTGTGGTAACACAACGTACACATGAAACCATTCGTGGCGTAATTTCGTTACTTGTGACATTTTCTTTATTTTATCGGTCAACATCATAAGGGTTAACAATTTTTGGGCGGCTATAAAATTTTTCAGAGATTATAGATTCCAACGGTGTATTGCATGCTAAGTAAATGGATCCTACTTATTAACATCATGTAATAATGTATGAGCGATAATACGGGATAAATTTCTTAAGGTTAAATTTTCACTATGTACCCCTATGGGGAAGTACGCCCAGGTCTTGCTTGGGGTAAAAGGCCCATGGTGGGCCTGTTACCCCACAACTAAAAAATCATCTACATAAGTTTTATTAGATATATTTTACAATCATAGATAAAAATATATAATATTATGACATCTAAATTTTATAAAGATAGTAAATTAAGGCTTTAAAACTTAAAATAAATCTGATACTTAATAAAAAAAGGGATAAAATATTATTCATTTTTTTAGACCTCCGCCGCCGCGAAGCCTGTAGGATTCGGGTCCGTCCGTCCGTCTGTCCGTCGACACTTTTTTTTGTCTGTTCTGTATCTCCGTAACCACTGAAGCGATTCCATGGTTCTCTTGCACATGCAAAGACTATATAGTGGAACTGTGAAACGAGGGGTTATTTTGAAAATTTCGCAAAAATTGGGAAAATGGGAAAACTTTGAAAATACAGCACAATTGACCTATTCGGTGGATGTTTGTCATATTGAAATCCTGTGATTGCACGCCTGCGGGGGACTTAGTCAGGTTTACTGACATACTTGTTTCTGTTTGATTTTTTTCGGATATTAGATAAAAGATGGTGCGAAATCATAATAAAACCTCATAGAACCAAGCAATATGGTGAAAAGGCTCTTTCCCAGAAGTCATTTGATTTTAATATGTTGGGGGTAAAATGCCCATTCGGTGGGCGTTTTGCCTCCCAGCGTGGGGCAGTTCGCCCAGTGGTGACATTTTTTCGATGCCATTTTTTTTATGGAAATAAAATTCACTTGAATGTTTTTAAGTGTCATATTGATATAGAACCATAAGCCTAATAAACAGAAGAAAAAGTAATTCAAATTCTCAAAGATTAAAAAAGATATGGGCGATCCGGCTTAAGGTGAGCGTCTAGCCCCACCTTACTCTGTCTGTTTCGTAGGCGCGCACGGAAAGGTGTGTATGTGGAGGGAGGGGGGGGGGGGGGGGTGTGATGTGGTCGGGGGCTGGGGATACGCTGGTGTTGTAGTCAATAGGTGATGTCAACAATTTTACGGGAAGGGGGTTGGTGGGGGGGGGGGGGGGGTGCGGTAGGGTTACAAGTATAACGTACGTACTCACCGGATGGCCCGTAAGGTTGCTTCTGGCGTGTGTGTGTTGTAGATATGCTTCTGGCTGATCGAGAACGGACTGCGCGTACTGATCGCGGCCTGCGACACGTTCCGCGCGGGTGCCGTGGAACAGCTGCGCACGCACAAGCGCAAGCTGAACGCGCTGCACCCACCCCGCGCCCACGGCGGCCGCCCCATGGTCGAGCTGTACGAGAAGGGCTACGGCAAGGACGCGGCCGGCATCGCCATGGAGGCCATCAACTACGGTGCGTACCGGCTGGCGGGTAGGGGGAAGGGGGAAGATTTGAGCTGTACGAGAAGGGTTAAGACGAGGACGCAGCAGGCTTCGCCATGGAGGCCATCAAATACGGTGTGTGCGTGGGGGGGGGGGGGGGGGAGGGTAGGGGTAAGGGAGTGAGAAGGGGAAGATCTGAAGGAGCGGATCGTGAGGCCATTGACTGCGTTGTGTGCGTGGGTGAGGGAAGGGAGTACGGGAGTGCGGGGCAGCTAATTTTAGGAAGATTTTGCCGTCATGCCTTCATTTTTATCACTTGAGCTCTGTGGCTTGGGGAGCAGGGTGACGCTTGACATAAGCGCGTGTTGTCAGTTGTTTATGTCTCGTTCTCGCTTGCAGCTCGTGACTCTCGTTTTGACGTGGTTTTGGTGGATACAGCCGGACGAATGCAGGACAATGAGCCACTCATGCGAGCTCTGAGCAAGGTGAGTGCAGCATTCATACCTGCGCATGCGCGTAAATTCAGTGTGCATTTCTGGGTGATAAAGTAAATTCATGGTTCATTAATGAAGTCCAAGTCAGAGAGTGTTTATGGTCAAAATAATATTCGCAGTGAATTTGTGCACCTCTGCGCATGCTACGGTGTCGTGTTGAGTTTTTGACTGAGCTCGGATTTTATTTACTCGATAGCGAGAGAGATGGCAGGGGGAGAGGGGGGGGGGGGGGTGAGGAGTAGTTGAGTCTTATTATTTATTTCACGATTGCCAATATATGTACAAAGGAAGCAGTAGTATTTTGCCTGGTAGATATGCCCAGTAAGCACAACCGTACTCAGCGCTCTTCCAGTATCGAAAACGTCACGCTGCGCCCTACAGAAAGCGCGCACTTGATATCGTCATAACAACAGAGCTATGCGACAGAAAGCATAGCAGGAGTGCATAAATTATGTAAGCCTTGTGCACTTTTCGCAGTCGCTTTTCAGGCCCGTGTTACCGAGTGGTTCAGGCTGCCAGAGTGTTTTTCTGATCCGCCCACCCGCCTCGTGTGGTTTTGTCATTTGACAGATTTCTTAAACAACTGTCTCGCAGAGGGCAAATTGCAGCTGTAATGACTGAGGTGTAGCGGCGATACGCGACTGTGGCTCAGTGGCCCCTGTGCTTTGTTGTGACGACATATTAAGTACACATGTCCTCAGTCGTGGACGAGTGTTACATATATTCTAACCTTTACTGAATGTACATTCTGCCATGGTACCTTCCGGTTGGTAGCTGATCGCCGTCAACCAGCCAGACCTGGTGCTGTTCGTGGGCGAGGCGCTGGTTGGCAATGAGGCCGTCGACCAGCTGACCAAGTTCAACCAGGCGCTGGCAGATCACTCGCAGATGGCCAACCCGCGGCTCATCGACGGCATCGTGCTCACCAAGTTCGACACCATTGACGACAAGGTGTGTTGCTTTGTACAGGGGCGGATCCGGGGGTTCGCAGTGCGGCGGGGTGGCGGTGGGGTATCGCGGGGAGGGAAAGGGGTGTGGTGGTGTGCAGGGGCGGATGCGGGGGTTCGCAGTGCGGCGGGGTGGGGGGATATCGCGGGGAGGGAAAGGGGTGTTGTGGTGTACAGGGGCGGATGCGGGGGTTCGCAGTGCGGCGGGGTGGAGGGGTATTGCTGGGAGGGAAAGGGGTGTGGTAGTGTACAGGGGCGGATCCAGGGTTTCGCAGTGCGGCGGGGTGGAGGGGTATGGCGGGAAGGGTGGGGCTGTTGTGGTGTTTGTGTGTTGCTTGACAGGTGGGGGCGGCGATTTCGATGACGTACACCACAGGCAAGCCAATCGTGTTTATTTATGTGTATGTCTACCAATCGTGTTTATGTGATTGTGTGTTGATTGACAGGTGGGGGCGGCGATTTCGATGACGTACACCACGGGCCAGCCAATCGTGTTCGTGGGCACGGGACAGACGTACACGGACCTGAAGAACCTCAACGCCAAGGCTGTCGTACACGCGCTGCTGAAACCCTAGACGACACACACACCCTCCCTCCCTCACCCTCACACACACTCACATACCCTGCCTCACAGACACACACACATAGACACATATAAAAATGAACACACATGAATAGACGGCAAGCTTTGGCGAACATCAATGACCTAATGAGAGAGATGTCGTTGGTGACAGAATTACTCGGATATTACGTCAGAATATGAGGTTGCTATGGTCTTAGAATTACTTCAGCGTTTTATGTTGCAACAAACCAACGTGAATGATAATCATACAAATATCTGAGATGTAAGATATAAGAATAGTAAAAATAAATTAAAAACATAGTAAAAAAAGTATCAGTAAACATTATACAACAGTGTGTGTCCGTGAAGGCATGATGGCTGTGCTCGTGGGAGGGATAGCCTTCAGGTTAAACACAAAGCACAACTGAAAAGCTTGCTAAATTAACACAATTATTGCTAAAAAGTAGCACAGATTTGATTAAGTTCGCGCATATTTTGAGTGATGAACTGGCTTACTTTCTAATTATGTTTAAAAACTTTTTTGTTTCACATTTTTTTCAGGAAAGGGGATATATGAATAATTTAATTTATTTTAACTTAACGAAAGTAAAAAGTTATTCTTTGTAAGAAAACAATCTTGTAAGTAGTTTTGGTGGAAGCTTTTATTATCTAATTTTAGTGCATGTATGATTGAGAAAAAAATAATCAAAATAAGTAAGAATTAGAGGAACGGTGGTGTATCCCCACTCACCTCACACGCTGACACAGTTATGGCATTTATGATGTAGTGACATATGCTCGAAATTGTGAAGTATTTCGCATGTAATACTGGTGTACTTATTTTACGGTACTGACAGTCCGACTCAAAGGTTTCAAGGCTCTCATCAGTCGTGAGAGTGTGAACAAAGTAAAAACTGCTCGTCTTATGGATTCGGTCTGCCAGCTCAGTGTAAAGTTACAAAAGTAGGTTTGTTGAGGTTATCGTTCGGTATCCGGGATATTGCGAGCATGTTCTGGGGCTTGGGCTGGGGGGGGGGGGGTGTTTTTTTTTTTTTAATAACTGGTGTCACTTAATCAGGAACTGTACGCAAACCCATGTTTTGTGAAGTTTGGAGAAAAAAGAACGGATGGTGCTGATTGGTTTGCGTTCGGCGCTGTAGAAGCTCCGATTTTAGGTGCAATATGTCAAACTTGGAACACACAAATAGCACCAGGACCTTCTCCACTTAGATTCAGCTTATCTATGGCAAAAAAAAGAAGTATTTTCTCAATCCGTGGAGAGAAATATGGAAATCCAGGTATATACATAGGTTGAGAAATTCATTCTCAATGCTGTTTCGTGATCATGTTACTCCAGAAATATTCAGGTGTACATGTTCTGTATGCGAAAAAATGCTGCTGTAACCGAAAAGAGTCCTGTATTCCTTTTAAAGACAAAATCGCAGGTCTTCAAAAAATAACATTAATTAACCCAAATTTTGGGCTAAATCGATTTCTATTGAATTTGGTTTAAGATGTCATTCATGTGCTCTTACTGAAAAAAAATTGCATTGAGTCCAGCGTGAACATTCCTGCGCGCAAAGTGTCCTCTCATTAACGAGTACTCAGTGGTACTTGCTGTGTACTTGAAAAATAAGATTAAATATACTTATGTATGTGAAAACTGTCTAGTCATGCGTTGTTAGTAATAATTGAAAGTGTATGACAGAACTGGTATATTAGCAAGCTGTGAGTTTACTTCACTCTACAGACGCTGACATGTGTAAATTACTACGAATTATTATTATTGGTTTAATTTGAGATAATAAAACGAGAAGCTATAGTTTATTGTTATTTCAGTATTGTTATTTTTCACGTTTTTTCCTAACACAGGGGCCGTTCCCGGACTCGGCGAGATCAACGGAAAATTTTGAAGAGGGTTAGTTGTGATTTTTCGGCGTGAGATGAGCAAAGTAGTGTATAAATGGGGGTTCTACCGCAGTCAATCATCGTGACGTCATCAATCACGTGATCAATTAAGCCAATTAAGTCAACTAAGCCCGCTGTGACCTGTCAATCGTTGTGACGCCATAATGACGTCATCATGTCTGGAAGTGACGTCATCATGTCTGGACCGGAAGTGACGTCATCATGTCTGTTTGTTTGTATCTGCTTGAGTTTTTGGATGGAGCGCGCGCGCGTGTTGGGATGACGTGATGATGAAGGGTAAACGTCACAGCAGAGTGTGCGTAAACGTCATTTTGTTTTCGTAATTTGAAATAACGGACTTCCGTTGAAGTGTGGAACTTATATTTGTAACATGTTGCCATTTTAACTGTGTAAAAAGTGGAAAAAGTGGGATAACTTTCGTTATAGTTGACCGATTTACATGAAAATTTCACTGTTTGATTCAGTTTTATATCTAGTTTTGTTATAAAGTGGTCACAGGCTATTTACACCGGTGGCTATATGCATATTTGTAACATGCCGCCATTTTAACTTTGTAAAAAATGAAAAATTGAGATAACTTTCGTTATACTTGGTCGATTTACATGAAAATTTCACTGTTTGATTCAGTTTTATGTAAATTTTTAACATTAAGTGGTCACAGGCTATTTACACCGGTGGCTGTATGCATTTTTGTAACATGCCGCCATTTTAACTTTGTAAAAAGTGAAAAATTGAGATAACTTCCGTTGTACTTGGTCGATTTACATGAAAATTTCACTGTTTGATTCAGTTTTATGTAAATTTTTAACATTAAGTGGTCACAGGCTATTTACACCGGTGGCTGTATGCATTTTTGTAACATGCCGCCATTTTAACTTTGTAAAAAAGTGAAAAATTGGCATAACTTCCGTTATACTTGGTCGATTTACATGAAAATTTCACTATTTGATTCTGTTTTATATCTAGTTTTACCATTTAGTGGTTATAGGCTATTTGCGCAGCTGACTGTATGCATTTTTGTAACATGCCGCCATTTTAACTTTGTAAAAAGTGAAAATTTGGGATAACTTTCGCTATACTTGGTCGATTTACATGAAAATTTCACTGTTTGATTCAGTTTTATATCTGGTTTTGCTATAAAGTGGTCACAGGCTATTTACGCAGCTGGCTGTATGCATTTTTGTAACATGCCGCCATTTTAACTTTGTAAAAAATGAAAAATTGAGATAACTTTCGTTATACTTGGTCGATTTACATGAAAATTTCACTGTTTGATTCAGTTTTATGTAAATTTTTAACATTAAGTGGTTATTGGCTATTTGCGCAGCTGACTGTATGCATTTTTGTAACATGCCGCCATTTTAACTTTGTAAAAAGTGAAAAATTGGCATAACTTCCGTTATGCTTGGTCGATTTACATGAAAATTTCACTGTTTGATTCAGTTTTATGTAACATTTTAACATTAAGTGGTTATAGGCTATTTACACCGATGGCTGTATGCATAATGTGACATGCCGCCATTTTAACTTTGTGAAAAGTGAAAAAATGAGATAACTTTCGCTATAATAGGTCGATTTGCATGAAACTTTCACTGTTTGGTTCAGTTTTATATGTAGTTTTTGTTATAATGTAGTCATGGGCTATTTGCGCAGCTGGCTGTATGCATAATTTGACATTCGCCATTTTAACTTTTTAAAAAGTGGAAAAGTGTAATAACTTTCGTTATGGTTAACCGATTTGAATGAAAATTTCACCATTGAATACAGTTTGATGTCTTAGTTTACAGTAGTTTGCATAGGTGGGTTGTTGGAATGGCGCGCGCCCACCATTCAAACATGTGTTTGAATTATTTTTACGTCAAACTATGGTTCAACAAGTTGTTTAACAATTGTACAACAAGTTGTTTAGCAATTGTACAACAATTGTTCAACAAGCTGTTGTTGAACATGTTCAACATGTTGTTGAACATGTTCAACATGTTCAACAACATGTTCAACAAGTTGAACATGTTCAACATGTTCAACAACATGTTCAAAAAATTGAACATGTTCAGCATGTTCAACATGTTCAACAACATGTTCAACATGTTCAACAACATGTTCAACATGTTCAACATGTTGTTGAACAAGTTGAACATGTTCAACATGTTCAACATGTTGAATATGTTCAACTTGTTCAACAACATGCTGTTTAACAAGTTGTTCAACAAGTTGTAGTTCAAGCAAAGAAAAAACAAGACATATGTTGAATAGGTTTATTAATACATTTAAATACACTTAAATACACTTAAATACACTTAAATACACTTAAATATATACAGCTTAAATCTATAACAATATTATAACATTTATTGTAACTTGCTCAAAAATGCCAAACTAAAATTGCTAAAATTGCTGACTCAGCAATTTTACCAAGTATGGCATATTTGAGCAACTTACAATAAATGTTATATTATTGTTATAGATTTAAGCTGTATATATTTAAGTGTATTTTAGTGTATTTAGGTGTATTTAAATGTATTAATAAACCTATTCAACATATGTCTTGTTTTTTTCTTTGCTTGAACTACAACTTGTTGAACAACTTGTTAAACAGCATGTTGTTCAACAACTTGAACATATTCAACATGTTGAACATGTTGAACATGTTCAACTTGTGCAACATGTTGAACATGTTGAACATGTTGTTGAACATGTTCAACAACAGCTTGTTGAACAATTGTTGTACAATTGCTAAACAACTTGTTGAACCATAGTTTGACGTAAAAATAATTCAAACACATGTTTGAATGGTGGGCGCGCGCCATTCCAACAACCCACCTATGCAAACTACTGTAAACTAAGACATCAAACTGTATTCAATGGTGAAATTTTCATTCAAATCGGTTAACCATAACGAAAGTTATTACACTTTTCCACTTTTTAAAAAGTTAAAATGGCGAATGTCAAATTATGCATACAGCCAGCTGCGCAAATAGCCCATGACTACATTATAACAAAAACTACATATAAAACTGAACCAAACAGTGAAAGTTTCATGCAAATCGACCTATTATAGCGAAAGTTATCTCATTTTTTCACTTTTCACAAAGTTAAAATGGCGGCATGTCACATTATGCATACAGCCATCGGTGTAAATAGCCTATAACCACTTAATGTTAAAATGTTATATAAAACTGAATCAAACAGTGAAATTTTCATGTAAATCGACCAAGCATAACGGAAGTTATGCCAATTTTTCACTTTTTACAAAGTTAAAATGGCGGCATGTTACAAAAATGCATACAGTCAGCTGCGCAAATAGCCAATAACCACTTAATTTTAAAAATTTACATAAAACTGAATCAAACAGTGAAATTTTCATGTAAATCGACCAAGTACAACGAAAGTTATCTCAATTTTTCATTTTTTACAAAGTTAAAATGGCGGCATGTTACAAAAATGCATACAGCCAGCTGCGTAAATAGCCTGTGACCACTTTATAGCAAAACCAGATATAAAACTGAATCAAACAGTGAAATTTTCATGTAAATCGACCAAGTATAACGAAAGTTATCTCAATTTTTCATTTTTTACAAAGTTAAAATGGCGGCATGTTACAAAAATGCATACAGCCAGCTGCGTAAATAGCCTGTGACCACTTTATAGCAAAACCAGATATAAAACTGAATCAAACAGTGAAATTTTCATGTAAATCGACCAAGTATAGCGAAAGTTATCCCAAATTTTCACTTTTTACAAAGTTAAAATGGCGGCATGTTACAAAAATGCATACAGTCAGCTGCGCAAATAGCCTATAACCACTAAATGGTAAAACTAGATATAAAACAGAATCAAATAGTGAAATTTTCATGTAAATCGACCAAGTATAACGGAAGTTATGCCAATTTTTCACTTTTTACAAAGTTAAAATGGCGGCATGTTACAAAAATGCATACAGCCACCGGTGTAAATAGCCTGTGACCACTTAATGTTAAAAATTTACATAAAACTGAATCAAACAGTGAAATTTTCATGTAAATCGACCAAGTACAACGGAAGTTATCTCAATTTTTCACTTTTTACAAAGTTAAAATGGCGGCATGTTACAAATATGCATATAGCCACCGGTGTAAATAGCCTGTGACCACTTTATAACAAAACTAGATATAAAACTGAATCAAACAGTGAAATTTTCATGTAAATCGGTCAACTATAACGAAAGTTATCCCACTTTTTCCACTTTTTACACAGTTAAAATGGCAACATGTTACAAATATAAGTTCCACACTTCAACGGAAGTCCGTTATTTCAAATTACGAAAACAAAATGACGTTTACGCACACTCTGCTGTGACGTTTACCCTTCATCATCACGTCATCCCAACACGCGCGCGCGCTCCATCCAAAAACTCAAGCAGATACAAACAAACAGACATGATGACGTCACTTCCGGTCCAGACATGATGACGTCACTTCCAGACATGATGACGTCATTATGGCGTCACAATGATTGACAGGTCACAGCGGGCTTAATTGACTTAATTGACTTAATTGGCTTAATTGATCACGTGATTGATGACGTCACGATGATTGACTGCGGTAGAACCCCCATTTATACACTACTGAGCAATGTTCCAGTTTGGGCTTCGGGGGCGCTGTAAGCCACCCCATCCCCTCCCCCCCCCCCCCCCCCCAAAGCTCTACACTTTTAGACGCTCAGTGATGCGATTTGAACGATTTTAAGCACATTTCGAGATTTATCAGCTGTACAAAAAGTCACAAAAATTGTCTACGCGATCTTACAATATGTCTAATTTAGCTGCATGGAATTTCATGCTGTTGTGAATTAACCGTTACGTAAGAATAAATACAAAACAATATAGGTGGGGCGGAAAGACGGACTGAACGAGCAAGTCAAATAAAGTATGCCTTTACCCTGTGATAAATGTCCGGCACAACAAAAACGGAAATACACGATTGCATGTATACGTTATGTATAATACTTGTCCATATAACGTGACAACCACAGCTAAAGTATAGCAAGAACTCGAAGGCGCGAGTGCAAAAGATTAACACCTGACGACTTAAAATCTCCAAAACAGTATCTGCAAGCACCGACCCCCCCCCCCCCCATCCCCCACCCCCCCTAAAGAAAATGAAGATGAAAAAAAATATTGCAGAACTCAGTTGATTTCGAGAAGCACCAATTTCGGCTCAAAATCGACGGATTTCCGTCGATCGACGAAAAAAACGACTGCTGCTAACACGAATATTGCGATAGCGTTTTTTTTTTTTGGGGGGGGGGGGGGGGGGGTTAGCGGCGGAAGAACGGCAATAATCGGCTCTCTGGGCGGTGGTAATCAGGCTTTGATGTTTATTTTTCTTTTTTAAAAGAACCAAAAACTGGTAGACCCATTTATGCATTAAAAACTGTGCACTGAAAAGTTTGAGTATTTTTGTAGTGATATAAAATATGTATAAAAATGAGATTGCGAAATCGGAAAACAAATAGGCGTGATCCACGTTCTTCAGTAAAAAAAAATGACTCATTTACGCAAATTGGTAAATTTACACAAGTGTTAGGCATAACTGCGATAGTGGTGCAGCGTTATACGAACCCAGCTTCGGCAATATAGCCGGCTATTTTTCACCCTCTAAGAATTGCTATTAAGCATTTATTCAAATGTATTTCATTAAGAAAATGTAAACATTTACGGTGTGTTTCTGCCAGCAATTACAGGTGTATAATCCCTTTTGATTGCCGCTGAAGAAGCGATGAATGCCTAAGGCTAATGGCTTGCAATTGTATTAACATAGTCTGTTTATAACGAGTGTTTATATTTCAAAGATAACACAAACTGGATTAGCCAGAACTTCAAAAGAATTACTTGAAATGATTTTAAAAACTTAGAAATGTAAACAAAAAGTAAAATAGATGCATGCCTTACACAAACAAGTAATCGTCAGCAATTAGCGTAAAAATAGCCACGGCAACATCATGAAACTTGCTCTTTCCTGTGTGAAACACGTGCAGATTTTACCGCACTAATTAACCGCTCAGCTTAGCCAGATTAAAGTTTTTAAAAACTTCACTTCAAACATATTATTTTATGAATTCAATACTTAACAAAATATCACAAATTACATCTGATATTTCAGTTACAGATTTAACATGTTTGAAAAATAGTTTACTGAAATATTCCGTAAATATAAACCGTACTGATATGCGTTTTCCATGCGTTGCAAATGCCATATCTACGAGTCTAAAGGAACGCGTTACATCATGCAAAATTTGTTTCAATTGGTCGCTGATGCATGCTGGGAATTTCTTTTCTACACGAAGCATTTACATGGGTGTATTCCTCTTATATGAATGCTGAATGATTCAAACAAACAAATACAAGATTTCATAGTTTCCCACGATAGAAAACTGAGCGAAATACCACAAATGCTTGAAAACGTTTAAATACTGCTGGCAGCTAAATATCCTGTTTATTGTGAAGCTTAAAAAAACTCCTTGGCAATGCCGGTTCAGTTTACAGACGTGGCATCTCACATTAGGAAATCTTGGCTTAAGAAGGTGTACTAATTGGCAAACGACTTGTTGATAGAGACAAGTAATTGTCTTCAATTACGCCTAATTAGTACATCAGGTGCTGTTAGCCGAAAGTTGCCTTTCCGGCGTTGTTCCGGAGAGTTTGGATTATTCTCAAAAATGTATGCACGTAGTGCTGTAATACATTCGTTTTTGTGTGACGCGAACCCCTCTAAAATTACCTGCAATTTTCTGGCCAGGCGCATTCTTCTTTGTGACGCAAAATTTGGCTACGGTCTGCGCTATAATTACCGTAAACTTGAAATTTGGGACATTTTTCCAGAACGCGAAATCTGGCTAGGATATGGGCAATAATTACAGCTTATCAGAAGAAGTGCGACATACACGAGACGCTTGTTTTTTCACACAGCATATGTTTGTGCGTAGGCTGAGCTTTTGCGATCAATACTTGTTCGTTAATAAACTTTTTTAAAACTTTTTTTTAAAAACTATTTGCAGTTTCAAATTTGTGAAAAAGTGCCCTCAGCAAACATTTTGACGTCAGAATGACGTCGGATTGACGTCGTGACCCGACGTTTTTGACGTCGAATTGGTGCACCGGTTTTGTTGTACATGAAAAGGAACTGACGTCGGTTTTTCACATCAAATTGACGTCGGAATTCCGACTTCAATCCGACGTCGATTTAGGGTTGGAATGGATATTGGAACCGATGTGAAAAGTGTAATTTACTAGTCAACACAATAAACCTCAAGACTCCACTCGGCTGTTTTTCTCCTCTTGACCACCTTGTTTAACATGATCCAACAGCCTCTCTCGTAATCTCTTAACTAACAAACGCGTCCCGTGTCCATCACTGTATTTAACAAATCTGACTGTGACATAGCTAACAAAACTGTCACATGGTCTAGCGTCCTATATTTTTATTGCAAGTACAGTCTAAAGTGACGTGTTATGTCAATAACAAGTTTTGGAAAATGTGAGATATTGCTAAATATACCCATAAAGATTCTTTTTTTACCTTAAAAATGTGTGGTTTCATTCAACAGTCGACATTTTTAGAATGTTTGCGAATCGTTACGAATTCCAAAGCTGTTTTTTAAACTTTACTTTGAATTTCCCAATAAATTAATATTAAAATATAAAAGCAACTGGTTTACTAACACGAAACATTGTCTACAATGCATGAATGGCACAGAGAGTATTTTCTAGCGACGATTATAAGCACTCAAGGCAATGACGTAGTACACGTTGCATCAGCGAAGTAATGGATGACTCACAACATGGCACAAATTCGTTAATTTAAGTTTCTTAGGCTAAAATAAATGCAACAAAACAATTATGATATACTTAAGAGGGTTGCGTGCAGTTTTGTTAACCCTCGGGTTGAAATGTTACGAGACTTTGCCTCATATGACATTCCGCGATTTGTGTGACATTTCGCGCCTTACGTCACATTCCGCGCTTCAGGTGAACAAAACTGCATGTCACAATTGTGATATAGTTAGGAGGGTGACGTGCAGTTTTCTTAACCTTCGGGTTGGAATGCGTATCACCCTCTTAACTCTAATATTTACACCAAAACGTTTACTTATTACAGTTGTCACCGTACCACGTTGTACCGCGTCACCTTTACCTATATCGTCTCGTCCAGCGGTAACGCCTCGTTCATCACTTATCTCTCTTTTAGAGTCCCAATCAAACTTAACTTCTGCTTATCTAATGCACTGTCTTCTCCTTCAGTCGTTATCAAAGTTCCAAAGACAGGAACAGAGAAATTACTGACAGACAACCCCCAAAAGATCAAAGTATTGCGTTTTTGGCAATTGGCCAAATTTTGGCCATGCAGCAAAGATTTTTCATGGAATGTGTATCTCATCCTCCAGTTTTCGTGTGATCGTGCTGAAATTTTTATGTGTACTTTTTCGTGCTTGTCTAGCGACATTGGTATGGTTCACCGGTGGTTCATACGCACATATAGATACTGTATTAAAAATGGTGATCGTTTAAGTTCTGATCGGATTGCTGTCAAGTTTGGTATGAATATTCTCATGCGGCCGCATTATAAAAAGTTAACTCTACAGCTAATTGACTCCTTTAACCTATCCATTAGCCAACACAACATCCGAAATTAATTGTTAAAATTAACCTTTTTAACAGATTGTTGGCGTGAAGTGATTATGTCAACAGATTTTTTGGTAAACAGCCAAAATTGGCCAAATATAGGACTTTCTAAATGTTTTCGGAACCAATTTTTAAAATGCTTATCTCACAGGTTTGATCGAATGCTGTCAAATTTATATGGATATTCCTTGGATAGCTCTCACTTTCAAAATACCTTTTATTGTCATCCTCCAAAAATTAACTAAATATAAGCATTTTATAATATTTGGGGGCAAATTTTAAAATGCTTCTTCTACAGTTATATGAATATTTCACAATGAAGTAATAAAATGTTGTATTCTTGCAGCGAAAACATGCATGCAGTCGTTAAATAGTTATGATGAAAACACACATACAAATGTTCCATGAATAGCCCTGTCTCGACGACATACTTTTCGCTGTCCCCTCAACAATAGCCAAATGTGGGCATTTTGTATTTTTAGGAGCCAGTTTTTTTTAAAAAACTTCTTTCTCAACAGCTTTCATTGGATTGCTTTTCAAATTCTAATTTGAAAAAATTGTACTTTTAGAGGTACAATTTTACTACTATGTGTTTAAAAACCAGTCGGAGTTTAAGAAATAAGTTTTTATATGCATGTTTACTTTTTGCATGTTTGGACATAATGCATGAGGTATTCACGCATTTCAGAGAATGCCTATTTCAGAAATTATACTGAAGGACAAAAGAAATTTAACATACAAAAAGTAAATATATTTCTTATTCTAAACTTGTTTTGCTTGAAACTTTGAATAACTATTAGTGACCTAAATCTGCGACATAATCTATTGTTTTATTCAAAAACATTGATTATCAAGGTGTTAATGTGGTATAAAGCTCTAAACCATATTGATAGGCAGGAGCTCGTTCTGCTTGAGTTGATTTCTAATTTTTACTATCAGTTGTTTTGAAGAAAGATATTGCAACGTTTATGCATAAATTTTGGTTTAAATATCGAGCGCATAAAGATGCATTGATTTCCGCAAAATTATCGCGACCACGCTATTGGCATGCTAGAAGCTGGTGTACCACTCAACCAAGTGGCACGGCGCTTTGACTGAAGCCGAATCACAATATACCAGTTGCAACGGCGGTATAAAAAGACTGGGTGCACTCAGAGAAGCGGCCGCCCTTGAGTAACTTCGCCAAATCAGGATAGCCGGATCCGTTTGATCCACCTGCGCGATCCCTTTCGCAGTGCTGCAACCACAGAGATGGAGATCCCAGGCACAGCCAACAACCTCATAAGTGCAAAAACGATCATCAGACGTCTTCGCGAACACGGATTATGCGCTCGCAGACCTTGTGTCGGCGTCGTCTTGAACGCTCGGAGACATATACGACGCCGCACGTGGACTGATAACCACCATCGTGGAGGGTGGAGATGGCAAAACTGGCGACGTGTGATATTTAGCGATGAGTCACGGTTTCAATTATACCGTGCAGATGGCCGCCAGCGCGTGTATAGACAGGTGGATCGTTTTGACGGCGGTTCTGTGATGGTGTGGGGAGCCATTCGATTCGGCTGTAGTCACAGCTTCTGATCATTGATGGTAATTTGACTGCAAATGGGTACATCAATACTGTACTCAATACTCAATTAGTCCCCTACGTTCAGCAGAACGTTGATGCGATATTTATGCACGATAATGCGCGCCCACATGCCGCCCAGACAACTAGGGATTACCTTGCAGAAATAGTGTTAACACCTTGGATTGGCCAGCCTATTCCCCGAACATGAATCCCATAGAACATCTATGGGATCATCTGGATAGGAAGGTTCGTGCTCTAAATCCGCCTACTCAAAACCACGCCCACCTACACCAGGCTTTGATAGAAGAGTGGCACCGGTACCATCAGTACCGAATCAACCACTGATCATGTCGATGCCCTGCCGGATCATTGCTTTACGCCAAGCCAATGGGGGACACACACGCTATTTAGGACACTTCAGGTCGTTAAATTCTGTGCACGCCGAAATTGTGGCAGTCGCATCTTTTGTCAGTCTGGATTTTGCAGACGCTTAGGAGTATGGATCATTTTGTGTAAAATTATGTTAAAGAATCATTGAATCATTCTTGTAAGTATGAAAGTTATTGACTAAATAATTTTCTCATAATGATATATTTCATTTGCATGTTAAGTTTTTTCTGGCCTTCGGTATATTTAGGGACAGTAAGATGGATTTTAGTTCATCTTGTTTTAACAAGTTTACACATTTTTTATTAATTGGTTTATGAATACAATTATTTGTAAAATTTTTTGCTAGATATTATTTATTTTTTCTGAATTATTATTGACAATGTACTAATAAACGTTGTGCTATAAAATCAAGGAATACCTAAACATGCACATTTATTGTTGGAATCATCATTACTTGATGTCGTTCTCTTCACAATTTCTCTATAAATGTTTCCACATTATCTGCTATTTTCACCGGCCGGATATATCTGATCAATCAACATTCTGATCCCAATTTCTTTAGCGAATTGATCCCCATCCTGTGTCTCGAATCGGATGTAGCCTCAATAAATGAATTCAGTCTTATTTAGTCTCACACCACATATCAAAATTTGTACGTAGCAGTTGGTCCCCTTACAAACTGATTTCATAATAGCTTACTATATTATCCATTTCTATACGTTAAATTGTAAAAATTACTTTTTTTTCCATGGACCGATAGACAAACTGAAATTTTTCAGTTTAGTTTCAACCCAGAGTATTTTGTGAAACTATCTATAGTTGTTAAAGGTTTTAGAGAGCATGTAACAGTATCTAAAAAGAGTGAAATATTACTCTACATATCCCAGCTTTAACCCTTAATATTTGTATTTTTCTGATAAGCTGTGCAAGAATCCCAACATACAGTAGAAGTAAGGTGGATGACATTACAAACCTCTCCTGACCCCTCTCAATTTATCAATTATTGTATTTATTAATAACTGATATATTTATTATTAATTATTGTAATATTGTAATAGGTACCTTAAAACACATCGGCACTCACGCCTTTTGCGTTAAAAATGATAACTGCTGGTTTAATTAGGGTTTAAGCCGAACCCTTCAATGTCATATGTGGATATTGATAAAAATTGTATCAGGAGAAGAAACATTTAAACACTCACCATGAAAATGTCTATGAAAACTCTCTTTAATGATCCTGATTTAGTGTAAGTATGCAATAAATCGTTAGGGAAAACGCAATTCTTCCAGAAAAATAATGATAATTAAGTGTAAATTTATATTAAAAATACAATTCTGTCACGGTTAACACAAAGTATTTTTCGTACAGAAAAGAAATCATGTAACAGAACACTCTCGTGATAACTCAACAAAAGTTAACATTTTAATTTAAGCCATGCACCAAGGCTTCTTTTGGCGTCTAATGGTCAGTAAATTGCTTAGAAAATCAGAGTGTTATTGAATTGTTACTCTCTTTTAGCGGTCAAAACATGGCGATGCCAGCTGATGTGCTATTGTCGGAATTTTCATGCTTGTTGTTTTCGTATGCAAAACACTATTTTGGTTTTAAAAATGGAAAGAGATAATTTGGGGTACTACCTTTCACCAAAGATAGCAAAAAAGTAATGGCTTATACCCCTTCTTTCTGAGTGGAAGAACACTTTACTTGAATACATGGTATTTTTAGGGCCTGAGAGGATAGAGAAATCTAGATTGCAGACGGAACTATATAAACATAAGTATAGACGGAAACATATAAATCAATTAACTAGTCCAAGGCTATGCACATAGATCAGATAATTACAGTTGTTTTCCTACTCCCGAGACATTTCCGACGCCCGAGACATGTGCAGGACCACAGCCATAATCAGTTTAAACGTAGAATGTACGTTTAGTTTTAACAGTTTTTCATCACGTTTGCTTCTGAACAAAATATGAACGATCAGCTGGCTTGTCTCCAAACGTAGAACAATTATTCTTGCATGATACCTATTTCGTTTTCACACCAGGAAAAGTCAAGGAAAACCAGAAAAAAAACCAAGATACGTTATAGAAAATAACACTATTTGCACAGAACGATGCACCTTCATAACAGTTGAATAGTCACTGTACTTGACCACAATATAAAACAATCTGAAGAAACATTACCGTCGCCTAAAATGAATGCTAGTTTGATGACGTAAGGTTTGATGCGTATAAATCCTAAATTTTCCATTGTCACTGTGGATTAGCATCTACTTCGGATGACGAGAAATCAAGCCTAATGTTCATATTTTCTTTCACATTTTAGTTGGGCCTAAACAACACTTTGATAGACATGCAGGAACAGGCCATGACAGAAAAACAGCAATATAAAGACATCAATAAAATACTAAAAACAAAACTAAAAACCTGATCGCATAGAGTAATTGAATTTGCTTTACGGGCTATGAGCGACAGTGATGTTTGTCGGGACGTGTATATGCAGTGTTTATTTTTGTCTATATTCATTAATATAAATTTCTTCTCATTGTTTCTCTTATCAATGCAGATAAATATTTCTGCTGTTTCAGGAAGAGTTTCCTTTTTGCTCTTAACTTTTTTCCAGCTCTATGCATGAATTTTCCTTTCGATTCGTGTATTTCACTTTTGGTTCACAGAGGTTAACTCTTTGGTCTGAAGCGAATTCTACTGCAATCGCCACTTTCGCTAGTCAGCCCATTGGCAATCTGACTGCAATCTGTCTGTACCAAAAGGGTAACAAATTATGCACCTATGCGGTTGTGTATGGCTGTATCATGTTCCAAATGAATCAGATATGGGTAAAATTCTCCTGTGTGAAACATTTATCAAATATCTATATCTTGCTTCGATGCTGTAAATTTTACATGCTTGTTTGATAGTTTACGAAAACTTCTTTGATATTTCACACGAAGAAGTTTTGTAAACTATCAAACCGAGCATGCAAAATTTACACTGTGACAAATATATATCGCAAATGCGCAGCCCTGTGTTATTTCTGAAATGGATAAAAATTTATGAAATGACTCTGTCAAAACTTGATAAAATACACAGAATATGATTCAAGACGTGGGATGTTGTTATTGAATAAGTACTCTGTAAACGTAACTGCGACATATGCGGTGGACGGGAGGGCGGGGTAGAGCACCTATCTTTGATTTGTTAGAACCACCTATAAATACAAATATTCACGTGTCTGTATGGATTTTGGAGGTGTATTTGATTACTTCATAACCAGTCTTATAATTCTGCATCAATAATGAATACAAGTGCAGGACGGAAACATAACTTGCTTGCTTGAAACATCATGAACACGAAGCAACACATTTTTACTTTACAACAGTTTTATTATTTTGGTGAGTAATACAGACAAATAAGCATTATATTTGCATACAAATGAATGTGAGCAACTTTGAAAACTAAATAAAATATCCCTCCCTTTTAATATTTTTTTTCTGTTTTTTGCTTTCTTGCTACTGAAACACGATTATCAAACTTAAGTTTCAAACATACTATCCAAAGCGCTGTCTTCTCGTTTTATACAATAATAATTCTCTTCGTTGGACAGAAGTAATTCCTCCTGGCAAAACAGTGAGAATCAAATTAATTTCATTGCCCATAAGTTAAAAAGTTGTGTCATCATTTTAAGCCACTAGATTTTGGTGTGAACATTCGTTTCACAAAATATGTTAGATTATCACAACAAATTCAATATATCAGCTGCATTAATTCGACCGGGTAAGCATTTCCATATGGTCTCTGTGATACAGAGGAAAGAGGCAGGGATGTGGGCCATCTTGTTTGCTCTTTATCATTTGTGCAGACTTAATGGGAAATATGATCAGGCGAAATAGTAATATAGTAATATTACAGATGTTTCCTAATGTGCATAAATGAAAACATCTGCAGATGACGATATCTGTGTGATTAGAAATCCCATCTTAATAATATATATTGGATTCGTAATGTCCAGGTTTGGATTTAATACACAGAAGTCAGTTATTGCGTTATTGTGCCCAAAATTAAGGAATAAAAAATAAGGGCATTTTAAACATGAAAACTGCAAGGAACTCCATTAATAAGTTATGTGTTTATATAACTGAAAAAGCAAAAATGAAAATTTGATAGAAAATTCAAAATATAAAATGTGTCTTCGTATTTCGATCCAAAGGAAATCAAATATGAACGCTCCTATATTAGTATGCCCTGTCTAAACAATGCACTGAAAGACGTATTCTGGGAGCTGGTTGAAAACTTTAACTTAATTGTAACATGCAAACATGTGAAAACTTCTCGACCAATCAAAATGGAGTCTTTTGTTTAAAAGTACAAAATTATAAAGCGAATCTGTGGAAACCTCTGGTTTCCATGGTTTCGGCATGCCCCATAAACATATTGATATTAATGCTGATATAGTGAAATAAATTTAAAGTACAGATAAATGAATCCAGTTTATGTATAAAAAGAAATTTGCGGTTGACAAAGTCTAAGTGATCATTCATTTAATTTGTCGTTTTCATCTCGTTTTATTTGTTGAGTAGATAAATATTTTTTTATGTATGCCTGTTAACTTTGAAAATTATAAAACATTAATTTAATCCCAATTTCGGTATGTCCAATTTTGCAATCTCGAAAATAAAATACAAATAAAACAAGTGATAAAATAAAAATATACAACAAAACTAAGAAGAAATAGTAGAAGTAGAATCAGGTTATATCAAAATTAGAATTAATCGTTTTTAAGTGACAACACACTTAATCTGGTACTTTGTCTAAAGATTAAATGACCTAAATTTGAATTTTTTTTTTATAATTTTACAATGAATCATTGAAACCATAAATTTTTGCGATCTTTAGCCTTTTTAAAGATGGAAAGTGCACCAAAGGCCCTAGTTTCTTCACAAAAGGAAAAGACGTAATATAAAGATGGCACTTGAGACGCTTGATAATCATGTGGAATATTGTTACACTTCCATCAAACGGCTTTCCTGTAAAACATACGGGTGCACTGTCAACATGTTATAAAAGAACAATTCTAAAATAAAACATAATATAGACACATGTTTTCTCATCTCTTTATTTTAAATATTCTATTAATAGGTCAAAGGTGTAATGTATATATATTGTTTTTGGTGCGTTTTTATATTTGCAAAGTTTTCGTGTTTTATTTTGAAAAGAAGAAGTCATCTTCTTCGGAATAAGATGGCATTTCATGTTATAAATTATTTTTTTAAAAAGATTAATATATTTTTATTTAAAATTTCACAATGGATGTGTGTTTCAAGCAAAATGCGGTGTTAAAGAATAGTCGAAACTTTCTTTGCCACTTCAAATGTTTAAAACGTTGAAATTTGCACTTATGACTCACTTCAGCATTAAATAATGAATCAAAAATGAATCTGATTACACACATTCCCTGCGACATATAATTTTACTGTTTATAAAGCATTTATAAAAAAATCAAAATATCTGAAATAAAAAAGTATGTATATTTTATGGAATTATTATAAAATAGAACACATACACAGACATATACACACACTCACAGATATATATATATATACATATATATATATATATATATATATATATATATATATATATATATATATATATATATATATATATATATATATATATATATATATATATATATATGATGTTATTGTTAATATTCTGTACATGTCCATGTGTAACAAAACACAAACATTATAGTTATTTGTATTATTCAGAAAAAGATTAATTTCACCACCTGTATCTGTGAAAAGTAGAGATTCCATTCAAAATACGCACGTACTTAATAAACAATAGTCTGTGATTCTCAAGTAAAGTGATTAAAATTGAGTTTTTCTTGAGGCTCGAAGCTTGTAATTGAGATGTTGATTAGAACATGTTATATGCAGAAAACTCTAATTTGAATAGAAGATCGCAGGGAACTGAATTGCATTACGGGGTTGCAAATTAAAACAGGCTGGTAATTTTCCCCATTGTGTTTAGCGTTTTTTCTAAGTAACGAATCCACGCTATTTTCAATCTGGTATAAGAACGGTGTCTCATTGAATTTCGTCGTCCCGGCCGCATGATTACTTAAGGTCGGAGGTGCTTTGGCGTCAACTGTTAGTGAAGAATTAATTTGTAGGCTCATATAAAATATGGCCAGAGGGGGGGGGGGGGGGAGGGGGGGGGGCTGGAGTGGAGGTCCTTCGCTTACCGAGCGAACCTTTTAAGCACTACAGCACGGAGGTTATCTGACAGAAGGAAATATGTTATAAATCTTCTCTATCCATTTCCAATAATCAGTGTACTGGCATGAACAGCCTTGATGGCCTTGCTCTTGATTTGTAAATGACTGATTATAATTTATAACTTTTAATTTTGTTTCAAGACATAAATGCCAATTAGCAAATTTCTGTTTATCTTTTCCTGAGGAAGTGATATATTCTGAGATGTGTTACAGGAGATTATTAAGCACAATAATTATTTGTGAATTAAATTGCATTAAATCAGCAGTTTGTTGCAACAGATAATGAAAAGCATGTGAGTTCAATGGTATAATTATGAGCAGTCTATTGTTATGTTTAACGTGGATTCTTTGCTCAGAAAATACGCTAATTTTAACATAGAAACTTGTTTTCAGTCTGTTAAAAAAAACAAAACAATGTATTCTATTGTTAGAAAACCTTCGTTGCTGCGCATCTCGTAATTTTCTGTAACAGAATACACGGTCTTTCATCTTTTAACAGCGACAGAAGTGCATCTCCAGTTTTAATTAGCTCCTTACACAGCATTTTAATTCTCCTTTCAGTACATTGTATCAACTAGATAATTTCTCCACATTCCATTTAGGTGATTTAATCATTTTTCCCTTTACTTGGCCATAAGGAGCAAAAACAAGGTGTCATTAACGATGAACTTGAATTCATTATTTTTAATGACGTTTCAGCAGATTATGATTAACAGTAGGCGTATTTATACACGTTTTCTATTTGCAATACAACTGGTTGAAAAAAAGAGATAAATGTGTCTTATCTATCGGCTATCAAACGCGTACATCATAGTAGATAATTATGCATTTGTATCACCAAAACTGCTGACACCCCAGAAACCGGTATATGGTATATATATTTCATAAAAATTTTGTGAAACAAAAAGTCATATTTCTATAAGCTGTAGCTACTTTGACGCAACATATTTAGATTTTATTTTTACAAAAAATAATCATAATGGTTAGCATACATTAGCGTCATGATAAACAAATATTCATATAGTCAACACAAGTAGACCATGTGGTTAACATATGTTTATGATTTGGTAAATATATGTTAAACATATGTTTTATCATGTTGTGAACATATGTTTGTGGAAGAGCACTGCTGTTTGTAGGGCAGTAAAGGAATTTATGTCCAAGATAAACAGGGCTTACAAGAACTTTGGGGTAGTTCCTGCCACTGATTTTACCCTGTAATTTAATCTCAGGTTTAGCAACACTCAACGCTAGACGCTTAAAAAAATGAATAACAGTTTAAACTGAACCTCGAAAAGAGACTCTTCATTTGCGCTGCTAAAATTACATAAAACTTGCGATCACTTAAAGAAATAATGCTTTTAAAATTTGCATACTCAAAGAGAATTATTGGGAAAACACCTTTAAAGCACATTATACGTTTTTTTCCTTCCTAGCTGTAAACAACACCTCAGTAAAGGCATGTATTGAAATATTCCCTAAGAGTAATTGTTATTCTTGATGGGATTGTTTATCGTTTACTTCTTTCCCACAGACCTATTCACCTCACAACACACGCTTTGAATTTGAATTACACAAGCTATTTATCTCTGTTACCTTAGATTAACTTACAAATTACCTTTAAAGAAAATACAACTTAACCAATTTCTGGGCAAAAAAAAAGACGAGAAAGAACTGAAGAGAAATAAGCTGTTGGGTTTTATAGTATATTCAAGTAAGATAAAAAAGAGTTCATATGGGCCTCAATAGATCCAGGGTATCTAAAACGCTTTTTATATTGTTGTTGTTATTAGTTTTTATTTTACTACAACAAAGATGTGTAAACATGTAGCTGCTTGTATGTTGCTACACGGGTGTGGCTATGCCATCAGTTATGTGAGTCCTGCTTGGTATGCCTTGATAAATATTTAGTCATTATTTCTTTGTCTATAGTAAAGGAGCTGCCTAGTTTATCAGATGCATAAATGATTATTAGGATAGATTTATGTTCAACACAAAATTGTTTACACTGTATTAATAATAAAATGAATGATAAAATCAAATCAAAATGAGTAGGGTGAAAAGGAGAGAATCACCACACTTTGTGACGTCATACTGTCTGGACCGGAAGTGACGTCATTCTGTCTGTTTGTTTCGATCTGCTTCAGTTTTTGGATGGAGCGCGCGCGTGTTGGGATGACGTCATGATGAAGAGTAAACGTCACAGCAGAGTGTGCGTAAACGAAACGCCATTTTGTTTTCGTAATTTGAAATAACGGACTTCCGTTGAAGTGTAGTTCAACCACATCAAGACTGTGATGTACAACATCCCAAAAAGCGTCTAAATGATAAAGTTGATAGTCTGGAGTGCCACAGCAAGCAAGTTTAGCAATCATCAAGTCAACATAAGCCTTTTTAAAACATGCGTCCATCTTGTTTCAGTATGTCTGGAAAATGTGGGTTTTTTACTTTGCTTCACAGACTTTAAGTACTCCACAGTTGCCGCAGAAGTTGTTTGGTTCGCACATCTTGCAATTATACTTGTGGCAGTGGCAATGATAATCCTACACATATCCATAAGCACCACAATAGTCGCAGGTAAGTCCAAGTTGATTTTGCAAGTTTATATTCTCCAATTGAACTTCAGCCAGTCTTTTCTTGGACAGTTTTGACACCTTCATCCGATCATCCCTTTGAAATTTGATGATAGTTTTCTCACCATGACATTCCGTACATGGTAACAAGGCTGAGTTAATGTTGTCCATCTCCTGAAGTAGTGTCTCCCATTCACTATCATTCATGTTGATGTGATGTGTGTATTCTTTCCCTTCAAACCGTGATAAGTACACTTTGAAGCCAATGTCACGTAAATTTTTCAAGCTTTGACATACAATCTTCCAAAAAGATGGTGAATAAGCGCACCATCTCTCTCCACGTGTGATGCGAAGAAATTGCCCATATTCTCCATGCTCCACAGTAATGGTTAAGTTAGCACTAATTTTAAAGCTGCTTGTCTTGTTCTCCATGACTGCACAATGTACTGATGCCTTTGAGGTCCACTCCCTTTTATACCCAACTATTTGCTGAGTCATCAAAACATCTTGCAAAGTTTTGAATTCACTTCAACTTGCCCATGGTTGAATCGAACAAGTTCTGATACATTCGTCGTCAATGGAATGTCATCATCATAATGTAAAATGATTCTTGCAGCTACATCTAACATGAGCTCAACTGCCCAAATTGTATTCGCGTTGATAAATGCAGAATCAATGTCGTAAGTTAATGGCAAATGTAGGTCTTCACATTCATGCAGAAACGATTGGACGAATTTATCTCTTGGAATGGTCTTTCCAACAGCTTTCCAATGCTGATGCAAAATAACAAACGGCCACTGTAAACTGAATCAAACAGTGCCATTTTCATTCAAATAGGTCAACTATAGCGGAAGTTATCTCGTTTTTAAGTTAAAATGGTGACATGTTACAATTATGCATACAGCCACATGCGCAAATAGCCTGTGATTACTTTATAGCAAAACTTTATACAAAACTGAATCAAACGGTGAAATTTTCATGCAAATCGGTCAACTATAACGAAAGTTATTCCACTTTTAAGTCAACATTTTAATGTAAATCCATAATGCACACAGCTGCCGGTGTAAATAGCCTATAATGTTAAAACTAGATATAAAACTGACTCAAACAGTGAAATTGTCATGCAAATCGGTTAACTATGACGGAAGTCATACCACTTTTTCACTTTTTACAAAGTTAAAATGGCGGCATGTCAAATTATGCATACAGCCACCGGTGTAAATAGCCTATGGCTCCTTAATGTTGAAACTAGATACAAAACCGAATCAAACGGTAACATTTTCATGCAAATCGATCAACTATGACGGAAGTTATCTCATTTTTTCACTTTTTACAAAGTTAAAATGGCGGTATGCCACATTATGCATACAGCCACCGGTGTAAATAGCCTATGACTACTTAATGTTAACACTAGATATAAAACCGAATCGAACCGTTAAACTTTTCATGCAAATCGATCAACTATAGCTTAAGTTATCCCCACTTTTTCACTTTTTACACAGTTAAAATGGCGGCATGTCACATTATGCATACAGCCACCGTTGCAAATAGTCTATAACCACTTTATAACAAAATGTTACATGAAACTGAATCAAACAATGAAATTTTCATGCAAATCCGTCAACTATAGCGAAAGTTATTTCATTGTTTCACTTTTTGCAAAGTTAAAATGGCGGCATGTCACATTATGCATACAGCCATCGGAGCAAATAGTCTATGACCACTTTATAACAAAATGTTACATGAAACTGAATCAAACAATGAAATTTTCATGCGAATCCGTCAACTATAGCGAAAGTTATTTCATTGTTTCACTTTTTGCAAAGTTAAAATGGCGGCATGTCACATTATGCATACAGCCACCGGTGCAAATAGTCTATGACCACTTTATAACAAAATGTTACATGAAACTGAATCAAACAATGAAATTTTCATGCGAATCCGTCAACTATAGCGAAAGTTATTTCATTGTTTCACTTTTTGCAAAGTTAAAATGGCGGCATGTCACATTATGCATACAGCCACCGGTGCAAATAGTCTATGACCACTTTATAACAAAATGTTACATGAAACTGAATCAAACAATTAAATTTTCATGCAAATCCGTCAACTATAGCGAAAGTTATTTCATTGTTTCACTTTTTGCAAAGTTAAAATGGCGGTATGTCCCATTATGCATACAGCCACCGGTGCAAATAGCCTGTGAACTACTTTATAACAAAACGTTACATGAAACTGAATCAAACAATGAAATTTTCATGCAAATCGGTCAACTATAACGAAAGTTATCCCACTTTTTCACTTTTTGCACAGTTAAAATGACGACATGTTACAAATATGCATACAGCAAAACCACTTACTGAAATGGCTGCCATTGTTGTTGTATCCATCGTTAACTTTTTTGTCATGTTGTTATGTGTGTGTATGCGTATGGAGACAGAGAAAAAAAAATTGCCCTCCATCTGGCGGGGAGTTAACATACCTATGAGGGGGGACTTATGAAATGAAACGCTCTGCCCTGGTGTAGGTATATGTGCGCGGGGAGAGAGAGAGTGTGGGAAATGCTTAAAAAAAACCTTACCTTCCAATAGGCACTTTATGGTCGTCGCCTTGAACTCATGTAAGCTTTTTTTTCCAAAAAAAAAACCTCCACAAGCCTCCAATAAACATTTTCTTCCTTCCTTTCAAAAAAAAAACTTCCACACTTCAACGGAAGTCCGTTATTTCAAATTACGAAAACAAAATGACGTTTCGTTTACGCACACTCTGCTGTGACGTTTACCCTTCATCATGACGTCATCCCAACACGCGCGCGCTCCATCCAAAAACTGAAGCAGATAGAAACAAACAGACAGAATGACGTCACTTCCGGTCCAGACAGTATGACGTCACAAAGTGTGGTCATTCTCTCCTTTTCACCCTACTAAAATGAAAAAGTCCTGAAGCTGGTAAGCTTGCATAGTAAATGATGAAGTGAGCAAAGCATCGCCTGGACAGAATCAGCATCAACAAGTTCAAAAACAATCATCTCAGCAAAAGGAACAAGTTATCCCCCCACCCCCACCCCTGCCCTAGGAGATGTTACCTGCAAACGTCTGCAATATGATTTCACCAGTAAGAACTGCGACGTAGGATCAACGTTCAGTTTAGACCTCGGGACATTAATAATATAGACTCGCCATCTTGACAGCGACCATCGTGGTGTGGTCGCCCCCACCTCTCCCCTCATCCCCTCCCCTCTCCCCCACCTCCCCCCTCATCCCCTCCCCTCTCCCCCACCTCCCCCACAGTACCCCATCTTCGGGTAGTCCGGTACCGTAGGATATGCATGAAGAAAAAAGATTTCCAATATAGTGAATATTTTTCAAAAGTATTTGCGAACAGAATTGCGCGATCCTGAAATTCTCATATTTGATGTCCTTGTTTCAGTCTGTTTGAGTAGTGGCTATCATTTCCCGTGGGCGATAACATGAGAAGGTTATTTTTTGGTTGTGTATCAGGCTTCTACAAGAAAGTTACCTTTTGGAGGCTGCGTCTGAACAATGTTGCTTACCCAACGTCTATTCAACGTTTTACCAAAGACGTTGGTTGGGGATTGATCTGTGGTCGGGATCAATCACAACCAAAGTACAGCTAGAGCTAATGTTGTGATTTGGTCGGATCGGCGTCGCAATCTCAAATCGGCATTTGATACACTTGAGAATGCTTACTGGGTAAAAGATATTGTTATAAGAGTGGGGGTAAGAAATAATAAAACGCAATAGAAATGGTTTCAGCAATAGGAAAATGGATTTGATATGTTCAGCAAAATATCACATTGGGAGCCCTTTTGTCTGGCATGTCATTCTGGATCGAACGAGGGTGTGTTCTGGGTGGCTTATTGGTGAGGAGGGGGGGGGGGGATCTTTTGTATTTAAAATGAGGAGCATCTCTCGGTTTTTATGACTGTTCACATGCATAAACCAGGCCATGTTTAAACCTCAAGTTTCGAGGTCCGGGATGCAGCCACTTACTATTTGCAAGATAAAGAACTGTATATCTGTTGCTGTTTTGGAGACAAATCACCATTTTTAAAACTATATACCCTTGGGTTTTTTTGTTTTTTTTTTTGCATTCCCAGGATTTCACTTTTCAAAGATTTACTTTTCACCTTTTTAAAGCTTACCAAAAAAGTTATCTTGCTGTCTCAGATAGTCAGAGAGGAGTTATTTTGCAGTAAAGGACAACCGGAATTTCCGGTATCCATACACGTTACGCGCCAGTCAGTCGCCCACCAACGTGTTGTACACCTACCAGGTGGGTGAAGGGCACCCCTGAGATATCAAGTGGGCAGAAAACAGCTTGTAACAAGAGCACGTGTTTTCCATACGAAATGTTTGCATTTCAGCTGCAGCATACAACCGATATAAGATACACATTTATAAAGTTTAGCTATTGTTTATGCAAATAGCTCGTGGCAATCGTACTTCCAGTACTTGTTATCAATATAATTTAAAAGACTGCAAATACCAATTACTGTAAACGTTTCCATAGGGAAACCATTTGAAAACATTCGCCGCGACTTAACGCAAGCATCTTTGTTCACAGATTGTTGTTTCATCAAAAGATACCATCAAGTACATCGTTTGAATAGGTGCTCTAATCGAGTATCGCAACCAATAATTTCAGGTCTAGATGAGTGGAAATTGGGGGCAATTTTAAAGAGTTTAAATGTCAGGATCCCCGCTGGATTGACAAGCTAAACGAGTGGCAATGTATGGTAACCAATCATTTGAGAAAAGCACTAACTAAAACAAATAATGATTTAGCAAGATGCCAATATTGTATCCTGAAGGTAGTGTAGATCAAAATAGCCGGAAAGTAGCCGCAAGTCAAGCGAATGTGTCTGGTCTGATTCTACACTACTCCTCTCGCTTCGGGATCCATTAATCCGTGGGAAAGTGTCGACTTCGGTATGCAGTTAAGCGGATTTTGATACACTTAATCGGGAATTAATGGTTTAAATTGACTTAAAAAGTTTTTACTTTAATTTCTTTCTTGTACAGTTTTATCCTGCAATTTTAAATTTCATCCCGAGGACACAATGGGATAAAAACTAAGGTCAAGGACACAATGTCAGTGTTTTACAATTTGCAGTAAAAATAGTGTATTAAGGACTATTCGAGGGATGGGATCCTGAAGTTGCTTTCTCCTTGCAATAGCTTGCGCGTAGTCTCTTAACAAATTGTGCATTTATTTCCCAGTCATGTTGACGCAAAGATGTCGGATGGACGTCGAAGGAACGAATTAAAGACGAAACCACGTTTTTTATTCAAACTTTGTTTTAGTCATGCACATTTGATTATTTTATAAAAGTATAGTCTGTTTGAATAAGTAGAGAGAGAAAAGTTTTTGTTTTTTTGGTTGCAAATTTTTGAAACTGAATTAGAAATGTATTTACAGTAATAAAAGATTATTTAAAAGTGAAAAATAAAGTTACAGGTTTTTAATATTTATAGAGCTTAACACAATAATATACTGAAGAACAAAATAAACTTAACATGCAAATGAAATATATCATTATGAGAAAATTATTTATTGAATTACTTTCATACTTACAAGAATGCAAGATTCACTGATTCTTTAACATAATTTTACACAAAATAATCCATACTCCTAAGCGTCTGCAAAATCCAGACTGAAAAAAGATGCGACTGTCACAATTTCGGCGTGCACAGAATTTAACGACCTGATGTGTCCTCAATACCGTGTGTGTCCCCCATTGGCTTGGCGTAAAGCACGGATCCGGCAGGGCATCGACATGATCAGTCGGTTGATTCGGTACTGAGGGTACCGGTGCCACTCTCCTATCAAAGCATGGCTTAGCTGAGCGTGGTTTTGAGTAGGCGGATTTCAAGCACGAACCTTCCTATCCAGATGATCCCATAGATGTTCTATGGGATTCATGTCCGGAGAATAGGGTGGCCAATCCAAGGTGCCGACATTATTTCCTACCAGGTAATCCCTAGTCGCCTGAGCGGCATGTGGGCGCGCATTATCGTGCATAAATATCGCATCAACGTTCTGCTGCATGCAGAGGACTGCTTGCGTATTGAGTACAGTATTGATGTAGCCATTTGCAGTCAAATTAGTGTCAATGATCAGAAGCTGTGAGTTCCAGCCGAATCGAATGGCTCCCCACACCATCACAGAACCGCCAAAACGATCCACCTGTCTATACACGCGCTGACGGCCATCTGCGCGGTAAAATTGAAACCGTGACTCATCGCTAAATATCACACGTCGCCAGTTTTGCAATCTCCGCCCTCCACGATGGTGGTTATTAGCCCACGTGCGGCGTCGTATACGTCTCCGAGCGTTCAAGACGACGCCGACGTAAGGTCTGCGAGCGCATAATCCGTGTTCACGAAGACGTCTGATGACCGTTTTTGCACTTATGCGGTTGCTAGCTGCCTGGGATCTCCATCGCTGTGGTTGCAGCACTGCGAAACCGATCGCGCAGGTGGATCAAACGGATCCGGCGATCCTGATTTAGAGTAGTTACTCGAGGGCGGCAACTTCCTGGTCGGTCCCGAATGCACCAAGTTTCATTATACCACCGTTACAACTGATATATTGTAATTTGGCTACAGTCAAAGCGCCGTGCCACTTGGTTGAGTGGTACAACAGCTTCTAGCATGCCAATAGCGTGGTCGCGATAATTTTTTTGCGGTAGTCGAGGCATCTTTATGCGCTCGATGTTTAAACCAAAATTTATGTATAAACGTTGCAATATCTTTCTTCGAAACAACTGATAGTAAAAATTAGGAACAAACTCAAGCAGAACGAGCTCTTGCCTATCAATATGGTTTAGTGCTCTATACCACATTAACACCTTGATAATCATTGTTTTGGAATAAAAGAATAAGTTTTGTCTCAGATTTAGGTCACTAACAACTATTCAAAGTTTCAAGCAAAACGAATTCAGACTAAGAAATATATTTCACTTTTTGTATGTTAAGTTTTTTTTTGTCCTTCAGTATAGATATATCTTTTTAAATCTATAATTCAGCGAAAGATATTTTGAAAAAGGAGCTTAACACAATTGATATTGCTTTTTTAAATTCATAATTCACTTCAAAACATTTAGCGGCATCTTTACATAATGAAAGGTATCCATAAATTAAAGATATCTTGAAACTACTTTGAGATATACATAATAAAATAAAAATATTTATTTGATTGGAATGATCTCTTATATAGAGACTCATATTAACGATAAACGTAAATGAATAAGACATGTAAATAATTTAATTATAGATTTATGCAAAAAGGCGAGTCGGAATTTATTTAGATATTTCTGTAATTCATTCAGGGATATTCTAAATGTGTAATAAATCTAATTCAGGTTTGCTGAAGCACTAGTTTCAAGTTACTCCCTTATTATAACCAGAGCAAATTCTGCTGTTTTCACTCTCTTTAAATATCACTTAAAATAGATATAAGATAAGTTATCCTTAACCTGTTGCACTTTTTCTCAGATGCGTCTTAGAACGAAGGAAGAAAAAAAAAAGCAGACATGTCATATAATTTTTATGCATTCAGTGAATAAAAAAGTGATTTTCTTAAGACGGCCAAACAGTTGTGCATTGCTGACGAGCTCTCCCAAACAATGATGCGGTTCGTATTCACATGAAAAAGTTCAGAGAAAATGGCTTGTCAGTATATATCAAAGCTTAACGCTGTTAAACTGTTTAATACGCCTATTATAGACTGATATGTATTTTCTCTGATGCAATACAGAAGAAAACAAACAATTACACTTTGAAGCCAGGACAAGCCAGCGATATGTGATGTTATGAGTTCCGATTAGTTTTCTTTATTTTTGTTACCTCTGTGATATGCGAGTATTTTTGTGCCACTTTTGTTTCCTATCTCAGCGGGTTTTGTTTTCTTAACATTATTAAAGATTATGTGTATTGTTTTCAAAAACAGGTTATATCGATGATTATTTTGTTAGGAGAGATCAAGTGGAAGTCAAGCTTTAAAAATTTCAAAGAAAAAGAGTACGGGTTTTGCTGGGAGTGGAGAACGGAAGCTTCACTGAACAGGTATTTGTTGGAATAGCACTGTCTAAAAGGACTTCGGTCGAATCGTTAGTCCCTGTACGGAATGTCAAAACATCCACAAGTCGACAAGTCGTCAGTGCATATTCGAACGTGTGCACGGTGTATTCGACAATTTGCCCCATTGTTGACTGGACACTTGGAACAGAGGCCACGATGTTTCTTTGCACACGGTTTGCAGCGACGCGTCATAGACACCTGCAAAGTGACCTCTAAAAATAACAAAGGGATCATAACATCGCTCACTTGAAATGGAAGCCATGACGGCAATTACAGTGGAATCTCGGCATCGGACCACCTCCCTCTTGGGACCTGAATTAAGGCAATTTTTTTCGGTCCCAATTCCCGTATTCCCGGTAGTCTTTCACAGCAGACACGCTACATTCTGCCTTGCTTTCCTGGCACGTTCACTAATAGAGCAACACTTAACGGGTTTACAGATGAACGCTTCATTATGCGAAAGCTTGTAGCAAGCCACGGAGCAACCATACTGACAATTATATAATAATTGTTGTCAGTAATGCAAACAACAACCAGAAAACCATCTATTATCGCCCATATTCCAGTACACCAGGGAAGATGCTTGTAGTGGGGCATTTGGGTAAATTGATCTGTAAAACATGAACAGCAATAACAGAACATAATAGATTTCACTTCTTTCATGTGGTGAGATGTGTAAACAAAGCATTGCTAAGAAAAACAACACAATAGAAGAACCCATTGTTTTTATTTTGAGTGAAATAGTTTGATTGCTAATGCAAAAAGTACATATGAAAACAGAACAATCAGAATCGTGGATTAGGATTTGACGTTTTGTGTTCTATTTAATTTTTGCAATATTTCAAAGCGTAAAAAGCAAAAGGTAGTTTTTTTCTGTGCATGCGTCACAGCAGAGTTTTGCAACATAATCTAAGAACATTTCAATGCATATGTATTAGTTGGGTTAAAGTTTTTTTTGTTATTTTCATTCGTTATGCCATTATGTAAAACAATAGAGAGATGAGTTTGTTTTACTTTCTGTTGGGCATGTGGTTGGAACGGCAACCGTGCTGATGGATCCTAACACGTCCCAGGCTTCTCCAGTATGGTTTCAACAATGATTTTTTTAACACATATGAACATAAACTAAATCATCTTCTTTTATAACATTTGGGGATTTCCAATCCTCTAGGTTATTGAATTCGTACGATTCGGTAAAGGGGTTCCGTATGATTCGTTTTTTTTCCACCATAACCTTGTCACGAGAACTCCTCTGAAACGGCTAGGACTACCACCTTAAAATTTGGCAGAGACATAATGTAGCCTGTTCAGTTGGCCCATCTCATTTTTTTTTAAAAAGTCATTGACATTTTATATGCAAAAATGAACATTGAAATTTTGCCATTTATTAGGCTGACAAACGCTAAGATTATGCAGTTAAGGTGCATTGTATGATATCAGCGTAGTCATATTGTTCACCAACTGTCCTCAGTGAGACCCATTTTGTGTATGCTGTTGACTGCAGCGTCTCAGTTTTCCTCATTTGCTAAAGAGTATATATATATATATTATTATTATTATTATTATTATTATTATTATTATTATTATTTAGTTTCGGCTATTTAACGTACGAAGCCGAAACGTGGCTTACAGATAGACTATAATGAGACGTCGTGAAAACAGTAATTTTTTCCTCAATGTTTTTTAGGAAGACGACATTTCGCAAAGGTATAGAGGGTAATGAATCCTCATGATATCCGCAATTTTTCTTACCTTGACCTCCAAGATTAAGATTTTTTTTTTAAAAAGTTAATTCTCACGAAAACTGGCTAGAAATAGCGCTCAGATCCTCGTTTGAATACTTACAGAATAATCTCGCGATCTGAATCTTGACATTCATGGTTAAGGTCAAAGATCAAATGACCTTTGTCTATCGAAAAGTATTAGAGAACGATTGACCTTTATCTTGAAAATTGTTAGAAATAGAGCGATTTTGAGCTTATTTTCGACCCTTTGGGCTTAAGAAGACGTCGCAAGAGGTACTCGGTGACCTTGACTTCCTCTGTCATGTTCAAAGTCAAAGGCCGGAAGTTGAAAATATCTCGAGCACGGTTACAGATAGAGCACTTTTGAGCTTAAAATCGACCCTTTGGGCCTGAAAGACGTTATGTAAGAGGTACCTCGGTGACCTTGACCACCTCGGTCATGGTCAAGGTCAGAAACCAGAAGTTCACCATTATCTTGAAGACATTTAGAGATGGAGCGATTCTGAGCTTTTTTCGACTCTTTAGACCGAAAACAAGCTATGTAAGAGGTACATCTGTCACCTTGACCTCCTCGTTCATGGTGAATTCTGAATTTTAAGAACTTAGAATAGTATTTTTTGTGGCCCCAAGTGTAATTTTCGCAATTCAGCAGCGAAAATGATCTATATATTAACAAAGAGTGAAACATCAATATAGTTAAACATAAATATATAGTCAAGTGTCAACATATAATCAACTGTTAACAAATAGTCAAATATCAACATACAGTCAAATATCAGCATTCAATCAAATATCGAAATAAGTAAAATATCAAGATATAGTCAAATATCAACATGAAGTCACACATTTAGTTAACGTCTACCACATGAAGTCAAACAGTTAGTTAACGTCCACCACATGAAGTCAAACATTTAGGTAACGTCTACCACATGAAATCAAACATGTAGCTAACGTCTACCACATGAAGTCAAACATTTAGTTAACGTCTACGACATGAAGTCGGACATTTAGTTAACGTCTACCACATGGGCTCGAATAGTTTGCGAATATTCCGAGTTTTCGTTTTCAAGACATGTAAAACAGTTTGCATTTTGAATTTGATTTGCCTAAATATCAAGACACCAATGAACAACACCCCAGGTGCATAAAATGAAAATTACACCAATATCTGCATAAAATAAGCAAGAAACACAGTATATGCACAAACTAATAAATAGCACAAGGTCTGCATATAAAAATAAATTCACTCAATATCTGTATAAAAACTACAGTTTCCGATTGAAATTCATTTTTAGTTGTGCAAAAAGAAATAGATAACATTTCGAGCTTGATGAGGCAGACGAGTGTAAGGACGATCTGACATAACACAGCAAACATTTAAAAGGCAAGCTCCTATCGGTGAAGCGTTATCTAATCCACCTGTGCTACGGCTCTTAAAAGGATTCTCTTACGTACATTCTATTTCACTTAACTGTGGCAAAAATCACATTAAATTAAGTTTAAAAGAAGTGGAAGAAGTCTGATCAAGTTCATCTGAGCTTGATTTCGTGGGAAAGTAATGTTCGTTAGTCTCTCTTCATTAGGGCGTTTTTGTTAATTGAAGCCTGAAGACTAAATGCCTGAATGCCATTGGGAAGATTCAATGTATTATTACCGTAATTCATTATTGGCCATTAGGGAAAAGCAGTTGCTTTTAAGGTTTTTACAAATAGTATTTTTATCTTAGAGGCCAGTCCATTTTTTCACTATTCATATTATAATAATTTGCCCCTTCTTGTGACAATATGATTAAGAGACAGCTTTCCCACCGGATGACCATGTAAATTTTTTCTCTTAAAAATAGTCCATTTAAAACTTCAGTGAACGTACACAATTTTTGTCAGCGGTAACAGAGTTGGTTAACCCATGAAAGAAGTTAATTAAGCGTTAGCAAAACTGAATTTACTCAGTTAACTGGTGCAGTGAAGTAGAAGTTGTTGCCTGGGTATTCTCCAAATGCATGTCCATGACGTAACAGCATGAGGGTGACTGTGATGTTGTGAAGTGATCTATGACGTGTATAAACCCTTACATCATAGAACTGTGATATAGTTAGGAGGGTGACATCCAGTTTGTAACAGTCCATCCCGAGGTTCACAAAACTGCATTGGTTGACACCGACGCCTTCATCGAGAAGCACGGCACTTTGGTTAAGCTTCGTTTTGGGCATAAAATGTTGGCTAAAAACTAAAGAAAGAATTATCTAACTGGCTCTTATAATTCATTTAAGAGGGATTGTTAGGTCAACAAAAATAGTAACAGTAAAATCTCAGTAAACTGGACATCGGCGGGACTGAGCTAATATGTCCTGTTTAGCAACGTATCCTGTATACTGAAGGTCCTTCATTTTACACAGGCAATATTATCATAATATTTTGGCTTTACAAACAATTATAACTTTCACACTTCACTTTCTTCACAGTTTAAAATATGACATGGATGGAAGGATGAATGAAAGTCCCTCATAGGGAAAACGCCCCTTGAAAAAATCTGAGAGAAATTCGCTCTGCGTAAACACCTGCATTCTATGTAGAGTGCCCGCTTTCCAACCCCATGAGATATTGTTAATAACTAGCTGACTAAAGTCATTGTTAATCCTCGCCGTGGTAACACTCATTCCATAAAAAATATCTGATGCGCCTGGAGTTTCTCCGGGTATGGAAAAGATATCTATGTTCACATTTCCGTCAAAATTGCAAAATTGGGGGGGGGGGGAGGATTTCTCGTTGGGCGTGTTTTTTCTATGGGTACTTTCTTCGGGATTCGTTTGAAGGATCACATCAATTTCATTAGTGTTAATTGTGTTCTTGATGTCTATCTATCGGCAATGGTTTGTAAATTTTCTTTCTAATTTTGGACCAAGCCAAGATGCTCCCTCACCTGTATCCCGACATTCGATCTAGCGACATTTGGTCTACCGACATTTTATCCAGCGATATTTGATGAATCTATGAAATATGCCAGATGCCATAACGTCAGGGTGCGGCATTTGGACCAATTTTTTTTCATCATTTTTTTTTGTTAAATTTTCTTTCTAGTAAGTCAGACTGCATTCAAAATGTGACCAATCTGAACAAAACTACCAACAACACTGCACACTTTATCACCCTAACCTCATCTGAACACTAAGTACGTTCCCGTTCTAAACACATCTAAATACTAGGTACGTTGCACTAGTTCCAATACACTACTTGCACGGTTCTCAGTCCTCGTCGTTTTTCCTGACTGACCAGCTTCCACCTCAAATTGGACGCGACACCCCTCAAAAACTCTGGCACTGTTTTTCGTCCAGCGACACGGTCAAGACAAAGCGGGTGCCGTTGTTTTCGCAGCACTCTCGACTCCTTGCGAAAGCGCTTGCGGGGTGGTTGTCCAATCTGGTCCAGAATCAGCAGAGTAGGCACGAAGCAATACTGAGATCAACGCCCAGATGGGAGAATAGCCACACAGGTAGGAAAAGCGGTTGTTCCAACCCTCGCACTGTTGTTAGTGCGAGGTTTTCGTGTTTTTTGTACATGAATTCACCTAGAATAATTTTTGGTTTTTCTTTATTACTTTCTATGATTTCCACCTTGATGTTTTAGCAAAAGCTGCTTCCATTATATACGAAAGTATTGACATTGGAGCATCAAGGGATTACGTAAGAGATTATTAGCAATTCGTGTAATCGCAGTCGCGTGGTGGACAAACTGGCTTCTTAGATTAGGCACTAGCTGACGTTAAACGGATATCTTTTTGATCAGAGCTAGCTTGACGGAACTCTGGAGCAATATATTAAAGCTAAAAAAGGGGTGGGGGAGCAAAAATCGGTCCAACTGTCGCACCCTTTACTTTTTTCTAACGATGTGTCGTCTGGCGTTATGTCGGGATACCTATTTGATCTAAATCGGCATGGTACGACAATTCGTCTAGATTTTTGTTTCGTGCTTTTTTCATTGGAAGATAAAAATAAAGGAATTGACCAGTTTTCATCTTGTTATTCGCCTTCTGTGCCACGATGCAAAATAATCAAGATTTCAATATAAGGTCAGTAACTTCAAAAGATTTTCTACTCAACATAAAACAGCTGCATTTAATCATAGTTCCATCAATGCCACGGAGTGTCTAGCTGGAGTCTCACTGACCAGAGTGCCAAAGGTGCTTTTACTTGGACGTGATCACCACCTATTGTACCAGACTTTATCCGGATCAGGATGGTGTGTCACTGAAAAGGCATATAAGAATTTTTAAGTTAGTGTTTTTTATCAGCAATTAGTTTTTGCTCATAGGAATAATACAAAACAATAGATGCAAACCTAAAATCGCGCACAACGGTTTCATGTACACTAAGAAAAACTAGAAAGTCTATGTTTTTGCTGAAGCTCAAAACGGATATGTCTCCCCCAGAGCCGCAGTCTGTCAAAGGGACATGTTTCTAGCTTGAAACACTTCTACATTATGTAACAAATCTAAAAAACTCATCAAAAGTCGAAAAATGGCCGGATATGAAAAAATATATGGGCATTAGTTGTATGTCATAGGCAACCCATGTGTAAAATTTATTTGGGATAGCCCTGCTCCTTATTCTTATTGAGAAATCGCTGCTGACAGACGAAGATACAGTGCGAAATATTAAAGCCAAAAATTAAAAAAATCGCCAAAAATCGAAAAATAATTATAGGTCATTATTTGTAGGTTATAGGTAACCTGAATGTAAAATTTGGTTGCAATCGGCTGCCTCGTTATTGAGCAATTGCTGCTGACAGACGAAGATACATTGCGAAATGTTGAAGTCGCTGCTGACGGACGGACATACGGACATACGGACGGGCGGACGAACGGACGGATGGACGGACAGACGGACGGACGATCCGACCAAAAACAATATATGCCTCCCCGAGGGGTTTTCGCACTGTGTTAAACGTAAATCAAGTTCCCATAAGGCTGTGCTCAAAACGTCATTCACAATGACTGAACTTACAGCTGAGCATAATCATGATGCTAAGGAGAATGAAGTTAATATTTAAAATTTATTTGTAAATTTTGAAGGATTTTTAGCAAAAATTAAAAGGCACAAATGTAGTAAAATTAAAATTAAGCAGCTTAATAAAAAGTAAGAAAATATAAATAAATAAAAGACACAGAAACGGATAAAATAAAATATAAATAAATAAATTTTAAAGTTAAATAAAAAACAAACAAAAATATAGATTAGTTGTAGTACCCTGCAGGTTTAGATCAAATGTACGTAGATCAAATGTCGATAGACCAGAGGTTGCTAGATCAAATGTCGTGGATTCTCCCATAATGTCTGTTGTGTAATATTACAGCGTTTTCGAAAGTTATTCAACCAACCCTTAGGTTACGAATCTGACTTTAAGGTTCCAAGTCAGTTACATTACAAACGCTTTTGCATGCGAGGTCCCAAAATGGCTGCGTTACTACTCTTAACAGTAAATACCGATAAAAAAACAAAGGATTAGTTGTGCGATGCAGGTGTACAAATAACAGAGTCTTATCTAAAGTTTCCGGTATATCAGGGTTCTTTAGACAGTAAATAAATAATAATCTACTTAAACGTTCAACGCTTTTCATTTTACTAAATATAACCCTGGAAAAAATTTGAACAACAAACACTGCTGTTATCTAGACATTATATTTTCTTTTTCAAGTGAAAATGTACCATTTCTCCTTATTATCCAATCTTAAATTCAGAAAAATCTCCTAAATGCCTGTGTTTAAGGGTTTAGGCCTTAGCAATATCGCAAAAAATAAAATTTTAGATACTTTGACGGAATAACCACAACGATTATATGATTGCTGTTACTGACGTAAGCTGACTCTTATTTTGTGTTCGTTGCTTAAAATCAAAGCAGATAAGGAAACACTTTCCTGTGGATAAGACCAGATTACTGGACTAACAATGGTAACATTATCTAATAAATAATGCAATTTTTTATCAATTATAGAGTTGGTTTCATTTCCTCGTTTGTATTTTATATAAAAAGTGTAATTTTCTGATGTTTTATTGTATTTTTACGTAATAGTTTCTTACCATGTTATTTATCCTGTATATATATATATATAAAGGGTGTATTCTACATTTCCTTCGCTTCCTTTCCTTGTCTAAATTTTAAATCAAAAATTTTAAATCTAAATCACAATTCTAGTTCTCAGAGGTGACGTTTTTCTTGATTAATATATCATAAAAATTTTATTTAGTTTAAAGTATAAATATTAACTGAGCATACATGCTATTAGTGACCACGTTCTTTTTGCGCTAAATTAAACGGATTTGCCTTAAGGACCATCCATATTTAAGAACTATGAAGCGTTGCGTCCGTAGTACGCAAAAACTAGATCACTATAACATCGGTACACACAACGTGACTCCTTCTTTTCTCATGGTGAACGAACTTTAAGTGACTTACTGAAGCAAACATTTAATCAATTTATGATTTTCCTAAATTCAACTCGATCAAGGGTGGGGCTGTTTAGCACAGTTGTTTAGCCAGATGATCATTAGGTCTTAAGTTCGACTCTTGCTTGAGGTGTTAAGGAAATAGAACTGACGCCTGCTGTTATTGTCTTAGCTGGAAGAATGAAACAAGCCAGTTCACCAATCACGAAATTAAAAATTAACGCCCATGGGGCCTTCCGGACATCCCTCCAAGAAACTCCAATGCTTCGAAACTAAATACAAGATTTTAATATTTTGTATTTTATTTTTCACTATATTGAAATATTTTGACTTCTTTTTATTCTGACGATGACGATTCATTGTGAGTGCAGAGGTATCGATGGCCTGGTGTTGAGCTTCATATCGAAACTCGACAATCAAACTCAATTATTTACGAATTACACGCAGCGACTGTGCTAGATTCCCACTTCATGTGTCTTTTTGTATATACATGTAAACATACGAAATCAACTTGCATACAGTAAAACATGATAACTGGCCGGGATTACTCAGGTTATGATAAAATAACTTAATTTGTTTCCAAAATGAACTATTGTTGGCAATGCAGGCAGTCTGCCCCAGCCATTATGACCCTTGTTGGTCTTCCCCTAGATGTTCTTTTCTTCGGTGTTCTTCCTGTTCGGTGTTCTTCCTTTGGTATTTTCTCCTTGGTGTTTTTTTTCTCCCTTGTTATTCTTCCCCTCGGTGTTCTTAATCTCAGTGTTCTTTCCACGTTTTTCCTCTCGGTATTCTTCCTCTCGGTGTTCTTCACTTGGTATTATCTCCTCGGTTTTCTTCCCCTCGGTGTTCTTCCTCTCAATGTTTTTCCCCTCGGTGTTCTTTCCTTGATGTTCTTCCTCTTGTTTTTCTCTCTCTCGGTGTTCTTCCCTTGGTATTATTCCCCGCAGTGTCCTTCCCCTCGGTGTTCTTAATATCAGTGTTCTTTCCCCCGTTGTTCTTCCTCGCATCGTTCTTCCCCTCGATGTTCTTCCTCTTATTGTTCTTTCTCTCGATGTTCTCCCTCGGTGTTCTTCCTCTCGGCATTCTTCCTCTCGATGTTCTCCCTCTCGGTGTTCTTCCGCTCATTGATCTTCCCCTCTATGTTCTTCTCCTCAGTTTGCTTCCCCTCGATGTTCTCTCCCTCGACGTTGTGGCCCATTAAGTTTATTTAAATTGAATATTCAGTAGATTCTGTATGAAAAGACACTTCACTTCTCGGTTATTAACTCCACCCCAAGGACAAATACCCGACCCATACATCCCATGCCTAGATGTGATGAAATTAATGGACCGCAACCAACTGGCATTCAAACTACGCGGGAGGGGCTCTATGCCAAATAATGTCATAACGGTTTCTTCCACAAGATTTAAAATCAGAGACTTACACATATAACCCCCTCGGCACTGGGCAAAAGTTACGGGGTTATACAGTTTGCAAACAGAAGCAGTAGTATTATTATTTGTTGGAACACATTCTCATTAACAAACAAGGCAAGAAGACAATCACAAATAGCAGGGGAAGATCGCGTTATTACCTTGTACAAATTTCACAGGTAATTCTACAGTAAAACCTAAAAACGTAATCTGAATAACTTGTGTCAGGTGTCCAAAGCTGTCCGAATTATCCGGGTTCACAGTACACAGAAATCACTTCAGAATTCAAACGGACTGAAATAATTTGTTCGAATTAGAGAGTTGTCCACATTATATAGGGATGTCCGGAGGCGAGTTTTACTGTATATATGTTACAGGCAAACTGTCAAATCAGGTAGATTATAATCTGCCTGAAAATTTCAGGCAGATTGTCAAATTACTTGTTCGACCAGGCACATTGTAATCTGCCTAAAATTTTTAGGCAGATTGTAATCAGCCTGATTTTGGAGCCTGAAAATTTGACAATTTGCCTGAAATGAAAAGAATGTTTGTAATCATGATTCCACCCATGCGATTTGGTCGTTGTCTATTCCAATATGTGATCGTAGGATAAAACTCGTGACAAAAGGTGGGAGTTTTCTACGCAGATGCCAAGGAGATGTGTGGGAAGTTTCTTATGGGCGGTGTTTCCGGGGGATTCCGGGGGATTCCGGGGGAGTCTATCCACCCACCATAATAAAAACATCAGTGGTTTAAGCAGGTAACCGCCTTGCTATATTATACGGGGGCAGGGTAGAAAAACGAAGAAGTTAAAGTTGACCGGCTAGCAAAAGGGAGAGAGTAAAGATGACCCGGTAGTAAAGGAAGAGGGTAAAATTGAACAGGGCTGATCATCCTTTACCAATGCAGCTAATGACACGACATACCCCAAAATTGTTTGAAAAATACTTGTTTTATTTAAAAAATGTCTATGCAAAAGATTGTTAAAACCTGAAAGTGTGGTACTCCTGAAAAAGAAGGAAAGTTTAGCTGGGGGAGAAGAAGAAGAAGTAAGTAAAAGTTTACATATGTGCATTCGTACGCACAGGCGATGGATAAGATAAGAACAGAACAGTCCTCGAAGTCCTTTGTACGAGCACTAGCATATCATAACTACGGTCATTATAATTAAACGAAGGAGAGAACGTTGCGTCACATACCGACCAAGCAAGATACGTGCAGTGAAGAAAGTTGAGACACAGAACAGGCGTTCTATGCAGAAAGTTGGCAGCATCAAACGTCGAAGAATAGGCCTTCTGTGCAGAAAGCTGGCTGCATGGAACGTCAAAGAACAGGCGTTCTGTGCAGAAAGTTGGCTGTGTGTAACGTCAAGGAAGACGCGTTCTGTGCAGAAAGCTGGCTGCATGGACCGCCAAAGAGTACGCGTTCTGTGCAGGGAGTTGGCTGCATGAAATGTCGAAGAACAGGCGTTCTGTGCAGAAAGTTGGCTGCGTATAACTTCAAGGAACACGCGTTCTGTGCAGAAAACTGCCGCGTAGAACGGGATCCGGCTAAAACGCATCCCCCTCCCCCCAGCTAAAGCGCCCCCTAGGCTAAAGCGTTCCTGGCTAATGCATCCCCGCTTTTTCAGATTTTTTCTTTTTTATACTTTTTTTGGGCATATCCATTTTTCCTAGCGGAATAAGAACATTTCTGTAAAATATAGCAATATTTTCAGAAGAAAAAAAAAACTAAGGCGCACTAGCCGGGCCTTAGCTGGGGGCGCGTTAGCCAGGGGCGCTTCAAAAATTGTCCGGGGCGCTTTAGCTGGGGGCGCCTTAGCCGGGGGCGCTTTGACCAACGGTAAGAGATGGAGCGACTTTTGGCTCATTTTCCGCCCGTGGGGCCAAAACAATGACAAAGAACGGGTACTGGGTGACTTTGACCTTCAACGTCATAATGTAAGAAAAATATTTTCCTTTGTTGTTTCTGCAGGTGAATCATTCAGCGGGTCATTCCGCTATCTAGTGGAACTCGGTCTAGTTTAGGAATCTTTTGTCAATTTGCAAGTGTATTCATCACGTTTTACAGCAAACAACATGTATATATACAATACAATAAACAACATAGATTCTAGAAGAAAAAGTTTTGATTTTTGTTTTGCGTAAGCTAAGTTACTATTCCTGTATTTTTTCGACATTCCCTAATTCACACTTAGGGAACTGTTTGGTAATAAGGTAGAAGGTTAGTAGGAGGAAAACGAGAGTTCGAAAACAGGAAGTGACGTCACAATGAGGTAACAGCTGTTTTCGAACTCTCATTGGCGTTCGAAAACATTGACGTGATAATGACATCATAACGACGCCACAGGGATGTGGAAACGAGAGTTTTACTGCAGTCAATCATCGTGACGTCATCAGTCACGCGATCAGTCACGTGACCTGTCAATCATCATCAGTCATGTGACCCTAAACCTATATGAGAATTGTTTTCCCGAACATTAACCTTACGTCCCGAGTAGCTCATCTGGTAGAGTATGGGACTCGTGGGCGGAAGATTGGTGGTTCGATTCCACCCATGGGCAACACTTCTACCATCTGTCTATCATACCGTCATACGATGGGGTCCCCCTGGGTCCTCCATGTGAGGACTTCCACCATCTGTCTATCATACCTCTATGTGAGGACCCCCCTGGATCCTCCATGTGAGGACCCTCCCCCCTAGCAGGTGATTCATCGGCCTTTATAAGCACATTGTGTGTGCACAAGTGCTCCATTCTTGCTGTGGCTGTTGTTTTTTTAGAAAGCTTCTCCCATTCACAACATGTGTTCAAATGGGAGGACCAGCTATCCTCCATTCAAGCCGTGATCAGCCTACATACTATGTGACTATGTGACATCATGTGACATTATGTGACATTATGTGACATTATGTGACTATGTGACACCTTGTGACACTATGTGTATGTGACACTATGTGACATTATGTGACACTATGTGACACTATGTGACTATGTGACACCCTGTGACACTATGTGACACTATGTGACTATGTAACATCATATGACTATATGACTATGTGAGGACTATGTAAAGGCTATGTGGGCATAATTAGTCTAAATATGTATGTAATTATCAGATCGTTCAATAGATCAGCCCTGTTAGCTCACCTGGAAGTGCATGGGACTCGTGGGCGGAAGACTGGTTGTTCGATCCCACCTATCGGCTAACATAACTTATGGTTTTTTCTTGCTTTTTGTTTTTGTTTTTTTTTTGTTTGTGTTTTAAACATAGTAGCCATATTTCTATGCCTATTTTCACTAGTAATATTTTATTAGTCATATTTCAGTGGTTCTATTACGGTAACCACTCACAAACACAGCGTAGGAATAAGTACATGAAAGACATCAGAGCATGGGAACGATCAATATATTTGAGAGCGAAAGACCTCAGAGCGTGAGAACGATCAATAAATTTTAGAACATCAAAGACCACAGACCGTGGGAACGATCAATAAATTTGAGAACATCAAAGGCCTAGACCGTGGGAACGATCCATAAATTTGAGAAGGAATGAGATTTTCCCCATGACAAGTCTAATGTTATGTTTTATGTTATAGTATGGTGGTTCTAAAGCACATCTAACAAATGTAGTTTTGGAAAACATATGATGTATCAAATAAGTGTGAACATTTTAGCATGCTACTAATGCGAATGCTTTGAAGTCATAGTGGGGGAAAAACGATTCTTCTAGACCAACTTTAACAAATTTAGTTTTTGAAAACATATAATGTATAAAATAGGTTTAAGCATTTTACCATGCTACTAATTCGAATGCTTTGAAGTTATAGTAGCGGAGAAACGATGCTTCTAGACCAACTTTAACATATTTAGGTTTTGAAAATGGGGAGTGAAAATGTGGTTAGTTATGTAGGAAAACCGCGCCCATTCAAACACGTGTTCGAATCGCAAAACCCCATTCAAAGACGTGTTCGAATGGCAAGCCCATTCAAGCATGTATTCGAATGGCAACAAGTTCAACAAATTATTTAACAAAATTGTTCAACAAGTTTTTCAGCATGTTAAGCATGTTAAACATGTTCAACATGTTGTTCAACATTTTGTTCAACATGTTGTTCAACATGTTCAACGTGTTCAACCAGTTGTTCAACAAATTGTTGTATATAAAGCTATGTTTAAAGACTTTCTCATCATTTGAAAAGTGTAGGTTGAACCGAAAGTGTGACAACTCCCTATAGAGCATAAAAGGTACCTACCCTCAGACGTAACACACATTCTGTATCAAGATACTGAAGAGTGAACATGTCTGCAGTGAGTGAACAACAACTACCATCTTTGGCAATGCCTACAGAACATTTTATAGTAAAGCCTGAGACAATACCTACAGCAAAGTCTAAGTCAATGCCCATAATAAAGTTTGAGGTGAAGTCACATCAGCAGCGTCAAAAGCGATCACATTTTAGAAAGATAAAATTACCAGCTAAGACGGCACCGTGTAAAATGCGCAAAAATTAAGACAGAGCCTAAAATGAAGCGAGAACCGGAGCCTAAAGCTGTCACTACAAAGTCTATGAAGAAGATGCGTGTAGACGATTTACCGGTTATGATACCCATTAATGGAGAAACATATATTAAGTTGGTGAAATATCAACAGAAAGTGATGGTTAACATTCGTAAATATATTACAAATCATGCATCTGGTAGGCTATATCCTACAAGAAGGGAAAGTTGTTGTCATTGAAAGACTGGCAAATGCTGAAGAAACAAATGACGTTAGTGGATCTCATGCTTCAGAAAATGGATGTGTATAAATGCAGTTACTGTCAGAAGATGGTTGAGTAGAAAGTCACTGAGCGAGACGACTGTATAAAGTTTTAACAGTATGACGAGCTTAGTGGATGCTATGATTTCATCACCCTCAGTGCAGAAGATTGGAGCGAAGTTTTTGAGGCTTGACAAGAACTTGTACATTTGATATGGGGTTTAAATAAAATTGTCTTTATGCTTCATATGCAGACTATGAAACTAGCATTATCTATGTTGATGTGAAGTCAGTTTTTATAATATTTACAAACTTATTAAGTTCTTGTGAGTCTGCACATGTATTAACATCATATGTATTTGAGATATTTTTTGTTTTTATCATAATTGTGTATATTTGTAATATTCAATAAAAACATATATGATGCTTTTCAACTTTTATATTTTTCTTAAACAATACTTGAATATAATACATAATAACACAATACTTGAATATAATACATAATAATACAATACTTGGATATAATACATAACAATACAATGCTTTAATATAATACATAATAATACAATACTTGGATATAATACATAGTTATACAATACTTGACTATAAAACATAATAATACAATACTTAATTATAATACATAATAGATGATATATGATATGTGGTTTACGGGAATTCACACCGCACCAGTGACCTTAGCCTCTCATGACTTCATATGTTGTAAAGAAAGACATATATTAATACACAACGCTTAAGTTAATGGAATATTACAACATTTACAAAGTCTTTATTATAAAGTTTAGTGAAATAAGACTATTTTCCTTCATCTGTTTCACTCTGTTGCACCTCATTGTCCATTGCACTTTCTTCATCACTGCTGTCATCCTCCTCCTTATCTAGCAGCTCTTCAAAGAATACATTGTTTTTCCTTATAGCCGCCTTTAGTGCCTTTGAATACTTATAATGTTTTTCTTCAACAAAGTAATTAAAGTCCTCTAAAATCTTTTGATAATGTTGGCTTTGTTCTAGACGTTGGGTGTATTTGAATAGTCTCATAAACATTTGTTTTAGTCCATGCTTATAAATTGGTCGAAGTACATCAATTGCTATTTCACGCACATCTTCAAGTCCTCGTTCTTCATATTCTAAAACCTTTTCTTGAAATTTATCATCATAGTCATCGTAGACTTCTTGAACCATATCATGCCAAACAGAGTCTATTTCTGACTCACTTTCAGAGTCTGTTTCTGACTCACTTTCAGAACTCCTGTCATCAGCATCCTTACCACACTGCTCCATATGTTTGAGCAAAGCTTCTTTGCTGTTGTATAATACACCACATTCTGTACAAGCACGTGCATTCTTTTCAGCCATGTTGACGCTTTGACTTTCCATAGAAGACTCATCTAAAGTTTCCGTGAAAGGTAGTTTTACAGGGTTTTCCATATAAGATTCTTCATCCACTTCTGAAGTGTGAGCAACCTTTAAGTGTCTTTTAAGACTTTGTGGCCAATTGTAAGATTTCGAACAAATGTTACATTTATACATCCTTTCGGTTCAACCTACAGTTTTCAAATGATGGGAAAGTCTTTAAACATAGCTTTATATACAACAACTTGTTGAACATGTTGAACAACATGTTGAACATGTTGAACAACATGTTGAACAACATGTTAAACATGTTGAACATGTATAACATGCTGAACAACTTGTTGAACAATTTGTTGAACAATTTGTTGAACTTGTTACAAAAATTGTTGAACAATACCATGGAGTAATATGTTCTAAAAATAATTCGAACACGTCTTTTGAATGGGCTTGCCATTCGAATACATGCTTGAATTGGCTTGCCATTCGAACACGTCTTTGAATGGCGCCTTGCCATTCGAACACATGTTTGAATGGGCACAGTCTTCCTACATAACTAACCACATTTTCACTCCCCATTTTCCAACAACCAACCAACCACCCAAGTGATAAAATCGTCTCAAACGTGTAAATATGCAAAAAATCTCAAATTTTCCCTCATACCATGGCATAATATGTTGTCAAAAACTAAATTTGTTAAAGTTGGTTTAGAACCCTGATTTTCCCACTAATATGACTTCAGAGCATTCGAATTAGTAGCATGGTAAAATGTTTAAACCTATTTTATACATTATATGTTTTCAAAAACTAAATTTGTTAACGTTGGCCTAGAAGCATCGTTTTCCCCTACTATGACTTCAAAGCATTCGAATTAGAAGCATGCTAAAATGTTCAAACTTATTTTATACATCATATGATTTCCAAAACTACATTTGTTAAATGTGCTTTAGAAACACCATTTTCCCACTACTATAACATAAAACATAACATTAGACTTAGCATGGGGAAAATTTCATTCCTTCTCAAATTTATCGATCGTTCCTACGGTCTAGGCCTTTGATGTTCTCAAATTTATCGATCGTTCCCACGGTCTAGGCCTTTGATGTTCTCAAATTTATTGATCGTTCTCACGGTCTGTGGTCTTTGATCTTCGCAAATATATTGATCGTTCTCACGCTCTGAGGTCTTTCGCTCTCAAATATATTGATCGTTCCCATGCTCTGATGTCTTTCATGTACTTATTCCTACGCTGTGTTTGTGAGTGGTTACTATAATAGAACCACTGAAATATGACTAATTAAATATTACTAGTGAAAAAAGGCATAGAAATATGGCTACTATGTTTAAAAGAAACAAAAAAAAAAAAAAAAAAAAACAAAAAACAAAAAAACAAAAAAAAAAAAAACAAAAAAAAACTAACAAAAAACAAAAAAAGAAAGTTATGTTTGCAGATAGGTCGGATCAACCACCGATCTTCCGCCCACGAGTCCCATGCACTTCCAGGTGAGCTAACAGGGCTGGTCTATTGAACGATCTGATAATTACATACATATGTAGACTAAATATGCCCACATAGCCTCTACATAGTCCTCTCAAAGTCATATAGTCATATGATGTTACATAGTCATATAGTGTCACATAGTGTCACATAATGCTACATAGTGTCGCATAGTGTAACATAATGTCACATAGTGTCACATAGTGTCACAAAGTGTCACATAGTGTCACATAGTGTCACATAGTCACATAATGTCACATAGTGTCGCAGAGTGTCACATAGAATCACATAGTGTCACATAGGGTCGCATAGTTTCACGTATTCACATAGTGTCACATAGTGTCATAGGGTGTCACATAGTGTCATATAATGTCACATTGTGTCGCATAATGTCACATAGTGTCACATAATGTCACATAGCGTAACTAGTGTCACATAGTGTCACATAATGTCACATAGTGTCGCATAATGTCACATAGTGTAACATAGAGTGTCACATAGTGTCACATAGTTACAGGATGTCACATAGTCACATAATGTCACATAATGTCACATGATGTCACATAGTCACATAGTATTTAGGCTGATCACGTCTTTGAATGGAGGATAGCTGGTCCTCCCATTTGAACACATGTTGTGAATGGGAGAAGCTTTTAAAAAAAAAAACAACAGCCACAGCAAGAATGGGGCACTTGTGCACACACAATGTGCTTATAAAGGCCGATAAATCACCTGCTAGTAAGGGTCCTCACATGGAAGTATGATAGACAGAAGGTGGAAGTCCTCACATGGAGGAGCCAGGGGAGGGAGGTGCTCATATGGAGGAACCAGGGGGGTCCTCACATGGAGGTATGATAGACAGATGGTGGAAGTCCTCACATGGAGGTCCCAGGGGGAGGGGGGTCCCCATGGTATGATGGTATGATAGACAGATCGTAGAAGTGTTGCCCATGGGTGGGATCGAACCACCAATCTTCCGCCCACAAGTCCCATGCTCTCGCTCGGAGTGATGATGATTGACAGGTCTCGTGACTGATCACGTGACTGATGACGTCACGATGATTGACTGCAGTAGAACTCTCGTTTCAACATCCCTGTGACGCTATTATGATGTCATTATCACGTCACTGTTTTCGATCGTCCATGAAAGTTCGAAAACAGCCGTTATTTCGTTATGACGTCACTTCCTGTTTTCGAATTCTCGTTTTCCTCCTACTAAGGTTCGAGCAATCAAATTAGGCTCAATAGAACACTGGTTCAAAAAAAATATGAAACTTTCGTTCTAGACGGGTCCATATCTGATTACCAAGGATATAAACTGAATTATCCCCCAAGACTACAGAAACCATTCACCAATAAATGGCAATACCTTTAACATTTATCATTGTAATTTCCAGAATCGAAAGATACTTATAATAGCAGTTGCATGTGCATCGCTACTGCGCATTCGCGGCGCGCATCTGCAATCCTCTCCGGAAGTAGCTTCGGGTACCAGAGTTGGCTCTGGAAACAGTTACGCCCTTGTTCACTTAGCTAATTCGCAATCTTATGATGAGTTTTTGTGAACATGGAAAGAATACATGGCATGTAATACACAGACGGCGCCACAGTGGACTACCTGACACCGAAAGTACAGAGTATTTCCCAAGGCTTACGAACTCACCGATGCACGGATCGTGTACAGGCCTGTGCGTGCCCGAATCCAATATAAATCAACCATCCTCATGATCTATCCCTAAAAAAACACCGTGTTTTACAGCACTTTGCAACTGAAAGTGCACGAAACCTGGGGGTTAGGCGTGGACCTGAAGCCTGGGTGGGGTGAAGGAATCAGAGTCAAATCAGGATTTTTGCCACCACCACCAGCCACCAGAATAAGTAGCCTTTAAGCGACAAAGAGACTCATAGATGCAGTTTTTTTTGGGGGGGCGCGCCTAGATGAGCGGGTAGAATGATCCGAAAACCCTCCCCTGCAGCATTGGTAGCACGAAAACAGCGCGCAAGGCTGGGAGATGATTTTCGGATCAGTCCAAACGCGAGTAAACTCTGCAGTGTCGGTATGGGCAGGGGCACAACGTCAAAACCCCATCAAAGTACGTGGGCGCTATATCATTTTGTGCAACGCAATATTTTGGTTAGGCATCACTTTGAGATCATCTGTGCAAAGCATTAGAATGATTTGACCAATATCTGAGACACATCTATAGTCGTTTCAAGGATTGGCTACTGCTTTTCAAAAATTTCGAAAATGAAGTCCAAATCGCCGTGTATCGTGATGAAATATTTTCTCGAAATTTAGCCAAACTAGCCAATTTGGCTCAATCAAATTTAATAATTTATGTTAACAGTTATACTGTGGGCATTAGATAGTGGGATCCAAAACAGCGTATTTCTAATCGTTTCCGAGACATGTTTTTTCTTAAATTAAATTCTGACGAATTTGGTCAATTTGGCCAAATTTGTCAAGGTGAACAACAGTCAAATTTTACGTTTTATGTCGTAACGCATGTGATGGAGAGTTCGAAAGGGAAGTACAAATCATTGCTTCTCTTGCAGATTTCGAGATATACGGAATGTCAGTTTCACATTGATTGCAAAATCTAAACTTGTGCTCAGTAATATATTTTCATTTTATTGATATCAGGAATTTATTTTAAATACCATTTTTTTTAAATGAGATTTTTTATTTGTATTTTGAAATCTGAGGATGCTTATATTTTGAAATCCGTGAAAATAAATTTTTGATATTAAAATATCAGTCTATTTTTGATATCTAAAATTCAGAAGTTAAAGTTTGTGAACGAAATAGTACTGGATCCTTATATAAATCTTTTTTTTTCACTGCACAAAAATGAAGCAATTCTCTCTCGAGCTCAATAATTATGGCGATATTAATAATTCATTTTGCATCTCTAAAATTTAATTCACGATTCGTTACATTTTATTTAAATGCGTACCTCCCTTAAAGATTTTTTGTAAAATTGATTTTTTTATCTCAAAATAAAGCTTTGCCATCTAAAATGCAATTATGGAGAGCAAAAAATAAATTAAGATCTACCTTGATTTATTGACATATTTAATTATATTTTGATATCAAAACTTAACAATAAATGTTAAAATAACCGCTTGAACATATCACAAGGATTTTGAAAACACATTCTTACAAATATCTGCGGAAGGATCGGCTAGAGGGTGTTGTTGAAACAAGGTGCTGATGTTGAACAGAAATGACAGGCTTACTGGCTGGAGACCTCTGATCCAACCTTTGATAATGGCTTTATATTACATGTCTGCACTCAACTCCAATGAAACGATTTGTTTAACATCACTAGGAATCAAAAACAAAGCAGGGATCACCGTAACTAAGATGTACCGTCAGATTAACAATAATTGTTTCTATGAGTTGCAAAACAATATGCTGTTTTCTTCGCCAACAGGGTCTTGTTTCATTTTGAACCGAATTATCCGGCATTCCTGCCGTTAGAGATATTTTAACAAACGGTTGTGTGAAACAGAACTAGAGTTACTTTCTATATCTACAATGAGTAAACTTGTTTATATTTCATGTTTAATTGGTTTTCTTTGTGGTTAATAGGTAAAACAATCCATGGAGAAGTACCGGGATGTCATTTGGCTTATATGAACAAGAAGGAAAACGATTTTAGCTGTGCGGCCAGTGCCCTTTGAGACCTAGCTGCTTGCTTAACATACGGTTGATTTCCCTGCTTGCACCAGGGGGGTGTAGTCGGTACGGCTAGGATCCTCCGAGGTGATAATTAAAATGCAAACTTGAAACTCTATCGTCCATATAAATAAATACAAAACGTGAGGTGAAGAGGCGTGATTCCCGACGCCCAGAAGTTAAACTAATTGCCCTTACTGTATGTTTTCCTTTGCAAAACCGTTCGTTAAATAGCCCTTCTTAGTTGTGGTCTACTGAAGTGAAAACAACAGCTTTCTTTTTTGCCCCGGGATCTGGAAGTGACAACGCGCAAAGTTTTGAAAGCAATTAATACCTAGACAGTCAACATTTATCTTAAATTGATTAAGCGTATACTGAACAGCATGTACGATGAAGGAAGATGTTCCTTTGTTTATTTTTAGGCTTGCAATAACTGTGTGTCAGTTGAATTTTAATTAAACCATGCCAAGGCAACACGTTATACAACCATACTTTCTGAAGTGTTATCCCACTGTGGCACTCGATTTCATTCTGAATACGGTGATACAGGCATGAAACACGAAACGCAGTCAAATCTGTTGTCTAGATAAAACCTAAAACTATGCTATTATATTCAACATTCGCTTTAAAATGTGGAATCCTGTTGCAAAAAGTTTTTTTAAATTTATTCGAAAACTCCACTTTTAGTTAGTGGTCTGAATTTGAAATCCGTCAAAGAGATAACAGAGATTAGTTTTCTTTGCTTTGAATATTTTTATACCTGTACATCTCTGCAATGGCAATTTTCAAGAACGGGCTTCGCATGACGACGCAAATAGTAAATAACAGTGCAAATAGGGGTTTACAAGTTTTTATCGTATTCTGCTTTCAAGGAATTTCTTTCTGTTTATCGAACTTGCATAAACTTGGTAATTATATTTCACAATTTGCACAAAATCCTACGGAAAAATATTTTAAACAATGTGAAATCCCGTGCACGAAATTGCTTCTTTGCGTTACGTATTTTAAAACGCGGGATGCTTATTATAGACGTTGAGACTCCGCCCAAAGGAAGGAGGTGTCAGCCAATCAGAAGCGATTTCGAATCTGTGTAAACAATGAGAATAATTGCTTGCAGTTTAATCCACATGGCAAACCATAATCTCAGTTTTCCATTGCTGCAAATATTTTGAGTTATAAGAAAGTGCTTTGCAATTCTAAACGTACATTACTTAAGCACTGGTTAAAGTGGATATGTTTTCTGTGACTGATGGTAAAATAAATTCAACAAAGATTCTAAATTGAAATAATACTCCGGAATTAAAACTAGTTGTTTCATGAAAGCAGATCTTAAGAAAGACTTTGGAGAATAACAGTTCGTTTTCACAAAGATAATTTGACGAATTGTGACTACACTAAAAAACAAGTTGAAATGAGTGTCTGCAAGCCAAAGCGCGCATCCTTTAGGATAGATGATATTTTGTCGTTAAAGACCGGAAGCAACGAAGGGTCAACGAACAGCTCCGAGTCGAAGAGCAACTCGGCTTGTAATATACCAGATGAAAATATGCGAAACGATGTCAACATGAGAGTTCTATTTCCTGCTGAAAACTTTCATATCCATCAAACTAATTCGCATAGTTCGCTGCTACAAGAAATAGGGAATCGGAAGCGGAAACGTGAAGAATTCGAACGCACATTATCCGAACAGCATGATAGTATATTCCACGGTGATATCTCAAAAACAATAACTGCCGATTTTGAAAGACAATCAAAACACGGCTCAGAATCTCAGCCTGATAAATTTAACACTCGAGATTGCAAGGACAAAATATATCCGGTTATCCCTAGGCCAACCAAGTTGCCTACCTCCCTGGAGTCATTGATGAGGAGTCAGACACATGACTATTTATTAAAGTTGCCTGGCCTTAGTCCATGGACTGTGTTGACCAATCAATGTATAGGGATACTTCCACCCGTGCTTGAGCTTCCGTCGCCTGGACACGAACATAAGAACTGTATCTGTGGGTCCTCAGCCTGCTCCAGTCACCGGGCCGATAACTTAACGGGCGCAGACGGTAAGCGATTTAAACAAAAAAAAAAATACTTTTAAAAGTGCAACAGGGTCCACAAATTAAAATATAGCTTCAAATAATTGCAAGGTGTTCAGAGAAAAGCTTGTACAAATATATTCAAATGTTTCAAATATTCATATATGTCAAATTAGAAAATGCTGAAAAAAGGAAAAAATAAAAAAAAATAGCTTGTGGTGGTTTGGGACATCGTTATTTACAGGACAGGTTCTGCGAAAAGATGACATGACGTAGGTATGACGTTGTCTATGTATTTGTTTGGTATCTAGCAGTTGTCCGTCGAAACGAGTCTCAGATTCTCTGCGGAGACAGCTGAAATACATTTTTCTAAACGTGGTCCAGCAAATATGAATACTATAAATATAGCTCTAAACCACCGACATTTGCTGAATCAACACCATGGTAACGGGTTTATTAGCAGGTCCAGCAAGCTTCCTGAGGCCTGCTCACTCCCCAAACAGTGCCAGCACGACACAAGAAGTGCCGTCCATTCCCATTCCCCTGCCTGTCTACGTGAGGACACGTGACGTCTCTAGTCTGGACAACTCTAATAAGCCGAAAAAGTGTCGGCGGAGCAGAACGGTCTTCACAGGTAACTGCTACCCTGGCTCAGAAAGAAGCTGCTGTGTAGAAAATGCACACAGTCTAGTATTCAACAGGGCGTTGGGATGGGGGCTGAGGGGGTGCGGGGGGAAGGTTTGACATAAATTATTGAATTCCGCTGTCGTTAAAAACTTGTATTGATTTTTGATTTAACATTGCACTCCTATTAATTTTTACCTGATCCTGAATGGGGATTACCAATATTAAAATCCGCCTGCAATTTTTTTCATGTTGCTCTGTAGAGCTTTGATTCTTAATTTTATGCGGTGGCTCAGTCAAAGTTTATGTATTTGGTAACTCATTTGAGGAAAATGACAATGAATAGTATACGGGGAATTAAGAGCTGAAAAAAAGCAACAAGACACCTTTCTCTGATCAATCTTAAACTCGAGCCGGTGCTGGAAAACGACCATTTGATGGAACTCTTACTTATCAACAAAAGGAATTAAGCGAACTAAAAAAAGAAGAAATAACCGATAACATTTTTGCTCGGATTTTAAACTCTCGAAAAATAATTTTAGGCTGAACATACACTGTTAAACTACCAAAAGCAAAATTGAGTCATACTATGTGTTAGGATTAATAACTCAAATGCGGAAGATACGTCCAGCACTGAGTTATCAATTCTTACACAATATTAAAAAATGTGCCGTTGTTTATTTGATAAACACAAATTAAACAAGGTAGGTTTATTGCTGAAATTATGTTAAACGTAAATTAATAATGGCGAAATAATGTCACAGAGTTGCAGTTGATGGGTTTGGAGAAGAAATTTGAGACCCAAAAATACTTGTCTACGCCGGACAGAATTGATATCGCTGATAGATTAGGATTAACCCAGCTTCAGGTCAAGACATGGTACCAAAACAGGCGTATGAAGTGGAAAAAACAGGTGAGCAGTCTGTCGCCTCTGGAATAAAATACGTACGCCAGAAGCATTAAATAAATTAATAAAGATGTTTTCCATCTCTTCGGATCTTTCAATAAATTAACATAACGGCGACTTTTGCTATCTTTTAAAAAATTACTTGTTTTAACTCACCGTTGTTCTTTTTATAGTTAGAGATTTTAAGCGACACGTCATTAGATATTTCCACTTCCACGCCCTTCCAAGAGACAATCTTAGGTATTTTCTGTCCAGTCTTGTAATTGATCAGTCTATGAAAACTCCTCGGATTTCGTGAATTTTTATGACTCCTAATGAAATCTGTTTACGATGCATTTTTTCAGGTTTTACAAGGAGGTGGGACAGAAGCACCAACAAAACCCAAGGGGCGTCCGAGAAAGGACTCGATGTATGCGGACAGTACGTCCTCGACTGACTCTCCCGCTCCTGACGTCATTGACTCTGATGTGGAACTGTCCGATGTATAGCCAACATCTCTAAAAAACGCATGAAGTAAAATATGCGGCAGACAACAAATAGTGTCTCTGGGGAAAACACAGCGCAGCAATTAGCAGTGCGAGAGAACCCGGCGTTACGCATGGCAGAGTGACCAGTGGAAAAACAGCTCGATCTTCGCAAATCTCGCTAAAAATATTTGTTCAACTGACTGAATGTGAACAAACAAAAGTGAACTTCCTTTGCTTGATAAAGCAGTGGCCAGAGTGATATCCAATGGACGAACATTTGCAGTCTGACCAATTTATTATTATTAAATGTCCTAAAACTGGATACATTAGGATTTAAAGAATTTAGAAAATGTTTCAATGTTTAATTAAACTAATATTTAAGCCTTGTTTTTAGAAATACCATAAAAAGATTCAATTGCAATTACATGAAATTATTGCAATTAAATTTAAGCCTTGTTTTTAGAAATACTATATAAGAATATCGGTATGATAAAAACATTAAATTGCAATTAAAAGCATACCTCAGAATTTATTTTTCAAAGTACAAACCTGGAAAATTGTGTGGAAAGAATATAGAGCTGTAACGATACCCTAGAGGATAAAGGGGGAGTACAACAACATAACAACAACAGAAACAGTAGTAGCAACAACAACAACAGCGAATAATAAATGAAAACATCACTAAATATGGCTGTCTAAGAAATAACAATTGCTTGAATAAAAAAAGCTTAAAACAGGATTTCGGTAAAATTCTAAACCTGAACTCGGTTTGTAGCAATTTGAGGTATAAAAAGATTCAACAAAATGTGTACTCTAGGTTCGCCACAAACATCAACAAAGTAAACAAAAACAAGTATATCACAGTGACAGTAGCAAATGGTCAGGAAAGCGAGACAGGGAGACAAAGTGAGTGAGTGAGTGAGTGAGTGAGTGAGTGACAGAGTGGCAAAGAGACAGAGAGTAAGAGAGAGAGAGAAAGAGAGAGAGAGAGAAAGAGAGAGAGAGAGAGAGAGAGAGAGAGAGAGAGAGAGGGAGAGGAGAAATAGAATGTAAGAGGGAGAGAGACCGAGCGAGCGACAGAGAGAGATACACGTAGATAGATAGATGGAGAGAGAGAGAGACAGCGAGAGAGAGAGAGAGAGAGAGAAAGAGAGAGAGAGAGAGAGAGAGAGAGAGAGAGAGAGAGAGAGGGAGAGAGAGAGGGAGAGGAGAAATAGAATGTAAGAGGGAGAGAGACCGAGCGAGCGACAGAGAGAGATACACGTAGATAGATAGATTGAGAGAGAGAGACAGCGAGAGAGAGAGAGAGAGAGAGAGAGAGAGAGAGAGAGAGAGAGAGAGAGAGAGAGAGAGAGAGAGAGAGAGAGAGAGAGAGAGAGAGAGAGAGAATAAGGAAATATACTCGTGATATTGTTCAGCAATGTGTGTCTGAGAAATTATTTATTCACCAAATCACCAAACAACCAACCAAAAACAGATCACTATTACGTCATCGAGTCTTAACTGTTTTATAAACCTCTCATGTAAAAAATGAGTTAAACAGTGTGTCAATAAATCACCAAACAAAGAAGAAAAATAAATTAACATTACATTACATGCGATAAAACATTCAATCATTAGTACATCTAATTACATCTTCTGTCTGTTTTGTATTTTTACAATATCGCCTTTTCAATTCGCCGTAGAATTTCGACACACAAAATTGTCTGCACTCATCGCAGCTTTCTGTCAGAAAATTGACCAGGCCTGCGATTTTATTTGTTGTCAATGAAGAGCTATATAACCAGCCGCGTCCAAACTCATTTTATTTATTTATTTTTAACAACTTAATTTACCAAGCTTTTCTCAAGGACTTTCATTTCGGAGTTTTCAGCATTGTGTAGTTCAATTCTTACAATTCTTACAAAACGTTTGTATCACGCAAAAACCCTGTATGGCTACTCTATAGCGTAATCGTTCGACTGTGAAAAATCTGTCTATAGAAAGGCTAATTTCTGCACTTCCGGTAATATTTTTCACTTCACACATGTTTTTTACTGAAGTATAATCAGGAAATGCATAGGCCTCGGGCACAGCGTGTTGACTGTTTATTTTCAGCCAGCATGCCGTTCAGAATGCGCTAATTCACACACGCTCTCCATTTCTCTTTTCATACCACGGCTGAACATTGACTCAGCTGAGAAGAGCCAGTGTTACGCCGAAGTACATCAAAACAGTTCTTCGATAAGGCAATGAGGCCCCACCAAGTTCTCTTTTCCCCTGGCGTTAATTGCATTGCGACATAAACAGACAGCGATCACTTGAAGCAAGTACACTACAGTACGAAACAATGCAATAGCGTATAGAAACTAATAACATAAACCAGAACCCCGCAAATCGGACCACCATTGTGACTGAACCAAAGTGCGATTTCCAGATCAGTCCTATTTCCAGGGAAGCCCGATACCTAGGGTTGTGAATTTTTTATGGCATACAAATCATAGTTATCTATTACTGCGAAGTCGATTTATCACAAACAATTTTTATTTTTACCTCTCATTTCAATGAGAGACAGAAAATGCACATTGATACCGCTACTGTTTAATCACAACCTGCTGAAAACTTTGTATGCCTTTTTGCGAGTTAAACCGCACGTTCCATTCTCCACTTTTAGATGGAGTTCCCTTCAAATATTTTATAATCCGGCAAATAGAAACAGAAAGTTTATCCCTGCAGCTCAGATGGGTCATGCCACGGGCTAGCCAATTAAAAACGTGGGAATATACGTCTTGACGTCATCCCCTTTTTGCCAGATACATGGAGAGAAAATCCACCCAGGCTTTAATGGGCCGATGGGTGGGTATGAATCTACCTAAAAGTGGAGAATGTCAATTGAGCTTTTACTCTTGAAAGCTCGTTTTACGTAATGATTACGTAATGATTATTTCACAAAAGCTTCAAATTGGCTTATCTTCATGTTTAGATGAGACAGGAGACCACAGTAGGGTGCTTGCCATTCCGAACTGCGTAAGAAGAAAACTCCACGAATTATAAAATTATTCGTAAAATTCACGATGTTAAGGAAACCACTGAAGAGAACTGTTGTTGAATGAAATCAATGACGAACTAATTTAAATTCCGCTTTCTCTAGTTTATGAAAATAAAGTCATGATACTTTCTTTTATGAAAATCTCCAACTTCATGATTTCTTTTGAGAAGCATCTCAGTTGGGTTTCCGGCATCTCTTCTTTCACTTCTTGGCTTGGCGGTCTTTCAGCATTTCTTGCAAGAATGTCTCTCTCCGATCCCGATTGATAGCCCCCGCCAATACACTGTCGTTGAATGAATAGAGCATTCCCTTTGGAAGGGAAGGCGGTAAACGACATTTAGCCAAGTATTGCCTAAAGCCGAGAGCTTCGCCCCTGAGCGGTACCTTGGCTGGTTGCTACCTGCATTGTGAGTGCCAGCATGGGCTTACTACACAAGCGATGCCCTTTCTCTTGAGAACACACTCAGTCTACTTCCCCCAGCGGTATCTGGACCAGAGAGGGAATGGAAGACTTCGCGGTTCTGAATTCATCAACTCCCTCCCCTCCGATGCCATCCGAAGGCTACTCGTCAGAATCAGATTGATGCAGATCCGTAGTCCTTAATGGTTAACTGTGACTGATCCAGATCCGTAGTCCTTAATGGTTAACTGTGACTGTGAATGACTTAATCAAATCTTTAGCCTTTTCATTTGGGTGATCTCCAGAAAACTATTCCTGGGCTATTTGATGTAGGAAGACGGCATTTTGACCACGTATATAAAGTAATGATACCATTTGTTTGACCTTGACTTCAAAGATCAAGGTCATACTGATGCACAAAATGTTTAAAGGCCTTTCATTAAGAAAAAGGGCTAGAAATAGGGCTAAAATGACTGTCGAAACACAAATACGGTTTAAGTAGGAAATGATCTTACGATCTTGACTTTGAGGGTTAAGAAAGGTCAGAGGTCACATAACCTTTGTACCTCTAAAACCGTTAGTAATGGGACAGATTTATCCGGAAAGGTGTTAGAAATACCTCAAAGTCACAAACTGGAAGTTGACCATTGTCTCGAAAAGGGTTAGAACGATTCTGAGCTTTCTACCCTTTGAAAATAAAAGACGTTACAAAAGAGGTACCTCAATGTTCTTAACCTTTGTGTTATCTAAAAAAAATAGCGATAATTTTCAACCCCGTTGCCTTACAAACGTTACAAATAGCTACACAGATGACTTGATGTAACACATAAATTTCATCTTGTCGTTTCCAATTAGGTTATACATAAGTCAGTTCGTCTAGTTATTATAATGGTTTACTTTCATAAAAGCGATTAATTTTTTATTTAAAACAAAAACAAATTCGGCTCCGCAGTGTCCCTACCGCTCCTCGGTGTCCCCTCTGGCTCCTTGGTGTCCCCACTGGCTCCTCGGTGTCCCCACTGGCTCCTCGGCGTTCCCACTGGCTCTTCAGTGTCCCCACTGGCTCCTTAGTGCCCCTACTGGCTCCTCAGTGTCCCCACTGGCTCCTTAGTGCCCCTCAGTACGAACTAATGGCCCAGAGTTCTACCACTTTAATTTCTTTTCAAAAATACGTTTATTTTATATACGTTTATGGTTTTTCCACACTTTTTGACACGGGAGGACCAAATTTGACATCCGTATATAGCATGACAAGATCTCGTTGCATCGGCAAGTTTTTGCCTCAAAACCCGGTTTAGATAGTTTTGAGTAGGGAGAAAATTCTCGACCTTGAACGTCAAGGTCAAAGGTCGCGTGACGTATAAAGCTAATGATAGGACGCCTTATCTAAATAAGAATGCCTGTGGACATTGCGCCCAGTCGTAAAAGCGAAGACATTTCAAGGGTGAAAGAGGAAACCGACCAGTTTTGACAAATTTAGATTTTGCTGAAGGCCTCACTTTGCTATCAAAAGTAATTTGACAGGATCTGTGGAACAAACAGCATTATTGTCTCTCTTATGGTTATCCTTTCATTTAGCCAGTTTACTACAACTCCAATGAAGATCTACTAGGATCAGGGAATGAAGGGAGTGAAAGAAATAAAGAAAAGAAAGAACAAGAAGCCAATGAAGTACAGTGAAACCCCGGATATGGACATCCCTTTATTATGGACACCCCTGAATTATGGACAACATTTTTTAGTCTCTTTTAAAACGCCATAGAGTTTCTTTATGTCTAGACCCCCCTGTTGTGGACACCCCTCTATTCAGAATTAGGGACACTCTTTTTATCCCGTAAGTACGGTTACACATTTAAAACAACCCCTCTATTGTGGACAGTCAAATTGCTGTCCATATTTCGTCGTTATCAACTCCTGTCAGCTTGTTACTCGGTTGTGTTTGCTTTTTTTCTCTGTTGTTATCTGTGGGTATTGAGTACAATACATTGGACACAGCGCATGTAAAGACAATGGGGCTTCTTACAAAAGATATGTGCTTAAGAGAAGCTTTAAACGACTAATCCCTATTGACATGTGCTCCGTCTTCTAAAATATGCGTATAATAGAGCAAGTAATTAATTGTCTTTATACCCAGTTAACACGTAAAACAAGGTGCTATTTTATAATAAGTGCTAAGTCTGAATCTGTGAGGTGTGAAAAAAAGCGAAGTTTCGCTATCTGATCAAGTTAAATAATCAAAGCTAGTGATGAAAAAAGTGTGAGAAAAATAGCCAAAGATTTTAATTGTAGTTGTCAAATAGAACTCAAATTAACAGCAACTCTAAATTAGGGACACCCACCATTAGGGACAAAATTATTCAGTCACTTTTTGTCCACAATAGGGGGGTTTTACTGTACACTCCAGCGAGAGGTAGAACTATAAAGATGGGCTGTAAAGGGAGACAATGAAAAATTATGTCTAGACCGAGACTTGAAGTCGAAAGCTTGCTTTTCGGGCGTCAACGCAAACCCCTACTTCTGTGAGAAGTGTGGATATAAACATTGCCTGCAAAAACCGGTAAAAGCAAGAAATGTAAGAATTCGCATTGAGTGGCGCTTGGCCTCACGACTTGTTGAATCGTAGCTTGGTACCGAGTTGACCAGTATGTCCTCAGCAGCTGCGACTGGTGAAGAAGCCTGAAGTAGGAGCTTATTGTGTTTTCTCTGCAATTTGACAGTATTTGCAAAGGGTATAAAATACACTGTCTTTGGTATTTGGCCAAATCGTCAAACAAAATACAAGCATGATGCAGAAACTTCAGGGAAACATTTGTGTAAAATTGGAGATTTTCTTCCCTTTGGGCTTGGGAGACGTTACTTGAGAAGTAACGCGGTGACCTTGCCCTTCTCGGTCAAGGTCAACGTCAAAAACTGGACGTTGACTTGATAAGGATAGAGCGATTTTGAACTCATTTTCAATATTTGGGATCTACAGACGAAACCGGTTAATCGCATCGCCAATTTGCCAAGCCCTGTTATACGTTTATCGGATATATGCGTTTATCTGGAGTACTGTTACCGTGCCTATTTTTTTTTCATTTGCGGTAGTTATTAGACGTCCCCCGCCCCTCCTCATCCCCGCATTTCATTTTTCCAACAAAAAAGAAAAATAACAATTGCTTAGGTCTTTTCATTTCGATTTACTTTCTGCCATTTTGACACAGTTTCGAACAATAAATGGTAAAATTTCTTTTTGGTTGCGTATTTAAATGGTGACCTCGCGCTCAAGGTTATCTGAGGCAACGTGGGGATTAAGGGTTTCAGGCCATTATTAGTGAGAGCTCCGGCAGCGGGAGGATTTGGAGTTGCAGGCTATTATCTAGCGTCACCTAAGGCAGAGCGGGGATTGAAGATAAATGTCATTATCTAGTGAGATCTGAGAGAGTGCGGTGATTAAGAGTTCGAGACTCACTTTTAACAACCGCGAGTGGGGTTGGTAAATGTACACAATGGGTTCAAGCAAACAGAAGACAATGCATAAGATAAATAAACGAGGAGCAGCTCGCTCCCTTAGTTCACTTTAAGTGTGGCACTGTTTGGATAGTCACCCAGAATTATGCAATTAACGGGTGTGCTTCCCATTTTAACGTGAAAAAACTATGCGTTTATCCAGTTTATGCGATTAAGCGGTATGCAATTATCCGGTTAAATTTGGAATAGACAGCATTGGAAATGGTTTGGGATTCGCGAATAATATGCGGTTAACCGATTTATGCGTTTAACCGGTATGCGATTGAGTGATTTCATCTGTATAAGTAGCTTCATTAGGAGGACGTCAGTGATTTTAACCTGCTGGGTCGTAATGTAACACGGTAAACGGTCATCTGCCCTGTCTTTGTAAGCCAAGAACCCAAGAAAAAATAGTATATGGAGGGGGCAAACGACCACCCCTCCACTTTGAAGGGGGGGGGGGCAGTCGACCGGGTTGCAAAAAAAGGGGGAGGCAGATGACAGGAGGGGGCAGTTGACCGGGGGGGGGCAGATGACCGGGATTCATGTAACACATACCTTTTCTCTTGTGATTTTTCCAAGTGAGTTATTCCGCTGTTTAGAATTCATTCTAGCTGGTATTGTTAAAAGGATTTGTTTTTACAAACATTCTGACATTGAAAATGAAAGGCGTAAGGAACCCATTGAAGATCACCCCATATAGAAAAACAGTGCTTTAGCTTCAGTGAAATTAATTGTAATAATTATTTTTTATTAGATATTAGAGTCCAGTTGTGTTACGGGAATAGAAAATATACAGTAATACTTACAAAAGTATCGCATAAGCTAAAAGGTATTTATATAACAAAACTTTGTTTTATTAATTTGTGGGGGTGGGGGTGGGGTGGAGGTGCTGAGTAGGGTTAGGCCCGATTGACCGTTCCTTCAAATGGGTAGTAGAAATGATTACCCATTCGTGCTCTTTGCACTCTGTATGCCGTGTCAGTATCCTGTCTTTTGGCAGGGGTGTTTGCAAGCAGCTTGTCCTGAATGACTTGAAGACTTAAGAATGACTTAATCTAGCATTTAAAACGAATGAAAAAGCGGGCCCTCAGTGCGGAAATTTCTCGAAAAATATACTCATTATTGCTATAATGGTTTATTTCGACTAAAAATTATCTAAATATTTAAAATGATCAATGTTTTTTGTCGAAAAATATACTTAATTTTTATTGTTATTATATGTATTAGATATCGCATTTTAACAGAAATCCCTTAGTTATTAATTAGATTGAATACGCAATTTAATTTGCATAAGTCTGCTTTGACAAACTTTTACTTAACATTACAATAATGCCACATCTGTTAAAATTGCAGGATTTATCCACACCTAAAAAAATCTGGCTAGAAGTTATTTTATTTCGGCCTTTCAAGAAATATTATGGAGTTGATCTCTGGGACTCAAAGGACAATTTCAATACAGTCGCGAAGTGCTAATTAAACCTGGACACTCGCTTTTGTATATTAAACCCTACACTCCAATTCAGTTTCCCGCGATATTTCAGTTCAAACAATTTTATGAAATTTCAAATTTTACGTCTGAGAAGACTTCTGAAATGAGAAGTAAAATCTTTTGACAAACAGTGTTTTGCAAAAAGTAAAATTCATTTCAGAAAAAAGGAGTAAATGTTCACCATCTTTTTCGAAAAGGAGTGTGGATAAGATTATATTACTTTCTTATTTCAAAGGTGAGATAATTTGAATCAGTTACCCAAGCATGAATCGACGCTGTGTTTTGATCAGTGGAAATGAAATATACAAATACACGAGGGATACTATATCGTAACTTAAACAACTAAATTTTCAATTAAAATGTGAATAAAACATCCAGGGACATAATCAATTACACAAATGTACTAAATAATCAAATGTAAAAGCACATTATTCGAGAAGTAATGTTTACTTCTGAATCGTGTTTGTCAAGTAAAACTTTTTCAAGAAACGTTTTATTTTGCACACGGCACGCATTTGGCGTAAAATGAGAAGTTTTTATTAATTACACTTGGGGATTTTCAATCCCCTAGTTTATTGCTTACGTACGACTCGGTAAAGTGTTTCCGCCAAAGTAAAGGATTTTTTCGCCAAAACTTTGTCACGCCTCTGAGACGGCTAGGGCTAGAGCAACCAAATTTGGCACAAACATAATGTGGCATATGTAGTTGGTCCAGCTGGATTTTTAAAAAAATTCATTAACATTTAATATGCATAAATAGACATTGAAATTTTGCCATTCACGCCCTTTATAAGCCAGGCAAACGCTTTGACTGTGCAGTGAAGTGACCTGGAACGATATCAGCATAGGCATATTGATCGCCCAACTGTACAAAGTGAGAGCGCTTACAGCTTGTTTCTGTATGTTGGCTGCAGCATTCCAGTTTTTCCCATTTGCTAAAGGGTATATATTTCCCACCCCTCCTCTCCCCCTCTCTCTCTATATGCAGTTTGTACGCGTTAGATCTGCGGCACCATTCAGCCTATTTCAATTTCCTTTTGTACATAGAAAGACCGAGTAGTGGAGCTGTGCGACGCATCGTTGTTTTTGCATTTCTCGTAAAATTGCAAAAATGCGGAAACTTTGGAAGTTTTTGCCCTTGACCTCATTTTATGCAGGTTATACCACATCCGACTGAAGTAATCGAATACTTCGAGTTATCGAATATGCACTATACTTACAACGACAATGTTTTCGTTTATACAGCCTCATCTGTATTTTTTATCACCCCAGATAGTTCAGCTATTAGGTCCTGTGTCACTGATTACTGTGTCCGGTTGGGGTCTGCGCCTTCGACGATGGCTTGTTTAAACTTATTTTAGGTTACGCTATTTAACATAGAAAGATGAAATTTTGCTTCCTGATAGAGGATTTTTACCCGCAATTTTTTACCACGGCCATTACCTCGAAAATAGTTAGAGATACAGCGATTTTAAGCTCATTTTCAACGCTTTGAGCATAAAAGAAGATTTGTAAGAGATACCTCGGCGATCTTGACCTCCTCGGTCGTGGTCAAGGTGAAAAACCGAAAATTAACCATTGCCTCGAAAACGGTTAGAGAGAGAGAGAGAGAGAGAGAGAGAGAGAGAGAGAGAGAGAGAGAGAGAGAGAGAGAGAGAGAGAGAGAGAGAGAGAGAGAGAGAGAGAGCGATTTTGAGGTTATTATCGATATGTAAGAGGTACCTCGGTGATGAAATTTTTGCTCACTAATACAGGGTGGTGAGACGTCGTGAAATCCGCATTTTTTTTACCTTGACCTTGGAAAACGATTCACCATTATCTCGAAAACGAGTTTGAGCTTATTTTAGACCCTTTGGGCTGAAAAGACTATGTGTAAGAGGTACCTCGGTGACCTTGACCGCCTTGGTCATGGTCAAAGTCCAAAACCGGATGTTGACCATTATCTCAAAAACGGTTAGAGATAGAGAGACTGAGGTTATTTTCAACCCTTTGGGCCTGAACGACGATATGTAAGAGGTACCTTGGCGATCTTAACCTCCTCGGTCATGATCTAGGTGCAAACCGGAAATTGATTATTATCTCAAGAAACGGTTACAGATTTTGAGCTTATTTGCGACCTTATGGGCCTAAAAGGCGATATGCAAGACGTGCCTCGGTTACCTTGGCCTCATAGGTCATGCTTAATTTTGAATTCTGAGAGTTCAGAATCATATTTTTTGTGGCCCCAAATGTAATTTTCGCTTCTCGGTAGCGAAAACGGCCTAGTTGCAAATGGCCTCTAATGTTACAAAAATGGAGCCTCAATGAAAGCAGAATTATAATTCCTTTGCACAAGGTCCTATATTTCAGCTTCTCGTCTTCACCACGAGACTCCATCTTGTTTACTTTGAGTGGTATTTTCTGGCGATGGGAGCTATCACAGCATTGTTCTCATAGAAAAGATTATGCTGGGCTTCTTTGATGTTAATGTGCACGTCCTTCGAACGGAAGAGGTTGTCGATGCTACACCTGACAGCATCGAAGCTGGGCCTGTACGAAGCATCTGGGGACAGGCACGCACTCACTATTTCACGCCTGCAAGCAATCAAGCTAGGCTTGGAACGGGTCTAAGCTTTTTGGACCCGTGGACCCGAGGTCAGGACCCGGACCCGAATTTTTATACACTTTATTTTGTCATAACTGTTTAAAATAGTATATATTCTTTTGATTCTAGTAATAAAATACAAATTATCTTAAAGCATAATTCTGATTATTTAATCTGAAAGCCACAATACCGATCATTATCCCCCGTGTAACGAGGGTATATAGGTTTCAACTTGTCCGTCCGTCCATCTGTCTGTCTGTCCGCTTTCGCGTCTGCGCTATATCTCCGAAAGTATTTGTCGTATAGCTTTTTCCTTTGGCATACGATTATAACGTATATTGAAGGTGTGCAACGTCGTGTTATTTTTGAAATCTGCCAAAAATTCTCAGACTATGATTTGTCGAAAATGGCTGTTTTTCAGGAAATTTGGTAGCACGGAGGTAGGCTTTGCCCAGACGAGTTCTGCTAAACTATTCGATCCAGCGTTCTGAAATTTTATGCAGTGAAAATATATATACAGTAAGACCAGTCTACAACGGACAACGGGTACTGGCGGATTTTGTCCGTTTTATAGAGTTGTCCAGTATTTCAGGGCTAATGTAAACCAATGGGAGAAACGGGACTGAGAATTGTTATCCGGTATTGGCAGTTGTCCGATATTTCAAGGTGTGTCCAGAATGAGGTTTTACTGTATTGTAGATGTGCAAGGTCGTCTTATTTTTTAAATCGACTAATATTGTTGGGCAATGTAGGGTTTTCAGTTTCATTGACTTTACTACCATCCGGTGACATTATTTGTTACACGGGGGAACCTGCCTCACTGAGGCTCTAGTTTAAACTGCAACTTACACTACAGATTATTCGAGAAAAGAATTATAATACTCAACAAATTATTAATTTCAATTATAATACTGAACAAATTATCCAATTATAACACTCAACAATTTATCAATTCCAAGAGTGTTGCGTCACAATTTTTTTGCCTTGTTTTTCTTCGCAACAGTTTCGCTAGACATAGTGTATAGGTGGTTTGTGCTTTGTGATCAAATAATTCAAAATATTTCCAGGCATCAGATTTATCAGTTTCCTTTAATTCCGTCATTTTCTACTGTTAAAAAATCTGAAAGTTAGTTCCAGTTTGTCAAGCGAGTGTAAATTTTAACTGTCATGTAGTCCGTCTGTTCTTCTATCGGTCTGTCATGGTCGATTGTACCCGTCAACGAGGGGTTGTATCAACAACTCAATGACGAACACGGCCGATCGTCTCGACTTGCCACACGCGCTACCTGGTCCTATACTACCCATTAAGACCACAAGTATATAGATATACTCGATGGCAACAGATGGTAAATCAGCCCCAGGTACTTTCGGACCTGTTAAAAACTCAAACCACAACCAATCGACCAAGGCCTAGGCTCCAATAAGAGCATTTGCTTACCAAAAAAGGGTAAGTTGACACATCGCCAACTGCTCGCAATAATTATCCTGCTTATATGATCACAAAAGATGGTGTGTGAAATAAATCCATGAAAAAGGGACCGTGCAGCAGAAACAACCGTGGTGGGATGAAATCGATGTTAAACACTTACGAAAATTTATAAATAATAAATAAAAACTAATAATTATAATAATATTTTATTTCGTGGGTTCCATTCCAACACTAAATCAAACTAATGATCATGCTCATGGTCATAATCACAATCATTATCGAAATGATCATCATTATCATCATAATCATGATCATCATGACCAACATCATTATCATGATCATCTCCACTACTACCACAACCACCACCACCATCATCATCGTCATCATGATCTTCATCATCATCATTATTATCAACATTATGATCATCATCATCAATACCACAACAACCACCACAACCACCACCACCAGCATCACCACCACCACCACCACCACCACCACCACCACCACCACCACCACCACCACCACCACCACCACCACCACCACCACCACCACCACCACCACCACCACCACCACCACCACCACCACCACCACCACCAAAACCATTCACCATCATAATCATAATCATCATCATCATCATCATCATCATCATCATCATCATCATCATCATCATCATCATCACTGGACATGGACAACCTACGTTTGTGGAGAGCACGGTTGGGGCGGAGGGATAAGTTCACCAATCTTGATGAACTGCCTCGTGTTTTCATCCGATTCAGCAACAACTGGCAAATTTCCTGAAAGAAACGACAGTCACAAGCGATAAGGGTAAGTGCCTTAACTCAAATAACTAACACCATGCAGTGAACAGCATCTTGAAATACCTAACTGGCCGTTTTGGCATGGTTTCACTTTCGCCTTTCACTGTTTTGACTAGGGCGTAATTGCATACTTTAGGTTGTCTTTATATGCGCTTGCTAAGGTGTCCGATACTGAAAGGCGATCCCCACACTCACCGAGAGTAATGAGCTGATAGAAAAGCATGCCAAAGTCCCACACATCCGTGCTCTTGGTATGCTCCTGCTGGTTCAGTATTTCTGGTGGTCTGTATACCTTCATCTAAGCAAGTATAAATGCTCTGTCAGAAAGGTCTTTCTAAGAAATCTTGTATGATACCTATGACACTTTTTAGTGGTATTTTGGTCAGAGGGTCGGTTGTTATCCACTTTTTATGCGAGAAAGAATTAACGGATAAAGAACCGTTTTTAGTAGCAGGTGCAATGCAAATCCTGAACTCTCCCGGATCCACCGGCTACATGGGCGAAGCGTGAGGACCCTCACCCCACACACTACCCCCACACACTAACCCCAACCAAACCCCTCTCACCACATTTCCTTGTCGTTGCGCTTGCTCTCGTGTGTTTACATCGTCTTGGAGTAAGAATCCGGATAGCTGGCAGGACAAGCCATCGCCTGAGTCCTCTAGAAACACTTGGTCGAGATCCAGATTAGGGTGCAGGAAGGCTGGCTGAATATTACAAAATGGCGACATCTCTTTGTCAAATCCGTGGACTCATTTCCGGGTGTAATAGGCGTTTCTTTTGTCATAAAAGTTCAATTCGTTTGAAAGCTAACAGTGATACAGTGCATCAAATAACTGAGCTTAAAACAATCAGAGCACCCCCTCCCCCATGTTTAAGGGTGATCTTATGGTTTGGTTGGTTTTGTTTCAATAGTCCTGCCAGTTAAGAGGTTACGAACAAAATATACCCATTGCTATTTTTACGTTCCTAACTTGCTTGTTTTCGTTTGTTTATATATTTGGGTTTTTGTTTTTTTTTATGTGTGGCTGCAGTCCAAACACGTATAATGGGGGAACTCCACACAAAATGGAGGTTTTCTTTGCATTAAATGTAACATAAAATTCAAAGGCTAATACTTTCTCGTTGGTTAGGCTGTCCGTGGTATTACCTGCTGTGAATGCAAGAACTCCATGGCATCGGCCACATCCCTTGCGAAAGACAGCACATACGCTTGGTGGAAAAAATCCCCTGTTCTGTGCTCGAATAAAAAATCCGACAGGAGTCCATATTTGTAGTGCGGAAAGATAATTCTTATCACCCCTGTAACCAGAAATTACCAAGATTATACTAAAATCTCCTACAATCACAAATTTATCTTGTCCCTCATGAGAAAAGACACACAAACACATAAAATGTCAATTGCTTTCACTCCTTTTTTAATTTAAAAATAATTCAAGAACTTAGTTGGTAAAAAAATGCAGTTGCTGATATAAAAAAGTTTTGTCAGAAATAAATGGTAATTTAAGTAACTGTCTTTGGTGATTTTGAAATCACTCATTGAAAAGCTGATGCCGGTGATGTCAATGACTGTTGTTGTGACGTCACAAACTTGATGTCATAAATGTCATGGAATGAGTTGTAAATATAAGTGAACGATTTTTATTATTATTTTTTTATCACTTGTAAAGAATCAGTAAAAACAGGTATCATATTAAATTTTCAATATTTTTTAATAAATTGATATTAAATTGTTGATAACTTCCATAATAAAATGAGAATAAATATGATTTTCGTACAGTTTACGTTTTATCTTATTAACCATCACTTCAGTAAAAGCTTTGTTGATCTGGATAATTTTGGAACTGCCAGATTTCCAGGTAATACGCTTTGCTCCAAATAAGTTTTGCTTTAATTTAAAACAGTAAAATGTGAGTAATGGCTATTCTAATTTTTGTCAGCAGTTAATTGGATTAACTGTGGAGTATTAGAATTGTGATTTTTTGTATTAGTAAGAAAGTCAGAAGTAGTGCTTATATAAGAAATTGGTAATTACTTTTCCGAAATGCTGGAAATGTAAAGATGTTATTGTTCCATTATTCTGATGACTGTGAATAACAGGTTATTAAGATTTCGTTCAGATTGTCTTTTGTGGTATGAAGCAAGAAATTTAAAAGAGGAAACTGTGAAACTTTGACAAAAATGAATCTTGAGAAGAAGATTATATTGTAGAGTGGATCATTTGGTACCTCTGGTAATATAAACTCAAGAAGACAATGTATAAATCACATAAATTACGTGTGGTTTCCTGAAAGGCAATGAGTGACGTCAGATGCCGGTGCTCCCCTGCCGTTGACAGTGCTACTAATTCCAACCACAGCTGTCTTTTGCTCTCCAAATTGTCTACAACAAAAGGATTTGTCTGATGATTGCTCTTTCCCAGCTGTTGAATGTTTGGGGTTGAATGTTATGTGACAACCTTCACCTTGGATAAGTTTTAGCATCCATTTCTGTTTCTTAATTTTATAACCCCACTAAGTAAAGTAAAGGGCAATAATCTTTATTTTTAAAACATATATGTTGACGTCTGTTAGTTACTGCCAGGACAGTCATTACTTGTATGATGTTATGTAATGTCATATCATAAATTATTCCTACGGGCCCATAAAAGAAAACTTATTATATTTGGTTTAATCTCAGTGGCATAGCGTCAGGACTTTGCCCATCGGGACTATCCATAAAGTACATGAATTCAGTCCGGTCTTCGGTCTGTCATTGGTCTGTTTTACTTTAGTTGAGGCGTCACACACATGCGAAGAGGCCAATAAAATGCAATAAGACATTTTCAAATGAATGAAGACCCTAACCGTCGAGTTAAGTAGTGGGATCTATACCGTTGTTTGCGTTTGATGAAAAAGGTTCGAGCTTGGCACTCCGCGTATAGGGGTTATTTTAAAGAGTAATAGAAACGCCATATGTACGCGAGTGCCCGCTCCTCCACCACAACACCCCGTTACCCCTCCTCCTGCCCCCTTCCGCATCCTGGGAAGGTTACCAAATGTGACATTTGATGTCAAACTAATGTTTTATTCTTAAAATCCTTTTGTGAGTAAAAGCGCAGTCCGAGTTCTGCACTTCAGATGGGTTCTCCCGGACAACAACAACGTCTAAGTGGACGAACAGTGAGAGGTACGGAAGATCACCAGGTGGGAAATATGATGAAAAAAGACCATGGATACTTGGAAATATCAAGAAAAATGGCCATGGGTACTTGAGAATACAAAAATACCACGGATACTTGGAAATATCAAGAAATAAGGCCGCGGATACTAGGGAAAATCAAGAAATAAGGTCATAGATACTTGGGAGTATCAAGAAAAAAGACTATGGATACTTGGAAATGTCAAGCAAAAAGACTATTGATACTTGGAAATGTCAAGTAAAAAGACCATGGATACTTGGGAATATCATGAAAAAAGACCATGGAAACTCGAGAGCCCATTACAGATTTAAAATTTAAAAAGGGGCGAAGCTGGTCTTTTTTCTAAATTCTTGTTTTAAAAATAATATCTTCAGTCTCTAAACAACAGCTTACGCTGCTACAAAGTACTGTCTAAGGTTGGGATATGTTGCCTTAATGAAAAGTTAATTACAAGGACTACAATTTTCATACTAATTTCCACACAATATACACCCAAAAGTGTTGTAGTTTTTACGATTCAAAATAGATGAAACAGAAAATAGATTAACTTTTTGATTCTTTAGTGACTAAACATTGACAAAAAAAATAACTCAACTCTTTGTTTGTTTCATAAGGCATTGTTCAGGAAGCGGCATCTTGGAGCGACGGATGTTGACGCTCCACAGCTCCGCGAATGTATCTGTATGGAGCTCCTTTGTCTTATTAAACTGTGCATTCGTTTCTAAGCGTATATTTTCGTTTAGACACACTAACTCGATGTTTTCATATGCCTGTTGAGTAAAACAAAAGTATATTTGGTGTGAAATAAAAATAAATAAATACAGCAGAACCCTGCAAATGCGACCATTTGTGGGACTGGGCTAAAGTGGTTGTATTTGCGTGGTGCTTCTTATTTGCGGGGTTCCAAACAAGATGTCCTCATATTGAGGCATTGTTGGATCATAATGAACTTTTGAATGTTGCTGAGTGGCGGTTTGTGTACACAATCAGGGGCCAATTGAGAACCGGAGTTGAGCTCAAGGTTGAGATGTTAAGCCTATATTGATGCAATTGATATATAAACCGATCCATTGTAATTACTGCAAGGATCCAAAACCAGAGATTTCGATGCCATCAGTGCTTTAATCGGCCTTATAGTATATAGTTCTGATCCAAAGCCATGGGTTGAAATCCAAAGATAAGCGGAAGTTACAAGCGCAATTCAAATTTAGAATGAACAATGGTACCTATTTCCAACACACCTCCGTAATCAAAGGCGATTCATGTACAGACGGTGTTATCAAGCGTCTTTTTGTTTCTTTTAATATGTACCCCGTTCTATTTGATATCACTCGGTGTAATGATTTTAAGTTACCCCTCTCAGGCTACCCCTTCCCCCCCCCCCCTGGTAAATTGAATTTCGTATTACTGGGGGTAATTCAAATTCGATTTCTTGTTACCCCCGATATAACAGCATATCTTGCCCCTGCACAGCTTCGCCTGGGGGAAGATAGACTAGGCTATCTCCCCCTCCCGGGGGTGAAGCTAGACTAAGCTATCTCCCCCACCTCGTATTTTTGCCCCCCCCCACGCCTATTGGTATCACTTTCTAAAGGGAAGATTAAGTTGAACATACAAGAAAGCGCTTCTTGTTTAATGTTGATGTTATTTATGATAATCTTAACGATCACTGCTCTCTATCTCATCCAACTGATCATTAACTATATCGAAGCCTTTTTCCAAACCTGATAAGATAAATTCCCTATCAGGGTCACCGTCCAGAAGGGAGCGCCACGCGGATATTTCGGAGGCGAGTGCGCTAGAGACTGCAGTAGTATGAAAGTAAGGATTCTGGCTCACTTTGTGACGTCATACTGTCTGGACCGGAAGTGACGTCATAGCGTCTGGACCGGAAGTGCTGTCTGGACCGGAAGTGACGTCATAGGTGTTGTCATGGCAATGAATTGAAATTTGTAAACAAAAGTGAACTTTGTAAACAAACTGTGTAAACAAACTTTGTAAACAAAATTTGTAAACAAACTTTATAAACAAAATTTGTAAACAAGCTTTGTAAACAAACCTTGTAAACAAACTTTGTAAACAAAATTTGTAAACAAAATTTGTAAACAAACTTTGGTTATTTACATAATTGAAACTCATTGAAACTTTGTAGACAAACTTTGTAAACAAACTTTGTAAACAAACTTTGTAAACACAATTCGTTAACACACTTTGTAAACAAACTTTGTAAACAAAATTTGTAAACAAAATTTGTAACAAAAACTTTGGTTATTTGCATAATTGAAACTCATTGAAACTTTGTAAACAAACTTAGTAAACAAACTTTTTTCCCCCACACTCTCTCTCCACACACCACGACTGAGCATTTCATAAGCCACATAGGTATTTCAACCTTCTGATGGCAACTTTTTCCCCTCACACACTCTCTCTCTCTCTCCAGACACACACACACACACACCACGACTGAGCGTTTCATAAGCCACATAGGTATTTCAACCTTATGATGGCAACTTTTTTCCCCTCACACACACTCTCTCTCTCTCTCTCTCTTTCTCCACACACACACAGACACACACCACGACTGAGCGTCTCATAAGCCACATAGGTATTTCAACCGTCTGATGGCAACTTTTTTCCCCCACACTCTCATGCATACATACCAACACCATGATAAAATGTTTTGCTTATGTTGCTCTTTGTACTCCATTATTCTTCTTTTTTTTCTTTTCTTTTTTTTTTGTTTGAAATGCAGTGTTTACTTAGAAAAGAAAATGGAGTCATACAACCTTCAATCGTCATCAGCAGCATTTCGTCATCAGTGTAATCAGACTGCGTAATCAGATTTCGTCATCAACAATGTAGACAGCGGTGTCAGGCTTTTTGTTTTTCTGAGGCAGCAGTGTCTAACTGCTTGGAGTTGCAGTATGACCCTAAGTGTTATATTTGACCGATTTGCATGAAAATTTCACTGTTTAATTCAGTTTTATATCTAGTTTTCACATAGTCATGGACTGGTTGCGCAGCTGGCTGTATGTATCATGAATTCACCTGAAAATGATAAGTTAAAAGTGGAATAACTTTTGTTATGATTGACGGATTTGCATGAAACTTTCACTGTTTAATTCAGTTTTATATCTAGTTTTAATATTAAATGGTTATAGGCTATTTGCGCAGTTGGCTGTATGCATATTTACCACAATTTTTAATTTTGTAAAAAGCGGGGTAACTTCCGCTATAGTTGACGGATTTGCATGAAAATTTCACCGTTAGATTCAGTTTGATGTCTTAGTTTTACAGTAGTTTGGCATAGGTGGGTTGTTGGAATGGCGCGCGCCCCCCACCATTCAAACATGTGTTTGAATTATTTTTACGTCAAACTATTGTTCAACAAGTTGCTTAGCAATTGTACAACAATTGTTCAACAAGCTGTTGTTCAACATGTTCAGCAAGTTGTTGAACATGTTGAACATGTTGAACATGTTCAACAACATGTTCAACAAGTTGAACATGTTCAACATGTTCAACATGTTCAACAACATGTTCAACATGTTCAACAACATGTTCAACAAGTTGAACATATTCAACATGTTGAACATGTTCAACATGTTGAACATGTTGAACATGTTGAACATGTTCAACTTGTTCAACAACATGCTGTTTAACAAGTCGTTCAACAAGTTGTAGTTCAAGCAAAGAAAAAAACAAGACATATGTTTACAACAGTCAAGAAGCTTTGTTCAAACATATGGAACATTGTGTTGAGGGTGATGATGACGGCAGCTCTAAAAGTGAGTCAGAAACAGACTCTGAAAGTGAGTCAGAAACAGACTCTATTTGGTATGATATGGTTCAAGAAGTCTACGATGAATATGATACCAAATTTCAAGAAAAGGTTTCAGAATATGAAGAACAAGGGCTTGAAGATGCGCGTGAAATAGCAAGTGATGACTTTCGACCAATTTATAAGCGTCGACTTAAACAACTGTTTATGAGACTATTCAAATATGCCCAACGTCTACAACAAAACGAACATTATGAAACCATTTTAGAAGACTTTAATTACTTTGTTGATGAAAAACATTACGAGTATTCAGAGGCACTAAAGGCGGCTATAAGAAGAAACGATGCATTCTTTGAAGAGCTTCTAGATGAGGAGGAGGAAGATGAAAGCAGTGACGAAGAAAGTGATATGGATGCCAGAGAACAGAGTGAAGCAGATGAAGAAAAATAGACTTATTTGACTAAACATTATAATAAAGACTTTGTAAATCAATAAATGTTATAATATTGTTATAGATTTAAGTTGTATGTATTTAAGTGTATTTAAGTGTATTTAAATGTATTAATAAACCTATTCAACAAATGTCTTGTTTTTTTTCTTTGCTTGAACTACAACTTGCTGAACAACTTGTTAAACAGCATGTTGTTGAACAAGTTGAACATGTTCAACATGTTCAACAACATGTTCAACAAGTTGAACATGTTCAACATGTTGAACATGTTGTTGAACATGTGGAACATATTGAACCTATTCAACATATGTCTTGTTTTTTTCTTTGCTTGAACTACAACTTGTTGAACAACTTGTTAAACAGCATGTTGTTGAACATGTTCAACATGTTCAACATGTTCAACATGTTCAACATGTTCAACAACATGTTCAACATGTTGAACATGTTCAACATGTTCAACAACATGTTGAACATGTTGAGCAACAGCTTGTTGAACAATTGTTGTACAATTGCTAAACAGCTTGTTGAACAATAGTTTGACGTAAAAATAATTCAAACACATGTTTGAATGGTGGGGGGGGCGCCATTCCAACAACCCACCTATGCCAAACTACTGTAAAACTAAGACATCAAACTGAATCTAACGGTGAAATTTTCATGCAAATCCGTCAACTATAGCGGAAGTTATCCCACTTTTTACAAAATTAAAAATTGTGGTAAATATGCATACAACCAACTGCGCAAATAGCCTATAATCATTCAATGTTAAAACTAGATATAAAGCTGAATCAAACAGTGAAAGTTTCATGCAAATCCGTCAATCATAACAAAAGTTATTCCACTTACGCAGTCTGATTACACTGATGACGAAATGCTGCTGATGACAATTGAAGGTTGCATGACTCCATTTTCTTTTCTAAGTAAACACTGCATTTCAAACAAAAACAAAAAAAAAAAAAAAAAAAAAAAAAAAAAAAAAGAAGAATAATGGAGTACAAAGAGCAACATAAGCAAAACATTTTATCATGGTGTTGGTATGTATGCATGAGAGTGTGGGGGAAAAAGTTGCCATCAGAAGGTTGAAATACCTATGTGGCTTATGAAACGCTCAGTCGTGGTGTGTGTGTGTGTGTGGAGAGAGAGAGAGAGAGAGAGAGAGAGAGAGAGAGAGAGAGAGAGAGAGAGAGAGAGAGAGAGAGAGGGGAAAAAGTTGCAATCATAAGGTTGAAATACCTATGTGGCTTATGAATTGCTCAGACGTGCTGTGTGGAGAGAGAGTGTGGGGGAAAAAAGTTTGATTACTAAGTTTGTTTACAAAGTTTCAATGAGTTTCAATTATGCAAATAACCAAAGTTTGTTTACAAATTTTGTTTACAAAGTTTGTTTATAAAGTTTGTTTACAAATTGTGTTTACAAAGTTTGTTTGCAAAGTTTGTTAACAAAGTTTCAATGAGTTTCAATTATGCAAATAACCAAAGTTTGTTACAAATTTTGTTTACAAATTTTGTTAACAAAGTTTGTTTACAAAGTGTGTTCACAAATTGTGTTTACAAAATTTGTCTACAAAGTTTCAATGAGTTTCAATTATGTAAATAACCAAAGTTTTTTTACAGATTTTGTTTACAAATTTTTTTTACAAAGTTTGTTTACAAAGTTTATTTTCAAATTTTGTTTATAGAGTTTGTTTACAAATTTTGTTTACAAAGTTTGTTTACACAGTTTGTTTACAAAGTTCACTTTTGTTTACAAAGTGTCAATTCGTTGCCATGTCAACACCTATGATGTCACTTCCGGTCCATACAGCACTTCCGGTTCAGACGCTATGACGTCACTTCCGGTCCAGACAGTATGACGTCACAAAGTGAGCAAGAATCCTTACTTTCATACTACTGACTGCGTTTTCCTATGCACTGTGCATGTACTCGGGGTGGGGCTTGAAGCAGCTTGAACATGCGTGCGAATATTTACAGGCAAAAGGCATCGTACCCCTCTGTTGCCCGGAGTTTTACCGACTGTGCTCCGCCCCCCCCCCCCCGCCACTTCCCTGTTCGCTAATTATTAACCAATAGATGCAAAGGAAAACAGCAAAAGGATTGAATACCATTACACAGTGACACCGCGGTAAGTTTAAAAACAAATAAAAATTATTATTTAACAAATAAAGCAGTTCTAGTTTTATACAGTTTCATTTATTCTCATGAACAAATAGTATTAAATATATTTACACCCAAAAAATGGGGGACTAAATATACTGGAGGTGGAGAAGATAGCCTAGTGTAGTTTCCCGGGGGGTTGGGAAGTTGTACGGGGGGGGGGGGTAAGATAGCCTGTCATACCGGGGGTAATTTGAAATCGAATTTGTATTACTCCCTTGTTTTGAGATTACCCCCATATCAAAAGTTGTAAAGATGCAGAAAAAATTGTCTTTAATATTTCTACATTCATCTCCACATAGAAAAAAATATAAAATGAAGTATTCATTTCATCAAGTCTTTAGCGAGCGCCAAACTGGACGATCTCTTCAACACTGGTTTTGCACAGTCATTACAAGTATTTGGCTGATATTCTACAAAGAACTTGGTTCAGTGGCTCACTCAAAATCAAAAGGCTTTTCTATTAGTATCTACCAATGTCTTCCAGTGTTTTGTAATGTCACAGTTTTCTGAGTAAATTAATCAGTAGCTCAAAGCTGCTAATCCCAAAATGTCGGTATGGCGTTGGAAGTAAGGTTCTGGTCTGTACCGACGGAAATGGTAGCCACTTTACTGAGAGACGAACGGGGCCCCATACCATCGTCGAGTTGTGCGGAAAAAACACATACAGGGCTGCCGGGGATAACAACAAAGTCCTTGAGAAGAAAGTCCACTTGTCAAATAAGATCAAATACAAAGTCCACTTGTCAAATATGATCAAATACAAAGTCCACTTGTCAAATATGATCAAATACAAAGTCCACTAGTCAAATATGATCAAATACAAAGTCCACTTGTCAAATATGATCAAATACAAAGTCCACTTGTCAAATATGATCAAATACAAAGTCCACTTGTCAAATTTGATCAAATACAACGACACGATTCAAAATGCAATCAGGCGCAAATATAAATGTAAATACTTTCTGCATGTTAACAGCTTTTGGCATGGGGTAACTTAAAATCAGGTGGCGGGGGCATTAGAAATTCGAATTTAAGCTACCGGGGGTAATAGAAATACAGGGGTAATCGAAATCATTACACCAGCATTGTTTGCTTTGAGAAATGCCTAATCCCCAATCCCCCTAATCGACAGGCATGTGTCTTGTTTGCACACAACTCAAGTCAAATCCAAGAGGGAGGTGAATAATGGTCTAATTTGAGGGTTAAAAGTACGTTTGGGACTGAGAAAAGTGGTCATTGGTCGTATTTGCGGGGTGGTCTTATTTTTGGAGTTCTGCTGTATGCAAATTTTACAAAGTAATTTATCTACTTGAGTAATAACAACATGAAATAATCCATATAAGACAAATATAGGACAGTCTATATTTCAATGGCAAAATTATGTATAAGATGCTGTATTAAAATGGTGTATAAAATGCACTCGCCCTTCGTTTCTTTTGGCCTGGCTCTGTGTTGTGTAGTTCGGCGGTAGTGATACAAAGTGCCGCCAATCTTTGATCCTTATTTGAAATACAAAAGGATGCATTGTACAATTAGTAATATCTGTGTTTCAAAAAGAGTTTTCACGAAGAAGATTCACAAACAGTTTTTACAAATATATTATTATTATGTTTTTGTAAGAGAAAACTTGCTGAATAAAATACCTTATGTTGTACAAAGTGGTTCGAGAACTGATCGATGATTGTGGTGAAGCACCCAATCCAACATCATTTTTTGAGTTTGAGTCAGAACGGTGTTTGTACCGTTAATTACAATTCACCATTAGTCATCAGAACGGGTTAGGTTGGTACCGTTAATTACAATTTATTATTAGTCATATGAAGTCAGACTGGCTTAGTGTTGCTACCGTTAATTGCAATTCACCATGAACCATGTGGAGTCAGAACGGGTTGGTGCTGGTACCGCGAATTAAATTCACCATGAACCATATGGAGTTAGAACTGGGTATTGTTGGGGCTGTCATTTACATTTCAACATGAAAAATATAAAGTCAGAACTGGTCCTTCCAAGGGCTGTTATTTATGGAATGTCGTTTTCACATTTAATGCTTATATTTGATATCAAAACATAATGAAAGATATCAGTAAATCAACATAAATCTCATTAATTTATATTTTGCAATCAATAATTGAATTTTAGATGGCAAAATTTATTTTTGAGATCAAAACATCAATTTTACAAACGTAAAATATCTTAAAGAAGACATACATTTACATAAAATTTAGCGAGTCTTCAATTAAACTTTGGAGATGAAAACTTGAATTATTGATGTCAATAATAACAACACAATTTTGGAGCTCAAGAAATGCTTCTTTTCTGTAACAGTAAAAAATTAAAGAAACACTTTGAATACAAGGGCCAGTCACTATTTTATTCACAGATGTGTGCTTCTGAATTTTGTATATAAAATACACTGACATTTTGATCTCAGAAATTAATTTTTGAGATCAAAAAATCATTTGAAGATTTCAAAATATGAATTACAAAGGTCTCTTTCTGAAATAATAATATCTGAAACAAATTCTTGATATCAGCATAAGGAAAAAAATTTTTTGAGTTCAAAATTGAGATTTTGCTATCAAATATTTCACTTTTGCTATCAAGAATTGAATTTTAGATCTCAAAAAGATCATTAAATCATTAAATATTTGTTGCTATTAGCAAATATTTATTGATCTCTAAATATTTATTGATATCAAGAATTAAATTTTGAGATCAGGAATACATTTAGAGATATGAAAAGTATAATTATAGATAGCAAAAATTACCTCTTTATATAAAAAGATCAATTTTTGAGATCAAAAATTAACTCTGGATATCGATAATTTCCTAATAACGTGAAAATGGCATTCCATAGTTATTTCCATTTTAACATCAGAAATATTTAGTCAGAAATGTTTTTTGTTGTGGTTGTTATTTACATTTCTGATTTCAAAACAATCTGACAATCCGGTTTCAGAACCAACAAGTGGTGGTACTAATATTTACATTTACAATATTGATTCAGAAGAGGTAAGTGTTGGGACAGTTATTTCTAAAATTAGTGTGTTGAGTAATCAGTAAACTGACCAGGTGCATACGTTGACATAAATAAGAAAATATACTTATATTACGTTTTTGTTTAGAAAGCAAATGGATGGATTATTTCTTTTTACCCTCAAATCATGCTGCACATTAGCTATATTAGCTTCTGCTCCTTCTGCTATCTGTAGAAAAAGTTCAACTCAAATTTAGACTATAAAATCTCTTATAGCTGCGCACCAGCTCTAGTACAAGACACCACAATCATTAAATATTACCTTTAAATAATTATAATAACGACTGCATATGGAATTTCGACAGGCATATCTCAAAATTACAAAACATTTAGTGTTATAAGATAACAAGAACGTCCTTACTGACTTGCATTTTATGTAATTGGGAAAATAGCGCGAAGAACACAAAAATAGAAACCTATTTTTTAAGAAAATATGTAGCATAAGGAGAACAAGTGCACGGATCTGAAAATAATCCCACAGCCTCAACTGAAGTAAAAAACAAAGCAACAAAATATAAACTGGTTCCAAAGACAGGATATAGCAGTCTAATCTAATGTAGGTTGGTGTTTCATTAGTCTTGTTTTATCAGTAGCAGGAAAAAACCCACATTAGTCTACCTTATTTTAAAGACAAAGTAGAATCCAAATACCACTAGCACAATAATAGCCTGCATTAACAGTGTTGTTTAGGAGCTGGGTAATGTGTAATAACACACAATTCTGTGCTCCCGATTGCACATAATCAATATGTCAAAATACAAATACATTGTTTAGCAATCTATTTCACCAGTTTTATCAGATTCCACCGACGAAGTAAGCGGATTACCCCAGGGAGGGCAATTGGAAGGTATAACCCAGTGTTTATGTTAAAAAAATCAGTAATTCCTTACTATTATATAGCAACAGTAAGAATAGCAATATAACAATAGCGACAGTAAAATAGAGCATTAACAAAAATTGTAATAAAGCAATAGCAATTATAACAGTAGAGTAACAGAGTAATAACAGTGGAGCAATAGCAATAACACAGTTTAATATACTGTTTTATTACCACCGAATCTCTGAAGCTTTGTTGTAATCCTACGGCATTAGGAAAGTATCGTGTTCCGGTTCCATGCCCTATCTGTAGTCATTTCAGGTAAAATTCAAATATTTTTTTGCTAAAAAACAGCTATCGCTTGTGTCATATTCTAGTCTATCTTGTAGCTTTCATTTACGTTGCAAATAATGTAATAGAAATTTGAAAGAAATTTTAATAAACATAAATAAATATAAATAAACATACACGTTTTGAGTACCAGACTTTCAATTTACACCAGAATAACACTTTATATATTTAACACTTTAGCTTTGAACGTTTGAAATTTCTAACGGACCTTGGTAAAGAAATAAGAATGAGTATCGCGTTCTACCTGCTGTAAAGCTGCGTTTTCGGGTGGCTTTGGCATTGTGAACTGCTTGGCCATGTCAGGTTTTTTAGTACAGCACATACAGCACAAACAACAGGGAGTCTCCTGTACGTTTTCATAGTCTCTGTCTTTCTGAATGAATAATATGGGTAGGAGGCACATAGTTTATCCATATATACCCAATACAAACAAAACAGGTTGATTGTGTCTGTCTGTGGTATTTTGTGCAAAATTTGCTTGCAAGAGCATATAATTCTTGAACATGTACAACATGAAACCGTATTACCCAAGTAAAATCAAGCCTACCACTACAAAACTTAATCCTACAAACAAATCTGATTGAATAAATGACTACAGAACAATAATTCGGAAAAATCAATAAAGCTGAAACCCCGCTATTAGGGTCAAAAAGTGACTGAATAATTTTGTACCTAATGGTGGGGTGTCCCTAATTTCGAGGTGCTGTTAATTTGAGTTCTATCTGACGACTACAACTGAAATCTTTGGCTATTTTTTTCACTCTTTTCCCATTACTAGCTTTGATTATCATAACTTTATCATATAGCGAAACTGCGTTCCCTTTTTCTCACACCACCAATATTCAGACTTAACACTTATTATAAAATAACACCTTGTTTCACGTATTAACTGAGTATAAAGGCAAATGAATTACTTGCTCTTTTATACGCATTTTAAAAGACGCAGCACATGTCAATAGCCTCATTGTCTTTACATGCACTTTATTCAATGTAATGTACTCAATACCCACAGACAACAACACAGAACAAAAACAAACACTACCGAGTAACAAGCTGATAGGAGTTGATAACGCATGAAATATGGACAGCACTTTGATTGTCCACAATAGAGGGGTTGTTTTAAATGTGTAACCGTACTTACGGGATAAAAAGAGTGTCCCTAATTCTGAACAGCGGGGTGTTCACAATACATATAAAGGGTCTAGATGTAAAGGAAATCTATAGCGTTTTAAAACAGACTGAAAAATGTTGTCAATAATTCAGGGTGTCTATAATAAAGGGGTTTCCATATCCGGGGTTTCATTGTATTGGAATGCCAAAGCCAGACACTTTTGAACATATTGTAGTTGTTCTTGCTAAATGTGTTGAGAGCAAAAACAATATAGTTTTAACAGATATTTGGTTTTAATAACAAATCAAAGAATTAGATAAGTTTTAGATAAAAATGAAATCAATTGCAGCAGTATGATTAGATAAAAAGTCTAACCGTTTTCCTTCTCCAGACGACAACTACTACTATAAACACAGCAATGACGACCGCCCCACCGATGCTCCCTGTCGTGACAGGAAGAAGTATGTTCTGTGGACTCGGATCGCTTCCTTCTATACCAATAAAATCATTTTATGTCTCACTAACGTGCTGTAATAATGCAATCATGGAAACAATACAGTCAGCTGATAAAGATTTGAAAAAGAATAAACAAAGGATAACAACACATACCGATTTTTTGAAGGTGGAAGGAAAAGACCGAAGATCCGACGGCGTTGCTGACTTTGCACTTGTATATGCCGTAAAGTTTGACGTTAATGGTCAGATCACTGCTGATTGGTCCATCGCCCTTAGGCTCAGAAGTTTTTATCTTGCCATCCGGAAATGTCCATTCAAAAGTGACGTTATCAGGGTTCGCCCACACAGACATTGTCATTTGTACCTCTTCACCCGGCTTTACTTTTTTCTTGAAAGATTGACTAAATCTTATCGGCTTATCTGTGTTTGGATTGAAATAGAGACATAAAAAAATTTAAAAAATTACATGGGTCCAAAAAAGGAATGCTCTTGCAGCAAAACATTTACAAAAACAGAATGTACTGTATTCCTGAAACTTCGAAGCAAATATCCGTATACTACAGTTTAAGAAATTTGCTTTTATGGAACCATTTTTCCGAATGCGCATTACATAACAGGTAACTTCGCGATCTGAACTTCAATCTATATTTTCAGGTTATAGGTCGTATGACTTGTGAAAACTCTATAACCGATACACATAGAGCGATTCTGACCCAATTTAGTCTCAACCACGTTCTGATGTTTCATTACGGCCAAAGTCGTAATCTGAACTTTGACGTACTGTTTCAAGGTGAGAGATTACGTGACCTGCGTTATCTTAGAAACCACTAGAGATGTTAATCTCATTTGCGAACTTCGGAACGATCTTCCCGTACATTATAGACAACCTCTTGATGTGATATTTAACCTACATTTTTAGGTCACAGGTAATATGACCGCTAGACCTAGATTTCAAGGTCAAAGGTCACGTCAAGTAACGCGGCCAGTGTTCAAGCGGAAAGACTTTTACCTCATTTTCAGTTACCACCGCTTCTTCAGTGTTACTTAGTAGTGACGTGGTATCGGAACTTTGGCCAAGATTTTCAAAGTCATAGGTCGCGTGACCTGTGTTGTCTGTCAAACGGTGAAACCAAACTGTGGCTGTTTCTTTCACGTTGACATGTTTTACATTGTAGGGAAATTCGGTGTAGTTTATTTAATTTATTTATAAACCGAAGTATATGATCTCATCACAAAACTTGAAACAAAATTCTCAAAGTTTTTTGTAAATTTTTGTAAATAAATGTTTTTTTTTCTAGCTATTTGACCCGAATAAGCTATATTTACACCCATATTAAACAATATACTATGCAACACAAAATCCGGTGTCAGTTTAAAAATCTGGAGTACCTTGCTATGACTTATGCAGAACAATAATATGAAATATAAGGTATTTTCTGCACAAGGGGCAATTTGTGGAGCGGGTAAGGCTGACATCCCTAGTATTTGCAAAACCTATGTAATCGGTATTCCCTTGACCATGAAGGTCATAACTGTTAAACGACAATACAATATACTCTGTTTTATCTGTGACCATACTATAACGATAACGCCTCGTTTTATGAAGATTTAAAAGTATCAAGTGTTCTGTTCTAAAATAAAAATAATTTTTGAAACATTGTTGCAAGCATTTGACACACAGAATACCGTTATCGATTTAGGGACATTGGATGAGTATATTTCGATCTTACTGTTAGCATTATTTTTATGATGCAATTATTTTTATTAGGTCTTTTTTATTATTACGCTTACACAATACTTTATAGTAGAGGAGATCGGATTGTGTGGCTGGTTCGTTGTCTAGCTCTGTACACCGAAAACCTACACCATTGTCCTCCCATGAGAGTGTCGAGTTGTAAACAAGAGGATTACAGGCGTCTGTTTGCCTGGCAATCTCTGTTCTATTCCTGTGCAAAGCGACGGAGCAGGGACATGTGGAGCAATTGCATGTTATTTGATATCGAGTGCCTATTGGGAAACCTCTGCCGCCTGACCCCGGCCGGCCGCTGATATCTAGAGCTACAATAACAAACACAAGCCTGTTCTTGAAAGTCTTTTATAAATGTTTTTCTTGTTTTGAGGAAAAGGTTTATTTTGACACAGGCGTGATTGCAATACGGCCCGGGAGTGTACACTAAAGAGCGATATACCGTTGTTGGCATAGCTTTAGATATCAAACAAAAATTTTAACCTAGCAATTGTCAACTAAATGATCAAATTCCTTTATAACTAGTTTCTAGCAAAAACCATAGGCGTCCCATATCATTGAATAACAAATACTAACAGATACTGCAGATAAGTCATTCTTTTTTATTATCACTTCTTTCTAGCACATGCTCTAATCTCAAATAAAACAAGTCGAGTCTACCGTAAAAATCTGGATCACATTCAAATGTACCACAGAAAGAGAACTGCAATACCAGGAGACGGAAAGACCTACCTGAAATATCTAGTCCACTAACTGCGGTAATGGTGAATGTTTAGGAGAACATGTAATATTGAAGCGATTAGGGAAGCGTGCGTTTGTTTATGTTCTACGTAAACACTAACTAATATCTGAGCTCAATAATTTTAGCTTAGCACTTAGCAATAACATTGACCATTAAGAGATAAAATGAAAATGTATATGTTTTTCTCCAAATAAAAATTAAGTGCAAATTCTTATTCACACCAGAATGGTCATTTTTTCACACATTTAAAGTTAAGCTCTATATTAAAAATCAAACTAGCCAAGAATCACCTTCCTTTTCGCCTAAAAGATTAGGAAGCTAAAAATGTATTACTACAGTAGCACATCAATGAGAAGTACAACAATGAGTTGTACAACAATGGGAAGTACAACAATGAGAAGTACAACAACGAGAAGTACATCAATTAGAAGTACAACAATGAGAAGTACAACAATGAATAGAGCATATCCTTAATTTATCTTTCATGCGTGTAAATAAGCAAAATGTACAACAGCAACAACTTTGAAAAATAATACGACTTAATACCTTGCTAATCTGATTTAAATATTTTCTTTTGGGGAAGGGGTTAAATATGCAAGAAGTTATCCTCTCATTAAACATAAATTAATTCTAACTAAATTATTAATTAGGTATATTTCTAATTGATTTCTCTTAACACTAAATTGATTTGTTATAAAAGACAGAGCATTAAATTTATCAGAGGAAACCATTTTGTAAATATAATTACATGAAAAATGTCTTTATATATTCTTTATGACCTATTGACATTTTTTTATGACCTTTAGTTTAAATTTGTAAATTTATTGCCTGAAAAACAACATACCTACAGCAAAACGCAACATATCACAGCACACGCCTACAAAAAAGCCATGTGTTGTGGAATATAGAAGTTTTTAGATATGGCTGAAACTAACAAGAAAGCTCATACTGACCTGTAACTATTGCAGTGTATTTCATTATGATATCTAAAACTTATATACACATTTGGAAGTGTTTACTCCTGCATGGGAGCAAAAGTGAAAATCAATAAATCAATATTTACATTTTTTAGGTTTAAGAAGTTAAAGTTAAGGACATTAACGAATAAAGGACAATTTTTTTACTAGGCGGTTTTGGTGTGGAGAATTGATTTCAGCCTACAGAAATTTTTTTACACAAAATATTTTCCTACTGTAACTGAATTCGTTTTGGAATATCTGTATTTTCCTCTTTTCTCCAGCAAATCGTTTTTACACAATGCGTAAAAACACAAAGAGAGGGAATGCAGAGTTTTACACGAGTTTGGGGCGCTCTTAATTCTGACAGTATGAAATGAGACGAAGGACATGAATGAAGACGTTTTACACGAGTCTGCGGGAGTATGCATTGTGACTGTGTGAATTGAAACGAAAGACAGGAATGGAGAAGTTTTACATGAATTTGGGGCGGTATTCGTTGTGACTGTAGGAAGTGATATGAAGGACATGAATGCAGACAGTATTCGTTCTGACCTTGTGAAATGAGGCGAAGGACATGAATGTAGACGTTTCATACGAGTCTGTGGCGGTATGCGCTCTGACTCTGTGAAAGGAGACGAAGAATATGAATACTGACGTTTTACACAAGTCCGGGCGAGTGTTCGTTCTGACACCCTGAAATGAGACGAAGGACCCGCCAAAAAATCAAAGCGGACTGTTTGGTATAAAAGAGGGAATAAATACAAAGGACAGATTCTGTGTATTGGCGCTTTTCGCTTTAATTTTATTTTAAATGAATTATTGAAAGCAGTTGAATTCTTTAGTTTACTAAACCGCTTTGATTTAAAAACGGAATTGCAACCGTCCATCCCTTTTTGACTATTTTAGGCTGCAGAACTAGTTAGAAAACAAAAAAGTTTTGAGTTGTATTTTAGGGGAAATTGCTTTGAATAACCCACTTTTTAAGAAAGGTTTTTTCTTAAAATTAACAAGATGGTTCTTTCTACTTCATGTGATCTTCAGTCCAACATCATGACCAACTTTGAACCCAAGTCTCGCCTACCCACATGTTTAGTTTGAAATTTCAGTTGCAATATTTAGTGCAATAAATTAGTCAGTCAAAAATTGTTTACATAAATGTTAAAATATATAAGTTTTTACGTTGCAAAGTGTATCATTTTATTTAGAAAAACGAAAGCGGTTTCAGTTTAAAATTTAGTCCCTATGTACTTAACGATTTAAAGTGTTGTAAGCTGACTTTAACATCTTTAACGTACACTTCATAATGTTTTCTTTAATATTGTTCTTCCCTTCATCTCTATCATGTAATCTCTTGACAATGCTATGTACTGTAAAACAGAATTATGAAGTAGTTTGAAGGGCCAACTATAAAATGTATTGTTATAATTGTATTTAAGCGCACGTTAAGATATATGCCTGTATTTTTTGTGTATTTAGACTAAAATTCTAAATAAATTAACAAAATAAACATAGAACATGAGTCTTGCATTCTTACCTAGAAGGATGAAAATCCAAACACCTTTGTTGTCCATCAGCATGTGGTTTTGATAATAGGCCGTCTATTTTTCAACAAATGTGAAGTGATTATTGCTGGTGCAATTATAAATTAAGCTAAAGTAGAGTGTAGTCCAGAATCTAGCAGAAGTGATATTAACCTAATGTAACATAAACAACGAAGACTTCTCTGACAAAATAAGATTTTATTCGTGAGAATTTCCCTTTCTATGTGGACAGAATAGTACTGGAATGCAGAGATAATAACTTCCTTCAACTTGCTAGGCATGAAATGTTTGCATAAATGGCAAAACAAGAGGTGAAATACTACACACATAAGCTCTGCAAGTCACGTGAGTGCCTATATATACTAAAGATACGTGTAAATAAAAGTGTGCAGAAAGTCCCTGTGTAATAAAGAGCAATTATTTGTGATTAACACAGGCACGCCTTCTGCGCTTTTAAAGTCTTGGCCCAGACAATTAGTACCTGCTTCAGAAAAATGATTACGACTCATCTTATCTATATTTTCTGAGGCAGGCTCAATTTAAACCAAAGAAGTAAAAGGTTAAAAATTGCGAAGTGCGAAGTAAAGCTAGAGTACTTTAATTCTACTATTTTTCTGTTTCATCCTTTGCTCAATCCTCTAAGCCAGCTGACATAATTTTAGAGCGTTAGCCTCGTAAAGCCACGGCTCTTGGTAGTCAAGCTTCAATTGCCTTAGCTATGCAAATGCAGTAGATTAGGTCACCTTTCATGAAATTTAAAATAAAAACGCTAATTGAATCTTTCGTTTATCGTTTAAAAATATTTTAAACAAATTAAAATGCTACAACAAGCATATTTGCGTCTTGTAATATTTGTTTGCTTTCGTGAAGTCGTATGCTGTCGCATGTGCGAGGGAGGGGGAGATGCCATGCAATGTTTTGGTGGAAGACTTGAGTCACCTGGTGTGCAGAGGGGATGGGGTTTTTTTAATTGTTTGGTTATGTGCTTGTGTGACACAGCAGGGGGAGGGGACGTCTTGTCATGTTTGGAGGGTGGTTGGAGAGAGGGCGTTTTGTTATGTTTTGATGGTGGATTTGTGTGACATGATGTCTGTAGGGGAAGGGTCTTAAATGTTTTTTAGATATAAAAACAATAAAAAAACCAGGATCATTGACACTAGTTCACTTTTTTCGCAGTAGCAGGTGTTGTGCACTTTTTTACAGTATTGCTTGACTTGGAAGGGGGGGAAGGGACAGGAAGTCTTGGCTCAAATAAATAGTACCTAAATACAAACATTGTTCTCTAGCTTTTTAATGGCACTTTTTATATCTATTAATACTTTTATAATCGCACAGATTTTATATTTAAACATATATCGTTGTTCACCAAACAGTTAGCTGCGCATTCATACATATTACCCCATCAACATTCTTCCACTGAGAAAAATGCGTCATTTTTAATCAAATCAAACAAATCTGCAGCAGTAAATAGCAAGAGTGGTACTCATTTGAATAGGAAAATTACAGACTTACTTTGAAATCAAAATGTCATACGAAAACAACTATGTACCTTTATGTGTCATGCAATCCTACGTCATAGGAATGTAGGTAATTTGTTTTATAGTACTCTATCATCGTAATCGTTATATTATTTCTATATCTTAATTGCTACATATTGTTAATTATACTGATCTACTCGTATTATTCGAATATTATCGTACTTTAATATCAAGTACAGGAGAACCCCACATTAGGATCAACCCACAAATAGGTCACGCTCACTCTTGGTGCCTTCAGTTATTAAGCACTAAATGAATGGGACTAATAGGAAGATATATCCATTTTTTTCAGTCTCACCAATGATTTTATTTATGGCTTTCGCTTTACTCTGTTACATAAAATAAGATGTCGTGCTAAGCTTTAAGTGAAGACGCGTTATGACTCTGAGCAATCTGGGCGATAACTGTTGGATTAACATAGTTCAGGTTATTTCTGGCTTTCACAACGTCAATATGTGTTTTGCCGTCATCGCATAGCTTGGCCAGTTCAGCACATACAGTGGCAAATTCTGGTCTGGCTGATACATGTGGGGATAGACAATCACTGACAAGAATGCGCCTGCAGTAAAATACATATCATGTTGTTATGTGAAGTAGAAAATTTACGCCTTTTCATTTTGAATCTTGGCTACTTTTGTTGCCTAGGTGTTTGGTAAATGAAAGTATAAAATAAGAAAGCAATGGAGTTGTAATAGCTACTCTTACTTAAAGGATTGACCTTAAATAAATGGCATATTATACAAAATATTTACATTTGGCCAGAACAAGGCTCAGGTTTAGGAATGTTGTTTTTTATTTTGATAAATTGTCTTGCATCTTTATCTGTCTCTCCGAGAAAAGGACGCTCTCCTGTAAGTTTAAAATATTTAAAAATTTAAAGGCATTAAATTTGTTATCACTGCTTTAATTTTATTTCTAAAGCAAGTAGCAGCCTCATACTTCACGTTAACAAGTCACATATTTAAAGAAGTGACTGTTAGCTCAGTTGGATAAAGCACTGATCATGTAATTCTAATTTTCGGGTTCAAATTTGGCTCGGGTTGAATTTTTATTCGTAACACTGATAAATGAATAACATCTACCTTTCAAAAGGAATACCCATGGAATTGTATTATTAACGCTAACTTAACAAAAGTTAACTAAATCAAACTTTTACCAAGCGTAATAAGTTGATAAAGCATCATTCCGAAATCCCAGACATCAGATAATTTTGTATGTATTTCCTTATGATGAATTTCTGGCGGACGGTAAACGTCATTCTTGAAAAGAAATTACACAGAACTGCCCTGTCTTGATATTGCTTTTATACTGATGTACTTGGTTTTGTTCACTATATCATAAAAGTTTTGAAGTCAACGATACAAAACAATTGTCAACAGTGGTGAGGAAAATTCATATTATCAAACCCGTATTTCATGCTAAGTAATTATGCAACACTAATAGCGTCAAATTATTTACCGAATCTCTTTTCCACTTGATGCTTTCATACAACTGCATGTCACTTTCAAATAAGAAGCCACATACTTTGCACATTAATCCATTACCAGCATCCTCGACATAAACTTGATTCAAGTTTAAATTCGGATGCAGGAAAGGTGGCTAAAACATAAACATTGCGTTATCATTGAAACTAAAAATGCTATTACTTCTTGCCTACAGGTGTCTTTCTATAAATACAAACATCCATTAGCTGAATCCAGTAAGTATTATTTTTTCTTTTCTTTTGTTTAACATATGCTTAAGCTGTTCGGTCTGTTACAACACAGTGTCTTGTATGAGATAAAAAGAATTTGGAAGCACCTTATAATGGAGTTTATTAGCAATACCCTGCTATTTTTCGGATTTGTATTTTATATGCGATAAGCGAATATCTGTTAAAAGCATTCGAATCTGCAGAAATAATGAAGTTGTAATAAGTATTCAACAATTTGGCAAGGCCTATAACTAACACAGTGAAATACTTACATTGCGTGAATGCAAGAATGTCATAGCATCAGCAACATCCAGGGCAAAGGACAGCAGGTGTTCTTGCTCGAAATAATCAGTTGTTCTATGGTCAAACAAAAAGGCTTCCAGATGTCCATAGGTGTAGTAGGGCAGTACAAGGCAAACTTCAACTACAAAAAGTAAACTTTCGATCCGTGTAGTTAACTATACCGTTTGGGAAAAAAGTGGGAACAAAATCACTTGTGCTATAGTTTAAGATTATTCATTGTAATTTCAGATCAATTAACCAATTTACTAAGGTTTTTTTGTCATTTTACATGTTCTAGAAATTAAAAAAATATCGTATATGAGAAATATACTACATTTTGGAATTCTATGCACGTTTTACCTGCACTTTCTCTAAAGGCCAAGAGTTTGACTATGTTGCTGTGCTCTTCAGTTTGCGACAAAGCTTTTAATTCCAATAAAAGCTGATGTTTCGATACTCTGAGATCTTTATCTGTTTAACAGCGACCATAATCACACACACATATATTTATATCTAGGCCAAGTGTAACAGAGTAAGCCTGTTATCATATTAATAATGTTGAAAAGTATCTTTTGTTCCCATGTTAGAAATTGTGATTGTGTCATAAAAGCGAAGATATTAAAAAAGCACTCTAAAGAAACAAAGGGCTGGCACAATTACCATAAAACTTGAAAAACAACCCACATTTTCATACTTAGTTCATCCCTTATTACCTTAATACTACCTTTGAAACATCACATTGCTTAATTTAACTATAAATGTTTTTACAAGGGTGTCTTTTGGCTTAGTTAGTTAGTTGTTTCGTTAAAAACACAGCTGACGTGCTTCAGGTAATTTTAAAATTGGTTCACCTTTCGACGTTCTCATTAAATATTCTTCAGCAGGCAATACTTTACTTCCCGATAAGTGAATTTTCCAAACTTCAGCAAACGCTTCCACAGTAAGATTTGTCTTTTTCTTTATTGCGACATCCTTAGAAAGCCTAATGCTTTCATTCAGCTTTAGATTCCAGTTTTCATATGTTGAACCAGACTTTTTAAAAAGTGACTGTTAACAAAATAAGACGTTTAAACACTAAATGTAACATATGTAATATAAAATATATGCAGCTGAATTGAAGTCCATTAAAAATAATTAGTTGTAGATTATTCTGTGGCAATGTTCATGTTCGAAATATTAAAAAGTAAATCCTATTAATACACCAATTTTTCAAATTAAAAATAATATCAGCTATATGGAAGAAAACTATTTCATGCAAGTTGACAGAGTACTATATATAAAATCGTTGTTTGTGAATGTCGGATCTGTTTTTCTCGATTTTTCTTTCGTACTTCGGTTTTCCAGTAGAAAGAAAGTTATTCATTTACTTTAGAGATTTGCTTCTTTTCATAGGGCTTTGTTTTAGACTCCATGTTGATATAGACAGACTCGGCTGTTCTAAATTCTGTTTTGTTAAGATGAGTGTCATGTACGCCACGAACGTCTTGTGCATCAGGCACGTCACGTGTGCTAGGTAGTTCTATCGCTCCAGTTGTCTCATTTGATGATTTGCTTTTCTAAGGCAACAGATATAACAAGAAAATAGCACGTGTATAGTTATAGTATATTTACAGAGTCACGAGGTGCAGCCGATAGATTTTTCGAGGATAAAAAGACCACGAGTGACTCTTCCACATATCATACTAGTATTGTTTTTATTTTATCCAACAAAGCAATAAAAATTTACATTTCTAGCACTTGCCAAGTTTCTACATAGCCCACAGAACATGGCGTGATACGATGCTAAGAAACGGTTATGACGAAGCGCTGGCAAATACACAAGAACATCGGAGTCCAACCACTCCTCAAATATGACCACTTTTCGCCAGAACCGAATTTAATCCATTCATTTCTCTTATAACGGACTCCGCAAACACGACCAAAGGCCACTTTTCTCAGTCCCAAATGCACTTTAAATCCGCCACATTAGACCACTTTTTATTTCCCTAGTGAGTTTGACTTGAGTTGTGTGCGAACATTACACATGCATGCCAATCAGTGGGATTTCTCAAAGCAAACAATGACGCGTGATGTCAGATAGAATGGGGTGTGTTAGCATGTCAGCATGTCAGCATGCCAACTTTGAGCTCAATTCCGGTATTCAATTGGATCCTGATTCTGCATTTTGATGCAAAGATGTTGATATAAATACTGTTATTAGGTAAATAAATAATTATGTAATCAATGTTTGTTGTTATTTTTTGTTCACAAACTATTAGAGTTCATTATGATCCAACAATGTCCCAATATAGGACACCTTGCGTGGAACCTCGCAAATAAAACCATACTGCAAATGCGACCACTTTTGCCATGTCCCGCAGGTGGTCGTACTTCTGGGTTCTGGTGCATTGTCTTACTTTGAATGCCGTTTCTGACATACGCAGTGAGATGTAGAATAAAACATGAACAAGTGTTTAATACTTTAACCAGCTGTAAACAACTGCTATTGTATAAAATCATCCAATGTGTCCTCTGTTTAAGCATCCAAACGAATTCAAAAGCATCGGTAGCAGCAACAGACGACCGTCAATTTTATTAATGAAAATTATCAGCTTTTCGTTATAGTTTGTAAACAATGAACTATATAACTTGTTACGCATTATACAGTGAAATATATAGTGAAAGTTTATTTTGGTAATAAAAGTATAAAAACACACACATGCAGAAAATTGCAATAGAGATCAAAAAATTTTATTGATTTATTTCACCTGTAAGTACTTTATTGTATTCAGATGTCATAACGACATCCATTTAAAAATTTTGCTGTTAACTTTTGTTTCATTTACATTTAAAGGCTTCCAAAATGACGAACAAATGTGAATTCTGAGTAAGATTTGTTCAGTTTTTTTACACTCCAACGAACATAACACTGAGGTTTTAACAGGTTGACAAATGAAATATATATAAAAAATAAAAAAAGTGAAGCACAATGCTAATTTTCAAGTTTAATGCGTGTTTGAAAGTTTAGTTTTAGTTTGCAAAATAATGCGGTTTCTGATAAGCTTAGTTTAAGTATTTTAAATAATGCGGTAAACTTATGCAGTTTACTTACTTTAAGAAACCTATGCAAAGATGTGAGGAACGAAGTAGGCTCACGTGTGTATCTCATAGTTTGAGGAGGCCCACTCTCACTCTCATTTTCAGATTTCACTTGCTCAAGCTGAAAAATAATAAATGTGAAGTGCAATTATGTTATATTTTTGCAAAGTAAGTTTGCAGCTTATAATATTCTCCTAAGACAACCATCGAAAAATTGTAAGACAGAATTTATTTTCCCCCGCAATGATTATCAAGATGACTTAGATCAAAAGAAAGATGTTTGTAATAAAATTTTTGTTTACATTGCACTTTAAGGTAAAATTCGAAAGTAGGTTTTCAATTGTTTATTTTTCTTATTGTTATCCTACAGTGCACTTACTTTTTATTAAATCTAAACTATCCGTATTAACTCGTACTATTTTACCTAAAATCTTTAGATTTTATGCGATTAGCTGGCAAATTTCTCAGCTGACTTTCAGAAGACTTTCTTATTTGTCTGTCTTATTTATCTGTCTTATTGCCCGGCAATAAGACGGGTATCTTACTTAGCAATAAGACGGGCATATTACTTGGCTTTCACTGAGTATCTTACAAGACAATCAAACAAGTATCTTATCTGGCTAAGAACCCCTATCTTACGGGGATATAAGGTGAATATCACATTTGGCAATCAGACAAATAGTTTTAAGCATTAAGCGAGTTTATTACGTAAGTATCTTTGACAATCAAACAAGTACCATTTGCAAGTTGCAGTAAGATAAGTATCTTACCTAGTTATAAGCTAGTGCCTTACCTTGCATTCAGATGAGTACCTTATCTGTGAGTCTTACTTACCAATGAGGTGAGTATCGCACCTGGCCATATCCCAACAACTGATTACCTGGTTTTCAGGCCTTATCTTATTTCGTCAGCAGGGAGGAATCTTGCGTGGCTAATACTTCCATTACTATTATGGTCATACTGAGAGCAGCATTGCAGTCACTGTCATTTACCTATACTAGCGTTTCTGTAGCAACAAATCAAAACCGATGTATGACAAGAATTTTTTTACCCTGTTGAGTGTATGTATTCCCGGAGGTCTTGTTAATAGAGTATCTGGTGGTGATAGCGATTCCCGAGAACGCCTACAACACGCGGTGTTGTCAACATTAGAATATTCACCATCAGGACTGTCCTGTTAAAAATACAGCATCTAAATGTCAGAACCATACGTGCTTACTTTTCCATAAGTAAATATGTGGATGTTTTATTAGTGAACGTAAATTTTTTATAGTTTCTATCATTCATGAAGTTGTGTAACTAATCCCAAGCAGGAAATCTAAAAAGAAATGAAGCTTGTGCATGTCAAACATTTAAGTTAAAAGGGTTGAAATAATTCACTCTGTTTTATAAAATGTGAAAAGTGATAAAGTCTGCTCAAATATGATTTGCATTGTATAAATTTCAAGCATATTTTAGTGCATAAGTTAACCAGCACACCTTTTTCTTTCTTCGCCAGATAAATATGCATATAACAGGTATCGCGATTAAGAGAAGACCTCCTGCAGTACTACCAGCTATAATTGCAATTGGTGCACTTTCCCTGTCTAGGTATGTATACAAAGCAAAATGCACTCAATTAATAAGAGTTACATATATGCAAAATCAGCATTGAAAATCAACATATTCTATGTTCCGGTCCATTTTTATCAATAAAATTTAAAATAACTGTAGCATTTTAACTCAACGCTATTCTAAGTGTTAAAACAAACAATTGGTGTCCAGTTGTTAAAATTGCACATTATCTTACCTTTTCCTGTGTCTTCTCGAAGCGTAAATGGAAAAGAAGCAGGTCCAACTTCATTGCGGACTGTACACGTGTAATTTCCAAAAGACTTGATTTTGACATGTATGGTCGTTAGTACTGTATTATATGGGCCAGTCTCACTTTCAGATATATGCTCCTCACCATCCGGATATATCCACGTAAACGTAATATTTATGTTTGGAAAAGCCCAGACAAGTAGTTTTATTTGTACACTGTCACCAATTTTGCTTTCTTTTGGGTAGTCACTGCTTACATACACCGGGAGAACTAAAATAAGATAAAATAATTGGTACATAAATGAAAGAGTATTAAAAGGTTTACAACTGATAAGTTAGATACTTTAGTTTTGCATAACACTGCATACTACTTTGCGACTGTTTCGAGTTAAATCTACTGGGAACAGAGTTTGACCAGATGTTTATAGCATCATTGATACTTTGCCCACGGGGGCACTGGTATCGTATGTGTTACTATATGTTCAAACTGCTAGACCGTTTTCGCTAAAAAGTGGCAAAAATTACACTTGGAGCCACAGAATTATGATCCTAAACACTTGAAAATTATTAAGAATTCTTCAAACTTCTGTGCCAAAAGTCAGGTCAAGCTGCTAGTTGCATCAACATATAACACAACACAGCTTTTGACAGTTATATTCCAGTAAAAATTCTGATGTCGAGAAAACCACTTCTATAGGATTAAATCTATTTGTAATTTGATTATGATCGCATGTGCGACAATAGATCTGCAACTACTCAACGTCCTTAACATTTTTAGACATGAAGCGTATCTTCATAGCCGACGCTCAATTCTGACGGGTCACTTAATGCAACGTTGAACATATTTCAGAGAAGTGACGATGTACACGTAAAATATATAGGCGTCCAAACACCATTCTGCAAGTACAGAATCTAACCAGCCTGCTGAAATTTTCTCTTCAAGCGCGTCGTGTTTATGTCATAGGCGTCCACATAGCAAGGGTCAATTTCGGCAGCAACCCCCCACCACCTCACCTCCACCACGTAGAATCTCATTTAATTGGGCTTTGAAGCAGGACTGCATGACCCTTTGTTGTGTGCACTGCACGGGGCAAGATATATATTCTGTAACTTATGTAATTTATTCCATGAGCGTTATGGATTAAGTCCCCAGCCCCCCAGCCCCCCAGCCCCTCTCCCGGCCCTTTTGGTCTGGGTGTCGCGCCTGCATGTCAAGGAAGTCTTAATGAGTTTCTTGACAAACCCACTAAAATGGATTTTACTACAGGTAACTTGTACAAGTTTCCCACTACAAGTTTCCTGCACAGGTTTCTGTTCATGGCAAAAAGTCCATTAATGTGGTGCTGTCTTGCGACAAACGGACAGATCATTCTTCATGTGTTGCTTAATTGTTTTAGCGAGTTAAGAAAACCCAAAATGCCATTTAGAATGTGGAAATGACTAAATAGCAAATGTTGAGGTGATCCTCACAACCTGGGAGATACGCATGAGATATTTGCTGTTCGATCTAAGCTGGGAGAAAGTGCTAGGGTGAGGTAATCTTGAAGCCAGACTTGATCAGCGCCAGTTTCTTTAAAACAGGGTTAATTTTCATTCAGTAGTCTTTCGGTACTGCACTCCTTTTTTGGTTAAGCAAGGGGTGTTATTATTTGAACAGCGTTTAAAAAAGTCAAGTCACCTTCGTAACCAGTTGTACGTAAGAGTCCCTCGGAACTTATCCAACTAATTACTCGTTTCTTACTCTAAATCATTTTAAGCTATGTATACTTGCTTGTATTTACTGATACCTACAATTGACCTGAAGAGATCTTGTTTCACTTATACCGTAGCCTGCATTATTTTTTGCCGCACAAGAATAGTTTCCACTCGCTGTGTAGTCAATGTCATCTAAGTCTAAGACATTTGTTGTGTGCTGGAAATCAGTACATTCGCGGGATGCTCCAGGCTTGTAAACATACCTATATAATGTTGGATATAAGTTTTGAATAAAGTTGAACTTCACACCAGCAGTGAATATTCGGATGTTCAAAACGGATTTTTATAATTTCCTAATAATACATGTTAATGTCAGTTAAGAGTTGTAGTCAATGTATAGTTTTAGCGGCAATGAGTTCTGAAAGACAAAACCAGAAGTTTCAGAAAACTGTAATTTACTTTTTGCAGACAGTCCAGGTGTAGTGCTCCACAAGGGCTGGGTTGCCACCGGAAGCTCGGCATGCCAGTCCCACTGAAGCTCCTTCATTGAGAACAGGAAGTATATCGAGGATGACGTCATGTGGAACTGTAACAAAACGACACAGATACTTCCGTGTTTACGTTAACATTCTTTAATTTATTTTAGTTTTTGTGAGTATACTGAAATTCTTAGATCAATAGCAAAAATTCGGTTTGTCTCTTTCAGTATGTTTAACGCTTCTAATCGAATTATCAATTCCATTTATGAGCCTAACTTTTGGTTTAATATTATTTGGAATCTAAAACTTTCAATCTTTGAATTCAACAATTACAGAAGCCACTTCGCACAAGAGATAATTAGAATTAGTATCTCATCTCGAAAGCAGTTATAACACGAACCCATTTCTCATAGGCGAAATGCCAAACCCTTTGTCATATTTTTAAAATCACTTTCTCTGTCAGAGTACAATTATAAAAAATGTTTTAGTGTGATTTTGGTTTGCATTCTCTTCAAAGAGAAGTAATGGTTTTTAGATACCGAAACCTTTCTGAGATACTTTTTTGCTAATTCAAAAACCTTCTTAGGAAAAAGCATAGCTTGCTTACTCACTGAAACAACGACATTCCTTCCTCCTCCTACCCTAACCGAGACTGTCGTTACTGAAGCTGATAATTTCTTCGAGCATTCAGTGTATTTAAAATTACCACGTAGCATCTTGAATCCAGCCGTCGTTCTTATCAAGCCAACACAAGCATTTCCCTATGCAGCCCTTATGTGTTGCATTTATTAATAAAAATTACTGTATTTGCTTCACATTTTGATCGTGAAAATGGAAACAAAAGGTGTTCAACATCAGACCAAGTACTACATATATGTAAAATTTGGTGATCCTAGTGCCAGTATCGTCAGAGAAGTAGGAAAGAGAAAGAGAAACAGAAAAAAGGCAAAAGGGTTCGAAACATTGGCTCCGTATAACTCCAATATACTCTTTGCAAGTCTTCTATCAGCGAAGTGTTAACTAATATTGTCTGGATTTTAAATATGTGAGAACACATTAAGGGTGAAAGCATGTCTCAACCTTTTGGTGTTTTGCAGTATAAATTGAATTTGAAGGTTTTTTTTGTAATTTATAAATGGTTTGTAGTTGATCTTATTTCTTGATCAAGACAGTGTGTCTAATGTTAGCTCATGCTGGCCAATGAACCGCCATGAAATACGAGTAGGGTAAAGGATTTTTCATTCTTGATTATAAAAAATACATTGACATAGCAATGTTTACACAAGCCTTAATTTTAGTCTCTGAGGACCTTTGTACATTCCATCAACCTGTTATCAATCTGAGTTATGATAATAAAAACATGTGCTAAAACGTTGTTCGTTGGAACACTAAGCACATCCAAAATACTCACACTTCTAATAAAAAATACTATGCAATATCAAACAAAAAATTGTCATCAAATACAACTTAGACATAGATTACTCATAAATCACTGTATGAGTACATCGTTTTTGGGCTTAAACTTTGTCATACTTTATGTGACTGCATTACATGCTTTAGAAATATCCAAATTGAAGTATTGGACTCCAATTTCATTTTTTAAAGTGGATAAGATTTACTTTAATTACATAGCAGATGTTTCAAAACCTTTAACAAAACAAACCCAATGATTCTAAGACAAACGCTTGTGTATCATCTACATTCACACAACAACATTGCAGCGAAAGCAATTTTTAGTTAATTAATTTGTACTTGAATACTTACAGTACACCATTAATTGCCGCCTCTTCACAAAGAGACGTGATGTTTGGTATTCAAGTTCACACTTTATAGACATGCCATTCATATCCTTTCTGGCAGTAACATTATACTGGGCATTGCTGGCCTGCGCGTTATAATCACCATTAACGAGTATCCCTGAGAAAGTACTTGCAATGGGCGCGCCAAGTGATAAGGTGAGGATCGAGGCAGGATTACTGCTGTCACTTTTACATGACACTGATACCGTCTGGCCTACCGTATAGCTGTTCCTAAACTGGGTCAAATTCAATTCCTTTGGTGGGACTGCAACACATCAAAACCAAAGTCACTTCGTAATGCTGCAAAGTAACATACAGCCACATAAATCTCAAGTAAAAGTTTTAACGTAATCGCATATATTATTCATGATATATTGTTTTTGATCAATAATGGGGTATTGTTTCATTGCAATATGAACGCAATCAGTATCTTTTAGAAGTAAAAGGGCGCGTAAATCCTTAACAGATGCTTTATGAAATATTTGACTTGAATATAGAACTCACAATTTACATTAAAAGTATCTGTGTTGTTAGTCACGTTGCTTGAACCTTGAAAAACAGCACAATTAAGTTTAAGTCCATGAAATCTTCGTGTAACATCGAACGTTACTGTACTCGTCCTTTCCCCGGCACTGTTAAGGGCTTGAATTACTGTTGATAGGATATTAAATGACGGTGAAGAGTACTGTTCCTGATCGCCGAGGTACCATCGTATATCCGCGATTGGATGCGCCTCACTGGCGCGACATACCACTGTTTTCTTGTTCCCTTCTGCATAAGTTGTTGAATCATTGGTTTCTGTCAACCATAGGTTTTCGGGAAGCCCTGAACAAGCAAGCTGAAATTTTATTCGGATTTGGATTCTTTTTGATTTCTATTTCTTGTCTTTCTCTTTGTCTTTGTCTACTGTTTAGTTCTCTTAGTTCTCTTTCCCAAAGTAACTGAGAGCATGTTGTCTATTTTGTATGTAGATATCCATAGCAAATGTAATTCAAAATTAATTTTGCATAAAAAGTGCTTTTATTTACAAAAACCTTTTAAATGTCAAGTATTGTATAACCGCACGATATCAGTGCGATACTAATGACAAAAATAATTATTTAATTTAAAAAAAACCTAAAACCATTCCAAATATATTAGTTTTTACTTATATTTCAGTATCATTTATTATATTTATTTTAAATGACTCTACTCACATTTGACGCTGTAGAAGATGTCATTAGATTTAGATTCGGATATGGCGTCACCAACATTATTTAATCCAATGCAATGAAAATGTGCTTGATGGGTATCACGAGTAAGTATTGAGCTGTAGAGAAGAGGAGTATTTATGTTTGTTTCCCTCATGATCTCCACAAAGTTCACCCCTGGCTCCCAGGCACTGTCTCGTCTTAGGGAGATAGAACAAGGATACGGTCTGCAGCTGCAAGTTATTGTAAACTGAGTACCCACCGGAAAACCTCTATCACCAGATCCTGGGCTGCCAGTAATGCCAATGCTCAAGTCTATAAATATTCATGAATAGTTATAAACATTCCTAAATAAGGTTATAAATTCATAAATAAGATTGAATACTGTTCATAGATAAGGCTAAGCGGTTTTTGCGTAGTGCTATAAATATTCGTAGATAACAGCTTTAAATTATCCTGAATTAGTCTATAAATAGTTATAAATAAGGCTATAAATAGTCATGTATAAGACTATGATGCTCATAAATAATGCTATAAATATTTCTAAATGAGGTTACACATATTTCTATATAAGATGTAAATATTCATAAATGAGGCTACGGATATTCATAAATATTCGAGATCTTTTTTTTCGTTAGTAAATTCCTATGAAAGAAAATTACATTTGAAAATATTAATTAAACTTTTCAACACATCAACTATTTCTTAACACCGTGTCAAAATTTATAATTTCAACTACATGTAAGTAAGTCCACTAGATTTTAACAATGTTTGCATGATATAATAAGAGTTTAAATACATTTTTACCTGAGCTGCTGTACGCAATGCAGTCAAGGAGTTCTGAAAAAGAATGTTTAATGGAATATCTGTAACTGATAAAAGACAGGGGATACCGACGAAGTACTTGTGGCAGAAATGTTCAAAAATTCTAATTTCAAATCAACTAACTTGAAAAAAGCAATAAATGTCAATTGCATATTTCACAACGCACACTGATATACAGTGCTTTGCATAGAATTCGGGCATTCATTGACCACAGGTAAGCTCATTGACCAGTAATAAGTCTTTGTATCAAAGAAAAAACACACTGGCCCTATGACTATCGCTAATATAACTCACATAAGCATGCTTAAGAGCCAAATAAACTGGAAACAAACTCATTGTTTCTGTCAGATACTTCACAGTGCTGTGCCTTTGCTGGTGTAACGTTCGTTATGCAAAGCAAAAAGGTTTCCATCACAAAGCCTTACTCTTGGCCGGATTCTCTTATACCTATAATATTCGTGTGAATTCTCTCACTCTACACCAGACTGACTTACACTTATAACATTCGTGTAAATTCCCTCCCGGTTTTTAAATTCATGAAAATCCAATTTTTGGTTTCGAATAAATTCATTATTAAAATAGGGATGCCTTTGAGGAATCCAGAAGTAGCAGCATCCGTTATCCCACTGCATTGACACAAAGCTGCTGTTTTTATTCTAAGGGCATCATTTATAGTGACTTGTGAATGTATTGTGGCATTTTTAAAATATTTCTCATATGTGTGGTTCCAGTGTCATCTAGACTACAGAACTAAAGAAAGATAAAAAATAAAAACACATTCTGAAGCATACCAACCCGACGCATCTTCGAGCCGAAACATTTTACGGGCAAAGAGTGAACTTATATTGACAACTTTACGCACTTTGCATTACTCGCACCATCAAATATGAAACATTTTCGGTTACACCAACGTCTGGTTGGTTCAATTATTTTACCCGGTATTTTTGCAGTATTGTTGTTATAGCAACACAGACAGAATATCTTACCCATTGTAGTTACCGGATGTTTACAAGGTATCACTATCAATCCCCTAGTTTGTGTCCGTACTGATGCTGGCGGCTCAGATTTTCTTACCAAATATTAATATATCAACACAACGGAAATATTGTTTTTAGCTGGCATGAACAATGTTATCATAGATGTAATAATTCACATTTAAGCTTCTATTGTTTAATATTTCAAGGCCTTTGGGTATCATTTTAATCAAATATTTGCAAATATATACCTTGATCTCAACAAATTAAAATAAATAGGTCTTACCAATCAAAATGAAAATCCTGGCATGAATTATATTCATTTTCACATTTTAACAGGTATCAACGGCAAGAAGTATTATTATGAGAATATGTTTAATAATCTCAATATCCGAAGAAGGGTTTAATAATCTCAATATCCGTTCTAATCTCAACAGAGAAAATACAATTTAAATTGAGATTCCACAAGGAAGGAAATGGCACATGAAAAGTCGTGAAAGGTTCTTTGAAAATCTTCCTTATAGAACTTCTATGCAAATGATTGATGTACATAGTATTACAAATAAACTAAATATAGCCTCCAGCATCTTTACATTGCACAAAGGCATAGGCTTTTATGCTATGGCGTTGTAACATATTTTGCATAATTAAACATGTTTTTTAGTCATGTTGTCATAGACGAACGCTTAATTATGTAATCAGAAAAGGGGTTTGAAAGAGGTTTCTCTAGTTCAAGACAAGCACAGTAGTAGACTTGCTGTAGTTGGTAACTGTACCCTAGGAAATGCTGGAAGCTTTCAACATGAGATTTGCATGAATTAATCTGGACCAGGTTTGTCATTGCCCAGATCGAACTAAAAATCTTTGTTAAATGGGACAACTTTGCGCACTTTGTATGGGAATAACCACTTACATCAACAACCTCGACCACTATGGACGAGTGAGAGACACATCAAAACTAGATATTAAATATTTTAACACACTGTTTTTTTTTGCAAATTTCCGACAGCAGTACAAAATATTTTAGTGTTTATCGCAGTTGATTTTGCCAGATTTTGAACGTAGGATTTTGCTGTCGGTTTATGTGATTCAATTTAAATGTACTCATATCAATTTGCACGGACCACTCATACGGTCCAACGTCTTGGATCTTTTGGAAAATAACTAACCTAATAAGGTCTCACATTATATACCTTTCCACGTTTCAAAAACAAAAATTGATTTTGATGTAACGTATGTCAATAGACGGGAAAATTACTGGAACTTTCCTTTTTTATTATTAAAAACACATCAAGTATTTTATTCTTCTCCCAACCCTGGTCAATGTCATGTTGTGCTCCGATATGGATCAGTGCCACGTGGTAAAGCTGGGGCTGTTCAGTAGTGGGAAAATACGGGTTTGAGCACACGTGTGCTCAAACCCGTATTTTCAGGTGTTTTGAAACCCGTACGGGTTTGAGCACAGGTGTGTTGAAACCCGTACGGGTTTGAGCACACCTTCTGTAGCATGGGGGGCTGACTGCACGGATTGCTACATGGAAGTAGTATAAAAGCATGAGTGAAACATGTCAACTAGTCAACTAGTAATACATTGTGTGACGAGAAAAGACTTCACAATGTCAGCATTACTTCTTGACAGATGTATGACTATGGACGACGTCTTCAAAGTGAATTATACTAACTATGTGTTTTCAAAGCTTCCTACTTTTGAATGGGATTGGATGCAGCAAGTGAAAAATTTACATCTGCATTGGGAAGCTGTCGGAAAGACTATTCCAAGTGATTTCATCGACTCGTTTCTACGTGACTGTGAACATCTACATAAACTATCAACTTATAACATTGATTTAACATTTATCATATCAACTTATGACATTGATTCAGCATTTATCAACGTGAATACAATTTGGGCAGTTGAGCTCATGCTAGTTGTAGCTGCAAGAATCATTTTACTTTATGATGATGATGTTCCATTGACGACGAATGTATCAGACCTTGTTCGATTCAACCATGGACGAGTTGAAGTGAATTCAAACGTTTGCAAGAAGTTTGAAAAGCTTGACTCAGCAACCAGTTGGGTATAAAAGGGAGTGAACTCAGCAGAGTGAAGTCAAAAAAAAAAAAACATGGAAAAAATATTTAAGCATTGGTACGCTACATGGATGTTTTCGCGCATTCGAGTAGAAAATCCAGCACTATGGTGGGAAGACATTAACAAAAAATGGTCAAGTGCACATGTTATAGTTTCTTCATATATTCTTTTCAATGGATTTAAGGATGAATGTGAAGAATTGAATCTTCCTTACCAACGGTTTAATATACAGGAAGCTATGCAAAAAACAGAACATGAATGGCTGCCTGAAGTAAAAGAACTCGTTAGAAAGTGGTTCATAGCCTATTGGGGTGAGGAATCAAATATGATTGGTTAAAAATTCTGTAACGTCTTCAAGGAACTCTGATTGGTTAAAAAAATTCAATAACGTCTTCAAGCAACTCATAATATAATTGGTTAACGCTTTTATGACGTCATATGGTATATGACATATAAAAGGAATGAACTCTAGTATTACTCAACAGTCACAACCATGAACGCAACCATGAACACATCATTTGAAATCAGTCATAACTTACAAGTCTGTGTAGAAGAAGGAGCATATGGAAGCTTTGCACGTCTTTTACGTGGGTCAAGATGGATTGTTCTCTCAACTCTTATGTGGGATAAAATAAGAGTCAATAGTTACCACATGCGAGATGAAGGATATGAACTCAAACTTTCTGACGATAAACATATTACAGTCATTAAGTTTGCTGAAAAGAGATATGTCAGTTTTCACTGGATTCGAGAAGTGAACAGTAAAGTGTACAACAACTACATCAACCTAAATGATGAGGAATGGAATACATTTTTAGATATTATACCAAAAGTTGCAGAGCTGTTGAAAGGAAAATGTCATGAAACATTGAAAATACAGCTTTTTCATCAACGTATGAAAGAAAGCGAGCTGAAGAAAGAGGATCTGAGAGAAGTGAGAAATTGTAACAAACACGCGTACAACCAACTTGCTTACATTTGTGAGTACTGTGGTGGATCTGAGTTCTTTGGAGACAAGTGTCATTCTCATAAATACAACTGTAAAGACTGTGAACCAGACAATTTCTGTAAGGTGTGTGGTGAACTTAAGGTAGAACCACATGGAATCGTATCGCATAATGGAATTTGAATTTAAAAAACGTTATGCTCATTGGATGTACATTAGTTTACAGCGAGAAAAGTCTTTTGTTTTAACACCTCATTTTTCTTTGAATGAAAAACTTGATTCTGTGTTTATATACTTTAATACATACTGGAAAAAAGCACGGCTTAACTTACCGATTCATCAAGTGTTGGTGGAATTTACACAAAAGTGTAACAGCCTTGGTGTACCACATGAACAATTTATGTTAGGACTAGCATTACAAAAGGCTGATTATGATTGGCTACCAGACATTCGTTTTTTAGTAGCAGAAATGTGTTTAGTTACGCATGCGCCAGTGGACACTTCTACACAATAAAAGGGTACAACACAGTCACTCCTCATCATTTTAAAACGAACCGCTGAGGAGTGAACGTCAACATGAATTCAGGAGAAATAAAAGTTAGTGAGGAACCAGCTACTAGACAAGAAAGTGTAAACAATATACTACAACACTTAAAACAATCCGTTCTTATCCCAACTGCACAAGGTGTGAAAGTGAGTGGTGAACCAGCCTTCACGCAAGAAAGTGCTACACCACAACAACAAAACTTAAAAGTTCTCATCCCAATTGGGAATGGAAAAGGTGTGAAAGTGTGTCGATACAAGCAAAAACTCTATGTAAATATCCGCGACTATATTACCACAAAAGATGGACGTACTTATGCTAGCAAACGAGGTATACTGCTTACACCAGCTGAGTGGAAGCAACTACGGAAGAGTAGTAGGGAAATAGACAGTCTAATAAAAGAACATTTAAAGTAATATGCTTGTTATAGAAACATGAGTTATAGAAAGTGTAATAAAAGAACTTTCAAAGTAAAATGGTTGTTATAGAAACAGTTATACATATAAACATGAGTTATAGTTAAGCTGTAGTTAAGCATAGGTATAATGTTTTTAATGCTATTGTAAAATAAATGGTTTAATTATTACTGAATGTGTTTTTATACCATGGCTAAATGGAAAGATTATTTAAATCAAATTTATTTTGATCCAAGTCATCCTGGTGCTTTTGCTGGGCCTTATAAATTATATCAACTTCTGAAGCAAACAGGAAAAGCAACTTCATATAATACGTTAAAAAATGGATTCGTGATCAAGACGCCTTTACACTCTTACAACCCGTCAAGTACAAATTTAAACGACAGCGTATTATAACACAAGGTATAGATGACTTATGGGATACAGATTTAGCTGACGTTACCAATCTTTCTCCACACAACGAAAGCATTCGTTTTCTGCTAGTCGTCATTGATGTTTTTTCTAAATATTTGTGGATTGAACCATTACCAAATAAAAAACATGACTCTGTGGTACAAGCCTTTAAAACCATTTTCCAGAAAACAGACAGACGACCTAAGTTGTTACGGTCAGATAAAGGGACAGAATTCACCAACCGGTGGGTGAAAGAATTTCTGAAAAAACAAGGTATTCATGTCTACACAACTAAAAATGAAACCAAAGCGAATTATGCTGAACGTGTCATACGTACCGTAAAAGGTTTGATGTACCGTTATTTTCTTCAAAATCAAACATACAAGTACACTGGCATCTTACAACAACTTGTAGCTAATTACAATAATAGACCTCATACCTCACTACATGGCTTATCACCTGCTGGTGTAAATAAAACAAACGAAGCCAAAGTATGGAAACGTATGTACATGGACACTATTAAATTTTCTAAAAAAGTTAAACCATATAAATTTAAAATAAAAGCTCAAGTACGTATTTCTCATATGAAATATGTATTTCAACGTGACTATCAACAGAAGTGGACTGAAGAAGTCTTTATCATTACGCATCGGTGTCGAAAACAGGGTATTAACTTGTACAGACTTAAAGACTTTATGGATGAGCCTATAGATGGTCATTTTTATGAAGAAGAATTACAATCCGTTTCAAAAGACGCTGATTCATTATTTAAAGTGGAAAAAGTTTTAAAAACACGTAAAAGAAAAGGACAAACAGAACACTTTGTGAAGTGGATGGGCTGGCCGAAAAAATTCAACAGTTGGATAAAAGACCAAGACATACAGTGGTTTTAACATGCAATTCAAACACCCGTTTACATGTTTATGTTCTGGACCCACTGGAAGTGGAAAAACATCTCTAGTGAAAGCTATTATTGAGCATAAACTCATTTATCCACCACCACAACATATTTTATGGTTATATGGTGCAGACCAACCTTTATACAAGTCTATGCGTCAGGTAATATTTCATAAAGGTATACCAGAAGACATTGAAGACCGATTTGATCCTAAAACAACTAATCTCTTGGTTATTGATGACTTAATGACACAGTGTCATAGCGATGAACGTGTGACGCGTTTGTTTAGCGTGGCTAGCAGTCATAATAATTTGAGCATTCTGTTTATTGTGCACAATTTGTTTCATCAAGGAAAAGAAATGCGAAATATTAGTTTGAACTCTAATTATATTATTTTGTTTAAGAATCCAAGAGATAATCAACAAATTACAACATTAGCACGTCAAATGTATCCAGGCAAATCACAATTTTTAATTGAAGCGTTTCAAGACGCTACAACCAAACCTTTTGGTTATTTGCTTATTGACTTAAAACCAAAAACAGAAGAACACCTTCGCATTCGTACTGGTATTTTACCACATGACATACCTTTCGTTTATGTAAATAAGGCTATGTCTATAGCACAGTAGTCATTTCTAGCTTTTACATTGAATGAAGCAACATGTCAAAGCGACTAAAATCAAATCAACCATTCCTTCATTTGCTTGCACGCAGTGGACCACAGCGACGTAAAGTTTTACTTAAACAAGCGACAAAAGAAGAATTGACTAGTTTGTTTGAAATTTGTCTCAACATTTTAAAAGGGCATATACCATTAAATCCGCAAGCTTATAAAAAGCTGAAACGTCATAAACACTTGTTGAGAACACTGAGTAACAAAAAAGTATCTCTTAAACATAAAAAGAAGCTAATTAATCAAAAAGGTGGTTTTATTGGGACTTTAGCAACGTTTGCCCTACCCCTATTAGCACAGCTTATACGACGATGAAACACACAGAGAAAATGGTGTTGATTCCAGAATCTGAATATTTTATGTTGTTAGAACTTAAAAAGTCTCAGTCTAAGGAGAGTGATTTGAAAAGTAAAATAAAACATGTATTGAAAGCTGAAAGGAATCATGAATCTGCTAAAAAGATGTCACAGCTTGTGGGAGAATATATACGCTACAAACAAAAACGTGGTACACCTCCAAATAAGAAAACAAATATAGTACAGTATTTTCCACCTACATATCATCAAAAGGTGACTTTAGTATTAAAAGAATTGAAAGACAATGGAATACAGTGGACTGAACAGAAAGAACTTGTGTTAAGTACGGGTGAAGTCATTTCTAATTCAAATATTGTTGACTTATTGAAAGAAGCACTGGTGGGGTCACGAAAGAAAGAACGTGAAAGTCTACCAGTTGGATGGAAAGAGTTTATTGAGGCTATAGCAAAAAGTAACATTCCCTTAACCATTTTTACAAAACGTACAACCATACAAGATATTAAAAAAGCCCGTCAACATGAGCTGGAATGGGAAATGTATTAAATTACCTTCATTACGTTTTATGAAAACCTTCCAAAAAGTACGGTGCTTAAGTGGGTGTTGTGGAGGTACAGTAGATGAAACTATAAGTGTAGAAATTAATGTTTTACCTAAGCACAAACGGTCATTATCAATTTAGACGTCATGGAATCAACAAGTTTTTACATTACTTTGCCAAGCAATGCAAGCAAAGATATTTATCCAAATAATACAGCTTCCACTTTTCAAATACGTATGCCAAAAACAATTTATTTAAGAAACAAATTTGAAGTAGCATTAGCAGAAATTCAATACCCTCATACATGGCCTACATTTAAAAAAGATGGAGATTATTCCTTTTGGTATGGTACAGAAGAGTTAATTAAAATTCATATTCCTCGAGGTCATTATAGTACAATGGAAGAATTAGTAGATATGTTGAATAGGCAGTTGCTTATAGAAACCAATACAACAGCGATTACAGCATTGAAAATAAAATTCAAATACAACACCATCACACGACGCACCCGAATAATTGTAAAAAATGGATATCAACTCGGTCTAAGTCAAGGTTTAGCTGACGTGTTAGGATTTCGCGACACAGGTTTATTTACATCTGACGCGGACAGTGAACAAATGTACCAATCAGACTATACCTCTAATATTACACGTGGATTTTACACTTTGTATGTGTATTGTAGTATTTGTGATCCTCAAGTTGTTGGTGATTATTATGTCCCTTTATTACGTGCAGTAGCTGTTCAAGGAAAAAATGGTGAAATAGTCACTAAAACTTATGGGGAACCACATTATGTTTCTGTAAATAGCAACAAGTTCGATACTATTGAAATCAATATCAAGAACGACACAGGGGAAAACGTAGCATTTGAGAGTGGTAAAGTCATTTGTAAACTTCATTTTAGACAAAAAGCGATATGAAGCCTTATATTCACAATCCAAATATTTATCGAAACCATTTTCAATACCAAGTTGGGCGGGCACTACCTGGTTTTCGAGGCACTCGAATGCAATATGGACAAGGTATTGGTTCTTTTCTGAGTGCATTGGCTAGAAAGGCTGTACCACTACTTGCATCTGGCGCAAAAATGGTTGCTCCTCATTTGAAAAAAGCATTAAGAGGAATTGCTAAAGATGTTACTGGAAAAGTAGCTCAGGAAGCGACAACACGACTCGTAGGTGCTATACCAAATGGTAAAAGGCGCAAGCACGCACGCAAACCTGTTAGTAAACGAAAAAGAGTGAAAGCGTCAACATCAAAAGATATTTTTTAAAAACATGTCACTTATTCATGATCAGTCCTGTGAATGTAGTACTTCACCTTTAGAATGGTTTCGCATTTTACCAACACAAACAGCAGTTGAAAAAACATCTGATGTAGAATACCAACCCGTTACTGCTCTTAGACCAAGTGCACCAGTAGAGTTCTACATACCAGCAACAACAGAAGAATATCTAGACTTAAAAAATTCAAAACTTCACGTTACCTTTAGAATTGTAAAGAAATCAGGAGCTGGTTGTGGACCGGATGATGAAGTGGCTCCTATTAACGATATATTTAATGCATTATGGAGCAATGTGGAACTGTTTCTGAATGATCGTCTTATTTCACATAGCAACAACACTCATGGATATACAAGCATTATTTCACACCTCATTCATGACTCAGAAGAAAGTCTCAAATCAGAGCGAACGCTACAGCTCATTTACAAAGATACAGCAGGACAAATAGATTCTTTAAATGTGAAGAAGGCTAATCCATTACAGTATATTCCCGGCTTCACCATAGGAGAGAATGGACAACCCATTGCTGATCCACCTGGGAACCATGGCTTACACACACGCTACAAATACACACGTAATAGTCAACCGGTGAGCGTCATGGGCTCATTACGCATTGATATGTTTGAGCAAGAAAGGTACCTTCCAAACGGCATCAATGTAAAACTGCGTTTCCACAGACAAAAGGATAGTTACATGTTGATGACACCGGCAGACAACTATAGAGTTGATTTGATGGAATGTTTCCTCATGGTACGAAAAGTACGAGCAAGCCCAGGTGTGCAATTAGGTCATGCTGATGCACTATTGAAAATGCCAGCTAAATTCCCTATCACACGTAAGGAATGTAAAGTGGTTGCTGTGCCGGCTGGATTTCGCACATTTGTGAAAGACAACATATTTCTAGGACAATTACCGAAGCGAGTTGTCATAAGTATGGTGGAAAGTTCAGCTTTTTCTGGAAGAGGAGATAAGAATCCTTACAATTTTCTACATAACAACATTAATTTTATTCAACTGTATACGGATGGTGAGCCTGTAGCTACCAAAGCTCTCCAACCGAATATGAGTGAAAAAGATTATTTGCAATGCTATGAAACATTGTTTCGAGGATTTGATAGGTTGGATGGAGGTAAGAGCTGTATTATTAAGCGTGAAGACTGGGATAAAGGTTATGCACTCTTTGCCTTTGACTTAACACCAGATTATGATGAAAATGACCACTATGGTATTATAAAACATGGTAATTTAAGGTTGGAAATGAATTTTGCTGAAGGATTGCAGCATCCGACAAATATTATCATTTATGCGGAGTTTGATAATATTGTTGAAATAACGGGAAGTCGAAATATTCAGTTTGACTACACATGAATACGTGGCAGATTGAAGCTATTTTAAAACATGACTGTATGACTAAGGATATTTTTCATGGTGTATTTGCTATTGATCAGTTACCCACATGGCAACCGGGGGCTTATGTTATTAACACGGATGAACAGCATAAGCCCGGACAACATTGGCTGGCGGTGTATAATAAAGAGTATTTTGATTCCTATGGTATAGCACCTACAGATAAACGTATAGTTCAATTTTTAGGAAAAAACTTTGTAATGAATAGTATACCATTACAACAACCATTGTCAAATGCATGTGGATTTTACTGTGTGTATTATATTTTACAACGGGCTCGAGGTGTGAATGTAGAAAACATTCTAGAGGTACTCAGAAACAGTGACAGTGATTTTATTGTAAAACATATGATTTATGATCGTTATAAACCTTTGTTTTATTAAGTATTTGTTTAGTAAACCTTTGTTTTATTAAGCGATGTTAGTTATGCATTTGTTAAGTATTTGTTAAGTATTGTAAAGTAAACTTTTTTTTATAAAGTATTTGTTAAGTATTTTGTTAGTTAAGTATTAGTTAAGTATTAGTTAAATATTGTTAAAAATGAATTGTTATTCAAGTGTTTGTTGGTTAAATAAAATTAAAAAAAAATTATGGACTTTTATTTCAAACACATAAATAAAACACATTCAAATATACATTCAACTTTATTTACATATATTGTTTAACATATGAATGAATACATTAAATACATTAAACATTAATAAGTGCGATATAGCAAAAAAATTACACTTCTGACACATACAAGAAAATTATGTTTGTTCTTTACAGTTTTTATCATAGCTGAGCACTTCATACAAGTTAGTTTTCACATTCTGAATAAATCACATCATCTATGAATGGTAGTGTGTTCATAAATGTTGTCCACTCCTCTTCATTCAGATTGATGTATGTGCTATACACGTTATGATTGACTCGATGAATCCTGTGAAAAGTGATAATCTGTCGGTCCACATATCTAGTAGCTTTCACATTCTTCTCATTACTCAGTATGAGTTCACATCCTTCTGTTATAAGGTGTGCATGTTTTCTAATTGTTTCCCACTGCTGAAGCGAATAGGTAATACATTTAGCTCCTCGTTTTAAAGATATGAAATAGTGTCCTTCTACATCCTTATCCACTGTTATAGTGATAAGCATTTTGAGTGTATGTGTATGTGTAGTTGCGTAAACAGTAGCTTATATACTTACTGCTTACGTCATCATCATAACGTCACACAATTATGTCACAATGTCTATAAGCCAATGTACTTACACCATCATTCAACACATACCTCTTATCATCAAATGGAGACAGTGCTACCTTTACAAGTCGTTCTGCATAAACTTGATGTTCATGACTTCGTAACGTATTGCTTGTTGCTATAGTCTGACATTTCTGAAACAGAGCTCTTTTATAGTCTTCATGCCTCATTTTTCTGATATATGCCCGACTAATACCTTTAGCAGTTTTCTTTTCTACTCCAGCATATGAAAAACTGTACATTTTGGATCGCAGACCTACAAACTCTTCTATAGGAAGACCTGCAGTTTCATCCTTCATTTTTCCAATCACTTTTTTGTTGGTAGTGGAATGAAGGAAATGGGATGTAGGGTAATCACTTGTATCAAAGTAAGACACATCTTCTAACATATCTTGATACAAGTCACTTGTTTCAATACAGTAACACAAACTGTCTGTATCCGTGAACAACAGTTTTGCTGTGGGGTACTTAGCTTTTATGTACAAATAATGAAAGTCATACATTAACGTTTTGCTGAGATCTAAGATGCTGAATCCAACATAAATCGGTTTGTTCAACAATAGTTCAGCCTGTTTCAAGTGAACTGCAGTTAAATGTTCGTTAAAAATTTTGAAACGATGGAATGTTGGTTTTGCTACGAGCTTCCTAAAGCGTTTCTCATTATTCACCAGTTCCAATTGAATACGTTTCCGCACATTTTCCATTGTTTTTCCAAATATAGAATTGTTCATAAGTTTGTAGAAATCCTTCTCAAACGGATTTTTAGCTTCTTTACGCTTTTCTGTATTCAGGGTAATGTATGGTTCTAACCATTTACTCTGAGTGAACATGATGGCTCGATGAATTTTTGTTAAGGTTAAACCTAATGATAAATACTGCTGTAAATTCGGGTAATGTAGAACATATCTTGTTTTGGAATAAAGAGTAGGGACCAGTTTCTCACATGGTTTCCCCTTCAAGTTTGATTCGTTCTTGAGTTCTTTACTGTAAGGAGACAGTTCCTCTTCTTCAACACATAGTCGCTGTACAGCTACTGGGTAGTCACTGTGAAGAGCATGAAGGTTATCTGGATAGTCTAAGTCCACTTCCAATATATACCCTGTGTCTCCGTCTTTCGGTATAGACATGACATTAATAGAATCCAAGTCTTCTACCCATGTAAAATTTCCTTCTGGAAGGGGCTGACTCATTGCCCAACCGTATAAATTATTTGCATCTAGATACATAATGTAGCTGTCTGGTTGGGTGGAATCATAAGTACTTAAATATTTATTATTTGCCTTGGCGTACTTGTGACTTATCATTGATATTCCACCACGAATGCCTTGCTCTATCATTTGATACATATCAATGTCATTGATAACAGATAATGCAACATCTGTATGTCGGAGCATAGCGTCCCATGACAGGCCGGGAGCTGTATAATAATGTGCTGGATCCAATTCGTAAGTGGTTAGACACACTTGTCGAAAATTTTCAAACACGTCAGCTAATAACATGACGTCTGTTTTTAAATACAAATCATGGTAGTCTCCTAATGTATAGCAATTAAATGTCTCCCATACATTCTGCGCATGTTTATAGTCGTCTTCACTGATACCTTCCTCAGTCAATGTACTGTAAAATACGTCCTGTGGAGGAAGGCTGCATACATGAAATTTATCAGGTCCATCCACAAAATCATATGGGTATACTCCCTTTCTCAACAACAAATCTTGTTGATGACTGTTTTCAATGGTTGATGTCATAATATGGAATTTCGTTTTACCTTCGTTTGCTAAGTTGTTCACCAGCTTTTGCAGGGAGGCTCCCATAAATTGAAAAGAGTCAATGAACCGTAAATTATCTAATGAAAAGGATATGTATTTTTCAGTGGTGTTTGGAATAACACGTAGTTTACTTTCCTTAAACTGTCCAATCTTCTCCATAATGAAATGGCTGTCATACCCACGTAAGTTGTGAAATACAACTGGTATGATGAATGAATCCTCCTGACCCTGACTCTTTTTCATTAAACGGTATTGTAAATTACAGTTGCTGTGAGCAGCACCGCGGTAGAGTCCAGTGACATGGTCATGATCTCGCACTCGGTCAGATCCTAAGGTAGCATGACAAATAAAACAAGTGGTTGCAGTTTCAAAATCATGAATGTTTTCTGGTGTCATTTCCAAAGGTTTCACATTCATCAAAATATCTGTGATCCGATCTTTTTCCTCCATCAATTTCTGTAAGAATACATCAACAACATTGTCTCCTCGATACAGTACTGGTCGTCTTGAATATTGAGCATCAGTACTAACAACAACGTAAGCAAAACTGTTTGCTTTATGATGTTGATACTTGACACCATCCTCCTCTCTTTCTGTAAAGCATTCAAAATCTGCGTATATGATAAATGGTATCTTTTGCTGCTTAGCAATGCCTTTGAATTGAATGACTAAATCTTCTTCCTTCTCAGGAAAGGTCAATCGTTGTGTTTTATTTTTCATGCAGACTGCCTTATGCTTATCCAGCAAATCTTCTCGAGTAAATGCATGGAGGCAGTTGAAACAATAATACATACGTCCTTTATATTTCGTACGTGTATGCATAAGCATATTAAAATCCCGAATCAAACAATAGTGGCTGCGCTCTCCCTTGCTGATGAGTAATAAATTAATTTGTGTCTCGTAATTATATTTACTCAAATAAATTGGTACTACATTGTTTTTGTCATACCCAAACACATTTATAGATAAGCTGTTGTTCTTCTCAAAGGTTGGTACTTCACGTATAGGTGTTGGAAAGGAGATATTGCTCACGTTGAGTTCTTTCTCATAGTTCGTATAATTCTGCATCCTGTTCGCATTTTTATGTTTCACATGAAGATGTGCCAAGACTGACCATAAAAACACTTTTGGTCCTTGTTTTTAATGTTTACAATGGCTCGTGTTCTCACCAATGGTTGGGGTAATGGTAAATAAGAAGACCCTACCAGTGGATCATATGTAGCGGTATGCACTTCAATATTGTTCACTTTATCTAAATGCCAACCTGAACCCTCACGCTCAAATTCTTGAAACTTTGTATGTAGTGTTTGAAATACTTCAGGTAATGCATTTCGAATTTCCTCAGGTTGTAGTGCAGTATATGTTTTACTCCCTTGATAAATTTTATAGGTTTTTTCTAACATATTCCCTTCATCGTTTTTCACCATTTTCCTATATACTGCGTGTAGAGTGACATACCATTTTATTCCTCCTCTTATATCTTCCTTTAAATAATGTTCAATGTCAGGTTCCAATTCCTTCAAAGCCATTAAAATATCATGATCATTTTTAGGCTGAAACACCTTTTCTCTCGCATGGTTTTGCATACTTTTTCGATACCCACGACCCACTTGTGAGACGCGTTGCTGTTTGTTCCTCATACTACATACTAATCGATGCTGTCCGAGAAGCTTGCTACTGTTAAACATTTTACCACAATCTGTGCACATTAGAGTAAGGCGTTGGTGATTAGCTTGATGATGTTGTTGTAGCTTCTGACGAGAGCTAAAATGTCGACTGCATATGCAGCAATGATGTTTCATGATACTTCTCTGCCTTGTCTTATGGTCTTGTTTTATTTCATTGTCTGTATTTTCTTGTGTTATATCATTGTCTGTATTTTCTTCCGTCATCTCATCGTCTGTATTTTCTTTGTAATGTAATAAATGTGCACGCAATTTACCTCCTGGTGCTTGATATATACGTCTTTTAGCACATGGGTCTATGTCTTCAATTGATGAAGTATCAGTTTGTGCAGCACGCTCTTTAAACTTAGTATCAGTAATTGGTAAATGCTCCTCCTGTGCTACATGCTCCATTACATCAAGTTCCTCCTCCACTACCGCACTATCCATAACATTAAGTTCCTGTTCAGTAATGGGTAAGGGAGACCAAACATACTCATCCTCCTCCTCCTCCAGTGATGTATGTACCAATACATCAAGTTCCTGTTCAGTGATGGGTAAGGGAGACCAATCATACTCATACTCCTCCTCCTCCTCCTCCTCCTGTGCTGCACGCTCCATAACATTAGTTTCCCTTAACTTGTTGAGAGCATTCTCAATACCGATAAAATCCACCTCTGCTGTTGCACCAATAGCAATCAATCGATTAATTTCAGCTAAATAGTCATCCATTCTAACTGTTCGTACACTTCATCCAGTTCAGCTAAAATTTGTTTTCGTTGTCTGTAACAGTGTAATTCATACACCAATATACATGGAATGATAAAAAGCATTGTCTCTCTCTAGAACTGAAGAATGTGGTCACCCCACTTTAACATTTGCTTTTGATGTAGAACTACACATTTATCTGGTGTTCGACAGTATGCACATCGTTGTACTCCATCACGTAAACATTGTACATTCCATTTATGTGCACACTCTAAGCAACAGTAGTGAAGGCATGCCATTGTATATACTCGGCTCCATCCCATAACACCATTACATATGAAACACTTTTCACTCAAGTATATCTCACACTGCTTAGCCCATTCAGGATATTCGTCTCTTTCTTGTTTACATGGTATTCCCATACCAAGAATGATATGATAAATAAAGGCGTATCGGTACTCTCCTTTCTGTATATGTCTTAGTCTTCTCCCTAATTCTGTCCAGTTACTCATAGACTTTCTAATATATTTAAGTTTTCTATTCTTAAACTTGAGTGTAGTGTAATACGTCCGGATTGGTTGAACTTCACTCTGTCGATTAATGTAAGCTGATATTAATGCATTTTCCTCTGTAGCATTTTCCTCTGTAGCATTATTTTCCTCTGTAGCATTATATTTTTTTTCCTCCGTTAAATCCACTACATTAATGACGTTTTTTGATTCTTTACGTCTCCTAATTTCTTTATTTATTAAGTCATATTCTCCATAATAATATTTTGTAACCACAGTGTTATCCATAATTATCATATGCTTTGTTACATACCTTTATATATGTATGAAAGGTCAAGGTTAAAAAAAAAATATGTGACCTTAACAAAATGAGCTCAAGGTTAAAAGTACGCGTTCACTTTAACGAAATTAAAATAAGGTTAAAAGTGCATGTGTACTTTGACGAAGTGTCTTGAGGAAATGAGGTCAAGGTTAAAAGTACATGTGTCCTTGAGGAAATGGGGTTAAGGTTAAAAAGTATATGTGTATTTTGATGAAGTGTCCTTGACGAAATGGGGTCAAGGTTAAAAGTGCATGTGTACTTTAACGAAGTGTCCTTGACGAAATGGGGTCAAGATTAAAAGTATATGTGTACTTTAACGAAGTATCCTTAACGAAATGGGATGAAGGTTAAAAGTATATGTATACTTTAACAAAGTGTCCTTAACGAAATGAGGCTAAGGTTAAAGGTACATGTGAACTTTGACGGAGTGTCCTTAATGAAATGATTTTTAGGTTAAAGGTGCATGTACACTTTATACAAAGTGTCCTTAACGAAATGAGGCTAAGGTTAAAAGTACATGTATACTTTGACGGAGTGTCCTTAATGAAATGATTTTTAGGTTAAAGGTGCATGTATACTTTAATGAAGTGTCCTTAGCGAAATGAGGTTAAGGTTATAGTTTTCTTTAAGAGATTAGGTTAAAATATATAAAAAAAAAATTCTAAGCATATAGACATTATGAATATAACATTCATAAATACTTGGTCTTCCTGAATATTATGTTGAAAAGACGGTTGAAATTGGTTTAATAGTTTTAAAGTTATGTATGATTGAAATATTTAGGTAAATGACGTCATACATAACGTTAAACCTTAAGAGGGTTTGATGAAAATGTTTTTTAAACCACTTCCAGAAAAGTGATTTTTTTTTCTTTCTTTCTTTCTTTCTTTTTAAATTTATGTTTATTTATTTTTATTTTATTCATTTTATTTTATTTATTTTTTATTGATTTATTTTTTTTAATAAACATTTATTCGTCTTTTACCATAAGCCCTTTCACACACACACATAAAAAACCTTTCATTCAATTTCGTAATAAGCGCTCATTTCACATATTAGGGGCCCTAAAAAGGGCCATTATGTTATTTTTTCCTATTGTTGCTGCTGCTGGAGCCAGCTTTCGAGGGTTTGAATAGTCAGCTGGTTTCCCTGCTGACTACTCTCCGCTCCAGCTGGCCCCAGATAGGTTACTGTTGGCAAATCTGGAACCTTCATTTTCTTCTCATTTTCTTCTCCGGCGGCTCTGCTAACAGTCGATTTAATGTCGGCTGTGCTGGTGTTGATGGTGGCGGTGACAGCGTCGGTGGGTCGGTTTGAGTACCGACCGACACCACCGATTTCTTGGCCATGAGCTGCAGCTTCTGCAGTCTTATACTTATTTTATACAGCTCACACTGGATGTTGAAAAATTCGTGTTCCATGGTTATCCATCCCTCCTACTGTTTCGTCTTTTTATACGCTAAGTTCATACGTAAAGGCAAACCATGCTGACATGGGGTTGAACACCGTGATGAGGGTTTAGATTTGTGTTTCTCATATTTTATTTTTCACTTATAACTTAAAAGGTTTATAGTTTTTCTTATTTTTAAAAATGGAATGTGAAACAAAAAGATACTATTTATTACTACATTTATTAAAATAACTAAAAAAAAAGTTTTTCTATATGAAATTTAACGTTATTTCATTAAAAAATTGAAAAAATTAACACTTTAACTGTTTAAATAAGCTTTTTTTTCTATATAATTATTTTTTTTTATGTTCAGTTTTAATGAAGACTATGTATGAAACTCTAAATAATTATACATAAAAAGACAGAAAAAAAAGATGTTTTAAAGGATTTTAATATATGATATTTGTTAATGAATTAAAACAGAAATTCTGGCTTCTACTTAATTTCTTTCTAATACATTTATTCTTTCACTTTTTTAAAAAATAAAAAAAGGAAAAGATGGCAATAAAACTATAATTATGATGTAGTATGATTAAGGGTCAGTAAATGGTATGTGGTTGCTATAGTTCAACAAAGCAGACGGTTGATCAAAAGAGCGCGAAGTAATTATGTTCGTATGACGAAACAGTTCAGAGAGGTAATGACAGCGTCATAAGTCCCACTCACTTTCACACAACTTTTTTTTTTCTCAAACATTTACAATGACTTTCAAACTGCTTTTAAAACACTTTCACACATTTTTTTTCTCAAACTGTTTTTAAAACAAAATAGATTTAGCTTATTTGTAAGAGTGGATGGCTCTTATAAGAGCCGGTTGGATTTTTGCTTATTTTTTTAGAGTGCTATTCTCATTTGCCTGGTCTCAAAAATTTGAAATTTCGTGTTGGTTCGGCACATGGGGCAGGTCATTTGTCCAGTTTCATAACATCTATGACACCATTGGTGAGTACATTCTATGCAGAGGTCATGATAACATGTTTCTGTGAAGGCTCTGCTTTGTCCCATTTTCTTAAAGCAAATGAAACACCGTGTTGTGTACTTCTCCAGCCATGCGTTGAACCAGTCTGGATATTCTTCCCTTTCTTGTGTGCAAGGCATTTTATATCCTAGCAGGAAATGGAAGTAAAATGCCATTCTGTAGTCTCCTGTTTCTATGGCTTGTAGACGAAGTCTTTTCTGGTGAAAAAACCGCATTCCTAAATTCATTTCAATAAGCTCTCCATTCTCATTCAAGTAATATGTTGTCACCCACTGTCTTGATAATGCACGATCTCCCTGACTTCTTATAAAAGAAGCCATAATAGCTCTGTCAGAATCTTCTTCCTCATTGCCTGTTAAATCAATCTGGTCTCCCTCTTGACGAGCCATTTTTCTCAAACACCTCAAACAGGTTTTTTTTTTTATATATTCATATGGTTCCCCCCTCTCAAACCACCCTTTCCAACCTGATTCGTTCTCGTAACTACAAAACTATTGGTTCTCTGAAATAAGTATTATTCATTAGTGACCTCAACCTGTCTTAACCGGCCTTAACCTTTATTGAGCACCCCCACCCTGAAAGCAGCCTCATTTACATACGACCTCAACCCGTTCCGAGCGGCCTTGACCTTGCCTACAGTAAGTCTGAATGTAGCCGCAATTTTATTTGTCCGTGAAATGGCATGACGATTGGTTCTTAATTACGTTACGTCACTGTGCCTCTTGCTCTGTACTTTGAAATGTGCAACAATTTGTGTTAAGCAACGCTGCTCCCTTTTCTATTTTATTTATATATTCTTTCTTTTCTTAAAAAAAAATGTTGTTTTTATACTTACATAACGTTTTAATACTCGTATAACTTTAAAAAAAATACTTTTATTCACTCACACATACACATACACACATACATACAATTTTTTAAAGACACATGTTGCTTATTTTGTAATAATAGAAGCCCTTAAAAGGGCTTTAATTTTTCTTCTGGATTGATTAGCAAACCCGCCCAAAGAGCTGGTTTTCTTCAATCCAGTCTTCTATACCGCCTAACGCCATTTCAATAGCGAAAAATATTTTCCATAAGTCATACGCATTCTCATCCGGCCATTCTAAAACACACTGCAAAAACACTGTGTTCCGAACACCGAGTGAAAAAAACTTATGAAACAAACCGACTCTGTCAAGGCGTAAAGACATGATTGTTGCTTCACTTTCTCTTTTTTTTTTCCTTATATATATATATTTTTTACTTATTTTATTGGTCTGTAAAAGTCTTCCTTGATTGGCTTCACTTAAAGTGTCCTTCACCTTCTATGGTCTTGAATACATGACCTGAAATGTGGGGGGTGGAGAGAGAGGGAAGGAATGATTGGTTTCACTTAGTGTCCTTCACCTTCAGCAATATTCAATACAAGACATGAAATGTGAGAGTGGAGAGAGGGGAAAAGTACTTGAACTGGAAGATAAAATTATACATTTTTTTTTTTTTTCACACACACACATACACACATAAAAACAGGTTTAGCTTATTTTTAAGAAATAGTGGCTCTGAAAAGAGCCGAGGGTGTTGGTTGTAGTAGTTTTTAGTAGTAGCTCTTTGAACCCTCCAAGAACTTGCATTTACATTGCCACTTGTAGTACTGATCCATGGTAAAAGGGCGGCCAACACACTTGAATGGGTGCGAGTTAAAACCACCCAAATTTTTTAGTTTAACTCCACACCAGTAGCAATCCGTGCAGTCAGCCCCCCATGCTACAGATGAGTAACTGTACCATAGGAGACCACCACACTTCCTGCAACAAAACCGGCGTGGAGCATTATGACCCACGGGACAGTTGTGTGGCTCACCCTCATACCGTAGGATAACCCAGCACTTGTAGCACTCAATACGATTCATTTTGACTAATGCCTCACTTTCACTTTTTTCTTATATACCTCTCTTTTTCTCTCATTTCATTCGTCTATAAAAGTCTTCTATGATAGGCTTAACTTTATTCTTCATATATAGTGACCTTAACCTTTACTGATCTTTAGTTATCTTAACGTTGAGTGTCCTTGACCTTCGTTTTATTTATTTTTTATTTGTTTATATATATATTTTTTTGTTTCTTTTATTTGTTTATTTGTTTGTTTCTTACAACTTCCAAAAAAAAAAAAAAAAAAAAAAAAAAAAAAAAAAAAAACACCTGTGTTCATACCCGAGCGGGTTTGAAAACAGGTGTGCTCAAACCCGTACGGGTTTCAACACACCTGTGCTCAAACCCGTACGGGTTTCAAAACACCTGAAAATACGGGTTTGAGCACACGTGTGCTCAAACCCGTATTTTCCCACTACTCTGTTCTCTCTTATCTAAGATTAGAAAATGAGACTCCGGCTACTTGTCTCATGAACATGGCGCTGGTGTTGAACATTGTGACTGCAATTGTCAGAAGGAAGGCATGTGTTCATCTATAACTGAACAAAGAGATAATGCGAGGGAATTAAACAACAAAATTAGAACACAGAGATTTGACAACATTGGATATTTCGTACAGGCGACCCCTGTGGTGATACATAATGTATGCCTTCAGCTAATCTTTATTTACTAATCTGATTAATATTTTTAAAGTTGAAATCACTTTAGCATTTGGAAATGATTCTAAAAATACGGAATCTAACTCACTCTGGGCATACACGTTCGAACAGCTCCGGCGTTGTAACTGTTGGTTGGTCCCGGTTTTGGCACTACCTTACTTGGACCATAAATACACGTGTCTTAAAAGCTAAAAAAAAATCACGTCACCGTCGCACCATTTGGAAAAAGTACCAGAGAGCTGTTAATTTCTTTGACATCAATACTGTGCATTGGTGTCAAACAAAATGTAACAAAGGGGCATTAGACTGAAAAACAGCAATCTCATTTCGCCGTACACCATTGTTTGTTTAAATTACGTTAGTACATAATTAGACTTGGGCGTCGTAAAATATCAAGTTCACCCCAGATAATAAATTAAAAGTATGTATATAATTTAGAAATACATGCAATTTTAACACTTTGAATTCAAATCAAACATTTCAAAGGCATGTTTTGACTTTTTATGTTCCTAATGCTACTTCTAGGGCTAAAAAGAAATGAAAAAAATAAGAGAAAAAAAGAAGCAAAGTGTTTACCGCTGATGTTGACGCATAACCACATCTTCCCGTCCCTATGTGCTACGCTTTGCACCTCCATGCGCGCAACGATGATATTAACACATGGAGCCCTCGTAAAAAAAGAACAAACAAACAAACAAAAGTAAAGATTGACACGTATTGAAAATCATCTTCCCGTTGCTATGTTTATAGCTGTTATTCCCACTTACAAACTTCGTTTACAACTGGGTATAAGTTTGTAGTTTTTCTGGAGGTTTCTGTCCTTTCTTCGTTTTTTTTCTCTTTTTCCATCTGGATGGTTTCCAGGAAACTCCTCCTACAGCTTTAGACACAGGGAGATGAAATTTGGCACACGTACAGAGGGTGACGAGGTCTCGGTGAATCCATAATTTGTTTACCTCAGCGGTCAGGCTCAAGGTCAAATTGAGGTTAAAATAAATTTTTCCGCAAAATGGTTACCAGAAAACTTCTAGGGTTTGAGCCAGAGGAGCTCTATATTTGACACACTTATAGACAATCATCAGGTCTCAGTGAAACGGCAAATATTTTCGACTTTGACTTCAAAGGTCAAGGTCAAATTGAGGTCAAAATATTTTTCAAAACGCCTATTAATCACGAAAAAAAAACCATAAATTGTACTCAAATCGCAGTTTGAATATATCAAACATACTCCGTAGGGGGTAACGCTCCATCCTGAATCCTGACTTTGAGGGTGAAGGTCCAAGGTCACGTGACCTAGTGTAACGTTAACGATAGGCAAACTTATCTTGAAAACGGTTGGCGATTTTGAATTCATTTTCGAATCTTTGGGCATAAAGAACGTTACATAAGAGGTACATCGGTGACCTTGAACTTCAGAGTCACGGTTAAGGTAAAAAACCAGAAGTTGACAATATTCTCGAAAACGGTTAGACATAGAACGATTTGGAGCTCATTTTCGCATAAACAACGCCACATAAGAGGCACCTTGGTGACCTTGACCTTCTGAGTCACAGGTAAGGTCAAATACTATTATCTCGAAACGGTTAGAGATTTTGAGCTCATTTTTGAGCATATAGAACGTTACATACGAGATACCTCGGTGACTTTGACCTCCTTTGTCATGGTCAAAAACAGGAAGTTGACTATTATCTCGAATACGATTAGAGATAGAATGATTTTTGGTTGATTTTGAACCCGTTGAGCCAAAGCGAGGATAAAGAAGGGTCAGTGCGCGAATTTGAGCTTTTTTGCCATAATTTAATACAAAATTTTTCTTTAGTGGCATTTGCAAGTGGGCCAATTCCACTATGTAGGGGAATTCTGTCTAGTTTAGTATTTTTGCACCCCAGTGTGCGTAACGTTGATATTAACACATGGCGTCCCCACCCCCCTCCCGTTCAAAAAAAAAAAAAAAAACACAAAGTAAAGAAAAAGAAAAGGAAAAAAGAAGAACAACGTTAACGTCAAGTAACAATTACAAAAACGTTTTTCTATTTCCATTTCTATTCCAATTTTCTTCTTTTTTCAATATGTTTAGCATTTCAATTGATCTAAAATATGATTAAGAAGTTAATGCTATTGCCAGAAAGCTGCCCTAGTGTTGACATTTATGCGTCTTGTGTCTCAGTGGTGATTCTCTCAACCCTCAGCCCCTCCCCACCCGCCTCCAGCTCCCCACCTCCCCCCCCTACCCGAATAAAATAAGTTTATAAGTTTTCACAAATGCAGGCCCTTGGGGCCGGGGCATACACTGATGCCTCAGTCAGCACGTGCATTATCTCCCCTATGTTTTATCTCACCGAAATGACACACTTGAACCTGAGAATAATTGTGTACACATTTATAAAGTGTATCTATATTTAGTAAGTATCGCCTGTGCGTTTTCTATAATAGTTTGTTGTTGTGTGTTTTGCTTGGTTATTTTGCTTTATGTATGAAGACATACCATGTTGCGGTTGGTAGAAACACATTGACATTCAAAGTGCCATAAAAAAAAACGTTAATAGAAACGTGAAGCAATCAAACAGCAGGAAGAAATGGATAGGGACTTAACGCACAAACCGCTCTACATCACCAGCATCGCTCTCGCGTGCGTCGCGTTTCTCACCGCTTGTGTTTTCAACGCCTTTGCAGCCACCGGATCCACAGGTGCGAATTTTTCTTCATCCATTTTGCCGACACCGTAGCAAACTTTTTGTTCACCCAAATCACTGCTTTTACCTGATGTTAATGTAAAATTCAAAGAATAGAGAAGTTCCCGTTGCTGTTGAGAGCTTCTTCATTGAAACTTTAATCCCCGAAATAAATATAACATTGCACTAACTGAAGGAATTAAAATGTTCCAGGCGTCAAATCCACTTTTTGTCAGTTACAGGTTTTACAGGTTTTTAAACTTTCTATGGTTCGAAAGTTTGAGAACAATAAATAAAATCCACAAGATTACTACTCACTGAAAGGAAAGTAATTTTAACAGGAATGTGCCGAATATAACTATCACTGTGTCTTATTTCCAGGGATATTTCACCATAAAACTGGAGATGTGAGCAATTACTTCTACACAGATATCACCCCAGCTGCATGGACGTTTTCTATATGGGGTGTGATCTACGTCTGGCAAGCCCTGTGGTTAATTTACAGTGTTTCAACTATTTGCCGCAAGACAGCTTATGGATATATCTACATCAATCCCAATCCACAGCCTCCAGTGTTTTATGTGATCTATGTATTCAATATGGCGGCCAATGTGTGCTGGCTCGTACTGTGGGACCGCCATAAGCCGGGATACGCTCTTATTCCTATGATTACTATATTGTTATCACTGTGCCTGATGCTGTTTATTTCCTACAGGCGGTGCTATTTTGTATCAGCGATATTCATACGCGAGGGAAAGTTAATAGACTTTTGGTTGCTACGCGCATTTACACAAAACGGCCTGGCGTTATACGCCGCGTGGGTTACCATAGCAACACTGCTTAATCTTGATGTGGTTCTTATTTATATTGCCAATGTGAGTATGTCAAATGGGGGTACAATCTGTCTGTCGGTTTTATTTCTTACGATTATCACGTGGTTCTTTTTGGATATTCTCGTATTTGATCGCTACGCCCGTTACACATTGACCCCATACTTTGTATTTATATTTTCTCTAACCGGATTAGTTATAAAACTATGGAATCTAAACATAAATGAAGACACGTCTGCCGTGACTTCTCGCTCCAGTAACACTGTTTTAGCCGAGTTCATGCTCGTTGTGTCTTGTATTCTTGCAGTTCTAAAAATTATTCTAATGTTTTATAGAGCTCTAAAGCAGCCGTTATTTTCCAACAACCAAAGTAGTCTCTTCTCGCCACAAGTGACGTACGGCACGATGAGTGGCGATCACACGAAGGCATCTGCTCCAATATACGATAGCTCGTAACCTGGTAGAAATAGAGTATGACATCAGTTTCTACCAGTGAGGGGGTGGGGGACGGGGGGAGCGATATAACCCTGGGGTCGGTTCTGAAGCACTAAAGAAAAATTAATAAAAGAAATTTGTGTCGCAGGGGATAGGAATGTTTGCAATGTGTCCTGAAAAATTAAGGGCAGAATTAAAAAAGATGGCACTCTGTCTCTTACAAAATCTCCAGAATAAGGTAAGATGTCGATTCAGGCGTGGGGTAACAAAAACAAAAAGAACTAGACCAACTTCGCCACCGAGTGACGAAATAAACGCCTCAAAACACTCTTTAACACTCTCAAAGGTTTACTTGATAGTTTATGTAAGAGGTGTTATCTACAGTGTGCAATTTATTGATCGATGAAACTGTCGCTTCAGCCATGTTCAGGCTATGTTCTTTCACTATTTATCACGTCACATGATTTAGGGTCCACAGATGTTATTGGCATAGAGAAAATCTAGTGCTTGTTTTTTATAACTTTCTTTTTTTTATATTCTTTAATAGCAAATCAAGGGAAGATGGAAGATACCATACTCGAACTCTCGTTTTACACTACTTGCTACCAAATAAATTAAACAGTCAAGATCTTGAGCTCAGAATTACTCTATCTCTTACCGTTTTCGAGATAAAGTGCAACTTCCGGTTTTGGATTCGGATGTTACTTTGAGATCAAGGTTACCGAAAAGTATGTCTTATGTACCGTTGAGGACAGGGTGGAAGTCGAAATGAGGTTGAAATGGCTCTTCTCTTACCGTTTTATAGATGAAGGGCAACTTCCGGGTTTTGACTCGAAAGTGACCTTAAGATCAATATCACCAGAAGTTATACCTTACGTTATGTCTTAGAGGTCGAAAATGCTCTATCTCTTACAGTTTTTGAGATAAAGTGCAACTTCAGACTTTTGACTCGAAGGCTCAAAAGTGGTCAAGTTCACCGAAACTTGTACCTAACCTAACGTCCTAAAGGAGGTGGAGGTCCTGGGTCTGGTGTGATTTTTTCTGGTTGGTCTTATCAAGCACATAAATTATACTTACTTTAGGAGAGCAGTTATTCTTTGTCCTCTATAAAATTATGCGAAACATTCCTTTTCAAAGGACTAACAACAGCAACTTGTAATTTTATATGTCAAGTGAATGAGTTTGCAACAAAACCGTAAAAGTTAAAAAAATGAACAACTTGTTCTTGTAATGAAAAGGGCGCTGTCAGGTGCTTGTCTAAAGCCACGTAAGTACATTTCAGCGGCCTCAGTAAAAAGCAGCATCGCAGATGCAGTAGCTGACAGTTAACCTGCCAGTATTGCCCAATCACAAGCGAGTATGCTCTATGCTTATGCTCACAGCAATAATGATCTGCTAAAGATGACCGTGAAGACAAAGTATTCAGGACGGGCATTTTGTGTACGTTTTTGAGGGTAAGGGTTGGGTATTTTACAGGGTACTGGGTGGTTAAAAGTTATTTTTAACCGGCAATTCGTATACAACTAAGCTATCTGCGTATTGTGTATCCAAATCCCGCTTAAAACCGACCAGGAAAACGAAACGGAAAATGACAGCATTATGACGTCAAACGTTAAAAAATAATGTTACCACGACGTCCTTTTTAAAAAAAGTACTCACATAACGCTCGAAATTTCGAGGTCCAGCCGTTTTGGAGATATTCAACTTTGAAATATCCATGACGTCACAAGACATTGATGACGTCACAAGTCAATAAAAAATTATTTGGCACCAGTTCACATAGTCGACTATAGGTCTGCCAAATTGTATTCACCTAGCTTAAGCCGTTTTTGAGATGTCTGGAAACCGATGCAAAAATTTCGGCTGAAAAAAGTGAAAAAAAACTAACAGAAAAGGGGGAAATAGATACTTTAAGTACTTTAAGGCCACACTTTCCACAGCGAGTAAAAACAAATAAGTTTGAAAAAGTTTACTTTTCAAGCGTTAATTAAAGAAATAAAAACTGGTAGCTACATGATTATCGGCGCTAGTATGATGCTGGCCAGGTACTAATCAAGGACTTTGCCAAGGAAGGGGTTACAGATGGAGGTGTAGCAAACTATCGTTTTGTCTTTCGTAAAATACTTTTTTACAAGAAAAAGCGTAGTTCGCGTTCTTTACCTTTAGTCGGGATTTCCCTTATTTCCGATATCGACGCATAAATTGTGAATTGAACTTTTTCCACACGTGGAGGCGTACAATAAACATTGCCAAAATTTGCCTTATATGGTCATATCTTAACACATAAACAAACCGTCGATTGTTTGAGACTGCGTGACATCAGATTACCCACATTCCTTTTCTATCTCAGTTCCTCTTTGGCGAAACGGGTTTGAAATGGATATGGATAAATGCGAGTAACCGAAGATCTAAAGGTGGAGAAGGCGAACTACGCTTTTTCTCTTAAAAACCGTTTCATGAAAGAAAAACGATAGTTTTACTTCTTAAAAGCTAACGTTCCCCACCATTAGGCGGGATTAGAAACCGGCGTTGAGGTAAAACCCGCTTGACACGCCTCATGTAGAAAAGTTCTATCAATGTAAACTACACTTTAACGGATATATGTAATTCACGAAAGAAATAAAAGACACCAAAGTACCTTTGTAGTTTTTAATGAGTCTTCAAGGAATTAACAATCTTGATCTACAATATCATACACGCTGAAAGAGCGATAGTTAAAATGCTATATTGGTGGAGCCATATCCAAGGTTGGCTCCAAATGCTATCATAAAAAGAGTGCTCCGATCACATCGGTGGAGCCATTTAATTGAAGTGGCTTTACCCTATAAGGGACCAAGTAGTTAATAGGTATAGCCATGTAGGAAAAGCCATTATCCAAGATGGCTGTTGTATAGAAATTAATCATCTTCCCTAACAGTCCAGAAATTTAGCAAAAACCCTCTGTGTGTCTTTTTAAAGTTTCACTATATATATGGATACTGGTTTAACTCGACGGACACGCTTATTTTAGCGCATCTGACCCCATCACGATATACTACCATCCATATCCCTCGCGAGGACGGACCTTGCTGGTGAGTCGCATTTATCTTAAATAAAAGATTATATGCTACACTGTTCACTCCCTTTCAACAGTCATGGCTTTGGCTGTTTCAGTGAAAGTACCTTCAAATGTTTACAAGCTTCTACTTCTATAAGGACCCCTGAGCTCTGGGCAAGTAGTTTTCTTTGATGAATTCTACTTGCTTCTTGAGCACTTCCCACTGAAGGTTAAAGGTTTGGGTAAGGTTATGCAGCTCCAGTTTGATTTCACATTTCACATTAGTTCTCTGATTACGAAAAGCTCCTTAAATAACTGTAAATCACCGTTATTTGCCAGTAAAAAGTGTATATATTAAAATGAAGCACAACATAACAACTTAATATGTTATCAATTATTTGTCTGTCTTTTTCAGTCCGTTGATGCAAAGACAATACGCGGCTATGACAAAGTTGACCACTCACGACTTGCCTATTTGGCTTGAGGAATGAGCAGAGAATGAGGCTGATCTCAAAATATCCTTGTTGGATGAGCTGGATGAATTCGACAAGGCCATAAACCGGTACTCTTCTCGGCACCAAGGCTCAGGCAAGGCTTCTTCAAGCACTCGAAGAAGCGACAGGGTCTGGCTACTGGCGTGGATAGCGTGCGAAGGTATAAATGAGAAGAGGGGTTATTTCTTTAAAAATAAGGAGATTTTTAGTTGTTGAGACCCTGTGCTAAAAACTGTGCCATCATACCAAGACGCCAGTGAAGCGAGAAGGGAGAGCGGAGTCTGGCTGGGCCGCTGATGCATAATAATGTGGAATGCATCAGTATAGCACATTCAGGGACTTGATCATGTACAGCGCTCGGGTTATGGAGCAGACGACGCTGCAGTTGGTTGAGCTGAACAACACCACGCTTCTCCAGTTAGTTTTTCACAATATCGCATACGAATAATAATAATAATAATAATAATGATAATAATAGTAATTTTAATAATAATAATAGTGATAATAATAATGACAATAATATTGATATTAATAATAATAGTAATAAAATACTTATAGCAGTAATAATAGTGATAATAACAATGCTATTAGTTACAATGTACGATTTCACTTAAGGTTCAATAAGCTGAAAAAGGACCGGGAAGCTAGTCTGGCGCTCCAGGATGTCAATTTACCCCCGCATCTGCCCGTCAGCACCAATCCCCTGAAAGAACCGCTGCAAAAGACGATGTTCTGGCCGGCCTTCAGGCATGCGCTGCACGAGTACGACATTCATGAGGACACAAGTGGACAGGTGAAAATAAAAAGGCGTTGTCGTTTGCCAGCCGCGGGTACCGTGTCAGTTGAGAGGGTTGAGAAAAACCCCGCTTCCAGTCCTTCCCGCACCGCGCAGGCGCCGTGTACCGTCTGCTGCAGCTGAAAGTGCCTCGCAGCTGGAAGCCAGTCGGACAGAAGCTGTCGCCCCTGCTGTAGAGCGACTTGTGTCGCTACGCATTCCAGCTAGTGAGGAAAGTGCTCAATTGTCATTAGCGCCGCAGTCATTTCGTGTAGTTTCTGCGACTGTCTCCCAGATTACGACAACGCTGCGTGAAATAGAGGGTAGTATGATGAAAGTAAAGGGGAATGTGACGGAACAAGATTTTTTGTCTATTGAAAGATGTCACAAAAATGTTTACGTTGGTGTTAATTTCTCATGATTGTGTGATTATCCCTTGTTTTTTTGTTTTTTTTTTCTTTTTTTTTTTTAAAGGTGTTATGTATACAGGCGCATTGAAATTGAAATACTGTGTTCATGGTTTAAAAAAGAGTATTTATGTGTAGTCGAATGGGGTTGGTCATGATGAACAACTTTTTCGTACAGTGTTTTGTGTATTGCTTTGTGCGAAATAATGTAGAATGCGATGAGAGACATTAGGCATATGACGAACGAAATCTTTTCTCTGCAGTTCAATCTTAAATATACAGTTCACATTTGTGGACGAAAAATATGGAAAATAAGTGTGCTTTGTATGCACTTTTGTGAGAAATATACGAGAATTGGGTGCAAAAATGCGCATGTAAAGGTCGCAGCCTTTTTTGTGACGCTCCATTTTAAATAAATAGTTCACATTTGTAGAAACAGTGTGCAAAATAAGTTTTTCAAAGCCTTTTGTGCAACATTTGTCCAGTCTTCAGCAGCGTTTATTCAGCCAATTTTAGCCGACAAACCATATGTCGTGCTCATATCTGATTAAAATCAACCAAAAAATGTTTGATACTAAATATAATTATAATATTCATGTATATTTATTACTATTAAAGAAAGTATTTGTTTAAAATAAACATTATTTTAAGATTGAGACGTGTGTGAGCAAGCAAAACTGTTATTAAAGCTGATCGAGGTTACCTGAACATTAAGACTGCCCAGTGTTGGTCTAGGCAACGCTGCTTCAGTCATTTGCAATAATCATAGCAATGTCAAATCACATTGCTGTCGGATGACTTCAGTATTTCCTTTCAAACAAATTACTTTTCTAATCTGTTAATTTAAGAACAAATAAAAGGGTGAAATGTACACGGACCCTAAACGTCAGATGAATACCGGATTGCATTTATTTATTATATTAAGATATCTCCAGGTTATGAAACGTTCTGTAAGGTATTTTGCATGTGTATAATTTGTTGAAAATGTCTGTATGTTGCAAAAAATTATATTTAGCAAGTTTAATGGTTCATGCTTGACTTTCTTTAAGGTTTGATATGTTACAGAAAACCATGAATAGAGGTTGATTTTTTTAAATATAATACATCGATGATGGTACTCGAGATGTATTATGCTTCACGGATCAATGGTTTTGAGTGGTTTACCTTACCTGAGCAACATCAACTGATTTTGTTTGTATTGAGACAAATGTTAAATATGCTTAAATTGTTTCAGACTAATCATAATGATTAGTGTGTTCAAATGCGTTGTTTTCATTACGTACTCAGATGAAGATTGAACCTGACAAAAGAACGTACAAAAGGTGTACCCATTAGGAAACCTTCGCGTTTTGCAAGGGCCGTTGGTAATCGATGACTTTTCGTGTCTTAAGTTAGGTATCTTTGCCTCGCTCACTCGTCATGACTATCTCATAAAGGACTCTGCAGACGGAAAGGGGCCAGATTAAGTGTTGTAAAAGGGCACAGGAGGGTTTTAATGTACTGTTTTCATAAGCCCGGTTAGCTCAATCGGTAGAGCATGGGACTCTTAATCCCAGGGTCGTGGGTTCGAACCCCATATTGTGCGAAATAATTATTTTATTCAAATCTACAACACATTTCAAGAGGTTCTGCAACATTTGTCCAGTCTTCAGCAGCGTTTATTCAGCCAATTTTAGCCGACAAACCATATGTCGTGCTCATATCTGATTAAAATCAACCAAAAAATGTTTGATACTAAATATAATTACAATATTCATGTATATTTATCACTATTAAAGAAGGTATTTGTTTAAAATAACATTATTTTAAGACTGAGACGTGTGTAAGCAAGCAAAACTGTTATTAAAGCTGATCGAGGTTACCTGAACATTAAGACTGCCCAGTGTTGGTCTAGGCAACGCTGCTTCAGTCATTTGCAATAATCATAGCAATGTCAAATCACATTGCTGTCGGATGACTTCAGTATTTCCTTTCAAACAAATTACTTTTCTAATCTGTTAATTTAAGAACAAATAAAAGGGTGAAATGTACACGGACCCTAAACGTCAGATGAAGACCGGATTGCATTTATTTATTATATTAAGATATCTCCAGGTAATGAAACGTTCTGTAAGGTATTTTGCATGTGTATAATTTGTTGAAAATGTCTGTATGTTGCAAACAATTATATTTACCAAGTTTAATGTTTCATGCTTGACTTTCTTTAAGGTTTGATATGTTACAGAAAACCATGAATAGAGGTTGATTTTTTTAAATATAATACATCGATGATGGTACCCGAGATGTATTATGCTTCACGGATCAATGGTTTTGAGTGGTTTACCTTACCTGAGCAACATCAACTGATTTTGTTTGCATTGAGACAAATGTTAAATATGCATGAATTGTTTCAGACTAATCATAATGATTAGTGTGTTCAAATACGTTGTTTCATTACGTACTCAGATGAAGATTGAACCTGACAAAAGAACGTACAAAAGGTGTACCCATTAGGAAACCTTCGCGTTTTGCAAAGGCCGCTGGTAATCGATGACTTTTCGTGTCTTAAATTAGGTATCTTTGCCTCGCTCACTCGTCATGACTATCTCATAAAGGACTCTGCAGACGGAAAGGGGCCAGATTAAGTGTTGTAAAAGGACACAGGAGGGTTTTAATGTACTATTTTCATAAGCCCGGTTAGCTCAGTCGGTAGAGCATGGGACTCTTAATCCCAGGGTCGTGGGTTCGAACCCCACATTGGGCGAAATAAATATTTTATTCAAATCTACAACACATTTCAAGAGGTTCTGCAACATTTGTCCAGTCTTCAGCAGCGTTTATTCAGCCAATTTTAGCCGACAAACCATATGTCGTGCTCATATCTGATTAAAATCAACCAAAAAATGTTTGATACTAAATATAATTACAATATTCATGTATATTTATTACTATTAAAGAAGGTATTTGTTTAAAATAACATTATTTTAAGACTGAGACGTGTGTAAGCAAGCAAAACTGTTATTAAAGCTGATCGAGGTTACCTGAACATTAAGACTGCCCAGTGTTGGTCTAGGCAACGCTGCTTCAGTCATTTGCAATAATCATAGCAATGTCAAATCACATTGCTGTCGGATGACTTCAGTATTTCCTTTCAAACAAATTACTTTTCTAATCTGTTAATTTAAGAACAAATAAAAGGGTGAAATGTACACGGACCCTAAACGTCAGATGAAGACCGGATTGCATTTATTTATTATATTAAGATATCTCCAGGTAATGAAACGTTCTGTAAGGTATTTTGCATGTGTATAATTTGTTGAAAATGTCTGTATGTTGCAAACAATTATATTTAGCAAGTTTAATGTTTCATGCTTGACTTTCTTTAAGGTTTGATATGTTACAGAAAACCATGAATAGAGGTTGATTTTTTTAAATATAATACATCGATGATGGTACCCGAGATGTATTATGCTTCACGGATCAATGGTTTTGAGTGGTTTACCTTACCTGAGCAACATCAACTGATTTTGTTTGCATTGAGACAAATGTTAAATATGCATGAATTGTTTCAGACTAATCATAATGATTAGTGTGTTCAAATACGTTGTTTCATTACGTACTCAGATGAAGATTGAACCTGACAAAAGAACGTACAAAAGGTGTACCCATTAGGAAACCTTCGCGTTTTGCAAAGGCCGCTGGTAATCGATGACTTTTCGTGTCTTAAATTAGGTATCTTTGCCTCGCTCACTCGTCATGACTATCTCATAAAGGACTCTGCAGACGGAAAGGGGCCAGATTAAGTGTTGTAAAAGGACACAGGAGGGTTTTAATGTACTATTTTCATAAGCCCGGTTAGCTCAGTCGGTAGAGCATGGGACTCTTAATCCCAGGGTCGTGGGTTCGAACCCCACATTGGGCGAAATAAATATTTTATTCAAATCTACAACACATTTCAAGAGGTTCTGCAACATTTGTCAAGTCTTCAGCAGCGTTTATTCAGCCAATTTTAGCCGACAAACCATATGTGGTGCTCATCTTAGACTAAAATCAACCAAAAAATGTTTGATACTAAATATAATTACAATATTCATGTATATTTATTACTATTAAAGAAAGTATTTGTTTAAAATAAACATTATTTTAAGATTGAGACGTGTGTAAGCAAGCAAAACTGTTATTAAAGCTGATCGAGGTTACCTGAACATTAAGACTGCCCAGTGTTGGTCTAGGCAACGCTGCTTCAGTCATTTGCAATAATCATAGCAATGTCAAATCACATTGCTGTCGGATGACTTCAGTATTTCCTTTCAAACAAATTACTTTTCTAATCTGTTAATTTAAGAACAAATAAAAGGGTGAAATGTACACGGACCCTAAACGTCAGATGAAGACCGGATTGCATTTATTTATTATATTAAGATATCTCCAGGTAATGAAACGTTCTGTAAGGTATTTTGCATGTGTATAATTTGTTGAAAATGTCTGTATGTTGCAAACAATTATATTTAGCAAGTTTAATGTTTCATGCTTGACTTTCTTTAAGGTTTGATATGTTACAGAAAACCATGAATAGAGGTTGATTTTTTTAAATATAATACATCGATGATGGTACCCGAGATGTATTATGCTTCACGGATCAATGGTTTTGAGTGGTTTACCTTACCTGAGCAACATCAACTGATTTTGTTTGTATTGAGACAAATGTTAAATATGCATGAATTGTTTCAGACTAATCATAATGATTAGTGTGTTCAAATACGTTGTTTCATTACGTACTCAGATGAAGATTGAATCTGACAAAAGAACGTACAAAAGGTGTACCCATTAGGAAACCTTCGCGTTTTGCAAAGGCCGCTGGTAATCGATGACTTTTCGTGTCTTAAATTAGGTATCTTTGCCTCGCTCACTCGTCATGACTATCTCATAAAGGACTCTGCAGACGGAAAGGGGCCAGATTAAGTGTTGTAAAAGGGCACAGGAGGGTTTTAATGTACTATTTTCATAAGCCCGGTTAGCTCAGTCGGTAGAGCATGGGACTCTTAATCCCAGGGTCGTGGGTTCGAACCCCACATTGGGCGAAATAAATATTTTATTCAAATCTACAACACATTTCAAGAGGTTCTGCAACATTTGTCCAGTCTTCAGCAGCGTTTATTCAGCCAATTTTAGCCGACAAACCATATGTCGTGCTCATATCTGATTAAAATCAACCAAAAAATGTTCGATACTAAATATAATTATAATATTCATGTATATTTATTACTATTAAAGAAAGTATTTGTTTAAAATAAACATTATTTTAAGATTGAGACGTGTGTAAGCAAGCAAAACTGTAATTAAAGCTGATCGAGGTTACCTGAACATTAAGACTGCCCAGTGTTGGTCTAGGCAACGCTGCTTCAGTCATTTGCAATAATCATAGCAATGTCAAATCACATTGCTGTCGGATGACTTTAGTATTTCCTTTCAAACAAATTACTTTTCTAATCTGTTAATTTAAGAACAAATAAAGGGTGAAATGTACACGGACCCTAAACGTCAGATGAAGACCGGATTGCATTTATTTATTATATTAAGATATCTCCAGGTAATGAAACGTTCTGTAAGGTATTTTGCATGTGTATAATTTGTTGAAAATGTCTGTATGTTGCAAACAATTATATTTAGCAAGTTTAATGTTTCATGCTTGACTTTCTTTAAGGTTTGATATGTTACAGAAAACCATGAATAGAGGTTGATTTTTTTAAATATAATACATCGATGATGGTACCCGAGATGTATTATGCTTCACGGATCAATGGTTTTGAGTGGTTTACCTTGCCTGAGCAACATCAACTGATTTTGTTTGTATTGAGACAAATGTTAAATATGCTTGAATTGTTTCAGACTAATCATAATGATTAGTGTGTTCAAATACGTTGTTTCATTACGTACTCAGATGAAGATTGAACCTGACAAAAGAACGTACAAAAGGTGTACCCATTAGGAAACCTTCGCGTTTTGCAAGGGCCGTTGGTAATCGATGACTTTTCGTGTCTTAAGTTAGGTATCTTTGCCTCGCTCACTCGTCATGACTATCTCATAAAGGACTCTGCAGACGGAAAGGGGCCAGATTAAGTGTTGTAAAAGGGCACAGGAGGGTTTTAATGTACTGTTTTCATAAGCCCGGTTAGCTCAATCGGTAGAGCATGGGACTCTTAATCCCAGGGTCGTGGGTTCGAACCCCACATTGGGCGAAATAAATATTTTATTCAAATCTACAACACATTTCAAGAGGTTCTGCAACATTTGTCCAGTCTTCAGCAGCGTTTATTCAGCCAATTTTAGCCGACAAACCATATGTCGTGCTCATATCTGATTAAAATCAACCAAAAAATGTTTGATACTAAATATAATTATAATATTCATGTATATTTATTACTATTAAAGAAAGTATTTGTTTAAAATAAACATTATTTTAAGATTGAGACGTGTGTAAGCAAGCAAAACTGTTATTAAAGCTGATCGAGGTTACCTGAAAATTAAGACTGCCCAGTGTTGGTCTAGGCAACGCTGCTTCAGTCATTTGCAATAATCATAGCAATGTCAAATCACATTGCTGTCGGATGACTTCAGTATTTCCTTTCAAACAAATTACTTTTCTAATCTGTTAATTTAAGAACAAATAAAAGGGTGAAATGTACACGGACCCTAAACGTCAGATGAAGACCGGATTGCATTTATTTATTATATTAAGATATCTCCAGGTAATGAAACGTTCTGTAAGGTATTTTGCATGTGTATAATTTGTTGAAAATGTCTGTATGTTGCAAACAATTATATTTAGCAAGTTTAATGTTTCATGCTTGACTTTCTTTAAGGTTTGATATGTTACAGAAAACCATGAATAGAGGTTGATTTTTTTAAATATAATACATCGATGATGGTACCCGAGATGTATTATGCTTCACGGATCAATGGTTTTGAGTGGTTTACCTTGCCTGAGCAACATCAACTGATTTTGTTTGTATTGAGACAAATGTTAAATATGCTTGAATTGTTTCAGACTAATCATAATGATTAGTGTGTTCAAATACGTTGTTTCATTACGTACTCAGATGAAGATTGAACCTGACAAAAGAACGTACAAAAGGTGTACCCATTAGGAAACCTTCGCGTTTTGCAAGGGCCGTTGGTAATCGATGACTTTTCGTGTCTTAAGTTAGGTATCTTTGCCTCGCTCACTCGTCATGACTATCTCATAAAGGACTCTGCAGACGGAAAGGGGCCAGATTAAGTGTTGTAAAAGGGCACAGGAGGGTTTTAATGTACTGTTTTCATAAGCCCGGTTAGCTCAATCGGTAGAGCATGGGACTCTTAATCCCAGGGTCGTGGGTTCGAACCCCACATTGGGCGAAATAAATATTTTATTCAAATCTACAACACATTTCAAGAGGTTCTGCAACATTTGTCCAGTCTTCAGCAGCGTTTATTCAGCCAATTTTAGCCGACAAACCATATGTCGTGCTCATATCTGATTAAAATCAACCAAAAAATGTTTGATACTAAATATAATTATAATATTCATGTATATTTATTACTATTAAAGAAAGTATTTGTTTAAAATAAACATTATTTTAAGATTGAGACGTGTGTAAGCAAGCAAAACTGTTATTAAAGCTGATCGAGGTTACCTGAAAATTAAGACTGCCCAGTGTTGGTCTAGGCAACGCTGCTTCAGTCATTTGCAATAATCATAGCAATGTCAAATCACATTGCTGTCGGATGACTTCAGTATTTCCTTTCAAACAAATTACTTTTCTAATCTGTTAATTTAAGAACAAATAAAAGGGTGAAATGTACACGGACCCTAAACGTCAGATGAAGACCGGATTGCATTTATTTATTATATTAAGATATCTCCAGGTAATGAAACGTTCTGTAAGGTATTTTGCATGTGTATAATTTGTTGAAAATGTCTGTATGTTGCAAACAATTATATTTAGCAAGTTTAATGTTTCATGCTTGACTTTCTTTAAGGTTTGATATGTTACAGAAAACCATGAATAGAGGTTGATTTTTTTAAATATAATACATCGATGATGGTACCCGAGATGTATTATGCTTCACGGATCAATGGTTTTGAGTGGTTTACCTTGCCTGAGCAACATCAACTGATTTTGTTTGTATTGAGACAAATGTTAAATATGCTTGAATTGTTTCAGACTAATCATAATGATTAGTGTGTTCAAATACGTTGTTTCATTACGTACTCAGATGAAGATTGAACCTGACAAAAGAACGTACAAAAGGTGTACCCATTAGGAAACCTTCGCGTTTTGCAAGGGCCGTTGGTAATCGATGACTTTTCGTGTCTTAAGTTAGGTATCTTTGCCTCGCTCACTCGTCATGACTATCTCATAAAGGACTCTGCAGACGGAAAGGGGCCAGATTAAGTGTTGTAAAAGGGCACAGGAGGGTTTTAATGTACTATTTTCATAGGCCCGGTTAGCTCAGTCGGTAGAGCATGGGACTCTTAATCCCAGGGTCGAGGGTTCGAAACCCACATTGGGCGAAATAAATAGGTTCTGCAACATTTGTCCAGTCTTCAGCAGCGTTTATTCAGCCAATTTTAGCCGACAAACCATATGTCGTGCTCATATCTGATTAAAATCAACCAAAAAATGTTTGATACTAAATATAATTATAATATTCATGTATATTTATTACTATTAAAGAAAGTATTTGTTTAAAATAAACATTATTTTAAGATTGAGACGTGTGTAAGCAAGCAAAACTGTTATTAAAGCTGATCGAGGTTACCTGAACATTAAGACTGCCCAGTGTTGGTCTAGGCAACGCTGCTTCAGTCATTTGCAATAATCATAGCAATATCAAATCACATTGCTGTCGGATGACTTCAGTATTGCCTTTCAAACAAATTACTTTTCTAATCTGTTAATTTAAGAACAAATAAAAGGGTGAAATGTACACGGACCCTAAACGTCAGATGAAGACCGGATTGCATTTATTTATTATATTAAGATATCTCCAGGTAATGAAACGTTCTGTAAGGTATTTTGCATGTGTATAATTTGTTGAAAATGTCTGTATGTTGCAAACAATTATATTTAGCAAGTTTAATGTTTCATGCTTGACTTTCTTTAAGGTTTGATATGTTACAGAAAACCATGAATAGAGGTTGATTTTTTTAAATATAATACATCGATGATGGTACCCGAGATGTATTATGCTTCACGGATCAATGGTTTTGAGTGGTTTACCTTGCCTGAGCAACATCAACTGATTTTGTTTGTATTGAGACAAATGTTAAATATGCTTGAATTGTTTCAGACTAATCATAATGATTAGTGTGTTCAAATACGTTGTTTCATTACGTACTCAGATGAAGATTGAACCTGACAAAAGAACGTACAAAAGGTGTACCCATTAGGAAACCTTCGCGTTTTGCAAGGGCCGTTGGTAATCGATGACTTTTCGTGTCTTAAGTTAGGTATCTTTGCCTCGCTCACTCGTCATGACTATCTCATAAAGGACTCTGCAGACGGAAAGGGGCCAGATTAAGTGTTGTAAAAGGGCACAGGAGGGTTTTAATGTACTATTTTCATAAGCCCGGTTAGCTCAGTCGGTAGAGCATGGGACTCTTAATCCCAGGGTCGTGGGTTCGAACCCCACATTGGGCGAAATAAATATTTTATTCAAATCTACAACACATTTCAAGAGGTTCTGCAACATTTGTCCAGTCTTCAGCAGCGTTTATTCAGCCAATTTTAGCCGACAAACCATATGTCGTGCTCATATCTGATTAAAATCAACCAAAAAATGTTTGATACTAAATATAATTACAATATTCATGTATATTTATTACTATTAAAGAAGGTATTTGTTTAAAATAACATTATTTTAAGACTGAGACGTGTGTAAGCAAGCAAAACTGTTATTAAAGCTGATCGAGGTTACCTGAACATTAAGACTGCCTAGTGTTGGTCTAGGCAACGCTGCTTCAGTCATTTGCAATAATCATAGCAATGTCAAATCACATTGCTGTCGGATGACTTCAGTATTTCCTTTCAAACAAATTACTTTTCTAATCTGTTAATTTAAGAACAAATAAAAGGGTGAAATGTACACGGACCCTAAACGTCAGATGAAGACCGGATTGCATTTATTTATTATATTAAGATATCTCCAGGTAATGAAACGTTCTGTAAGGTATTTTGCATGTGTATAATTTGTTGAAAATGTCTGTATGTTGCAAACAATTATATTTAGCAAGTTTAATGTTTCATGCTTGACTTTCTTTAAGGTTTGATATGTTACAGAAAACCATGAATAGAGGTTGATTTTTTTAAATATAATACATCGATGATGGTACCCGAGATGTATTATGCTTCACGAATCAATGGTTTCGAGTGGTTTACCTTGCCTGAGCAACATCAACTGATTTTGTTTGTATTGAGACAAATGTTAAATATGCTTGAATTGTTTCAGACTAATCATAATGATTAGTGTGTTGAAATGCGTTGTTTTCATTACGTACTCAGATGAAGATTGAACCTGACAAAAGAACGTACAAAAGGTGTACCCATTAGGAAACCTTCGTGTTTTGCAAAGGCCGCTGGTAATCGATGACTTTTCGTGTCTTAAGTTAGGTATCTTTGCCTCGCTCACTCGTCATGACTATCTCATAAAGGACTCTGCAGACGGAAAGGGGCCAGATTAAGTGTTGTAAAAGGGCACAGGAGGGTTTTAATGTACTGTTTTCATAAGCCCGGTTAGCTCAGTCGGTAGAGCATGGGACTCTTAATCCCAGGGTCGAGGGTTCGAAACCCACATTGGGCGAAATAGATAGGTTCTGCAACATTTGTCCAGTCTTCAGCAGCGTTTATTCAGCCAATTTTAGCCGACAAACAATATGTCGTGCTCATATCTGATTAAGATCAAACCAAAAATGTTTGATATTAAATATAATTACAATATTCATGTATATTTATTACTATTAAAGAAAGTATTTGTTTAAAATAAACATTATTTTAAGATTGAGACGTGTGTAAGCAAGCAAAACTGTTATTAAAGCTGATCGAAGTTACCTGAATATTAAGACTGCCTAGTGTTGGTCTAGGCAACGCTGCTTCAGTCATTTGCAATAATCATAGCAATGTCAAATCACATTGCTGTCGGATGACTTCAGTATTTCCTTTCAAACAAATTACTTTTCTAATCTGTTAATTTAAGAACAAATAAAAGGGTGAAATGTACACGGACCCTAAACGTCAGATGAAGATCGGATTGTATTTATTTATTATATTAAGATATCTCCAGGTAATGAGACAGACTCCATTTATATATAGAGATCTTTAAGTTGAAACGTTCTGTAAGGTATTTTGCATGTGTATAATTTGTTGAAAATGTCTGTATGTTGCAAACAATTATATTTAGCAAGTTTAATGTTTCATGCTTGACTTTCTTTAAGGTTTGATATGTTACAGAAAACCATGAATAGAGGTTGATTTTTTTAAATATAATACATCGATGATGGTACCCGAGATGTATTATGCTTCACGGGTCAATGGTTTTGAGTGGTTTACCTTACCTGAGCAACATCAACTGATTTTGTTTGTATTGTGACAAATGTTAAATATGTTTGTTTCAGACTAATTATAATGACCTTTTGCAACAGTATTACACCACTGGTGTGAATATAAGTGTTAGTCACTAGAAAAGTGACAAAATAATACACTTCTTAAATTTCATATTTCCATGAATCAATTCCTTAAAGCAATGGGCTCTAAGTCATGCAAATGGAAGATGAAAATTATGTTTAAGTTCAACATGGATACTTGTGACTGGAGTTTTAGCTCTTTACTAACAAACAGGATATACTGTACCCAGTCAGTGGTTTACCCTAAACTTGAAATGAGTGGAACAAATTGACAGACTGTATACTGCCATGACACGAATGGATCAGTTTGAAATGTCGCCTGAAACATCGCTGCGACATGGTGTGATCCTGATGTATTCAAAGAAAACACGTGTTTACGTTTTGAAATGTACAATGGCGTCGTTACAACGCTCTTTGTGTAGGCGTCGCTTCTGGTCACTTTTGTGACTGCAAAATGTTGCTGTTTGAAAACGGCTAAAGGTGTTTTATTAGTGACGTCACAACGGCTTGGTGAATGCGTCGATCTACCAGCATCCTTTCTGGCGCTCATAGACTTAATTAGAGACAGCTGTATTTAATGTGTTTGACAAAGGTCACAGCTCAAATAAAATTTTTTGGGTATTCTTTTGGCCAGGTCAGTGTTTTATGTTCAAAGAGCAATGTATTTGTAAATATTAATATACCCTGTGGTTTAACTATCATCATCATCATCATCATGGTTTCGCTTGTATAGCGCTAATTTAGCCTTGCCACTGAGCGCACATCAGTTACGAAATATAATAGGCTTCTCGGAATAAGTGTGTCTTTAAAAGCTTCTTAAATTCTTCTACAGACTGTGCTGACTTGATATGTCTCGGTAACGTATTCCAAAGTGAAGGGGCGGCCCTGCTAAATGCCCTGTCACCATACCCTGTGCGAGTCCTTGGAATGTGAAGCAAATGGCCGTCGGCAGAACGAAGTGCTCGCGTCGGATTGTGCGTCTCGATCAGTTCAGAGATATATTGCGGGGCTTCATTATTTAGAGCCTTGAAAGTGATGAGCAGCACTTTGAACTTTATACGCTGTTGAACGGGGAGCCAGTGTAAAGACATCAAGGTGGGCGTGATATGCTCATATTTAGGTACAACTGCGATTATCCGAGCGGCAGCATTGAGAACGCTTTGTAACTTATTGATCAACTTTACAGGAGCATTGATCAGCAGACTATTACAGTAATCCAGCTTTGAAACCACAAGTGCTTGCACCAGTGATTTTGCTGCATCCGTGGTCAAATATCTCCTAATTTTTCTTATCCAGTTGAGGTAGTAAAAACAAGATTTTCTAACTTGGGCGACCTGGTCTTCAAGAGTTAAACTGCTGTCGATCATGAATCCTAAGTTTCGTGCACACGATGACGCAGACACTGTTTCATTAGAAAGTTCTAAACAATTAAAGTCAATTTTGGACAGATTTCTTTTGCTTGATATTATCAAAAACTCAGTCTTTTCTTCATTTAATTTCAACTTATTGTTTTTCATCCAGGTTGAAATCTGGTTGATGCCATTTTCTAACTGATGTATTGCGGACGTTTGGTTTTCTTTCGACTTAGGATTAAACACTTTCTTGATTTGGGTATCGTCTGCGTACATATGGAATAAAAGTGGTAATAATCTGATGAGGACCCCAAGTGGTTGTGTGTAATCACTATACAGCCTTGGACCTAACCATGATCCTTGGGGCACAGATCGCGTGAGTAGATCTTCTTTGGAGTAGTGACCATCGACACACACCTTGGCAGTCCTACCATCGAGATATGAGGTGAACCATAATAACGCTGATCCCGAGACCTTCATGGTTTGTTCAAGGCGTCGTAGCAGAACGGAATGGTTTACCGTATCAAAGGCCGCTGATAAGTCGAGTAGGGCCAGAAAGACTGCATTGTTTTGATCTAGGGCTCTGAATAAATCATCAGTGACTTTAAGCAGAGCTGTCTCTGTACTATGGAACTTTTTGTATGCTAGGTTGCAATGTGTGAAAAATTTAATGGTTGCTGATTGAAAAATCATTCCACCACATTGGTTAATTTATTCTTTCGTCAGCTACTTGTTGTCCCAAATAAAGCCATTACCATAGTCATTTTCTGTAGACCTACAATATCTCGTGCGAAAACCTCCGTTTCTGGGGATCAAAAATACTAAAAATACAGTAAAAATGCACAGTGAAAATAAAATCATAATTAAGTGCCACAATTCTCTTATTGACTATAACCAGTCAATAGGACTGTAATTACTTCGGTAAAGTTGAAAAGTTCTCAAATCAGGAATGGCTATGGTTGCTGCCAATGGACAATATATCTTTATCATTTCCAAAATTTCCCCTACTAATTTTTAATTGAATACATTTGAAATGTTATGCAGAGCATCTGGGTTCCAAGTTTGGTTATAGGGACATTCATCCGTCTACTGACCGATGGTGGGCTATGTGATTCCACCTGTAGGATCCGAAATGCTGCGTTCACAAAGACATGGGGAATATAAGTAGGGAATAGGGCAACCTAGCCTCTTCCATACCCCTCGTGGGAAGAATTATGAACGAGAGAACTGAGCCAAGCATAGAGTATAGGACGAGAGAACTGGACCAAGCAAAAAGTATAGGACGAGAGAAGCGGGCGCTGACCCTCCAGCCCTTCCCCCCGTCGTGGGAAAATTTTGTATGTTTGCATATTTATCCATTTCAGACGATTCTGAGCAACTTTGGCTTTTTTACCCTTGTTTATTGCATGAGGGATGAGGGTTACACCAAGTTAGCTCATGGCCATTACACAACTTATAGAGCATAAAAGGCACCCGCGCTCAGACATAACATCTGTATCAAAACATTGAAGAGTGAACATGTCTGCAATGAGTGAACAACTACCATCTACGGCAATGCCTACAGAAAAGCCTGAGACAATGCATACAGAGAAGTCTATAGCAACACCTGAGACAATACCTTCAGCAAAGTCTAAGGCAATGCCCAAGGTAAAGTTTGAGTTGAAGTCACTACCACTACAACAGTTTCAAAGACGAACACAGTTTAGAAAAATAAAAAGAGAAGAGTTACCAGCTACCATGCCGGCGTGTATAAAGCCCAAAAATGGAGTTGAAGGCAGAACTTAAGCGTAAAGCTGTCACTACAAAGTCCATGAAGAAGAAGATAAGTGTAGACGATTTACCGGTTATTATACCCATTAATGGAGAAAGATATATTAAATTGGTGAAATATCAACAGCAAGTGATGGTTAACATTCGTGAATATATTACGGATCATGCATCTAGGAAGTTATATCCAACCAAGAAAGGAATTTTGTTGGCAAATGCTGAAGAAGGAAATGACGTCAGTGGATCTCGTGCTTCAGCAAGTAGATGTGTATAAATGCAGTGACAGTCAGAAGATGGATAAGTAGAACTCATTTGTAATAATAAATTCAAACTTGAAACTAGCTCTGAATCACTTGGGTGAAATAACGATCTCTTACTGTGGAACTTACATTTTCCTATCTCCCGAAGGTCAAGCCTTGGTGAGGGGTTACTTTGTATCCTTACCATCCTGGTTTAAATAAATGTGACCTTAAGCCTAATAGGTGGACTATGATAAGGACTCTGAAAGGTTTAATTGAATTGACATTATCAAACTATGGCAATGTAAAAGTGATTGGATTGGATCAATGCTATGTCAATTTTCATAACATTTATGAACGGGGTGATAACAATTTTTGATACTTATATCAATTTAAGTTCTTGTGAGTGGGCTAATATGTTGCATGTATTTGAAATATTTTTGTTTTTATTCTCAATAAATCCTTGTCAACACTTGACAAACATTAAAAGTTAAAATTATTTCATTGAACGGCTTATTATTTCTTGAACAACGTGAGGTTTTTTTACAAATATTTTAGCAAATATCACAGTTTGAATTCCGTTTATAAACCGTGTACATCTGCTTGGTTATGTTGGCTCAACGGCTTTATTGATTGAACGGACTAGCGCTTTTTCTCTAAGCAGGCAGAGCTCGCGTAACGTCCATAATTTTTGCTCAACCGTTACTTTGCTTTTTAATATGCTGTATTTATATATTCTAAAATCAGCTGTGTCCGCGTGGCGTTTTAAGCATGAAAACGAAATTGTAGACGAAAAAAAGGCGGGATGCACACCCTTAGATCAAGTTCTACATAAGTACGAAGTTTTGTGGTCCTAGGACCTGTAGTGTCAGAGAAGAAGCTGAGACAAGAAAATGAGACAAGAAAATGAGACAAGAAAATTTTACAGTCAAGAAAAAAGCACCAAAGGGTGCCCGCACAAATATCACAAAGTCTTAAAGAAGTCAAAGACTTGTCAAGTGTTAAAAAAAAAAAAAAATTTTTTCAAATAATACTTGATTATAATACATAGTAATGATACAATACTTAATAATAATACACAATAGGGATGCAATCCGTTGCTCATGAGGACGTATCGGTTCAAAACCGATAAGAAGGGCCAAAATCCGGATTTTTTGGATTTTTAATTCAGATCGAAGACACATAAAGACAAATTCTTCTTAACTATTTAGTAGCATATCTATGAATACAGTAAAAAAATTATGAGCGCAACTGAATGAAACAAAAATGACCCTTTCTATATTTAAAAATGCGGTTTTATATGTAAAAAATAATCACAATTAACAAAAACTTAATTAATACTGCAGCACAAATGAACTAAACTTCTCTGAGTTTGATATAATTCTCTTTTATGCATTGTTACGTAAAAATTGTCCGATTATATGTTTTTCTTTAAAAACCAAAAGCATGTCAACAGACCGCTCTTTCAGGTTCATAAGTGAGACGGTCAGTATATCCCCCGCAATGCTAAATACTCGCTCCGACGCAACACTTGTACCAGGCATGCACAAAGTCGATCTGACTAAACCCACAAGCAGGGGAAAGCTGCTCTCATTTATTTTCTACCAATCGAGAGGATTTGCATCCATTGCAAATTCCAGGCATTATTCTGTTTGAGTTGATCTCCCTTTCAGCCATTTCCTTGGAAGTCTTTTCCTCAACCTTTTCCACAGCACTTATAAATACGTCGTCTTAAAACATTGATGTCAAACTAGACTTTATTCGAGGTGGATTTGGGTTATCAATCAGCTTGGTATGTGGTTCGATTTTCACGCTTACCCCTATGTGTTGTAATCCAGGTAAAGTAGGCAGTGGTGGGAAGTCGGCACCGTATTCTATTGGCTTCTTTTCTTTCTCTATTTTGTATAGGTCGGCACCTATTTACGGATAAACCGCCATGCCATTTAAAAATGGGGCGCATTTGACCCTTGGATCTAATAGAGCTACTTTTGCCAGAAGACTTTGCATGTCATCTGAATTGCACCGTTTTTGTAAGTCCTTGGACATTGTTTCGAAGATAAATTGCAACTTTCTTAACAGCGGAGCAATAAGCGAAATCGTCGGAACCTTTTCTTCGCATAGTGCCAGAGTAACCTGTCTGAATGGTTTAAGAATGTCAACTATGCATTCCAGCTCTGCAATGTCTGTCTCGTTTTGCGACGAAATGATTTTCATATCCTTCCCTAAATCTTTGCTGGACAACACAGCAAAAATTGCGGTCTGTTGCTTCAAGTAGCCTTCTACCATGTCGTAAGTAGAAGCCCATCTGGTTTTGACATCATTCTTCAGGAGATGTTTCGGAATTTCCAACAGGCTTTGCTTTTGAATAAGTATTGCCGAGGCTATGTTACTTTTGTGGGAAAATGTTGCAACGCGCTTAATTTTTGTTATAACTTCCTTCACTCTAGCCGCTTCAAGTCCATTGGTGCAAGCGAGGTTTAACGTACACGTGTGGTTTAAGACCAGCATAAGTGATTGCACATAGAAGAATAGAAGATAAATTTTACCTTAGGTCTTATGCAATAAACTTCTCCAGGGCTCTGCTCACAGCGTCTCCTTTTGATGATCAGTAGAAAACTTTGACCGACCTCCAAAGAGTGATGGCAAACGCAGCTGCCCTGTTGGCACAGGCTATATCAAGATGTTTTCTCCTGAGATGCTGGTAAAGATTACATGTGCACCCTCTTTTGTGCGTTGCTCTGAACTCACAAATGTTACAGAATGCTGTTTTTTATCTTTCGTCAATTTGAAAAATTTCGTTCAGTCTGTAATTACAATTTAAAATACAATGAATATTTTTGTACTAGACATTGAAAGTTTGCTGTGCAAAACAATTCTAAAATAGCATTGCTGTAACAAACATCGAACACGAGTTTTTTAGTAGGAAAAAATGAAAAGGATTACCTGTATGGCGCTATTTAGTTCCAAAGGTCGAGGTCGGTGATGAATTGAAATTATGTTTATCCATTTTGAACGAATTATGGTGTGTAGAAAGTAGCTCAAGAGCGAAAAGGTTATGGTGTAGTTATGGTTTAAAAATTCCGAAAAAAATCCGGTCTTTCAGAAAATCGCGGATCGGATCATCCGATCCGAGTACATGGTGGATTATCCATCATAATGAGTGATAAGTGACATCCCTAATACATAATGTATGATATATGATATATGGTTTACTCGTGGATTAACACCTAGCCAGAGACCGTCCATAAGAATGGAAAAACGAAAATAAAAGGTTTACTGGTCAATTAACACCGCGCCAGGGACTCTTTTTTAAGAATGTAAAAAATCTGAAAATGAAAACTTCATGGGGGAATTAACACCGCGCCAGCGACCTTATCTTCTTGCGAATTTATATGTGAAGAACGTTGAAACTGCGTTTTAACATAAAAAAGCAAGTCATATATTTAATAGTTTTATTGGTACACTTTGAAGATAGCGCTCAAATTAATAACAATATTGCAAAGTTTAGTCAAATAGTCTAGTGTTCGTCATCTATTTCACTCTGTCCCACATCATTGTCGATATCACTTTTTCATCGTTGCTGTCAACCTCCTCCTCTCTATCTAGAAGCACTTCAAAGAATGCATTTTTTCCTTATAGCCGCCTTTAGTGTCTTTGAATACTTACAATGTTTTCATCAACAAAGTAATTTAAGTCTTCTAAAATGTTTTGATAATGTTCTCTTTGCTCCAGACGTTGGATATATTCGAATAGCCTCATAGACAGTTATTTTAGTCGACGCTTATTGACGGATCGAAGATCATCACTTGCTCTTTCATGCGCATCTGCAATCCCTTGTTCTTCATATTCTAACACCTTTTCTTGCAATTTGTCATCATGGTCATCATATACTTCTTGAACGATAGCATGCCATACAGAGTCTATTTCTGACTGGCTGTCAGAACTGCTGTCATCGTCACCCTCGCCACACTGCTTCATATGCGTGGATAAAGCTTCTTCACTGTTGTATAAAAGCCACATTTTATACAAGGCTTGCATTAATTTCAGCCATATTGACTCTTTGGCGTTTAAAAGAAGACTCGAAGACAAAGTTTCCGAGAAAGGCGTTTTTATTGAGTTTTATATATCTATTTTCCCATTCTCCATTCACTTCTGAAGTGTGTGCTTGCTTTAAATGCCATTTAAGACAAATGTTGCAGTCATACATCCTTTCGATTCCACATCAACTTTTCAAATGATAAAAAAGTCTTTGAAGGTAATTACATGATGATATCAACAACAATGGCAACAACCACAATAACAATGGCAACACAACAACAACAATGGCAATAACAACAACAATGGCAACAACAACAATGGTAACAACAGCAACATTGGCAGCAACAGCAATGACAACAATGGCAACAACAACAATAGCAACAACAGCAACATTAGCAGCAATGACAACAACAATACCAATAGCAACAACAACAATGGTAACAACAACAACAATAGCAATAACAACAACAACAATGGCAACAACAACAATATCAACAACAACAATGGTAACAACAGCAACAATGGCAACAACAGCAATGACAACAATGGCAACAAAAACAACAATGGCAACAAAAGCAACATTGACAACAATGACAAAAACAACAATACCAATAGCAACAACAACAACAATGGCAACAACAACAGCAATGACAACAACAATGGCAGCCACAACAACAGTGACATGCCATCACCAATCCTACGTGATGAATATATTCTACAAGCTGATAAGGTCTCAAGACCGTTTCAGAGATAATAACAGAATTTTTTCAGATAAGCCAAAGCCGGAAGGCATACAATAACCTGGACATCGCAGGAGAAACTGGCACAATTTAACGTCTGTGCAGCGGCAATGGAATTTATTAAACTTCAAAAGTTTCCACACAACTAGACTGTCGTTAAATGTTTATTACCGAAAATAAGCAGACAAGCGAAGCACCTCTGTCCTTTTTTTTAAACAAAGTTGTTGATATGCGCATTACATATTACGGCTGCATTCATGTGATTCAGGTCTAGTTAATCTGTCATGAGATGGCAAATGACATGTCTAAATATCCTATGCCTAGGCAGAATCAAAATAAAATTTTCCACGAAGAGGGAGGAGAGTCAGTCGGTGGAAAAACCCATGACATATTACTTCTGCAGTCATATGAGCCTGATTCGGGTCTAGATATTCTAGGAAATGATGGTATGTCTGAACATCATATGCCTACGCATGAATCAAACAATTTTCCCACGAGCGGGGTTGGAGGGGCGGTGGGGGAGTCCGGCTGTGAAAAAACTCATGACATATGACGGCTGCACCGTTGTGAGCCTAATTCAGGTCCGTCGGTGGAAAAGCATCACAAGGTACGGTTGCATTCATGTGAGCCTGATTCACGTGGAGTTGTTCCAGGAAATGATTGACATGACTAAGCATCATATGTCGGCAGTTGGCAATATCGGCAGTTGCCTCATATTGACATATGTCTACGCTGTGCACACCACATGCCTAGAGTTATTTTTTCTTCATTGCCACATTTCTGTGAGACAGCTTCTGCGCCAAGCATGGATGCTCTCCCCGGGGTAAGATCTTTCTAGGCCTTGTCCTTGTGGCACTGAACTACGGAACCGTTTAAACCAAAAAAGGAATTGGATATATGCAAAAGGTTTTCTCACAAGAAAGTAACGGAAACTTTTGGATTTATCCCATCCGGAAGTTGCTCAGAATTCTCTGAAATGGATAAATGTGGAAAAATCATGCGACCGCGGAGTGGTCAACTTTCAAGGTAAGAAGATCGGTATTCGTTTTGAAGCATTTTCTACGTACGTGCCTACAACTCCACATGCGGACAATGTGGGTGGTGGCTGATAGAAAACAAGGTACACAATGCCCGCACAGGCTGTGTACACCTTGCGAGTGTTGCATCACCATACATACTGCTCAAGACAGAAAGTACTGTTCCACCTGTTCAGACTGTGCAGTCTTGACCACAAACTTCATTTTCATTGGAAAGATAAGAGAACGCACGAACACAAAATCATATTTAACTAAAAAAACACCTACCGTCTTTTAGCAGGGCCAAAAGCTGATATGAAGGAATGCAAAAAGCTTTCGTAGTTGAACGACTGATGTATGAATGCTGTTGAATGTTTCTAAGTAGGTGGCAAAAGACACTCTTGCACTTCCAAATGATATTGAATTTTTTTAAACTTGTCGATTTCCCTGTTTTCTTTTTTCATCTTTGCCCCTGTGACAAGATTTTCCAAACAACCAGACGCGTCCGTAAATTTCTCTACTGGAAATAAGCAGACAAGCAAAGCAGCCCTTTTTGTTTTTTGTTTTGTTTTGTTTTTCATCCATATTACATATTACGGCTGCACAGACATGAGCCTGATTCAGGTTTACTTATTCTGTCATGGGATGAGAAATGATTGACATGACTAAACATCATATGCTTGCACATGAATCAGAGGAGGGGGCAAAACAAATTTGCTCAGAATCGTTTGAAATGGATAAATATGCAAAAATAAAAAATTCCCACGGTAGGGAAAGGGGATATATAAAACCAAAGTTGCTCAGAATTGTCTGAAAAGGATAAATATGCAAAACTTTTTACACGGTGCGGGAGTTTGGTGGTGTTAGATGGGGTCAAAAAAAAAAGGTTGCTCAGAATCGTCTGAAATGGAAAATTATGTAAACCTGTACCCAAGGTGGGCTGGGGGTTAAAAAACCAAGCTGCTATGAATCGTCTGAAACGGATTAATCTGCAAAAATAATAAAATTCCCTAGGTAAGGTGGGGATGGGAAGGGGGTCAAAAAATCAAAGTTGCTCAGAATCGTCTGAAATGGATAAATATGTAAAAATCACAAAATTTTCCCACGACGAGGGGGGGGGAGGGGGTAGGTGGCCAATTCTCTCGTTTATCCCCTACTAATATAAGACAGGTGTTTTGGCTGATTCACGTGCCGTTTCTTCTCAGAGTGATAGCTGATGTCACCGTTTCTGTTGCTGGGCGAGGGGCGGGGAGGTGGGGGAGAAGAAAGAAGTGGAATTTCACGATCCCAATGTATGACCAATGCTGTTTATCGGTCACATATGTTCACACACAATGGCGGTGTTATTTCCCCACTTCCGCTTTGTTTTCTTTCTTTCAATTGCAATCATCTAGAAAGATGTATATTATATATCAAATTAATGTGTTTCAATACCAAAGTGCAAGCTATGCACAACAGGCCAAATGTCAACTTACGCATTGAAAAAAAGATGCTTGTTTTTTTTTTAAGTTTCATACGAGGACCTGCTCGATTTTGTTTGACATGATAATGTACAGTTAGGTGGCAAGGAGGCTTCCCAACTGGTGTGTTTTATTTCATATACAATAAAACCTGCCTTAAGGACAACCTGTATATTAGGGACTTATGAGAAGTAGGGGCAGTACACTTCAGTCTCTTTTGAAATCCCATTGACTTCTGTACCAAAAAATCTGTATAATAATGACACCTAGTTTTTCAGGACTAGGGACAGTTTTTTGCCTCGATTTTTCCGAGTAATTAATCTGTATATCAGGGTCAGGTTTTTTGTATCTCTCAAAGTAAACAATGAACATAAGCCGCTTCAGAGCGTTGTTTGCCAACATTACGGGGTGAATGCTTATCCCTTCCAGAGTACCTCGTATCAGGTTACACAGAAGGGGTTGTGTAGAGGGTGTTTAGACAAGAGGGATTATAGGGACACAGTTTTGTTAAATCTTCCTAGCAAAGGTTAAATCCCTTGTTCTTTAAAATTATGATATACTCTGGGCTTAACAGCATGTATAAAAGACGCGTTCTGGGGGTATTTCTGTATTCAAAAAGCAATTGCAATTAAAACATGGGAGGAAGAAAAAGGAAAAGAAACGAATTGCCATTTGCAGAAAAAGTGAAAATTATCAAGAATAGTTAAGGACAAAGTGTAAGGCAACTAGCGGATAAATTTGGTGTTAGCAAAATGCAAATTGCAAACATTTTGAACAAGATGATGAAAGTGGTGTTGCCGATGCTCCAGTCACTCTCTACGCGTATGGAAGTTATGAGTGCCCAGGACTATGTGGACATTGATGCGACCGAGCAACTTGAAGAGCAATGGAGAAAAGTCTTGATGGAGGAGCGACAGACCCAAAGTGACATAGATGCAATTTCGTACGTCCAAGACCAGTGTGAAACAGTCATACCACACAGCATTGGACCACATAGCATTGGAACAGCGGATGCAAGACGTGCAGTTGAACAACTGGGCCAGTTCTCATGCTTATCTGACATGTCCACCTTGACAGATTTGATGTACAGAAGCAGCTCTGTATGGAAAAAAGTCACCAGACAAAAATCGAGAACTTTTTTTACAAAGGCATGAACTATGCAATTCGCTGTTGATGGACTAACGTTTTATTTTTCCATTATTATGTATTTCTATTCACCTTATTGTTTGACCAGGCGTGAGAAAAGATTAGGGACAAAAAAGCTCAGTCAGTTAGATGTCCTTAATATACTGGTTTTAGAGTCAAAAATTGACTCTGAATGTTTGTGTACGCGAAACTATCGTTTTATTTTCGTAAAACGAGCTTTTACGAGTAAAAGCGCAATTCGCGTTCTCCACGTTTAGATGGGTTCCCTTCCAGTTAGTAATACCAAGCAGATAGAAATGAAATTTTTCTTGCGAATAGAATGGTCCCTTACTCTCCATCCTGTCTTCCCTCCATCTCCAGCCAATCAGCATGCGAGAATGATAAGTATTACGTCATTCGAAGACATCAATCATTCCCTTCAAGTCCCCCAAAAAAATGGTGACAACGCATCCAGGCTGGATGGGAGAGAAGATCGGCTAAAAGTGGAGAACGCGAATTGCGCTTTTACTCGTAAAAGCGCGTTTTACGAAAATAAAACGATAGTTTTACTTCGTAAAAGCTTTGAATTCGCTTATCTCTATTTTTAGATGGGACTAAAATCCGGAGTAGGGGAGCCTGCCATTCTGTAAAATTGCATGAAACTGAACTTGCGAATTACGCTGTAAAGCTCGACAGAGCGCATTTTCCTTGGACATTCAAAGAAAAAAGTATTGAGGCAAATAAAAAGGCTTAACATAAGTTCCACTTCTTTTAATTTTCTTCCAAGGCATGATCGGGGGAAACACTCCCGATCTGTTGACAAAAATCAACAAAGATAGACTAGTGGTAACAAAAGGAAAAAATAGTCGTAGGCTGTGTCTAGTGACCAAGTAAGTTGCCCGACTGAGTATCCAATCCATCCCCCTCCTGCCTCCCACTGGATGGAGCCCAACCTGGGATACTCCAAGTTACATCTAAAACGTATGAATTTTTAAGATAATAATAATAAAGTTTTAATATCTTAGCAAAAGATTATTTCTAAAAGAACCGTACATCTACGTCCTTAAATGCATGCTGGCCGAACAACCCTGAGTAAGTATACATGGGACTCGAACTAAAGGTGTTGCCAAGATTGACAAATTAAACGAAACACTGCTAAAACTCGTTATGCCTGTGAAAAATACAGTTTCACGACACTCGCAGAGTGTAAAATTTATCACAGAAAACTAAAATTGGTGAAATTATTCACAAATCAAGCGTTTATGGTCACTGATCCCATAAACGGTACCCTGGGTACTTGATATGGTCACTGTAGGATTGGTTCCCCTTCTCATGGGATCATATGGTGGCTAATCTTTGCCTATCGGATAAGACGAGAAAACGTCTATCCCTCACCCCCCCTCTTTTTCTAAGAAAAAACTTAGAACAAAGGGAGTCACCATGGAGTTGCTGCAGTGACAGTACTTTACACATAGTAAGACCAATAAAGAGCATGAAAACGTCTCTGGGCCCATTCATATGGGACTTAAAATAAACTTCAAAACCGAATCAACAGTCTAGTCAGTGGTTGAAGGTAAACGGCGTGGTCACTTCTTGAACCTGTGATGGTAGCCGCCACGGCCCTTGGGTGGAGGGTTCTTCGGTTTGCCCTTGCCCTTAGGTCTAGGGGTGGAAGGCCTGTAATCAAAGATGATTTAGGTTTTAATTACTGTTTCCGCTGCAATAAAAGGACCTAATGAGTAAATACCCGAAATTTCATCTTGGGAGAAATCTTTAAGGTAATACTTAATAAATGAGTTTGGTGAAGACCAGCAACCCGTTTTGAGAATCTCAGAAAATGACACCTTATGAATGGCCCCAAGAGAATTAGCCACTTGCCTGACTTGATGGGCTTTGACGTTTAATTCTGATAGAAGGGTTGTGTCTGCCTGTGTTTTCTCATAGGCTGTGACAATTACCTCTTTTATGTATCGGGAGATAGTTGTTTCGAGATTTCTTTGTTAAATCCCGGCATATGGGATATGATTAGTGCGTTTTGGTTTGGTGACCTATAAGCATCAGAAATCTCTAAATATTGACGCAAAGCTTTCACAGGGCATAAGGAGGTTAGTCCCTCAGGGATTTGTTCTTAGGGAAGGGATGGAAGTGCTATATGATCGAAAGTGCCCATCCCGTGGGTCCTAATATGGGTTTTCCCCATAAAGCCTGCTCTGGGTACGAGAAAAACTCTATCCCAGGTCCCATTTTCCTTACTCACTACTCTGTCCAGGGCGTGAATTTCGCTTCTCCTTTTGCCCGATGCTAACGCCAAAAGAAAAGTAAATCTGAGGGTTGCATTCTTAGCCGAAATTATGGTTTCCCCAAATATATCAGATCTTTGCAGAAAACGGAGTACCAGGGGGAGATCCCATTTGGCTATATTGGGTGTACTAGGGGGGGGGATTAACCTTGAAGTGTCTAATCAAATGTGATAAGGCCGAGTCCTCCCCGGGATCATAGCCTGAGGAAGCTTTGAGCTTGAAGCCTATGGCTGCTCTGTACCCTTCGATGGAGCCCACTTTTAGATGTTCGATTGAGAATAAGTGGTCCAGAAAGTCCGCCACTACTGGTGGGGAAGCTTGGAATGGGTCTAATTTTGACTAATTGAGGCAAATTTATTCCACTGGGACCTGTATACTTTGGCTGTGGATTGTTTGTGACTGTTAACTATTTTCTCCATTATCCTCTCCGAGAAACCTTTTTTTCTTTAAAAAGGATTGCTCAGGCACCATAGGTGTAGGTTCAGTAGGTGTGGAGCCGGATGAAAATGTTGCCAATGTCGCTGGGATAGAAGGCCTTTGTGGCATGGGATCGGAAGCGATTTGACCACCGAGCATTGTAGTAGTAGAGCAAACCATGGGGCCTCTGGTGTCCACGGGGCTACTAGGAGGAGAAATCGAGGTTTTAATTTGATTACTCTTTGTAGGACCTGTAGTAGGATTGCCTGTGGTGGGAAGGCATATAGTACCCCCTGTATTGGCCATGGGCAATTGAGAGCGTCCACAGCCCATGCTGATGGGTCTGGGCAGGGAGAGACAAACTTGGGCAGTTGTGTCGTCCTGGAGTTGGCAAACAGGTCCAGGGTGGGTGGTCCCCAAGGGGACTGATTTACTATCCATAGGAAGGATGAGCGTGCTAGGCACCATTCCGTGTGGATTACTTGCCCCTCCCTGGAGGCTAGGTCCGCTAGAACATTGAGTTTCCCCGCCAAATGTTGGGCTGCTAGGGTGATATGACATTGATGGGCTAAGTCATATCAATGGTTTTGAGTGGTTTACCTTACCTGAGCAACATCAACTGATTTTGTTTGCATTGAGACAAATGTTAAATATGCATGAATTGTTTCAGACTAATCATAATGATTAGTGTGTTCAAATACGTTGTTTCATTACGTACTCAGATGAAGATTGAACCTGACAAAAGAACGTACAAAAGGTGTACCCATTAGGAAACCTTCGCGTTTTGCAAAGGCCGCTGGTAATCGATGACTTTTCGTGTCTTAAATTAGGTATCTTTGCCTCGCTCACTCGTCATGACTATCTCATAAAGGACTCTGCAGACGGAAAGGGGCCAGATTAAGTGTTGTAAAAGGACACAGGAGGGTTTTAATGTACTATTTTCATAAGCCCGGTTAGCTCAGTCGGTAGAGCATGGGACTCTTAATCCCAGGGTCGTGGGTTCGAACCCCACATTGGGCGAAATAAATATTTTATTCAAATCTACAACACATTTCAAGAGGTTCTGCAACATTTGTCAAGTCTTCAGCAGCGTTTATTCAGCCAATTTTAGCCGACAAACCATATGTGGTGCTCATCTTAGACTAAAATCAACCAAAAAATGTTTGATACTAAATATAATTACAATATTCATGTATATTTATTACTATTAAAGAAAGTATTTGTTTAAAATAAACATTATTTTAAGATTGAGACGTGTGTAAGCAAGCAAAACTGTAATTAAAGCTGATCGAGGTTACCTGAACATTAAGACTGCCCAGTGTTGGTCTAGGCAACGCTGCTTCAGTCATTTGCAATAATCATAGCAATGTCAAATCACATTGCTGTCGGATGACTTCAGTATTTCCTTTCAAACAAATTACTTTTCTAATCTGTTAATTTAAGAACAAATAAAAGGGTGAAATGTACACGGACCCTAAACGTCAGATGAAGACCGGATTGCATTTATTTATTATATTAAGATATCTCCAGGTAATGAAACGTTCTGTAAGGTATTTTGCATGTGTATAATTTGTTGAAAATGTCTGTATGTTGCAAACAATTATATTTAGCAAGTTTAATGTTTCATGCTTGACTTTCTTTAAGGTTTGATATGTTACAGAAAACCATGAATAGAGGTTGATTTTTTTAAATATAATACATCGATGATGGTACCCGAGATGTATTATGCTTCACGGATCAATGGTTTTGAGTGGTTTACCTTACCTGAGCAACATCAACTGATTTTGTTTGCATTGAGACAAATGTTAAATATGCATGAATTGTTTCAGACTAATCATAATGATTAGTGTGTTCAAATACGTTGTTTCATTACGTACTCAGATGAAGATTGAACCTGACAAAAGAACGTACAAAAGGTGTACCCATTAGGAAACCTTCGCGTTTTGCAAAGGCCGCTGGTAATCGATGACTTTTCGTGTCTTAAATTAGGTATCTTTGCCTCGCTCACTCGTCATGACTATCTCATAAAGGACTCTGCAGACGGAAAGGGGCCAGATTAAGTGTTGTAAAAGGGCACAGGAGGGTTTTAATGTACTATTTTCATAAGCCCGGTTAGCTCAGTCGGTAGAGCATGGGACTCTTAATCCCAGGGTCGTGGGTTCGAACCCCACATTGGGCGAAATAAATATTTTATTCAAATCTACAACACATTTCAAGAGGTTCTGCAACATTTGTCCAGTCTTCAGCAGCGTTTATTCAGCCAATTTTAGCCGACAAACCATATGTCGTGCTCATATCTGATTAAAATCAACCAAAAAATGTTCGATACTAAATATAATTATAATATTCATGTATATTTATTACTATTAAAGAAAGTATTTGTTTAAAATAAACATTATTTTAAGATTGAGACGTGTGTAAGCAAGCAAAACTGTAATTAAAGCTGATCGAGGTTACCTGAACATTAAGACTGCCCAGTGTTGGTCTAGGCAACGCTGCTTCAGTCATTTGCAATAATCATAGCAATGTCAAATCACATTGCTGTCGGATGACTTTAGTATTTCCTTTCAAACAAATTACTTTTCTAATCTGTTAATTTAAGAACAAATAAAGGGTGAAATGTACACGGACCCTAAACGTCAGATGAAGACCGGATTGCATTTATTTATTATATTAAGATATCTCCAGGTAATGAAACGTTCTGTAAGGTATTTTGCATGTGTATAATTTGTTGAAAATGTCTGTATGTTGCAAACAATTATATTTAGCAAGTTTAATGTTTCATGCTTGACTTTCTTTAAGGTTTGATATGTTACAGAAAACCATGAATAGAGGTTGATTTTTTTAAATATAATACATCGATGATGGTACCCGAGATGTATTATGCTTCACGGATCAATGGTTTTGAGTGGTTTACCTTGCCTGAGCAACATCAACTGATTTTGTTTGTATTGAGACAAATGTTAAATATGCTTGAATTGTTTCAGACTAATCATAATGATTAGTGTGTTCAAATACGTTGTTTCATTACGTACTCAGATGAAGATTGAACCTGACAAAAGAACGTACAAAAGGTGTACCCATTAGGAAACCTTCGCGTTTTGCAAGGGCCGTTGGTAATCGATGACTTTTCGTGTCTTAAGTTAGGTATCTTTGCCTCGCTCACTCGTCATGACTATCTCATAAAGGACTCTGCAGACGGAAAGGGGCCAGATTAAGTGTTGTAAAAGGGCACAGGAGGGTTTTAATGTACTGTTTTCATAAGCCCGGTTAGCTCAATCGGTAGAGCATGGGACTCTTAATCCCAGGGTCGTGGGTTCGAACCCCACATTGGGCGAAATAAATATTTTATTCAAATCTACAACACATTTCAAGAGGTTCTGCAACATTTGTCCAGTCTTCAGCAGCGTTTATTCAGCCAATTTTAGCCGACAAACCATATGTCGTGCTCATATCTGATTAAAATCAACCAAAAAATGTTTGATACTAAATATAATTATAATATTCATGTATATTTATTACTATTAAAGAAAGTATTTGTTTAAAATAAACATTATTTTAAGATTGAGACGTGTGTAAGCAAGCAAAACTGTTATTAAAGCTGATCGAGGTTACCTGAAAATTAAGACTGCCCAGTGTTGGTCTAGGCAACGCTGCTTCAGTCATTTGCAATAATCATAGCAATGTCAAATCACATTGCTGTCGGATGACTTCAGTATTTCCTTTCAAACAAATTACTTTTCTAATCTGTTAATTTAAGAACAAATAAAAGGGTGAAATGTACACGGACCCTAAACGTCAGATGAAGACCGGATTGCATTTATTTATTATATTAAGATATCTCCAGGTAATGAAACGTTCTGTAAGGTATTTTGCATGTGTATAATTTGTTGAAAATGTCTGTATGTTGCAAACAATTATATTTAGCAAGTTTAATGTTTCATGCTTGACTTTCTTTAAGGTTTGATATGTTACAGAAAACCATGAATAGAGGTTGATTTTTTTAAATATAATACATCGATGATGGTACCCGAGATGTATTATGCTTCACGGATCAATGGTTTTGAGTGGTTTACCTTGCCTGAGCAACATCAACTGATTTTGTTTGTATTGAGACAAATGTTAAATATGCTTGAATTGTTTCAGACTAATCATAATGATTAGTGTGTTCAAATACGTTGTTTCATTACGTACTCAGATGAAGATTGAACCTGACAAAAGAACGTACAAAAGGTGTACCCATTAGGAAACCTTCGCGTTTTGCAAGGGCCGTTGGTAATCGATGACTTTTCGTGTCTTAAGTTAGGTATCTTTGCCTCGCTCACTCGTCATGACTATCTCATAAAGGACTCTGCAGACGGAAAGGGGCCAGATTAAGTGTTGTAAAAGGGCACAGGAGGGTTTTAATGTACTATTTTCATAGGCCCGGTTAGCTCAGTCGGTAGAGCATGGGACTCTTAATCCCAGGGTCGAGGGTTCGAAACCCACATTGGGCGAAATAAATAGGTTCTGCAACATTTGTCCAGTCTTCAGCAGCGTTTATTCAGCCAATTTTAGCCGACAAACCATATGTCGTGCTCATATCTGATTAAAATCAACCAAAAAATGTTTGATACTAAATATAATTATAATATTCATGTATATTTATTACTATTAAAGAAAGTATTTGTTTAAAATAAACATTATTTTAAGATTGAGACGTGTGTAAGCAAGCAAAACTGTTATTAAAGCTGATCGAGGTTACCTGAACATTAAGACTGCCCAGTGTTGGTCTAGGCAACGCTGCTTCAGTCATTTGCAATAATCATAGCAATATCAAATCACATTGCTGTCGGATGACTTCAGTATTGCCTTTCAAACAAATTACTTTTCTAATCTGTTAATTTAAGAACAAATAAAAGGGTGAAATGTACACGGACCCTAAACGTCAGATGAAGACCGGATTGCATTTATTTATTATATTAAGATATCTCCAGGTAATGAAACGTTCTGTAAGGTATTTTGCATGTGTATAATTTGTTGAAAATGTCTGTATGTTGCAAACAATTATATTTAGCAAGTTTAATGTTTCATGCTTGACTTTCTTTAAGGTTTGATATGTTACAGAAAACCATGAATAGAGGTTGATTTTTTTAAATATAATACATCGATGATGGTACCCGAGATGTATTATGCTTCACGGATCAATGGTTTTGAGTGGTTTACCTTGCCTGAGCAACATCAACTGATTTTGTTTGTATTGAGACAAATGTTAAATATGCTTGAATTGTTTCAGACTAATCATAATGATTAGTGTGTTCAAATACGTTGTTTCATTACGTACTCAGATGAAGATTGAACCTGACAAAAGAACGTACAAAAGGTGTACCCATTAGGAAACCTTCGCGTTTTGCAAGGGCCGTTGGTAATCGATGACTTTTCGTGTCTTAAGTTAGGTATCTTTGCCTCGCTCACTCGTCATGACTATCTCATAAAGGACTCTGCAGACGGAAAGGGGCCAGATTAAGTGTTGTAAAAGGGCACAGGAGGGTTTTAATGTACTATTTTCATAAGCCCGGTTAGCTCAGTCGGTAGAGCATGGGACTCTTAATCCCAGGGTCGTGGGTTCGAACCCCACATTGGGCGAAATAAATATTTTATTCAAATCTACAACACATTTCAAGAGGTTCTGCAACATTTGTCCAGTCTTCAGCAGCGTTTATTCAGCCAATTTTAGCCGACAAACCATATGTCGTGCTCATATCTGATTAAAATCAACCAAAAAATGTTTGATACTAAATATAATTATAATATTCATGTATATTTATTACTATTAAAGAAAGTATTTGTTTAAAATAAACATTATTTTAAGATTGAGATGTGTGTAAGCAAGCAAAACTGTTATTAAAGCTGATCGAGGTTACCTGAACATTAAGACTGCCCAGTGTTGGTCTAGGCAACGCTGCTTCAGTCATTTGCAATAATCATAGCAATGTCAAATCACATTGCTGTCGGATGACTTTAGTATTTCCTTTCAAACAAATTACTTTTCTAATCTGTTAATTTAAGAACAAATAAAGGGTGAAATGTACACGGACCCTAAACGTCAGATGAAGACCGGATTGCATTTATTTATTATATTAAGATATCTCCAGGTAATGAAACGTTCTGTAAGGTATTTTGCATGTGTATAATTTGTTGAAAATGTCTGTATGTTGCAAACAATTATATTTAGCAAGTTTAATGTTTCATGCTTGACTTTCTTTAAGGTTTGATATGTTACAGAAAACCATGAATAGAGGTTGATTTTTTTAAATATAATACATCGATGATGGTACCCGAGATGTATTATGCTTCACGGATCAATGGTTTTGAGTGGTTTACCTTGCCTGAGCAACATCAACTGATTTTGTTTGTATTGAGACAAATGTTAAATATGCTTGAATTGTTTCAGACTAATCATAATGATTAGTGTGTTCAAATACGTTGTTTCATTACGTACTCAGATGAAGATTGAACCTGACAAAAGAACGTACAAAAGGTGTACCCATTAGGAAACCTTCGCGTTTTGCAAGGGCCGTTGGTAATCGATGACTTTTCGTGTCTTAAGTTAGGTATCTTTGCCTCGCTCACTCGTCATGACTATCTCATAAAGGACTCTGCAGACGGAAAGGGGCCAGATTAAGTGTTGTAAAAGGGCACAGGAGGGTTTTAATGTACTATTTTCATAAGCCCGGTTAGCTCAGTCGGTAGAGCATGGGACTCTTAATCCCAGGGTCGTGGGTTCGAACCCCACATTGGGCGAAATAAATATTTTATTCAAATCTACAACACATTTCAAGAGGTTCTGCAACATTTGTCCAGTCTTCAGCAGCGTTTATTCAGCCAATTTTAGCCGACAAACCATATGTCGTGCTCATATCTGATTAAAATCAACCAAAAAATGTTTGATACTAAATATAATTATAATATTCATGTATATTTATTACTATTAAAGAAAGTATTTGTTTAAAATAAACATTATTTTAAGATTGAGACGTGTGTAAGCAAGCAAAACTGTTATTAAAGCTGATCGAGGTTACCTGAAAATTAAGACTGCCCAGTGTTGGTCTAGGCAACGCTGCTTCAGTCATTTGCAATAATCATAGCAATGTCAAATCACATTGCTGTCGGATGACTTCAGTATTTCCTTTCAAACAAATTACTTTTCTAATCTGTTAATTTAAGAACAAATAAAAGGGTGAAATGTACACGGACCCTAAACGTCAGATGAAGACCGGATTGCATTTATTTATTATATTAAGATATCTCCAGGTAATGAAACGTTCTGTAAGGTATTTTGCATGTGTATAATTTGTTGAAAATGTCTGTATGTTGCAAACAATTATATTTAGCAAGTTTAATGTTTCATGCTTGACTTTCTTTAAGGTTTGATATGTTACAGAAAACCATGAATAGAGGTTGATTTTTTTAAATATAATACATCGATGATGGTACCCGAGATGTATTATGCTTCACGGATCAATGGTTTTGAGTGGTTTACCTTGCCTGAGCAACATCAACTGATTTTGTTTGTATTGAGACAAATGTTAAATATGCTTGAATTGTTTCAGACTAATCATAATGATTAGTGTGTTCAAATACGTTGTTTCATTACGTACTCAGATGAAGATTGAACCTGACAAAAGAACGTACAAAAGGTGTACCCATTAGGAAACCTTCGCGTTTTGCAAGGGCCGTTGGTAATCGATGACTTTTCGTGTCTTAAGTTAGGTATCTTTGCCTCGCTCACTCGTCATGACTATCTCATAAAGGACTCTGCAGACGGAAAGGGGCCAGATTAAGTGTTGTAAAAGGGCACAGGAGGGTTTTAATGTACTATTTTCATAAGCCCGGTTAGCTCAGTCGGTAGAGCATGGGACTCTTAATCCCAGGGTCGTGGGTTCGAACCCCACATTGGGCGAAATAAATATTTTATTCAAAGCTACAACACATTTCAAGAGGTTCTGCAACATTTGTCCAGTCTTCAGCAGCGTTTATTCAGCCAATTTTAGCCGACAAACGTTATGTCGTGCTCATCTTAGACTAAAATCAACCAAAAAATGTTTGATACTAAATATAATTATAATATTCATGTATATTTATTAATATTAAAGAAAGTATTTGTTTAAAATAAACATTATTTTAAGATTGAGACGTGTGTAAGCAAGCAAAACTGTTATTAAAGCTGATCGAGGTTACCTGAACATTAAGACTGCCTAGTGTTGGTCTAGGCAACGCTGCTTCAGTCATTTGCAATAATCATAGCAATGTCAAATCACATTGCTGTCGGATGACTTCAGTATTTCCTTTCAAACAAATTACTTTTCTAATCTGTTAATTTAAGAACAAATAAAAGGGTGAAATGTACACGGACCCTAAACGTCAGATGAAGACCGGATTGCATTTATTTATTATATTAAGATATCTCCAGGTAATGAAACGTTCTGTAAGGTATTTTGCATGTGTATAATTTGTTGAAAATGTCTGTATGTTGCAAACAATTATATTTAGCAAGTTTAATGTTTCATGCTTGACTTTCTTTAAGGTTTGATATGTTACAGAAAACCATGAATAGAGGTTGATTTTTTTAAATATAATACATCGATGATGGTACCCGAGATGTATTATGCTTCACGAATCAATGGTTTCGAGTGGTTTACCTTGCCTGAGCAACATCAACTGATTTTGTTTGTATTGAGACAAATGTTAAATATGCTTGAATTGTTTCAGACTAATCATAATGATTAGTGTGTTCAAATGCGTTGTTTTCATTACGTACTCAGATGAAGATTGAACCTGACAAAAGAACGTACAAAAGGTGTACCCATTAGGAAACCTTCGTGTTTTGCAAAGGCCGCTGGTAATCGATGACTTTTCGTGTCTTAAGTTAGGTATCTTTGCCTCGCTCACTCGTCATGACTATCTCATAAAGGACTCTGCAGACGGAAAGGGGCCAGATTAAGTGTTGTAAAAGGGCACAGGAGGGTTTTAATGTACTGTTTTCATAAGCCCGGTTAGCTCAGTCGGTAGAGCATGGGACTCTTAATCCCAGGGTCGAGGGTTCGAAACCCACATTGGGCGAAATAGATAGGTTCTGCAACATTTGTCCAGTCTTCAGCAGCGTTTATTCAGCCAATTTTAGCCGACAAACAATATGTCGTGCTCATATCTGATTAAGATCAAACCAAAAATGTTTGATATTAAATATAATTACAATATTCATGTATATTTATTACTATTAAAGAAAGTATTTGTTTAAAATAAACATTATTTTAAGATTGAGACGTGTGTAAGCAAGCAAAACTGTTATTAAAGCTGATCGAAGTTACCTGAATATTAAGACTGCCTAGTGTTGGTCTAGGCAACGCTGCTTCAGTCATTTGCAATAATCATAGCAATGTCAAATCACATTGCTGTCGGATGACTTCAGTATTTCCTTTCAAACAAATTACTTTTCTAATCTGTTAATTTAAGAACAAATAAAAGGGTGAAATGTACACGGACCCTAAACGTCAGATGAAGATCGGATTGTATTTATTTATTATATTAAGATATCTCCAGGTAATGAGACAGACTCCATTTATATATAGAGATCTTTAAGTTGAAACGTTCTGTAAGGTATTTTGCATGTGTATAATTTGTTGAAAATGTCTGTATGTTGCAAACAATTATATTTAGCAAGTTTAATGTTTCATGCTTGACTTTCTTTAAGGTTTGATATGTTACAGAAAACCATGAATAGAGGTTGATTTTTTTAAATATAATACATCGATGATGGTACCCGAGATGTATTATGCTTCACGGGTCAATGGTTTTGAGTGGTTTACCTTACCTGAGCAACATCAACTGATTTTGTTTGTATTGTGACAAATGTTAAATATGTTTGTTTCAGACTAATTATAATGACCTTTTGCAACAGTATTACACCACTGGTGTGAATATAAGTGTTAGTCACTAGAAAAGTGACAAAATAATACACTTCTTAAATTTCATATTTCCATGAATCAATTCCTTAAAGCAATGGGCTCTAAGTCATGCAAATGGAAGATGAAAATTATGTTTAAGTTCAACATGGATACTTGTGACTGGAGTTTTAGCTCTTTACTAACAAACAGGATATACTGTACCCAGTCAGTGGTTTACCCTAAACTTGAAATGAGTGGAACAAATTGACAGACTGTATACTGCCATGACACGAATGGATCAGTTTGAAATGTCGCCTGAAACGTCGCTGCGACATGGTGTGATCCTGATGTATTCAAAGAAAACACGTGTTTACGTTTTGAAATGTACAATGGCGTCGTTACAACGCTCTTTGTGTAGGCGTCGCTTCTGGTCACTTTTGTGACTGCAAAATGTTGCTGTTTGAAAACGGCTAAAGGTGTTTTATTAGTGACGTCACAACGGCTTGGTGAATGCGTCGATCTACCAGCATCCTTTCTGGCGCTCATAGACTTAATTAGAGACAGCTGTATTTAATGTGTTTGACAAAGGTCACAGCTCAAATAAAATTTTTTGGGTATTCTTTTGGCCAGGTCAGTGTTTTATGTTCAAAGAGCAATGTATTTGTAAATATTAATATACCCTGTGGTTTAACTATCATCATCATCATCATCATGGTTTCGCTTGTATAGCGCTAATTTAGCCTTGCCACTGAGCGCACATCAGTTACGAAATATAATAGGCTTCTCGGAATAAGTGTGTCTTTAAAAGCTTCTTAAATTCTTCTACAGACTGTGCTGACTTGATATGTCTCGGTAACGTATTCCAAAGTGAAGGGGCGGCCCTGCTAAATGCCCTGTCACCATACCCTGTGCGAGTCCTTGGAATGTGAAGCAAATGGCCGTCGGCAGAACGAAGTGCTCGCGTCGGATTGTGCGTCTCGATCAGTTCAGAGATATATTGCGGGGCTTCATTATTTAGAGCCTTGAAAGTGATGAGCAGCACTTTGAACTTTATACGCTGTTGAACGGGGAGCCAGTGTAAAGACATCAAGGTGGGCGTGATATGCTCATATTTAGGTACAACTGCGATTATCCGAGCGGCAGCATTGAGAACGCTTTGTAACTTATTGATCAACTTTACAGGAGCATTGATCAGCAGACTATTACAGTAATCCAGCTTTGAAACCACAAGTGCTTGCACCAGTGATTTTGCTGCATCCGTGGTCAAATATCTCCTAATTTTTCTTATCCAGTTGAGGTAGTAAAAACAAGATTTTCTAACTTGGGCGACCTGGTCTTCAAGAGTTAAACTGCTGTCGATCATGAATCCTAAGTTTCGTGCACACGATGACGCAGACACTGTTTCATTAGAAAGTTCTAAACAATTAAAGTCAATTTTGGACAGATTTCTTTTGCTTGATATTATCAAAAACTCAGTCTTTTCTTCATTTAATTTCAACTTATTGTTTTTCATCCAGGTTGAAATCTGGTTGATGCCATTTTCTAACTGATGTATTGCGGACGTTTGGTTTTCTTTCGACTTAGGATTAAACACTTTCTTGATTTGGGTATCGTCTGCGTACATATGGAATAAAAGTGGTAATAATCTGATGAGGACCCCAAGTGGTTGTGTGTAATCACTATACAGCCTTGGACCTAACCATGATCCTTGGGGCACAGATCGCGTGAGTAGATCTTCTTTGGAGTAGTGACCATCGACACACACCTTGGCAGTCCTACCATCGAGATATGAGGTGAACCATAATAACGCTGATCCCGAGACCTTCATGGTTTGTTCAAGGCGTCGTAGCAGAACGGAATGGTTTACCGTATCAAAGGCCGCTGATAAGTCGAGTAGGGCCAGAAAGACTGCATTGTTTTGATCTAGGGCTCTGAATAAATCATCAGTGACTTTAAGCAGAGCTGTCTCTGTACTATGGAACTTTTTGTATGCTAGGTTGCAATGTGTGAAAAATTTAATGGTTGCTGATTGAAAAATCATTCCACCACATTGGTTAATTTATTCTTTCGTCAGCTACTTGTTGTCCTAAATAAAGCCATTACCATAGTCATTTTCTGTAGACCTACAATATCTCGTGCGAAAACCTCCGTTTCTGGGGATCAAAAATACTAAAAATACAGTAAAAATGCACAGTGAAAATAAAATCATAATTAAGTGCCACAATTCTCTTATTGACTATAACCAGTCAATAGGACTGTAATTACTTCGGTAAAGTTGAAAAGTTCTCAAATCAGGAATGGCTATGGTTGCTGCCAATGGACAATATATCTTTATCATTTCCAAAATTTCCCCTACTAATTTTTAATTGAATACATTTGAAATGTTATGCAGAGCATCTGGGTTCCAAGTTTGGTTATAGGGACATTCATCCGTCTACTGACCGATGGTGGGCTATGTGATTCCACCTGTAGGATCCGAAATGCTGCGTTCACAAAGACATGGGGAATATAAGTAGGGAATAGGGCAACCTAGCCTCTTCCATACCCCTCGTGGGAAGAATTATGAACGAGAGAACTGAGCCAAGCATAGAGTATAGGACGAGAGAACTGGACCAAGCAAAAAGTATAGGACGAGAGAAGCGGGCGCTGACCCTCCAGCCCTTCCCCCCGTCGTGGGAAAATTTTGTATGTTTGCATATTTATCCATTTCAGACGATTCTGAGCAACTTTGGCTTTTTTACCCTTGTTTATTGCATGAGGGATGAGGGTTACACCAAGTTAGCTCATGGCCATTACACAACTTATAGAGCATAAAAGGCACCCGCGCTCAGACATAACATCTGTATCAAAACATTGAAGAGTGAACATGTCTGCAATGAGTGAACAACTACCATCTACGGCAATGCCTACAGAAAAGCCTGAGACAATGCATACAGAGAAGTCTATAGCAACACCTGAGACAATACCTTCAGCAAAGTCTAAGGCAATGCCCAAGGTAAAGTTTGAGTTGAAGTCACTACCACTACAACAGTTTCAAAGACGAACACAGTTTAGAAAAATAAAAAGAGAAGAGTTACCAGCTACCATGCCGGCGTGTATAAAGCCCAAAAATGGAGTTGAAGGCAGAACTTAAGCGTAAAGCTGTCACTACAAAGTCCATGAAGAAGAAGATAAGTGTAGACGATTTACCGGTTATTATACCCATTAATGGAGAAAGATATATTAAATTGGTGAAATATCAACAGCAAGTGATGGTTAACATTCGTGAATATATTACGGATCATGCATCTAGGAAGTTATATCCAACCAAGAAAGGAATTTTGTTGGCAAATGCTGAAGAAGGAAATGACGTCAGTGGATCTCGTGCTTCAGCAAGTAGATGTGTATAAATGCAGTGACAGTCAGAAGATGGATAAGTAGAACTCATTTGTAATAATAAATTCAAACTTGAAACTAGCTCTGAATCACTTGGGTGAAATAACGATCTCTTACTGTGGAACTTACATTTTCCTATCTCCCGAAGGTCAAGCCTTGGTGAGGGGTTACTTTGTATCCTTACCATCCTGGTTTAAATAAATGTGACCTTAAGCCTAATAGGTGGACTATGATAAGGACTCTGAAAGGTTTAATTGAATTGACATTATCAAACTATGGCAATGTAAAAGTGATTGGATTGGATCAATGCTATGTCAATTTTCATAACATTTATGAACGGGGTGATAACAATTTTTGATACTTATATCAATTTAAGTTCTTGTGAGTGGGCTAATATGTTGCATGTATTTGAAATATTTTTGTTTTTATTCTCAATAAATCCTTGTCAACACTTGACAAACATTAAAAGTTAAAATTATTTCATTGAACGGCTTATTATTTCTTGAACAACGTGAGGTTTTTTTACAAATATTTTAGCAAATATCACAGTTTGAATTCCGTTTATAAACCGTGTACATCTGCTTGGTTATGTTGGCTCAACGGCTTTATTGATTGAACGGACTAGCGCTTTTTCTCTAAGCAGGCAGAGCTCGCGTAACGTCCATAATTTTTGCTCAACCGTTACTTTGCTTTTTAATATGCTGTATTTATATATTCTAAAATCAGCTGTGTCCGCGTGGCGTTTTAAGCATGAAAACGAAATTGTAGACGAAAAAAGGCGGGATGCACACCCTTAGATCAAGTTCTACATAAGTACGAAGTTTTGTGGTCCTAGGACCTGTAGTGTCAGAGAAGAAGCTGAGACAAGAAAATGAGACAAGAAAATGAGACAAGAAAATTTTACAGTCAAGAAAAAAGCACCAAAGGGTGCCCGCACAAATATCACAAAGTCTTAAAGAAGTCAAAGACTTGTCAAGTGTTAAAAAAAAAAAAATTTTTTTCAAATAATACTTGATTATAATACATAGTAATGATACAATACTTAATAATAATACACAATAGGGATGCAATCCGTTGCTCATGAGGACGTATCGGTTCAAAACCGATAAGAAGGGCCAAAATCCGGATTTTTTGGATTTTTAATTCAGATCGAAGACACATAAAGACAAATTCTTCTTAACTATTTAGTAGCATATCTATGAATACAGTAAAAAAATTATGAGCGCAACTGAATGAAACAAAAATGACCCTTTCTATATTTAAAAATGCGGTTTTATATGTAAAAAATAATCACAATTAACAAAAACTTAATTAATACTGCAGCACAAATGAACTAAACTTCTCTGAGTTTGATATAATTCTCTTTTATGCATTGTTACGTAAAAATTGTCCGATTATATGTTTTTCTTTAAAAACCAAAAGCATGTCAACAGACCGCTCTTTCAGGTTCATAAGTGAGACGGTCAGTATATCCCCCGCAATGCTAAATACTCGCTCCGACGCAACACTTGTACCAGGCATGCACAAAGTCGATCTGACTAAACCCACAAGCAGGGGAAAGCTGCTCTCATTTATTTTCTACCAATCGAGAGGATTTGCATCCATTGCAAATTCCAGGCATTATTCTGTTTGAGTTGATCTCCCTTTCAGCCATTTCCTTGGAAGTCTTTTCCTCAACCTTTTCCACAGCACTTATAAATACGTCGTCTTAAAACATTGATGTCAAACTAGACTTTATTCGAGGTGGATTTGGGTTATCAATCAGCTTGGTATGTGGTTCGATTTTCACGCTTACCCCTATGTGTTGTAATCCAGGTAAAGTAGGCAGTGGTGGGAAGTCGGCACCGTATTCTATTGGCTTCTTTTCTTTCTCTATTTTGTATAGGTCGGCACCTATTTACGGATAAACCGCCATGCCATTTAAAAATGGGGCGCATTTGACCCTTGGATCTAATAGAGCTACTTTTGCCAGAAGACTTTGCATGTCATCTGAATTGCACCGTTTTTGTAAGTCCTTGGACATTGTTTCGAAGATAAATTGCAACTTTCTTAACAGCGGAGCAATAAGCGAAATCGTCGGAACCTTTTCTTCGCATAGTGCCAGAGTAACCTGTCTGAATGGTTTAAGAATGTCAACTATGCATTCCAGCTCTGCAATGTCTGTCTCGTTTTGCGACGAAATGATTTTCATATCCTTCCCTAAATCTTTGCTGGACAACACAGCAAAAATTGCGGTCTGTTGCTTCAAGTAGCCTTCTACCATGTCGTAAGTAGAAGCCCATCTGGTTTTGACATCATTCTTCAGGAGATGTTTCGGAATTTCCAACAGGCTTTGCTTTTGAATAAGTATTGCCGAGGCTATGTTACTTTTGTGGGAAAATGTTGCAACGCGCTTAATTTTTGTTATAACTTCCTTCACTCTAGCCGCTTCAAGTCCATTGGTGCAAGCGAGGTTTAACGTACACGTGTGGTTTAAGACCAGCATAAGTGATTGCACATAGAAGAATAGAAGATAAATTTTACCTTAGGTCTTATGCAATAAACTTCTCCAGGGCTCTGCTCACAGCGTCTCCTTTTGATGATCAGTAGAAAACTTTGACCGACCTCCAAAGAGTGATGGCAAACGCAGCTGCCCTGTTGGCACAGGCTATATCAAGATGTTTTCTCCTGAGATGCTGGTAAAGATTACATGTGCACCCTCTTTTGTGCGTTGCTCTGAACTCACAAATGTTACAGAATGCTGTTTTTTATCTTTCGTCAATTTGAAAAATTTCGTTCAGTCTGTAATTACAATTTAAAATACAATGAATATTTTTGTACTAGACATTGAAAGTTTGCTGTGCAAAACAATTCTAAAATAGCATTGCTGTAACAAACATCGAACACGAGTTTTTTAGTAGGAAAAAATGAAAAGGATTACCTGTATGGCGCTATTTAGTTCCAAAGGTCGAGGTCGGTGATGAATTGAAATTATGTTTATCCATTTTGAACGAATTATGGTGTGTAGAAAGTAGCTCAAGAGCGAAAAGGTTATGGTGTAGTTATGGTTTAAAAATTCCGAAAAAAATCCGGTCTTTCAGAAAATCGCGGATCGGATCATCCGATCCGAGTACATGGTGGATTATCCATCATAATGAGTGATAAGTGACATCCCTAATACATAATGTATGATATATGATATATGGTTTACTCGTGGATTAACACCTAGCCAGAGACCGTCCATAAGAATGGAAAAACGAAAATAAAAGGTTTACTGGTCAATTAACACCGCGCCAGGGACTCTTTTTTAAGAATGTAAAAAATCTGAAAATGAAAACTTCATGGGGGAATTAACACCGCGCCAGCGACCTTATCTTCTTGCGAATTTATATGTGAAGAACGTTGAAACTGCGTTTTAACATAAAAAAGCAAGTCATATATTTAATAGTTTTATTGGTACACTTTGAAGATAGCGCTCAAATTAATAACAATATTGCAAAGTTTAGTCAAATAGTCTAGTGTTCGTCATCTATTTCACTCTGTCCCACATCATTGTCGATATCACTTTTTCATCGTTGCTGTCAACCTCCTCCTCTCTATCTAGAAGCACTTCAAAGAATGCATTTTTTCCTTATAGCCGCCTTTAGTGTCTTTGAATACTTACAATGTTTTCATCAACAAAGTAATTTAAGTCTTCTAAAATGTTTTGATAATGTTCTCTTTGCTCCAGACGTTTGATATATTCGAATAGCCTCATAGACAGTTATTTTAGTCGACGCTTATTGACGGATCGAAGATCATCACTTGCTCTTTCATGCGCATCTGCAATCCCTTGTTCTTCATATTCTAACACCTTTTCTTGCAATTTGTCATCATGGTCATCATATACTTCTTGAACGATAGCATGCCATACAGAGTCTATTTCTGACTGGCTGTCAGAACTGCTGTCATCGTCACCCTCGCCACACTGCTTCATATGCGTGGATAAAGCTTCTTCACTGTTGTATAAAAGCCACATTTTATACAAGGCTTGCATTAATTTCAGCCATATTGACTCTTTGGCGTTTAAAAGAAGACTCGAAGACAAAGTTTCCGAGAAAGGCGTTTTTATTGAGTTTTATATATCTATTTTCCCATTCTCCATTCACTTCTGAAGTGTGTGCTTGCTTTAAATGCCATTTAAGACAAATGTTGCAGTCATACATCCTTTCGATTCCACATCAACTTTTCAAATGATAAAAAAGTCTTTGAAGGTAATTACATGATGATATCAACAACAATGGCAACAACCACAATAACAATGGCAACACAACAACAACAATGGCAATAACAACAACAATGGCAACAACAACAATGGTAACAACAGCAACATTGGCAGCAACAGCAATGACAACAATGGCAACAACAACAATAGCAACAACAGCAACATTAGCAGCAATGACAACAACAATACCAATAGCAACAACAACAATGGTAACAACAACAACAATAGCAATAACAACAACAACAATGGCAACAACAACAATATCAACAACAACAATGGTAACAACAGCAACAATGGCAACAACAGCAATGACAACAATGGCAACAAAAACAACAATGGCAACAAAAGCAACATTGACAACAATGACAAAAACAACAATACCAATAGCAACAACAACAACAATGGCAACAACAACAGCAATGACAACAACAATGGCAGCCACAACAACAGTGACATGCCATCACCAATCCTACGTGATGAATATATTCTACAAGCTGATAAGGTCTCAAGACCGTTTCAGAGATAATAACAGAATTTTTTCAGATAAGCCAAAGCCGGAAGGCATACAATAACCTGGACATCGCAGGAGAAACTGGCACAATTTAACGTCTGTGCAGCGGCAATGGAATTTATTAAACTTCAAAAGTTTCCACACAACTAGACTGTCGTTAAATGTTTATTACCGAAAATAAGCAGACAAGCGAAGCACCTCTGTCCTTTTTTTAAAACAAAGTTGTTGATATGCGCATTACATATTACGGCTGCATTCATGTGATTCAGGTCTAGTTAATCTGTCATGAGATGGCAAATGACATGTCTAAATATCCTATGCCTAGGCAGAATCAAAATAAAATTTTCCACGAAGAGGGAGGAGAGTCAGTCGGTGGAAAAACCCATGACATATTACTTCTGCAGTCATATGAGCCTGATTCGGGTCTAGATATTCTAGGAAATGATGGTATGTCTGAACATCATATGCCTACGCATGAATCAAACAATTTTCCCACGAGCGGGGTTGGAGGGGCGGTGGGGGAGTCCGGCTGTGAAAAAACTCATGACATATGACGGCTGCACCGTTGTGAGCCTAATTCAGGTCCGTCGGTGGAAAAGCATCACAAGGTACGGTTGCATTCATGTGAGCCTGATTCACGTGGAGTTGTTCCAGGAAATGATTGACATGACTAAGCATCATATGTCGGCAGTTGGCAATATCGGCAGTTGCCTCATATTGACATATGTCTACGCTGTGCACACCACATGCCTAGAGTTATTTTTTCTTCATTGCCACATTTCTGTGAGACAGCTTCTGCGCCAAGCATGGATGCTCTCCCCGGGGTAAGATCTTTCTAGGCCTTGTCCTTGTGGCACTGAACTACGGAACCGTTTAAACCAAAAAAGGAATTGGATATATGCAAAAGGTTTTCTCACAAGAAAGTAACGGAAACTTTTGGATTTATCCCATCCGGAAGTTGCTCAGAATTCTCTGAAATGGATAAATGTGGAAAAATCATGCGACCGCGGAGTGGTCAACTTTCAAGGTAAGAAGATCGGTATTCGTTTTGAAGCATTTTCTACGTACGTGCCTACAACTCCACATGCGGACAATGTGGGTGGTGGCTGATAGAAAACAAGGTACACAATGCCCGCACAGGCTGTGTACACCTTGCGAGTGTTGCATCACCATACATACTGCTCAAGACAGAAAGTACTGTTCCACCTGTTCAGACTGTGCAGTCTTGACCACAAACTTCATTTTCATTGGAAAGATAAGAGAACGCACGAACACAAAATCATATTTAACTAAAAAAACACCTACCGTCTTTTAGCAGGGCCAAAAGCTGATATGAAGGAATGCAAAAAGCTTTCGTAGTTGAACGACTGATGTATGAATGCTGTTGAATGTTTCTAAGTAGGTGGCAAAAGACACTCTTGCACTTCCAAATTATATTGAATTTTTTTAAACTTGTCGATTTCCCTGTTTTCTTTTTTCATCTTTGCCCCTGTGACAAGATTTTCCAAACAACCAGACGCGTCCGTAAATTTCTCTACTGGAAATAAGCAGACAAGCAAAGCAGCCCTTTTTGTTTTTTGTTTTGTTTTGTTTTTCATCCATATTACATATTACGGCTGCACAGACATGAGCCTGATTCAGGTTTACTTATTCTGTCATGGGATGAGAAATGATTGACATGACTAAACATCATATGCTTGCACATGAATCAGAGGAGGGGGCAAAACAAATTTGCTCAGAATCGTTTGAAATGGATAAATATGCAAAAATAAAAAATTCCCACGGTAGGGAAAGGGGATATATAAAACCAAAGTTGCTCAGAATTGTCTGAAAAGGATAAATATGCAAAACTTTTTACACGGTGCGGGAGTTTGGTGGTGTTAGATGGGGTCAAAAAAAAAAGGTTGCTCAGAATCGTCTGAAATGGAAAATTATGTAAACCTGTACCCAAGGTGGGCTGGGGGTTAAAAAACCAAGCTGCTATGAATCGTCTGAAACGGATTAATCTGCAAAAATAATAAAATTCCCTAGGTAAGGTGGGGATGGGAAGGGGGTCAAAAAATCAAAGTTGCTCAGAATCGTCTGAAATGGATAAATATGTAAAAATCACAAAATTTTCCCACGACGAGGGGGGGGAGGGGGTAGGTGGCCAATTCTCTCGTTTATCCCCTACTAATATAAGACAGGTGTTTTGGCTGATTCACGTGCCGTTTCTTCTCAGAGTGATAGCTGATGTCACCGTTTCTGTTGCTGGGCGAGGGGCGGGGAGGTGGGGGAGAAGAAAGAAGTGGAATTTCACGATCCCAATGTATGACCAATGCTGTTTATCGGTCACATATGTTCACACACAATGGCGGTGTTATTTCCCCACTTCCGCTTTGTTTTCTTTCTTTCAATTGCAATCATCTAGAAAGATGTATATTATATATCAAATTAATGTGTTTCAATACCAAAGTGCAAGCTATGCACAACAGGCCAAATGTCAACTTACGCATTGAAAAAAAGATGCTTGTTTTTTTTTTAAGTTTCATACGAGGACCTGCTCGATTTTGTTTGACATGATAATGTACAGTTAGGTGGCAAGGAGGCTTCCCAACTGGTGTGTTTTATTTCATATACAATAAAACCTGCCTTAAGGACAACCTGTATATTAGGGACTTATGAGAAGTAGGGGCAGTACACTTCAGTCTCTTTTGAAATCCCATTGACTTCTGTACCAAAAAATCTGTATAATAATGACACCTAGTTTTTCAGGACTAGGGACAGTTTTTTGCCTCGATTTTTCCGAGTAATTAATCTGTATATCAGGGTCAGGTTTTTTGTATCTCTCAAAGTAAACAATGAACATAAGCCGCTTCAGAGCGTTGTTTGCCAACATTACGGGGTGAATGCTTATCCCTTCCAGAGTACCTCGTATCAGGTTACACAGAAGGGGTTGTGTAGAGGGTGTTTAGACAAGAGGGATTATAGGGACACAGTTTTGTTAAATCTTCCTAGCAAAGGTTAAATCCCTTGTTCTTTAAAATTATGATATACTCTGGGCTTAACAGCATGTATAAAAGACGCGTTCTGGGGGTATTTCTGTATTCAAAAAGCAATTGCAATTAAAACATGGGAGGAAGAAAAAGGAAAAGAAACGAATTGCCATTTGCAGAAAAAGTGAAAATTATCAAGAATAGTTAAGGACAAAGTGTAAGGCAACTAGCGGATAAATTTGGTGTTAGCAAAATGCAAATTGCAAACATTTTGAACAAGATGATGAAAGTGGTGTTGCCGATGCTCCAGTCACTCTCTACGCGTATGGAAGTTATGAGTGCCCAGGACTATGTGGACATTGATGCGACCGAGCAACTTGAAGAGCAATGGAGAAAAGTCTTGATGGAGGAGCGACAGACCCAAAGTGACATAGATGCAATTTCGTACGTCCAAGACCAGTGTGAAACAGTCATACCACACAGCATTGGACCACATAGCATTGGAACAGCGGATGCAAGACGTGCAGTTGAACAACTGGGCCAGTTCTCATGCTTATCTGACATGTCCACCTTGACAGATTTGATGTACAGAAGCAGCTCTGTATGGAAAAAAGTCACCAGACAAAAATCGAGAACTTTTTTTACAAAGGCATGAACTATGCAATTCGCTGTTGATGGACTAACGTTTTATTTTTCCATTATTATGTATTTCTATTCACCTTATTGTTTGACCAGGCGTGAGAAAAGATTAGGGACAAAAAAGCTCAGTCAGTTAGATGTCCTTAATATACTGGTTTTAGAGTCAAAAATTGACTCTGAATGTTTGTGTACGCGAAACTATCGTTTTATTTTCGTAAAACGAGCTTTTACGAGTAAAAGCGCAATTCGCGTTCTCCACGTTTAGATGGGTTCCCTTCCAGTTAGTAATACCAAGCAGATAGAAATGAAATTTTTCTTGCGAATAGAATGGTCCCTTACTCTCCATCCTGTCTTCCCTCCATCTCCAGCCAATCAGCATGCGAGAATGATAAGTATTACGTCATTCGAAGACATCAATCATTCCCTTCAAGTCCCCCAAAAAAATGGTGACAACGCATCCAGGCTGGATGGGAGAGAAGATCGGCTAAAAGTGGAGAACGCGAATTGCGCTTTTACTCGTAAAAGCGCGTTTTACGAAAATAAAACGATAGTTTTACTTCGTAAAAGCTTTGAATTCGCTTATCTCTATTTTTAGATGGGACTAAAATCCGGAGTAGGGGAGCCTGCCATTCTGTAAAATTGCATGAAACTGAACTTGCGAATTACGCTGTAAAGCTCGACAGAGCGCATTTTCCTTGGACATTCAAAGAAAAAAGTATTGAGGCAAATAAAAAGGCTTAACATAAGTTCCACTTCTTTTAATTTTCTTCCAAGGCATGATCGGGGGAAACACTCCCGATCTGTTGACAAAAATCAACAAAGATAGACTAGTGGTAACAAAAGGAAAAAATAGTCGTAGGCTGTGTCTAGTGACCAAGTAAGTTGCCCGACTGAGTATCCAATCCATCCCCCTCCTGCCTCCCACTGGATGGAGCCCAACCTGGGATACTCCAAGTTACATCTAAAACGTATGAATTTTTAAGATAATAATAATAAAGTTTTAATATCTTAGCAAAAGATTATTTCTAAAAGAACCGTACATCTACGTCCTTAAATGCATGCTGGCCGAACAACCCTGAGTAAGTATACATGGGACTCGAACTAAAGGTGTTGCCAAGATTGACAAATTAAACGAAACACTGCTAAAACTCGTTATGCCTGTGAAAAATACAGTTTCACGACACTCGCAGAGTGTAAAATTTATCACAGAAAACTAAAATTGGTGAAATTATTCACAAATCAAGCGTTTATGGTCACTGATCCCATAAACGGTACCCTGGGTACTTGATATGGTCACTGTAGGATTGGTTCCCCTTCTCATGGGATCATATGGTGGCTAATCTTTGCCTATCGGATAAGACGAGAAAACGTCTATCCCTCACCCCCCCTCTTTTTCTAAGAAAAAACTTAGAACAAAGGGAGTCACCATGGAGTTGCTGCAGTGACAGTACTTTACACATAGTAAGACCAATAAAGAGCATGAAAACGTCTCTGGGCCCATTCATATGGGACTTAAAATAAACTTCAAAACCGAATCAACAGTCTAGTCAGTGGTTGAAGGTAAACGGCGTGGTCACTTCTTGAACCTGTGATGGTAGCCGCCACGGCCCTTGGGTGGAGGGTTCTTCGGTTTGCCCTTGCCCTTAGGTCTAGGGGTGGAAGGCCTGTAATCAAAGATGATTTAGGTTTTAATTACTGTTTCCGCTGCAATAAAAGGACCTAATGAGTAAATACCCGAAATTTCATCTTGGGAGAAATCTTTAAGGTAATACTTAATAAATGAGTTTGGTGAAGACCAGCAACCCGTTTTGAGAATCTCAGAAAATGACACCTTATGAATGGCCCCAAGAGAATTAGCCACTTGCCTGACTTGATGGGCTTTGACGTTTAATTCTGATAGAAGGGTTGTGTCTGCCTGTGTTTTCTCATAGGCTGTGACAATTACCTCTTTTATGTATCGGGAGATAGTTGTTTCGAGATTTCTTTGTTAAATCCCGGCATATGGGATATGATTAGTGCGTTTTGGTTTGGTGACCTATAAGCATCAGAAATCTCTAAATATTGACGCAAAGCTTTCACAGGGCATAAGGAGGTTAGTCCCTCAGGGATTTGTTCTTAGGGAAGGGATGGAAGTGCTATATGATCGAAAGTGCCCATCCCGTGGGTCCTAATATGGGTTTTCCCCATAAAGCCTGCTCTGGGTACGAGAAAAACTCTATCCCAGGTCCCATTTTCCTTACTCACTACTCTGTCCAGGGCGTGAATTTCGCTTCTCCTTTTGCCCGATGCTAACGCCAAAAGAAAAGTAAATCTGAGGGTTGCATTCTTAGCCGAAATTATGGTTTCCCCAAATATATCAGATCTTTGCAGAAAACGGAGTACCAGGGGGAGATCCCATTTGGCTATATTGGGTGTACTAGGGGGGGGGGATTAACCTTGAAGTGTCTAATCAAATGTGATAAGGCCGAGTCCTCCCCGGGATCATAGCCTGAGGAAGCTTTGAGCTTGGAGCCTATGGCTGCTCTGTACCCTTCGATGGAGCCCACTTTTAGATGTTCGATTGAGAATAAGTGGTCCAGAAAGTCCGCCACTACTGGTGGGGAAGCTTGGAATGGGTCTAATTTTGACTAATTGAGGCAAATTTATTCCACTGGGACCTGTATACTTTGGCTGTGGATTGTTTGTGACTGTTAACTATTTTCTCCATTATCCTCTCCGAGAAACCTTTTTTTCTTTAAAAAGGATTGCTCAGGCACCATAGGTGTAGGTTCAGTAGGTGTGGAGCCGGATGAAAATGTTGCCAATGTCGCTGGGATAGAAGGCCTTTGTGGCATGGGATCGGAAGCGATTTGACCACCGAGCATTGTAGTAGTAGAGCAAACCATGGGGCCTCTGGTGTCCACGGGGCTACTAGGAGGAGAAATCGAGGTTTTAATTTGATTACTCTTTGTAGGACCTGTAGTAGGATTGCCTGTGGTGGGAAGGCATATAGTACCCCCTGTATTGGCCATGGGCAATTGAGAGCGTCCACAGCCCATGCTGATGGGTCTGGGCAGGGAGAGACAAACTTGGGCAGTTGTGTCGTCCTGGAGTTGGCAAACAGGTCCAGGGTGGGTGGTCCCCAAGGGGACTGATTTACTATCCATAGGAAGGATGAGCGTGCTAGGCACCATTCCGTGTGGATTACTTGCCCCTCCCTGGAGGCTAGGTCCGCTAGAACATTGAGTTTCCCCGCCAAATGTTGGGCTGCTAGGGTGATATGACATTGATGGGCTAAGTATAGGATCTTGAATGCTAGTTTCGACAACGATAGGGATCTGGTCCCCCCCCCCCCCTGTCTGTTCAGATATGCCACTGCTGTGCAATTGTCCAATAGAAATAGAACTGATTTGTTTTTGAGTTGATGGTTCAATTTGTTTAGAGCTGTCCAGACTACGCGTAACTCTAGCCAATTGATATGGTGTTTGCCTAGGGAAGGAGACCATATCCCTTTCCATACTTGGCCTTGGCAGTGTATCCCCAACACTTTTGTGACGAATCCGTTTGGAGTTCTTTTTCCGGGAGTTGGGGGTGAAATGGGACGCCCTCGGTCATTACGATAGGATCGCACCACCACCGCAGAAGGGATTGTGCTTTCTCGGGAATTTCTGTTCTGGCTTGTGGGATCCCTCCTTGCCTTAATGCAAACTTGACCTGTCTCTGAAAAGGTCTGTGGTGTAGGCGACCCAGGGGGGGCCGTTTTTTCGGTCGCCACCAAGAGACCTAGAAGGGATTCCATTGCCTGTAATCGCAATTTTTTGCCGATAGGGATTGCTTTTATGGCCTGAGAAATTTAGGCAGCTTTCCTCGGTAGGAAAGGACCTGGCATTTTTTAAATGCCATTTTTCCCAGAGGAATACAATGTTCTGTTTGGGGGAGAGTTCTGATTTGGGTAGATTGACTACAAGTCCTACTTGTATGGCTTTTTGCACTAAACTTAACGTTTGTTGCTGGGCTATCCTTTTCCTTAGATGGGATAACAGCCAATCGTCTAGGTATTGGAAGACCAGCATGCCTTCCAGACGGGCCAACGATTTCAGAACTTTCATTACTTTCGAGAAAACGTATGGGGCTGTGGATAGGCCGAAAGGAAGTGCCCGAAACCAAAGGCGCTTTGTGCCCACCTGGAAGCCTAGAAACTTTTTGGCTGATTGGTGCAATGGGATATGGAGGTAAGCATCGGATAGGTCTATCGAAGTGCCCCACGTCCCTGCCTGTAGGCTTTCATTTATGATTTGGGCCGTGTCCATTTGAAAAGTCGTTGTTAAAAGAAACTCGTTGAGAGTGGAAAGATCTATTACTAGTCTCCACCCGCCTGACTTTTTGGGGACTAGGAAAACCCTGCTGAAAAACGCTGTTTGTGCCTCGGGCATTTCCTCTATGGCTTTTTTCCTTTTTAGGGATAACAGCATGTCTTTTAAAGCCAGGTCTTTTTCTGAACCCTCGGGATAGGAGGTGGCTAGCTTTTTTGGAGCCTGAAAGGTGAGAGGGATGGGAACTTTGTGACCCCTCTGTTCCCGTTTTAAAGGGAGGGAGTAGCCGTTTTTCAGCCATCGGACTACTCGGCGGGGGCCCCCATTTCTGCCAAAGCTTGCCAGAATTTGCCTAGCCTTCCTCCTACGGGCCAGCAGTCGTTGCAAGATTGCAATTCTTTTATGTATTCTGCATTTATTAAAGTATAGCCATGTTTGCATCTCTGAGGCTATCTTCTTAGCGTTCTCTTCATTCACTAAACTACATACCCATGCATTCATTTTATTCATACTGCCTGTATCATACAATTAGTTTCCCTGAAATCGATCCATACAGAAACAACCATTTGCTGTAAAATTTGATACAATGTGGCTGCCTGCCAGTATCAGCCTACATATATATAAATACTTAGATATCAATTTATATATATATGGGCGCTTGTGTAAATAATATGTTAGTTGTTCGTTTGTTCTGTCAATTTTTGTCCCTATTTATAATGCCGTATTTGTGTGGTACGAAAAATGTTGACACAGCCGTGGAAAGGTTACGAAATAATGAAGCTTATTTAAGCCCAGTTTATTAATTAAATTAATATCTAAAAATTGTCGAGGGTTGGCCGATTATAACAAAAGAAATGAATTACTCCACTGGATAAAAAATAGTAAGTACTGGGAATTTGATTTCATAATGCTACAAGAAACACATAGTGAAGAGAAGGACATTCGGAGTTGGGAAAAAAATTGGGCTACGTTTAGGAAACACGATAAGCTCATTTTTTCGCATGGCTCTAGTAAAAGTAAAGGGGTATTAACTATTGTTAAAAATGATTTTGTTAAATTTATTTCCAGCGAATTTGTAAGCAAGGACGGTAGAGCTGTCGTTATTGACCTAAAAATGGAGGAAGAGAGCTACTCCATATTCAATATTTATGCACCGAATCTAGAATGTCAAAAAGAACAACAGGAGTTTTATGATCGAATCGGTAACATGATTCAGGAAAGAGAGGAAAACAAAATAATTATTGGTGGTGACCTGAATGTTATCTTAGATGGCAATTTGGACAGAACTCCGATAAATACTAAGACATATAAAGGAGTGGAAACAATTAAGGAGCTTATGGAACAATACAACATAATTGATCTATGGCGGATAAAAAACCCTGGGGAAAAACGCTTTACTTGGCGTAGGGCAAAACCAAATTTAATACAATCACGACTTGATTATTGGTTAACTTCCCGTGATATTAACTTTTCTGCAAATACTGTAGATATAATCCCTGGTTACCGATCCGATCATAGTGCTATTGTGGTATCTGTAAAAATCTCTAACTCTGAAAGGAGCCGTGGTCCAGGTTATTTATTAAGTGATACCGAATACGTTCAAAGCATGAAAGCTCTTGTCTTGAAATTCGCACATGAGTTAAGACTTTTGGACCCGCATCTTAAATAGGAATATATTGAGCATGAAATAAGAAAAGAGACCATTAGGTACTCAAAACAAAAATCATATACAAAGAAATTGGAAAAACAAAATTTGATAAAAACTTTAGAAACTCTATATACCAGTCTTCAGAAGGGAAATATAAGCCAAAATGAACAAGATGAAATCTTTAGTGAAATCAAAGCAATTAATATGGAGCTAGAGCGTATAGAGAGAATCAATTCCATGGGACATTATATCCGTAGCAAGGCATATTACCTAGAGCATGGCGAAAAAAATTCAAAGGTATTTTTTGCAATTGAGAAAAGAAATTACGAACAGAAACACATTAAAAGGCTCATTGGCAAAGATGGGAAAGATGTAGAACAACCCCATAAAATATTAGAGACAAGTGCTCGTTTTTATAAAAATTTGTACCAAAAGAATGACGAAGTGTCAAAAGCTTTTTATGACTATTTCTTCGAGTCTAGAAATATTCCCAAGATACCCAAAGTGCATGCTGAAATGCTTAATACTGAATTAACAAGACAAGAGCTCTTAAGTGTCATTAATAAAATGAAGAAAAACAAATCTCCAGGTACTGATGGCTTGACGGCTGAATTTTATCAGTTTTTTAGATATGAGATAGTCGATTTGCTACTAGAATCTTTTTCATACAGCTATGAGAGAGGATATCTCAGTGTTGAGCAAAGAAGAGGGATAATAAGGCTCATCCCTAAAAAGGACAAAGACTTAGTATATCTGAAAAACTGGAGACCTATAAGTCTTCTAAATGTCGATATGAAAATATTAACTCAAAGTATAGCCCATAGATTCCAGAAAGTACTACCGATAATTATCGGCAAAGAACAAAATGGCTTTGTTAAAAATAGATTTATCGGTTTCAATATAAGAACACTTATTGATAGTATTGATTTCTTGAACAGAAATAATCTCGAGGGGTTTTTGGCATTTATCGATTTTGAAAAAGCGTTTGATAAGCTGGATTGGGACTTCCTAGACAATTTTGGCAATAGCATACGGAGGTGGGTTAAAATCATATATACAAAAATTGAAAGCTGCACAATAAATAATGGTTATACAAGTCAATATTTTGAAATAAAAAATCGAGTAAGACAAGGATGATCCTCTCTCAGCACTGTTATTTATTTTAGCGGTTGAAATTTTAGCAATCTCGACAAGAGAAAATAACAACATTAAAGGTATCAAGGTAAATAATATTGAGACGAAAATCAGCCTTTTGGCCGATGATACAACTTTATTACTAAGCGATATACTTTCTTTAAGAAATGTATTAAATGTGTTTGTTATGTTTTACTATACTTCTGGTCTGAGAGTAAATATTGAAAAGTCAGAGATATTGCAAATAGGTAGAGCGCCAATGAGATTTCTTGAAAAGAAACCTTTTAGATTTAAATGGACAGAGGATGATGTAGTATCTTTGGGCATACGTTACTTTAATGACATTGAAAAGATCACTGATGTTAATCTCAGAGATAAGCTGACAAATTTCAAACAAACGTTACATAACTGGTCAAAATTTTATATGACAAAAATCCTTTTTGTAACCAATGTCCTTTATATTCCCGAATGGTTTATTAATGAAGTAAACTCAGTTTTAGACCAATTCCTCTGGGAGGGAAAACCGCATAGATTCCAGAAAAATGTACTAATACAAGACTTTAAGGATGGTGGTCTTAGAAATTTAGATTATAACTCTTTTTTATGTGCACAAAAAATCATGTGGGTAAAACGTGTTTTGGAAAATGAAAACACTCTAAGTGTTGCTTTTCTTAAAAAGTATCTTCCAAATCTGACATTATCGTACATACTCTCTTGCGATTCGGACCCAAAAAGGATACCTGACCATATCCCCAAATTTTACCGCGATATCCTTTGTGCCTGGTATTCAGTGAATAATCCCTCTTACGACACAAGTTGCTTAATGCAACAGTGCATCTGGTTTAACAAAAATATTGTGATTAATCATGAGCCGATCTTTTATACTGAAATGGCGCGTAAAGGAATTATGTTTGTAGTAGATCTGCTAGATGCAGAAGGGCGGTTTATGGAAATTTAATTTAAATACAAATCTGTTAAAGATCATGGGGCTACTAAGTGCTATACCAAATGATTGGAAGAAAAGTATAAAACAAAATTGTAACGTAGACAAAGACCCAATGGCACCAGTTCCCCAAATTGTACAGTTAAGAACAGACGCTATAACAAAAAACATAACGAAATTGACCTCAAAAGAGGTATATTGGCTAATTATAAAGAAAAAGTCAATAACGCCAAGCTGCATAAACAGATGGGGAAAAGATAACATCGTTTTGAACTCGTCCCAATGGAGAGAAATATTTGAAAAAACGAGATATCTGACAAAAAATGCTAAAAATACAATGATAAATTTTAAGATAATGCATAAAAATTATGCATCTGATCTCAAAGTATCCAAATTTGACCCAGATATTAAACCATTCTGTGAACAATGCAATAAAAAAATGATATTGTCCACCTTTTCGACATGTGTAGTAAGATTTACACCTTTTGGTCTTTGCTAAAAAAGTGGGTAAATAGTAACATAATAAGAGAGGGCCCAAAAATCAGTATTTGTAGAAGGAAAAAATTGCTTGGCTTATTGAAAGAAGATGTTGCAGTGAATTACCTATTTACAATTGACTTTGTACTCTTACAGGCCAGAATGTATATACACAAGAGTAATATTCATAAAGAAGATGTTTATTTTATAAATTTTCTAATGATACTTAGAAATGTTGTAATGATTGAAAAAATGACATATTCGTCAAAGCATGTAAATTTTAAATATTTAGAGGAACTGTATTGTTTGTTATAGTCCTAACCCTCAGTTACTCAGTTACTCGTTTTTTTACGTCTTATATAATCCATGATCTGTGTCGGTATATTTTTTACATACTCGAAAAATGTTTGTAGAGACATTTATTTTACTACTCATTTTTATAATGTAGATAATGCTGTATGTACCAAGGACAATTTCTTACGGCGAAATAAAAAAAAAAAGTATAGCCAAGAGACCAAGGAGTCTGTGGGCGGTACTTTGGTTGGCTGCTACCTGTTTTGTTGCGGCGATAGGCCCTCCTGCCTGGTGCCATAACTCGGTTTAGGCTTCTTGGCCGGGGGTGATTGAGACTGTGCGCTGGGCTTCGTCTGTTCTGAGCTCTGGCGCTGTGGTCTTTTGCGCTTGAGTGGGCGCCGGAGAGAGGCCCGTGACATTCTTGACATAAGTGCAAAGTCTTGTGACAGGGAGCGGCTCTCTTGATTGACCATCTCAATCTCTGCGGGTGGAAACAGTTCCTTCTCGCCGAGAATGGGAGCGTGGCGTAACTCTCTTAGCCCTTTCACGCTCGACCAACAGTGCTGCAAAAACGCGTCCCGTCTCAGAAACACCATGGACGTCATCAGAAATGTGGCCAATTTGACCACGTCTCTGGTTGCCAGAGCCAAACACTCCAGTAGTTTGGAAGTCACCGGATCGTTGAGGCGTAAATCCTCCCATCGTGTTTTCAAGGCTTTCAACGTATGGTCCTGCAAGGACATAATATTGAGAACATGACGGGAGGACGCCTCAATGGTTTTGGCGTCCTTCTCCACTAGTGGAATGTCTGAGTCGTTACGGACGGACGGCATCCAGACTGTGCGTTTGGCAGGTTGTTCCAATGCATCCGCCGGTAGCAAATCGTCTGATGGTCGATACGGGCCCGGCCTCATAGCATAGTGTCGTGAAGCGTGAAAACTGGACAAGGTACGCCTTTCAGCGTTGTCCATCTTTTTGAACTCCCTTGACCGCACTGTTATGGCGTTGGCAATGCCCTCGCTAGTAGGAAGTGCGATAAATGGATCCTGATTCAGTGGAGTTGTTTGAGAGTTCATCCGAATCGGGAGATCCTCCCTGTCGAGTGATGGCAAGCCGATTGCAACATTCGCCAAGCGAGCAATCTCCTGGATTGCACCTCGAAAGGGTACGTCCTCTGCAGCTATCGTAGAAGAAGTGACCGACGGTGTGGCATTTTTACTACGAGGTGCCAAATGGAGGGGAGGGGGTCCTGATAGGGCGTCTCCCGGCCGCTGCTGGGTCTTTCCAAAGTTTCTGACCACTACTCGGAGGCCTGACATAATCCATCTCTCTGAGTGGGAGTTGAAACTGGGCTGATGGGGATGCGCCTCCCGTTTCCTCATCTGACTCCTCGTCTTCGGACTCTTGATCTCCCGAGTTTTGATCGAAACCTTCTCTGAGCTCTGATGCCGCTGAGTGTGAAGGGACAGTGACCGTGGGGGTATAAATCTCTCGTTCTCGGTTATGAGGGATCGAGGACAAAGGTGAGTTCACCGAGGGTATTAGGTCTTCATTCTCCTCTCCTGCTAGGCCTGACACATGTCCCGACGGGGGAACTCCGAGGAACCGGCGTCACTAATAACTTCCACCTCAGCTGGTTGCGTGCTTGGGCCCAAGCCAGAAGAGGGAGAATGGGTAGGGGATCACTGTGTGGCCGGTTGAGGGCGAAATCGTAGCAGATGGCTTACGTTTGTGCCGAGATTCTGCGTTCTGTTTCTGGAATTGTTGTTGAAATTCCTGGAGCTGTTTCTGTAATTGAGTTTGTAGCGACAGAAACGCCGAAAATTCACTAGGTAGGCGAGGAATTTGAGGGGGAGGGGAAAGTTCCATCTGAGATGGGATCCCCAGCTGGCCTGACACCGCCGAGAAACTAGCTCCCGACTCCGTGTGTGTGATCGTTATCGGCTCTGGGATTGGTGCTGGTTCTGAGATTGTTTCTTTTTTAGCACCTTCCGTAGGGCTGAGAGCCCAAACTTTCCTCAAAGTTTCTTTTTCCTTGCCCTCTGGTACGTCCAGTTCGGCCACTGTTTCCGAGTATGCCCTACGCTTGCGAGCTTTCCTGTTCCTCTTATCCACTGTGAAGGCGTCCGACTCTGAGCCCGTATCCATTTTCACCGGCGTAGAGACCTGTTCTAGAATCACTGAACTGGCCTTGCGCATAGTTTCATCCATAAACTCTGGAGTAAGAAACGGTGCCGAAGATAAGGCTTTCCTTCTATCCCACCTGCGGTCGTTGCGAACCCTGTTTCTCCGAATGGGTTTCCACTCTTTCGATGAAAGATGATGGCACTCTGCACACGTATTCCACTCGTCGCAGAGAGGCAAACTGTTTTTCCGTTTACAACGGTCACAGACTGAATGAGGATTGAGGGCTGAAGCCGGATGTGTACACTGCGGAAGCGTCGGTGGATCCCGTAGACCGGCTTCTGTCATATCTGAAAGACAAGCAGAAGAAGGAATTGATAAGTAAACTGTTCATGTCACCAGTAGGCAGATAAAGTATACAAACAGTAGTTATTATCATTCTAGATAGTTTAGGCAGTACGACAACCACTCCCTTTCATCCAAGCATTATCAACGTATTCACAGGCGTTTTCGAGATTTCAGAACCAGAAAAACGCGAAATGGGACACTCGGGACCCTTTTTCGGGATTCTCGGGTGATCCTGAAAACGGGATCTGCCCATGAGCCCGAAAAATGGTACCAGCCCCTGTGCCCTAAAAACGGAATCCCCCCGTGGGTGGGCCATAGATCCCAAAGTCAAGCCTATGCCCTATGAGAGAGGGGGGAATAAGTGGGCTTCGAGGTGCCACAAATGGTATCCTGGTGCCGTTTATGGGATTCAGCAGTCCCATAAATGGGCTAAAATTCAAAAATTCACCAAAAATCATCAAAACGCCTAAAAACGTTGATTGCCTGGACCAACGGTAGTAGCGTCTAGAAGAGTCTGGACGGAACTAAATGGTCTCCTAGGAGTGTCGAATACAGCAAAAAACGGGACATTTCCGTGATGTCACCGTAAGTGTAGCTGACTGGGAATCAAAGCAGGCAAAGTGAGCTGCAGAGACTCAACCGACTCCGAGGCGATGTGTGCATGAACTAGACTAAGAATAACGGTCCTATAGCTTCCGTGTGGAGAAGAGAGGCACACTTCCCGGGACGAAATAAGTGTCTCTGCTACGTGTAAGCTCAACAACTACCAGACCGAAGTTACAAGTGCTGCCATATTTGCTCTAATCCTGAATCAAATTAATCCAACATAACGCAGGACGAAAAGTATCCTAGAATGCATCGAAACAGAAAATTAAAAGCAAAATTGCACCTTGCCTAGTTTCCTTTTTTCAAAGAAAAAAGTGGAGCACACAGAAATGCGTTGGTTGTCAACACCACGCTTGAAGGGAATGATTGATGTCTTCGAATGACGTAATACTTATCATTCTCGCATGCTGATTGGCTGGAGATGGAGGGAAGACAGGATGGAGAGTAAGGGACCATTCTATTCGCAAGAAAAATTTCATTTCTATCTGCGTAGTATTACTTACTGGAAGGGAACCCATCTAAAAGTGGAGATAAGCGAATGCAAAGCTTTTACGAAGTAAAAGGATTTTTTGCGTTCTCCCCCATACTCAAGATTTGTGGCGTGCCATATTTTCTACAACTTATGCACACACTGGACATACTTGTCAAAATTTCGTCATAGTGATGAGTTTGAACTCGTCAAACTCTCTGACAAGTTTCAGACGATGGTAGTTTTAAGAACACTTTAGATCAACGTCGCACATGACTTCGGATCAATGCCAGCTTTTGCTTATTTATTGAAGTCGAAACAAAGTAAGTCTGCTTTCCGGCATTGGATAGACGTCGGTTATCGGACGTCTAATCAGCATTGCGGTTATGTTGAAAACTGAAGTCGGAATTTTGTACTGGGGCTTTTGGCTGACAACAGTCTCTCCTGGAATATTTATATTGAATCGTCATCTTGACAGCCACAGTCATAACCAGGCCACCCCTACGCCACAGTAACCCCACTCCTGGGTCATTATATATATGGAGTCGGTTTCCATGTATAGATCTCGAAAGAAATTGGAAAAAAACTTGAGCGCTCTTGAAATTTTCATATTTTTCATCGTTGTTTTGGTCTGATTTTACAGTGACCTGTCATGGCTACTATTTCCGGTGAGCGATAATGTAAGACGTTTGCTTGACGCCTATGCAACTTCAATTTTCTGACATCTATCCAACATTGAACCAGAGACGCTGATTAGACGTCGGAGGGGGGTTTCGTTTTGCTTTCCACCATGCTGCTTTCCCAACGTCTATTCACCTTTGTGTCAAAGACTTTGGTAAGATGTAGCTCTTTGGCCATAGTTAATGTCATGATTTGACCGGCCGACGTTGCTACCTCAAATCAAAGTTGGAACGACCTTTGAATGTTTACTGGGATACTGCACTTAAAGCCAGGTCATTTCCTTGTCATTAATTTGTCTATTTTTTAATGTAAATGAGATGCAATTTATATTCGTGTCAAGAATCATATGGTAACCTATATTATGTAAGACTTTCTGAGGGCTTGTTTCAACACTCCTGGCAACAACAATTAAGTCTTCAAAATTCATTATTCATTTCTTTAGTCTTTAGAACAAATAATTAACTAACAATTCGCCAACATTACAACAGGAAGATGAAAAACAACGTTATAAAATTGAATCATTCTCGTTTCAGTATATTTCCTTCCCAACATAAAAACATTATTGAACATAAAAAACTGTATGTTTTTTTATTCATTTCATTTTGAGATTTTTTATGCCACTAAAATCTTCAAAAGTGGTTTGTAAAAACATTTTACTTTTTGCATAAGGTCATTGAAAAGATAAGTTTCTGACCAAACATTTTCAGAACGCACACGGCTAAAAGTTGTGAATCTATGGTTCAAATTTTAAAAAAAAATAGTGGAACCTGTGGAAAAGGACTACGACCAAAATAACTACAACCAAAATGTCCCAGATTTTTTATTCGAAGATTTAACTAATTTAGGGATCTTTTGGCATTTTTTTTACAACCAAATTGGTATTTGGGTCTTTTATTTTGTCAACAAAACTTATTTATTTTATGAAATGAAATTTGTTGTTTTTTTTTTTTCTTCATTTATTACAAAATAATAAACTGAACTAATGTGAAAATGTGATAAGAGAACATATTTACACACGCGCAATTGTCTTTTTCTACAACTGATGAGAACTACAGCTGGAATAACGGCTAAAACGAACATGTTAAAGTGTCAGAACTTACGAAGCGTATCAACCCTCATACGATCAAGTTACAGTCAAACAACGTTGGTGTGATATCTACTCTAAAACGAACAGTCCCATAACGTTCCATATCAACCCTAGAGTTCTTGATTCTCCAAATTCACTGGCATCCAACGTATGGTGTGTCCGATGCCGTCGACAAATTCTGGAACGGTTGTGAGTCCCTAAGCACGATCTTTGCACATGCTCTTGAGACGCGTGGTGTGGTCCACGTATTGCCAATAGACAGCGTAGTGAAAGTGACACGAACTACTCCGGACACTCCGCTAAAAACCCGCAACGTTTTATAAAAGTTTTTGTTTTTTATTATTACACTTTTCATATCTGGGGGCCTTTGACCGTAGTCATTTTGACCCACTGCGGGAGGGGGGGGGGGGGCGGTGGGCTTTAGAGGCATTTAGGAGCGCATGCCAAAATGAGTTTTGCTTTTTAACTTTCAATTTTTGTCAAGTGTTGAAGATTTCGTTTGCGAAATACGGTTCTAGTTTTATTTGTGCATATGTTCTGTATATGATTTCGGTACGTTTGAGAAAAATACAGCTGGATGACCCAGATCTTATCATTGTTGAGCTGGGAGCGATTTTCCAGACTTCGATAAGTGACAGTTGTTCTACACACGCGTGGGTTCTTTTCTCTTATCTCATCCGTGAAGTGGAGTACTTAAGACTGAACCTCGGCCAGGATAAAGATAGCTAATTGAAAGAGACAATATCTTACTTTGTTGAAGTCATTACTGTAACAGCATCTTAGCAGCCATGACTAAAGCGGGGCTCAGTCAAGCTAAACCCCAACCAGAGGCGAAGGTGGTGTATTTGCCTGTTGAGCATGCGCAATTACCCACGGACGGGATAACCAATTTGCGTCGGGGGCCCCGACCCTCCAGTTGCCTGCTGGGGTGTGGCCTAGCGCTGTTCCTGACATGCGCGTTAATGTTTGGAATGACAACAAGTTATTTTGTGTATAGGTCTTCGCCGTGTGCTTTTTCTGCCTCAGAAAATACTCTTTCTGGTAAGTATGTTCACTTAATGAAGCATTAATTAACCACGTAGTTCATAAAGCGTAGCTAAAAAAATTATTGGCTTGAAGATATCTCTTGTTATTTTATGAGTTAAGAAACAGAGATTTAATTTATTTGATTAAGAGATTTAATTTATTTGATTAAGAGATTTAATTTACTTGACGATGTCTATAACTATATTCTTGAATTTAGCGTAGTGGGGCCACCAACAGGGCATAAAAAACACTGACCTACATGCTTAGGGTGGAGAAGCGGTAAAAGCTGTGAGACCGAAATACGTACGATTTCGAAAAGTTCGCTCCCATACAATTGCCTTATTTAACGGATCACTGCTGACGTTTTCGTTTTCTTCGAAGAAAAATCGAATATTTCTTTGAAAAAGGCGTCCTGAATTAACAGATCGACAAAGTTAGGAAAACAGGCGTCCTGAACAGATCGATAAAATTAGGAAAAATCGAGAAATTGTTGTCTTTTGGCTCTATAAAAAAAATTCGCTTGATATTTTTAGTCGATCCGAAAAGTTCACTGCAGTTGAAAAAAAATAGGATTCTGTCGCTCGCACATCACCCAACAACCCCCACCCCAGGGAGGGGGAGGGGGGGGGGCGGGGAGGCCGGGACACAGACTGACATATTCTGCTCACTTCGATGTGTTTTAATAATATTGTAAAGAGTAACAGGTTTCACTTTATATGTGGGTTAGGTCTTCACGACTTGTCATTTGTTTAGGATTAAGCATGGGAGAGGGCGAAGGGGGAGGAGGAGGGGGAGGAGGAAAGGGCTGGAGAGGGGAGAGGTGGAGGGGGAGGGGGGGGGCTGTTGAAAAAAATTGTGATTCTTTAACAAAGTCATGCATTCAAAACCGACCCGAGATATTTTCATTTCATTTGGAGATACCGAACCAGAGATATCTCCCATTCAGTGACGCCATTGATTTAATTCTCTTAGGGACCTCAAGACTTGTCTGTGCGTATTTCAGTAAAAACTCAAGATCTAAATTAAAAAATTATTGTTGCAGCCTGCTCTTGAAAACAGTGCTTCTATCCACTGAAAGTGGAATTTGTTTATTTAAGTAATTTGTCTTACAAAACAAACATGTTATTTTTGGAAAGTCCTTGACTGTGATCCAGATGCCGAACAGATTGCTATTTTTATGCACATTTAAAGGTTTAAAAAAAAAAAATCTTTTTTTTCAAATTTGAACATTGCTAGGTGCTTAATCATATGTATATTGCTGGATTGTAAGTAACTGTCTTGATGTTCAATTTGACAGTATACCGCACTGATATTGGTGGAATTTGAGACGTTTGCCATAATAAAAATAATTTTTAACCCAGCCAAATACACTGAAAGGTAAACTCGTACATTTCAGCTGAAAAGTACAATTATATATTTACAAGAGTTCTGAGCGTTGTAAAGGCGAATTGAAGTGCACATCATGACAGTAAAATTTGAAAGCCCCCAACTTTCCAGCTGGTAAGGGTAGAGTCAGCCCTGGCGCGCAAAGAGGAGGGAGGGGGGAGGGGATGGCGAGTGGTCCAGGGCTTTCCTATGCTGATGTCAAAGTCAATGAGTGTGTGTACATGGGGGTGGGGGAGCCGGGTGGGGGGGGGGGGGGTAAAAACCTGAAAATTTGTCTACGTAAAAGGATCTCAGTGTGTAAAATCTTTTAAATCAAAATCGGTTGGTTGTGAAATCGGTCACATTCGATCGAAAGACCAAGCACATCGACGATCCATTAGTATATGCTTGAGCTTGCTATTAATAAAACTACCAAAAACGTAATGTGTATGACAAAAAAAGGAAAGCGCCGGCTTTTCCCAAACCGAAATTCCATGGAGTCTGTAGATAATAACTGGCCGCGCTGGCTACAAAGATTCAGGGCGCTAAGGTACATGACAGACCGGTCTAATCTACTGCCTATTACGGATGGACAGGTGGGCATTTTAGACGATAGCAGGGGAAGAAGGGAGGGGGAGGGAGGAAGAACAGATGATTGACGTCATATTGGACCTCCTGACATTTACAAGGTTTCCCCAGTATCGCATAGGAGAGTGTGAAAAAAAATTCAACAGCTGGACTGGTACGCCAAAAAGCTGTTACATTGAAAAAAAAAACAACAATATGATATCACCAAGCACTGCTTAAAACTAAAATATTGTTCTGAAATCCACAGCAAACAATAAAATCACCAATGTGAACCGAACTGTGTCTGACGTGTCTGTCGCCCCTCACGAAGTGTACAAACGGGAGGTCGCCAACTCCCCGAAGCGTCCCGATACCGCTGCTCACGACTCCTCGTCAACCAAGGGGAATCCCAAGAAGCCTCACTTTGATACGGGGAAGCCCATTGTGTACGACGCAGACCCCAAACAGCAGAATGAGTCATTCTCTTTTGAGGATATTTTTGACCCGGCGCTGCGGCCCCGTGGATTTGATGGCACCTGGATGTGTAAGTCTTTTTGTGTGTGACTGCTTTTTAAAAACACAACAAAACCCCTCAGAGAACCAGCTCCGAAACTTGGTGCAAAATCTTTTGGCAAAAAGTGTTTTGCAAGAAGCAAAATTTATTTTCAATAAAAAGGAGAAAATGCTCATCAGAGCTTAAAAAAGAATTGTGAACACTATTATATTATGTTCTTATTTCAAACGTGGCATAATTTGAATCACTTACTCAAGCTCTAAACGCGTACGGAAGCTGTGTTTGACAAGTCAAAAGAAAGTATGCAAATTCATGAGGGATTTCACATCGTAATTTACGGCTAAACTTTCCCAATCAAACGTGAATAGAACACTTAACGTGTTAACAAAGGATTCAGGACCATAAATAATTTCACCAGTGTACTAAATAATCTTTTACAAAAGCATAATTATTCGAGAAGTAATGTTTACTTCTGAATCGCGTTTGCCACGTTAAAACTTTTCAAGAAATGTTTTATTTTGCACATGGCTCACACAAGAAGTAAAATGGGATGTAAAATGAGAAGTTTTTATTTCTTGCAAAGGGTTTTTATTATGTAATTATCTGCGGGTGCTGAACCTATCACCATGTATAGATAATATAGCTGTGAGATATATTATGACCATGTGTTCTCCCTATAACAGCTACACGTATCGTAAAACATATGAGCTGCATATGTATTCTGTGAGAAGATCACTGTGATAGCGTTTGGTGATATAACGTCGTGTGGCCTGTACTTCTGAAGGTACTTGCATAAACTGAATTAATACTTCCAAGTATTACAGTATGTGGTGTACTGATTGACAGATGATGACGTGTTTGTGTATCGGGACGCCCAGGACGGTAATGTTTACTCATGGGATGCCGCTACCGGCCAACGCCAGATGCTCATGCCCAACGCAACTCTGGTAAGTACCTGCTCCTGCTCATTTCGTACTTCCAAGTATTTATAAGTATTCATTCCAAGTATTTATAAGTACTCAGTGTAAGTATTTAGAAGTACTCAGTCTACACATTTACTTTAAAGTTGCTCTAAAAGCACTTTCCTTAGAACTGGGTGACAAAAAAAGAAAAAGAAAGAATTGATAACATTTCGTTCGTGCTCATATGGTTATTAAAAATATTGTGATCAATTTCTCTTCAAAACCTCACATATATTTTTAACATTTAAACTGGAAATACAAACTACATATTTCAAAACTTGCATATAAGATAAAATGTTGGTTTTTAATATATCTGGTCTCAATTAAGGAATCCATAACATTTGCGTAATCTGATTGGAAACATTTTAGCATCTATTGTTATGCATCTTATAACATGTGATATAACGTGTGATATAACATGTGACATAACCTCTGATATACAACATAACATGTTGTCGAGTCCACCGTTGGACTCATGGATGTACTCGAAACCACGCGAATTTATTCGGCTCTAGTTTATTACGTTCAAATAAGAAAGACTAGCAATTGAGTAATGCAGTGCAAGTTTTATTCCGCGTTGGACGTTGACTTCGGACACTGTACACTGTACTCCGGACACTGTACTCCGGACACTGTGCTCCGGACACTGTACCCCGGACACTGTACCCCGGACACTGATTCTCTGCGTCATAACAGAGAATAAACAACAATTAAGAAACATGCGAAAATATAATGCAAACACTCATATAACGGTGAAGCCGTATAGACGTTCCGATACTCAAATCAAAAAGGTTTTTTCTGACTGAAATCAACACAAGAAGCCCACTAAAATGGCACAATTTAACCTTAATGCCTATTTATAACACGACAAAACATACCAGATATTGCGGTCTTCCAATCTACAAGCCTGAAATACTGTTAACTATTTCTTAGATCCCTATGAAATTGACAGTTTCCAATTGAATTCTTGCTATTTTTCACAATAACTTAACAATATTCCGCTATTGTTGTTATCCGCTGTGAAGTTCACAAGTCGATTCCGTTGCTGATGAGTCGTAGAGCAGTAATTCTTATGATTTCAAGTTGTACTGATTTTTACACCAAAAAACGCCGCTTATATACGCTTTTGGATTCACCGGAGTAATTTGGTTCTGGCGCGTGATTGGGTAAGGCTAACGAGTAAGGCACACCACCCGCCCTGACTGAGTAAACGCTGCTGGGATTAGCGGGCAGGCTAAATTAATCCTAACAGCGGAGATGTCGCGCGGCGCTGGCACCAACTCCAATTAAGGGGCTGAGCGAGTAAGCGATGTCAGGATTAGCGAGCAGGTGAACTTGATCCTAACACTGGAGATGTGGTGCGCCGTTGACACTAATTGCAATTAGGGGCAAGTGTTAACCCCAATAACACGAATGCAATTAACTTTCGAATTAAAAAATACAGGAAATTATTAAAACTTAATTTATAACCCGAAATAAAATTTTAAAGCAATTTTAAAAAGACACATTGTAAAGAGCATATTTTGATGAACACAACGATACCAAACTCGACATATTTCGATAACAAAGTTGAAACCCAAAAACTACGGTACATATATTAAAACCGTCCAAAAATATTTACGGAACGAAAGTTCGTGACATGGAACTTGGTGGACCTAACACTCCCCCCGCTGGAGCGAAGCTTCCAGAACACTCCGGGTGGAACCTCCAAGTTCACCATTCCATGAGTCGCAGAGCAGTGCACGCAATGAAGGGGACCCCTCTGCGGCTGGAACTGAAGTCATCACTCTGTTTCTTCGGCCGGCCTCGTTCGGTCTTCGAGGTTTACTAGTTCCGTTACTGGTCGTCGAACTTGTTTTTCTCAGCTGCGTAGCTTGACGGCCCGAACCAGCCCGTCGCGACTTGGCTCTACTTCTAGCACCAGTCCGATCGGCCACTGTCCTCTGGGTGTGTTGGTATCACGGATGAGGACGATATCTCCAGGGCGCAGATTCTCACGAGCCGTCCTCCAGCACGGCCTTTCCTGTAGTGTCTGCACGTATTCTTTCAACCAGCGCTTCAAGAAAACATTGGCCAAATGCTGCGCGCGGCGCCACCAACGACGCGTGTAGTTCCCGTCCTCGGTAAATTTCCCCATAGGTCGGGAGCCATTTGAGCGCAGCAGAACCAGCTTTGCCGGTGTGAGAACTTCCGGGTCGTTAGGGTCGTCTCCCGAGTAGGTGAGTGGTCGGTCGTTCACGACCCGCTCGGCCTCTGCGAGTGTTGTCAGGAGCATCTCGTCCGTGAGCGGCTGGTCGCGGGTTATGGCAAGCAGGATCTTCCTGACGCTTCTGATCATCCGTTCTGTGGCGCCTCCACGGTGGCTAGCGTGAGGTGGGTTGAAGCGCCAGTCGATCCCGTAGTCGGCGATTCGGATCCCGATGTCGTCTGCCCACGATTCCAGCTCTTCCCTCAGTCCCTCTCGGCACCCACAAAATTTGTCCCATTGTCGCTGTACACCACCTTGGGACGGCCTCGGCGGCTGCAGAAGCGGTGCAGCGCGGAAATGAAGCTCGCGGCATTCAGACTATGGACTACCTCAATGTGGGTGGCTCTTGAGGCAAGGCACGTGAACAGGCATCCCCATCGTTTCACGGTCGATCGGCGGCATTTTACAAGGATCGGTCCAAAATAATCGACCCCCACATAGGTGAAGGGGGGATCAACCGGGTTCAATCTCTCTTCCACCAGTGGGGCCATTTGCTGGGTTTCGCGGGAGCCGAAGAGACGTCGAAACATCAGGCACTGCTTCAGCTGACGTTTTACGGCGGCGCGTCCATGGATCACCCAGTACCTCTGCCGAACGGTGGCGAGCACGTGATTGGTACCCAAATGGTGTTGGCACTCGTGGGCGTCGCGAATGAGCAGTGACGTCAGATGGTGCTTTTCTGGCATGATACGAGGGTGCTTGGCGCTCTCGGGCAGTGGGCTGTATTGTAGTCGTCCTCCCACCACTAAAATTCCGTCCTGTAGTCGTGGGTCGAGCGAGGCTAACTTGCTTCCCTTCTTTATCGTGTCCAGGCTTCGATACTCCTCCGGGAAGCTCAGGCTCTGCACAACCCGGACTAAGGCTACTTCGGCGTCCTGGATCTCTTCGGCCGTCAAGGGTTCAGTTCCGCGTTTACCGGCAGCAAAGCGGCGCCACCAGGCGGCGTGACGGCGTAGTTTTCTCAGGGTGCTGTAGCGTTCTATCAGTCTCTGGAGTGGGTCTGGGTCCGTGGTGGCCGCTGCAACGTTGACTTCCGCCTTCAACTCCGGGTCGTCGTCGGGGGTTTCTGGTGCCGATTGCGTGGTTGGCCATTCCGACTCCGGTCTTTGTAGAAAGGTCGGTCCCTCCAGCCATATCTTCATTGCAGCAGAGTCGTCAGGGGCGATCCCTCTGGACGCCAGGTCCGCGGGATTCTGTTTTCCGTCCACGTGGCACCACTGTTCCGGCTCCGTAATCTCAAGAATGGTCGTCAGGCGGTTGGCTACGAAGGTCTTGAAGCGCCGTCTCCGGTTGGTGACGTAGCCCAGGACAATCATCGATTCCGTCCACATGGTTACGCGGGTGATTTGATGGTCCAGTTCCCTCAGGCACTGGCCGGCCAGTCTCGCCCCGACCACTGCGGCTGTCAACTCTAAGCGGGGCAGCGTCTGCGTTTTCATCGGGGCGACACGTGACTTTCCGAGCACTAGTTGACAGGCGGTGTTGCCATCAACGTCCGTCATCCTCAAGTAGGCGCAGGCGCCATACCCTCGCTCACTGGCGTCGGAAAAGACGTGCAGTTGGACGTCGGTACCGCGTTTCCCAGGTTCACTGCGTAGTGGCGGGGTATCTTGAACATCTGCATGGCGGCGAGGCTGGCAACCCAGAGTCTAAATCTGTCGGTCTGGCCCTTAGGGAGGCGTTGGTCCCATCCTACGTCGTCTCGTGCAGTTGGACGTCGGTACCGCGTTTCCCAGGTTCACTGCGTAGTGGCGGGGTATCTTGAACATCTGCATGGCGGCGAGGCTGGCAACCCAGAGTCTAAATCTGTCGGTCTGGCCCTTAGGGAGGCGTTGGTCCCATCCTACGTCGTCTCGGCAGAGTTCCTGGTGCATCTGTCGGCCGGGTAGCAGGACTGGGGCCACGAGGCCTAGCGGATCGAAGATTGAGCTGATCTCACTCAGTATCCCACGTCGAGTCACCGGCTTGTCGAGCTGTTGAACCTCGAATCTGAAGACGTCTTCTTCGAGGTCCCACTCCAGTCCAAGGGCCCGTTCTTGTGGTAGTTGGTCGGTGGCTGTGAACTTCCGCGTAGATCCACTTCTGAGGTGTTCCTGAATTCCCTCAATCACGCGGCGGTCAGAACACATCCACTTTTCAAGGGAAAAACCTCTGTTGCGCAGCAGTCGGGTCATGTCTTCGACCAGTCTCGAGGCTTCTTCGGTAGTTGCAACGGACTTCAGGAAGTCATCAACGTAGAATGACCTCAGGACGGCGCGTGTCACTGCTTCCGGAAACTCCCGCCGCTGGTCTTCTGCAGCTTGTCTCAGTGCAAAGGTCGTGCAGCTGGGTGAGGAGGTCGCGCCAAAAATATGCACTGCCATCCTGAAGGTCTTCGCTGGCTGTGAGGTGTCACCTTGTGGCCACCATAAGAATCGTAAGGCGTCTCTGTCACTCGGCTGAACGCGCACCTGGTGAAACATTTGCCTGATGTCTGCCGCGAGCGCCATCTTGTCTTGTCGAAACCGCATCAGTACGCCGACGAGATCGTTTACTAAGTCTGGTCCTTGGAGGAGTGCACTGTTTAAGGAGACCCCTCCACTTCTGGCAGCTGCGTCAAAGACTACCCGAACCTTTCCCGGCTTGTGAGGGTTTGTGATGCCGTGGTGAGGTAGGTACCATGTCTTTCCGGTCGGCCCTTCTTCTTCAGCTGGTTCGGCGTGGCCTTGATCGATGTAGTCCTCCATGGTGACTACGTATTTCTCCTTGTAATCTGGGTCTCTAATGAAGCGCTTCTTGAGGCCCCGGAGTCGTTGTTCGGCTTGGTAGCGACTGTCTGGTAGTTGGGGGTCTTCCTTCCGCCATGGGAGCCCCAGCTGGTAGTGGTTTTCATCCATGGCCAGTGTATTCTGCATCATCGTCAGTGCCTGTTTGTCTTCTATGGAGCCGCCGCCGTTGGCCTTCGGTTTCTCTGAAAAGTCCGCTTAGTACATTCGGCGCAGCTCCAGGTCCGTGGTCCGGCACACGCTTGTGCAACCTACGACCGCCGTCCTCCTTGTAGTGGGCGCGGTGGTCTTTGGCCCCCGTACTGACCACCCCAGGAGCGTCTTGACCGCATATGGCTCGCCGTCAGCACCTCTCTTCACGTCAAGCGGCACGTGGGCTGAGGGTACGTCGATCCCGATTAGCAGCCCGATGTCTCCCTTGGGTGGCGTAGGCGCCTTAATCCCTGCTAAGTGAGGCCATGACTTCAGGTCACGGGTCGTGGCAATGTGTTCTGCAGTCACCGGCAAATGATTTATTGTTGTTATCCGCTGTGAAGTTCACAAGTCGATTCCGTTGCTGATGAGTCGTAGAGCAGTAATTCTTATGATTTCAAGTTGTACTGATTTTTACACCAAAAAACGCCGCTTATATACGCTTTTGGATTCACCGGAGTAATTTGGTTCTGGCGCGTGATTGGGTAAGGCTAACGAGTAAGGCACTCCACCCGCCCTGACTGAGTAAACGCTGCTGGGATTAGCGGGCAGGCTAAATTAATCCTAACAGCGGAGATGTCGCGCGGCGCTGGCACCAACTCCAATTAAGGGGCTGAGCGAGTAAGCGATGTCAGGATTAGCGAGCAGGTGAACTTGATCCTAACACTGGAGATGTGGTGCGCCGTTGACACTAATTGCAATTAGGGGCAAGTGTTAACCCCAATAACACGAATGCAATTAACTTTCGAATTAAAAAATACAGGAAATTATTAAAACTTAATTTATAACCCGAAATAAAATTTTAAAGCAATTTTAAAAAGACACATTGTAAAGAGCATATTTTGATGAACACAACGATACCAAACTCGACATATTTCGATAACAAAGTTGAAACCCAAAAACTACGGTACATATATTAAAACCGTCCAAAAACATTTACGGAACGAAAGTTCGTGACATGGAACTTGGTGGACCTAACACATGTGCTATAACATGTGATATAAAAAGCATATAGCATGTGACATATGACATAATATCTGATATAACACATAACATCACATCTGCCATAACATGTGCCATAACATGTGATGTAACATTTGATATGACATAACACGTAGGTTGAGCTAGGTACAGGGACATACTTCGTATCGCCCGACCTCAACTACGTGCTGATAGCCTATGAGAGAGAGCGCGTGTGGAGGCACTCATACACGGCCCGATATGTCCTGTATAACGTCAGCGCGGAGGATCCAGACAGGTACTGTACATGCCCCTATCCCATCCCCCAGGGGGGGGGGGGCGAATAGGGCGTGTGGAGGCACTCATACACGGTCAGGTATGTTCAGCGTGGCCATCCCATGCAGGTACCATACACCTGTGGGAGTGGAGGGGGGGGGGGGGGGTCGTGGAAGCACTCATGCATAGCGTGATATGGAATCGACAATGTCAGTGCGCAGGTTTCAGACAGGTATATGCCCTAACACGCCTCCAACCCCCTATTATCACCTGGGGGAGGGAGATTTTTGAAGTTGTCACACCACAAGATATGCCCTTTCAATGTCGGTGAGGAAGGCCAAGACTGGTACCCAATCTACCCCCCACCCCCCAACATGTGGTGGATATGGGTCTCCTTAATGCTGGATTTCATTATGAAAAGTAAGGTTGAGGTCTTGGGGAAGGGGCAACCGCCCCTACCTCCTAGCCTGAAAAATGGCGGATCATACAATAAAGACCAAGCCTTGTTCCCTTATAAGCACTATTTCATGTTTCAGTCAATTGCTAGAGTTCCCAAACAGCGATGAGTTGGCAGGGGAGGTGCTGCAGTTTGCACGCTGGGGAAACACGGGCACAACGCTGGTGAGTTGCTAACTAAAGCCATTCTCAAGTTTTAGCTCAGGAGTAAAAATTTGCTGCTATACTTATTTTATATCCTTATTTTTATCATTATCATTAGTATAATAATTATTGTTATTATTGTTTTACTTTTGTTTATCTCAAATTTGAAAGCTTCGAATTCAAACACATAGCTAAAAAAATTTCTCGTTGTACTTATGCTGACGTCACTTCCGCTTCAGTCGTTTGTTTATGGAAACAACCTGTACTACCAAGCCAGCGTGACGTCAGCAGCTGAGCAGGTGACGACCACAGGTCAACAACCCTTCATCTTCAACGGCATGCCTGACTGGATGTACGAAGGTACGAGAGACCTCCCCCACCCCCTTCCTCCCCTCCACCGCTTCCCATTTTTTTATCTGTGAGGACTATTTTCATACTGTAGACATTGTAATTAAGTCACGGCTAATGGAAAGACATCTCCTGAAATTGTTAGGTGCATATCAGAGTTCTCGCTGACGCTGTCTGTTTGTTGCCTTACCAATAATGTCGAGTCAACAGCCGTATGAATTTAACAATAATATAAACAGCTGCGTGGTTTTAGAGGACGTGGTTGCTTCGGCGTACGGTCATTTCTTCTCGACTGATGACCAGTACTTTGTGTATGTGAAGTACAATGATACTGGAGTACCTCTTCAGGCCTGGCCTTTCTATGGACCCAAGGAAGACGTGTATGGCCAGACAGTGGAAATAGCTTATCCGAAGGTCAGTACATCATAGTATCTTGTAGCTTTCCCAGAGGTGCTTAGAGTGGTACTTTATAGCCTACCCACAAGGGAGTACAGAAGTATCTGCTTACCTGTCAAAATCGAGTGCAGTAGTACCTCATAGCCTGTACAGAGGTAATTGTGTAGAACCCTTATGACTTACCCAAAGGTAAACACAAAAGGATTTTATAGCTAGCCTATACAGGGGTAAGTGCAGTTGAACTTAACGAACTAAAAAGTCAACATTTTCTTTCTGTTCAAATATACTTTCAGATGACTTGAAATAAGTCAATATGTGCTACGTATTGACTATTAAGAAAATGTTGATTAATTGGTTTTTTCTTTACAACTAGCTGCCATATTTAACGGCGCTTGTGTTCTGGTCAATATTGACCAATCAGATTGTAGCATTTGATTTGCTCGATTAGTGTAACGATTGCGCATATTGTTGCATGAGTGTGTATGCGTCTGTCTTACAGGCGGGAGATATTCGCAACGGGGAACTCGGACCAATCACGCAGGTTACTCTCTATGTTGTCAACACCAATGACCTCACAACGCACACCGTATTAAACCCGCCTCAGCAACTCGCCGGGGAGTAAGTTATATCACATATGCACTGAATTCTTCAGTCTGGAACTAGACCCACGACTTTCTGAAACAAAATCTTAACACAGATTGAGACATTCACCCTTAGGGAACAATTGTCTGGTGAAAATCATAAAATGATTATAGCATAGATCTACACCAGAGCACACCCAGCAAACAACCGACGTCTTTTTGGGTTGATAAAAGGATGGATTTTGGTCGCAACCACTTCACAACCATATTCTGAATAAAATAAGGTTGTAAAAATGGGTAGAATTACGTCACGACCTATTTCCCTAAAACCCAACTTTATTCCGACGTCGAGGAAACGTCGGTTTTCTGACGTCATTCCGACGTTGCAAAAAAGACCAAAAAGCGATGAACATTTATTATCGCTCACCGGAAATGGAAATGATTTTGAAAAAGAGGAAGAAAAAACGTAATTTTTACATGAAAATTTTATAATTTTGATGGCGCGTCGGTATTTTTCTCCCTAGATTGTAAAAATTTACATGGAAAATACTTTCGTATGTATTTCACAACAGCAGTTGAATGATTAATTATGTATTAATTATATAACTCTAGACTATTTTTGTAAGACGTGCCTAAGACTGGTCGTTTCAAGGTGGTAAACCCGACGTCAGTTTCAGGTCGGAACCCGGCGTCATTCTGACGTTGAAAATCCGACAGCGGTTCCATTTCATATACGACCAAAACCGGCACGTCAGTCCGACGTCGGAAACGTCGGGTCACGATACCGATCCGACGTCATTTTGACGTCTTAATGTTTGCTGGGCAGACTACGGAAACTCCTAACTATGAAAGAAAGATACGGAAAGAACAAGTCTACCGTTGAGTATACTGTCTGGCAAATAATAATAAACAGCTTACGTAGAAAGTTTACTTCCAGTTTTAAAAAGCGATACACTTTCCTCATTTCTGTGGAGTCGAAGTAAACGGAAGGATACTTTCTACGCAAACTGTCTACTGTTTGTGTCAACAGAAACCTGTTACGGAAACGTATGGAATAAATGATATTCTTTGTCATGTAAGCTTATGCAAGCCATAAGTTACGAAGGTTAACCTATGCAAGCCACAAGCTTAGATGATTGTCTGACGCAAGACACAGTGATGTTGAGCCTATGTTGTTGCAGACATAGACGCATAATTTCCGCTTTCAGACTAGACGGTAGCTTGAGAAGCCATAGTAGTATCAGTATAAATTAAGTACATGTATCTGCAATATATTTGCACGATCGTGTGCGTACGCTTTTGCAGGGATCACTATTACACCCGCATTGCATGGAGTAACGAGCGCATTTTTGTGACGTGGACAAACAGAGCACAGAATCACACAGTCTACGTGACCTATAACCCCAGTACCGCCGAAGGTACACAGGTACGTTTTACAGCCTGAAGCAGTCTACGTGATATATAGCCCCAGTACTTCCGAAGGTACCCAGGTACATTTCAAAGCCTGTAATAGTCTACGTGACCTATAACCTCAGCACCACCGAAGGCACACAGGTACGTTTTACAGCCTGTAGCAGACTACGGCACCTATAACGCTAGCACCACTGAAGGTACACAGGCACGCTTTGCAATCTGCAGAACGGTAGCTAGTAGTCGATAAAATTCATTTCTATGTTTTGATCTTCATTACATAAATTCATGAAATTTAAATAATACTTGAAAAGGCCCAAAAAAAAACTGTCCCATTAATATGCATTTCAGCAACTTCAGTAACTTCAGTAACATTGTTCTTTAAAATATGCACTGTAAAATCAATAAAATAATGTATTTAAACAATTCATCTCGGACACAAATATCTCTGAATGATCTCTAAGTGGCCAAACATTATACAACTGAACTAAATAACAAGTATGAGAAGAAGATTTATCATTTTTTAATTTCCAGTAGATGTAACACTCGATATTCTTTGTGACGATCAGTTTCACTTCACAAATCTGTGTTACTGTGCTTTGTGATGACCAGTGTCACTGAACAAATCTGTGTTACTGTGCTTTGTGACGACCAGTGTCACTGCACAAATCTGTGTTACTGTGCTTTGTGACGACCAGTGTGATTGCACAAATCTGTGTTACTGTGGTTTGTGACGACCAGTGTCACTTCACAAATCTGTGTTACTGTGCTTTGTGACGACCAGTGTCACTGCACAAATCTGTGTTACTGTGCTTTGTGACGACCAGTGTCACTGCACAAATCTGTGTTACTGTGCCTTGTGACGATCAGTTTCAACTCACAAATCTGTGTCACTGTGCTTTGTGATGACCAGTGTCACTGCACAAATCTGTGTCACTGTGCTTTGTGACGACCAGTGTCACTGCACAAATCTGTGTTACTGTGGTTTGTGACGACCAGTGTCACTTCACAAATCTGTGTTACTGTGGTTTGTGACGACCAGTGTCACTGCACAAATCTGTGTTACTGTGCTTTGTGACGACCAGTGTCACTGCACAAATCTGTGTCACTGTGGTTTATGACGACCAGTGTCACTTCACAAATCTGTGTTACTGTGCTTTGTGACGACCAGTGTTACTGCACAAATCTGTGTTACTGTGCTTTGTGACGACCAGTGTCACTGCACAAATCTGTGTTACTGTGCTTTGTGACGATCAGTTTCAATTCACAAATCTGTGTTACTGTGCTTTCTGACGACCAGTTTCAATTCACAAATTTGTGTTACTGTGCTTTGTGACGACCAGTGTCACTGCACAAATCTCTGTTGCTGTGCTTTGTGACGATCAGTTTCAATTCACAAATCTGTGTTACTGTGCTTTGTGATGACCAGTGTCACTGCACAAATCTGTGTTACTGTGCTTTGTGATGACCAGTGTGACTGCACAAATCTGTGTTACTGTGGTTTGTGACGACCAGTGTCACTTCACAAATCTGTGTTACTGTGCTTTGTGACGATCAGTTTCAATTCACAAATCTGTGTTACTGTGCTTTTTGACGACCAGTGTCACTGCACAAATCTGTGTTACTGTGCTTTGTGACGATCAGTTTCAATTCACAAATCTGTGTCACTGTGCTTTGTGATGACCAGTGCCACTTCACAAATCTGTGTTACTGTGCTTTGTGATGACCAGTGTCACTGCACAAATCTGTGTTACTGTGCTTTGTGACGACCAGTGTCACTGCACAAATCTGTGTTACTGTGCTTTGTGACGACCAGTGTCACTGCACAAATCTGTGTTACTGTGCTTTGTGACGATCAGTTTCAATTCACAAATCTGTGTTACTGTGCTTTGTGATGACCAGTGTCACTGCACAAATCTGTGTTACTGTGCTTTGCGATGACCAGTGTCACTACACAAATCTGTGTTACTGTGCTTTGTGACGACCAGTGTCACTGCACAAATCTGTGTTACTGTGCTTTGTGACGACCAGCGTCACTGCACAAATCTGTGTTACTGTGCTTTGTGACGACCAGTGTCACTGCACAAATCTGTGTTACTGTGCTTTGTGACGATCAGTTTCAATTCACAAATCTGTGTTACTGTGCTTTGTGACGACCAGTTTCAATTCACAAATCTGTGTTACTGTGCTTTGTGACGACCAGTGTCACTGCACAAATCTCTGTTACTGTGCTTTGTGACGATCAGTTTCAATTCACAAATCTGTGTTACTGTGCTTTGTGACGATCAGTTTCAATTCACAAATCTGTGTTACTGTGCTTTGTGATGACGAGTGTCACTGCACAAATCTGTGTTACTGTGCTTTGTGATGACCAGTGTCACTGCACAAATCTGTGTTACTGTGCTTTGTGACGACCAGTGTCACTGCACAAATCTGTGTTACTGTGCTTTGTGACGACCAGTGTCACTGCACAAATCTGTGTTACTGTGCTTTGTGACGACCAGTGTCACTGCACAAATCTGTGTTACTGTACTTTGTGACAATCATTTTCAATTCACAAATCTGTGTTACTGTGCTTTGTGACGACCAGTGTCACTGCACAAATCTGTGTTACTGTGCTTTGTGACAATCAGTTTCATTTCACAAATCTGTGTTACTGTGCTTTGTGACGACCGGTTTCAATTCACAAATTTGTGTTACTGTGCTTTGTGACGACCAGTGTCACTGCACAAATCTCTGTTACTGTGCTTTGTGACGATCAGTTTCAATTCACAAATCTGTGTTACTGTGCTTTGTGATGACCAGTGTCACTGCACAAATCTGTGTTACTGTGCTTTGTGATGACCAGTGTCACTTCACAAATCTGTGTTACTGTGCTTTGTGACGACCAGTGTCACTGCACAAATCTGTGTTGCTGTGCTTTGTGACGATCAGTGTCACTGCAAAAATCTGTGTCACAATGCTTTGTGACGACCAGTGTCACTTCACAAATCTGTGTTACTGTGCTTTGTGACGACAAGTGTTACTGCACAAATCTGTGTTACTGTGCTTTGTGACGACCAGTGTCACTGCACAAGTCTGTGTTACTGTGCTTTGCGACGACCAGTGTCATTGCACAAATCTGTGTTACTGTGCTTTGTGACGACCAGTGTCACTGCACAAATCTGTGTTACTGTGCTTTGTGACGACCAGTGTCACTGCACAAATCTGTGTTACTGTGCTTTGTGACGATCAGTTTCAATTCACAAATCTGTGTTACTGTGCTTTGTGACGACCAGTGTCACTGCACAAATCTGTGTTACTGTGCTTTGTGACGACCAGTGTCACTGCACAAATCTGTGTTACTGTGCTTTGTGACGATCAGTTTCAATTCACAAATCTGTGTTACTGTGCTTTGTGACGACCAGTGTCACTGCATAAATCTGTGTTACTGTGCTTTGTGACGATCAGTTTCAATTCACAAATCTGTGTTACTGTGCTTTGTGACGATCAGTTTCAATTCACAAATCTGTGTTACTGTGCTTTGTGATGACGAGTGTCACTGCACAAATCTGTGTCACTGTGCTTTGTGACGACCAGTGGCACTGCACAAATCTGTGTTACTGTGGTTTATGACGACGAGTGTCACTTCACAAATCTGTGTTACTGTGCTTTGTGACGACCAGTGTCACTGCACAAATCTGTGTTACTGTGCTTTGTGACGACCAGTGTCACTTCACAAATCTGTGTTACTGTGGTTTGTGACGACCAGTGTCACTTCACAAATCTGTGTTACTGTGCTTTGTGACGACCAGTGTCACTGCACAAATCTGTGTTACTGTGCTTTGTTTTGGTTGCAGAATATTGAATTTGAAGTGCCGAACGGCTGGGTTGATTCAGTGAGTGATTTACAATTATATTGTGTGTTATACTACTATCACTACTATCACTACTACTTTCAACTACTACTTGTACAACTTCCGTCTGCTTTGAAGTTCGTGACTATACTCGTTAAAAATAGTGAAGAATGACAGGAAAAAGAACGAATTATATGATATAAAGCGGATGTGGCAATGTACTTTGTGAACGGCTCGTAAATGTTTTATATTTCATTCGATTTCCTTACATGGAAAACAAAACCTTCGCATTTATTTTAAACTGTCTACTTACATGTTTCTGCGTAACAGTGCTTTTTACTTATGTGTATAATTTCCAGCCGGCAACCAGGCCATGGTTCATCGAAGGCGGTGCTGAACTGCGTTACTGGACGATTCTGTCTGAGCCAATCAACGGCGACGCCTGGCCCCACGTGGCCCTCGTCACTGTTCCGGTACGTAAACACTCGGCCGAATTAAAACAGAAGTGGTTGTGTGGTTGGGTTCGCTAAATTTAATAGAATTTTTAGTAGTTTTATGCGAGAAAAGTTCGCATGTATTTGCCCAGCGTATTATCATATAACGTCAGTATTTGCGAAGTAAATACGTGTTCGTTCGGAGACGGTGAGTTAAACTTGGTCTGAAAGCGGTACAAGGCCGAAGGAGAAAACTCATGTGATTGAAAAGTTCGCTAATCTTGTTGCTAAAATAATTTTTGACAACCCGAAGCAATCTTGTCAGTGTGAAAAATGTTCAGTTTTTTTAAAAAAAATTCCTTAATATTTTTTGGTCAAGTTGAAAACATCCGTGGTGTCGGGTATAAACGGAAGATATTTCCCGTTGCACTTAACTACCCTAGAAAAAACATACGAGTGCCGCCCTCCTTCCCCCTCACCCCCTCCCCCTACCTCCACTTCATGGGGATGTTGACATTGCAGGCGGACTCGGAGGGGAACATCACGTACGTACAGTCTGGTGAAATGGCCGTCGATTCTATCGTGGGATACGACCAGGAGAATCAATACGTCTATTTCATTTCCACCAATTTTGATCCGACCGAGAGACATATTTACAGGTGAGTGGCGCAGTTGTAAATTCATGTAAAAATCACGTTCATTGCTTTTATCTCAGTCCGTACTTTAAATGGCAGTTCGTGAGGAAATTCCGTGCTGTTCTCTCAGTCATTTATAAATAGTCTTGTCTGACTATAAGCTAATGCTATGTATTGGGGATTAGTTATTCTAGAGAATATCATCATCTTTTGGAAACATTTGGAATGAAGCAGAATATCTTTAATGCCGTTTCAGTAACGCCGGTTACTAGATCTCAACAATGAAAACATATATATTTTTCTAGTCAAAACGACACGGAATATGAAAAAAAAATCAGACGAATCTTTTGAATGACGTAATTTTAGAGCTGGAACCGAGAGCGCAGATGAACCGGATCCGATATGTCTGACATGCGACTATCCGGAGACCCGTCGGTACATCACGGCGTCCTTCAGCAGCACTGGCAAATATTTCATCGAAGGCAGCATCGGACCCGACGTGCCTTCGTACCGTCTGAAAAGCACTGATAACCTCACTGGTACGTCACGCGTCCTTCTATAACCTTATCGGCAAGACTCGTACCTTCCTACAGCCTTAAACGCGTCGATAATCTCACCGGCAAGTCAGTTAATTTCCTACAGGATCAAACGCAGAAAATATAAAAGAAAAACTAAGACTACCACGGAATTAAGGCCATTTCAGAAAGTAGTTAACTTTTAGCAATTCTAAAACTTATTGAGAGCTTTGTTTAAATCTAAAATCAAGCTTTTCAAAAGTGATTACTGAACAGCTCACACCTTTGCAACACGATCACATATGACCCAAGGGAGGGGGGTGGTGCGGCAAGTACTTGGGTACTTTGTATACTTGGTGTACTTGCTGACAGATGAGGTACTGGAGGACAATGCAGATGTGCGCGAGCGCCTGTCAGTCAAACAGCTGCCGTCCCGTAACTTCATCGAGTTCCCCGTCACTGATGGCTACAGTGAGTAGTTAAAGTGATTAGTGATGGATGTAAAATGATTGAACTTTCATAGGTCGTTGTGTTATAACTATTTTCCAAGACAGCACAGCTTTAGATTATTAGTAGTAATAGTAATAGTAGTAGTAGTGGTCGTAATAGTAACAGTATAGGTAAAACTTGTAGTACTAGTAGTAGTAATTAAAGTAGTAGAAGCAGTTGGAGTAGTAGAAGTAGCTGGAGTAGTAGAAGTACTTGGAGTAATAGGAGTAGTACTAGTGGTAGTATTATTATGGAGCTCTGTTAGTATGAATAACGCATATAAAAGTTTTTGCCAAGTGCCCGGTATATCATTTCAGTGGCCAGAGCCGACGTCTACTACCCCTACAACTTTGATATTACACAGACTTATAATGTCCTGCTGTATCCGTGAGTAGATCCATGTTTCCTCAGCTCTATTTTAACGCTGTAGCCGATGTGGGAAGTCGGATTTTGTCAGCAGTATAACGCCCCTTACATGTTATATCATATCGAGCAGCTAATGGCAAGAAAGAATGAAGGGTAAAAATAAGGGACGAGGGAATGAAAGAATTCATGTATATATACATTAAACAGAGAATGAGTGATGCGATGTTAAAGTAATTCTATACATAATTAATACTTAGATATTCGTACTGGTGTCACTCTTCTTGTTACATGACCATCCGTCGACCCTTGCGTTCCGGTCAACATTAAAGCATTGTTGACTTGGAAATGGACCAATTAAACTGCAGCATTTAGCCAATTCATGTAACAATTTCAATTCAAGATACGCGGGACCGAACAGCCAGAGGGTGTACAAAACCTTCCCGATAGGCTCAAACACAAACAACTGGCTCATGTACCTAAAGAGTACAGAACATAACACAGTGGTGGCCAGCGTCGACGCCAGGGGCACGATCATGCGCAGTGACAACTTCCGCTTCCTGATGTATCGCAAGCTTGGATTGGTCGAGATTGAGGATCAGCTCGAAGCGGCAAGGTAGACCAATAATAACTCAGTCCTAATCTATTTTAATGGCCAGAATATATATTGATGAACTTGAATTGAACAGTTTAAAATTTAATATCTTGGAGATGGATGTATGAGGTAATAGTGCCCAGAAAGTGCTCATTCCTTTTCTGATCAAGTGATATTAAAGTGTGAGCCGAAAAATAACATTTAACGATAACATACATAACCAAAAGTATATATGAAGTATGCAATGGTGAATTAATTACTTGCTTTTGTTTTGCATGAAATATTTTATTTTTTATCACTTAACTTTTGCCAAATTTATTGGAAAGAATTTAACTCGCTTTCATGTTAAAAGAAAAATTATCTCGAACTTAATACCTGTCCCCCAAATAAAATAAAAAATAACTAGATAAATAAATAAATAGAAAAAAACAATTGTATGTGCTGTATCTTTGTTTTCAAAAGTAAGGCGATGTACTTATGATGATGTACTCTATGGTGTACTTTATTACTGAACAACAGGTACTTCAGAGGACAGGATTACTTCGATAATGAGGACAAAATGGCAATCTTTGGATGGGTAATTTTTATGCATATTCAAAACCTCTACTTCTACAGGCTCGAAAGTTCACTTTGGATGAAGATCTTCATTTAAAAACAAACAGACTATCAAATTATATTAAATTATAATGCAGGATTATTAGCCTCTTGTTTAATTACTCCCAGGCTTGGAAACACCAACATATGAAGGTGAAAATCATTTAACAGCTGTCGGGGTGATTTATATAAGGAAGATTCTATTCGCACCGCAGAAACAGTAGAGAACTGTTTGTTTATATGAGAAATAACCACATTATAATTTAATAGTAACGGCTTGAATAGCGATGTCAGTTAAATAAACATGGGATGTGGGCGTCAAACGGCCAACCAACAAAGCGCTTGTCTGCTGTGTGTAAGACCTTATCACTCCGCCGACCCACTGGGGATTCAGCGAAAATAGTACTCAACGAAGGAAAATACTTTTTAAAAATTCATCCGTAGTGTGCTTATACATAACACACAGATCTCTCTAGAGATCAGTTGTTTTATAACAACGATATAACAGTCAGATCTCTCCAGAGGTCAGCTGTTTTATAACAACATAACAGACAGATCCTTCGAGAGGTCAGCTGTTTTATAACAACGAACAAGAAAATGTTTCTGTTTTGTGTCTAAAATCTGACCAGTCCTATGGAGGATTTGTGACGTCGAAGTCGCTGGCGATGAGCGAGGAGGAGGAATTCCAGTGCGGGCTCGCTGTAGCGCCCGTTACTACCAAGCGATACTACGGTGAGACCCTGCACTCTTCACACACCATAAATTGAACTGATAAAATATTGGCCCAGGAAGAAAAATAGATTTTTTTTATTAATTTTCAACTAACCCATCGAGCATTTATACTACGAATTTATCAGTTTCTATTTTTAACCTTTTGAAGCGACCTTGTTTTAGAAGTTCATTTAAAATAGAGCGACTCATTCAACCACATTTTACAAAAAAAGTTGTAATTCGAATATTACCTTAATTTAGAATTTGACATATTGAGTAGTTTTAGAGCATAATATGAAAATGTTGCTATGCGATTGTAGAAAATTAACCTAAACACAATCTCTATACTGTCCATTCAGATAGCGCGTACACAGAGCGGTACTTGGCCTTTGATTTACCGCATGATAACGAGGCTGGGTATAATGTAAGTACACACAATATGCTGTTGCTATGGATATATATTATATATATAATCCCCACTGTACTTAAATCAGCGCAATGTTATATTTCACAATATTCCACCTAGGGGTACAGGACTGCCGCTGTGATAAGTGCCGCTGTGACAAGTGCCGCTGTGACAAGTGCCGCTGGACAACAACCGTCTGGACACTTGTTCCAGTGGCACTTTTCCTAGACCCTCTACCTGGTGCAATTTTATATCATCCAAATCTTTGAATAAGAACAATTTTTATACAGTCTTTTAAGCTAAGTAACTAAATAAATAAATTTCATTTAACTTCCGAGAATTTGCGATTTCATTGCTATGTAAAGTGAGATTCCCCCGCTGCCATTTTCGACCTTTATGCAAAGTTGATCTATTAACCGTTAAAGCAGATTATGACATACTCAAAACCCTTTTGCAGAACACTGATATAATGAGTGTGGCTTCTCAATTTCATGGAAAAGACTACCTCATTGCGCACGGTACTCACGATGGTAAGTCAACACGATTGTGTCACTGCGCACGGTACTCACGATGGTAAGTCAACATGATAGTCAACATGATAGCCTCACCGCAGTCACGATGGGCCCTGGCACATGGCACTCGTGATGGTAAGTCAACACCATAGCGTCAATAAGCACCGTATCCATGATAGTAATTTAACGATGGATTAATTGCGCGCGGCACTCATGAAGGTCAGTCAACACCATAATGCCAATGCAGAAGGCAGTCACGATGGCGAATCAACATGATAGACTCATGGCGCAAGACACTCACATTGGCAAGTCTCAACACGTTACATTCATTGCAAACGGAATAGAAGAAATATTACGGTAATTAATATAGTATTAAAGTCTCACTTTAGGTGGGCTTTTTATTCGAATTTTGCTCCGCATTTTAATGCATTAATTTAGTTTTCTATCGGGCGGTCCAGCAAGAAATCTTTTAAAGTGCCAATGTCTTCGAGATATAACTTAATAAGGTTTACACGTGGGACTTACAAGAAATTGTGATGGTTTCTATTTCTTTCTTTCTGTTTTTTTGTTTTTTTTTGCTTTTTTTTCCTTCTTTTTTTTGTTCGTCACTTTTTTGGTTCGCAGACATCTGCTCCGACACAAATTTGGCAAACATTTTGCGAACCATGCAAAGAGGATCCACGCGAAAATTGTTGACCTATGTCATCATCTTCAGTGTCTTATGACGTCATGAAAGTTTCAAAGTGATATATTTCGAAATCGGTTTCATATACAGCTTTGGAGCAAAATACGTCATTTTTTTGCAAGGGACATTTTGGTGATCGGCTTTTTTACCTGTGACGTCACAATGACGTAATTTTTAAAATTTTCTTTTTCTGAGCGGTTTGAATGCGGAAGGATGTGCACAGAGGACTTTGAAGAATAAAATGAGGAATACAATATAATTCTGTAATTCTAAAAGCCCCAGCCCCCTCTCAAGCACACCCCAATCCACCAGAGCCAACTTAGCACATGGCATTACAAAGTGCTTTCATCAGGCTACAGTATCGGCACAGCCATACTGGACTTAAGTAGTATGCATAGCTTGAACTGTTATGACGTTGCACCACAATGCTTAGCACTGCATTAACAAATGCATAGCCTTCGAGAGCACTCGGTTAGCTCAAATCTTAAATAGTTATGCTTACTTCGTAACTTCTGCAAAACTTTATATAAACATGCACTTTAGAAAATATACACACTTTTTTGGAAGTGTATAGCTTCAGTTTTGAAATTCCTTATCATAGTTGAATTTTTATTGTACACCTTTATTGCTGTTCACACTTTGCTATAACCATTAAAACTTTAGTACTGATCAATAGCGGGGTTTAAGCACTATTGTTTCGGTGCACAATATACACACAGTAGATTACGAAATTTTTGTTGTACGAAAAAGTTAAGACGAATGCATTAAGGTTTCTCATTGAATTTAAAGACGCAATGCCACGGCTTTCTGAAAGCGAGAGGTGCCGGGTGTTAGGCAATGGGACTTTCTGTACAGGACATCGCTAACCGATTTGAGTGCAACCGTTTACCGGTTGCAGGAGAGGCATAGAGCAACTGGGAATATCCATGATCGACCTAGACCCGGATAACCTCGTTTAACGACGCCTCAGCAGGATCGCCACATCCGTTTAGTGCACTTACGCAACAGGTTCCAGAGTGCTACGCAAACGGCGACAGTAACATCTGGCAGATGGAACAACCGGATAAGCCGAATGACAGTGTCCAGACGTTTGGCGGAACACGGGATACGTGCTCGCAGACCTTATCGAGGCGTGGTACTTGACGCACGAAGACCCGGCTTATGACGGGAGCGGGTACTGGCAGACCAAGTGGTCCCCTACATCCAGCAAAACAACAACGCATCTTTATGCAGGATAACGCGAGACCGCATGTTGCCAGAGACAGTTTACTGTTCCTGCAACACAATAACGTTAACATCCTGCCGTGGCCACCTTACTCCCCAGACATGTACCCCATAGAATATGTCTGGGATGACGTGGATAGGAACGTTAGACAACGGGATCCGCCTCCGAGAAATGCCGAACTGCGCCAAGCATTGATGCAGCAGTGGCACCGCTACCCCCAATGGAGGATTAACCATCTCATTTGCTCGATGCCAAGAAGGATTGGTGCTCTGCTTTACGCTGGAGGTGGTCACACACGTTATTGAAGTGCTTGATTTCTTGACTGCAACTGTGAACGGTGAAAATTGGACCTATCCTTGTTTCAAATTGAACTCTCTCAAAACGTTGCCACTCTTCGAGTTTGTTGTTTTGTCAGTGAGTGAGCATTTATATAATCTTGTTTCAGCGAAAATAGAATTCCCCCATATTGAATAGTTTAAAGATACCAAAACTTCAAAATTGTGTATACTTTTTAATGTGCATGAGTATATATTGTGTTTTTGGTCAATATGATTGATTATAAATACAGCTGTGTTTGCCACGCATTCGGTTACCTTTTTAATACATGTGGTCTTCGGCCATGTGGGCTATACTCATGATGTAACTCTGCCGTCTGTTCATCTGTGAGCTTTGAATGTGTGCTAATTGTCTCACAGTCAATAAAATTAAACTGACATAGATGGTCTACTCAGGTTTGGGGCAGGGAATGCTAGTATTTTATTTTGAAGATCTGCAGCTTTTCGTCAGTTTGACGACTCTATTGCTAGGAAGTTATCTCTTTTTACTTATTCGTGAAATTTTGCAAAAGGATGGATTTTTTCAATTTTCATGCAACTGGTAAAATGGTATTACTTTTAACAGTTTTAAGGGGCATGCAACATTTTTAAGCCTTAATTATATTCATTTTGGCATCCGAAGTGTAAAATTCTAGTTTAATAATGCTGTGAAAATTGGTGAAAACTAAAATAATTTTTACTATTGATACACAATTAGCAATTTATTTCTATTGATGTAAGTTTACGGCATCGATGGGTGTTGTAAGTACATATTGGTCTGCTAAATGGAGTCACGCTTTTAAATTGTTTCACTAATATTTTTTTCACTTTCGCGCGTTTCCTCATAAACGATACGATTTGTGCTCCGTATCTTTTAACAGTATGAAAACCCTTTCTTTAAATATGATATAACGTGATTTTTTGTGGGTTTATAAAGTTGGATTAGCGTTTTATGATTTTAAAATTCTACAAAAATAACAAACCATGAAATAATTGTTTTTTTCTCGAAAATTATGCTTCCTAGCCCATTTTTAACTGATTTTTGGTCTGCAAGGTTTGACGCACGCATTGATCCACGTATTTCTGGTTCTTGCGGGGATGGAGATTTAGGGGACGGAGCCCCATGGTTTCCATTACAACTGTAGTGGTATTCGTCCCTCATACAGTGCCATCGTTTAGAACTGCTTCAGTGTGATAGCACGCTATGTGTCCATTAAGCTTAATAAGCACACGTCAGTACAAGGGCGTTATAGTAGCAAACCATACCGCAGAAAGCCGAATAACAGCGAAGTTCCTAGCCAAAGACCATTTGTATCTTCGATTATTTGCTGTGTTTATGCATAAGAATAGCTTTGAATATTTAAAACGTTAAATATTTACATATATCGCTTTAATGCTACTGACCGGAACATCATTGACCTCGAACGCCACCTATGTATTTGGAAACCACAAATGGAATAATGCGATTTTATATCATGCTTCGCTGCCAATGGGTACGAAAGAAAGTTTCGCCAGGGTAAATTTATCGCTACAATGTAGCGGGCCAGTTGTAAGTTATTCGTTAAGCTCTTGTTTATACAAAGAGTAGGGGAAACAAACCTTAAATTATATATGGAAACAAAAGAGACATTTTTATATGCTATATTTTCTGTTAACTTGCAACTTTCGAGTAGAAGTATTTCTTTTGTTTCATTGTATTTTTATTTCGGAAAAAATATTAACATTTTGGGTACAATTTGAAAAAATCTTGATATTTGATTTTATCCAAAATAACCGATATAAAATCACATACCCTATATAAAAAGAAATCAATTAACTGAATATGATTGAGTGATCTGAACTAAGAGCTTCCGGAGCAAGCGATATTGGAATGTTATTGATGCATATTGTGCTGTTTTTCTATTTTTGGAAACTATTGTTGTTATGTTTACAGATAATGTTCACTTCATGCACATGGCTCAGCTGGTGAATGCTCTAATGCAGGAGGAATACCAGTTCAGACAACTCGTGAGTTTTTTTCTAGATTTTATATTAAGAAATGTCCAAACACTTGATCATCTCAATGATTTATTAAGGCTTGGCACAAAGACTCGCCTAATTAAGGTAACTGTAGCGGCGAACAATTCATTTCGTATCACTCCGAGCTGGATTCGAACCCAAGACCTTAGGATTACCAATTCAGCTGCCTAATCAAGTGGGCTAACCGTCACTGCTTTCTGTCAGCTGTCAGCTGTGCATTATTTTGTTGATTAAAATCTCATTGACAATATGGGTGTTTCGATTAAGAATGAAAATATTATTGCATCTAACTGCAACCAGGTTCTTTGTTTACGACGAGTGGTCATAAAAGTGCAAAGAAAAATCATATGATGACAGAGACAGCAGTGAAGCTATAGTACAGAATGGTGTATTGTGAATTTTGTAGATGTACCCGGATGAGAACCATAACATTGCCGGTGACAAACAAGCCAGGCACTTGTACAGAGCTCTCACTAACTTCCTTGTACAAGACTGCTGGGAGCAACAATAATACCACACCTGCTCAGCTATAGGAATCGTTGTAGCAACTATATACTACTGAAACCTGAATATATCCTGTACTAATAAACATTCTTGCCTTGTGACAACTACACTTTTTAAATTGAATACAAAAAGAAGTACGTAGAATTGCTAATAAAAAGCTTACACACATCTCACAAAGTTTTCAAATAAACTAGCATGTTTTATTCTTGGCAAGTAGCCTTGCAACAAAAAATTGCGTATAAGCGCAAAGCAGCAGTTTGTCAGCGTTAACTAGCAGCGAATTAGCGCGAAAATAAGCAGGCAGTGAATAAGTGTGAAACAGAAGTGAATTAGCGCGAACCAGCAGTGAATAAGCGCAAATTAATAATGAATACTAACGAAAGATAAACTTTTTCACAAGTATCAATCTTAGTAACAATGACAAAAACGATTTCGTCGTTCACGACCAACGAAATTATTACAATCTGTATATCTATTGTCTCTAAGTATTTTTAACAGTTAAAGCTTTATTGCTAAGTTTATGTAAGTTTCAGTGTCTATAAGATATTAACGTATGGAACAAATACATTCTTGATAATTGTGCAAAATAATATACGTGTTAATATCAGGGTTTGTCCGCTAGAGTGCATATCGATGTGGGCTTGGCTCTGATTGCCAGGCAAGAAAGTAAGAAACTCGCTCGTTTTTTTCGCAACCGAGTAGGAAAAATTACACTTGGGACCATAACAATTACGATAATGAAGATTTTAAAAATAGAATTCCGCAAAGGAATATGCCAAAACTGGTGTCATGATGCCAGTTGCCTCAAAACTCGAAGAAACAGCTTTTAACATTCCAGTACACATGCCGACGTGAAGATCACTTCGATTTCAGATTATGACGTTGATCCGACCACACTGCAACATTGTACCTTGTTGCAATATGGTTGTGATTGGTTACGGCCACAGGTCAACGTCTAGTCACCGTCTGGGACACAATGTTGAATGGACGTTGCTAAGCAACGTTGATTAGACATTGCTTTTGATCGCAACCAGAGCAGCTTTATCTAGGACGTCTAGTCAACGCCTCTGGTGCAACAGTGAGTAGATGTTGGGAAATCGGAGCTGTATAGACGTCTATGCAAGAAGTGGACTTTTTGCAACATCCATTTGCAACAATGATTAGACGTCAGATAATCGACCGCTACCTAACGTCGGCAGCTAGACATTTTTGCATAATCAACGAAAACCCGACGCTCCTCTGAAGTCACTTTTGGCGTCTATCAAACTTTGTTGTAACAATGTTGTAAATGTGGGCGGTTACCTCTTCGCATATGAAAAGATTTCATTTTGCAGCCAATCGTTTTGTCCAGTTTAGTCGAAATCCTAAAATAGCAAAAGAAATTTTTAAAACAGAAGAATAGAACTATAGAACTTTAAATTTGGAAGTAAATCTAGAATCTAGAATTTAGAAATTAAAGGTTAGCAATATAAATAGAAATAAAGGGCAAGAGGCTGACTAACCAAACATTCTTGTCTTGCAGTAATTAAAATTGCAAATACAACTTAATACTATTTCTACATATAATTTCAACTATTTCACCTTGGTTTGCCCCTGCAGTGTATTGTAAACTCAGTAGCGAAACTCATGCAAATTTCATACAAAATAGCGCTAGCATCATTTCAAGGCAGTGAAGTCTTACTGTGTATGTTGAATAACATACTGCACGTGCACTCGTGTAAGCCTTTCTTCGTTGTTTCGATTAGCGGAGACCTTTGTGGTACTGTGAGAGAAAATAGGGCTGGGGGCATTTTAATAGCTTTGAAGTGCATTTAACTTTAGTTCCTTGTTATTTGAAACTTTCTGAATCAGATGAACTGAAAATCAAAATTAGAAATTCTAAAATAACAACAACTGACACAATGCCGTCACAGATCGAAAGGTAGGTCACCAAATAATTTTTGTGAAAAATTTCGTGACGTCATCAGACACCTTCGATGGCATCATAGGTTAAAATATCAACAGGATCGAGATCCCATTGTCATTTATAAGTGTGCTAAATTTCATTTTTCTAGCCCTAGCCATGTCGAAGGAGTTGTGTGAAAACCCACGAAAAAACGGAGGAAAAAGTAATAATGATAATTATAATAATAATAATACTTATAATAATAATAATAATAAGAAGAAGAAGAAGAAGAAGAAGAAGAAGAAGAAAAATGAGAATCTTCCAGAATTTCCAGCAATTCAACAACTTCTTTTCCAAGTGAAAACAAGATTCACCTATTATGACGACATATGTAGGGGTAGTGCATGTAAGATGATCGGTAATGTCTGACAGACAAGTTATTTAAAAATCAAGCAATAACTTACGGCGGTATTTTAAACATGTAGGGAATTTCTGTTTACACATTGAAATGGCACTCATCTAAAAAGGTTAACTCTTTTATCAATATCCTGAAACTGAAAACAAGCAATACATATGATGATAGGAGGAATTTCATCTATCCTGTTTCTCATTTATTTATCATAAGCGATGTTTGAGAGAGAAATATATTTCGTTCTTTCTTTCAATTCCATGACTTAATTGTTATCCAAACACCCATCTGTCAAGTGAGCTTATCATTATATTTATGTTAGGAACTGCTCTCACAGAGCCTCCAGGCTTGTTCTGGTTGTGCTACAGGCTGTGGAGCGGGGGGAGGAGAGCATCGGAATCCATCGTTATATGCATGCGCAAGATTATAATAATAAAGTAATATTAATGAAAATATTAAGAATTATCAAAGCGTGTACAATATTTATTTAATGAGTACCAGTACCTATGACAGCGCAGTTCTTATCATAAGTACATACACACAGCCGTATTCATCGCTCTTCCAGTATCGAAAAATAGTTTTTTTTACATCGCCATAGTAACATAACTCAACTTACAACAATGGAAAACATGACAGATTGGCGCAAAATGTCCAATTCATAAGTGCTTATAACTTCATGAGAAATTATGATATAAAAATAAAACCACAGTGGCATTTGGACTTATCCAAAAACCTTCCTTTAGTCTTGCGCACTGTTCGCACTCGCTTTCAAGGCTCGTGCTGTTAGTGCCACAAGGTTTTCCGGACAGAATCGGTTGGCAAGCTCATGTGCATTTATCAGTGTAAGTGATAGGTTCATTAACCACGATATAAAATACTTAGTCAATCCTTATATGTTTGTATAAAATTAGAATTGTTCAGCTAAACAATTTTCATGTCAAGACCTATTTTTATCTCTGATTCGTTTTTTACTTTGGCATCAGAATCTCTTATATTGTTGCCAATGGAATTTAAGATATTAGACCAAGTTTTAAAATTAAAATTAAAATGAAAATAGAAATGTTAAGTTGATAGGTAAGAGGTAGTTTGCATTGGTTTTAAAAGTTTTAAAATTAAAATTAAAACCAAAATAGAAATGCTATGTTGATAGATAAGGGGTAGTTTGCATTGGATTAAGACATAAATGGAAGGCTTGTGAATGAATCATCATAAAAGCTACATGCGAAAGCGGCATATTCTTTCTTTATATGGAAGCGTAACTTCCACATCAGTGTGTGTTATAATCAAATATAGAGCAAAAGTTTTGCAGTCAGGCTAATAATTACATCTAATATCATCTGGTAGGTTAGATTTGATAAGATATTTCACAAAACTGTCAGGAATATTTTCAAGCAGATGTCATAGGCCATTTCAAATTGAGATAGTCACCGTTTTGCATAATCGAGACATGAAATAGTAGATTTATGATATAATTGACATTAAGGTATAATACGTGTCATATTATAGATTATTTTATGCTTGCAGCTGTAAATGACATTCCATAGCAAGATAAATCAATATATTCTTCTATCTCCTAGCTAACATTTGTGCCTTAAATACAAAATCAGTTAATAAGCAAGCACGCGTTTAACTTTGTTTACAATTTGGCAACGTCAAATAATCTAGAACTTATAGTTACAGCTTTATTCTTGCTCTAGAATGCGATAGATAGTACAACTTTTGAATGTACAAGGCTCCTATGACGGCAGTTTCTATTTCCTTTTTTGGTCAAAATGTCGGAAACATTGCAAAATAGCTGTCTGTTGTAAGTGTTGCTAACTCCAGGGACCATTTTGTTTCTCATTTAGTAAAGTATCACTCAAAACACTTGTCAGACCCACCAGGCATGATATTAGAGGAACTTGGTCTCCAGCTATTACATGGAAGGAAGCGAACTAGATTTTATTTATGAACATTGCTATGCGCTTGTCGTGTTCTTTTTAACTTTTTGGAATCGCCTGACCTAAAACGTTTGAATATGACGGAAAAAGAAATATTCGGCAAGGGTATTTTGCAACTGTCTATTGTTTTTAAAAGCGAAGGATAAAAAGAAGAAGAATTAGAAATTTTTTTGAAATAAAAACATTACTTGCATGTGTTTAAAGACAGAATAGCTGGGTATTTTGTGTTTCGTATAAGCCATAAGCAATAAGCATATACCATGCTGTGGGATTGCATAACTTGTAATTCTTATGATTGGTTGTTGTATAAAAAACTTCGCTCTATCAAGACGCTTTGTCAGGTCCCCATATGTTTTCTTCTTTATACATCTCATTATACCGCCAGGTTTGCCAAACGTTTTGTGTAACATAATGATAAAACATATGCAATAATAATAATAATAACAATAATAATAATAATAATAACATATGTAGCATAATACCATTTACGAAGCATATGAGAATGAGTAGAAAGAAATTGAACAAACAGAAAGAAATTGCACTTTGTATTAAATTGAACTTAAATATAATACGAAAGACATTATTAGATACAGAACCACGAAGCAAAAGTAGATTTATATGAAAAACATAATGAACTGGGAAGTAGTTGATCTCCAAATGCAGTTATAGACTATTTGCTATGCTACAGAGTGTGATAGAAGTGATTGTAGCGGCAGTTTCGTATATGGCCACTTCTTGGACAATAAAATCGCATTGGGGCGTACTCCTGTCTCGCATAAAATTGTGCAGACTGTCGCTTTTAGACAATTTAAAAAATTCTCAGGTTTTTCAAGAACAGTTGGTCGACATGAAGCGGTATCAATAGATTACATTGGCACTCCTCGGTTCTATCCATTGTTTGCCTTGCTAGGTGTGTCGAAAGTAGAACTTCTTCGCCGTGAATCGAACCCGAATCGCACCGCATAGGGGCTACGATCATTACCGCTAGACCAGACATCTCTAAACAAGTCACAAACAATAGCAACCTTGCAGATTTTCATCCCATTTTACTTGCGGATTACTAAGGCTTTGGCAGACGGTGAGACTAAAACTTCTGTCAACTCTATGCAGCCATTAGATAAAAACGTAAAATGCAAGCTATTTAATGGCTGTGAATTTATGTTACACATAGCAAACCACATTTAACACACAGCTCACAGTATCTGTTCTCCCATCTGACACACTTATCAGCAGTTATTGTTAAACATATTCATATTGTTCAAAACTCGTTTTTACAGATAATTACATTTCAAAAATTGAGCACATTATAAACTTCCTAATAACTTAAATTTCATGAACTCACACTTGGTGTATGTAATTGAAATACCCCAAAATGTCAGAGTAATAAGAGCAATTTGTTGCTTCACACGGGCAGGTAGTGTTTCGCTCTCTGGAATTAAGGTGGTAGGACTTTGTTACTCTTTTAAATAACTTCATCACTATTTTTATTTAATTTATTTTCCAGTGCATTCCTCGTGAATTATTCGTGCTGAAAACGATTAACTAGCAACTGTCCGAAGTGGATGCAAACAGGGTAGATCAGTTCATTTTTTCAGGCTGCATTGTTTTTTTCAACTTGTTTTGTTCTCTATTGCATTACACTGTGACTTGTGTTAGGTGCAACTTTATCTTACAGGTTCCGAGTGAATTGTATAGACCAGGTTTATTTCATTGCGGTTCCTTCCTGTGACGGCTTGAGTTCCCCAGCAAGCATTAGATGTAATAATTCATCCTCTAGTATTAATCAGTACTCATCTGTCATATTTCAACTCAAAAAATTGGTCTGTGGGGTGTGCGTGTGCTAAAGATATATTAGCATCACTTACAGGACATGTTACCTTATCATACTCATTAAAATCTTACGAATCTTTACAGTTTCATTGCATCAATCAGTTGGTTAGCACAGACGGGATAAGACATGCCTTTTCGCCGTCACAACACCAGGAAATCCAATGTATTTCTCAGTAAGCACTAAAGTTAAGTGCCTTGTCACTTTTTCTAGTTTTGAGTCTGTACAAACAACGTACCCTAACCTCACCCGAATAAAAGCGAAATCGATAATATTAACTTTAGTTTTTTATTTGAAAGTTAAAAACCTTAATGTACATGTTAACTTGGGCAACAGCATACTTATACATCAAACGAACTAGAATAGACTTACATTTCTTGTAAGGTGTGGGTATCCTAAACTAATTTTATTTGATTGAAAAATGTTTCATCGATAGATACAGAAAGAGCTAATCACATGCTGTTTACGCCTGGTTTTGGTTTTAATTATCACCTCAGAGTATCATGTACAGTGGACTCTCAGGCATAATACCGCCAGTTGGACTGAACTAAAGTGGTAAAAATTTTGGGATGGTTCTTTTTCTTCGATCTTTACTGTTATGTACAATATCTCGTTTTTGATTACATAGTTTTGATTTTGAAGTGTGTAAGAGTGAGAAATGTTTCTTTGCTTATTCTTCGCCAAACAGAACTTACCATCTATGGCCTTCAGGCCTATCTTACAAAATTGATTTACAGAAATATATAACAGCTGAATGCGAAATCGGTTTCCCTTAAGCTCCAAGCAGAAGGTTCAGCCAAAAAAGAAAACAGCAAATTGACACTCATATAAATGAGGATAGGAGCTTGATTTCACAATAACAAATTGGCCCGCACCTACACAGAAGAGTTAAAACCTAAAAATTACATTTATCTCCAAAATTGAAGCGACTTTGATCTCATTTTCAGTCTACAACCCCTATATGATTTAATATAAGTGGTAACTTTACGCATAAGGTTATGCATAAGCTTCGTGAACAGGGTTTGAGTTTTGAGTTTCAGGGTCGTAGATGATACGGCTTCCATTTTTATGAAACTGCCAGAGACAGTGGCTTTATTCTCAGAATGAAACGAAAGATCTTCATGACTTTTTTGGCCTTGATCACTTTATTCGACGTGGGTAGGTATGGCTACGCAGTAACCAAAGTCTGTCTAAATTTGTATGACAAAAGTAAATAAAAACAATTTGGTTAAAATGTAATATAGTTTATTTTTGCAACTTTTACATCATGCTAATAACATCATAAAACAAAGTCTTATAGTTGACCGAACAGACATTCTTTATAAATACAACGCGCAACGTTAAGACATTGCTAGGCAACACTTAAGACCATTTCAAACATGCTGAGTCGATGATCTGCGCATTCCATTCAACGACCAGCGCATTCCATTCAGTGACCTGCGCATTCCATTCAGTGACTTGCCCATTCAATTCACTGACCTCAGCATCCATTGCAATGATCTGCGCATTTGCAAGTTTTAACTTAGGTAAATTAAAAAAAAAAAAAACAATTAAACAAACAAGCAGCACGCACTTTAAGATGTCGCCATGTCATAACGGCTTTCTACAGGAGACTGGAAACTGCTCCAAGGCTGGCAACGCACCAAAGAACATCTATGACAAAGAATGAATCGAGGACAATATAATGTTTTGACACATCCACGGTGAGTATGTTCTATTTACACTGAGATTTAATGAAAAATTGTTTCCTTGCAGCATTAATATTTATACTAGACACAGAATAAAGGCAATTTGCAGTAACTACATTGAAATATAGGATCATAAACGACTTTACTGCCAATCACTTTATTACAAGTAAGTTGAGAATAAACATTCGGCAGATTCGTCTAATACCAACTGTACGAAATTGGGGCTAAAAAGATTATTTACAAATATGTCTTGGGCAATGCTTCCGTAATATTCACCGATTTACGCCATATGTTCTGTCTTTTGAAACTAGCTGACGTCAGACTTACGTCAGAAAACAGTCCATCATCTGCCCTTTAGCGAATCAGCTCTGAGCTACAACTTGTAGAATGTGGTTCTTCTTTTATATTCTTATGTCGCAGGGAATAACTAGGGACGGTGAAGGGGCGTGGAGGGAGGAGAGTGGTGGCGGCGGTGGTGGTGGTGGTGGTGGTGGTGGTGGCGCTTGTATCGTCAACCCATTGCAATCCCTCGCGACACTTTGTTCCGATAATAGAGACCTTTTGCAAAAAGTAAAAGCTTTTTTACGTCCCATTTTACTTTTTGTGCGTGCCGTGTGCAAAATAAAACGCTTTTGGAAAAGTTTTACCTTGGCAAACACGATATTCAAGAGTAAATATTACTTCTCGAATAATAGTTTTTTTTTCAACTGATTATTTAGTACATTGGCGTAATTAATCGTGTTTCTGAATCCCTTGAAAACATGTTAAATGCTTTGTTCACATGTAAATTAGAAATCTTTTGACTGATCAAAACACAGCTTCGATTCATATTCAGGATTTATCTCACGTTTGAACAAGAACGTAATAAAATCCTATTCATACTTCTTTTTTTTTTTTAAAGATGCTGAATATTGCTCGTTTTTGTTGAAAATTTCACTTGTTGCAAAACAGTTGTGATCAAAAGATTTTACATCTCATAAAATCTCATTCGTTTCAGACATAAACTTTGAAAAGTTAACCCCTAGCAAAAGGTCTCTAATATGTCACACTGGACTTGTCTCCGCCCTTTTTTATCTGCCTTGATCTTGACAGTTTAAGATTGTAGACCACGCTTTCGAGGCGATATCTTAAAAGAACCACTACAAATAGCGAATTTGCAGCAAAACCACACACCCTCCTGCCCCTTGGAAACACAACACTTCACTGGCTTCAGAAGGGCATGGTTCCGTCCACAGAAAAGACCAACTTCGCTTATTAGAAAATACCAATTCCGCGGCAACATTCAAAGAACAACCCTTATCGAGCGACTTTCTTTCGCGTTTTTAATCCCTCCCCCCCCCCCCCCAAACTTCCCAGTCTCTTCCCACCCCCTTCCCTTTTTCCTTCTTTCTGTTTACAAAACACTCGACATTCCCATGACGACGATGAAAGCGACCTCTAGCGTAATACTTCGACACTACAACGGCTGTGTGTATAATATGACGTTACAATATGTCAAGTGCGCCATTGCTGCATAACGATATGTACCTGTTTTATACAAACACGAAACGTCTTCTAATACATGGCTCTGGTACTTAAAGCTGAAAGTAACGTCCCAGGCTAGGAAGGTTGGTCCAATTACTGTGCTTTGAAATTGCAACTCGCAAAACTGGAGAAAATTTTGCACCCCAGTTCGAACTATGTGAAAAAATGCCCAATTAAGAAGATGCTTTCGATGCCATTATTTCTTTTCAGTTGTTAGAACCTTGTTAATCGCATGTTTTAAAGAGTGAATTAAAACTGGCTAGCCCAATTCTATCCTCAAACTGCTACAACACAAGGCCCCCTCTCTTCCAACCCGAGACGTGCCTGCTACGTCCTTGGACGAAAGCTTGACACTGTTCCCCATTTTTGCAATAAACGATTTGCAAAATTCTGCCCTCTGGTGATAACAATACGAACCCTTAGCCTGGGCCGCTACCTTGAACTCCCATTCCAATAACACAGCCAAATCTAAGAAACTAATAATCATTAATCAATAATGAATAATCAAGCTGAAGAACTGCAATTAAGACATTTTTTTCGTTTTGTCTGGTAAATCAATGACCAAGTCCAAGAAACGACTTCCGATGACTTAAGCCCGCGATGTAATATTTTTAGAATCTAAACTCTAAATCTGATTATGCTGAGTTAGGCTGGCAATCAAAATTCCGAATTTTCAGTGCTTTTAGTAAGCAATTATATATTATGTCACAATTTAAACTATCCTTTGTTGTTGTTACTGGTCATTCAATGCTAGAATCTAAACTCTGAATTTTCCATGGTTTAATTTGGTGATAAAAAGAAAGAATTTATATTCTTAGTTTGATAAGTTTAACTGCTTTTAAAATGTTGGTATGTAAAGCTTTATTTCTGTTGATTCAGAATCAGTGTAAGTATGTAAATTCTGTTTTTAAAGGCAAGACAGGTTTCATTTTCTTTCCAGTTACGGAATATTATAGTAGACAAGACAACTAACTGTATTAATAAATACTGCAGAAGGGTAGTTCTTTCCCGGCGTCTGTCTGTATTAGGATGTATTCTGCAAAATCTTTGTGAAATGTATATGTTGTAGGCCTAGAAAATATACAAAGTAAATAGACAACAGATGACACTACATTACAGTAAACCCGTTTCGTCGAACTGTGTGACAGGTACTCTTCTGCGGAATTCCAACATGAAAAGAACTGTCCTTTGTGTGTGTTAGACCAGCAAGAAAAACAGCTTTTGTTTCTCACCCTTCTAGAATAGTCACATGGCCGGCTGGCGATGTTTATTACTCGAAAAAGTAAATCTGTCCGGGGTGAAGTTCATTTTCTCACTTTCATAAATTACATTGACCAGCTTCAGCGTAAATTCCTCTTTTTTCACTCGCAAAGCATCGGTAAATGGTTTCAAGAAGGAGTTACATCGCAAAACACTTTGATATAGTCCATAAATCTGTCCTGCTGTAGCCGCTAGGATTTTCTCGAAACAACATGTTAACGCCGAAGACACAAGCACAAAGTGTTGCACTTATATTGTTTTCAGAAACGCCCATTTTGGTTCCTTGGATAAATTCTATTATTTTAACATTTTAGTTCAGGCCGGCCGGCCAATTAGTTTCTACTCTTATATTAGCAATGTTTAGACCGACCTGGGTCATTTCTTAGCCACCAGTGATTTTAGTGACCAGGCTGGAGGGGGGGGGGGAGAAATGAAAAGACCAGGGCTGTTTTTTCCTTGCCTTTGGGGGGGGGGTTTCTTTAAAAAAATCATGCATTGATTTTGCTGGTTTAAATTTTAAAAGATAAACGAGTTCACACATGATTGATATCTCTGCTCTGTGATTTGTAAACAAAAGCTAAGTTATTAACGCACAGTGTTATTTACAAATACAATACTCAATAAACACTAATGCTTCAAATGTTTTAAACTTCAGAAAAAAACACAAAGTAATGCGGACACATTCAGGGCCTGTAACCTTTTCTTATTAACACTGTGAAACATCTTGAGTATGAGCGACTATGGAATAAAACTGCGTTTGTATGACGGGCTCGTGGCCAGATAAAAACCGCCACGGGACAAGTGGTAGAAGCAGCTACTCAATTAGTGAGAAATAAGCACTTTTCCACTTTGACCCAAGATATCTCCAACTTGATTATTTATTTTTGAGAAGGATCATTTGAATGAATGCATTGGTTATGTAGGTGTATTCCCTTTTGGATGTGAAATTTTGGGTGTACTGCAATTAATTAGAGAGGAGAAAAATTGAAAATGCGACACGGGGGTGACTACTGTATATTAATTAACGGGTTATCGTTCAATGCCTCCTGATACGCCGATTATTTGTGCTATGTACAACCGTATCTACAAGCCGAATGGAATGTCCATGAAGAGCAAAGGCCCGTGTCTCAGCGCTGAAAGCTTATCACATCTACACACAGCACCCACCCACCCTTCCAGCACCCACCCACCCTTCCAGCACACACCCACCCTTCCAGCACCCACCCACCCTTTCTTGTCTCCCCTCTCCGCCACGTCCTCCCCCCTCCCAAGCCAATCCCGCCCCCTCCTCCTCAAGCTAACCTTACAGAATAGCAAATACGCAATATTGACACCTCATATGATTAAGTATATATTTTTATATAATAACAACTGACTAGATCGCAGAAGCACAACAGACTACACAGATTGCAAACATACACTCCATTTTTCTGAAGTGGGCTTGATTTTCTAAGATTATTGTCCTACATTCCGGACACAGTTAAAACAGTCAGAATAATCATTTTAATTAAAAAATTCTTTTCTTTGAGGAAGCACGTGTTCAGCTTGTGTGTTTTGCGCATGTGTCTTTATAATGCTGCGAAATCAACAACAACAAAAAAAACGCATCAGACTCACGTTATTGAACGGAATGCCACTGGGGTGGGGGGAGTGGTTGGGGGCATGGTGGGGTGATAAGGGGGCAGGGGGTGGGGTGGGAGGGACTTCGTTAGAGATAAGCTTCCCGCACACATTGCTCTTTCAAAAATTGAAGTCAGAAAAGTTTGCAAGAGCGGACCAAATCCTTCAGGTTCTTGGAGAGTAAACACTTGGTTGTATCCGGTAGTATACCGTGCAACCGTCCCTGCTACTGTATCCTGTCATAGCTTTCTACTGGATGGATTTCCGCTTTTGGCCAACACCACCACATAAGATTTATAGTTCCACTTAAAAGCGCCTCTGCAAGCTCTTCTACATTCATAACCAAAAATATCAGTCGGAATAAACAGCCTCCGATTAGAAATCACGTGATGGGAAATAACGTGTTACTTTTTCACCAGATTATTTACTTGTTTATTTATTTATTTACTCTCGGGAGTTTTCGCGTCTTTCTTGTCTGTCTGTGCCACTACTCAAAAGTCAATTTCACTAAATATGAAGAGTTTCATTTTCTAACATTAGTAGTTTTATTCTAACCTTTAAAGAATGATGACTGGTGAATTTTACGCATGTCTAATGCATTTAAGCGAATTGTAATCTATGGCTGCATTTACTTTTCAAAAAAAGAAAGAAAAGAAAAAAAAGTAACCCAGTAAACATTGCAAATTTTACGTCGGATTTTGGTTGTTTGTGGAAGCCGAAACAACGTCTAACTTTCGAGGTTGGATAAAGGCCCATTGCCTGGCGTCTAATCAAATGGAAGTGGAAAGAATGTCTCTCTCCCAATGTTGTATACACGCCGGGATAATATTAATCTAGACTTGCCATCAACACAGCTACAACCATAATGTGATCACCCTTCGTCACAGTACCATCACCCATTGGTTATCTGGTCACGTATGAACAGGTATGAAGTCGAATTCCATGGATATTTTCAAAAACAGCTCGGAAAAAAACTTGCACGCTCTTGACATTCTCATATTTTACGCCCTAATTTAGGTCTGCTTTCAAAGTGACCTGTCATGGCTACCATTTTAGATGGGTGAAAACACAAGGATGTTCTTGTGAGTCCGGCGTCTATACAACGCCGATTCTACCCAACGTTGATTTTCCAACATATATTCAAAGTTACACCAAAGACGTTGATCAAATGTCGGAGAAAGGTGCGTTTTTGTTGCCACTAAAAGTAACATCTGAATAATGGTGATTTTCCAACGTCTATTCAGTGTTGTATCAAAGACGTTTGTCAGACGTTGATCTGTAGTCCTGACCAATCACATCTTAAGTACAACCAGAGTTCATGTTGTGGTATGTCTAGATCAACGTCATAACCTCAAATCGACCTTAAAATGTTTACCGGGAAGCTAACTTTGTTTGGCTTTTCTTTGGGACAAGCCACTTAAACGTTTGGCGGTCCATTCGGCCATCCCACAAGGTAAACAAATGTGACGTCACTAAGAAACACAACTGGCTGTTCACTGGTAGCATTTGATTTGGCCTGTGACATTCAGTTTCATCAACTTCAGTAACACTGTCTAGCATGGATGTAACAGAAGCTTTTTGAATGCCTTTCGAAATTCGTTGTTAAAGATTGTATAAATAACCGGATTCATAAAGCTATTAATATAACCAAGCCACACAAAGAAAGAAAACAGTAAAGGATCCAGATTACACTCTGGTCTGTCAAACAGTTTGTACTTAATACATATAGCATTCATAATATTAATTGTAAAGAAGGGCACCCAACAAAAAAGGAACATCCCGAGAACTATGGCCAAGGTTCTAGTAGCCTTCCGCTCTTTCTTACTGGACGATGATCTGTCTTTCTTCTTTCTACTGTTGTGTCTCAGATTGAAATTGAATTTGGTAACATATTTTCGTGGAGAACCATTGTGATGTTCCGAATTTGTTTGTTTGTTCTTTTTATTTGGTTTGTGTTCCGTAAACAGGGCAAGATTGCGGCGCGGGGGAGGGGGGCTCAATAGCGCTTTGTTGCTATAGGAAGTTGGGGAAATCACCTGTTCACAAGTCTGTTCTACTTGCACACAAGTTGGTGGTGTGTAGTCACTTGCTCCGTTCGGTTTCTCCATATCAGATTTATCATTTTCTTCTTCACTTGTCGGACTCAATAACTTCCGGTTTGATATCACGTGATCGGAAATAACATTGTCTGTGTCTTCACTAGTGGGTGACTTACACTCCCTCGGGCAGTTACAGTTAGCAGTATCCGTGTCAGTACCGCTTAGCTTAGCGTTGTAATTCGTGAATGAAGTCTCGCTGGCTACTTGCGGCGCATTGGTTACCGTCAGGTGCGTACTGTAAGTATTCGTCATCGTGGCAAGCTCTTTCTTAGTATTCGCATTCTCTTCCGTATTACTGGCTTCGGAGCTGGATCGCGTGGCATGTGCTTTATTTTCTATCACATTCGCATTACGGTAATGGTTCATATCATTGGCTTTGGCGCGGTTTTTCGAGCGCAGGGCGCGGTCCCTTATTGCTTTGAAAATACGGTAATACAGAATTATCATGACGACGCACGGGATCCAGAAGGATCCCATGGAAGAGTATATAAGGAAGTCCGAATTATAGAATGTACACCACTCCGGGGACCGTCTCTCTGTGTAGTTCATACCTGAAAAACAACGAAAAATTACACTTCAAAGGACTAGAAATGATGAGACCTGTTTATGTATCTTAAATTAAAGCAAACATATATGGCAGTTTCATTTTGGATTACGTTAATTTTAGTACACAGGAACGACTCGGTTATTCGGTATCTTACTTAATTACAAAAACTAATTCAGCATCTTACTGAATTACATAAACCACTGAAAAGACCGCTACCGGTTTCACGGAAATTACGACTGAGAATAGCACATGGACACTGGGAGCGCATCCGAGGAACTCATTAATCGGTATTAACGTCACACTGGTATCCAGGCACTTTCCAACTGGACATTTTCTAACCGTTCATTTTCCAAGAAGTTGCCCAAGATATGGCGAATCCTCGGCTACAAATCCTCACCAACATTTGAGTGGATTTCACTGGCAAAGAATACAAATACGCACGTTAATCATGCCGCACTGGTCAGTAATTAGATAATTGTTTGAAAATGTCCAGTTGGTAAACGGTTGGGGTGGGGGGATGGGGAATTTTAAATTATGCAGTTGGTTATTGTCGGTTGGAAAATAGAAGGCTGGAAAATGTTCAGTTGGAAAGTATACAGTTGTAAAGTGTCCAGTTGGAAAGTGTCCCAGAATCCTTAAGGCCATACATGGTACAGAGAGACGCAGTCACATAAAATCATGATCGGATTCGAAGTTCCACTTTAACACCATAAGTATGAACCATGTACAACACTGACGGGTCTGCAGGGTCGCAATCCCTGTGATGTTCAGTTTTCTTGCTCATGGATATTAGGGAGTACTTACCCAAGGCGATGGGGCTGGAGATGCCAACAGACACGAGCCACACCCCCGCCAGCATCACCCACACCCGATTTGAATTCTTATAGGTGGCGTACTGTATTGGTCGTGTTACAGCAATAAATCTGAAAATGAAGGACATGCCATGATGGAATCGCACGCAGCCTCATGTTTATCAATTGCAATTCGGATTGTTTAAAACGTCATGAGGTATGGCGGTGTACTTCTTTTACTTCCGGTCCCATGCTTAGGTAACTACCAAGCGAATGCAACAGAGATTTGCTTCAATTAAGAATCTGAGCGTCAATTAAGAATCTGAGAATCTGAAGCAGAAAATAACACTAAAATCGACCATAAGTAAATCAATAATGAATGTAAGGTTGGTTTGGAAGACCTGGGGGTGTTTAATGTATACTCATGCACTTTAGAAAGTATACACACTTTTTTGGAATATTTCCGAAAATAATAAAGCTTCAGTTTTGACATTCCACATGATAGCTTGGACGTTTATTGTACACATTTATTGCTGTTCACACCTTGCCATGACCAATAAAACTTCAGTACTGATCAATAGCGAGGTTTAAGCAATATTGTTTCATTGCACAATATACAGACAGTAGATCACGAAATTTCTTGTGGTACGAAAAAGTTAAGACGCATGTATTAAGGTTTCTCACTGAAAATTTTTGTGTGGAACTCAAAGACGCAATGCCACGGCTTTCTGAAAGCGAAAGGTACCGGGTTTTAGGCATGCTGGAAAGTGGACTTTCTGTACGGGACATCGCTAACGGATTTGGGTGCACCCGAGCTATGGTTTATCGGCTGCAGGAGATGCATAGAGCAACGGGGAATATCCATGATCGACCTCAACCACGACAACCCCGTGTAACGACGCCTCAGCAGGATCGCCACATCCCTTTAGTGCACTTACGCAACAGGTTCCAAAGTGCTACACAAACGGCGACAGTAACATCAGGCGGACGGAACAAGCGGATAAGCCGAATGACAGTATCCAGACGTTTAGCGGAACACAGGATACGTGCTCGCAGACCTTATCGAGGCGTTGTCCTGGACAAACGAAGACGCCGCTTAAGACGGGAGTGGACACGTAACCACAGTGGCGCTCAGTAGCCAAACCGCAACTGGCGACAAGTGATCTTTTCCGATGAGTCCAGGTTTTATTGTACAGAAACGACGTCAGAGCACGTGTTTATCGGCGAAATGGTGAGCGTTACACCAGATCTTGTGTTGCTCAAGTTGACTGATTTGGAGGTGGATCGGTTATGGTCTGGGGAGCGATAAAATTTTGGTGGAAGTCTCAGCTACTCGTTGTCGACGGAAACCTAACCGCAGCACGCTACATTAACACGATAACACGATAATGGCAGGCCAAATGGTTCCCCCCATATCCAGCAAAAAACAACGCCATCATTATGCGAAACCGCATGTTGCCAGAGACAGTTTACTGTACCTGCAACACAATAACGTCAATATCTTGCCGTGGCCACCTTACTCCCCAGACATGAACCCCATAGAACATGTCTGGGATTACGTGGATAAGAATGTTAGACAACGGGATCCGCCTCCGAGAAATCATGCCGAACTGCGCCAAGCAATGATCCAGGAGTGGCACCACTACCCTCAATGGAGGATTAACGTCTCATTTGCTCCATGCCAAGAAGCATTGGTGATCTGCTTTACGCTGGAGGTGGTCACACATGTTACTGAAGTGACTGGTTTTTTTTACTGAAACTGAACGGTGGAAATTGGACCTACCCTTGTTTCAAATTGAAATCTGTCGAAACGTTGCCACCCACTCTCCGAATTTGTTGTTTTGTCAGCTAGTGAGCATTAATTTTATGTAATCTTGTTTCAGCGAAAATAGAATGAATTCCTCCATGTTAAGTAGTTGTAAAGATACAAAAACTTCAAAATTGTGTAAACTTTTTAATGTGAATGAGTATATCTAAACATTTGGGATGTGTATGGGATCCAGAATTAGAAACTCGACGATTTTTCGTTTTCTTCTCCCTCCCCTCCTTTTTCGTGCTTGATTTGTCTGACAGAGAATCGAACTAAATGTTTTAAACTAGCAAACAGCTTGCTTCGACAGTTAACTTCTGACGGGTTGCACACAAGTGAGAAAAGCTCACGCCTCGTTGTCTGTCAAAGGTCTTAGTGACATGTCAGGCTAAATGCAAAGTAAGTGTTCAACGCAAATTATGCAGAATGTACATACAGAATGTACGTACACGTAGATGCACGTGTAACCAAGATATTGCGCTCATTATCCTCTCGCCCAACTTTGTTGGTGAAGGTGATATAGGATTTGGTTAGTCCGTGCGTCTGTCCGTCCGTCCGTCACGCTTGTGGGTAGTGATCTTGTATGCACAACTCTTCCGAACGGGTAACCACACACATTTCAAATCCTATGCAGATTTACTCCTCATGTATTGTAGTTGTGCACCACCTTTTCATTTATTTTAGCCAAAAACTGAGGTCGAAACTTAGCCATTTAATTTGAAAGTACATAGTCACTGAATTTGTTAACTATTTCATACTGTGTTTATGTTACAAAACGTGCGAAGGGCGAGGGGATTTGCAGCGTTCCGGTGCTCTTGTTTAATTTAAAATCACAAAATAAAAACTACTGAAAATACCGTTTGCAATTAGAGAGTACAAATCAATATCAGCCATATCAGTTGCTTAAAATTATTTTCAATTAAGAAATGATATTTTATTCAATTGAACCTAAAAGTATTTAAAGCTGAATTCCATTCTTTAAGAATAGGCTTTCAGAAAAGTTCAGGTGATGTCACACATTTTCTGACTGTTAAAATTGGAACACATGTCAACTTAGACCCACATGCCCCCCCCCCACACACACTCACACACACACACACACACACACACACACACACACACACACACACGCACACACACACACACACTCACTCACTCACTCACACTCACTCACAAACACACACACACGCGCCAACACACACAACGCATATGTCACGCAAATGCATGTTTTCGGAATGACGGGAATCGGAATTTATTCCAGTTCTAAAACCGGTTCAACAGCAGCAGCTCCACCAATCGTAAGGTGTACTCAATATTTTAAAGCAATTTGCTGGACTAATTAAGACTTTAATACCCCAAAAAGAAAGGACACACTTTGTAAATGTACAGTACGATTGGTACTTGGAACAGCACACGCTCGCCCAACCCCCCCCTCCCCAACCTTCCCATTCCATGTTAAATAAAGCACATGACTATTTAATCTGCTAATAACACGACGCGACTACTTAACACAGATATGCTTCTGATGGGTGTTAACACTATGAACGGTTTGATGGCAGCGATATCAGGGCAACCCTGGGACAGAACCACCACGAAAATGGGACCACCTCACAAAACGGGATCTCCCATCAGTGATCCTATTTCTAGGGTTCCACTGTAATTGTAAAATGGCGTCCTTTTCTACAGTAACAAGCGAACGACATTTCCTTAACTGTTTATCAGAATGGATCCACGGGTACATACCTATCAACGCTTATTGCCGTTAGGTTTAATATAGAAGCGGTGCAGCACATCACATCAAACGCAACCCAAGTATCACAGAGAGCATTGCCCAGATTCCAAACACCGGAATTTACCTGCAAAATAAACAAAGTATAAAAACACTATTTGTTTACATAGCCTAATTTATTCGCTATTAGCGTAGTAAAAATATGACGTTATCATCATTTAATATCACGTTTAACATCATTTGGATGATTTTGAAATAAAAAAAGTTTGATTTCCGAAACTTGCAATATAAACAGTTAAATCGTGAATGGTTGCAGAAGAATAAATAAATAAATAAAAAAACGTCATAAAAGACGATTTAAAATAAATACAGCGGGGACAAGACGGCAGACCGCTTTGCGTAGTTACGACTTCCGGGGGAAATGACCACTCTACCAGTGTTGTTTCTGTATGAAGCACTGCGGTGTATAATCAAGCTGTTATACACTTATAACTCAGTCACCCAATCAATAACCTCTGCTTAATCACGAACATCATCACTCCCTTTAATCCATCTAATCGAATACAAAAATTCTCAAAGTTTAAAAAAAAAAGAAGAAAAACAGGATAACTGTAGAAAAGCAGTCAGAACGGTTATAAAAACCCGATCGAGTTTTCGTCACTATTGTCTGAATGTTAGTGCGTCCCTAAAGTCAAAGCATGAAGCATGTCGTGCAAAATTAAACAACTGGGATATAAAATGTGCTCGCAATTGAATAGAGATGAAACGAATGCATGAATCTTTTAAAACAATGTAACTTAATTGCTGCACTTCTCGCTCCAACTCACAAAAACATTTCACGGTTTTTAGGGTAACTAACACTACAGGTTCCCAGGCCTTCAATCCAACAGACGCCATCAATAAATTATAGCATGTGTTGGATTTTGTTGTCATCAAGCCACGAGGTGTAAATGTATATTCTCGGGACACGGCGAACTTCTGACCACTTTTATGGCAAATTACGAGCAAAATCATATAAAACTACAACGGATGTTGCTTTTATCTTCAGCAGTGACATTTAAAACACATTAACTGGGACATAAAAAATGCACGGCACGCATCCAGGTGTGTTGGCAGAATCGCGTGGCGTTTTATGTTCCCCCAATGTTATAGACACGTTTATAGGTACGAAAGAAGTTAATAGCCTCGTTTCCGCTGTGTTTGGAGTTCGATCACTCCCTCCGTTTAGATGGGCGGAAATGCGGACGCTTCGACGGCACAGGAGGTTGGAGGAGGCGGGGAGGAGGGGAGGGTGGGGGCTGGCGAGTAACCCTGAGTAATAGCTACATGGGGCGAATAAGCTACCATACAAGAGAACACTTAGTTTTGGATGATGTGATGACGTAAGCAAGTAAATCAGGCGCTGTCAGTGCTCCCCTATGAGCCCCATCTCAATGAGGCTGAGACAAAGCTATAAGAAGACCAAGTGTTTTTATCAGCCATGTTAGACGCACCTCTGTTTCCCTACTCCATCCTCGTAAACTCACTTCATTACGGCTTCATAATACGCTTAATGAATAGATAAAACCTCACCAAATAATATACGACCAGGAGATGACACGCCCCTAAAATGCCACTTCAGGGGAAACAGAAAGCCAATCTTGAGTTATTTAACCAGCCATAGTGGCAACCATCTAGTTGGCAATTACAAGGAAATATGCTGCAAAAGAGACAGAAAGGGAGAGAGAGACATAGACAGAGAGAGAAATATATATATATATATATATATATATATATATATATATATATATATATATATATATATATATATATATATATATATATGTATATATATATCGAGAGAGAGAGAGAGGAGAGAAAGAGAGGGAGAGAGAAGAGAGAAGAGAGAGAAAGGGGCAGAGAGAGAGAGAGGGAGATAGAATCGCTTTTGGGAATCAAGTGTGTTTGATATGCGTTTTAACGGTGATTTATTTCTTAAATCATCCTGCCACAGTAGAATCTTTTTTTCCTGTGTCTAGTTAATTGTATAAGGCCTCAGTAACATTAAGAACATGTCTTTTTTTCTCTTATTTTTTTATTTTTATTATTTTTTTTTTTTGGGGGGGGGGGGGCTCTATTTAATATGTTTTTACATTGTGTGAACTTTTACCCTTTTCATAGATATTTTATGATGAGAGAAGTTTTACAGTTCTCGTTATAGTCTCAACATGTCTCATCAGCGACGGAAGTAACATTTTATAGAGGGGAAAAAAGGGGGGTTAAAAAAGCGGACGCCTTTATGGCGCTGCACTGGAAGTTTTCTTGATGCCATTGGCATGCGCGTGCGCATTTCAGGGGAATCGAATTTCTGTCTCTTTTCTTCTATCACATAAACAAGATATGATCGGCGCGGTAAAACGCTATCAAGTCTCGAGTAAGCCTACGCTACGCCTAGTCTATCTCCTTCACTTGTCTGGGTGCTACAGTGAAGCGCAGTCAGAAAAATACCCCCCATCTTTCGGAAACAGATAAAACAATTGACGCGGCCTGCCTACAAATATTGCTTGAAATAGACGTCCAATTTCCTGCTTAATCTAGAATCAGTTATATATGGCCTATTTCTTAACAGAGGTTTCAGGGGGTTGTCCTCTGTAAGATCATAGTGTGTCCTTGCACCCAGTATATTGTGGGAATCTTGCAATTTATAAACGCTAGCAGATCTTCCTTAAGGCGCAACACCAAAGCATCCAGCTGCCGTAAATATAAAGGAACTACTATTTACAAATGACCGCATGGATATCTACCTAACGTCCTATCAATTCCAGAGGGAGGGAGGGAGGGAGGGAGGGAGGGAGGGAGGGAGGGAGGGAGGGAGGGAGGGAGGGAGGGAGGGAGGGAGGGAGGGAGGGAGGGAGGGAGGGAGGGAGGGAGGGAGGGAGGGAGGGAGGGAGGGAGGGAGGGAGGGAGGGAGGGAGGGAGGGAGGGAGGGAGGGAGGGAGGGAGACATCTACCCGTTCTTGTTTACGAAGGACGTATGAGGAAATAAACCTTCATCTGACCACGGCCTCATAACTTTATGAGCTGCAGCGACGCAATTCACTAGATTCTTACATACATCCATCATTATGGTTCTTGAAGCTTTTCATTTGAATTATAACAATAGGAAATGATATCGGATTCAATATCCGGTTGTCTTCCCCTTTCCATGGAAGGGGATGCTCCTTGTATCAGCTGGGTGCTAATTGACACAATCAGTGTAACTGATTACAATGTCACGTTGTATCATTACAACATCATCATTACAACATTGTCATTATAACATATATCACGCTAATTACAGCAGCTGATTAATGCTGCAGTCATTTGCACACTATCCCTGCTAGATCTAGTTTTCGCACATTTCTTTTTAGAAACTGCTAATACAGTGGCGTGTACAGCTGTCGGGCAAGTGGGGGGGGGGGGTTCAACTTGGGCCAGCGTAGAAGTAGGGCATGCGCGCGTTCCTAAGCCAGCTGGGGGTCTATTTTATCTTTCGGATTTATAGGGGGTTGCAACCCCTGAAACCCCCCCCCCCCCTGGATACGCCACTGTCATTTGTGACGACGACTTACCTAAGTAGTCACAAAAGTTAACTTTGCAGTTAACTATTCTCCTAGAAGCGGAAATCGATTCATCTAGCTGTATAACGCAATTAATTTTAGATGGATTTTTATTTGTTGAACAGGTTAATTAAAATTAAATTACTTTCGGATTTTCTGGTTGCCAACGAAACAATTAACGGAATCGGTTAACTGCACAGTTAACTTCAGTGAATCCGGCCACTGCGAAGCATATTTACCTTTTTTATCACTACCTCGACGGATATTCACGAAATACTCAAAAGAATGATAATGCTGATGTAAAAATAAATGAAAAGTAAGAAAATGCATAAAACATTGTTTAAAACTGAATATCATTGTATTTTGTTTTTATTATGAACATATATCACTGCATAACGTAGAACAAAAAAAAAAAAAAAACAAAAAACAAAACAAAACAAAAAAAAAAAAGAATTCCAGCTTCCCCCTCTTGTTAATACAAAAATAACGATATCCTCCATTTTAGTACCTCCATTTTTTTTTACATAGCTTCTGGGACGCCCCCCCCCCCCACCCTCCCCACCCTCTCCTCAATCTGAATTTACTTTGTTTCTCACAGCTGCTGAATTCTGAATGCACCACGACTTTGCATTTCAAATATATACAAGTTGTGATTTCATTTTTTTATGGAAAGTTCTCAAATCGGAGTTCACACAGAAAACTATTACCAAGCAATACCATGCCCCATGACGTCACAATCTGAAGCTATGTCACTCGATGCCAAGTAGCTGGCCTGCTGTTTTAATAGGTTGTTTAAAAAAATACTCGAGCAAGGGTTCTCATTGCCCTATGAATTGGCAGCACTTAAACACATCCACATGGAAGACTGTGATCATATTTTTTTACTATTCCCTGAAGATGTGAAAAAATCAGGGCAAGATTCTCAGGAGAATGAAAACCGTGCAAACAGACTGAAAGCCTTATTAATAATAAAACGTTATCTTTTAGGGAAACAGAACCACAATTGGTTCGACAAAAGGAAAAAAAAATAATAGAAAGTCCAGTTGCTTTTGAAGAGTTTTTTTTTTAAATATTAGCAAATGACGTCAGAGCTTAGTGAATGTCTGGCTGAGTCATATATCAGAGCAATTTACAATGTTTACTTAAGGAAACGTATGAGCATGGCAGGTGGAACCACGGTTCAGTTATGTACTTACGGGGGCAAGAAGAAACAATGCTAAATGGGGTGAAATATGTTTATCTGTTTAAAGCGTTTTTGTTGACAGTGAAACAAAATGTCCAAGCCAATTAAACAACGCAGCGCTCTCCCCTTCCCCTCTCCTCTCCCCCTCCCCCTCCATCCAGACCACACCGTAATCGTCTAGTACGTATGTTCTCTTTCTCCCCTCCCCTCCATCCAGACCACTTTGGTCAATCGTCTAGTTCGTGTTTTCTCCCTCTCTCCTCTCCTCCCCTTCCCCCTTCCATCCAGATCACGTCAGGTACGTAAATCGTCTTGTACGTAAAGGTTTTATCAACAACCGGATCTTTCAACCGCATTGTCGTTAAAAACCGATACCTTGTACTGACAATGTCAAAGCAGTGAAACCGGTCACATGACACAGTACAAATTAATTTTAACTATCAACGACGCTGCAAAAACTGTTGAAACCATCATATGCTACTGTACAGGAAGTGTTTAAACATGACACTGATATCAGGTATATTAAAACTATCACATGACACTCCACGGGAACACCATAAATTGGCACATGACACCTCACGGGAAGAGCATAAACTTGCACATGACACGGCACGGGAAGAGCATAAACTGGCACATGACACTGCACGGGAAGAGCATAAACTGGCACATGACACTACACGGGAAGAGCATAAACTGGCACATGACACCTCACGGAAAAAGCATAAACTGGCACATGACACCTCACGGAAAGAGCATAAACTGGCACATGACACCTCACGGAAAGAGCATAAACTGGCACATGACACTGCACTGGAAGAGCATAAAGTGGCACATGACACTAAACGGGAAGAGCATAAACTGACACATGACACCGTGACAGTAAAAGCCAAGTTTGAGCTAGAAGACTGCAATGTGATATTTTAAGTTGTCGTAAAGCTATCACTGGTAGTATTTACATCCCTGTCTGTCATCCTGTCAAGTCGTTCTGACAAGTTATCCTGTCAAGTCATTCTGTCAAGTCGTTCTGTCAAGTCGTTCTGACAAGTCTTCTGGAAACAAATGGACTACTGTAGCACGTGTCAATTAAGTCGTAAAATAAATCATCGAACAAGCCGTCAAATACGTCCAATTTTAATGCTCTGAAAGTAATATTTTGAAATTTGCCGTTCGGGATTAGAAAAATGTCGGATTATGTCCCCAACACATGAGAATTATAGTTGCTTCGACGGCAAATCTGGCCCTCTTATTTCTAATTTTGCACTTTCTTCAGCTTATTTTTTGTGTATTTTTTTCACCAAGTTGAAACAAGTAACCTTTTGCGTCAATTATGAGTCAGATAAAGTCATGAAAAATTAATATAATGTCATCTAATTTTGTTATTTTAAAGGAAACAACGATGATCTCATGTTTCGCCTTGAGCTGTAGATTGGAGACAAAACGGCGACGAAAACGCATTCGCATGCAAATGAAAAGTGGCTGATAGGCACGGGGGTTCGTGACGAAGCCTTAATGATATTAGTGCCAAGACAATTGTGATGACATAATGAGTTACGATAACAACAAAAAACGGTGTCCGTCACGGAGAAATGCCGGGTCAAAGGTGGCGCTCAGTTGCTTTCTGTTTTTACTCTTTTTTCTTCTTTTTTTCTCTCTTTCTTTCTTTTATTTTCTCAACATTGTGAACCGGTCGAAGCTTCCTTCCTGTTGAAGTGTATCGATTCTCCAGTTTCTTAGTTTTTTTATTTCTTTTTTTTTCTTTCTCTTTTTTTTTTTACTTCTTATTTACAAAAACTTGTTTATCTGTAAACACTTGAGTCACAGTCACGTGATGTGTTATCAATAAATACATTACACTGAAACATCCAAGGTACATCAGGGGACCGCTAGATGGCTCTGACTTGTCACCGGAAGTAACTTGTGAAAGATGGTTTAGTACAATAATAAAACAACACGAGCGGCAGCTCGGATCCAAAAAAACCCTCCCACAGCCTGTACCACTGCCTAGTAAACATTGTGACGTTGGCAAAAAAGTTGGATAGACGCCGCAAACAACGCCGGATCAACATCGGGATTTTTTTGTTTATGAAAGCAGAAACACGTCTACCTTCCGGCCTTGGATAGACGTCTATTATTCGACGTTTAATCGACGTTGCATAAAGGTTACAAATGGAAGTCGAAACAATGTCCATCTCCCGATGTTGTATAAACGTCGGTAAACCTCCATATACAGATGCTGGGGCATTAATAATCTAGAATCGCCATCTTGATAGCGATAATCATAGTGTCTCTATCAGCCATAGCACACACCCTTGGGTCATCCGGTCAAGTACTATGCGTATGACGTCGATTTCCATGAATATTTTTCAATCGTAGGTGGGAAAAAAGCTGGCGCGCTCTTGACAAGCTCATATTTTACGTCCTTGTTTTTGGTTTGGTTTCGAGGCGGCCTGTCATGGCTGCCATTTCCGGTGAGCGATAACAAGAGGTTATTGTCTGGTTGTTAGTCCAAACTCTAAATAACATCAATTTTTATTAGTCTATCCAAAGTCGATTTTCCTACACCTATTCAAAGTTGGCCAAAGACGTTAATTGGACTTTGGAGAAAGTTGCGTTTTGTTTGCGAACAGAGCAACGTCTAAACAACGTCTAAACAACGTTGCTTACCCAACATCTATTGAACGTTGTGTCAATGACGTTCTTCCTTTTCATTCTTACCAAAGGAGGGGATTGCCATCCCACAATTCTAAGTTCGACAATGGTTTGACATCGTCTTGGAAAGAGTGGAACGGATTTCTGGTATGTAGTCGCTGTCCTGTGACATCGTGACATGATTGTGTAATCACGTCACGACTGCGGGGAGTGTGTCGCGGCAGGGGTGGGGGGAGGCAGGGGCAGCGCTGAAGTAATGACCTGTGTTGTCATATTGGCCACGCTTGTGGCATTGCGCATGACAATTGAAACACATGCTTAATAAAATTACATGCGCGTGCAGTCTCGTCGACTCGGATCTAGGGCTGTTGCAGCATGGAAGAGGACCAATACCTCCCCTTCCCCCTTCCCCCCTTCCCCACTCCAAAATGTTCTGCTTCCGTTTCTCGTTCGTCACGTTTCGAGTAAAAAAATAATAACTGCACGGAATATCAGTTTAAACACATAGCCTACAGCTTTCGTTATTGCATGATACAACAATAAGTTGTCTCTTAGCGAATATTCAGGGAAATAGTCTCAGTTATTACTGGAAATTACCGAGAATCTTTTACTGAACCCGGATGTAACTTGTGAACTTTCTACCTAAAGATGGTAGCGGCCATTCGTTTCAACATTTATCGGCTTTCAGTCTCAGATATTGGAAGAGTACACTATGGAAGCTAGGGGGGGGGGGGGGGGGGAAATGAACACGCAGGTCAAATCGTGACAGCATTTACTTTAAGTCATGCATCAGTATTTTCAATTTCAAAACCCACCATTTGCGTATTGTCTGTGATTTAAAGGACCATCACAGTGACGCCATCGTTTTCAACGCCAATTTTGCTACACGACACTGGAAGGTGATTGTAGCCATTGCTTTGTTGACAGACAGCCATGTAGCCTTTTTCTTTTTCCCCCCTTTTTTTTTTTTTACTCTCATGTGGCATCGAATACATATTAAACTCATGAAAGCGATCTTTTAAAATAATATAATGAGGAAAAAAACTGCAACACGCAGATGTTATCAGAGAACTTGTTTGAATTTGTCGTTTTTCAACAACCTTTTTGTCTCATAAATTAACAATCACAGGGGACTGATATCTTACAAATCGATCGTAAATTTAACGCCAACTGAAACTGATTAAACCAACGACCCTGTTTGGCACACATTTCTTTATCATATAAAAAAGTGTGATTCTCAATGGGTTCAGGGTTATATCGGTCAAAGCGGAAGGGGTGTAGAGATGTAGGGGAAGGAAGGCGAGGGTCGGGGGCGGTGTCACGGTCAAAGACAGCTGCATACCCCTCTGTTCAGAAGTAATTTCCGGTGCAGTCCTGAGATGCGGATACTAGCACATCAAACCCCTTGCCGATGGTCGGAGGTACACATCACACAGGACAGGAAAGCAAACTGCCGTCAGAGGCGTGAGTACTTAAAAGCAGTGAGCCTTGCGGGCCTCTTCTGTGAAGAGGCATCAAAAGCAAGGATTTTAACACAACCTCTGAATTAAATAAAGATTCCACAGCAAACTTACAGAGTGCATTTACTTTTTTTACATCATTTTTTTGTTCTTGTACAATCATATATTCCTGTCTAATTTGGCAAAGATTGTAGCCACTGAGGAAACAAATCACATAATTCAATTTTCCTTTATAAATTGCTTCTGGGTTCTAAAAAAATCCCCGATTCTTCTTTTGTTTGCTGCCTTCAATCCCGGCAACCTTGAGAACGATGCCACTTATCGAGTATAAACTGACAACCAGAGCTGAAATGTATACATAAAACAGATTGGCCCCAACGCCGCCCCCTCCCCCGCCCCCCGCCTCGCCCTTCTGCACTCCGAGGGAGGGCTCCCAAACAGATGGTGCGCGTCAAATAAGCTTTACATGACGAGAATCTCGCTATTCTCGGTAAGAGAATGAGGCGGTCTTTTAAACTCTATAATATTGATTTACTTGACGCTAAAATTACCTTCTCTGCTTCCAGAACGGCTAAGGAGGTAATATTTTTTAAAAAATTACATTTTAATTAAAATTTAGAATTTAAAAAAAATCGAGCAGGCTATTTGTAAATATTTTAGTCCAACTAAACCTATTACATTTTCCAAGGCAAAGTTGAATGTTCCAAAGACAGGATACTGCTCTTTTCTGCAGTGTAATGGAGATGCTCTATCGCAGCAGTGGGTCAGGCTGGTGATCTATCGAAGCAGTACGATGGGAATAACTCTACCGTAGCAGTGGGATTGGGATGCTCTATCGTAGAACTGGCTGGGGGATGCTCTATCAATGGGTGGGGATGCTCTCTCCTTGCAGCACGATGGGGATACTCTATCGTAATAGTAGGTGGGAGATGCTCTATATCATAGCACTGGGTGGGGGAGGCGGTGCTCTATCGTAACAGTGGGTGGGGATGCTCTATCGTAGCAGTGGGGGGGGGGGGGTGCTCTATCGTTGCAGTACGATTAGAATGCTCTAGCAGTGAGGAGGGGGAATAACTCTATCGTAGAAGCGGGTGAGGCTGGTGATCAATCGAAGCAGTACGATGGGAATGCTCTAGCACTGGGGAGGGGGGAATAACTGTGCCGTAGCAGTGGGATTGGGATGATCTATTGTAGCAGTGTGTGGATATGCTCTATCATAAATTCTTTGCAAAATAATAGTGATGAACCAAAGTCATTGAGCTTCGTCGTTCCCAGCCTTCTCCACTCACTTTTTTCTAGATTCTCCGTGCATAGTCAGTACGCCCCGCACATGGTGTGACTACATTCCGTGCAATAATCACTGCAAACCGTGTAGTTACTGCGCTGGTGACTACGCTTGGTGCATAGTCACTAGACTCCGTGCAAATCACTACGCTACGTGTATAATCACTACATTCCGTGCATAGTCGCTGCGCTTCGTGCACAGAGCTTCTTGATTAATAGTCGCTACCATTCTGAGTGCATGCCGAAACTCTTGGCGCCTAATCTGCCTTTCACAGCTTTGACAAGAGCCAATCAAAACAAAGAAATTACTCTGTAAAACGACTGAACTGCTTTGTGCATAGGCGCTAGGACTTTTGAGTGCATAGTCACAGGGACTACCAGACAGAAAGGTGCGCTTAAACACTGGGCCGTTTTTTCCCTTCTTTTTCTACCTTTCAAGTGTTAAAAATGGGATTGGTCATACAAACATGTTACGCGCGATTGCTTAATCGAGACTTGTCGTGACGACTTCCTAATCACAATTGAATTATGACTGATATCAGATCATAATTAGTATACAGCAATATAAATGGTTGGGTGATTCTGTCAGTCCAACAGTCATGATATTTGCTATCTTATTTATTATTAAAGAAATATTACAAAAGAACTCCTATGGCAAAAAAGCTGATGTGCGAATAATAGACAGTGAACAGAGATGGGCTAAATATGACAGCCATTGTCCATTTGAATAACGTCACCAGTTGTCTCGCATGGAGGCTTGTATTTGTTGATTAGTGAACCAAAGGCAAATACATTATATTATACACAGCATGCTTTAAATGACACTAGTACGGCCATACATCTGCTAACAGCATGCTTTAACACATGACACTAGAAACTCGCTAAGCCGGACAACTTATTACTTTCACATTATAGAAAGTGCTATTCATCGGCGTAAAAGCAACATTTAACCTTGCATAACTACAGGGATACCACAAAGAAGATGGTAAGAAAAGATTACGGTGTTTTTTTTTCAGTTATGCCTGTAACTTTCACAGCTATCTTCCCTTCAAAGAGTCCTAAGACTACTCTTAAATAACAAGTGATTACATCATTGAACTGTGTCGCATCTGCAGCACCAAAGAGTTCATTTTTTTATCAGTTTACTTGATGACCTTTTAATCGGGGCTTTTAAGACGTCTTTGGGCCCGAGGCTTTCGATCAGAATATTACGTATTTATAAGAGTCTGGGAGATTGCGTTATCAAGGTTCTTACCATACTCGTGGGAATCCGTAGACGGACCGGTTCATTTTATACACGGGACCCACCGTTGGATAATAAAATACGAGGCAGAGGGGCTCAAAGGTTTGATTTTAAACACATTTCTCCTTTGATATAGTAAAATCATTAACGACGCATCACACCGTGCACCCATAACAGTTCTTTACGTGAAACCATGATGAACTGACAGTTAACTAAGTTAGCAAATAAAACGCAAAAGAGGGCTTTAGAATTTTTATAAGATGCTGAGAAGAAGGTCACTTAACAGTACTCGCGGGACTACAGTGGAGAAGTAGAACACTTCTGCCAGCTGCTTCTCTTACTTTTATTCATGGGACTTTTAAAAAGACTACACAACTTCCTACGGTCTGGATGATCATTTGTCTGAGAAGTGACACTTTGCACAGTGGCTACACAGTTTGCTGATTATTAAGCAATGGGTAACAGGAGATGTGGCACACCAAAGCACAGAAAAAGTAAAACTAAATAGTCTATTAACAAGCATTTGTCATCAAGTTAACAGCAAATACCGATGCAAACTAGGTATCGGGAAATATAATTTTAAAAAACGCTAGTTTTTTCGGCGAAGAATCCTTAAATAACACTTAAATGGCAACTGTGACCATTCCTAGATCCAAGAAAATCTGTTGCTTTACTGTTGTTTGAAAACGTAGAGCCTGTGATCAGGTACCAGGCTGATTTTTTCAAAAGTTCAAACACGAAAGATGCAGTAGAACAAAACCTGAAACTACAATTCAGACCTCAATAAGCGTATGATCGTATTTCTTTCGCCCCCCTACCCCCCCCCCCCCCCCCCCACGGTGGTCCAACCGCAGGTGTTTCACGGTGTTCAAACCCTACCCACTAAATGCATTTACGTGGAAGGATACTGTTTAAAGTGTATTTTGTAAGAAATAAATAATGTTTTTTGTAAGACGATGCACAACGTAAGACGAAACATATACGCTACATCTAACAAAGAGCTTGCATAAAAACCAACAAAGCAAAACGAAGACGAAGCCGAGTGTAACATTCCAAACAGAGGATAAGCAAAGCGTATTATTTATTTGCATTTACTAAAGGGGCTTGGTTTGGCGAATAACAGCCGTTGGGTATATTCAACAAAATAGTTACCGAACAGCTCTCGACCAATAATAACGGAGCTTTGTGTTTACAATTGCCACCAATGAAACTGTTATAACAGAATGAAGCTTTGTTGAAGATACTTTATCTAAGTTTACATTATCCAGTCCTTTTGAAAAAGCCAGTGAGCTAAATACTGTATTTTGCATGTAAAATTGATATTGATAACGCCTGAGATTAAATGCTAAGCACCTTCAACTTGCAAATAACACCTTCATAAATGTTATTTAAATATTTCAAGAAAAGCAATTACATTTGGATTCACTATATTATGCATATCATAACCAATAAGTTACTATAACTCTAATAGACCCTTAAAATAACGTCAGTGCGACGTTTGTTATCATTAGATATTACTATTTCCTGAGATTTAAGTATGTAACGTCGCACTGAAGTATTTGGCATTTCTGCTTTAAAGGTCCATAATTTAAAAGTTATATTTAGATTAGGCCTCACTGATTGAATGAAGCGTTAAATCATGGATACTCTATTGCAATAAAATGCACAAGGCTTCTTTTAATAAATATTTTAGCTATTATATTATAAATTTCTTGCTCTGCTAAGCAACACATGTGTTAATTTCATGCAGCTTTGGTTAGAGTGGAAAGAAATATCGGGGTTTCTGAGTCTGAAACCATGCACTGGAGTAGTTAACATTCTTATAACAATTGATCTTTAAAAAGTTATATTTAGATCAGCTTTCTGTGGATGAATAATGACAAAGAATAACACCTATTTACAAATGCCGTCGGATAATCACACCATTACGGACAGCACAATGAGATATTTAATGCCTCGGTAGATTGGAAGAGATAGGGGTATACAAAGTCACTCACCTACCTCACACACACTGCAATAATATGTTTATTGTGTTAAATCACAGCTCATCACTCAAGTATGCGCAATAACGTCATTGTGCGCAAAGTGTTGCAAGAGCTGATGGAGTATAATCCTAGAACGGAGTTCTAAGTGTCATTTCATGATGCATAAATGTGCATTGTTTATTGTAGAAAACACTAAAAATATTGTTAGTATACATGCAAGAGGAAGTCATTTCTACCCAGTCCATTTACTCCAACCATAAGCCAAAAACCATTAACTCACTGTTCAAACATAATCGATGTAAGGTTTTCAATTTACAACAGAGCTGATTTAGAACGGCGTCCTTCAGAATTTCCGATTTTTATATCTATGAAAACTGGAAGGTTATCCCATAGACGGTAAAGTGTAGTAATGTTTCAGTGCTAGGTAAAACTAGAGATTTAGCTAAAAGTTTTAAATAATGGATAACGTGTAAAAACTAACTTAAAGCTTTATTTGTACAGCCTAGAAAAGACGCGCCATTTGTACAACCAACAGTCCAATTACTGTTTAACCCTTCAGTTGGACTTTCTGTGGTATTTTCACATGTGTGTTCAGTCTATATTACCATAATTTCATGGTATACAACACTGCATGCACTGTATTTACCGCTAAATAGCTATGTTAAGTAACTGGATCATAAGTGTGCTACCTGCATTCATGCACATACTTACGTTTTTAGCAACCCTTACCCTCAATTTGAAAATCATCTGTCATCATTAAAGCTCTGGTTAAAGTTCTGTATATTTCCCAAGCTGGCTGCCGAATTACCCTGCAGAAGCTTGGACATAGTGTGAAATAAAAACTTAAAGAAGAAAATCACTTTTTATGCATCACAGGCGTGGCAGCTGAAACTCTTAACTCAGTGCCATCTTATTACTGGCGTTGCGGTTTTATGTGCCTTCCCTAATTGTATAAACAGACAGCACAATTGTGTGTTGCAAACATCTCAACTCCTTCGATACGCTAACCTTGTTTTATGGCTCGTCTTCATTGCTTCTAATTTACAATGCTATAACAACTAATTTGCTCCAGTACTATAAGAAGATTGCTTATGACACCAATACCATCATTTAGCTTTGTGAACAAACTGCGCGTTATTTCCTGTTAGAGTTAGTTGTCTTATTTGAACAAATGTCTTTCTGTTCTTTTTTAAGAAAACACAGTTAATGATCATAACTCAATCGTGGGCAACACCATTCCAAATACCAGTTTATGTTTTATGTTTGAGCTGTAGGTCCCACTGAGTGGTCCAGAAAGAATGATAAACTGAGGTATATGGAAGACTTCATCTAAGCATTTCATCCGTTGGTGTTGCATGTAAAACAGGAAACAATACATCAGTTAACTTGTTTTACTTTCTCTAATGTCAAGGACCTGCGACTGAAATAACAATTCGGTTACAATGTTGATATCCTATGTTTAATGAAAAGAGAAAGCCTACAGTGTAAGACTGTTTATGTTTCGTGTTTTGATTAGACTACTGCTAATGGGGCAAGACTTACACAAACTGAATTTAGGTTTTATCAACCAAAAGCTTGAAGAATTAACTTGACTGTTTATTTTACATTTTGTTGTTGACATTAAAAAGCTGAACAATTAATTCTGTATATGAATTGACACCACAAAGAGCCAAGAAAAAACCTGTTACACTTGGGGATTTTCAATCCCAAAGTTTATTGAATTCGTACCATTCGGCAAAGCGCTTCCGTATGATTCGGCTGAGGGGTAGGACAACCAAATTTGGCAGATATATAACGGAGCACCTTCAGCTGGCTCACCTCGATGTTTTTTAGAAATTTATAAACAGTTTAAATGCAAAAATGGACATTTAAATTTTGGCATTGAAGCCTATTGTAAGGTAGACATATGCTATGATTTGGCAGTAAGCGCACGTGGTAGGATATTAGCATTGTCATATTGATCGCCTCAGTGTTTACAATGAGAGCAATTATCACTCACGTACGTTTTTGACTGCAGCGTTTGAGTTCTTCCCATTTGCTATATATATATATATACATATATATATATATATATATATATATATATATATATATATATATATATATATATATATATATATATATATATATATATATATATATATATGTTACAGGGTATCTTTAATTTCAGGGTAAGTATACTTACACTAGTGTAAGTATACTTGCCCTGACATAGTCAGGGTAAGTATACTTACACTGAATATTTTCAGTGTAAGTATACTTACACTGAAAATTAGGCGTGAAAAAATTAAAGATACCCTGAAATGAATGATAAACATGTGATGAGCAAATCCCCACCAATAGTGCTTTTAAATTGCAATTATACTTAAACGGTCGGGACATGTGCTGTAATTATCACATCACAGGTGGTTTATTGTAACTAAACACCCATTGCAGGCACGGTTCTGTAAATTGCAATTATACATGAAAGATCCTCACCTGATCTGTAATTATCAAATCACAGGTATTTTATTGTAACAAAACACCTATTGAAGGCACGTTGCATTGAATTTTGTACTATAGTCTTTAATTATTAAATCACAAGTAAATAATTGCAATTGAAGATTCATTGAAGGCATTTAATTTAAATAACTAGCTTGTGATAACTTTGTAAAGAATGGAACCGGAGTTGAACTTTTCGTCCCCTTCCCTGTAGAACTGTAGGACAAAGCGTTGTAAATGCTGCAAAGCAAATGTGATGTGTAACTCGCGCTGCCATTCAAGTCTGACATGTGGTAACAAAAATTAGTTGCAAAAGCAATTGAATAATTGCAGCTGAATAAGATGTTAAGATTGTAAAAGTAATTACAGGAGGGCTTAGTTAATTGCAATTGAATGAGATGTTAAACAATGTTATATTGATGAAAAGCATCTAATACTTTTGTGAATGTTTTGTTAATAATGGTAGAGTTCATATCGAATAAAATGTTATTCACAATCTTTAATATGATGTGAAGTTTAACATGAACATTGATTAGAACTCTGATGAGTTAATTGCTATTGCAAGATGTTATGTGCTGTGAGACATGGCCCAGCCGAGTTACCAAACAAGGAAAGAGAGAAAAACTCTGAAACGAATAATGTCAGGCCAAAAAATGAACAACTTTGTTTCTGAACGTAACTTTTTCATAATTTTAATACACAAAAATAAGTTTTCCCGGGTAGAAGCTAGCCGGAAAGGGATGTTGGAGAGGTTGGGTTTTGGCGATTCACGTATTTACCGATATTTACACAATTTTACAAAATTTCAAAAATTCCACCATTTCGACATTTTTTGTCATTTGCGAAAAAAAAAGAAAGAAAAGTCCAGGTGGAGAAGCACCTAAGAAACTTGCGATTAAAATTTTATAACTATTTGAAAAAGACTGAGAGAAATGAATGGTTTGACAATTCAGTTATTTACTACCATTTATTCCAGTTTTTGCCAAACTTCAAAGTTCCGCCATTTCGGCAGGTAAAAAAAAATAATACCCTGGTAGGCGAACCCCTAGGGAACATCCCTGTGTAACATCTAAACGATTGGTGTAAAACTGTAGGAGGAGTAGCATTTTAAAAATGGGTCAAAACAGGCCGCCATTTTGTCAGTTTTTCGTCAATCGTCCAAAAAAAGTAATAGCCAGATGGAGGACCACTCAGCGAACATTCCTGCGTAATATCAAAACGACTGCAGGAGTAGCATTTTAAAGAAAAACTTTAAGATACGCACATACGCACACACATTCAAACCTCCTATAGTGATACGACTAACCAAGTCCGACAAAGTCGGCATGGCTAATAAAAGTTGAAAACACTCTTGGTGGTCAATATTTACTCATCTCCATGGTTAACATTCATTTCAGGGTATCTTTAATTTTTTCACGCCTAATTTTCAGTGTAAGTATACTTACCCTGACCATGTAAGGGCAAGTATACTTACACTAGTGTAAGTATACTTACCCTGAAATTAAAGATACCCTGTAACATATATATATATATATATATATATATATATATATATATATATATATATATATATATATATTCGATTTTTAGCTTATATTCGACCCTTTACCCATAAAAGACGTTATGTAAGAGGTCATGGTCATGGTCAAGGTCAAGAACCGATAGTTGACCATTATCTTGAAAAAAGTTACAGATAGAGCGATTTTGAGCCTATTCCTGACCCTTTGTGTCTAAAACATGCTATTTAAGTTACCACGGTGAGCTTGACCTCCATGGTCATGGCCAAGGTAAAAAATCGGAAGATGACCATTATAGCGAAAACGGAGAGTCATTGATTTCAAGGGTAAATTTTGAATTTTAAGAGTTCAGAATCGTATTTTTGTGCCCCATGTTAATTGTCGCCACCGGTATATTTATGTCTGAATTTGGAATCCAATTTTACCGGTGGGCCATCCATTTATTGTTTTATTCCAGGAAAAAGCATGATTTAATAACTTTTTATATAGCTTTTAGTGTTATAGTTGTTTTATAAATCTATGTTGTTATTTTTTATATATTAAGCATTTCCGGTTAGAAAAAGTAATAGGCACTAAATTGTTAGAGAGATTTTTCTTCCTTGTGACTCACATGCCTTCACTTTTAATCTGAAATATCTAATTTATATTTTTACAAACCATTTTTAATGTGACAGGGTTTACTCTTTTGTAAAGTGCTATTTTGCTGCTTTCAGTATAATTTCATAAGCTACCTTCCGCCCATTTAATTGTTCAAAAAAGTAAATGAGTGCAATAGCTGAATGCAAAACAAGTAATTATGGGTGCAATAGCTTGTATCATCAGTAAAGTAGTTATTTTAAGTATGCGATTAATTAATGAATTCTGTCCTTCTCTTAAAGACTGCAGCGCTTATGCCAGTAGAACAAGCAATTGCGTTGCATATGACATACGTAAATCACAATTTTAACAAATATTGCTACATCTGCATCATGTGTATCTGTGTCTGTGTGTTCTTTATCTGTTTGTGTATTATTATTATTATTATTATTATTATTATTATTATTATTATTATTATTATTATTATTATTATTATTATTATTATTATTATTATTATTATTCTATGTTATTGTGTTGAATTGACTCCCCTGTTCTGCACTCGTAATTTGTTATGCAATAATTATTGTTTCTTGTTTTCAAAGTTTATAAATGAGCAATAAACTGCATAGTAATTTACAGAGTATGATAAGTGCTAATTTGGTTTGAGTCTTAAATTTATGGCTACAAATATGCTTTTATGAGTGTTTTTAAAACTCAGCTGTAGTAGCGTTGCTGTTATAGTGCAATTAAATTCATGGTATATCTGGTTAACAACAGGCATATTCAACGTATCTCAACGACATAGCACTTTTACGCGTTGACAAGATGGTATTTACGACAAACATCAATTCAATTTGATAGGGGCAATAAAAAATTTGAAATACTACACATAAAAGTAATTACTACGTTTTGCTTCTGCGAAATGTTAACAGTTCATCGAGCGTTTTGTTTGGCGGGGTCATTCAAATCATTGTGGATGATACTCCCTGACGACGATACGTTTTTTTTGTAGAAGGGTTTGTGTAACAGGGTTTGTGTGTCCTCAACTATACACCCCTTGAAGCACAACCTAGGCTGCATTACTCGCCATGTCATGGAAGCATAGAAAACACACATGTTTAGTTTTACTCCTGTTTGTCCACAATATATTTAGTTGAATGGTCGTAGATCAACAACTTGAAAATCTGAATGTGTCCAGTAATAATTGTCTCCATACATCATACTTATTTCTGCATAAACCGACAACTGTATACGTCAAACAGCCTTGAAAAGAGTGGAAAATATGGTTTTGGCTTTTTTACTTCTTTAATTTCAAGTCTTAAGTTACGCTTTAAATAAAGAGTTTCCTTAAAAAATCCGGTCAGCAAGTTTTTAGCCTCCAGTTTTCTTTATTTAAAAAAATATTCTGCTTTTAAAGTTGCAAAATAATAACTCTGTAGAAGATTTCCCTTAATAATCATCTGTTAGCAGAGGTTTGTTAATTCTGTTGAACTTTATGTTCAAGAAAATATGTCAATTTGTACAAAAAGTTTCAATTTGCGAAGGAAACAAGTACAAGCATTCCTAAGAAGAAAATATAGATACTATTTTAATCAAAATATATCACACCGAGACGCTGTAAGTCATCACAAACTTGTTTCTAGCTCTGATGACATCGACACTTTCAACAGTTACATTATGAAAGTGCAGATTATGACAATGAATACAGTAGCATTGTATCAACATATGGTGCAGTTATAGATAAATGCATCATCAATAAAAGCCATACATGCATGAATATTTGGGTATTAACGTCTAGATTTATATACTTTTAAATAAAATAATTAAAGTTATGCATAGTATTAAAGGTTATGTTCGACGTTGTTTAAGATTTGCAATGCACACAATTCCGGAAATAAATCTGTTGATAATATGACCGTTTCAAATATTCCAATATTATTCTAATGATGTAACATTTTGCCAGTAGTGAGAATATATTTTCAACAGTGGGAACACATTTCCAATGATGCGAACAATTTTCTAATGGTGCGAAACAAACCCCGTGTTTTTTAACTAGGTTTATTCGACTAATGCCAATAACCAGTCGTAATATGAATAATTATACAGTTAAATGTAATTCTGAAAATATTTTATTGGGTGTATGGATTTTTAAACAACCTGTTCCATATGTTTTTCCCCTTTTCTTTTTATTTTTACGGACCACTTCAGTCAGTTGTATGCCATTGCTCTCACAGCATTTTATTGATCACGGCACTATTCGCGGTTAAGGCTGGATTTCAAGTATTCCTTTGGGCACTTTACCCACTTGATAAATGCCACGCCCTTGCTATTTACTTTGTTGTGGTCTCGTTTCGTTGTAGTATCTGACTCGACCGCCAATGGTTCTAAAACGTGTGGACTAACGCGCGCTGTGACAATAAATGTTCACTCACAACTCTAACAGATGGGTTTGTGTAGGCAGTATAGACTAACCCCTACTGCACCCAGTTAAGGGTTAGTAAATCGACACTTACTTCTTCACTGTAAATTTTAAATGTGTTGAATGGCCACAGATCTATCACATACCTTCCGTTAATAGCAAACAAAGCCCGTTATTATGAGCTACTAAACTGATGTTGATGCAATCAGTGGCTTTTTATGTATAGAAAGTAAATACGTCTCAGTTACAAATTTATTCAATATATCAGTGAGAAATCACTGAAAGTAGACAATGCAAGTGCAACGGTGGGAAAACTAATCCATAGAAATGACGTGGAGCTCCGGGGAAAACACTGTTTTGAGTACATGTTGATGAGGTTATGTTTATATGTAACTTGCTGTTTTTATTGTGTTTTAAATAACATTCGGCAGTTGCTATAAACTGTATGTAAACACTTGATGCATCTCATACACAAAGGTATCGATATACAATAATCCATAGCTGACGTAATATAGTTCCGTGTACACATGGCAAATGTGTTAGGCTTGTACCAGCAGTAAATGCTCTCTTTAATTAAAAAATAAAGCAAAACAAAGTACTATTTCTATAGCTGACCTCAAAATTCTCACCAGCAGCCGAATATCAAGGTGAAGTATACTTACATTTACTTACATTTTTCTTTCATTTAACAGAAATATGGAAAAGCAGGTATTCGTCAAAAGTATCGTTATTAACAGTTTAGTTTGTATCTACAATATAAATACAGTTTTTAACTTCTTTAGGTACTTAGCAGAGCTCTGTCTTATATTAACTCAGAAGTTTAAAGGTAACTTTGGGTGAAGTCGAATGTTGATGTATATCTTTTTCCTAAAATTATTGCCCACCGATGTTTTTTAAGATGAAAAATATTTCAATTTTGTAAACCTTAAAATAAAATGAAACAGAAAGCACAGAATTCACAGAATTTATTTGTCATATTACGAAATGTCTCTAAAAGAACGTATAAATATATTTATGATCATACGGCATTCTTATTACATTACGGTATAAATATTTTACCACGTATCGATTCATATTTTAGATTAATCTAATGAATTTTCAAACAACAACAAAATGCTGGAATGAACTGCGTGGAAAATGTGGATTTAGAGTGGATTGAGCATTCAAAAATCATCACCATTTTTGCCCCATTTAAAACCAGTTTGTTTCTTTGCAGTAAAATATCAGGTTACTAATTATTGCAATTCGATTAATAAGCAATTTTTATGTACTCAAAAGTAATGTGCATACGAGAGACTATATACGAGAGAGGCAGAGTAAACTGAGGAGTCATGTACGTCAAACTGGACAAGACATCGAAGTAAAAACTAGAGCCTCAGTAAGGCAGGATCCCCCGTGAAATACTAAAAGTAAAACGCATGAAAAAGTTTTTTGACAGCTTTCCTCATGTGAATTGTTGGGAGATTTTCAAAGTGGCACCTTGAATTTAAACATTTTCTACAATCCATTGCTTAATGTTCCCTGATTTACCCTCAATCCCTTTAATGAGAAGTCGGCCGGACGAAACATCGTCTCATGGCTAAGTGCAAGCCAAAAATTCAGTATTTCTGTCATTTCCCATGACGTCAATTTTTGGTCGATTTTGACAATAATGCCACTTTGCACATCTTCAAGATATATATTTTCACCAGTAAGGTTTCAGGTTCCCATGAAAATCACTTCAATGAGAAGTCGGCTGGACAAAATATCGTCTCACAGCTAAGTTCAAGCCAAAAATTCACCATATTTAACAATTTCCCACGACGTCAATTTTTGGCCGATTTTGACAATAATGCCACTTTGCATTTTCAATCCATCTTCTATATATATATTTCACAATGCAAGGTTTCAGGTTCCTATAACATACCCTTCTATGAGAAGTCGGCCGGAGAAAACTTAGTACGTTTTGTGGAGAGACAGACGGACGGACAGACGGACGGGCCGACCAGCTCATAACTATATCCCTCCATTTCACGGGGAATAATAATGAACGGTCTATCTGGATCGTCTTTTGGATTGCATGGTATAGTTGTTGCATAGCAGAGTTATTGTATAGCAAAGTTATTGTATAGTAAAGATATCGTTTACCAACTTAGTATTTTCATCCAGAAAAGCAAAGTAATTATAAACAGTAGACATTAGATTTAGTTTTAAAATCCGTTTCACGAAACTGGTTACATCAAAATACGTTTTTCTCCTGATCAAGGAAAACATCTTCAACAAGGCAGTGTAACCATAAGGCAGGGGAACCATAACCTGTGATACTGACTAAACATGGGAAGAAACATGAAAAATGCTGTATAAAGCCGCCATCTAAGTTACTCCTGTCTCGTTGAGTAATTGTGTTGGATAGGACTGGACAGGATTTAAAGTAACAGGCAGCCCTTCTCGGTGTCATTTAACTACCGTCGTTGAGTCAGACCAGCTGAAGCGTTGACAATTCCCCTATTACAAAGACGGAAGTGCGCCTTAATAACATCACGCAATTTCTAAAGCACAGCATTTTGCAACAAAACGAAAATATATTCCAGCAGGCCCTTCCCACTGTAACGACCTACCAAAAAGAATAAAAGAGTAACAGATGGCGCAGCGTAAAAGTATTCGTTTAAAATTTAAGTGTCCCATAAAGATATGAGTATGACAGTATATTGTTGGAAATCGTAATGTTTATGTATGCGTTTAAACAATCGTTCGTTTCTAAAACTCTTGTTCTAGGAACTACATTTCGTGCATTGTCACCTTGACCTATCAGTTCCTTCATGGAGGAAAAATAGTAGATTGATCTGGCAAGGTCGCACTTCCGCACTACTTTCTATTCAATTCTCTAATTGTAATCCCGTTGACTGAAACGATAATTCAAAAGAATGTGTGATTAGTTCTTTGTCAAATAAATCGCGTAGATTTTGTGTTTGACCGATGAAATTGTTTTCAATGTGGCGTCCGAGATTGATGCGAAGGTCAAGGACACAGCTACCCACCACGCAAAAAGCTGACCGTGTACAGTACATCGTGATATTGAATTAACTGGTCACTTCACAATACCACATCCATTAAATTCTAAATCGGTAATACCGTGTCCATAAATGTTAACTTATTACCAAGAAGTTATGTTTAATGAAAATGCATTCGTTAGTACATTTATCGTACAAAGCGCATAGCGCCACATATACATGCAGTGCTTTTGTCATAGAAGGTACTTTTAGATGTTGTGTGAAATACTCTTACAAGAGTTAAAGGCCAAACGAGGACTATAAAAGCAGTCCTTAGCCCCTCCCATTTTCATTATGAGTCTGGAGCTTAACGAGGCAACATCAGTTTCTCGCGTAATTACTTAGCGTTTTTACTCAACTTTTTGACAGATTTTGTTAAAATAAAATGGTCGATGAGTTAACAATTACTTTCTCACCGTACTAAAAGTATTTTTATGACTGTTTGAAAAGAGTTAACATCAAAATTGAACTTTAAATCATATCACAATTTCAAAAACGGCCCAACCTCATTGTAAATTCCACTGTAAATTGCTTGATTGAGGCTGTCAAAACATTGACCCATTGAAGCTCATTGAACATTAAGCAAAACCCAGTTAACACATTTTTCTTTCAACTCCTTTGTCTAAGCTGGACTCACAGTGTATATATAAATTTGGAGCATAAATTAACTGTTATCTTCAGTTGGTCATTCTGCACATAGCACAAAGACAGTTATCTTAAGGTTGTAAAATCTATATCAATTTGATTGATGGCCTTCTGCAAGAAAGTGAGAAAAGGGGCGGACTCAGTGCCAAGGCTAAAAGCAGCGTTTTCAGTTGGGCCTATAAATGGTACTTAATAACGCATTTTTTATCGGTTAAAGATAACAAGGCTTATTTATAAAATAAACACGTTTGATATAGCGTATAAATTACTCTAATTCTAAACTTATATATATATATATATATATATATATATATATATATATATATATATATATATATATATATATATATATATATAGATATATATATATATATATGTGTGTGTGTGTGTTTAAGTTTAGAATTACAGTGATTTATACGTTATATCAAATACATTTCTTGTGTTTTGGGTTGTTTTGTGAAACGAGATGAAGAAAACACTGAAATATTACCAGGATGATAAATAACATTCGATGTTTTCCATCTGCTCAAGTGTTCATTAATGCGAATCAAATAAACAACTCGCACTCGGAAATCAATCAATGTAAAAATGAAATCGGCTGGGGTTGAGTTTCATATTAGGCAAGACCATGGAAAATGGAATGTGTATAGCCAGCGCTGAATTCTGTTTGCATGAAACTACATCAGTTGCAGGTCAAAGGGGCTAATCATTTTATGCCGTGGATTTCGGAAGGAAATCCATCTTGCATTGAAAGCACAGAAAAATCGATCCATAATTGAAGCACTTAAACCATAGTGAATTGGCGTTTTGGAGGAACCCATTTTCTCGTCGTTACGTGCCTCTATAAGGTGAAATCCACATTTGATGTGTTCTCACTAAAGTTGACATAAGCTGCTTGATTTTGTGTAACCTGTAACCGAACTTCTTCAAATAAGAGCTTTCGAAAAGGAAACATTGTTTAAAAAAGACGAGAAAAGGGCAACGGTAATTATAATGTGAGTATTTAAAGCGCTTTACGGAAATGACTTTGGGCCTTGTAATCTACTGTTGTCTTTGGAGTCGTTATTGATGGATAACGCTTTGAAGAAAAGCTCGGTTCTTTCAGTCTTGGTTCTCGGTTCTCCGAGAAGCAATGAACATGTGACCACAATTCTATAATATATATTCAAGTAGCAAAATTAGAAAATGTGACTGAAAGAATTCACAGCTTACTGGCAGAAACTTTAAAGTGTATTTTCACCTAGGTCTATCGGCTTCTAAGAGAGGATAATTATGGGCTACATTTAGAAATGCCCTTCCTCCACATGGACACGTTTTCATTGTAAACAAAAACTCCATATGAGCTGTAACATTCATTTCACTGTTTTGCAACGCATTTCTTTTTAACCATCTTTGCCCTTCCAGCACCAGAAATTTAAAAACCTATGGGTCCGTTAGAGCTTCTAGTGGAATTGAAGTGGTCTGCGCTACAGCACCAGAGCCTATCCCCTCAAAATACAACAGACTCACAGAAATTCTTTGATCAGAAAGTCTCAAGGAAAACCAACAAGGTCGTAATACGCATGTTGAACATTGAGTACAGTAATTATTTGTCAATATCGGCACTTTATAAACCTTGGTTACTGAGAAAATTGAATGTCGCATAAACTTCCGTTCACTAATGTAGGGGTTTACAAAATAACCATAACGAGAACTATGTCTAACTTTTGAAAACGCAAAGATTAATGTCTTTGCGTCACGAGAACATGATATAGGAAAGGAGTGAAACACTGATTGATTGTAAATCAGCAATGTCGTTTGAAGGCGTTCATTGTAATTCAAAGTTGAAAGATTTGAATGTACCTAAGAACCACATAAAAGGAAACAATAAGACGGGATTCAGTGCCTAAAATAGATTATCCGGTCTTTTAACGTGAAATAAGATATGGCTTCTCCTTCGACTCCACAAATCAAGGGTTAAAAATTGATGCCCGGCACGGCGGGTATGCCATGAATGTCAAGCGATGATAAGAGGAGGTAATATTCTGACAGCAAGTAAAGAAGTCACCAAGAATAGACTATCGTAAATGACTTTTTTTATCTTCACTGCTTTTGAGGCCTTTTGTGTCTTAAATTGCTTTGGACTGTACCTTGTATTCAACACCATTTCTTTCTGAATTGTGCAGTATTTGCTGATTGTCAGTGAGCAATCCCATCGGTATAATACCATTTCTGCAATCAGCGAATACGGTAACATCAAAACAATTCTAAATACGTTTATTTTTGCGATGTTCATTAAAGACATTCCACAACTAATACTGACTGCGCCATTGAATGACGTCACAGGAGCAAATGATTTTTTGTTGCCACTTCAAACACCTCTGATATCAGTGGAATTAAGATGCCAAGTTGACAGAATACCAATGTGTATCTGAGCACAATATTCATTGTTCTAGAGCGTAAACCATAGCCTGAAAACCCCCTTGCAAGGGCATAAAACACATCCTTGTTTTTGTTGACCTGTTATTTTTGGTTAGCCAGTTCACGCATTTGCCATTCTCTGTGGTATAATAATGGTCAACAAGGGATTTCACTTGTTTGTTTTATTAGTGCTGTTGCAATGATAAAGCCTGTGGTAAGACTACGGTGCTGCTATGACATTTGACTGTCTATAATTCTGTCCAAAGTGTAAAGAGCTTAACAAATTTGACGCATTTACAGTTAATATGCATCGAAGTTTTCTAAAGTGTTCCAATCAACTAATATTTGGAAAGGTTAACGAAAGTCCCCCAAGAGTTTCATAGCTGTCTACGTCAATAAGCCCAGTAACATTTCTTTCGATTCCCTTTTATTGTGTCACTTTATTTTCATTGGAGCCGTGTTGACGTAAAGTTACACATTTTAAATCCTTCGACATAAACTATTGAAGATTATTCTCAACACATTCAACTCACAAAATCGATGAATATTTTTTTAAAAAATAGCTGCAATCTTTTCTATGTAAAATCTGGTATGTATTCTAGTATGCAATAAAGTATCCATTTCAGTATATAATCTAATATTAATTGTGGTACGTGATCAAGTATGCATTCTAGTATATATTCCAAGTCTTTTGAATTTCTTGTTCCAATACTCTTTTGACAGCATGATTATTCATAACTTCGACAGTTTTACGGCCAATTTTTGATATCTGATATACGATTTTACCTTTTTCTCGTTTTATTTTCTCTCTCTTAGCTTTGCATAGAAGCAATAATTAAATCAAAAATCTTATCTATGAGCATACAACGATATACAAAAATATAAAGAAATGCTCTGCAAATTTCTTCAAAACTCTATATAAATTGAATATAATCGAAAAGAACATATTCTTTAGATTTAATTCCTATGCTATCAGAAGTAGATTAATTTAAGGTAGTACTGTGTCTTTTTTGAAACATCACATTTTTGGCAGCACATTAGTGCTTGACAAAGCACTAAGTGCCGCTTGAGGAAAGGATCGAAAAAGAAACGTGTAGATTTACTATTCGTGGCTATTACAAAACTTTCCAAAACCTGTTTTATTGCACAGATGTTCTGCTGATTAACTCATTCCTAACAAAAAGCGAGCTCAAGCTTACCACTTTAACTGAATTCAAAGGTTGCATCTTAAAGGTTAATTGATTTTAAAGTGTGCGTGTAATTTCAATTACATAGACTACATGCTCCGTATCATACAGCAAGTGTGATATACAGATCTTCAGCGACCTCATATTTCCGTGACGTGATCTCATGCTTCCCGACCTCGACTTTTTTTGTGAAGCTTCGTTTGTGAGGACCCAATGCTGCGTGACCTCTGGCCAAACCAAATACTTGTATTTCTATGGTTTAGCATGGTGTCCAAGGAACTTGAGAACAAAAAATTACAAATTCGCAGATCGTAATGCGACGTCAGAGATTCATGACAATACCACTCCTGTATGTGCACAGCAAATAGAAGTTTATGTACTTTCGACAAGGCTTACGCTTTTTGTAGGTAATGGACTACTACTACCACAGGACTACTACATCAAGCATGTAATGTGGTCGTGTACTCCACACAAAAATACTACATCATGCACGTTATGTGACTGTATACTCTCCACAAAACTACTACATCATGCATGTGATGTTGCTGTATACTCTCCACTAGACTAATACATCATGCACGTGATGTGGCTGTATACTCTCCACAAAACTACTACATCACGGACGTAATATGTTAATGTATCCACAACAGACCTACTACATCACGTGCATTTGTCACTTCTAACGACTTCGCTATGACACCTGACCTAAAGTTTAACACAATTGTCTCGCATTCAAAATGCTCGAATGCAGGAAGCAATGCAGACTCTCAACAAAGATTGATGCCCTGAAACACTCAAAACACTCAGTTCCAAACCCGCTTTTCGCTCATTATTTCTTTTAAACAAGAGTATTCCCATTGTTTTTATTTACAATTTAATTGATGTATTAGTAAAAATACAGTCGTTTAGAGTTGAACGTATCTTCAGTTCAAACGGCTGGATAATAGCAACGATAACGGAGGATCTAAAGAAATAGTGTTGTTTTATGACAAACTTTGTTGTGTTTTGACAATATATTTTTATTATTATTTTGAAATGTTGTTTTATTTAATGCCTATTTTTATATCACTGCCAAAACAAACAGCTATCAGAGCCAACAGCTATTAAAGACAACAGCTATCGGAACCTCAAGCTATCAGAGCCAGCAACTGTCAGAAGAACCAGCTATCAGAACCAGCAGCTATCAGAACTAGCAGCTTTAAGCACAAGCAGCTATCAGACTAGGCAGGTTTCAGCAGCGGCAGCTATCAGAACACGCAGTCACCAGAACAAGCAGCTGTCAGAACCAGCAGCTCTCTGGTCATTTAATAATAAATGACAACTGAGCAGTTATGGAGCTTAGGCGGTGGGAGGGGGGCGCGGAGGGCGGTTGGCGATTTGGATATGATGCTCTGTGATACTTACGGTGTTGTTTGCAAATATTGTAATGTCGCAATTTTATTTTATCTATTGCAAACAAGCACCTCACAAATAGGAAACCCTCACAAATTGGACCACCTCACAATAGAAAAAAACTCGTAAATGGGACCATTTCACAAATAGAGCCATCTCACAAACGGGGTCACCTAACAAAAAGGACCACCTCGTAAATGGGATCACCTCACAAATAAGGCCACCTCGCAAATGGAATCACCTCATAAATAGGACCACCTTGTAAATGGAACCATGTCACAACCCAGAAAACAACCGACGTCTTTTTTGGTTGAAAAAGGTTGTATTTTGGTCGCGACGACTTCACAACCATATTCTGACCTATTACCCTAAAACCCGAATTTATTCCGACGTTGAGGCGACGTCGGTTTTCTGACGTCATTCCGACGTAACAAAAACGACCAAAAAGCGATGAACATTATTATCGCTCACCGGAAATGGAAGTCATTTTGAAAAAGAGGAAGAAAAAATCTTATTTTTACATGGAAATTTTAGAATTTTGATGGCGCGTCGATATTTTTCTTCCTAGATTGTAAAAATTTACATGGAAAATGCTTTCGTATGTATTTCACAACAGCAGTTGAATAATTAATTATCTATTGATTATATAACTCTAGTCAGTTTCAGGTCGGAATCCGACGTCGGTTCCAATTTCATATACAACCTAAAACCGACTTAATTCCGACGTCGGATTTAGGTCGGAACCCGACGTCATTCTGACGTTGAAAACCCGACGTCGGTTCCATTTCATATGCAACCAAAACCGGCACGTCAGTCCGACGTCAGAAACGTCGGGTCACGACGTCGACCCGACGTCATTCTGACGTCTTAATGTTTGCTGGGAAATAGGATCATCTCAAAAATGGGACCTCACAAATAGGACCTTCTTGCAATTGGAACCACCTTGTAAATGGGACCACCTCAAAACAGAACCACCTCGGAAATAGGACCACTTCACAAATAGGACCACCTTTCAAATACGACCACTTTTCAATGGTCCCTTTCCAGGCGCCTTTCATCATGAAGAACCCCATAAATGGAACCACAATGGAAATCAGACCATTTCAGTCGAGTCCCATTGGTGGTCCTGTCTTCGTGATTCCACTGTCCCCAAGTTGATATAACCTGGTATTTAATAGCCATAAAGCAATATGCTGGTAGAATGTTTAAACTAAAGAAGAATACAAATTGCATTTAAGCCGGCGATAGCTTCGCGTGGTCCCGACATGTTAGCTCAAGCTATCAGTAGCAGCTTCCCATATGGCCTGGAATCTGGTAATCCCATAACCTACATTTAATTCACCAAATATGGAGCTAATAGAATTAAACATGAAGCATAGGAGATTTTATAAGAAGTTACGTGTTCAGAAGAATTCCCAGGAGAATTATACCACACCTGACCCTGGCGGCCCTTGTTCATTTTACGCCCTGCCAATAAACCTATCCAGAATATAGTTCACTTCAATGTGAAAAAAAAAAATTAAAACCGTGGGCCCCTGCTGTTAAGATCTAATGTCTTTAGAAATCTCCTGAAGTTGAGTTGTCTGTCAGGGAATACTGCACTACTTTTCGATGGGACTGAATACACACACATCCGCTTTTTGAACGTGACAAGGTTCGCTTATTTGCACAGCCAATATATCACACTCGTAGAATGACGTCACAACATGCCAGAGTAACGTGCTGCTCCCGTTTTCATAATGCTGATCCATACAGCTAAACTGATTGGGGCTAAATCATGTATTTCGTTTTTTTTTTTTTTTTTTTTTTTTTTTTTTTTTTTGGCACAGTTTATTTTGTTAACCAAATCTGTTGACTGCAGCGTTAACCTTTCTGAGTACCACGGCAGATGTTATTTGGAGAAAGTGGAATAACGATGTTAAAAGACAAATGTTTACATTAATATGTAACCCCTTTCCCTTTGGACTGATTCCAAGAATAAAATGAGATTAGAGAATTACTCCTGAATGATAAGCACTATTGCAGCAATTACATGAAATTTTACACTGTAAAAGTGTTCATGACGTCATTGAAGCGTCACAGAAACGATGTTTAGCCACAATGGTCTTGATATCGTCCCAAGCCTGTGAAAACGCATCATATAACACTCAAATAACATGCCCAGCTTCACTTTACATTATTCTCCAAAGTTCCCCTGTTATCGCCCATCACTCTCTGTTCATGGCCAAAATGCAGTATTTTGCAAATGTGCTTTGTGTAATATATTGCTTTTAATTGCTTATCAGTTTAAGCAATTTTTAAGCATCTTTTTATTATCAGTATTTTATTATTATTATTATTATTATTATTATTATTATTATTTATTCATTTATTTATTTATTCGTTTATTTATTTATTTTGAGAGTGTATTTGTTTGCCTTAGGTTGTCCTAAAACGCAGACTCGATGTAATGAAACACATGTGTAATAACACACTGAAGCCACTCGGCTTCATTTTTTTTCAATATGGTTCCAGATATTTTAGGTCAACCATGCCAAAAAACGGCCCAATGTGCCAGCTACTCGTAGACCAAGCAGTGCTTCACAAGAACTGCTAAATGACGCGCTGTCACTGCCAGCCATTGCTTGAAAGCTGTTCTATGAACTGTACAGGAGTTGAGAAGTTTGTTTTTATTGTCAACCCTATTTCATTTCTGACAGATATTTGTAAAGCTTTATTGGAACCGAATAAGATTTAACACAGTTATAACATTGGTTCCTGATCTCTTTTGCATGTGGAATTGCTGGTTCCTGTTTTCTTTTGCATGTTGAATTGTTGGTTCCTGCTCTCGTTTGCATGTTGAATTGTTGGTTCCTGCTCTCATTTGTATGTTGAATTGTTGGTTCCTGCTCCCGTTTGCATGTTGAATTGTTGGTTCCTGCTCTCATTTGTATGTTGAATTGTTGGTTCCTGCTCTCGTTTGCATGTTGAATTGTTGGTTCCTGCTCTCATTTGTATGTTGAATTGTTAGTTCCTGCTCTCTTTTGCATGTTGAATTGCTGGTTCCTGCTCTCGTTTGCATGTTGAATTGATTTAAATTATAATGCTGTGTAGAGGGAGCAACGGAAGAAAATTTTCTCGATGTGAAATATCAGACAGTTTTCTCACACAGAAAAAGTTGTTGTCGTCTGGAAAAAAAATGCACTGCTGTTTAGAGCCTGCAGGAGGCCGGCGTAAATAAGCCGACTTCCACAACATGGCCGACACGACGTCCTAAATGCATTAACGAAGGAAATGGATTACGTTTAATGGAACCAAACGGCAACAACCAAATAAATGTAGTCTATTGCGGAGACCGCCACAAAATAACACAACTATCAAGGGGACAACTTCCTCACTTAAAGCTAAACGAGATGCATAATTATGCTCGCCCAGTCCTTTTGATTTCCCACCCCACAATTCTCTTTTTTCTTTTTTCTCTTCTTTTTTTTAAAATTTTTTGGCAATGGTCAATTTTGGGGAGAAAACGAGTGGGCATTGCCATCAATCAGTCAGACTAAGCCCTTGAACAAGAATAATGCTCGTGTCAATATAAGGAACTGTAACAAATTGTCTTCATTCTCGTACCCAGGTCTTGTTCGTAAGCGAGAAGGGGATATGCAACGCGGGCATGTATTATAGGGGCACTCAACAATTCGCCCCCCCCCCCACAACCAGCTCATGGGGCTATAGTTCACGGACTGCTGTGCAGTGATTTGACAAATTAGATATTTTTATTTTGCGCAAGCAAATTTTGTTAAGAAGAAGAAAAATGAGAATTACTACTCGCAGACGTCATAAAACGACCCGTGCGCGCGTTTTCGCGGGACGGTCGTAGGTACGCTGGAAGACGGTCACCTATTTGTGAGCCAACACCCTAACATTTGCTTTCTAATTTGCTTCCTCATTTTGCTTAAGCTGTACATGAATAGGTAATCCATCATACTAAGAAGATGAATGGTGAAGCATTACAGGCTGGAGTGACATCCTCCCGCCCTGGCCCATCACGGCATGGCAGCTCACAGCGTTCTTGCCATATCCCCCCCCCCCCCCTCCCCCCGTAAGGTGCGTGTCAAAGGCCATGAACGTCGGATGCGAAATGACTGAGATAACAGTCCCTAAGTAACGCTGTCAGTTAAAGATATATTCGAAAGAAGCATGACTTTCTGCAAAAGGCTATTGTTTTTTCCAACCCTTAAATATTTCTAATGTATCATAATAGACTTTCTGTTCCCTAAGGCCTGTGCTTTTGTTTTGCCGTGAAAAGGTGTATTAATTTAGAATGAGACGGTGTTAAAAAATTATAGCATAGTTTATGAATATTTAAGAGAAAGTTTCCACTAAAAATGAATGTAATTTTAAACTTATTCCATATTTTATATATTAAATGCAAGTGTGTTGTGATGACGTCATTACGTATTTGTAAATACGTTAAATGACGTAATGAAGGTAACATATGACAAGAGTTAGATATATTGTCTTTGCTAAATGATCCAGGCATGACGTGGACTCTAAAACTGAAACTGGGCCAATAATTTGAGATGGCTGAGGATCCGATAAAGAACAGCGCTTTTGTCTAAACTCACCACTTAAAGTCATTTTCAGTTGCTTGGGTTGCAAACTCTTCACGAGGCGTTACTCGAACCTGCCATGACGTTTCTTACGTCAGCAAACCTCTGGCGATGATAAACAATTACCCTCGTTTGCAAATATGGTTATTCTTACAACAAAGTCGATCTTAGCAACAAAACATAACACTTCTGTCTCCCACAAAACAAGGAAATTACCATTTAGTATTTCAAGGTACAGTATCCATTCTTTTATGACGCCAGGGTTTAATTAGTTACATTGTTGCAAACTAAACGGAAATAACAATGGGACAGGTCTATTCCAGTGATGACTGTCTACTCGTCAAGAATAAAGGCCCAGGGGAAGACGGGGGAGGGGGTGGGGCTATACTTCAATAGTGTAATGTCACATCATTTACAATGTATATGGCGAGAAGAAAGCAGTCTGCAATCACATAAAATTCTTCAAACTGGAAGCTGGTAAACAGCTGAATAACACTGAAAGTAACACGAAATTAGACATATCATTAATGTCTTTCAAATTTTACAGGAAAACAGGTTTTGTCTGTGTCCCAAAATCTGTGCATGTTTTCACAAGCGGGCTAAATGCTAATGAATGTAGCGGGAAACATTCACGGCTGTTATTCCAACCTTCTCCATTCAGAGGCGATAGTGGAGAAAAGTTTTTACGTTGCCTCCGAGTTGTTATGATAGAATTACGGTGTTGACAGTACAGAAAAGCACAAGTTAAAAAAAGTTACGTAACGCCTGCACGTAAGTTAATACGCACCAAGGACAGACAGTCTCTTAATGAAAGGCATCGACTGCCCTTAAAAAAGCACTGCGGATGAGTAAGCTACCGGAAAGCGACCGGAGAGCAGCCAGAAAGCTGCCGGACAGCAGACGGACACGCTTCTGTAGAAGGCAGTACCTTACGTTCACTCCGCACTGGTTGTTTGTCAAAACAACAGCTATACAACAACAGCAGATATTTGTCTGTACCAGGATGTTTGTTCAATAGTAAGACGAGTTGTAACAACAAATACCTCGTAAATAAAGACCTTTTTTGTTTTGGTTCCATAATTTCTCATTGAATTTGGATTTGAGTCAAATACTTAATTCCTGTGAACTCACTAAGTCTCACTCACTGATCCATGAAGACGCCGCTTTATTTGTGAAGTCCATGGCAGAGTCATTTAGTGCGTTGGAGATGTGCACTGATTTCGTCTCTGTTGGCCCGCAATATCAAGTGAAGAACTGACGTGAGCATAAAACTGCACTGGCGCGAGCATAAAACTGCACTGGCGCGAGCATAAAACTGCACTGGCGTCAGCATAAAACTGCACTCACGTCAGCATAAAACTGCACTCGCGTGAGCATAAAACTGCACTGATATGAGTATAAAACCACACTGATGTGCACGTGAAACTGCACTGATGTGACTACGAAACTGCACTGATGTGACCACGAAACTACACTGATATGAGCATAAAACCACACTGATGTGCACATGAAACTGCACTGATGTGACCACGAAACTACACTGATATGACCACGAAACTACACTGATATGAGCATAAAACCACACTGATGTGCACATGAAACTGCACTGGTATGAGCATAAACTGCACTGATGTGTGAATGAAATTGCAGTGGTATCAGCCTAAAACTGCACTGTTGTGAACTTAAAACTGCTTTGCAGTGAGAATGAAACTGCACTGATACGAGCATAAAACTGTACTGAAGTAATTTTAAACTACACTGATATGTCGTAATACTGTGCTTACGAAAGTACAGAACAGTGCTGATGTGTACTTTAAACAACACTTTAAAATTAAATCACATACAAAAAGCTACAAAATACAAAATAACGCCCTGTTGAAGTGACTGCGACATTGCTCTTGCGCCAAAGCGACAGGCCAGTGAAGACTGTGGGGTAAGGTTGCGTGCCCTGTTGTGTTTCTGTATGATATGCTATAACACCAAAATCAGTCAAATTGATAAAATGTCAGAGCTACTGATACCGTTGAGTATTCGATTCAAGAGGACAGAGAGTGTCAGCTTCATAACAATCTAAAAGTTTCAAGAAATGTTTCAGGATTTCAGCTGCTTGCGTTGATAGGTTGGCACCCATCTATGGTGATGGGGGTAGTGGTGTCCGCAGAAATATTCCCCATAAAACAAATTTTCAGCTATAGAGGCAATGGAGGTAGAGTGGTTCAGGGTATTTTATTTGTCTACAAAATATCATCATGCATCACAACGTTTATACACCTTGTTGATAATATAATAATAGTAAGTGCAATACACAGTATATTTTATTGAATTAATATATGCTGAATAGATGAAAATAATTAGTATCCGATGGTTCCGGTTCATCACGTGAAGGCTCAAATTAGTGCGGACTCATCAAGAAAATACACCTAATTTCTTTGAACTGATAGTTTTCTGAAGACAAAATTGTGTATAAAATTGGCAAATGGATGTGGTGGGGAGGAAAAGTGGCGGGGGGGGGGGGTGCAACAGAGATAACGTGAAATGGTGAAGATCGACAAATGGGGAACAAGACGGTGTCGCTATTATTCACACAGACTTGAGAACAACATTTTACTGGGAGTGTGCACGTGGAATTGAAAAGTTTAAAGCGATTCGTATGTCATACATAAATTCTTTCCTTTCTTTCTTTCTTTTTTTTTCTTTCTTTCCTTCTTTCTTTCTTTCTTTCTTTCTTTCTTTCTTTCTTTCTTTCTTTCTTTCTTTCTTTCTTTCTTGTTTCTTTCTTTCTTTCTTTCTTTCTTTCTTTATTTTTACTTTCTTTCTTTTTCATTTCTTTGTTTGTTTCTGTCTTTCTTTTCTTTTCTTTTCTTTGTTTGTTTGTTTCTTTCTTTATTTCTCTCTTTCCTTCCTTCCTTTCTCCATGTTTTCGTCCATCCTCTGCACTCCTTGCTTGAAAACATTCCCATGCATTTATTACGGGAAAGCTGTTAGTGATGACAAGAAGGGCACGCACCGACTTGACGAATGGAAGACCCGAATTGACCACAAGTCAACTACAAATAGCCCGACGCTTACAAATGTGGGACAAGGGGAGAATACAATTGACCGGACAACAAGAGATGCCATGGGTACCCCACCCCCCACCAACCCTCCCATACTAGCAACTCCAAAAAAAAACAACGCCCCACAAGTCGTTCGTCTGAAAATCTCCGATCTTCTTTAATAGATGTACAGGGAAAATAAATACATAAATATCTCGCTTTGTACCGATTAATTAGAGCATCAGAAACCAAAGAGAAGAATTTCCTTTAAGATTTATCAGCCGAAGGGAGTAAGGAATTACCTTAGTTCTCACAACGGTGGACTGTATATTGAAGACTAACGCCCCACAGTTGTGATACGTTTGTGGAATTTATAGCTAAGAAGTCGTTTGGTTACTGCGCTTACAGTTTATGGAGAAACATTCCACATGACGTCGCACCGTACCCATCACCTCCCCCCTCCCCCCTTCCCCCCAAAAAACATCCCGTAGGTTTCAGTCTTATTCATTTATTTATTACTATTTTTGGTAGGAGAACAATTTTGTGTGTGTGGTTGGGGGTGGGGGTGGGAGGTGTTTCGGGTTTTTTTAAGGGAGGGGGAGAGTGATGACGCGTTTTTTTGTCCCAAAATTGCATTCGACGAACTTCTCAAATCAGACCTGGGGGGGGGGGGGGGCGGGGATCTGACTTGACGATTACTTTGCTCAGGACAAAAATAAAAACAAATAAAATTATGAAAATTATTTCTTGTGAGTTTGATCTTTGAAGTATGCTAAAAATGTGCCCCTTGGCAATTTAACTTACATATGGCATTCAAAAACTAGTGACAAAAATGTCACAAACTGGTCATTCCCGCCTCAAATTGAGCCTGTTCCCAGGAGAGTGATCACACGGTTGAGCCCAAAACATCAGCAAGCCGAAAGTATCAAGTCGACAAAGTCTTGCAGTTTCCTTTAACACGAAAGTTAATTTCCACCGCTTTCTCGGGGGGAATTTCCTTGCCTATCTCATGGAGTTGTTTACACATTTTTGTTATTGAAACCAATTTGTTTGAGAATAAAACAGTATAGCCAGGCTAATTATTTAATCATGATGTTCTGCTGGGCATTGTCGTCGTGACTGTGTCTGCGTCTGTGACTCGAAGCAGTCTCATAAAATGATTTTCATTCTTTACCTTATTTCATCTAGAGCGGCCAGTGAGCGCAATACCCCCCTCCCCTGGATCACCTTATGTTCGGCCATTGCTGTGCCTGCCTGGATCACCTTACAATCGACCATTGCTCTACGTGCCTGGATCACCTTACAATCGACCATTGCTCTACGTGCCTGGATCACCTTACAATCGACCATTGCTCTACGTGCCTGGATCACCTTACAATCGACCATTGTTCTACGTGCCTGGATCACCTTACAATCGACCATTGCTCTACGTGCCTGGATCACCTTACAATCAACCATTGCTCTACGTGCCTGGATCACCTTACAATCGACCATTGCTCTGCTTGCCTGGATCACCTTATGTTCGGCCATTGCTCTGCTTGCCTGGATCACCTTATGTTCGGCCATTGCTCTGCCTGCCTGGATCACCTTACAATCGACCATTGCTCTACGTGCCTGGATCACCTTACAATCGGCCATTGTTCCGTGCCTGGATCACCTTACAATCGACCATTGCTCTACGTGCCTGGATCACCTTACAATCGACCATTGTTCTACGTGCCTGGATCACCTTACAATCGCCCATTGCTCTACGTGCCTGGATCACCTTACAATCAACCACTGCTCTGCTTGCCTGGATCACCGGCCATTGCTCACCCTCGATCAAAACGTATCCATATGCAAAAGTGACCCCAAAATGAAAAAAGCATCAAATTTAATATTTTATTGGTTTGTCCAGTTTCAGTGCATTCTCCACCAAAACACAAGAAATTTTAAAATCCGCAGTGAACAATTACATAGAAAAGAAGAGACGGACGCCTCCGCGGTTCGACAGACGGACGGATAGACGGGGGGGGGGGGGGGGGGGCTCGACAGACGGACGGGCAGACAGACAGAGGAAAATATTCAGCCCTTTATATCCCCGGGAGATAATAACAATTTCACCCTAGCTGTTGTAACACCCATTGTTTTTACAGACACGTGCCCAGCTTCCAATACAATGCAATAAAGGAGACATATAACGTTTAGGGTAAAAGAGGTACAGCGATGGCATATATTTTCCGCATACACAAATAATTTGATTAAAAGCCTTTTTCCATAGTCTTTTACATTCTCTTTTTTATGGTGTAAAAGAAATACTCGGATCCGATATTTGTTTTCTATAGCTGTTTATTGTGTGCAATCAAATACCATTCATGAGAAAGTCTGGTCAAATAGAAGCATCAGACTACCGCAAGAAAATATAACCTTGTTTCGCATCCACAGCCGGGTCACTAATATCACAAGTCAAAAGAGAAAAAAGTGCAAGTAAAAAGAAGAAAACAGGTTTAAAAAAACTTAATTATTCAAATTGCCATAACAGCCGCTTCGGACAAATCTATTTTTAGACCAGAGTTCCAGTAATGAGAACTTTTCAGGTCTTTTGTATTGGTCATTCTTGTCTGTAAAGTAAATAAAAACGTAAAGGCTGAAATAGCCATTTTCTGCAGTTCTTTAAAATCCTAGTTGTAATAAAACGGTTTTTGTTCAGGCAATAAAAGTTAAAATACAGCAAAGAGAAAATAGCCCAAGGTTTGCTGTACAGTTTGCTTAAATTAACACATAAAAAGTGGTGGTTTTTGTGTTCAGATCTTAAGTCGTTCGAAGCTCGTGCTGCGGTGAGGTAAATCTGCAAGCCTGTATAATGCGCATGTGTTAATCATGTAATGTATAATGCAGCAACATTCGATTGAATATTGGGTGCTGTGTGCCCGTGCGAGTTACATAGGAACCCATGTGATAAATCATGCCGTTTTGTTTTAACAAGAGAAAAGCAGCATATTTGTTTGTGTGTATTTTTTTTTTTGGCTTTTATTTATTTATTTTTATTTTTATTTTTATTTTTTTTTGTTTTTTGTTTAGTCTTCGACTGATATAAGTTCAAGAAGAAATGGATACAATTTTGTTCATTAAATTTAATTAATCGTTGGTTTTGCAAGGTCAGGTGTTCCTAAGAACACACTGACTATTAATCCATCGTAATCTGGCTTTTTTTAATTTGTTATTTTTATTATTATTACTACTGTTAATTTTATTTATTTATTTTTATTTTATTTCTTTGTTGACGTATTATTTATTTATTACTTTTTGGTATTATATTTGGCATGCAGAGTTGTCAAGTTTAAAGTAAATAAATGAAATAAATAACGGTATGCGATATGTAATAAATAATGGTATCACTGAGCGATATCCCTGAGCGATATCCCTGAGCGATATCAGTGAGCGATATCAATGAGCGATATCAATGAGATTTATCATGTAACACACGGAAATATAAAAAAAGACGTAATTACACTTAAGGTCAGAAAAGTATCTTTGCTTCTAGTCCTGAAACCGGTTACAAAAAAAAAAATGTAGCCACTTCCCGGTTAAAAAAAGACGTTTACAAAAAAAAGTATCGCCATAAAGATGGCTGGGTCTGGGTCATTTGACAAGAGCTGTGCATGAAAGAGGGAGCCAGTGCGGGCAGAGAGGGTGATACAGCTTCACCTCCAAATTAAGACCACAAAACTACAACAGATCTTAAGTCAGAGGTGCTCTACCACACAAATGCTGTCTTTATTCAGAGGTGCTCTTAATCTAAATATGGTCTTAATCTAGAGGTGGCTTTAATCTAGATGTGGTCTTAATCTCGAGCTGGTCTTAATTCAGAGCTGGTCTTCGCAAGAGACTCCACTGCAGTTCTAATGTCCGTTAGAAGACTGACACTCTAATAACTTCTAAATTTCCAGAATAATAATACCATTAGATACTGCTGATCAATGTTATTTTAATTTCCCAGCGGTCTTGATATGACGTGTATGTGACCACAACAAGGCAACTCCGACCCATTTCATTCAAATCGAGTGAGATCTCCACTGCTCTCCCAATAACTCCCCCATTCAGCAGTTTTTATTGTACTTTATTAAGATATCTAATTTATTGCACTCATACGTATGATGCCCAAGAAAGATGCCCCACACAGGAGAGCGGGGAGTAGATACCGGGGGAGGGGGTGCAATATTCCAGGGGAGACGGGCCGTATCGTGGTACAGTGCGGATTCCTAATCACTATATTTTGTTGTAGAAAGCGTAAACAGTTGTCATTAATCAAGGATTGGCAAGTCATCCCGGACTGTTTAGTGTTCCGTATTTTACGTCATCCCGGACCGTTTGATGTTCCGTATTTTACATCATCCCGGACCGTTTGGTGTTCCGTATTTTACATCATCCCGGACCGTTTGGTGTTCCGTATTTTACGTCATCCCGGACCGCTTGGTGTTCCGTATTTTACATCATCCCGGACCGTTTGGTGTTCCGTATTTTACATCATCCCGGACCGTTTGGTGTTCCGTATTTTACGTCATCCCGGACCGCTTGGTGTTCCGTATTTTACGTCATCCGTTTGGTGTTTCGTACTTCTTGCATGTAATAATGTTATATATGTAGCACAAAGAGAGTGGCGCCCTAATATCGACTCCTGTCATTTGGTGGGGGAAAATATGTGATGCATTACACGATCGTATGTGCCTCCGCGGCCGAAGCGCGCTTAACACGCAAGCGAGTACGCCAGACGACGCTGGGGGGTGGGGGTGCGTAGTTTGTATTGAGATCTAGCATGCCTAAACAATTCCCGCCAAAAGCACCATTTTGTGTACCGCTCTTTGCACTTTCGTATAAAAACCAGGATCGGCGTCAACCAACCTGGTTCATGATTAAATTACACAAGGCGTTTTAGGGAAAAAATCTAAACAAACCAAAGAAATTTGCCCCCTTTTGACACCTTGATGTATCGCTGTGTGTATTTGTAGCAGCAAAGGCAAAAACGAAACTCTCGGAACTCAACTCATTATCAAATGAAAATTAATAACAAAAATAGATTTCGGCAATATTTAACTTTGATAAGGACCAGACAATTACATTTTATAGAAATTCGAGTACAAAATATATGCAAACTGTCAAAGATGCATTGTTAGTTGTTAATAAATAGCCCATTGCTTCACAAAAAATAACTTAAATAAACTAAAATAACAGCATTGTATATGATCTACAAATTAGGAAGAAGAATTCATAGGGGTAACTTGTGCCTTTCAATACAATATGTATTATAGCCAAGATAAAATATTGGATACTCCCACCCCACCCCAGCCCCAACCCCACCCCAGTCCCACCCCACCCCAAGCCCCAGTCCCGAAGAACTCGGAAAAATGATGATATGGAAAAGAAATAGATTCTACCAAAAAAAATGAAATGTGGACACAAGGCCGACATCGATGTGGGCATATAAAATACAAGGGCCTTACCTCGACATAAACAGCCAGGGGCATGACGAGCGCGGCCACCATAATATCCGCCACGGCCAGCGACACGATGAAGTAGTTGGTGACTGTTCGCAGCTGGCGTTCTCTGTACACACTCAGGCAGATGAGTAAGTTCCCGAATATCGTAAACAACGGGAAAATAGAGAGGAAGAGTACCCAGTATTTGAGGTCATGGTCACTGGATGACGACTCGTTGTGGGGGCTTTCCGTTGTGATATCGGTAGCGTTGTAACAGAGCGTCAGATTCCAGTCACATAGACTCGTGTTGTTGTATTCTATGAAGATACTCTCCCGCAAATCATCCGTGAACGACACTTTGCTCACATCCACGATGGACCAGGTGTCTCGTGAACTGTTTGATTCTGTTTTTAATATATCTGCAGTTAAATCCATAGTTGTTGAATCGGCTAAGTCATGGTGTTTTTTCTCTGTAAAGCCAAAAGTTACATTTTGATTGAGAAAGCTAACAGTATCCTTTGAGTGCGGCGCTGACGTCGTAGCCATGACCCCACGTGATTCGGTGACGTTCCGAGACACTTGTGTATCGTTGTAAATCTTATTAAGGTGGAAAGAAAGGCCTTGCTGGTAGCTCAAGCTAGAGGAAAGCTCTTCTGTCGTGGTGTGGTCTGCGGAGAGGTGTCTCTCCGACGCCTGATCGCTTCCAATGGGCGTGACATGCAAAGTTTCCTTCCTAACAAGATCGCCGTGTAAAGCAGTATTATTACCTGCTGTCTCACTTATCATTAAGTTCGGCTCCGACTCATTACGTATGCCGTAGTGTGTACTTAAGTTTTCGTTAGCAGATGTCGTTTGCGGAGAAGCATCGGAGTTTGTTATCCACAAACCGTCATTTGCCGATGAATGTAACCGATTCGTCATGCTGTTTTTAAAGGAAGCACTAAAACGCAATCACCTCCGAAACAAGTTTGTTAGTTAACGACGTTTTGTCTGCTCTTCATTCCCGCAGCAAATAACCAATTATCCGTCATGTTTTCTCTTAAAGTATAATCCCTGTTCACGTGGCAACACGCTATGGGCTGGGGTATGATGTTTTTTTAGCTCACTAATGCCTCGGACATAGAAAGCTTCAACTCCATGCTAGTGCAGTACGACAACTCTCGACCTTTACTAAAAACAACCCTCACAGCAAATGAGCCGCAGCATGCAATGCTCGCATCTAAAAATTTTTCGTGTGCAATCCCGTGCATTTTGAGTGCTGCAAACGCCTCTCTCTTTCTCTCCCTCTCTCTCTCTCTCCCTACTCGGGTTCCAGTTGCGCACAAAGGACCTATGACGTCACAAGCAATCCAATGAGATGGACCTTAATCTCCTCCACTCGGTGTAGAATTGGAGCGCAAACCCCTCGACAAAAAAAACGTGAAAGGTGGGTGTAACGGTGTAACGGAATAGAGCTATCTCTGCTCGTGAAAATATACACTGTGTTGTTGATTGCAACTTTTGCTTCTGCGTCAAATCAAGTTTTCTGAAGAACCGTTTTGATTGGATGTCAGTTGTTCGTTACTTTTTCCTGAAACCGTCTTGTGTTCATTGATTTATATTTTTGTCTCATTTTTTTATTGCTTCGATATATGCGACGCTTGAAGTTTGTGATAGCTGCTGACAGCTTATATAAGCCCATAGAAAGCAACACCACACATTCGCCGGTCTGTCAAGAATGGCAGTTTGTCTGGGAAACGTCTTGCCGTAACAGTTTCAATCGGAAACTTGTTGGACTACTGGCAGCACATCTTTGGTCTTCAGTTGGAATTTCCTTGGGCCAGCTGCAACAGACAAGCCAAAAAACAAGAACGATGTGAAAATATTTAATAAACCTACTAACTGCTTTATATAGGTAAGAACAACAAGGCATGTAAACAGGCATTTGTTTATACTTGCTGCAAAGTCTTGCTTCGTTGGCCATGCTCTTTATTTATACCCTGACTCAAGGAGATGTAATGTGATTTCTGTAGCGAAATGAAGGTTCCCCATTGAAGGTGAAGAACTTTGAACTTATCGCTCAGAGAAATCACTTAAATGTGAAAACTGTGATACCAAATGCCTTTTGGCTTTATTGATTATAAATTTTAGTTTATTTGTTTGTTAATAATCATCCCACTCCCACCGCGGTTGGCAACAAGAGGTGTAATGTCACCCGCGTGTGTTACTCCGATAAGAGGTGTAATGTGACCCGTGTGTGTTGCTCCGATACGCCAGGGACAACTTATGCAATATCCTTGAAACTAAAAAAAGTTTCTTCCCTCAAAATTATAAAGATGCAGCAAACTGAATGGGCAATAAATTCTAAATACCAACGAAATGAAAGGCGCTTTTAACGAAGCTTTTACAGTGCTCGGGTTTGAAAGAGATTCCTTTTATCAGATGGTTGGTGTTTAAAGGTTCACTAAGTATTTCTTTCTGCTTTTTTTGGTTTTTCAGAACAATGCTTAAAGCAATTAAAAATACACAAGATTTATTTTAGTTTTAACAGAACTGAATATACTGAAGAACAATTGTTTATGTTTGTTATTTTCTGACATGATCCCAAACACAGTGACACGTCAACAGCCACTTCAGAAATCAAGGTTTTGTAGCTAACTGCTTCTTTAAATCAGCATTAAAACATATTTAATACTCAAGCGTTTGAATGGGATTGTATAAAAAAGCAGAGCGCCAAGTGCACGTGAAAATCAGTACACACCAACTTAACAAATATTTCCAGTCTTTACGGTCAACATATTAAAAAAAAACACGCACATAAACCAGCAGATATGTCATTCCTGATATGCCTGGAAGTAATTACGTATAGGTTCCCTTGGTTACTGGATGCATTTGTAAACAATTTCCATCTTTAAACATGTCTTATAAGGAATGTGAAAATTGGCAAAGATTTGGCAGCTTAGAGTTTTGTAGGCACTGGCAAATTAAAAAAAGGGCTGACCTCAAAGAAACCCAGCCAATCATTTATCAATTAAGTTCGTTCTAATGAGGGTTTTTGTTATTGTTGACATCAGGCATGAGGTAGTGAGGCAGCTTAGATTTACTTATCATTTACCCAACTAAAAAGACATGTAAAATAGGCGCTGTTTCGACTTCCATTTGCAGCTTGTTCGCAACGATGATAAGACGACAGATAATTGACGTGTGTCTGACGTCGGTAGGTAGACGTTGTTTCGGCTTCCACCATCAACCAAAACCTGACTCTGACCCGACGTGGGATGCCACACCCATCCAACAGTAGGGTGAAAAGGACAGTTCTACCGCACTTTGTGACGTCATACTGTCTGGAAGTGACGTCATCATGTCTGGAAGTGACGTCATACTGTCTGGACGTGACGTCATCATGTCTGGACCGGAAGTGCTGTCTAGACCGGAAGTGCTGTCTAGACCGGAAGTGTTGTCTAGACCGGAAGTGCTGTCTGGAGTGGAAGTGACGTCATCATGTCTGGACCGGAAGTGACATCATGATGTCTGGACCGGAAGTGACGTCATGATGTCTGGACCGGAAGTCATGATAAGCGTTAGGATAGGCGCGACCATCTGTGACGTCATCATGGCGTCATACTGAGATGATGCTGTCTGGAGCGAAAGTGGTTTGGCCGAGTCAATCAACATGAAGCCAATGAACCCGACCTGTCAATCAGTGTAACCATGGCAACAGACCCTAAAAAGCCACGACCCCCCCCCCCCCCCTAGGACAGACTATGTACCGACCCCCCCCCCCCCCCAGGGACATACTATGTACCGACCCCCCCCCCCCCCCCCCTAGGACAGACTATGTACCGACCCCCCCCCCCCCCTAGGACATACTATGTACCGACCCCCCCCCCCCCCAGGACAGACTATGTACCGACCCCCCCCCCCCCCCCCCCCAGGACAGACTATGTACCGACCCCCCCCCCCCCCAGGACAGACTATGTACCGACCCCCCCCCCCCCTCTAGGACAGACTATGTACCAGGAGAGCAACAAACATTTTTGCCGAATCAGCATGATAAAATCCTATATAAGTGTGGTGTCTCAAGGCTTAGAGACATTGTCAGACACATCATGGATAACACACCAGCTATCATCATTGATGACTTAACAGCGTTTCAAGCGAATGAATCTGTTTGCATCTGGGTAAATATGCGTGATGAAGCTGAAGCAGCTGATATTACATATGCTTTGGAGGAGGTGCTACAATTTCCAACTCAGATCACTGTAGTGAAGCCTGACGTAGTAATTACATTTATGTGGAACAACCGCATAGTAACACTGACTCAACGATACTGCAAGTGTCAAGTGTGGTTGGAATATGAGGGACAACCCCATAACTGCTGCTGATATATACTAAAATATTTCGGGCCCTTTTAAGGGCCATCCTATATTATGAAATGAAGCAAAACATGTCTGTGTGTGTGTGTGTGAGAGAGAGAATACATTTTATCACATTTCAGGTCTAGTTGGCGGATGAATACCATTTGGCGGATGAATACCATTTGGCAGACCAATTAACTTCACCGTCAGTTAACTTCACCGCTAGATGTCTCTGCTGTATAACAGCTGTACAACTTCACAACTGTAAGTGAGACATTCATATACACAAGTAAAATTCTGCTGAGTCAGCAATTTTAACATTTTGGAAACAAGTTTGAAGAAGTTACACACCATATTTTGATTACATGGAAGTAGCATAAAAGCATGAGTGAAACATGTCAACTAGTCAACTAGTGATACATTCTGCTGAGTCAACACACCATTGAAGTGGTATAAAAGGAAGAGTGAAACGTGTATTTTACTTCATTTCAGTTCTAGCAGTTGAAGAAGCAACAACGATGGCACCAGTCTACTGTCATGATTGTGATGTGACATTTCCATCTCTGGAAGTGTTCGTGACACACACATGCAAACCAGCTAGGATGAAACGTGCTCATGAAGAGCTTGTTGAGCAGATTGAAGCCAAGAGACGAAAAACCGTACAAGATGGTGTTGACAGACCTGATCCAGTCCTCTGCTGTAAATGCGTCAAGATATTTTCCTCTTTGGATGCATTTGAGACACATGCATGTGATGAGATGGAAAATGTGTCTCATGAAGAACAAAGAAAGAAAGAGACAGGACAAGTAGGCAGAGGCAGAAGAGTGAGTCTTGGTGAAAACGCACAGGAAAGGCGGTTTGAGCCTGAAGATGGATCGGATTTGCTACTTGAAATGCGACAACAAGAGAACCGGATTAAGAGACATTTGCTAGAGACGTTAAACCGTGGCATGAAATGGTACATTGTGGTACATGCACGCTTCAAGAAAATGACACCAAATGTTGAAGGTGTGATGGTAGAACAAGTGGATAATGCCTTCATCAGTAGTCCGACATATGCAGCATACAATCCAACGGATATTGAGAAGGACTTGCCAGAAGCCTATAAAGAATTGTTTACCAGGTTTGATGAACATGAGCGACAAGGCTCTGGCTGGGTGTTGGATAACATATTATTCATTGAAGTGCATACAGCTACGTCAGCGCCACTGGAAGCAAGCAGTTTTATCCCACTACCGAAGAAAGTAAAGACTACAAAGGCGGTGTTAAACATTCAGAATAAAGACAACAAGTGCTTCTTATGGTCTGTATTGGCTCACCTTCACCCTTCAACAAGCAATGACCCACAGCGTGTGCATCAATACAAGCTATTTGAGAACGAATTGAAGGTAGAAGGCATGACATTTCCAACACCGATTACAGACATTCCAAAGTTTGAAAAGGAGAATGATGTGTCCATTAACGTGTTTGGATATGAACATGATGTCGTTGTTCCCATACAACTCAGCCGAAACACCAGCGCCAACAGCGCGAGAGAAATCAACTTGCTTTTGATTAGCAATGACAAGACAAGACATTACTGCCTCATCAAGAATTTCAGCAGACTGATGGCTTATCGATCAAAGTGCAAGAATGCAGCATTTTATTGTTTCAACTGTCTTCATGGGTTTATACGACAAGATCTTTTAGACAAGCATCGTGAAGTGTGTGGCAAGCATGGCGCACAACGTTTATCATTCCCCAAGGAACCTTTTATCAAGTTCAAGAATGTAGCCAAACAACAGCGAGCGCCGTTTGTCATTTATGCAGACTTTGAATGTTTCACGCAAAAGCATGAAGGAGACAAGTATCAACATCATCGTCCAAACAGCTTTGCCTATGTGGTTGTCAGCCAGTATGAGACACGCGCTCCAGTCCTGTATCGAGGCGATAATGCTGTGAAAGTCTTTTTAGACCATATGGTATATGAACGTGATCGTATTGTGCATGGTCTACAGCAGAAAAAGAAAATGGTCATGACTCATGAAGATGAAGAGCATTATAAGAACGCCACAGATTGCTACATTTGTCATGAGCCTCTAGGAGCAGATCGTGTGAGAGATCATGATCATATCAATGGCAAATACCGCGGAGCTGCACATAATGAATGCAATTTACAATTCCGATTTCGAAAGGATAAGCAGGATGTTGAAGATTCTTTCATCATTCCTGTGTTTTTCCACAATTTACGAGGCTACGACAGCCATTTGATCATGGAAGAAATTGGAAAGTTCAAAAACGAAAGGATTACAGTCATTCCCAACACCGTTGAGAAATATATTGCATTCACCATGAGCAATCTGAAATTTACAGACAGCTTTCAGTTCATGAGTACTTCTCTACAGAAGTTGGTCTCCAACCTGGCAGCAGAAGGGAAAGACAACTTTTATCACATGACGTCACACATTCACGATAGCAACCAACAAGAGTTACTGTTGAGAAAGGGAGTGTACCCTTATGATTACGTGGATGAGCCATCCAAGTTTGCTGAAACACAACTGCCGTCCAAGGACAAGTTTTACAGTCTACTCAGTGAAGAAGACATTAGCGATGAGGATTATGCGCATGCGCAGAAGGTGTGGGAGACATTCCACTGTACTACATTTGGCGAATACCATGACTTGTACCTGAAATCAGATGTGTTGCTGCTGGCTGACGTGTTTGAAAACTTTCGTCACGTATGTCTCAACACATATGAATTAGATCCTGCTCACTACTATACAGCGCCAGGACTGTCGTGGGATGCCATGTTGAAAGCGACAAAGGTGAAATTGGAATTGATCAACGACATTGACATGTACCAAATGGTTGAACAAGGTTTACGTGGAGGAATATCTGTCATCACACACAAGTATGCGAAAGCAAATAACCCCTACGTACCAGATTACGATCCCACGAAACCAACCAACTACTTGACTTACCTGGATGCAAACAACTTGTATGGCTGGGCTATGTCGCAAAGCATGCCGGAAAGTGGATTTATGTGGGTGAGCGAGCCAGAATCCATTGACTTTATGGATGTGGATGAAGATGACGAGATTGGATACATTTTAGAAGTGGATTTGGAATACCCATATTCAATCCATGATCATCATAATCACTATCCAGTGGCTCCAGAACGGAAATGTGTGAAAGTGGGAGAATTGTCAAAACATAGTCAGAAGCTACGGAAAGATCTAAACATGAAAGGCAAACCTAGTGAAAAGCTCATTCCCAACCTGTGTGACAAGAAGAAATATGTGCTTCATTATAGAAATTTACAGCAATATGTCTCACTGGGATTGAAAGTCACGAAGGTGCACCGTGCCATCATGTTTGCACAGAGCAAATGGTTGGCAAAATACATCTCCTTGAACACGGAAAAGAGAAAGTTGGCCAAGAACCCGTTTGAGAAAGACTTTTTCAAACTGATGAACAACTCTGTGTTTGGCAAAACCATGGAAAATGTAAGAAAGCGCATGAATGTGGAACTTGTTCACCAGGAAAAGCGGTTCAAGAAACTTGTAGCCAAACCTTCCTTCCACAAATTTAGAATTTTCAACGAAGATTTAACCGCGGTACATTTGCGCAAAGTGGATCTGCTTCTGGATAAACCCATTCAAGTTGGGTTCACCATTCTCGACCTCAGCAAAGTGCTCATGTTCCACTTTCATTACAACTACATCATGACCAAGTATCCCAACGCCAAACTCTTGTTCAGCGACACCGACAGTCTATGTTATGACATAGAAACGGAAGATATATACAAAGACATGCAGGAAGATGCTGACTTGTTCGACACAAGTGACTATCCGCCAGATCATTTCCTACATTCCAACGTGAACAAGAAAGTGCTTGGGAAAATGAAAGATGAGACGGCGGGCATTCCCATTGAAGAGTTTGTTGGACTTCGGCCGAAAATGTATAGTATGATGTATGGTGGGAAAGAAAAACGTACGGCCAAAGGCATCACTCGCGCGTGTCAAAGACGGATGAAACATCAGCAGTATAGAGACAGTTTGTTCAACCAAACGCAAACGATGACTACAGGACACATCATTCGAAGTCATGACCACCAGATCTTCTCGGAGAAGTTGAGGAAAGTGGCTCTCTCTCCCTTTGATGACAAGCGATATGTGATGAGTGATGGCTATTCCACTTTGGCGCATGGGCATTACAGTATATAAGGGGGAGACACTTCAACTTGAGAGTTAGTTGTGGTGTGAACACTGAAGCGTCAACATGAAAAGATCTGCACCAACGGATATGGATACTCTAGCAGATACGGTGAAAGACATGAAAGTGAAACATCCTGATACTACCATTAAGAAATTAAAAGTGGAGACGACGGTACCAACACCACAGTCGTGGGATGGAATGCTTTCTCTAGGCAATGGAAAGTATATCAAGATTATGAAACAAAGTAATGAAGGTGTGGTAAACATTCGCAAATACCTCAGAGATGAGGGGACTGGAAAAAACCGTCCAACGAAAAAGGGAATTTTGCTGACAATACCTGAATGGAAAATGCTGAAGAAGCAGGTGAAAGAAGTGGATAAAAGGCTTCGCAGACAAGACGACAAGTCATAACAAGGTAACAATCATGAATGCACTCATGCTGAACGGTGGTGTTTACCTTACTGTCAATGAGAGGAATGAAGTGATACTAGATTCTAAGACAAGTTATCATCGGTTTAAACCTGAAGTGTGGAAAGACTTTAAAAACATACCACTTGAAGCTGGGTTTAAACGCAGACTTGAAAATAAAGTGGAAGTGACAGTGGCTGAATATGATTCTAACATACGTGTAGAAATCTGTAGAAATCTTTTACAGGATTATCCAGAGGATTATAAGGGAGTTGTACCAGATACACCATATACAGATTTGATCATCTTTGATATCAAGAACTGGCGCGCAGTCTTACGATTCCTAGAAGTGATACAACATCCACTCTTCGCCATCTTGCGAGCATAAAAAAACGTCTTTGCAGACAAGGAGACAGCTCATAGTTCATCTGACTGTTGAACGAGATGGAAGACTTTTTAACGGAATATAAACCAATTACGCATGGGTTCTCATATCTGAGAAACGAATATGATGACATTGTGCTAAGACATTTTGGACAGTATCTCGTCCTATCACTTGATGACCAATCCGTGTTGAAAGACCATCTAGAGAAGTTTAGGATACCTGGCTTTCTCCTAGCAGTCTCAAATGAATTAGAAGTGCGTGTGACTGAGAACTGCTTAGACGTGTTTATACAATTTCGCCAATATGACGAGCTTACAGAAAACTATGACTACATCACCCTCAACACAGTGGAATGGTACGCTCTGTTACAAGCATTGGATTGGAAAGAACCTAACGCTTGAATTCAAAGAAACAGAAATATGGCTTACACGAGGCACCAAATCCATTGAGCTGACACAACCTATGCGTGTGATGGACATTGACTTAGAAGAAGAAGGATATGAACTGAAACTGTCTGAACATGTAACTGTGAAAGTGATAAAGTTTGGTGATGTGTGTTATGTGAGCTTTCATAGCATTTACAAACATGGATGTAATGTCTATGATACCTATATCAATTTAGATTCTAATGAATGGTATTCATTGATGAATGTATTGAAAAATGAATGTGTTTGTAAATAGTGTAAATAGACTTTGTAGTTAAGAGTTTGTAGTTAAGAATTTTGTAAATAGTGTAAATAGTGTAAATAAAAGTTTGTAAATAGTGTACATAGAATTTGTAGTTAAGAATTTGTAAATAGTGTAAATAGCGTTTGTAGTTAAGAGTTTGTAAATAGTGTTTGTAAACTTTGTAAATAGTGTTTGTAAATAGTGTTTGTAGTTAAGAATTTGTAAATAAACGTATGTACAACACAATAAACAAGACAGTTGTTTGAAAACTTGGTTTGTTTTATTTAACAACAACAACTTAACTAATATAACAACAACAACAACAACTTAACTAATATAACAACAACAACAACAACTTAACTAATATAACAACAACAACTTAACTAATATAACAACAACAACAACTTAACTAATATAACAACAACAACTTAACTAATATAACAACAACAACATTAATAAAACAATGGTTTATAATGTCTATATACAAAATCCTTTACAATAAAATCACCATCCTTTCTTTTTAATATATTCACAATATCAAACATACTCTGACCTCGAGCTCTATGCAATATATAATAGACACAATAAAAACCACATGACGATGATATTGGCGTTTGTAATGAGATAGAATTATACATATAGTCATTTCTTAAAAACATGTCTAAACGATCATCGAGAGGGAACAGTCCATAAGAGTCAAAATATTCCACAGGGTCTTTATCATAATACACTGCCACCCAATGTTCTCCTGGTTCATCTTGATCGTCTGTGTTGATCACATAGGCGCCGCGTTGTAAAGACGGTAACTGGTCCATGGCAAACACGCCTTGAAACAAGTCTTTGGTCATGACATCATGACTCAATATGGCATCAATCTGCTTCGTGTTCATGACTGGTAGTCGAATTGGATGCTGCGATTGGCACTGATCTCAATAATGTTGTCAAATTCAGCATAGACAATGACATTGATTGTAGGTTGCAAAGCCCTAGCAAAGTTCATTTCTAACCGCAAATTCCCATGCTTGATCAGGGGGAAATGATCATCACCATCATAATCCGGTGTTAAGTCAAACGAAAATAAAGCATAACCTCTAGGCCAATCTTCCCGTTTTATAATGGAACTTTTCTCACCATTCAACCGATCAAACGATTTGTAAAGCGTTTCAAAAGCGTTCAGGTATTTGTTCTGTGTAATGTCAAGCTTGAGAGGTTTGGATAGAACTGGTTCACCATCCGTGTACAGTTGCATATAGTCCAGATTAAAATGATCAAAATTGTATGGATTCCTCAATACTGATCCACCAAAAGCTTCATTATGAACCAGACCAATGACAATACGATTTGGTAATTGACCCAAAAAGATGTTATCTTTCACAAAAGACTGAAATCCTGCTGGAATGGCCAAGACTTTACATTCTTTTCTAGTGATGATGATCTTGGCAGGACTTTTCATCAATGCATCTGCATGTCCTAACTGAATACCTGGACTCACCCTCACTTTGCGAATGGTTAAAAATGCCTCTTTCACTTCTACCTTATAGGTATTATTTACAGCCATCAATACATAGTCATCTTTTTGTCTATGGAAACGCAATTTCAAACTGATGCCATTCGGAAGATAACGATCCTGCTCAAACAAATCTATCCTTAAACCACCTGTCAGCATAACATCACGGCTAAGACGTGTATGCAAATAACGATTATGTAAACCATTGTTTCCTTGCTCAGCCAAGTCGCCACCCTCAACATTGACATGAAATCCTGGTACATATTGTTCATGATTAGGTCTTTTCACCTCATGACTATTCATCGACCCAGCAGTATCCTTGTACATGAGACGCATAGAGCGCTCAGAATGCAGACTTTCTTCCGAATCATGGATGAGATGAGAGATAATGCTGGTATAACCATGAGTATTGTTGCTATGCGAAACCAAACGATCATTCAGAAACAATTCAATATTAGACCATAGCCCATTAAACACATCATTGATGCAAGAGACATTATCATCTGCGCCACACGCTGTTCCATCGGCCTTTAGAATGCGACATACAATATGAAGTTTGCTGTTCTTTAAATCCAGATATTCTTCTGTACTCGCAGGAATGTAGAATTCTATTGGAGCGCCTTCTCTAATGCTTGTAAGTGGTTGATAGTCAACATTATAACTTTTCTCTACAGCAGTTTGCGTTGGTGGTACGTGAAACCATTCCAATGGAGAAAGACTACATTCACACGAATGATTATGAATGAGAGACATGATTTCAAAAAATATCTTTGCGATATTTTGATGTTATCCGTCTGGCTGTTTTTCGTCTTCTGGCACGTTTCGTTGGTTGCATACGCTTTTGTTCACCAAACACACGTTCTGCTACTCGACCCGTCACATCTTTCGCGACATTCTTTGCAGCCTTCTTAAGATGTGGCGCAACGATCTTAGCCCCAGCCTTAAGTAGTGGAATAGCTTTGCGAGCCAATGATCCCAGTATGGAACCAATACCATCGCCATATTGGATTCGCGCTCCTTTGAATCCTGGTAATTCCCCGCCCACTTGACGAAGAAAATGGTTGCGATATGCAGACGGATCGTGTGTGTAGGCTTTCATATTGCTTTTGGTCGAAAATGAAGTTTACAGATCACCTTTCCAGTTTGAAATGGAACAGTATGGCCTGTGTCGTCCTTTATATTCATTTCTATCACGTCAAATTTGGACGTGTTTACAGGAACATAATGCGGTTCGCCGTACGTTTTCATGATAATATCACCATCATGGCCTTGTATCCCAACAGAACGTAGCAAAGGAACATAATAATCCCCAACAACTTGTGGTTCACAAATGCTACAATACACATACAGTGTATAAAATCCCTGTTTCACATCCGCTTTATGTTCAGCTGCACACGCTTCAGTATACCATTGCTCTGGGATAAATCCTAAAATCTCAGCTAATCCAGTGGAAAAGGACACTTCAAGACCATCATCGAGAAATAGAAACACACGTCGTCTAATTTTATCATACTTTAGCCGAATAGGTTGTTTCGGGTCATCGGGGTTAGCCGCTTCTTCATTGACTGCCTCACATAGTTCTTGTATGGTTCTATAGTACCCATAAGGAATATTAACATGCCAAATGCCAAATGTATCTATTTGTCGATACCCAATAGAATAGTTCATGCCCTGTCTCATCGTTGTCCATGTATGTGGATATTGAATTTCAGCTAAAGCCACTTCATATTTTCCATTCAGATAGATGGTTCGAGGCATACGAATTTGATAATTCGAAGCCTTGTTGTTGGGATAATAGGTCATACTCGCATTGCTAGGCAAAGTGATGTAAAAGCTTGTCGACTCCATGATGCTAACTAAATGGTATAGCTGCGTTGACGTTGTCTATATACTTCACGATAGCGCGCGCCATTCGAAAAAGTATGCCAAATCTCATCCTCATTCACATGGTCTTTTATTTCTCCTTCACAACACGCGCTTGTACATCTTATTTTCACAGGAATAGTTGGTTTATCTTCTTGGCAACAACAACATAGCTCTTTCAGCCATGTTAAAAATTTTCCCATCCTTCAGGAAACTGTCTTTGTTGACGTTGTTTCATTTCTGTTGTAATGTCGTCACGAGTGGTCTTTTTACTAAACATTGTTTTTGGAATATTCGCATCAACAATTTCCTGGATAAACGGATGCCAGCCATGTGGTGGTATGGCTCGTTCTTTTCTTCTTGTCGCCACCAATGCTTCTTTCATCAAATCAACCATGTTGGAATTTGCTATAATATCGCCCGTTTTCAACACAAGTTCATTCTTCTCTGACCATGTTGTACCATATTTCTTCAGTTCTGCTAAAAGTTGTGTTACTTTTCCATGATAGATAGGTTGAAAATGACTTAACACTAGCTTTTCTGACTTTTCAGGTGGTGATGATGATGATGAGGGCTTTTGCTGTCTAGACTGACTTGTTCGTAAATGACGACCAAGAAGTTGAGACATTTCAATAACCTTTTCACGCGTTCGCTTCCCACGTAAAAGTTTATTCACTTTCGTTTTGATTTCACCATCTTTACCCTTCTTTTCTAGCAACATTTTATATTCATATTCAGGAATGAGGACCATTTTCATCGTATGTTTCATTTTAGCAGTAGTTTGGCTAACAAGGGCAATGCCAATCTAGCAATAACTCCAATGAATCCTCCTTTCTGATTAATCAACTTCTTTTTTCGTCGAAGGGATATCTTCTTATCTGCTAGAGTACGTAGCGTATGACGTTCACGTTTAAATTCCTTAAACCGTTTTGAGCTTAAGGGTAAATGTCCTTGCAATATATTCAAACAAATTTCAAACAAGCTTGTTAATTCCTCCTTTGTAGCTTGCTGTAGCAAGGATTTACGTCGTTTAGGCCCACTGCGTGCAAGCAAGTGAAGAAACGGTTGGTTCGCTCGAATACGTTTAGACATCTTGACTGCGAATGGTCAAATGAGTTGGTTCTTGTTCATACACTGCTTTATCAATATATACATAATGTGTATCTTTTGGTAAAATGCCCGTACGAATACGTAGTTGATCATTTGTCTTTGGTTTTAAATCAATGAATAAATAACCATGAGGTTTGCTAGTAGCATCTTGATAGGCTTCTATGAGAAATTGAGATCTTCCAGGATACATTTGCCGCGCCAATGTACTAATTTGTTGACTGTCTCTAGGATTTTTAAACAGAATGATATAATGTGTATTCAAACTAATATTTCGCATCTCTTTCCCATGATGAAATAAATTATGTACAATAAAGATAATGCTTAGATTTTGATGACTGCTGCCAACACTAAAGAGACGTGTCATACGCTCATCACTATGACATTTCGTCATTAAGTCATCAATGATAAGTAAGTTTGGTTTCTTCGGGTTAAAACGCTCTTCAATGTCATCTGGAATGCCTTGGTAAAATTCCACACCTTTCATTCCCTTGTACAAAGGCTGATCTGCTGCATAGAGCCATAAAATGCTTTTTGGAGAGGGTTTAATCAACTTTTGTTCTAGAATTTCCTTCACCAGAGACGTTTTGCCACTGCCTGTAGGTCCAGAGACTAAACATGTAAATGGATGCTTCATTGTTGAATGTCTGTTTCTTTCACCCAACTGTTAAACTTGTTTGGCCAACCTAACCACTTGACAAATAATTCTTTCACACCTCCTCGTCTTTTACGTGTTTTCAAAACTTTTTCAATTCTATAAATAGATTCAATATCTTTGGTCACTTTCTGCAGTTCTTCTTCATAGAAATGACCATCAATATCTTCGTCTAAAAAGTCTTTCACACGATATAAATGTATTCCTTGCTTCTTACAACGATGTGTGACAATGAAGACTTCTTGCGTCCATTTGATGTGATAATCCCGTTGAAACACATATTTAATGTGAGAAATGCGAACATGATCGCCAATGTTAAATTTGTACTTCTTCTTCTTCTTCGGTTTCAATTTCAGTTTGTCAACATACATATACTTCCACACTTTTGATTCGTTGTCTTTACGAATCTCGGCTGGAGCATATTTATTAGGAAGAGAACCATGAGGTCTATGGTTGTAATTGTACACCAAGTCTGGAAGAATGTCTAAATAACGGTAAGTTTGATTATGTATAAAATACCGATACATCATTCCCTTTAGAGTACGAATGACTCTTTCAGCAAAGTTAGCTTTGGTTTCATTCTTTGTGGTATAAGCATGAATGCCTTCTTTCTTCAAAAATGCTTTTACCCATCTGTTTTTAAATTCTGTTCCTTTATCAGACCTTAGAGTTCGCGGTCTTCGTCGTGTGTCATGAAAAATCTTTTGGAAAGCTTGTATGACGCTGGTATGTGATTTATTAGGTATTGGCTGTACCCAGACATATTTGGAAAACACATCAATGACAATGAGTAAAAAGTGTATGTCATCATTATAGGGAGCTATGTTTCCCATATCAGCCAAATCAATATCCCACATGTCATCAATACCACGTGTAATGACACGTTGTCTTTTGAACCTGTATTTGACAGGTTGGAGTAAACTGAAAGCATCTTGATCCTGCAACCATTTCTTCACTTGTGAATGTGTGACTGGTTGATTATGTTTTCGTAAGATGTGATACAGTTTGTAAGGACCAGCAAATGCTCCAGGCTGTCCAGGTTTGAAGTAAATATCAGTCAAGTAGTCTTTCCACGTCGACATGGTCACACCGAATGAAAACCACCTTCTCAACAGAACAGCTTTTATTTTATAACTCAACCATCATCACTTAACTAACATAGTAACTTAACTAATATGTATTTATAACTAACATGTATTTATAACTAACATATATTTACAAATCAAGTATAGATACAATGGTATGAATAACTGGAGACCATTGGTCTTCAATGAACACTAACCAATGACTGAGTTCATCCAATGTAATAGCATCTACACCATATTTCTCACAACGTTGATTTGCATTCTCTAACACTTTATCTAAATGCATGTAATATTTAGCTTCATTCCAATATGTATAAACAGATGCAAAATGACAAGTATGTTCTTGACACTCTTCATGTTGACAAGCAGGACAGACTAAATAGGCAAACTTTTTTACAGCTGATAACATTTCTTCACAATAAGCTTTTTGCACAATATATTGTCTCAGTGTCATGTCCGCCATTGTGCAGTCTTGTGAGTCTTGCAGCACAAGTTAAACATACTTCAAATTTACATGTCCACACGTCTGCACACCATGACGGTTGGCAAGCAAATGAAAAAGTCTCTAACCCTCACACAACATTTCTAACAACTTTCCCATAATATTCTGACCAGGATATCCAGATGACACTTGTTTCACACCAGCTCCCCACCAATGATCATACGTTGCTTCAACTAAAGTTTTGTCTTTACATTCTTTCAACTTATTGCGAAACAATACACACTGATCCAGTTTGACTTGTAAAACATCTTGCATTTTGCTTCTCTTCACTGTATGCCATAAAGGACATGGTTTTATCCCTTTAGCAATACGTTTCGCTTCATATCCATTTCTGGATGACACAATGGCTGAAGCAATATCTGGACGGTGATGAAACACTGCTTTCTCATATTGATACAAAGCTTCACTTGAGTTGAACACATGTCCATACTTTTCAAGTCGTGTTGGAAACATATTTGAAAGAACGTCCTTATGACCGCTGAATAGTACAAGATTCTCCATGTTGACTTTGCTTCTTTATTCTGACATGTCGGTTTCTTCCTGTAATAAAATATCTTTTAATATATTTGCTGCCTCTTCTATCATATTCTTTCTTTGTTTACGTTGAAACCACTCACATAAAACTAAATTTGCTAGTAAGAAAAACATGGTTATGTCTTTGAGAAACAATTCACTATGTTGTCATAAACATGATTAAAAAAGGTTTTATATAACTTACCTGATAAAGCTGCTCGGTTTCCTCTGCTTCTTTACAACAATCTCTCAAATAGTCAACCACGGTGAAATATACTTCCACATCAGTGCGAGCAGAATAAAGTGCAGCATCAAAGTCAAAGTCAGGATCTTCTTCTATTCCAATTTTATGACATTCTCCAAGAAATCTTGAATGCAGTTCAATCACATCAAGACTATGATGTACAACATCCCAAAAAGCGTCCAAATGATAAAGTTGATAGTCTGGAGTGCCACAGCAAGCAAGTTTAGCAATCATCAAGTCAATATAAGCATTTTTAAAACATGCGTCCATCTTGTTTCAGTGTCTTGTGGGGCTTTTACTTTGCTTCACAGACTATAAGTACTCCACACTTGCCGCAGAAGTTGCTTGGTTCACACAACTTGCAATTATACTTGTGGCAGTGGCAATGATAATCCTCCACATATCCACAAGCACCGCAATACTCGCAGGTAAGTCCAAGTTGATTTTGTACGTTCATGTTCTCCAACTGAACTTCAGCCAGTCTTTTCTTGGATAGCTTTGACACCTTCATCCGACCATCCTTTCGCAGCTTGATAGGAGTTATGACATGACATTCCTCACATGGCGATAGGGCTGAGTTGATGTTGTCCATCTCCTGAAGCAGTGTCTCCCATTCACCATCATTCATGTTGATGTGATGTGTGTATTCTTTCCCTTCAAACCGTGACGTGCGCACAAAACTCACATAGCGCATATCCAAGTATGAAATGACTTCAAGCCACTTCGTTTGCGTTAAGTATAGTTTGAAGCCAATGTCGCGTAAATTTTTCAAGCTCTGGCACACAATCTTCCACAAAGATGGTGAATAAGCACACCATCTCTCTCCACGTGTGATGCGTAGAAATGGCCCATATTCTCCATGCTCCACAGTAATGGTTAAGTTTGCACCAATTTTAAAGCTGCTGCTGCGCTGCGCTGCGTTGCTTGTCTTGTTCTCCATGGCTGCAACAATGTATTGATGATCCACTCCCTCCAACTGTCTGCTGAGAAATGACTTCACTCTGCTGAGTTCACTCCCTTTTATACCCAACTATCTGCTGAGTCAGCTCCCTTTTCAAAGAACTTACAAACGTTTGAATTCACTTCAACTCGTCCATGGTTGAATCGGACAAGGTCTGATACATTATTTGGAACATCGTCATCATAATGTAGAATAATTCTAGTAGCTACAACTAACATGAGGTCAGTTGCCCAAATTGTATTCGCGTTGATAAATGCTAAATCAATGTTGTAAGTTGATAGTAAATGCAGTTCTTCACATTCATGTAGAAACGAGCGGATGAAACGATCTCTTGGAATGGTCTTTCCAACAGCTTCCCAATGCAGATGTAAATTCTTCACTTGCAGCATCCAATCCGATTCAAAAGCAGGAAGCTTTGAAAACACATAGTCAATATAGTTCACTTTGAAGACGTCATCCATAGTCATACATCTGTCAAGAAGTAATGCCGACATTGTGAAGTATTTTCTCGTCACTCTTCCTTTTATAAAACTTTGATGGTATATGGTGTGTAACTTGTTCAAACTTATTCAATACTCGTGCTTTTATGCTACTTCCATGTAATCAGAGAAATGACTCCACTCTGCTGAGTTCACTCCCTTTTATACCCAACTGGTTGTTGAGTCAAGCTTTTCAAACTTCTTGCAAACGTTTGAATTCACTTCAACTCGTCCATGGTTGAATCGGACAAGCTCTGATACATTCGTCTTCAATGGAACATCATCATCATAATGTAAAATGATTCTTGCAGCTACAACTAACATGAGCTCAACTGCCCAAATTGTATTCACGTTGATAAACGCTGAATCAATGTCGTAAGTTAACGGTAAATGTAGATCTTCACATTCACGTAGAAACGAGCGGACGAAACGATCTCTTGGAATGGTCTTTCCAACAGCTTCCCAATGCTGATGTAAATTCTTCACTTGCAGCATCCAATCCGATTCAAAAGCAGGAAGCTTTGAAAACACATAGTCAGCATAATTCACTTTGAAGACGTCATCCATGGTCTCTACACATCTGTGAAAAAGTAAGGCCGACATTGTCAAGTCTTTTCTCGTCACACAATATCCACTTGTTGACTTGTTGACAGAATGTATTACTAGTTGACTAGTTGACATGTTTCACTCATGCTTTTATACTACTTCCATGTAATCAAAATATGGTGTGTAACTTTGTTAAAAAATTGCTGACTCAGCAGAATTTTACTTGTGTATATGAATGTCTCACTTACAGTTGTCGAGTTGTACAGCTGTTATACAGCAGAGACATCTAGCGGTGAAGTTAACTGACGGTGAAGTTAAATGGTCTGCCAAATGGTATTCATCCGCGAAGAAGCACTGTAATGGCGGTAAAAATGCATACAGCCAGCTGTGCAAATAGCCTATGACTACTTTATAACAAAACTTTACATAAAACTGAATCAAATGGTGAAATTTTCATATAAATCGACCAAGTATAACGAAAGGTATTGTTTTACAAAGTTTCAATTAAGCAAATAACCAAAGTTTGTTTACAAAGTTTGTTTACAAAGTTCACTTTTTATTTATAAAGTTTCAATAAACACTTACCGAAATAATTGTCACTGGATGCCATCCCTTGATCTGATGTGATCCAATTGTAGTTCTACAAATTGTACTTCCTTGCTCCACTCACCAAAATGACTGTCACTGCTGTATGCTCATCCCTTATATACCCCTCTGATGGAACTGAAGCTGACTTGACAGAATGTTGCTCGCCTAGGGGGGGGGGGGGGGGTCGAAAAAATGAAAAATGTTCAGAATCGTCTGAAACGGATAAATATGCAAAAATCACAATTTCGAGGGGGGGGGGGGGGTCGAAAAAATGAAAAATGTTCAGAATCGTCTGAAACGGATAAATATGCAAAAATCACAATTTCGAGGGGGGGGGGGGGGTCGAAAAAATGAAAAATGTTCAGAATCGTCTGAAACGGATAAATATGCAAAAATCACAATTTCGAGGGGGGGGGGGGGGTCGAAAAAATGAAAAATGTTCAGAATCGTCTGAAACGGATAAATATGCAAAAATCACAATTTCGAGGGGGGGGGGGGGTCGAAAAAATGAAAAATGTTCAGAATCGTCTGAAACGGATAAATATGCAAAAATCACAATTTCGAGGGGGGGGGGGGGGGTCGAAAAAATGAAAAATGTTTGGAATCGTCTGAAACGGATAAATATGCAAAAATCACAATTTCGAGGGGGGGGGGGGGGGGTCGGGTTCATTGGCTTCATGTTGATTGACAGGTCGGGTTCATTGGCTTCATGTTGATTGACTCGGCCAAACCACTTTCGCTCCAGACAGCATCATCTCAGTATGACGTCACAGAGGGTCGCGCCTATCCTAACGCTTATCATGACTTCCGGTCCAGACATCATGACGTCACTTCCGGTCCAGACATCATGATGTCACTTCCGGTCCAGACATGATGACGTCACTTCCACTCCAGACAGCACTTCCGGTCTAGACAACACTTCCGGTCTAGACAGCACTTCCGGTCTAGACAGCACTTCCGGTCCAGACATGATGACGTCACGTCCAGACAGTATGACGTCACTTCCAGACATGATGACGTCACTTCCAGACAGTATGACGTCACAAAGTGCGGTAGAACTGTCCTTTTCACCCTACTTCCAACGCTAATGGTACGTTATAACATTTACTGGGTAGCCAGGGGGGTGTTACGCAGGGGATTCGAAATTCCCTCTGATTGCTTTAAGTGGGCTGATGTAACTAAAGCCGGGTCACTTATCACGGAATTCCTAATTATCGCCCATTGAGTGTTTTCAGCCATCCCAGACAATTGTACTACATACAATACCAGTGTCAAACTAGACGGATACACGTTTATTCTTGTTATTGAGCCCCGCCCCCCCCCCACCCCCCCCCCCCCCCCCTCAACCACAGGGCTGAGTAAATCATCTTCTTGCAATGTTACGGCGACCTATTGGTGCCACAGCAAAGAACAATATGCACGTCCTGAGATCGCGAAGGCTTACTTAAAAACTGCTGCGTGTACTTTGGCCTTCATTAATAATTCAGCATTTTTTTTTCAACATATGCCAAAACTTAAATTCACAGCAAATGATTAATTATGTTTTCCGTAATGCTTCCGAACATACATATAACATTACACATCACACATTTTAACTGCCTTTTGAAATGTGACATATGATTGGCTATGAGAGGTTTGAAAGTTGAGCCCACAGACCAACATTGGCATGAGTAGCTAATTTAATGGAGTACAGTACTTACAAACGAAACAAATGTATAAACTTCCCGTAAAACATGTAGATTTTAGATGAAGAAATAACCCAGGCTTTCCATTTATTTGCGGAACACTTTTTTGCTCCGCTTCACGCCTTTGCTTAAAAGGATGTCTGGGGTTTTTTTGTGTACGGGAGTCGCCTTTCAAGCGGTTGCATCATTGCTTCCGAAATGAAAACAAGCCGTTGTTAGAGCAAGGAAGCAGCAGCCGGATTTCCGCTCACCATGCTCATTAAAACCCCCGGATTGTCCCAACCTTGGCACAGTTTTAAAAAATAAGAAAAAAAAAAACAAAACAAAACAAAAGCAAGTATAAGCGAGGCAGCAGACGTAATAAATTGTGAAATTAATTAAAAGATGTTCCCGAACGCCTCTATAATGAAAAGGAATAACTCTCGGGACTACTTTGTTGCCTGTGTCTTTCAAGCATCTTGTTAAAACTGAAGTTTGATTGGCAAAAACATATTGGTTCTTTGTTAGGTGTGAAGTGAGCAAGGTTAAGCAACGTTACTGAATTGTTACATCACAGCTGACCTCTGGGGAAATCTATATGTTGTGTATTAACACAAAGCGGAAGTAGGCAAAAAATAGTTACGCTCTTCCGATAAGAGTACTTTTTTCGCAGAATCCGCAGTAGATCAGGTGGAACATTAGGGTCTTGTACACAACAAACCGAACCGCCGTAGAGAGAGGTCGGCTGTCACACAGCAACGGCGCCATAACGGCGGGATTATCGCAAAGCACTGAGTATATGAAATGTAAAAGTAGATACCAATACCCACGGCACAAACCAACCAAGTGGAAATCCATCATCTTTTCTATGTCAAAAATAGAAGAGAAGCAGCGACACTGAGTTATATATCATATGTATATGATCGAGGAGGGGGGAGGGGAGGAGGAGGGGGAGGGGTAGGCTAGGGGAGGGGGAGGGGAGGAGGGGGATTGTGTTGTCTGCCCAAATTGCTGAACTATAAAATTAACTATTGCGAGTACAAACTTTCGCGGTAAAATAGAAAGAAACCAAGTCATTACTATGCGGACCTCCACGCAGCTAATACAATGGGACAAACCCCCAAAACACAACCAAATAAAGATTTTTTCTTTATTGAAAGATTGGCTCAATTTGTCATGTGGTAGTGGAGGGGGGGGGATGAGGGCCAACAGGTAGCTCAATTGGTTAGAGCGTTTATGCGGTTGTCCGAAGCTCCCCCCTCGCCCCTCCCCCCCCCCCCCCATCCCGAGCTCGACGCCGGCTGCGGGTCGTGAGGCGGGTGTTGACATTAACCCCGATTGCCACAGCTAAGCTCAAGTCTCCGATCACGTGACATGGTATTCCAAATCAACGCCCATTTGGTCTTCCGGTAGTCCTTGAAGAATCGTGATAGTTATTGACATCAAAGATTTCGTGAGATATTAAGGCAGGAAAATGGTTCCTGTGCCTTTTGCTTAATAACAGTTTCATGCTACACATTATAGAGTTAAGAATCCTTACATATCATTTAATTATGGCTGGATAATTTCGACAATCCCATATCTTATTTCTCATATCTACGCAAAACTTTTGCTCAAACACATATTACAAATAAACATATGATAATGAACTGTTTCACAAAAAGTTATGTTTTCTTAGAAGACTTTTTTATAAAAGCTCCCAAAAGTTGTTTGAAATGGAAAGGCTACGACGTAATGTGGAGAGCTGTAATCTTGGCATAAGACAGACCTTGGAAACTGTGTGCAATGAGTCACGGCGTATAACAGACCCTGAAACGATGTGCAATGAGTCACGGCGTATAACAGACCCCGAACGATGTGCAATGAGTCACGGCGTATAACAGACCCTGAAACGATGTGCAATGAGTTACGGCGTATAACAGACCCTGAAACGATGTGCAATGAGTCACGGCGTATAACAGACCCTGAAACGATGTGCAATGAGTCACGGCGTATAACAGACCCTGAAAAGATGTGCAATGAGTCACGGCGTATAACAGACCCTGAAACGATGTGCAATGAGTCACGGCGTATAACAGACCCTGAAACGATGTGCAGTGAGTTACGGCGTATAACAGACCCTGAAACGATGTGCAATGAGTCACGGCGTATAACAGACCCTGAATCGATGTGCAATGAGAGACCCTGAAACGATGTGCAATGAGTCGCGGCGTATAATAAACCCTGAAACGATGTGCAATGAGTCACGGCGTATAGCAGACCCTGAAACGATGTGCAATGAGCTACGGCGTATTACAGACCCTGAAACGATGTGCAATGAGTCACGGCGTATAACAAACCCTGAAACGATGTGCAATGAGTCACGGCATATATCAGACCCTGAAATGATGTGCAGTGAGTCTTAGTTTATGATGCGACGAGTCGCAGATTTTACAGGCCTGAACTTGAAACAATGTGCTATGAGTGACTCTTCATGGTGTACATAATTCTGAAACAGTGTGCTATGAGTGACTTCACGGTGTACATCATTCTGAAAAAAATGTGCTGAGTGACTCTTCACGGTGTATATCATTCTGAAAAAATGTGCTCTGAGTGACTCTTCACGGTGTATATCATTCTGAAAAAATGTGCTATGAGTGACTCTTCACGGTGTACATCATTCTGAAAAAAATGTGCTGACTGACTCTTCACGGTGTACATCATTCTGCATAAATGTGCTATGAGTGACTCTTCACGGTGTATATCATTCTGAAAAAATGTGCTATGAGTGACTCTTCAAGGTGCATATTATTCCGAAACAACACACTATTAGTCATACATAGTAGCGTACAGCAATTTAAAAAATATGATGAGTCATTGCTATGGCGTATACCCTGAAATGATGTGGCTATATACAATAATTAATGAATGTACAGTAACTTCTATGACGTAGGCAGGGTATTACTGACGTCAAATCACATCACTGTGTCATAATTCATGCAGTGTATTTAAATGACAACTGGTGTGAAAAAGTAAATAAATCCAGAACTACATAAATACATAGCACTTGATAACCGTGACCACAAAAGCGACATGCAAACAGAAACTTTGGCAAAACACTACACGGGTGAACAAGATTGGACGGGGACAATATGTCCTCTTCCTTTCATAGAATTCAAGTTGACAGAATCATAGTTGATCTTAGTACATTTAAAGACTCAGTGTGTAAACAAGGTATTGTTCCCTTATTCTGACATTCGTCCCGTAAGCGTATAAAACATTAACAAAATTTCTCTTTTATTTTGAAGACAACATTGTGACTTCCACCCTCCATGATTTACTCAGCAGACTCAGAAGAAAATGAAACAAGTCGGATGTGGCTAGGTCTGGCGTGTTGTTACGTAATAAAGGTATATACCTCTTTAATACAGACGCCATCTCTGCACAACACACCATTCACAAATAAGACAACAGAAAAGCTTATTCACAACACCATTTTACACTAACGTTTAAGCTGTGAAAGACTTAAATTTGGAATATTTTGCCCTACCCTCAGCAAACAAAACAATGAGTTAGGGCAGAAAAGTAAGACTACTTCGTATATACCTATAAAAGTGGCATATGTGTACGATAGACCGTTACAGTTATTTCTGTGTGTTATCTACACGCTTACCAGTGGTTCACAGTCACAACAAAGTATTAGTGAAAAGAATGTGAAGTGTATTGTCGGACCAGTGGCAGAAATAGACTACTCCCATGCAGGAGGTGCTTCATTTATGTCGGCAGTCTTACGGAGCCATGCACAATATGTTCCCATAGACTTGGAATCGTGTACATCACTTTATAAAGGCGTAGAGAAGAGCCGTTGAACATACGTTCACCAAACACTTTTCTTTTCTCTTTCACTAACAAGCAGGCTTTTTCCATATTTTACATGTTTACAACATAGTAGATGTTTAAAACAGAGAGAAAGCATATCAAGCCTAAACGAAGATGGCTGGTAAATAATTTAAGTGACATCCTGTGCCAATTCAATTTTACCACTTGATTATGGTTAGAAATGAGAACGGAAATAAATGTCTGTCGAATGTTGTTTCAAGTTGATATGATGAGTTTAAAAAAGATGCTGCAAAACATTAAATGTCTGCCAAGTTCACAGTTTCACCATGCTAATAATTTATAAATATTTCCTTTCTTTGACTGAGTTTCAAAAAATTCCAGTGCAATAGAAAAAGAGGCCATGTGTCAATTGTCTTAATAACTTATGCCAATTGAATAAATAGTTTCTGATAAGCACCTGCAAAAAATGACGATTAAACCCCAGCATGTTCTTAAATGGTATCGCTAATAAAATTTCTTATATTAGAATGACTACACGCAAGAACTATATTTTGTTCCCCATTTAAAATAGTCAGCAATCTGGTTCTGTTTCTAACCCCTTTCTCTTGTTACAACTCAAATCTAACGGTACTGATTATGTTTAAGTATTTCAAACAATTATAGAAAATATACAAAAGATGTGGTGTTTAAATTTGCTTAACCACCCCATCTACAATTTCTATTATTCAGATTACGGTCTGCTTCCGTTCTGTTTGAGGTTCCATGTCGCGCGATCTTGAGATGCTACACATCAACATATTCGTTCTATTATTGACATTACGGTCTGTTTGAGGTTCCATGTAGCGCGATCTTGAAATAGTACACATCAACATATTCGTTCTATTATTGACATTACGGTCTGTATCAGTTCTGTTTGAGGTTCTATGCCCCGCGATCTTGAGATGATGTACATCAACATATTCGTTCTATTATTGGCATTACGGTCTGTTTGAGGTTCCATGCCGCGTGATATTGAGATGCTACACATCAACATATTCGTTCTATTATTGACGTTACGGTCTGTTTGAGGTTCCATGCCGCGCGATCTTGAGATGCTACACATCAACATATCTCTCCAATTATATATAAAATACATTGATTCATTGGTGAGTGACACAATAACAGCTTGCTCTGCCGCACACAATATATTTATAACTATCGAGCAATCCAGGCGGCCCACATTAACACTTATTTAACACTTTTAATATTACATGGTGTTGATTCATAACGTTAGCAGGCTGAAACTAAAACTTCTAAATTAACCACGGGGCGTTGTTGTACTAAAGTATCAACTCTGAAATACACTATGGTTTTCAAAATGGCACTTCTTTTCAGTGTGAAACACATACGTAATATTTCTCTTAAGTATCTAAACGGGGCTATTAAATCCGTTTTAGATAGGCCAGTCTTGAAGTGTGAAAACACAAGCTACCACAAAATTTGTACAAAAATGCAAAATCTACTGAAGAAACTAGCACTAGCGATGAGAAAATCCAGGCACCAGAGCAGACTCAACTCGATTTCTGTCATTGTTGATGGTCTGCTATTTGGGTGCTCTGGTAGTTTAATCATTTTATTTGATTACGTAAAAACCTTGTAATAAGAAAAGAGTAAGCGTTTTCATGGTTACATTGACGTGGACATTATGCCATTGGGTCTTTGAAATAAAGGCCGAATAAAGATGCATTGCAACCCCTGGAACATATACAGCAACAATGACCAGCAAGTAGTCAATAAAAGAAATGACAGATCACAACGGCCTTTAATTCAGTGACATTTTGTCTGAGAAATCACCTCATTTGTCCGTCATTGAAGTTCTGTTTCTTTTTGCACCGTCTTCTGCCGGTGTCACAGTGTTTTGTCTGTTGTGTTATAGAGTGTTAATACGTGCAAGGGCAATGTTAAGGGTTACAAGGGCAACAACAGGCCAGAACTAACCATCACATAAACACAAAGAGCTCAATGCTTTAAATGGTCTTTACATTTAGTAAACTTTGGGCTTTATTTTTATAAAGTAGAGTTAATTTAGTCTTCTTCACAATCATTAGAATGTGGTACTGAAGCAATGTAGAACCGTTTTAATGTTAGGTATTAGGGAGTGGTAATATAGCAATGTGGAACAGTTTGAATGTTAAGCATTAGGTGTGTAGTAATGTTTTAATGTTGAGCATTAAGGAGTGGTAATATGGCAGTGTAGTAATGTTTTAATGTAGCATGTGCTAAACCAACACTTCAGTTCGCTCTTGCTGTATTTGCCTTGGAAAGCATGATATATAATACAATAATCTATTTCGTTGCATTTTAAATGTTACAGATTCAGGAAACCATGCTGGAACCACGTATTCTTTGATTGTTTCTCGCCGAAGCCTTTTTACTGCTAAACACCTCCGTTTCAATTTTCTTCACATGTCTTGTTCAATTTTTCTATAACAACTTCATTAAAAATGATCCTAGAACTACAAGGAAGTGTTCGTTTCCTACTTCTCTTGGATTTGCTGTGGAAAAGCACACCACATAACATTTCAGATAGTCAGACAAATAAAAAGAGCAATGATCTCTAGGGAGGAGGCCGCTGACAAAACGCAAACATAACCTTACCCTTATTATTGATATCATAAGTCTTTCGAAAACACTCTTGTTTTTTATTGACTCAATTACGACACTGAGTAAAAACGTTCGATACTGGATAAGAAGAAACGTTTATTCCATTAGCGATGGAGATTAGAATTCCACAGACAACCTGAGGCCGTAACGTAAGAATGCCCATCTGTCAAGAGATATGGATTTTTTGTGAAAATTGGCCTTGATGGCAATCTTCGGCCAGGACTGCAATGATTTTTAAGTCTTCGATGCCTTGGTAAAAGGGATTTGGCATTTGATAGCGACGTAAAAAGCCATTGATTCAACTTTGAGTATATAGTGCGAGAAATTATTCCTCAATGCAAGCAAACCTACCACGTATCTGTTTCAACCATTCACCGTGCATTTATAGTATTAGGTTTTGTTTTGAATGAAGGCGCTAAAAGCAGAAATGGATGCAATGTTAGCTTCTATGTACACAGGCGGTATCAACCAATGACCTTCAATGAAGAAACAGTTACTTCTCTGTTTAATCGATTTACACAAAACGAAACAATATCAAATAATTCGTTTTAAAAAGGTATTAAAAAGGTCTTACCGACACAATAAAAAGGGTCAGAAAAATAAGACTTTGCATCAAAAGTTGAAACAAAAATGCATCCTTTATTACCCTGTTTATAATAAGTTTATTAAGTCAGCTAATAAAAATATATAATTGCTTCAAAGTGACCCGATAACTTTGAAGCAAAATTTAAACAACTAGACAGTCGCTCTTGGTGCGTTATGTAAGCGACCTTTAATCAAATCTAAATGTTAATTTTCTAGATTTTCAGATAGCTTCTAGATACCTTTCTAGATAGTTTCTAGATTTCTATAAAAACAATAATCTTAACGATTTTTAAACACCCTAAATACCAAAAACGGTTTAAATGGTTTTTGTGAAATATGCATTCCGGTAGCAGAATAAATTTGGAAAATTCCAATGTCGATGTAAAAATTTGTCACCCTTTTAATACATGCACCTCTTTATCAAAATGACCTGAACCAAAGTAAGTGGCACAATACACAGTCAGAATAAATGCCATAAGGTCTCGTGTAGCATAGTGAATTAAGGAATTTTAGAGTTTATTTGGAAAGAAAGTTTGCAATTGGTCAAACTAACTTGAACCTGTAGATTATTGCGTCACTTCGACATTTGCACTTGGGTAGGTTATAAAGGCATACTCTTGGTATATTAGTGCGATAAATGCAATGGGAAAGCTCTTAGCGCAATGCCCATAAAACACTGAGGGTGAGATAAAATAAGAGAGATATCTGCTTTTAGAGATACAAACAATCTACTGGAGCGTACAAATCTCCACTGAAACAAGGACAATGTGAATGAGACATATATCCTGCCAGAGATATGCATAACAACCTGATATATTCTTTAAGGGATATAATAACAATAATATTAATTTGATATGTATTCATAATATTAACTGTCATGTTGTGAGAGAATTATGTATTTAATTAGGAAGCAACGTAATATACGATCTGATGTCTTTCAGTTAAGTTGCTATGCTATTAATTGCAATGAAAACATGGCTGGAGGATCATTCCTTTGCAACTTGCATGTTTTCTCAGTTACGAATTCAGGCTAATTTGTGGTTCGATACTGTAGGTTTCCCAATTCAATTTCTTTTTTTATAATTCTACCATATCGCTACATTTCTTGGTTGGGGTGTGCAGAATAACTGATAATCCCTTATATGACAGAAACATGTGTCCGAGATGTATTGGATGTAATTTCTTAATACCAAATAATAAACATCCACTGATCTTGTCGTGAGAAATGAAACTTTGTGAGAAGTGTATCATGATAATAGTTGTTCCTCTTGTTGGATCGTAAACTGAATGAAATACTTTGAGCATTGTTATGGCAAACAATGTACAGCTAGTGAATGTAATGGTATTATTATTATTATTATTGTTGTTATTATTATTATTATTATTATTATTATTATTATTATTATTATTATTATTATTATTATTATTATTATTATTATTATTATTATTATTATTATTATTATTATTATTATTACTATTATTATTATTATTATTATTACTGTGAAAAGGCTATCGTTATATTTAGCCTTGATTCTCAAATATTTAAAGTGGAATCGCAGCCCAACAACACAGTGTTAGTTTTCCATAAATCCTGGTTCATGGCAAATTGTACGTGCCGCAGCAAACTATGCATGTGGCCAGTAAACTATGCAATCGGTAAACAACTAACCTTGCGGGGAGCAGACTAAGCATGTCCCAACAAACTATGCATGTGATCAGTAAACTACGCATATGGTCTGCAACCTATGTATATCCACCAACAAAATAAGTCTTAATGTGTGTATGTGTGTGTGCGTACGTATGTGTGATTAGGGAGCTATGTATGTGGTTAGCAAACTATGCATATCCGCCAGCGAATGCCCGTCAGCAAAGAATGTATGTCCGTCGGTAAACTGTGCACGTGGTCGGCATACTATGCATGCTGGCAATGAACTGTACATGCCCGCCAGCAAAATATGGATATGGTCACTAAACTATGCATGCTCCTCAGTAAACTATGCGTGTCGTCAGCAAACTAAGCGGTTAGCAACCCACACATGCACAGTTGATTACATACATATACATGATTTCAGTGAACTACACAATGACCTCCGCATGCTACAAGACAATCATGTCTGTGTTAATGAACTATGCATGCAGTTTACACGGTATGCATGCTCCTAGGCAACAATGCTCCATTCCAGTGAGCTATCATGTTTCGAGAGAAATTTGAAAATATATACGTTTTGGAAGTACTATGCATCCTCTCCAAGAACAAAACATATGTTCAGTAAAGTAAATATTTGAATATTTCAAAATCTGAAGTAGGGCTTTCTAAACTATGCGAAACAGGGATTACTCAGAATGTCACATTTGACGACAGAGCCTGCTATGATATCAATTTCTTTAAGCATGCTCGAAAAGTAAAGTGAAAAGAAAATCAAATTTTCTGGAGGCTTTAATTTAGCTCTTTTCTCACGCCACTGTTTTTCACCAGAGCTGGCCTTCAATGATAGGAACTCTCATTGTTTGAATTATTTACAGAACTACGGTTTTGCGTGACGTGTGAAAAAGAAAATAACCTTAACGATGGTGTATGATTTTTGGGTGAGAAATCTATTTAACTTCTTTTTTCAACAACATAACCAAATACCCGTTGTAGAAATTAGTCTTCTGTACAGGAGACAAAAAGTTTTTGCGGGGGCCACTATTAAGTTTGCCAAGCTCACGAGTTCCGAGTCCAAATCACGCTTACACGTAAGCCGCTGGGGATATGAGTGGGGAAATGCAGTGATTCATCATTCTCTACACCTACGAAAGGTCTTACGCATTTTGCACGGCCACACCAATACGCAGGTCATGCAAAAACAAACATGCCACACCCGAGGCATTATTCTACCACTAACTATAATTCAATCTCCTGCAAAAACCTTAACAATGAACAACATAGTGCAAAAAAAAGATCTAACTGGAAGAAATGAAAGTATAATAGAAAAGGAACAGTGAAAGAAACAAAGAAAAAAGAAAGCAAAGCGTCATTTAGATTTTTTTTAAATCTTAAATGTGCCACTCTTAATCGAAAGTGAAAAATGAATGTAACATTAGACATTGATTAGACATTGATTTATTTAGAAAAGTGTATAACAAAATAAAGTGCCACGGGAAAGTGTTAACATCAAATGTATGATCTGGTGGTTGTTCATTATGATTTCCTGCAAGTCTCTGTCCTCATCTCAAACAGGTGAAGCTAAAACTCGTCACATAGATTTGCTTACGACAAAAGAAAAAAAAACGGCAATATTTGAAAAGTTGACATCTCTTCGTCCGAGCCTGACAACTCCAGAGAGAAGTTAGATACTTGTCATAATCTTCACTGGAAAAAGAAGGGGGAAAAATCCAATGAAACATAGCTTTAGAATGTTGATTTCAATCACTTGGTAGGGCATACATGTTATCCTGAGAAACAGCTCTAGTTTCCCGGATTTAGCTGTTTCCCAGGGGCGCTGTATATGACATAATTTTATCACGTCTGCTAACTGTTTTCTTTTACTTCTGATTCGGTATTTTGTTAAGTGAATCGACTCGTTTTTCATTTGTTTCGGTTGTTTTTTTTTTGTTTTTTTGATATTCAATGAGCAGACCAGGGCTGGGACTATGGGGCGTCCATGATGTATGTTGCACTTAGTTTTAGCAGTGATGCATGACTCCAAGCTATAAGATCAAAGACTGGAGACAAACAATGTACTTTATGGCCTGCCGTGGTTTATTCAGCTCTATATTGTAGTCAATTTTATTTACGTGTTCACCGACTCTAAGGCTGGGAAAGCACAAATTATTCGCTTATATATAAAGTGAAATCATCCACTTTTTGACTGGATTTTAATGCTTTGCATAATTTTTTATTAACTTCTTTTAACCTTAAAATTTGTATTTTTTGTTAGAATATAGATGTATCTTGGTGTTCATTCCGTTTTACACTGTCGTAAATAGGCCACACTTGTTATCCGCATCTAGGCATATTTGGATATTATTGTAGAACCAGCTTTACTGTGTTGGCTACACTATGATAGCATAATCTACTTATAAAGAATTAAATACGGAACTTTAGTTTGTTTGTTTGTTTGTGTTTTGCTTTGTTCGATTCTTTTATGGTTTTCTGTGTAGTATACTCGAAGAGAGGTACAGACTCGACCACCATCGGAACAGGGTCATGTTTGAATCTCAGGCAATCTAAATTCTTTTTCAAATTACCCTTTAAAGGTAGGAGGAGGTCGTTGGTGTTAAAAATACATCATTTTTGTAACTAATTACGGATTAATCAATGGATTAATGCAAAGTAAAATGGAAATTCATCGCATAAAGTACAGTTGTATTCGTGAGGAAAATTTTAAATGAGATCATCGTATGGATTTGTTTCGACAAAGGGCCGAGAGCGTCATGTCATTGTAAATGCAACCTGGAGTTGCATCGTGGCAGAAGATACCTACGAATTTCGAGCCACCCCTCTGCCACCTCCGACCAATTCAGTTACATGAACCTCTTTGATTTACGATGGAATATACATCCTTCTCTTCGCGGATACAATCTATATCCTTCTTTCTGCGGATACATTCTTCTCTTCGCGAATACCACACGGAAAATAAGCAAAGAATCAAAGAACAGAACGATTCTTTTAAAGTAGGTTTTTCCATCACTATGGTTATAATAGGAAAATTGGCCCACAGTGATATCCAAATATGGTTAGATGTGGAAAATAAACATAGTCTATTGGCGACAGGCTATTAGCGCACCAAAATACACTATATTTTGACTGAAAATCAAAATTTTAAGCACAAAATAAATCATCCAAATGTAGTAAATGGCCCATGACGTTACATAACGTGCCTTGACATAATGTCTCGATACATCACGTGTCCTGATATAACGTCTCGCGACATATGGTCTCGTTACATCACCTGCCGTGACATAACACGTCGCTAAATCATGTGTCCTGACATAGCGCCTCATTACATCACGTGTCGTGACGTTTTGCTACATCACGTGTAGTGACGTCTCGTTGCATCACGTGTTGTGACATAGCGCCTCGTTAATCATGTATTGTGACATAAGGTGTCGCTAATCACGTGTCTTGACATAACGCCTCGTTACATCATGTGTCTGTGACAGTCTCGTTACATCATGTGTTTGTGACAGACTCGTTACATCATGTGTTTGTGACAGTCTCGCTACATCACGTGTCGTGACAGTCTCGTTACATCACATGTCATGACATAACGTCTCGTTACATCACGTGCCCTGACATAACGTCTCGCTACATCACGTGTCGTGACGTCTCGTTACATCACGTGTCGTGACAGTCTCGTTACATCACATGTCACGACATAACGTCTCGTTACATCACGCGTCCTGATATAGCGTCTCGTTACATCACGTGTCCTGATATAGCGTCTCGTTACATCACGTGTCGTGACAGTCTCGTTATATCACGTGTCCTGATAGTCTCGTTACATCACGTGTCATGACATAATGTCTCGTTACATCATGTGTTGTTACATTCTCGTTACATCATGTGTCCTGACATAACGTCTCGCCACATCACGTGTCGTGACAGTCTCGTTACATCATGTGTAGTGACAGACTCGTTACATCACATGTCATGACATAACGTCTCGTTACATCACATGTCGTGACGTCTCGTCACATAACGCCTCAAAGTGCCTCAGTATGGCTCATTTTATACTCATCGTGCTAATAAATGTTTCATTTATCATTAAAAACAGCTGTACATTCTCAAATGCACAACATACACTGAACTAAGTTCCATTTTTCTAGACATATCCATAGTTTAAGTAGTGGCTGAGGTTTCCTTTTTAAGGACTCTGGAGAAAAGTCTTATCATGGCATTTTTACTGTAATGTAAGAAGATATATTTAGAAAATCTATATTAATAAAATACATAATTTATAAACTTTGTAAGTTTTGTGAGATATGTTAATTCCATTTTTTCACTTTGACTCGTTCTGTCGCGGGGTCTTCAATGCTATGAAGGTGACAGCCTTCAAATAAACAGTGCAGTTCTATACTTGCAAAGCTTGAAATTAAAAAATTTTGCCCATCGGACTTACTGAGATTCGCGTTTCACAGGTAGATATGTTCACGGGTCTGGGCGTTTTAGCAGGTTTCCATCTGATCGACAGCCCGCTCGCTCCCCCTCAGATTCTGAGCTCGTTTCAGAGGTAGATATGTTCGGGGTACATACAAGTTGACCAACCGCAATTTGACCAACAGAAATTTGACCAACTGCAATTTGACCAACCGCTTAATGGAAAAATTGACATTTGACCAACTTTCAGTTTTAGATATATATGACCTTATAAATCTAGGAGTTCGAGGTTTCGTAGGAAAAAGTAATTTCAAAGAAGTGCTCATTCGCATCAAAGAGATGTTGTGCTAATCCCCTCTCTGTCATTGAGTGCCACAAGGTTGAATTCCACGTGCCCCGTTAATCTCCGTAATCCGGCGTTATACAAGGCGTTATACAAACAAACCCAGACCTGGTGGAAGCTTTAGTGTCATCTCGGGTACGTGCTTTTTACGTGATTTTATTATAAATACCGGGATTTCTCAACCAGAATTTAAACCAAATTTGTCTGCTATTTCAACAAGATCAACTGAACTGCAATTTCAAATACAACAATAATTTCTAATTGTAATTACTTATTTGGACAGCGATAGTTGTATGTGAAGTTTTGAGAGGATATGAGATTACTACCATCCCGACGGTTTTGGACAGTACTTTTACTTGCAGTGTTATAACTGTTTAAATGTTGCTTTTGTCGGAACATTTGTGATTGCTAATGTTTTACCGATAAGTGGTACGAAAAACAATAAATTATGAAGTTGGTCAAATGTCCGTTTTTTCATTAAGAGGTTGGTCACATTGCGGTTGGTCAAATTTGGGTTGGTCAAATTTGGGTTGGTCAAAATTTCGGTTGGTCAAATATCCTACACCCATATGTTCACGTCTATATGTTTTAGCATGTTTCCATCTGATGGACAGCACGCTCGCCCCCCCCCCCCCCTTACATTCTATTGAACGCTTTCCATTTATCCTAAAACGACTAAAACGAATAACAAACCTTTAACAGGCAGCTAATAGATTCTATATTTTTCAAATGTGAAAAATATTATGTGGGGTTATTTTTTAATATATCAGCATATTCTTCTTTTACTTTTTACCCAAATTCCATTAGAAGTCCTATTCTTACAGCACTGCAGACATGCAAATCAGTGACAAAGATATTTTTGCGAGTTTTTTTTCGCTTTACTGGCCAGACGAGTTTGCATGTCTTTTACATAGAAATCTGAATATCTCGGCGCCCCCTTTTTTGGCTTGATTGATTAAACGCGATTCTGTTTTAATAACAAAAAATAAATAACACAAGGAAAGAAAAAAGGAGAAAATATCCCATACGTCAAACGGGGTGAGCTTTTAATACCTTTGGACAAACTTGGTAGGCCGTCTGAATTTCTCTTTCTTGGGACCCATTTACCATGGCGAAACACGCCCCTGTCCGGTGGGCACTTCCCCCCACTTTCTACGTACAAGTCCGTGTGATTGCTTTATTTCTCGCAATCCCCATAACTCTTTGTACTGTTTATTGACTCAAAATGGAGAACACATTGTAAGCTCTGACTTCATTTGTTAAAATGTCAAATCGTGATTGGTCGAAGCCCCCATTGGAATGTCTGCACTCATTGGTCCTTCAGAACTTCAAAGTAATTTTCAAGATACGCCGCATGAGAGAGATAGAGAAAAAAAATGGGATTTACATTCAGTACGTTGTATAAATGTGATCAGGAGTTAATAAATACTTTATCGCCCCTGAAATGCTTTGTTCTTTAAAAAACGCTGCTTGGCATGTTAGTAGCCTATCTGACTACTGCAGATCCTCTTCATGGCACGCCGGAAAAACGAAAAGGTCAAGCAATGTTGCCTAAATTGAATCGGTGTTTTTTTTAGTTTCCTTTTTTCTTTAGTTTCTGCAGAATCACAACAAATATCGTTGCGATGTTGTAATAAACAGTTCTGATGGGGCTTAAATACAATGCTATTTTTAGACACGGATGCATTGTACTTTTTTTTGTTCTAAATGGACTTCAAAAGGAGCAGCGCAGATCATTGACAGCCTTCACTTCTAAAAATAGCTACAGCAGTTGATGGATTAAAATACGCATTGAGTTTACAAAGGCATCATATATCCGTGAGCACTTCCGACTGGCATGGGAAATTCAGCGAATTTTTGGACACTAGAGGCAAATGAGACCTGTTTCACAATGCATAGATTCTCCATCCCAACTTCCTCACGGGTCTCAACAACAAGTGTAAATGGAGTGTGGGTGTCAGGGTTGGTGGCCGTCCGCACACGACTGTTGTGGTCAATGAATGACGTCAAAAATGCGCCACGGCGGAATGTGATAACGCCCAGAAAGTATTAAAATTCTGACCATATTTTATTGGTAGTCCTGAGTCCTTCTGATAAAGGTCAATAAATGCAGTTCGATTGCAGTATTATTGCTAGTTTAGCCTGATACAAACTTCTTCAGAAAAAGTTCACACACGGCGAAAAGACGTCGGAAAGTTGATACAGTGGCGTCGAGAATGCTATCAAAGCGACACAAAAAAAAACAAAAAACGATGAGTCTATAGATAAAAGGTTAAGGGGTCACGTAGACCACAAAATTAGGTGAAGGGATCACGTGGACACACATGCAGGGAGGGGGCATAGCCTTCAGAGCTTCAGTTACCAGGAAATCGACCAATCATATTCCAGTTCCAAGTAGAACTATTTCTCACGGAAGGCTCTCAAATTGCAAGCATAGCAGAAAAATTGCTACAAACGAACTCCAGCAAAAGAAATATCTGACTCAAGCTTGTATCGTGAAAATCGGATGTATCCCCTGATTATTTTCTTCTCACTTTTAAGTAAACCGCCACAGCTGTGGGTGTTAAAACACCACGCGAATCTTTGACAGCCAATTTCGATTAACTCACAGCACTCGCATGGCCCCAACACTGCCCAGCGAGTAAAAACCACGTGGATGACCGCTAAAGTGTCGTCTTATTCTCCAAAAAGACCACGTGAATGGCTGTAAAAATGTGGTTTTATTCTTCAAAAAAAGACCAAAAAAAGGTGTGGCGCCGCGAGTCCCACGACTTGTTTTTAATGTAAACGGATGGGAACGGGACTTCTGTTCAAAGGTGGTGGCATTTCCGGATGTGTCCTCTCCCGCCGTTATGGTATGTACGTTGGTTCCTGGAAGCCTCGACGTTTTTGCACATTAAAGCGTCATCAGAATGATGCATCATGTGTAATCACCAAAAAAATTCTCACTCATCAATCTTTTTAATTTTATTTTGGGTGGTAGAGAATGCAACTGGATGCTGTTGAGAAATAAAACAACAAATTTGTGCAATAACAATGAAGTTAAACGAGGACAATCAATCAAGGTGCAAATAATAATAAACAGTATATCTACATGGTAATACATTACCCTGGGTAATGTTCTTCGTCACCTCCAAAGAAGTTCCCTATGCTCCAATTTGATGTCTGTGAATCCTTTCAGGATTTTTGTTAAGAAGACTGAAATGGCGATGGGTCAAAATTACATTCAAAGACTGTTGCCGGTTTATTGGGCGTCATGATCAGCCATTCTTATACTGCCTAGAAAAGTAGGCCATACAATCTAATTGTCTGCGTCGTTATATGGTGCACCATTTTCTTTTTTTTTTTTTTTTTTTTTTTTTTTTTTGAATATCAAAACTATAATCAAATGTCATCTTTAATCAAAATGGAGTGGGCTCACAATTCTGTGCTTGGGTGTGGCACCAGTCTTTTTGTCCCCGCCCCACCGCTTCCCCGCCTCCCTCCGCCATCGCGCCCTTCCCCCCCCCCCACACACACTTTTTTCACTTCACAAAGCATGCAATCCCTTTCACCTGGGATCTCCTTTAAGTATGAGAACTCAAAACTACCATAATCGCCAAGTGGTTTTTGGTTGTCATATCAGCTCAGAAAGTCGTACAGAAAAACGAAGAAGAAGAAGAAGAAGAAGAAGAAGAAGGCCACCAGTCGCTGTACGGCAGCAAAGTCGCTTTACCCAAATTATTTGGCCTTGGACAAAACCTGCGACGCCAGACCATAAAGTTTGTGTGCAAAATTACTTTTTCTTGTATATTTCCATGTACTCCATGAAATGAAGTCCTGAAAATAAAACTTCTCCTCAGATTTTTATTGTCAGTTCTCATTTCCAGGGAGCGATAATGTGATCATGCTGTTACTTATTTGTGACGTCTATAAAATGACGTGTATGGACTTCACGACTTGTCAGAGACGTTGGAAAGACGTTCTCTGAAGCGGTCATGACGTGGGAGGGGGCAGGTTGAGAAGAAGTTGGTGTGAAGGAATGGTAGGAGGCAGTCATTAGTGTGAAGAAATCGTAGGAAGAAGTCATTCGTGTGAAGGAATGGTAGGAGGTAGTCATCAGTGTGAAGGAATGGTAGGAGGCAGTGATTTGTGCGATAAAATGGTAGGAAGAAGTCATTGGTGTGTGTTTGGGGGGTGGGGGTGAGATGGGAAGTGTGGAGGGGCACATCTCTCAAAGTTTTGTCCGACGTTTAACTAATTCATTTGATTAAATATTCAATACAGGACAAGCAATTCTAATTGGCAAGTACCAGATATTTCTTCCTTAAAAACACTCTTTTCTAATTTGTGATAATTCGCGGCACTTACAGACATGAGAAAAATATCGGACTGATGGAGAGTGCTAAAAATAGCACAAGTTGTCGTTATATTGTTTCCCCAATTTGATTATGCTAGTTACAGGAAAGCCCAGTCACACCGCCTCGTTGGTTTCCAACGATATATCGCGCCCATACCAGATGCCTTATTCTAATCCCATTCAACGGACGCATAGGCGAAAACCGTTCCCGATTCCAGAAATCATTAAAGCTGTGCTCCAATTTAAAGTACACCCAATGGCATGTTCCGAACAGGGTTCGATAAACTGTGTGGATGGAGTGCTAAAACAAAGATATCAATTGAAGTATTTAAGAAATGTCAGTTTTGTACATAAAACTTCTTTATGAGACTGCATTTATGGTTTTTTATTTGCTTGTTTTTTGTTTGTTTTGTTAAATATGACGTCAGTTCAAACCAGTGCGTGAGCTGCCAAGCGACACGGAAACTCCGAACATATTGACAACACCGGAACATAGCGGAAACACCCGAGAACAACGGAAACACTCAAGCAGAACGTAAGCATCCAAGCAGAACGGAAACATCCGAGCAGAACGGAAACATCCGAGCAGTACTTAAAGACCCATGGTCCTTGGACAAGGCATTCCTCATATGAAAGAGGAATTCTCAGTCTGTTACAAACAACATGCCGAACTTCAAGAACCCCCCTTTAAAAAGAAGAATGTGTGAATTCCATAAGGCTGAAAAAGTCAAGTAAGTTTTGTTTTAGAATCTAGAATTGTTCCCAAGGTTCTGATTCTAATTAGGAATCCTCATGGTGGTCTGACGCCTGCCTGAAATCACAAGAGCGTAGCTACCTTAGACGGCTAATAAAGGACCCTTGTGACTTTAGAATGGTGCTGTAGAGTACTGAAAAATACCAAACTTTTTTTATTTTGTTACGAGTGATTTCGAGATGGCAGTAATTACCTGAGCATCATTTGCACCTACAAAATTCACAGCTTTGCTGAGGAGAAAAAAAAAGTGACTGGGTAATAAAGCAAAAACGCCGCAAATTTCTGAACGAAAAGCCGCCATATTGGCAATCATGTGCAGGTCCACGCATGTATGTGTCAGGCCCAAGCCCGAAGTAGTACGATGTCAGCTGTGGCTTTAACTGTAAATGATCTTCCCCAAGAAAACAACTCGTGTGTGTGGAATGCCGTTTTAACATTTAATGCTAATTTTTGATATCAAAATACAATTAAAGATATCAATAAATCGATGTAGATGTCATTGATTTATATTTTACTACCAATTATTGAATTTTAGATGGCAAAAATTTATTTTTGAGATCAAAAATCAATTTTACAAACTTCAAAAATCTTCAAGGAGACACACATTTATATAAAATTTAACGAATTGTCAATTAAATTTTGTTAAAATTATTAATATCAGTAATAACAACACAATTTTTTAGCTCAAGAATTGCGTCTTTTTCGTGCAGTAAAAAATTAAAGAAAGATTCTGTATGCCAGGAACACATTACTTTATTCACAGATGTGTGCTTCTGAATTTTTATGTAAAAAATTGTTATTCAGATATTCTAATATCCAAATTTAATTTTTGAGATCAAAAAATCATTTGCAGATTTCAAAATATAAATTAAAAAAAGTCTCATTGTGAAATAATGACATCTGGAATAAATTCTTGATATCAATAAAAGGAAAATAAATTATTGAGCTCAAAATTGAGATTTTGCTATCACATTTTTGATCTCTAAAACAAAACAAAGAGATCATTAAATCATTTTTGATTTCAATACATATTGCTTGATACCTCCAAATATTTAGTGATATCAAGAATTATTTTTTGAGATCAAGAACACATTTAGAGATATCAAAAATATAATTACAGATATCAAAAATTAATTCTTTATATCAAAAAAGCAATTTTTGAGATCAAAAAATGGATTCTTGATATAATAAAATCAATTTTTGAGATAAAAAATTAATGATATCAATAATTCCCTAATAAATGTGAAAATGACATTGCATACGTGTGCGAATGCGGGAACAGTGGTTAATCCCCGAAAACAAAGGCCAGTCATGCTTGGTATTGACAGCTTATGTTGATTTTAATATTTTGTTTACGAATAATGTTTTCAGCTGCTGGGGAAACAACTTTTTGGATAGCAGCTGTGATTTTTAAGCGAATGGCAAAGAATGGCAGATGAATGCAGGTTTTTAAATTAAGCAAAAAAGAGGCTTCCTTTGCCATTAACCAAAAGAAAGGCGTATTACGACAAAAATATCTCGGTTAGTTGGATATGATTGAAAAAAAAACTACAAAAGCAAGTGTTATAGTAAAAAAGGTCTTCCGAAATATGCAAGCAAATATGCAAGCAACAGGAAGAGGAGAAGAAAGGGAGAAGAGACGGAAGGAAAGGAAGAGGAGCAGGAGCAGGAGGAGAAGAAAGAGGAGGAAGTGAAGGAAGAAAAGGAAAACGAGGAAGAGGAGAAGAAATGGGAGGAAGTGAAGGAAGAAAAGTAAAAACAGGAAGAGGATAAGAAGGAGGAGAAGGGACGGAAGACAAGGAAGAGGAAGAGGAAAAAGAGGAGAAGGGAAAGAAGAAAAGGAAGAGGAATATGGTTTAATTTGATTTAAGAGGAAGAGGAGAAGAAAGAAGAGGAAGTGAAAAAAGGAAGAGCAGGAAGATAAACAGCAACGGGTATATATAGTCAAAAACACATGAGATGACGTCAATGTGCGTAAATAAGCATACGCTCTTTGTTGACAACCTGCAAATACATGTTTTCAATTGGTTCCTTTGGGTGTTCCTAATAAACAAGGGTTAACTGTACAAGCCGGAAGCACCCAACAGGAACTAATTCTGCCGCCTCGCTGCACTGAATAACATGAGTGTAATGTGGACCAGTACATCTTGTCCTTTTCCTATCTCCAGCACCATTTTCTAATTGCCACTTTATCAAAAGAATAACAAGCAACGTGATTAATCACTGCTCTATACAAGGTTTAAATTGAGGATTGCTATTCTCGGAGCTTGGGCTCCTCTCAGGGAAGGCTTTACGGGTTAAGCCGATCACGCCAGTCGTGTGTATCTTGATCGAGTGCCTCTACACGTGGGCCGAGTCTTTAGTTGTCCCACGCAAAACATCCCATCTTGGTTCTATCTGGAATGGGTCATGGCTGCTACCAATGGAGCGTACAAAATGTAAACAAACAGTGACAGGTATACACACAGGGGCAATTTGTGTGCATGAAAAACACGTAAAAAGCATGTTTTTTTTTTATTCAGATCTAATATTGGTTCGCTCCCAAAAGTGATGCAACAGCAGGAGATCCATATAATAATAATAATAATAATAATAATAATAATAATAATAATAATAATAATAATAATGATGATGATGATGCTGATGATGATGAGGAGGAGGAGGAAGAGGAGGAGGGAGGATGATGATGATAACTAATTATATTATATAACTGTGATAATTATACATAATATGATAATGTGATAATTATATTAATAATAAAATAATAGAGCTTTAAAATACTACTCTAATGGTTTCTGCCATAGGAGCCTTTTTCAAAAGCAGCTTCGAAACAGATATGACGGGGGTGGGGGGGGGGGGAATAACCACTGTGCATGCTACTGTATTCCCGTGTTACTACAACCCGACGCTTAAATGCCCCATTAATCGATTTGCAACATCATACATATTTATAGATGCCCATGAAAGGAATTTCTTTCCTTAACCCTTCATCAACAAATCATATCTTTCCATAACTGCTAGATAAAAAGACAAGCATTTAGCAATCTTAGCGGTTATTTGAGCAAAGGGAGTTGTAGGAAGTGGGCGGGAAGTTATTTTTGGTTTTTAGGACCATCGACATTTTCTCATCCAACCCCTTTCCTTCAAGCAAGAACCTTTTTGATCCTTTCCATAACCCTGTAAGTGATTGACTTATAAACAATTTTTACCCTGAGGCGGCTTCGAACTCGCGACCCGAACGAAGTGAATCTGCCGTTTCTTTCGCTCAGTTAAACAAGTATTACTGAAATATCAAACAAAATCAGCCACAGAAAACTATACTTTCATAAAAATCGGCAACAGAAAATTGAACACTCAGCACAGAAAATTGAACAATCAGCAACAAAAACACTGAAGAATCAGGAACAGAAACGTAAGCAATCGGCAAGAGAAAACTGAACAATGAGCAACAGAAAATTGAACAATCAGCACAGAAAATTGAACAATCAGCACAGAAAATCGAACAATCAGCAACAGAAAAAAGACCAAGTCTTTGGAGAGCGACCATCAAAGGACAGAGCCCATTATCAAATACTGAACTCAACTCTCGCATTAAACTAAATTTACTACAAAGTTTATGATGACAGAATTAAGTAAGCTTGGGTTCAAAAGGACCAAAGCAGATCCTGTTTTATGCGGCTGTAACATGTTTTTTGCTCATTATAAATTAACCTGGAAGGAATTGCAGGCTTATTGCTCCAAAGCTATAATTTCCTTCCTGATATTGTAAAATGCGTTATTTATCTATTCCAGGTTGCTCTGCGGCGCCGTATACCACACAAAGTCTGTTTATGGTCAACCTGCCACGTAAATAGCCTCCTGTTAATTAATTTTTCTCAAAAAGTCCGTATATTATCCCTATTTTTTTTTAATACAGATAAGGTAATTCATGGGAACCAAATATGGATTTCCAATTTTTACTTTTTCAGCTAGATCACTTTTTAAATTTTATGTATCGAAAATTCTATTTGTGATAGCGGAACTTTAATTTGTGAGTTCATCATTGATATGGTGAATTATTCATATAAAAAATTGTGTTCTTGATATCTATAACAATGGAAATTTTGTGATCTAATTAATGCTGATGTGACGTCATTAATGCGGAAGTGATGTCACCAGGCGGTTTCTTTGCTGTCACAAGTTCAACTACTGAAATCAATAACTCGGCAACAAAAAATAGGAAAAAATTACCTCATAATTGAGATGTTAAAAAGGAAATTAAAAATATAATAACTCATAGTCACTCATATCAAAATGTGCCCAATTTGTGTTTTCAAAATTACTTTAATGGGATCAATAATTGAAAAATTTTGATATAAATATTCAAGTACTGATCCCATTCAAACATCTCATTCAGACATTTCAGCCCCCACCCCCCACCGCCACCCCCTCCCCCGGCTCCCCGCTCCCCAGGAAAATCCCAGACCAGCGCATGTACAATATCGCTTGCAAAACAAATGTGAAGATACAGCAAAAAAGGTGTACATTGTTAATTCGGTCCCATACGCCAATTATTCTTAATTTTTACGTCTATAAAAATAAATTAACCTTTAGCAGCACATGAAATCTTAATGTCGCTTTCCAGATGTTTTCAAATTGATTGATTGTTTTGCTTGTGTGCACCGCAGCTATTGGACTGCCGGCGTTGGAATAATGTCCAGTGATCATTGTACTTAAAATCTAAGACATGGTAAAATCCGGTAGTACCGGGGGTTTCCGAAAAGAAGCCCCCCCCCCCCCCCCCCACTCATATAAAAGCCCAGGGGCTCTTATTAGATTAGGAAACTGTTGCTGAATAGAAGCCCCAGGGCTTCTATTTGGAGTTAAAATAAAGACCTGAAAAATCATTTCTTAATAAAAGCTCCCCCCTCCTCCTTCCCTGCACGTCTTTTTAGAACTCGTGTTTACTCGCAATGCAGACACGGTGCACGTAATCCTTTGATATGAGGCAGCCCTTAGACATGTACTTCGTTGTTGCTTAATCCTGTGCTTCACAAGGCGAACAGACACCCCCCCCCCCCAATGCCACCTTTAGTCCGGAGTATTACTGGAAATATAAATATCTGAATTCAATAAAAAGTGGATTCACCTGTTTTGCCGTCGAAAAGGCATAGTGCAAGTTATTTCGTGGTGTACAAAAATACCTAAATTTGACTAAAAATGATCAAACCGTTGCCTTAAATGCAATTAACTCCAGAAAGAAATATGTAAATAATTCGTTGATAGTGAATCGTTAATCGTCGAATGCAATGGTCACTGGGGTCACTGAGGAAATGGATGTGGAGTTGGATCCGATGATGAACTTGATTACCAGTGATCAGTGTAGAAAACACCCTGTTTAGTTTGTACACTTTCAGTGGCATTCGAGTTTTACACAGGACACTTTACCAGACTTTTTTAGTTACTGTTGTTTTTGTGTGTTTTGTTATTTTTTGTGCGGATATCCGCAGCATGTAGCGCTTTAATAAATGATTGATGGTAAATTTTCTTTTTTTTGTTTTCTTATAAAAACTTATCGACAACCCCCCCCCCCCCCCCCCATCTAAAAAATACAAGCCGAGGGGCTCTAATTAGGAAACTGATTCCTAATAGAAGCCCCCGGGCTTCTATTTGGTTTCTAAATGAGCGCCTCAAATTGGCCAGTTTCCAAATAGAAACCCTGGGCTTTTTTCGGAAACCCCCGGTACTTGAGTGTTAAAGCGTTTGGAATACCAGACTAAGGCCAACATATGGTGAGCAAGTATTGTGTTTGTTTGTTGAATGGCTGTTAGAGGATTGGAATTTAATGACAAAAATCCATATGTGAAAGACACAGTGGAAACTGGGACATGGGACCACATGGTATTGAATCAAAGAAAACTTACAGTAAAACCTGCCAACAGAAGACGTTATAATGTGGACAACTCCCTAATTGGGACAAAATATTTTTATCCCTTTTCCTGTTCCGGTGTAATGCCTTCAGATTAACCCCGTTTTCAGATTACTCTTCGGTAATCTGAACTCGATTTCAAGTTACCCCGGGGTAATTTGAAAACGATTTCAGATTACTCCCTTCGATTTCAGATTACCCCTTCCAAAACTTTTAAAAAGAATAATTTTGAGCTGTTTTTACTTAATTTTTCTTGCATGGCTCTAAATATTTATTTGATCTTAGAATCTTTTGGTCAGTTATATTGTAAAAATATATCTAGCTGTTTTATATTAAATTTATTGGTGTAGATAATAATTATCATGGTTTGATTTGAAGACAATAATAATTGTGTCAAATACATGGTTATTCATTTTGTATCATTTTTTAACACTATCATACTCTTCGATCATGCAATGTTCTTTTCATAACTGATGCACAATTAATCAGTGCACAGTTCACAGAATTGCTGGTTCAAAGTGATGCGAAAGATTGCTTATCAAAATGTCCTCATTACGCGCAGTTTCGTCATTTTCCAACAGTGGTTGCGACCAAAAACAACGTTTAAACAACGTTGCTTATCCCAAGCCTATTCAACGTTATATCAAAGACGTTGATTTATAGTTGCAACCAATCACAACCAAATTACAGCAAGAGCTGGCATTGTGGCTTGGTCAAAACAACGCCGCAACCTCAAATCGATTCCACATTTTAATGTTTACTGGGTTAATCATTTATGTTATGATAATCGATAATCCCATTGCTTGCCACCGCTCAAATGACGTACAAAATTACCATATGTTCACATTCATTTCACTCAACCATATGCTCAATACATGTATCATAAAATGGAGAAATTTATTGCCACAATAATATAAACATCTGTAACTCAACTCGCTAACAAGGCCAATAGGCGCAGCCCTGTCGTTTGCACCTTCTCTTGTTCGTTGTTCAGGAGACAACTGTTGGGACAGGGGGCATTTCACACTGACCGGAACGGAACGGAACTGAACGGATTTTGAAATAGAATTGATCTCTGTGCCGCTGTTCACCCTCACCAGGAATGGAACGGAACTGAACGGAAAACATGGAAGTTTTTTATTTTTCCCACTGATCTCCATGGATCTTGAAATAAGAATACAAATGAACACATGAAACTCCATGGGTCATTTCATATTGACCAGAACGGAAAGGCACGAAAATTCTAAGTTGGCCAAAAGTGGCCTAAATGCACAATTGTATGTTATCGTGATGTTTTTCATTTCTAATTAAAGCTTATTTTGAGAATGATTCTCGTACTTTAGATTTTTCTGTCTCACTTTTTATGAGAGCTGGAAAAATACATGCGGATATATTAAAGTATCCAGTATTATACTTCACTGACATATGCATGCGGATGTATGAAAGTAGCCAGGGTTAAACGTCACTAATGTAGGCATGCGGATGTATGAAAGTAGCCAGGATTATGCGTCACTGACATATGCATGCGGATGTATGAAAGTAGCCAGGGTTATACGTCACTGACATATGCATGCAAATGTATGAAAGTAGCCAGGATTATACTTCACTGACGTATGCATGCGGATGTATGAAAATAGCCAGGGTTATACGTCGCTGACATATGCATGCGGATGTATGAAAATAGCCAGGGTTATACGTCACTGACATATACATGCGGATGTATGAAAGTAGCCAGGATTATACGTCACTGACATATGCATACAAATGTATGAAAGTAGCCAGGGTTATACGTCACTGACATATACATGCGGATGTATGAAAGTAGCCAAGATTATACGTCAGTGACTTATAACAATTAACTTACACAGGAAGTATAAAAGGAAGAAGAATTTGATTGAGGGAAAAGGCTGGCAGGTCTGCTTCACGTTGGTGCATGTTCCCTTCAGCTCCGTTTCATTCCTGCCGACTGTGAAGGCAAATCCGTTAACGGATCTTTCCAGTTCTATTCCATTCCTTTTGAACAATCTGGAATGGCCTTTAAATTTAAACTAAGAAGAACAACAACGCTGCTGTAAATACCTGCGTGCACTCTCTCTCTAACAGGCGTCCTGAGAGCGTCGATAATTGATCAACTCGCAATGTTTTCGGTGTTTTTTTTTTTTTTTTTTTTTTTTATTTCTTTATTTTTTATTTGCTTATCACATTGATATAAATGTACAGAAGACACCACACAAAAAGCATAATATAACTTATCCTCAAAATGACTTCACACGACGGCATCCATTTCAGTGGCCTTATTGGTGCCTGTCAATGGACATTGGTCTACCACAGGGTTCAAAACGCACACTGAACAAATTCTTTGAGGACAGAGTTACGGTGTGACAGCATACACACATACACACACACACTCACTCCTACCCCTACACATACACAGTACCCACACACATACACACAATACACAATTTTTTGGTTGCTTGTAACAGGAGAATGGTTTCGGCCAACTGGAGTTAACTATTTCACGTTAATATTGACTTTTCATAAAGAAGGCTTTTTTCCACTATGGGATTATACGGTGACCATTTGCTTCGAAATGTTTGATGGGTTTTCGGTGTTGGAATTGATGTCACGCTGTAACGTTTCCCAACAGAAATCGGAGCAAATCTGCTTAATGTGTAACATCGCTACTGAAGTTCATACGAGTGACACAGCACCGTGTAATAACACATAAAGTAACCTTAATTTAATGTAAAATGTTTACTAAATTAGACTTCACGTTTAGCGGCCATTCAGTCAGCCATATATAAACATAATAACCACATGACTAAAATGTGTTTGATAAATAGTAACATATTAGGTGGCACAAATAACCACGGGCTAGCGCATGGTGAATACATGGAAGGACACCCTTAATAAGTGACATTCCACACATGTTGTTATGTTTGCCAGCCATCCAATGATTACTCACACAACCACATGCTCAGCATATGGTGTGCTTGATATTGCGTGTAACTAGGGTTACTTTTTATCGTGTTCTGCATATATTTGAATCCAGATTCACACCTGGTGCAACGTAGGCTAGCGGACTGCGGTTATGCAGAGGAGTGTGGTTATGTATTTGAACATCGCCACAGTGTTATTAAAATGGTTGAAGCATATGGTTACCACATAATTTATATGTGCCATAACTTTTGAAGTCAATAGCTTCCTGTGTAATTTATCACAACATGTGTTTTTATTAAACATGAAATGCCAACAAGAGGAAATGTCATTGCATATTGTTTTTGGTAACAACATATTGAACATATGGCAATGTGCTCGTAGAACAGTACCGGTGAATGGTGTCACTCTGGTACCATCGTTGCACAAATTGTGCTGTCTTGGTAACATATTGAACATATGGCAATGTGCTCGTAGAACAGTACCGGTGAATGGTGTCACTCTGGTACCATCGTTGCACAAATTGTGCTGTCTTGGTAACATATTGAACATATGGCAATGTGCTCGTAGAACAGTACCGGTGAATGGTGTCACTCTGGCACCATCGTTGCACAAATTGTGTTGTCTTGGTAACATATTGAACATATGGCAATGTGCTCGTAGAACAGTACCGGTGAATGGTGTCACTCTGGTACCATCGTTGCACAAATTGTGCTGTCTTGGTAACATATTGAACACATGGCAATGTGCTCGTAGAACAGTACCGGTGAATGGTGTCACTCTGGTACCATCGTTGCACAAATTGTGCTGTCTTGGTAACATATTGAACATATGGCAATGTGCTCGTAGAACAGTACCATTGAATGGTGTCACACTGGCACTCTCCCTGTACAAATTACCACACAAATTATTTGTACAATATGAAGCGATTATCCATGGCTAGACGCTATGGAATCTTGTTTTTTTTTAAATCCCTAGAGTGAAACAATACGAGAACT